>OY723399.1:85155468-86515499 GCA_963210345.1 Inga oerstediana
TATTATTACTTTCTCTCTCTTAGTCATTTGCAATTAGAGGCTTTTTTGGAAAAAAAAATTATATTTCTTACATATTTATTATTTTTAATTAATTTTAATTTTTTTTCAGTTGAAAGAACCTTACATATAGGAACGGAGGGAATACGCACTAAGGTTTTTAGTACCGTTTGGTTTATTATAATATTTACTCCCTTGGTTGCTTTTTTATAAGAACAACTACCACTATGGCTTGTTTCTATTTATAGGAGACATATAGTGGTTATCTCAAAAAAATTTTGTTGATTCGCCATTTTGTCCCTATTTAGTTACACATATTGCCGATCTCATTGTATTTAATTCTCACACATTCTCTTTCCTCAACTTAAATGAAGGTATTTTGGCAAAGAAAAAAGTTACATTTTAACATCGTTGTTGTCTCTAACTAACCTTTTGATCAACGAACTATCTTTTATAAAAAGGAAATGAGGAAGTATTATTTAGGTCAGAATGGGAATGGGGATTCTGGGAACAATGATTTAATATGCATTAATTTTCACATGATGGCCTTTTTCACTGCAACTACTGTGGATGCTCGCTTCGATCCCAACATATTATTGGCTCAGATGAAGACCGATGATAATGGCGAAACCAACTACTCGATCAAGCCAACCACCACGGACTGCTGCGATCGCTGCGTCTGCGACACCAATTCATTCATACCTCAATGCTTTTGCAGCGATGTCGGAGAAACTTGCTGCTCTTCTTGCAAGATCTGCGTCTGCACTTACTCCACTCCTCCAGAGTGTCGATGCCTTGATGCCGCCAACTTCAACTTCTACTATCTTTGCTCCTCAAAACCAGCTAATTGATTATATTTGATAACATTAGCCTTGTAATGAAGCCTCCTATATGGGACTTTAGGCTTTTTTTTCTCAATCCTTTCTCATCAAATAAAATATCTTGCGCCTTGCAGCTGGTTGTTCGCCCTCCGCAAGTGTACAGGTCATAACAAATAATATAGTGGTAAAAAAATATCATTCCCACAAAGACAACTAAAGCAAAATGATGTTAACAAATGTCATAATGTTTTTAATTAGGTTGAGTAAAAACATTTAAAACAATACAATTGTTGGGAATTAATATATGTAATTGCAATTTAAACTAAAATAAAACTTTGACATCAGGGATTAAGGACCCTACGTATGATTATTTTTTCTCTTTTTCACTTCATGAAAATTAATTGGGTTAAGGGGCTAATTAACCATGCATTTCTTGCAAAATTACATCAGACATCATAAATTTTTTCTAGCTATAAAAATATTTATGAATTTTTTAAAATGATGTGGAAGTACCGATTCCGTTATCTATCATTAATGTCTGTCATTTTTGTGTGGGTCCCACATGTGTCAACCATCTGCGTGCTACGTCACTATGTCAACTTTCTCTCCCCCACGGCCCCACCCTTCCCCCTCTCTTTCTACCCGCCCTGTCACCCCCAATGCCCATCCGCCCCCTCACACCCCACTTTTCTCTCTCTTTTTTTGCCTACAAATCTATTAAAACTCACAATGGAGAAGCCCACTCCTTCGATGGCTCGTTCCTTCCAAGAGAGTTGTCCGATTTCCACCTTTGCCCACCCATCGTTGATCACTAGCGATTTCTCGACCCCTGCTTCATCAGGATCTGCCGCCAGTTCTAGCGTTTCGTCATATTTGCAAGGTCCCTCGTTTATTAATTCTCATGAGATTTTGATTCTCTGCCACCAGAAGTAGCTGACGGATGGGTTGCGTGCTCGGAGCGGTGAAGGATGATGCAAGCTGAAGGGCGGGCTTCGGAGCTCAGAACCGTCACGAGCAAAACTCCGCTGCTGACAGAGGTAATGCTGTTAGCGTTGGGAACGGAGGGAAGGTGAAGAAGAAGCAAAGGACTCGGCGGCATGGCGGCGAATTTTTCTATAATCGCCCAGGGCCAAAACGCCGGAAACTTAGTCTTCATTCATACGCTCAAACCCCACAGTGGTGGCTATCTTGGTTGATGGTTGTGGTTGCCGACGCTATCCGGGATTGGATTCCTCGGTGCACCAACACATTCGAGAAGCTTGCAACGGTGATTAGAGAGATTGACTTTATTTCTGTGATTGCCGAATCTCTTTTCCTTTTTTTTTTTTTTTTCAAAAATTGAAAGTTTAATAGTGTTGGTATGCATGTTTTGTGCCTCGGGTTTTCAGATTGGACAAAGGACGTATAGCAATGTTCATATTATAAAGCGAGAGACCTTCTTACTGGAAAAATAGTAGCTTTTAAAAAAGTTAGGTTTGATAATCTGGAGCTAGAAAGTGTGAAGTGCATGGCGAGAGAGATTCTTGCTTTGTAGGCGGAGAAGAGAAAGAGAAGGGAGGGAGGAGTGAGTAGCGCCGGTGGTGAGAGAGAGGGAAGAGAAGGAGGGGGGAGAGGAAGGGTGGCAGGAGGGGAGACAGTTGATCGTGTGACTGACATTTGGACCTATGTGAGACCCACATAAAACAAAGTGACGGACGTTCTATGATAGATAACGGAATTGGTACTTTCACCCTATTGTAAAAAATTTAAAGATTTTTTTTTACCTAAAAAAAAATTTATAGTGCCTGATGCACTTTAATGAAAAGCTCATAGGTAAATTTGTCCTTTAACCCATATTAATTCCCTCTTAATTTGCATTTAAGGGCCGGTTTGATACATTAAAATTGATTTTAATAGAAATGGAAATGAATATGGATATGGAGATGGGTATGGATATGGATATGAATATGGAAATAAAATTTAAAAGTATGTTTGGTATGCTCGTAGAATTTTTTCTTTGAGACTGGCTTAGCAATGCACCAACCACCGAAAATCATCTCAGTACAGTATATTTCTGAATCTCAAGGGCACAAGAAAAGTTTAAGAAGTGATGTAATGATAGCACTCAAATCAATAGTCAGCAAGATCTATACAAAAAATGAGGCCAATCCTTTTCTCAATCTCAAGCCCACAAGAACAAGTGATGAACCCAGATCTACATGCAACGGTCAATGATGGCGGTGAGACTTCTTAAAGCATGACTGAGAACTAGATCTGGTGTTCCCACAACCCAGATTTGCAGATCTGAAGCTTGAAATATTATTCCAATATTTTCCCTGTATTTCATATATATATATATATATATAACAGACAGAATATAGGATCAAAATTTTAAAATTTAGATCTTCCGTTAATTTTTCTTGGTTTTATTTTTTTAGTTAGAAAAAGAGGAGATGCTTTAGTATTTGCAATTATGGACATGAGTAATGGCATTCAGAATTCCAATTATTTTTAGTTTCTATACAGATTAATTTCATAGCCTTGTTATCTTTTTAAGAAAACTTATCGACCTCATATTCACAACACACACGCGTACTTCTGTCAATCCAAAATATAAATAACTTATAATAATCGCACTGGAATCAAGCAATCATGGTTAACTCATTAAATTAGCTATCTTAAATTGAAAAAATTTTCATCTAATCTCTATTTTGGTCTAGCAGTGTAAGGCCATGCTAGATCCCTCTGAGTCTCAAGTTCAAGTCTCAGAGGAGACACTTGTATTGGGAGGGGCAGCTACAAACCCCGAACCTGATAACAGATAATAATATAAAAAAAAAAAAAGAATATGCTTTCTCTCTCACCTCTCACCTTTCTCTTTGTAATTTAAGGAGGAGTAAAATTGAAAATTGTTAGTTAATAATTCTCTAACTGACTTATAAACCAATGGTTTTTTACAGAAGGCATTTTATATTTTGGACAGGAGGGACTGAGAGAGAGTGTGTGAGTATAATTCGATATTATATGCAAACTGATGGTATCGTACATGAATCAAGATGCATTATTAATTCTCACTTGGATCTCAAATAATCTTATATGTGCATGGTTGGATTTATCAATTAATGAGCCCAATCTCCAAAAATAAGCATAAGATATAATCAAAATATGCCAAACCCACATGCATTTGGTCTCATTGGGCATAGTAATTTATTCGATGCCGTGCGTGCTACCCTGTGCACATTAACTAATTTTATTCACAACTCAACAAGTATAATTAAACTTGAAATATTAATTAATTACTTGGTTCAAGAATCACGTGTTATATAATACTCCCTCCGGTTCTAATTATAGGACATATTTACCTAACTTTGGAGAAATTAAGGATAGTAGTTAAATTAGTTAATTTTATTGATTTTCCAAAAATGCCCTTATTTAATAGGGGTGATTTAGGAATATTACATGAGTCTACCATGAGGCAATCAAACCATTATCTAAAGCAATGGGGGTATTTTGGGAACAAATTGACAAAAATTAAAATTTTGTCATATAATTAGGACCAAGATCAACTTTCAAATGTTATCCTATAATTAGGACTTGAGGGAGTATATAGCTAGCTAGCTAGTATCCCTCCAATTGCCTGATAAATAACTCTCACTTCCTCCTCATGTTCTTCAAAAACAAAGGTCGAATACACGCTTAGAGAGAGAAAATATTGGTTTGAACAAGATGGCGAAGATGAAATCCAAGGGTATTTGGTCTAGTGGTGGACCAATAAAACCATAAAATGGGCTAATTGAGTTCGAATTTCACCTTGTTATAAAAGACCTTGGGACCACCTTATTATAAAGTAGGTTAAGGAATCACGTGATAATATATAGCGTATCTCCTCAAATTGCCTTATAAATAACTCTCATTATATATCTATCAGCTCATTTTCTTCAAAAGCAAAGTTCAAACACACACATAGAGAGAAGAGAGAGAGAGAAGATGGATTTGAACAAGAAGACCCACGATGAAGCCCAAAGATATTTGGTCTAGTGGTGGACCAGCTAGATCTCAAAGTAGGAGGACTAAATTCGAATCCCATCTTGTTAAAAAAAAAAATCTTTGAAAAAAAGCATCATGTTCATAAACCTTCAATTTGGAATAGTCGATTGAAATTTTTCATTCATATAGAAAGGAAAAAAAATATGGATTACTATGGGTCAGATTGAATCAATGACTACTCATGATTCCAAAATTGAACATGCCAGCTCCAAACTAGAGAAATGTTATGGTAAAACTCCGTTTGAAACGATGTGGTAAAAAATAAAGTGCAATACATATACTTGGTTATAAAATCCAAAAAAAGTGCTAGACACCGAGAACCCCACATGTTATTATAAATAACAAGGAGGAGGATCACTTCGATCCGAGCAGTCAGCACATTCCTAGCTCGGTTGGGAGAGCACAAACCACCATTGACAGCTCAGAGGCAGAACTTTCCTTAACCTTATTGAACTTGAAAACCAAAGGATCACCAAGTGTGACAACAAAACGCGAAAAGTTTGAGATGTCATGGACAATTATTCCAATGTTTCCACACTCTCCTCCAATAATGTAACAGAAGATAAGCTTATAGTGTCCTTTTTGGTTCTATCAATAGCCCTAATAGAGAAATAACCATCAAGCAAAGAACCTTAAAACTCTTGAGCACTTCCAACCATCACAGGCTCTCCAATAGGATACGACCTTGTAACGACCCACGTACGAGACTTGGTACGACTTGGGTTCGGTACAAACTGAGCAGATGATATATTCAGAGGAGGGTTCTCAGAAATAATGTTGTCAACTATTTTAGATGCAGAAGATATGGTTGTTGACATTCCAACGGTGGATCGAATCACGGCGAGTTTGCATTCTTTAGTAATTTCTGAACCAAGCCTGATTATGCCAATTACAATGTTACCACCATTTGTAGGTGACAACAAGTATTTGCCGCCATTTGTCATTGGATTGCCGTCGGAGTCCAGCACTGGGGTGGCGTTGCTGTTGCCAGCAACGGAGGTGGCTGCGGCGGCGGCGGGGAAGCCAATAAAGAGAAAGAAGAAAGAGGGGAATATAGCAGGCAATGTCAGAGTGGCATTCATGGTTTTTATTGGTGTATGGCTATGGAAGACTTGAAACATTTTGATTTGGATGTGAGTATATGTGAAGTAGGAGCGTCAATTTATAGAGCTAAGTTGCTAATCCATGAGCAAGTGAAAGCTCAAAAACGATGCTTACAAATGATTTATTTTTAACTTTTAAGGGTTTGAGCAGCGTGAAAAATCAGAAGGAAAAAAGGAAAAATGTTTGGGTGCTCATCACTGCGACGAAATTTGCACCGTGTAAATATAGTTTCAACTGTCCAAATTTAAATTTTTCATCTGATGGGTTTTAAATAAAAATTAATTTAAAAAAATATAGATTCTCATTATTTTAGTTTTTTATCCATTAAAATATTTTTTTTAAAAAAAAATAAGAGTTAAAATGATAAGTTTTGAACTGTCTAGTTCTAACCTGGACAATCCAAATTAGGTGCTCCAACCTCATCCGAAAAACACGTACATGGCGCCTTCCCTGTGAAGTGACAAATGTTTAAAAACTATAAGATAAGTGTAAATGAGAGTTATGTAACTTATGTTTGGGTTTTGGGTGTGAGTATATATGGCTAAGTAAGTCTATAAAGCTACTCCTTATCGAGTGTAAGAGTTATTTAACTAATTTGGATGGATCAAAGAACTTATTTTATATTTAAGTCTGAATTCAACCCCTAACTATATCTTATACAAGGGACGGGAGCAAGTATTTTGTAACATAATACTAGTACATTTATAGATAAAATAACAAATGGTATTACTTTAAACTACTTTTTGTGCCCCAATAGCCCAGAAAGTTCGCAGACTTTTGTGGTGAAATTAAAAGCAAACCTATTTTTTCAAACAAAAAATTTATAAGTTGGTTTTTTGGGCTAAGGTATACTTTTGGGTTCAAATGAGCAATTACAGAATTACTTACAGATCGCCTACCGACAAAATCCTTATATAGGTGGGATTTGAACTCATAACCTTACGGTTATGAGCCAACCTCTTTACCAATTGAACTAATAAACCTATTTTAAATTTTTTTTAATAATGAAAACCTATTTTAGGGCTGACCGTCCATTTTATGCCAAAATCCATCGTTTGAGGCACCTTTTTTTAATTAGGGCATCAATGTGCGTGGCCCTTATATATTTAATATACAGGAAAAACCACAAAGTGGGACAAATTAAGCTCAGAGATGCTTGAAAAATATTGTTTCATGCTTTTCTTTTAGGGTTTAAATCACCTGAAAAGTATGATGAGGACAAGAACGCCACCTACCCCGTGTAGCTAGTGCGCGACAATATAATCCCATGCACACACGCTAAAATTATGCTTGGAATGGTATATTATTTTTAAATGACATACTTTTATTATAAAAAATGTCATTAAAAAAAGAGGTCGTTATTATATAGAGCACTTTCAAGTTCTAACTAATTTTTACATATTAAGGCGACAGTCAAGTCGTTAACTTTGTTTTAAATTAATAAATTTTTCCAACTTTATAACTTTTTTTTTTTTAGCACCCAAGGTGCAGGCACGGGATTGAACCCGTGAGAGGAGGCACAAAGGCCTCACTCCTATGCCAAGTGCGCCGTATGTGCGGTGGCCAAACTTTACAACTTTGAACCTCAGTTAATAACAAAGGTAAAATGGGAAAGAAGTAATATTAATAAGGCTGTCGATGATTTATTGATTCTAGAATATGCCCTGTAATAAGAACCAAAGACAGTATAACCCTACCGACCCACGTGCATGCATTGTGTCAATCATTATTACTTGCTCAGTTGATGAAATAATTGCGGGGAACCTTAACTAGCAAATTGATAATATTACAGTATCTCTAATCCACAATATAAGTGATTTTAACTAATTTATGAACGCTAAAAAATGATAATTAACTTATTAAATTCATTCTAAATTGAAAAAGATTTCCAACTTTACCCATATTAAATGAGGTATTAAAGAAAAGAGAAAAACATAAGGAGCCACATTTGAATATTAATTACAGGGGCAAAATTGATAAATAAGCATTAATTGCACTCTAAGTGAGTTATATTGTAGACCAAGTCATTCTTCTAGAAAGCAACTTATACTATGAACATAGAGAGACTGTGTGTGTATATGGTTATGTAATTGTTATTAAATTAATCTAGGTTTAAATAATGTATTATATACAGCAATGCAACGTATGTCATATTCTCTTGAGCGAAATTTTCCAATTAGTTAGGAATTGGTTGGATAAGTGACCCACAATTTAAGCTTCAGTTACAAAAGAGACTATATGTTATTAGCAACTCCGACACATAGTTTTCATGTTTTTCTAGGCTTTCTTGAGATTTTGGAATTCAATTATAATGGCAACATAAAATCATCTTAGTACCATAGAATTAACATAGGCACCATTATACTTATCCGATCCTTAATGAAAAACTTATTTACCTAATTTCATTATATTAAAGAAGTTAATTAAGTTAACTAATATGATACTCCCCCGTATCTTTAATATAGGACATATTTAAGGAATTAATCTTAATCCTAAATATAAAACATATTTTTATTATTTATCAATGTTTTCCTAATTTACCCCTATTGATACTCTCTTAATAATATAATAATGAAGGAGGAGAGGGAATGAGTGAATTAAGAAAGATGACTAGGGTAGTGTTTTAGAAATACATGTTATATTAACAAACTTCCTTAATTAATCTAATCAAATTAAGTAAATATATTTTATATTAAGGACCAAAGGAAGTATGTTTTTCTAAAACACCCTAATCATCTTTCTTAATTTCCCCCATCTCTTTCTTACTTGGTTATTGTTGATTTAGTATCAATATATATATATATATATATGGGCAATTTTGGAAAAGATTGACAAATATGATAAATATGTCATATATTTAGTACTAATATAAACTCCACAATTAGATCATACAGGTTTCGAACACACGACCTAGGGACCAAGTACGAGTGCCATGTGAAACCTGGAACCATTGAGCTAGCTAGGTCGAGTGTTCGAAACCTGAGAAGGCGAAAGAAAAGCTAGAGTGCGGGGTAGCCGATATTCCTAGTGAGTCCACGCCCATCGGCAAGGGTGCTCAACGGACCTAGGACTGAAAGAGTCCACTTGGTTTTCAATTGTGAAAAAGAAAGCAAACCTGGACAAAAATCACTACTCTTGTAGCAAAATACCACAATTTAATCACATCCAAAATTCAAAAAAAAAAATGTACAATATGCAAATGTAATCAAATTAATCTTGAATCCAGGGAGAGTAATATGTCTAAATCGATCCAAGCATCCAAAACTACCAACCAATTACAAATGAAATTGTTCTCCTGAAATGACACACTCAATCGAACCTTCATACAAATCCAGAATTCAAAGCGATCGTTTCACTCCTTCTCCCTTGGTCATTATCTGTTACTTCTTCTGTTATTAATATAAGACATATTTATCTAACTAATTTGATTAGACTAAGGTAATTAATTCAGTTAGTTAATATGATATGTATTTTCTAAAACATCTTAGTCATCTTCCTTAGTTTCCTCCATCTCTCTCTTACTTTATTAATGTCAATGGCTAAATTAGGAAAACATTGATAAATATAACAAAATATGTCTTATATTTATGACTAAAATCAACACCGAAAACATAATATATTAAGGACTAGAGGGATTAATACTTTTGGTCCTTCAGCCGCATTAACTTCGTGATTGTGTTCATGAAAGCTGAAAAGTCCATTATACAAATGAAGTAGAGGCAAATTAGTTGGATTAATCACTTAGGCTCTATGAATAAAATCCTTGTGATAGGATATCATTATATAAGCATGTTTTTTTTTTTTTTTTTGCCAAGTATATGAGCATGTTGCTCTTCCATAAATAATAAATATGATTCTTTATCTCTCTCCATAATTTTTTCAATCTAATTCCTATAGTTAACAAGACGATAAATCTGATAATAGTAAGTACTTGCAGCTAGCGATGATATATATATGGGATCGATTTCCCTTGTGCGGCTTTTAGTTTCATTGAATGTTTCGTATGTGGGAGTCTTCTTGTTGTGACCTACGTACTCGGCTTTGAATAAAACGCAGCGTTTGGGAAATTTATACTAGCTGCTGTCATTGATATGAGACCCAATTTATTAAATACTCAGATAATCCTAAGTAGGATTTTTTTAAAAAAATTAAGAAAATTATAATTTCAGACTCTTATAAAAGGGGCCAAAGGGAGCCTTTTTTTTTTTTTATGACAATTGGAGAGAGTGTGTAATCCAATGATACATATTCAAACATTTTAGAGAGATCATATAACATATGTTATAATTAAATAATTTATTTAGTTTTTTTAATCTCCTTAAATTAGTCAACTGAGTTTTATATAAGAATAGGACTCACAGCATCTATCATCTGGTCTATAAAAAAAAAGCAATGGATAAGAAGAGAAGAAAATAAAAAAATAAGAGAGAGAATTTTTTTTTTTTTTCTAAGCACAGATATTCTTCTACAGGAGGTAATCCTATTAGAGAATCTGTTGACGGTTGGGCATTAAATTTAGGCATATCTCCCAACAAAAAATTCAAACATTAATTCATCACATTTATGAGAAAAAAAGTGAGAATAAATGGGTATATTCTCACATTTTTATTTTTATTTTTATTTTTATTTTTGCCAACTATTCTCACATTTTTACTGTGGTGATGAGGCCCATCAAATTGGCAATTCAATATAAATGGGCCAATTTTCAGTGAAGGCCTTATATCCATTTTTTCTAATGGAGCTTACATCCAAAATTTGGATGGGCTTATACAATGGATTAGAGGAACAGGTTTAGAAATTATTTATTGGTGAGGTTATTTTTTTTCTTTAATTTCAAAATTTTAGTGCCCGTATTGAACATTTGATTACTTCTAATAAGGTATTTTTGCCTATCAAAAAAATTAAAGGGAGAAAACCTTGGCTGGGGAGGGGCTACCTACCTTAGATTGTTGATTATTTAGTTTTCACATATCTTAAAATTTATTGTATAAATTTTTCACATGTCTAGAAATTATTTATTGGTGAGTTATTTTTATCTTTGTATAAATTTTGTAGTTGGCAAAACAAAATTAAAATTTACTGTATGACATAATTACATTGTGTCAAAATTTGATTGCGAAATCTACTATTTCTATTGGCAGTTATGGACAATATTTTTGGCCAATTTGGGCAAATTATTTCCAAATAATTAAATCTAGTTTTCATAAAAAAATTTAAACCTGTTGAAAGTGGAAGCATCTGGCACAAGTTAAATAAGCATAGCTTGAGAATTATACAATGCTAAATAATAGAATAGATTAAAGACATTTTTATGTTAAATAGCATAACGAGAATTTTAGTTATTACCCCATCACATATACTAACCAAAAACATATTATTCCAGTGCAAGCAACCGAAAATTCATTATTTTCGGTAAAAACAACACGCAAGAAGATTTTAATACCGAATAAAGCATTACATGAACACCCTAGAACACATAGGAATATTCCAGCACCCTCCTTTAATTACCTTTGAAAATGAAACCCAGATTTATTATTTACCAAAAATCATAACAGATAACACTCAGCTTGTCCTGGAACTTTCTACACTTCTCCTATTCATTATGCATAGAATTCTCAGGAAGCACGTCACCTCTGTCTCTCCCATTCTTTCCCTTTATATATTAACCAGATTCATTCGTTTCTTTCGCAGCTTCAAATCAACAACGCAATCCCCAAGTGCCAGAAATCATCACTATCATAAATCCTCCAACACTTCTTCTTTAGAAATATCAAAATCCAAGCAAGCCAACAAATGAAGCATCAACCACTCAACTTGTTTCCATTGATCCTGCTTCTTCTGCTTGCTGCATTTTCATTCAAAGCAAATGGGTCTCTCTTACCATTCATAGATCGACCTGGAAGTCTTCCCTCTGACCTCTGGTCAGATCCCTTCCCAGACCCATTTCGCGTTCTGGAGCAAATCCCATTTGGGTTTGACAGAGGTGAGACATTATCATCATCCTCCATTGCTGTATCTCCAGCCAGAGTAGATTGGAAGGAGACACCAGAGAGACATGTGATAATGGTGGACGTGCCAGGGCTGAGGAAAGATGAGATAAAGATAGAAGTTGAACAGAACAGAGTGTTACGTGTAAGTGGAGAGAGGAAGAGGGAAGATGAACAAAAAGGTGATCATTGGCACAGAGTGGAGAGGTCATTTGGCAAATTCTGGAGGCAGTTTAAGTTACCAGACAATGTTGATTTGGATTCTGTGAAGGCTAAGTTGGAGAATGGTGTGCTTACTCTGACACTGGAAAAGTTGTCACCTGATAAGATTAAAGGTCCAAGAACTGTGAGCATAGCAGGAGAAGATGAACAGCCTGCCAAGCTTGAGGCTAGTGAGGCCAAGCAGGAGCTTTAATTTGAGTGAATGATCACTGATATATGGAGAAAAGCTTTTGAATTCTACGACAATAAAAGTGTTTCAGCTTTTAAATTCTGAGTTTGTGTTACTTACTTGTTGATCTTAGGTGATGATGAGAATATGCTGCGTTGTACTGTCTTTACTGTAATCTTCTAATGAATGTCAAGGAATTTTCCTAAATATGATTATTTTGTCTTCCAGCCATTGAATTTCCTCTATTTCTTGATGCACTTTCTCCATCCTTAGCCTGATCTTGAAGATAAAATATTGCCCTGGGGATAATATGATTACCAAACAACAACAACAACGAATATACGCAGCATAGGTTTTAGGAATACGAACAAAGACGAGATTAAGCTCAATTACAATCTACAAACTTTTCCCATCAGCTGATTTTGAACAGACTTATTCTGGTTTTAACAAATTTCAACATTATATGTTGCCAGTTGAACACTGCAACTTTTATGGCAGAAAGAATGTTAAATTCTACTTGAGATAGGGTACATGATAACAGTATCCTGATCCATAAAGCAGAGTAACACAAGCTAATCTTCTAATCAAGTCGATCATGATTATTGCTAAGTACGATCTGCATTGGCCCTGCATAAGAAACCTGATCACAAGAAAAGACTGGTATAATAATCTGTCTAGATTCCGGTATCATGATCATGGCTTGGGCTACAATATGCTAAATCTCGAGTCTTGTTAAGCTACGTTGGCTTAATCATGGCATAGGATCATAATCCAGATTTGCAAACATGCGATCCTAATTTTAGTCCTTTCACTGCCCTTCTTGTTTGATCAATCTTCACAACTGCAAAAGAAACGACCCATTGAATTCTCAGGCTGAGATTGTTTTCCTTATCCTACCTAATTTTTATCCTATTCACAAAAAAGCAAGCTTTGTGTTGCCTTTTGTGATTAGTTTTGAATTTTGATTGAGTCACAATTCCTTTTCCTTTTATACAAACATTGTAGGTGCAACATCAATAATCTCCCTGCTTTTCTCTCTTCACTGAATCACTTCTCTGGCTCTTCACGTTAATCAGAGATCTCAATAACTCGTTTGAAAGCATCAAGGTTGACTTTTTCAAAGTCCAAACTCCTTTCTTGATCACACCATTTGTGCAGACTGAAAAATTAAAGAGGAAGATATATGATGTTGATACTTCCCACTCTTCTTTGTTTACCTATTTCAAATCTGGGAAGGTGGAATTGTAAAGCACGAAGTTGCTAAGCAAGCATTATAGATCAACCATGACTTCGTTTTGAAAACCCAAGAGACCTTCCAAAATACTGTGTATTTCTTCTGTTTTTGGATTTGATTTATCAAGGGAGTAGAACCGAGAAACTTGGTCATCAACCTCAATCCAGCTACAGCCTGGGATTTTAAACGAATTTCGCTCCTTCAATGTTCTCCATACCTTCCGAGCTTCGTCCCACTTTCCCAGCTCCCCATATATGTTAGCCAACACTACGCCATAACCTGCATTGTTTGGATCAATTTCAATTAACTTTTTGGCTGCCAATTCTGCCAAATCTGTATGCCCATGAACTTTGCATCCATTAAGCAAAGAACCCCAAATGACTTCATCAGGTTCCATGCTCATGCCCCTAACAACTTCCATTGCCTCATTAAATCTTCCTGCTCGGCCAAGAAGGTCTACCAAGCACCCGTAGTGCTCGATCCGAGGCTCGATCCTGTATCTCTGAACCATCATCTCAAAATAGCAGTAACCTTTTTCAACTAATCCTCCATGAGTACATGCATTTAACAAACCAATAAAAGTGACCTCATCAGGCCTTATACACTCACCACACTCCATCATTTGCTCAAAAACGGCAATTGCACCGTCACTTTGACCATGAAGTGCGGAGGAATTAATCATTGAATTCCATGATGTTAGGCCTTTTTCTGGATTCATCTCAAAAACCTTTCTTGCCTGTTCAAGGTTTCCACATTTCCCATACATATCCACAAGAGCATTTGATATAAACGAGTCAAGAACAAGCCCATTTTTGTATATGTAACCATGTATCCATTTTCCAAGCTGAAGCATCCCAGTGTGGCCACATGCTGAAAGTACACACACAACTGTAACTTGGTTAGGTTTCACATATTGAAACTGTAACTGTTTCTCCATAGCAAGAATAACCATTTCCCTAAACAATCTAATTGCCTCAGAGAAAAACCCATTCTGAGTGCACCCTGCAATTATAGCATTCCAAGAGGGGACATCTCTCTCAGGCATTTCATCGAACAACTTCATAGCATTCTCAATATCCCCCATCCTCGCATACCCACAAACCATGGCAGTCCAGGACACCACATTTCTCTCGCACATTTCATCGAAAACCTTCCTCGCATTCCCCGCATTGCCCAAAATCCTCGAGTAAGAATCCACAAGAGAAGTTTGCACAACAGGGCATCGCTCATACCCCGATTTCAAAAGCAGGGTATGAACCAAACCGGTGCCGTTTAATCCCAAAACCTCAGGGCACGACTTCAAAACGTGAGGATAAATAAATTGATTGGGTTTGGGGTTTTGCCGGCGAAACATGTCGCGGAACAACAGAAAGGCAGAGACGTGATCAGGTTGAGAAGCATAGGCGGTGATCATGGCTGTGTAGAGATAAGTGTTGGGTGATTTTAAGTGATTGAAGATAAGGCGAGCGTAATGGACATTGGAAAGAGAGATAGTACAGAAGCGGACGAGCTTAAAAGCGTAGAACTGAGTTTGGGCATGGCCAAGGACAGTGAGATAGCCTTGGAGTTGCTTGAGATGACCAAGATGGTTGCTTTTTGCAAGAAGTGACAAGACATGATCATTCAGATTCATCTCTGATCATGCATAATCGTTCGTTCGGCAGCAAGTGAGAGTGATCCACAGAGAATACGCAAGGTGTAGCTAATGGTAATCACGTTAAGGAATTGAGGAATTATGCGATTCTACGACAACAGAACACAACATGAGCAATTGAACCGATCAATAATCATAGTGCGTTGTAGAGAATGGAGATGAAAAAGTTTGTGAAGGGAGTAGTAGGTGGGATTGGTAATTTGGTTAGTTTTTTTCTGGTCTCAGCAGACACGTTAGGACCAAGCAAGTCTTGAGGTTCTGGGGTGGCTTGCAAATTTTTTACTCCCTCGTATCATTACACTATAAATTTTATCCTATATTTAGTATCAAAGATAATACTATTTATTTTGGGATCTTCATTGTTTTTTTTTATTCCCCTTGATTTGGATGGCAAAAAATTTGGTCATTTGTAATAGAAATACAAAAAAGTTCCCTTTAAATTATATATTTTTACCTCTGCAAATTATTTTTATTAGTAAATCAATATTCTATTTTTTTATTCTGATTTCTGATTATATTTCTCATGAAATTAAATTAACTTTTTAAGGTTTTTTTTAATTTTTATAATTATTTAGAACAACATTTAGATCAAGTTCCTTATATCTATTATGTCATATATAATCATATATCTTATTTTTAAAATATCATCATTTAAGTATAAATACAGATTAAAAAGTAATGTGTATGGCTCTACGTGATTAGAGAACTTGATATAATATACTCCTCTGACCATTAATATAAGACATATTTACCTAATTTGATTAGATTAAGAAACCTGGTTAAATTAGTTAATGTAACATATATTTTTTAAAACACAATAATTGTTGATTATTATTGAGACAACGTCAATAGAGATAAATTAAAAAAATTGATAAAAGTGAAAACTATATTTCATATTTAAGACTAAGATCAACTCCCTAAATTTATATTATATTAACTACCAAGGAGTATATAAGGAACTTAGGTTTTGTCCAATTATTTCATACTCATAGGTTTTTAAATTAATACTCCCATCGGTCCTAATTATAAGATAAAGTTTACTTTTTTAAAGAAATTAAGAAAACTAATTAAATTACTTTAGAGTATTTTTATTTTTATTTTTTCTCTAAACTAATTAGTTTGACTAATAAACTAATATATAATATAAGGATACATAACATATGATATAATTAAATAACTTCTTTAACATCCTTAATTTCTCCAAAGAAAGATAATTTTATCTTATATTTAGGATCGGAGGTAGTAATAAATACTCAAAATCACCTTTTGAAAAAATTCGAGAAAAATCTGACATGGAAAATTTTATTGGTGAAAAGGAAATTAATCAAAACATATGATGAGAACTGAGAAGGATATCAGTCTGAGTTTATTTGTCAGGGGAACTTTTCCCCATGTTCTCCTTTTTTAATTATTCGTGTAAAAACTACAAATTGCATAAAAAGGGGGGGAGAATTTCAGTTAGACCCATAGACGAGACTTTAATTCAATCAACCCTAAAAAAAAAAATGAAACTGCACTGTACCCTATAGGGATTAACTAAAATTAAGTTTTGTGAGTGAAAGAATAATAATGTCCTTCTTTTATTTTTTTGAATGAGCATTTTATAAGATAAATATAAATATTTATAAAATAAATAAATGGATTCAAAAGAAACTAGTGAGTTAATAAGAACATTTTGATCATTTACAAAATAAATAAAGAAATTTACAAGATAAATAAGAACATTTACAAGATCAATAAAGAGATTTGAAAGAACCCATAGAGTTAAACATGCTTTGACCATTTACAGAATAAATAAGAAAATTCACAAAAAAAATAAAGGGTATTTACAAGATAAATACTAATTGAATTTGTAAGTCAAATAAAATAAGAGCATTATTATCTTTTCAACATCAAAACCTAATTTAATTTTGATCTAATACCCACAAAGTTTCATATGCGTGTGTGCGCGCATATATATATATATATATATATTTTGGTTAATTCAAACAAAGGGTTGAAATATTCCCATAAAAAAATGGCATACAAATACAGTTAAACTGTCAAAATAAGAAAGTACGCATGCGATCGATGAGTTACTAACCCACCATGTAGATTTCAAGTTTAGCGGTAGTATCCTTGCGTGAGTAGGTTGGCTTGTCAGTTTCCTTGCTTAGTTTATTCTACGAGAAAATCTCTCACTTTATCTTCTTGCTTAATCCTCTCCCGTCCAAGTTTTCCCTCTGCTTTCTCTCGTCTTTGTTTTTATATTCTATCCAATCCTGGAGTTCAGATTCAGAATATTAATTATAATTCATCCCCACTCTTGAATCACGTATACTTGCAGAATACAGATCGCCTAAGATCTCTTTTCACTTGTTACATGTTCATTTCTTCTTTGGGTCAATTCAGCTTAATCTCAATTCTCATCAGATGAGACACTAGTGTAGAGCTCAATTCCCGTATCACTCATCGGTCCCTCGTTGTTTGCTAATTGTGAAATTCGCTACTGTTCTGGTTTTTTCAAGTGAATTTCTCTATGTCTCGGATATTCTCGAGATGGAAGAAGGTGAAAGAGATGGCGACGATTTCTTCTCCAGAGACTCAATTCGCTGTCTCTGCAAGAAGTGGTCATAAATGGACAAGGTTCAATTTTCGATTCAATCAGGTTTGCCCAATCTCGACTCACTTAAATTATTTTCCCATCGCCACCCATAGACGGCGGGAATCGTTCATCAACGTTCAGGAGCGGTACAAATGGGACCACGGTGGCTCCGGCGACACCCGCAATCGGAATTCTCAGGCTCGAAAGATTCGTGCCGATGCTAATTGCCCACGGTGCGCCAGGAACATGGATGTATTTTTCTCCAACCGCCATTTTCCCAGTTCTACTTCTGATTCCAATTTGATTCCTCCGGTTCCTCTTCAAGAAGGAGGTCATCAAACTATGAATCTCTGCCCCAATTGTAAAACAGCTTATTTCTTCAGCCCTTTTGGAACTGCTCCTATCCAAGGTATATTTGTGGAGATTGGTAGGGTCATAGACAGTAAAGTTAATAATACTAGCAATAAATTGCAGAAGAGGATATCCAATGGCAAAGTCAAAGATGACAGAGAAAGTAATCATGGTCATGGTAGTAACGGTGTAGCAGAAGATTATGTCAATAGAAATGACAGCAATAATGGGCTTAAAGCGACATTCTGGCATAACTTAAGATCCTATAGTGATGGAGATGGTGGAGAACCACCAGAGACTTGGTCTCCCCCACCTGGTTCTTCTAATGGGAATGGGATTGCTGTGCATACTCCTCCAGGCCCTCCTTTTGCACCTGGCCTTAATGTTGTTCGGGCTTCAGGGCCACGGGAGGGCGGTTCAAGTGGTGGAGGTGGCGGTAATGGAGATAAAACAACATGGGGAGGGTCCAACTTGGGCAAGGATTTACCCACACCAAAGGAGATCTGCAAGGGTCTTGATAAGTTTGTTATTGGCCAGGACAGAGCCAAAAAGGTATACTCTATTGCAAATTTGCTGTAGATTTATGATCACATTTAGTCCAACGTCAAGTTGATACTTATCAGTTCAGTATGTTAATGATTTTTTTGTATACCTTTTTATTTAGAAGATGCGATTATGTATCATTGATCTTCTATTGTTATATTTGATGTTCATCGTAAATATTTTCTGAGTTATGCTCTTTGATAGTGATCTCATGGATGATTTATGTTTTATGTTGAAGGTGCTTTCTGTAGCTGTGTATAATCACTATAAAAGAATACATCATGCTTCATTACAGAAAGGGTTAGTTAAATCATTGTCCCCTTCATTTGTATTTTGCGTTCCATTGTATTATGTAGTTCTGTAATTGACACTAGTGAGTTTCTCACCCCTTCCCTTGATTCTTGTTTAATTTCATTGAGTTTGCAAGTGACTATGTATCTTTATACAATTGTTTGTGGGAATTTTTTTTTAAAATAGCATATTCTTATCCTTTATTCTTTTAGATATATATTAGCTATGAGCCTATGATTGAATTGATGGGTTTAATACTAGGTCAGGGGCAGATTCAGCGAATCCAAAACCTCTAGATGATGACGATAATGTGGAGCTAGAAAAGAGTAATGTTCTCCTGATGGGTCCAACAGGTTCAGGTATGACTTGCATAACAATTTATTATTACTGTTATCTTCGTATGTATGAGATGAGAACATGATGCGTCCTCATGTGAGATTACAGCACAATAACTATGCTAATTTTACATAATCTTCATTAAATAGGGAAGACATTGCTGGCAAAAACTCTAGCTCGATTTGTCAACGTTCCATTTGTCATTGCTGATGCAACAACCTTAACACAGGCAAGTATTTTCTAATTGAAGAGATGATATTAGATCTTGGTGGAATTAAATACAACCAAGATAGTTAATACTGATCAAACCATCTTGTGTTAAATGTATGGTATTTTCAACTCAATTTAAGTGATATGTTTGTTTGGTATAATTTACTACTTTTTATCAAAATTCACTTCCAAATGAAAATAATGTATTTGATATTAACAGTGGTGATTATTTATTTGGTTTCATGGATGGTTCAAGGTTTGTAATTTCTTGAAGTTTTGGTGTTATGTACTCTTTATAAACTAAAAACATGAATATGTTCTTAATGCAGGCTGGTTATGTTGGAGAAGATGTCGAATCAATATTGTATAAACTACTTGTGGTATGTCAATTGTTCTCCTCGAATTAGCTTGTGCCTTTGTTGGCTATCAATTTCTCTCTGTTCAGCTCAGACACTTGGTCACATTACTACATAAATTTCATTTCTGTGCTGGTCAATTTTGCAATGTAGGCAGCTGAGTTCAATGTTCAAGCCGCTCAACAAGGGATAGTTTACATTGACGAAGTTGACAAGATAACTAAGAAGGTTTCTTGCTTATTTGATTGGATATATGCACCATTATACATCCATTGTGTCTCTTTTAATTGTGATGGGCGTATTACAGGCTGAAAGCTTAAATATTAGCCGGGATGTTTCTGGCGAGGGTGTTCAGCAGGCACTACTGAAAATGTTAGAAGGAACAGTAAGTATATTGATTCCAGACTGAAGTTGTTACTGATTGGAATATATACCTTTTAATTTAAAGATGGTACATTTAACTTATTCCTTACATAAAACCCTCTTAGCAGCCCTTATAATCATGTACACTAGAATGTCATTTCTTTTATATAATGGATCTGAAATGTCAGTTATATAAGGCTTGATAAGATACTTGCTCTGATAATCCGTAAGTTAAACATTGTTTTTATGAGGTGCTTATTTTTGTTCTCATATAATTTTTAGTTTCCTCCAAACAAAGATTATTTTTTCTGATATTTTTGAAAAGATATTTTATTTTGAAAAAAGAGAAGCCTAAACTTGGGGTGATATCTTATTATTGTCTAGATAGTAAATGTTCCTGAAAAAGGTGCGAGGAAGCATCCACGGGGCGATAACATCCAGGTATGTGTTTTGATAGAGTAGCCATTTTTCTGTCCTTTTTCATTTCATTTCGCAAATTGCCTCTTGTTGGCTGCAATTTTAATTAATCTTTCCTTATTGGGAAGAATAAGGAAACTCATAAAGGCATTTGCAGTCAATTAATTGGTTGATCAACACCAATGAACTTATAAATGCATTTGGGGGGGGGGGGGTGTGCAGGAAATTCCTATTTCCGTCTTGAAAGTTTTATCCAATGACAAGTAGTTATTAATGGATTTCTATATTAAAGACTTGAAATAAAAGTCTTGGAATAACAATCATGATTTTAAATTATTTAACATGCCTGTAAAATCCATCCATCATGGTGTTTTAGAGCATTAAGTACACTTGTTAGAGTATATCATGTAGTAGCTCACTTTTAAGAGCATTATTCTTATATGCAGATTGACACAAAGGATATTCTTTTTATATGTGGTGGAGCATTCGTTGATCTTGAAAAAACAATATCAGAGAGGTAAATATTTTGCCTTTGCATTGCTTAGAATATTTGTTCCATATTTGTTTGGAGTATGTCTTGTTTTTGTCAAAATATCTTTTAATATTAAATTATCTGTGAAATAAACCAGACGACAAGATTCTTCAATTGGTTTTGGAGCTCCAGTTCGTGCAAATATGAGAACCAATAAAGTAATAAATGTTGAAGTAACATCAGCATTACTTGAGTCGGTAAGGATTAAGAATATCATTAACTAATTTTGGTTATTCTGATTTCGTAAATAAATATTCGAAGCACTTAAAGGCTCACATTTCATGCAGTAAGTTACTATGATGCTCTGCACTTTCCTGCCCCTCTAGTCCCAAGAAAATACAAAGTAAAAGAATAACATTCTTATAAATGATAAACCTCAAAGTTATCTAAAATTTGCGTTAGCTATTTTCAGGTGGAAAGTTCTGATCTTATTGCATATGGTCTCATACCTGAGTTTATCGGACGGTTTCCAATCTTGGTCAGTTTATCTGCCTTAACAAAAGATCAACTTGTGCAGGTATTCCTTTATTTTTGAAAAATATATTGTTATCATATGATCAAAGATTTTATATTTTCTCTAAAACATTATAATTGCTTCCGGATTAATTTTCTTTGTCTCGTGTTGTGCGATCCATGTAGCCGCCCTCACCAAATGAGATAAAGCTTTGTTGTTGTTGTGTGGTTGCAATGATGATTACTATTCTGTTGATTTGTCTCTACTGACAATAACCTATATATGATGTCTTTATGGTCTTTTTGATGTTTAAAGGCATTGATTTTCTATGATTATCTCTCTTTTCAATATTAAGGATGAAATAGCTCATGGTTGATCCTTAGTTCATGGAGAGAAAAAGTAACAGATTTTTTGTTTTATTGAAAAGGAAGAAATTTAAATAAGAAAGAAGGGGTCAAAGCCACATACTCTAGAGTTTGCATTCCTTTGATGTGAAATATTTAATTTTAAATGAAAATGGGCAAAGCCAAAACTTGAGGAAAGAGTTATGCTTCTTCTGAATTTTGTACATATATATCATCATCATTATATTTATAGAAATCTCACTGGCTTTACAGGTCCTGACAGAACCGAAGAATGCTCTTGGTAAGCAGTACAAGAAATTAATTGGTATGAATAATGTAAGTATCTCTTAACGATTTCTCTGTCTGCAACCCTTCCAATCTCTCAGCCATTCAAGCATATGCTTATTTGTTTTTTACTTACTCACGAGTGAGCAGCTAGATAGCTTGGAATAAATGAATTTATCTACGTGCGTGATTCAGGTTAAGCTGCATTTCACGGATCAGGCACTGAGATTGATTGCACAAAAAGCGATGGCCAAGAACACTGGCGCCAGGGGATTAAGGGCTATACTGGAAAGCATCCTAACTGATGCCATGTTTGAGGTTTGCAAGATTCTTTTGTTTTTTCCCCACAAGCCCTGGTTACCTCAAGCCTCTAAAAGATCATCAACCTCTCAGGTTCTCTACTGATGTAATTTAATGCTTACATGGCCAGATTCCAGATGTTAAGACTGGAAATGATTGGATCGACGCAGTAGTCGTCAATGACGAGTCGGTAGGATCAATAGATGCCCCTGGATGTGGTGGCAAAATTCTTCGTGGGCGTGGTGCTTTAGAGGCTTACCTCGCAAAGACAAAGGACACAACGGTATGATTCTATACCAAATAAAAAATTGATCAAGGGGTTGCAAGATTCTATATGATTGATCAAGTTCTTTTTTTTTTTTATTTGTAGGTGAATGGGGAGGTAGCTGAATCAGATGTACAAGAGGGGGAAACGGAGAGAGCCATGAGCATGTGACGATGATGATGATATAGTTATGGTAGTGAAGAAGGGTATAACTAATTTATCCTTTGCCATTGTTGTTATTTTGTAAAGATCACAGGCATGATTTGCTGTAATTATTGCTTGCTTGACAGCATAGCTTCTTTTGATTTTCTTGTTAGGAAGGAAATAGAAAGATTTAATTTGAAAAAAAAACAAAAGAAAAGATGTGCCATTGCTAATTTAGGGTAGCACTTTACACTACCAAAGAAAAAAAAAACCATTCAGTTAAGAAGGTTTAGCGAATAATTTTTCCCCTTTCCTTTTTTGGTTATGTAGCTCGCTAACTCTCTTCGTGGAACTTGTATCTTGGAAAGTTTGTCTTCACGGAATTTGTATCATTTTCTGCAGGAAATGGATGAATTTTCTCAATGGCACTACAAACCACTACAAAACCGAGTCCTACATTTATGACCGGAGAATTATCTTAGAAAATGAGGTTAATATAAATATGTTTTCAAAGATTAACACAATATGCTCAACCTTAAATTTTTTTATTTTTTTTTCAATTTTAAAACACAATTTTGTATTGAAAAAGATAAAATAGTCCGCGCAAAAAAAAATAAAAAAGCAAATGATGATTCCAAAATCATTTCAACAAACATGATTTCTTTCATTTGGATCGTGGTTAAGAGGTGCATTCCAACAGCAACAAGCGACCTTAGCTAAACAACGCCATCTGATCCCCCCCCCCCCCAAAAACCGATGATATGAGTAGAGTACGCTCATCTCCACCAATTTTGGGGTGAGAGACCCATTTTTTAAAAAAATTTTATATATTTTTATTTATTTGGATTAAATTATATGTTATATTCTGAAATGCTTTTAGCATCCAGTATCTTAAATTAGTTAATTTCTAATCATGCATTCAGAAATATTTTTCCTGTAATACCAACATCCTGAAATATTTTTTCAACACCCAATGTCTCAAGCTAGTTAACTTTAGTGCATGGAGTATTTTTTTTCCTGAAAAAATATTTTAAAAAAAAAAGACATTTTATTTTAACCAGTATCCTGCTCATCTGATTCAGAGCGATCATTTTAACAAGTTCATGTTCAGCATGACCCAGCCATTACAGTCAAAAGGCTTTCTTTAAGATAGGAAGCACTGATTAATTTTCCTTTTCCAAGTTGTAGTGTTTCTTCACATCTTCAATCACTTCCCAAGTGATGTTCATTCCTTTAGGGAAGATGACCAAGTCACCACCCCCAATTTCAAAAGATCCATCATCTCCATGCCCATCAACTGTCACCTTCACTCTTCCCTTCAGCAGATACATGGTCTCTTTAGCTTTGAATGTCCATGGGATTTTCATTGGACCGCCTTCCCACCTGTTGGATGTGAAACAAATTCATGAAAATGAAAGAAAAAACCAATACAAGATAATCAACATGCACATATAAACTCAAGTTTGTCATAACTGAATGACTAAGTTATTGCCTTTTTTTGCACTGACGAACATATACAGTTGCAGTACTCCCTCCGGTCCTTAATATAAGACATATTTAGAAAGTTAATATTGGTCCCAAATATAAGACAAAGTTTTTATACTTGTCAACATTTTCCTAATTTACCCCTATGATACTCCATCAACAATAATAAAGGAGAAGAGGGAATGAGGGAATTAAGGAAAGTAACTAAAGTGTTTTAGAAAATACATGGCATATTAACTAACTTAACCAACTTCCTTAATTTGATCAAATTAGATAAATATGTCTTATATTAAGGACCGGAGGAGTAATAAGACTCTGGACAAATCAATGTCTTAAAATTTGAAGGGTCTTACTGTATCTGATCCTGGATGCTTAATTGAACTGGTTGGCAGTTAGGGAGGGTTTGATGGACAACAGGAGGGAGAAATTGAGGGAGACCATAGATATCCAGACCACTTTTTTTAATTTTGATATAATGTTCATTATATCCTTGTCATCATTTTTTGACAATATTTTTTTCTTAACATTTTTATGTAAGCATATAAGGGTCATTTCCTATCACATTTCCCTTCCCTTCCCTTCTCTCTAGTTTAGAGATTTTTTTTTTCCGGATATGGACAAGGGTTTCCCTTTTGAGACTTAAAATGCAAAGGGTTTTCGTCTCTCCCAACAAGTGCGTTTTCCGGTATTCGAACTTGTGTTCTCCTACTTTTGGGGTTAAAGCCGCTTACTACCTCAACCAATAGCTTGTTGGTTCTATTTTAGGGATTTTGTGTACCAATAATAACATCAAAGAAATGTATTTGAATCCTGTAATCCATAAAATTCATCCTGTAATCCACAAAATTCATCCTGTAATCCACAATATTGAATATATTCTATTTGGGCTTCTATTGTTCACATGTCTTGTTCAACCAAACAAACCTCATCAGCACAAAGAATTGTCTAGAATTCCTGAATCTGTTCAAACAGAGTCATTGCTATCAATAACTTGTGGAGAAAGAAAGATTTGCTAAATCATTCTTTTATCTAAATGAGAAGAAGCAGTATTACAAAAAGGCCAACAGGTTTCATCCCAAAGAAGGGCCTTTTTCTTCCTTATCTATCCATTCAACTTCTCATGTCTCTCAGTTAAAGCTAGCAAATTTCATTTTGTCCCTACAACACAAACAAAATGGGAGGAAGTAGCTGCACAAGCTTATTAATGGCTTCGGCCCATATGACACTGCTCTCAAAATTCTATTAAGCTGTAGTAAGAGCTGTGCCCTTGATTTCCAAATTTGTTCAACATGTCATAAGCATCAGTGCTTAGTAATTATTCTTCTCTCATTACATCAGTAGAAAGAATTAATCAATTAATGGGCAAATTAAAAACATAAATCACTCCTTAAATCCCAATCTCTGGACAGAAGATGGTATAATGAAGCAAGAGAATGTAAACCAGCACCTAACAGGGGAAATATATATATATATGAAACCACCCTAGTTGAGGGGAAAAAAACTCGTAACATCAACCATTTTTTTAATCAATAATTTTGTAACCTTCAACGATTGGAGACAACATAACTAACAAGCAATTTGTCTGAACCTCCCCAGCCGTCCGTACGACCGGAGAGAATCCTTAAGCCACGCCTGAATTGGCTAAAGCCTGAATTGAAACATTATCTTTGTCAACAAACCCAACACACAAAAACCCTATTTGTCATATGTCAAAACCCTGAAAGCAGACGAAACATTCGGAAGCAAAAGTAAAGTAACAAGAATCGGAAAGAAGCGTACGTTGACCAGGTGGGGACTCCAAGCGCAGTGAGTTTAGATTGAGGAGGGTTCTTGTCAATCTTCACTCCCAAAATCTCAGAAGTTGCCGAAGAAGTTTCCTTGTTTGGAACGAAGAGCAAAGAGTAAAGCAAAGGAATTAAAGGTAGTAACAGTGACAGACGCAGCAAAAGGGAATGGTTTGCATAGAGGCGTCTCATTGCCTTCCACATTTCAGCTTCACTTTGGTTCTGATTCTTCTGTTCTGTGCCTTTCTTGTGTGGATCGAGGGTGATGAGCTGATCGAAGATTCGAAATCATGAAGCAATCATGCCTTTCTGCATGCGTTTTTTTTTTTTTTAATTTTATTGGTTGGCAAAAAAATTATTTTGAACAGTTTAGGATTGTGATAAAAAAAGGGAAAATCCATAAAATTCTTGTAACTTAAATTTATTTATCTTTTTTTCTTATCTTAATAAATTTATTTGTCTTTAGCATGTCATATTATAATTATAAATTTATAATATATGAAATCTCAATCATTAACAATTAGAAGGGCGGAGGGAAAATTGGAAAGAAAAAAGCCAAGTCGATCTTAACATTCAACACAGTCTAAACATTAAATCACCACATATGCTTAAAGTCCAGACACATGGACCTGCAAATCCCTAAATTACTGCTTCAAATGAGCTTATTCTAGATTCATACGTAAAAGGAAATCCCTAATGGGATTTTATTCTAGTCAAACTTATAGTGCTTGTCCACTCCCACTGAGACATCCCAAGTGCAACTCATCCCTTTTGGGAACACAACCAAGTCACCAGCACCAATCTCAACTCCTTCATTTGACCCACTGGGTGTCACCTTCACTTTCCCTGCCAACAGATAACATGTCTCCTTGGCATCAAATGTCCATGGGAATTTGCTCGGAGGGCACCCCCACCTGTACACATCAAAACATGATCAAAAATCAAAGACACATTCACATTTAAACTTGACAATGCTCGAACCTAGCCCTATAGCAGCATGTAATAATAAATAGTCACATAAGAAAAGAATACCGCATTTGATCTTTAATATAAGAATGAGATAAGTAATCTGCGAATATTAAGAAAATTAGTTAAGTTAGTTATTTATAACAAATATGCATTGATTTTCCTAAACTATCCTTTTTAATTAGGTGCATTGTAACTGTCTCTTGATGGAAACTCACTCCGCATGTGCTTAATAGGGAGAATTTAGGAAACAAATTTTAAATTTAAGAAGTAAAGGGGATCGAGACCTTATATTTATGATTAAAGTAAACCCCTATGCTTAGGATCAGAGGTAGTAATAATTATATGGACTATGGAGAGTTTTACTTTTAATGAGTTTGAACTTTTTTACTAGTTGATACACTGTTACTCTCATCTTACTAAATTAGGAATGAGAGAGAGGATTCAAGTTGTTGAGAGGTAAAAAAATGACCCATATAAAAATAGTTGGAAATAAATTAGAACTAAGGAACGGAAGCTTCAATCCAAATATTCTACTCTAGTATCTTAGACCCAAGCATCCAAAATGGCAGCAAGACCAAGATTATAGTGCAACAAAGCCCCCCTCGTTTATATTTTTGATTCTACATCAGAGGATATTTAGTGAAATTGGTGACAACTAACAAGTTTCTGCATAACATAAGGCACAACACAAGAACTGACACTGCAACACGTATCGTCTGAAAAGCTACATCTTGCTTAATTCAATAAAATCTGAACCATAAGAAATAAGTTTGTATGATTTAGGAGATCCAAGTATTGCAGGAGTCAGACTAGGACAACAATCAGTTTTTTGAAGTAAAAATGCTTCATAGTATGCCAACCAAAAAAAAAAAACAAATTCAGCAATTAATTACAATCACTGAACACAATATCCAAAGATTCTTAATTATGTGTTTGTTTGGGATAATTTATTTTTTACTTATAAGTATTTATAAATCATAATTTACGATATACGAGATAAATATATAAGAAGAGTTTTATCTCTACTTACGTAATAAAGACTTATTTCTCAAAAATAAGTAATGTAAAACATGCTTATATTAATACGAACATAACAGCGAAACGAAAAGAGGAAGATGACGAAGAAAATGAGAATTACTTAGGCCATTGCTTAACGCCGAGTTGTGCAAGTTTATCCTCAGGAGGATTTCTTTCTATCTTGATTCCTAATTTCTCGATCGTCATGCTTTCAGCTCTTACTGATACTACACTTCTCCTTGTGGAAGGAGGACGAAGAGAGTGTTTGGTTCCTGGGAAAAGCAGAGAGTGATTAGAGGACATACCCACACAAGCCATCATCAATGCTCGGGGTCGTATTTATAACCAATTTTTTTTACTGTGTAAAATGAACCAGTAATTAAAGATAATAAGTGTGTTCAAAATGTTATATTTTTTTTATATATGCTCTCTTTATGAAAATAGTATAGGAGAGAAAATAAATAAAAAGTATGAGAATTAATGAATATGAGATATGAGAAAAAATGAGAACTTAATAAAGGTAAAATAAAAAAAAGAAGCTTACATTTTCAGATAAAAAAAATTATTTATAAAAATGACTAACCCAATCAAAAAGAGAGAATAATGGTAAATACTTAAAGAGTAATAGCACGACAAACCATTGGTCCAACTTCCCGCACTAATGTCTCATGCATTACTGTTTATTACAAATTAACAACAGTATCGGATGCAGATCCTCTCATCATCTTTTTTTTTCATCATCCCTTATGAGCCTATTTGAACCGTTGATTAAGAAGAGTAGCCCATCTGTACCATTGATTGGTAAGATGAGAGAAAAGTTGAAGAAGTGATAACTTGATGATGTGGTTCATTTTTTATCTTTTAAATTTATTGAATAGACATAATTTAGAGATTATGAGAGATGATGAGAAAATAACTTCAGTTGCCAAGCCGTTTACTTTTTTGTTCGCTTCGTTCAAAACTGACGTGATTTGAACAATAAAGTTGCTATTAACATTTAATTCCCAAACACTGACACTCAGAAGGAGCGGGTGAAGTAACAATATATATCATGCATGTCACTTCATAACTACTTAAAAAATCTTCAATTTTCTGATATTTGAAAGGAATGGATGAAGCTCTTACTTTTCCAAAGTATATTCAGTGTGTGTTTGGAATGGCTTATTTTTGTCCAAAATGTACTTATAATTCGTGATTCACGGTATACGAGGTAAGTATGTAAGAGGAGTTTTTTCTCGGCTTGCGTAATAAGTGGCTTATTTTTTAAGCTGCCGTGATACCAAACATGCACTCAGTTTGTTTAAGATTTGGACTAAATTTTCTTAAAATGGGTGAAGCTCTTGCTTTCCAAATATATCGCAATTTTCTTAAAATGGGTGAAGCTCTTGCTTTCCAAATATATCGCCTTTACTTTGTCTTTATTTTGTCTGTGATTCTATGTTTCGGAAAGTCTTTTAGCTTGGGGAAAAAAATTTTCTTGACCAATAATGTTGCCTTTCTTCCAGAATTTTTTTTACATAAAAATAAAAATTCTATTATATTTTTTGAGAAAAATTAAGTAATTTGAATTTTAAAAATATTGATAAAAAAATCAGTGATAAATATATAAACGTGAAGCTCGTGTCATGGTAAGCGTTATTTACTTCATGTTTATTTGTGTTTGTAATTTATTCGATATGTTTATTTATTCATGCGTGATAAAATTTTGTATTTAAAAAATTGTCTAAAGAATCTGTCCAGACTAGAAGCCGCACCGACTGTGATTGGTTGATGTATTAAAATGATGAATTAGTGGCAGTCCCAAGATTTAACTAATGGTGTATTTGGTTTGAGGGCAGGAGGACAGGGGGTTAAATTATTTTTTTAGGTTGAAAGTATTTAATTTTAGGTTAGAATTTAAAATTTAAAATGAATTAAAGGATAAATTTTGGGTGAGAATTCAAAATTTACAAGAATGATATGGTAAAATTTGGGTTTCTCCCGTCTAAAATTATAATTTACCATCCCTGCCATTACCTCCCCTCCCTCTCCTATCCTCAAACCAAACACACCCTTTTTAGGAGGGGAAGTAATGTAAGTTAAATTACCTTTTTGGATTAAAGGTATTTAAATTTTGGGTGGGAATCCAAAATTTAAAAAAAATGAGAAGGTAAATTTTGGACGGAAATCCAAAATTAAAAGAATGAAAAAGTAAATTTTGAGTTTCTCCAATCCAAAATTATAATTTATCACCCTTACCATCCCCTCCCCTCCCTCCCCCACCCTCCCCTCAAACCAAACACACCCTAAAGAAGAAAGAAACAGAAGGACCACCAAAATATGTACATAAATGATTCCTAGCTTTTTTAGCCAAATCCAACACACAGTTAAAAAAAAAAATTACTAAGATACTACACATTTAATTTAAAAATATTTATCAAGATACTAGAGTTGAAGTGTGTATTTAGATTAATTTTTAAAAAATAATTTTTATAATTTATAAGATAAGTATGTAGAAAGAATTTTATCTCAATTTATAAAAAAAAATTTAAAACTGTGGTTTGAGACTTACTCAAACAAACACGAAATTTTTCTCTAATTTTATACGGAACTCCTTTTTGTGAAGAACAAATTCTGTACTATACTATTTTTTTAATAAATTATTTATCCAGTAGGTGCCACCTGTCCCTCTCTAGTCTCTAGTCGCATCACCCCCACAATTTGCTCCCTCACAAAGCAATCAGATGACGCCGCCTCTCCAATAATTTTAAAAAATTATATATACTCCATTTTTCTCATCCATATTTATACATCTCCACACATAAAATTATAAACTATTAAAATTTTAAATATTTATAATGTGGGTATAAAACTAAAATTCAATAAAAATAAAAAATATTTAACTTTTTTATTATTTTGGAGTAGGGAACACAAATGGAAAAAAGATTTAGGGAAAATGACTCAAAAAGAACTTTGAATATGGTAAAAGACTAAAAGGTATTACAAAATTCCTAAATCCCTCAGAGGTGCTAGCACTTATCAGGGATTTATAATTTTAGGGGCAAATTATCATTTTACCCTTATCTATATTTTTATTAAAATAATAAAAAAACTTCCGCCGGCCGGCCACCACCGGTGGCGGCCCGCGGCCTCCCGGACTCGGCGGCCAGGGAATATTCCGTCCTGACAGAATATTCCCCCAAGCTTTGGGAAAAAATTCCCAAAGCTTGGTGGAGGTGGGGGGATCGAATCCCCCACCTGGGGTCATGCACCTGGTGCATGACCCCAGGGCTAAGCTTGCACTTTAATATATATAGTGCAGAAAAAATATATATAGTAAACTTTTATTTTTAACTAAACCAACCAACAAATTTAAATAAGGAATAGGCAGATTGATAAAAGAAATTAATAACTTCATATAAGAATTTCACAACTTTCGTTTTTTAAGCAAAAAATCCACCTACTCTATCAGACCATTCGCTAGTTTAGATAAGGAATTCCCAAGTTCATATGATGAATTAACAAATTGAGATAAGGATTTCACAACTTTTATTTAGTAAAAAAATTTTAAATTAAATTTCACTAATAAGCTCCTTTTTGTCAGTAAAAAAATTTAGACAAAAATTCGTACAAACGGACGAACTCTCAGATTCTAAATCACTAGCGGGTAACCTGCTAGTGATGATCACCAAAGGGTTACCCTTTGGTGACGGGGTCACCAAAGGGTTACGCTTTGGTGACGGGGTCACGGGGTCACCAAAGGGTAACCCTTTGGTGATATGCTTCATCACTAGCGGGTTACCCGCTAGTGATTTCGTATCCTGAGAGTTCGTCTGTTTGTATGAATTTTTGTATAAATTTTTTTACTAACAAAAAGGGGTTTATTAATAAAATTTAATTTAAAATTTTTTTACTAAATAAAAGTTGCGAAATCCTTATCTCAATTTGTTAATTCGTCATATGAACTTGGGAATTCCTTATCTAAACTAGTGAATGGTCTGAGAGAGTAGGTGGATTTTTTGCTTAAAAAACGAAAATTGTGAAATTATTATATGAAGTTGTTAATTTCTTCTATCAATCTGCCAATTCTTATCTGAACTTGTTAGTTGGTTTAGTTAAAAATAAAAGTTTACTATATATATTTTTTCTGCACTATATATATTAAAGTGCAAGCTTAGCCTTGGTGCATGACCCCAGGTGGGGGGTTCGATCCCCCACCTCCACCAAACTTTGGTCCTTGCCGGCTGCGCCCGCCTGCTGCCGAGTCCGGGCTGTCACGGGCCGCCAATGGTGGTGGCCGGCAGGCGGAAGTTCTTTTATTATTTTAATAAAAATATAGATAAGGGTAAATGATAATTTATCCCTGAAATTGTAAATCCCTGATAAGTGCTAGCACCTCTGAGGAATTTAGGAATTCTGTAACACCTTTTAGTCTTTTACCATATTCAAAGTTCTTTTTGAGTCATTTTCCCAAAGATTTAGAGTGTTGGACGAATATTAACCCAATAAATTAATAAATTAATATATTATTAATTTATAAATTATTTAAAATATTAATTTTAAAATTTTTATTATTAAAATTATTTATAATATATTTATTAAAAGTGCACACAGATGTTTTTTTAATCAAAATTTACTCGGATATTTAATCAAATTGGATAACTAACCCTGATATGGTGATATAGTCTTAGTGAAAAAGTATGGAGTTTGGTACATGTAAATTTTATAATTAACATTTATATTTTAATTTTTTATCCTTAAAAATAATTACAATTTTTTCTATTAATAAATATTTCTTTTCTTTAGTCATTCTCCCAAACTAGTACAAATAATAGATTTTCATTGTTATAAATTATATGATATCAAGTAGTAATCAAATATTGAGCTTAATCACTATTTCCCATAACTCATATATTTCGAAACAATCAACCTGTAAAAGAATGCCAATAAGTTAAGTCCAATATTGAGTTCAATTGCTGCTTCCCATAACTCATGTGTGAAGGATATAGAGTTGAAAATCATTGTTAAGATTAAATAAATAGAATCAAAACTTTTCCTAGTAAGATGAACTTGAGATGAAAATGTGGGAAGTATCTAGACCCGTTAATCGTCCTCCCATTTTTTAGACTACCACACCTATTTTGAATTCTTCATCATTCTCACCCTTGCGCCATATTTACTATGGTATCGGGAATAAAGGAAGCCTATGAGCAAAAGCAAGCAATGGGAAAGAAAATAGAGGCATGAAAATGAATTAAAAAAGAAAATACAGGGGGAGAAAGGGAGTTTTGTGAATGTTGAAGAAGAAACATTTTGACAGAGAGATGATGATGACCGTGAAGGAAGCAACCGCAGGAATTGCAAACTGCACGATCTCTAGCAAATAAAGAACCTCGAAACTGCCTCCCTCTTTGGGGTTGATGGTTTGTAATTTTGAAATTTGGAGGGAGAAAATTAAATCATATATGGTATTGGTATAATAGAGATAAAGGAGGAGAGTGGGAAGTTCGTTATAAAATATTTTAAAATCTTAAATTCAAAACATGAAAACTAAAATAAAGATATAAAATAAAAAAGTCTCAAAATAAATATATCCTAAAAAGTGAGGTGAGAAGTTTGTTAGAGAATATTTTAAAATCTTAAATTCAGAATTTGAAGAATAAAATAAAAATAACTTACATTTAAAGGGTGGAAAATAAAAAAAAGATATAAAAAATATTATCAAAATAAACATATCATAAAAAATAAAGATGAAGAAAAGTTGGTTACAAAATATTTTAAAATCTTAAATTTAGAATGAAGAAAATAAAATGAAGAGAGATAATAGGGTTAGTTACCAAATATTTTGAATTCTTAAATTTAGAATAAGAAAATTTGTTCAAAAAATTAGAATGGAAAATAAATGAAATTTATAAAATAATAGATTTTGAAAATAGGTGTAACACCCTAAAATTTATATTCACCAAAAATATTATAAATATTTGGGAAATTCAATAAAATGGTGAATATTCATAAATTTGGAATTTATGAATTTTATAAATGTTCATTTTCATGAGAAAATGGGCAAAATAATTATCGAATTAATTTGGGTAATTTAAAAAGCCCAATATTAAGGTCCAAAAATGAAGGAATATTAGAGAAAATAGTTGGTCCAAAAATAGATGGAAATTTGCCAAAGAAAAATAAGAGAAGAAATTGGATTAGAAAGGTAATGGCAAAATCATAATTTTGTCAAATTATCACAAAATTAATTATTTTCCAATTAATTGAAGTTAATTTCAATTAATTAAGGAAAATAAAGGGAAAAAATATATTTAGAATTTTTTGGTCAATTTAATATGAATTTATGAAAAATTTGAGCAAAAATGCAATTTTGACCAAAATTGAGACTTTACGTGTATACGTAACCGGAACAAGTTCTGTAGTCAATTGAGACCATAGGGAGGGACCCCTAGGTGTCTCCTACATGTTGCAAGAGGAAGAAAATATTGGTTGGGATTAATGAATTTGGTTACATATACATAGGGTTTATGTATATAAAATTGATTTTTGAAAGTTTTGGAAATTGCTAAACAATTAAGGGAAAATTGTTATAAAAGACCTCATTAGCTTAATATTTGCTGAATGGGACCTGACCTAATCTGTCATTAATTTCACAGCAAGAAAAGACCTCAATGCCCTTAATGAGAAAAGAGAGGGAAATGAAAGAAAAAGGAATAGAAGCAGTGATGTCGGGCGAAACACAACGAGCGAATGTTTTTGATTTGGTTGAAGGCGCGCGAAGTTGAAGAGGGAAGGGAGAACTCGGTGGAGAAAATCGGACGAGAGTGTGGGGTGGCGGAGTGTGCATATTGGAGGCGGCGGTGCAAGATTGGTTTTTGATTTGGTCTTAGGGTTGTTGCATTCTTGCGGCGGTGTGTTGCTTTTGCGGTGTCGAGGAGTTGTTGGGCACGGCAGCGGCGGCGGCGGCGGCGTCTCCGAGTAGTAGCGCTCTGAAGAACACCTAAGATCCGAGGTTTATGGTCCTGTTTTTCACTTTCTTCATTTTATCATCACCATTAATCCCGTTTGTTCTTTTTTATCAAGAGGTTGTTTCTGTTTATCATAATAATGTCTTTCGTTTGCGGTTCCAGTTGAACTAATCGGAATTTAGTGTGCTTAATGCTTATTTCGGACTACATTCATTTTGTGTTTACCGAGCTCATGTTATCTGCTGACTCTGATTACTATTGACAAATTTCGTTTTGTTTTATGCTGTTGGTTGTATTGTGTAAAATGGAGATTCTTAGTAATTATCTTTGTCTTGTTCATAAAGTGGAAGCTGTTAGTTATCTCATTTTTTATGCCAATGATTCTGCGCATCTGTCTATTTTTTATTGCTGAATAGCAATAAAGAAAGCTGCAAATGTAGTCTAATTCTCTTTTAAAGCCAGTAGACTAATGCAAAGTTTTACAGAGGAAAAGTGTTTTGTAGAAAGGAAATGGGAAATGCATCAATTCCATTCCATTTCCTTTATAGGATACACTAATTCTAGCTAGTGAAAGGATTGTGATATTCTGGGTCTAATGGAGTCATTCTTGTCAGAAGCTTAATGGGAATGAGACAAATATCACCTAAAATTCAGAGTTGCACTGACACTTGGTACTTCCCTAAGAATGGAATGCAAATGGAAGATTATGCAGTGTTTATTCATACTTTCTTGGTTCTGATTCTGTACTCTATGGTCAGTCACATTTTTATATCCTGTTTCAGTGCTGGCATGGGTTTGCTTCTGATTTTTCTCTGCTTTTGCTCTTATCTGCCGATTTTGTATGATAATTTACATCTTGCAAAATGCTATTCTTAGCCTGTTGTCCTGAAGCTAATCCTCAGGTACTTACTTTAGCTGAAGCTGATCCTAATTTTTACTTAGGCAGAAGCTATTTTAAAGAGGCTTCCCGTTGATGACCTCATAAAGGATGCTGAGCCAACATTATTAATTACTTCTGATCAAGTACACACCATATCTTCTAATTAACTCTTTTTTCTGGATCATCCTTGTACATCTGCTTATCCATGTGCATAAATTATCATGTCCTTGGGAATTCGATCTCCCAAAGGCAGTATTGCAATAATGCTATCATAAAATGCCATCAGCTTTGTCATTGTGTCACAGTGGCAAAAGAAGCCTTTTGCCAGTTTGGCGTATCATAAAATACTAAGGTTATTAACAGCCCAAAAATAGTTAGACTGTTCAATTAATTTGTATATCCTGGTCTCTTGGCTGCAGTCCTAAATAACCTCCATTTTCAAGTGCCCAAACTTGCACTTCTATGCTCTGTATCCTCATTAATAAAAGGCCAACTGGTGACAACCTCCTTCAACATAAGAATTGCAACTTTCTTTTCTTTGTTTGAGCAAAACTTGCATGTGCCTAACATTTGTTGTTAAATGATTTGGAGGTGGTTGTCCATGAAGGCATGATAAGGGAAAAGCCATCTAACAAAGAAGAAGCTCAAAAATTCTTGAAAGGTCTGTGCAGTGTTATCTTCACTTCATTTATCAGGAAGGAGAAAAAACCACTGTCCCTTCCAACCCCCTTTTTCTCAATCATGTCCTCCTGTGGTTATTTGGACTTCTAATCACTTCTCATGGATCTATATTTTTTATGGTTCTGCACATGTCTTCAGATTATTCTGGAAAGCATGCAGCAACTGTAGGGTCTGTGCTAGTTACAAACCTCAAAACAGGGTTCAGAAAAGGAGGATGGGATCGTGTGGAGGTATTGTTTGCTTCTAACTTCGCTTTTCCTTTGTTCTTTTGGTTAATTATTGACTCAGTTTGCCCACTAGTTTATCATTTCAAAAACAGATCCATTCTCCTATACATGTATATAAGGCCATTTCCTGCCAAAAAATATTAACAGGAAAAGAATAGTCATTCTCTAGTGACTTGCTTCTACTAATGATTCTTTGTTGGGGTCACAATGAACATGCAGTTAGTCACAGTTAATTACGTGGCAAAGTTTTACAGAGGAAAAGTGTTTTGTAGAAAGGAAATGGGAAATGCATCAATTCCATTCCATTTCCTTTATAGGATACACTAATTCTAGCTAGTGAAAGGATTGTCCTTCTCTACACTATAGGATAGAGTCTTTTTGTTGTTTCTGCCTTATTTTTTTATGATTTTCTGATTTTCTCTTGTCCTTCTCTTCATTTTGCTGCTCCTTCTGTTCCTTCATACTATTACTATCCTTATCGTACATTGTTCTGAATGTTTATAAACATGTGCAGTGATATCATTTATATAGACTATATTGAGAGAGTGAAACAGTTTGTAAGACAGCATGGTGAAAAGAATAGGACGGAAAGGAAAGAAAGGAGTAAAAGGTGGGAAGGCAAGGTTGAATGGAGCACAATTGTTCAAGCGTGAATACTGGTCTGATAAAACAAGGAAAGGGAAACACAAGACAATACAAGACGCAGACCAAGAAGTGAGGGAGGCGTGGAAAAAATTGTCAAAGGAAGAAAAAAGTAAGTATTCCGAAAGGGCTAAGGAGGGTAGAGATCGTATAGGATGTCCCTCTTCAATCAAAGAAGGGGAGGTGCAGACACGATCCTCACTAAAACAATTTGTGGAATTTGCACAATTTGTGAGAAATGATGCAATGTTGACGGCGAAGGCTAAAAAAATTGGGTTTCATAAAATATTAGAAGTAACTTGTACAAAGATACCTCATGCACTCTGTGGGGAATTGGTTAAAGCAATTGACCCTACAAGTTGTTCAATATGTGTAAGAAACTTTAGGAGGGAAATTGTTGAACAGGATGTAAAAGATTTAATGGGTTTGCCTAATAAAGGGAGTGAGATCAAAGAGGAACATGATGCAAATTGTGAGCAATTTAAAAAGTTGAAGGAAAAGCTTGCAAATAAAAGGTTCTCAGACATCAAGGGGATGATAGTTTCAAGGGAAGAAGAAGAGTTGTTTGAGCCATTGCTCGTTCTATACACCTTAGGGACATTGTTATGTCCTTCAAAAAATGGAGGTGTTAGCCACCGATTACTGAAAATTATATGTTGTGAGAACACTAGTTTAGGTGGTTTTAATTGGTGTAAGTTTGTGATCAATGAGGTGATGAAGGAGGTCACAGATTATAAGAATGTGTTAAAAGAAGGAGTGACAAGCAAGTGTATCGGGGGTTGCATTTATTTCGTCATGGTAAGTAATGTAACGTATCAAGATTCTCTGTTTTGAAAATTGAATATATAATCTATGGTTCTAAACTGAGTACTTTGGTTGCAGATCATGTTTCTCCAAACGTTTCCCTTGGATGGTCAAGAGGTCCCCTCGGCTAAATGTGCTTTACATTATTGGAATGATGCAAGGATAAAAGAAGCAGTGAAGCTGGAGTGTGAGAGTGATAAGGGGATTCTATTTTCATGTGGGCCTTCGATCCCAGATAACTTTGGATGCAAATCAAAGCGTGAGGATGACGAAACAACATGTGACACTGATTGCACACTTAAGCTTCCTGAAGTCACGATATTCAAAGAATTGGTAAGCTATAAATTTCTTACTGTGGTTGCATTTGTTTTGGTTTTATTGTACACACTTTGACACTGACTGAGCATTATTTGTGATTCATGTAGAGAACTAGACAGATGTATTGTCGGATTATGGGAAAGGTCGCTGAAAGTGTTGCAACTGAGTTGTTAAAGATGGAAGCTGCAATGGAGCAAAAAATTGGCAATGATGGTGAGGTCAAGGTTAATATTGTTGTGGATGACGAAAAAAGTGAAACTCAAGTCCAAGTTGAATCTATTCCTAAGGGCACAAACAACAAAAGTGCTAAAAGGAAGGGTAATGTCGAAAATGCAAGTGTGAGTGATGTTAAAGTTCATGTTGATGACCATGAAAGAGAAAAAACGCATGATAAAGGGAAAGGTGAAGATGACATCAATTATGATAATCAGGAATCACATTCATCGTCATTTGTGCCACTTCAGGTTATTCCCTATGATCATCAGGAGGAAGTTACGAATATTGACTGTGATGATGATATGGTGCCTTTGAGAAGGTCTCAGAGGATAATAAGACCTGCAATACATTCACCATTCCTCCCAGAAATAGGGAAGACAGGGAGACCTAATGCAAAGGAGCGGTTGTATGAGTACTGCACACGTAGGACTAACCCGATAGTTGGGCAAGAGTTATATGTAGAAATTCATGAATTCTTTCTGAAGAAGACCGAACTGAGTTGCTTCAGCCGTAGGGGATGGATAAGCGAATGTGTAAGTTGAGCATTCTACTTAAGTTTTACGATATAATAACTTACACTCCACATGAGAGTGCTAATCAACTAACATTGCAGGTTGTAACACTCATTTCACATCTTTTGGTCGATGAACAAAAATATAGTGATGAAGGACGCGTTACACGTCATATCTTCCAGCCTCTTTTTATGGTGAGTCTAACCTAATTCATTTGATTGTCATTTACATTGCATAAAGATCGTAATCGTGTTTTGTTCAGTTATGTGTAATATTACTAACTCGTCCGATTGTCATTTACATTGCATAAGGATCGTATGTTGGGAGATATAGACAAGTGGAAGGTTGACAATCACACAAGATTCATTGACCCTAACAAATTAGGATACAATATATCAGAGTGTGATTTTGTGTTCGCACCTGTGGTTCATGATCATCACTGGTTTTGTTATGTATTTGTGAAGAAAGAGCTCACGGTGTACTTACTTGACTCTTTGCTGCCCGACTTCAATACTCCAAGTGGGCAGACTGCTCTTAATGCAAAGAGGGATGTAGGACACAAAGTGGTATGCAAACCCTCATCCTTTTAAACTTCAAATTGTTTACATGTGAACCATAAGCTATGGTCATTGAACTTTTCATTTTGACAGAGTAAATATTTTGGTGAATTACTTGCACACCTTAATCGTGACATCTATGGATACAACCCGTACATTGAGTTTAGATTTGGTCTTGTTCAACAGCAGAACAATGGGTGAGTTAGTTGCAATGGGTTACATATTAATCATTAATGTATGCATTAATGGTTGACATTTTGATGTTTTCTTATTTCATTTTTGTGTAGATGGGACTGTGGAATATATGTGATCTCTTGGTTGCAAAGCTGGGAAAATATTAGAAAGCCCGAGTGGAATGGTTTCACTATGCCTAACGTGAGTAAATTGGTATATTACTTGTTACAATTACAGTTTATTTGACTGCGAACGTGTTTGTGCAGGAAGACATGGATCAAAAGCGGGTTGATCTGGTCTGGTGGTTAGTAGCCCATGAGAAGAATAAATATCGAGACATGGTCATGCGTGGCATTGAAGGTTGGAAACCTGCGAAAACAAGGAGAAAGTAGTCGACCTTGTATTTATTTTGTTCATATTGTAGTTTGTCATCATCTTTTGTTCCAATGTAAATGAAACTCAATTATGTATATACAACTTTGATACACTAGTACTTGTCTTGTATATTACGTATGGTTTGCAAACACTCTTCCCCTATGTGCACTACTTACTCGTTACTTGCGAAAACATTCTTCTCTGTATTACATTAATGGTTGGAATATCATATGCGATAGGAATAGGAGTTGATTCACAGAGGTGAAAACTTACTAAAGAAGATGTTTACCTTGCCTCTATTTACACTGCCCTTACAAAATCGAAACATGTCTTGCACATGAGGGAAGAGTGATTGCACATGAGGGAAGAGTTGTTGCATATAGGGAAGAGTTGTTGCACATGAGGGAAGAGTGATTGCACATGAGGGAAGAGTGCTTGCACATAGGGAAGAGTTGTTGCACATGAGGGAAGAGTGCTTGCACATAGGGAAGAGTGATTCACATGAGGGAAGAGTGGTTGCACATGAGGGAAGAGTTGTTGCACATGAGGGAAGAGTGCTTGAAAATAGGGAAGAGTTGTTGCACATGAGGGAAGAGTGATTGCACATGAGGGAAGAGTGCTTGCACATAGGGAAGAGTTGTTGCACATGAGGGAAGAGTGCTTGCACATAGTTCCCTCATGTGCAATCACTCTTCCCTATGTGCAACAACTCTTCCCTCATGTGCAACAACTCTTCCCTATGTGCAACAACTCTTCCCTATGTGTAAGCACTCTTCCCTCATGTGCAATCACTCTTCCCTCATTTGCAAGACATGTTTCGATTGTTCAATGTCACAAGTGCCACTGAACACACATGTGCGAAAGATCTTCCTCATGTGCAATCACTCTTCCCTCATGTGCAACCACTCTTCCCTCATGTGAATCACTCTTCCCTATGTGCAAGCACTCTTCCCTCATGTGCAACAACTCTTCCCTATGTGCAAGCACTCTTCCCTCATGTGCAATCACTCTTCCCTCATTTGCAAGACATGTTTCGATTGTTCAATGTCACAAGTGCCACTGAACACACATGTGCGAAAGATCTTCCTCATGTGCAATCACGCTTCCCTCATGTGCAATCACTCTTCCCTCATGTGCAAGAACTCTTCCCTCATGTGCAACCACTCTTCCCTCATGTGAATCACTCTTCCCTATGTGCAAGCACTCTTCCCTCATGTGCAACAACTCTTCCCTATGTGCAAGCACTCTTCCCTCATGTGCAATCACTCTTCCCTCATTTGCAAGACATGTTTCGATTGTTCAATGTCACAAGTGCCACTGAACACACATGTGCGAAAGATCTCCCTCATGTGCAATCACTCTTCCCTCATGTGCAATCACTCTTCCCTCATGTGCAAGAACTCTTCCCTCATGTGCAACCACTCTTCCCTCATGTAAATCACTCTTCCCTATGTGCAACAACTCTTCCCTCATGTGCAACAACTCTTCCCTATGTGCAAGCACTCTTCCCTCATGTGCAATCACTCTTCCCTCATTTGCAAGACATGTTTCGATTGTTCAATGTCACAAGTGCCACTGAACACACATGTGCGAAAGATCTTCCTCATGTGCAATCACGCTTCCCTCATGTGCAATCACTCTTCCCTCATGTGCAACCACTCTTCCCTCATATGCAAGAACTCTTCCCTCATGTGCAACCACTCTTCCCTTTGCACAAGACATGTTTCGATTGTTCAATATCTCTTCCACTTAGGTTCCTTTAGTCCCCACAAGTGCCATTGAACCATGTGCGAAAGATCTTCCTCATGTGCAATCACTTTTTCCTCATGTGCAATCACTCTTCCCTCATGTGCAATCACTTTTCCCTATGTGCAAGACATGTTCCGTTTGTTCAATGTCTCTTCCACATGAATGATCAAAAGATGTTGAGTATTAATAGGTTCACAACATAAAATTTAACATTTATAATGACAATAATATGTAATCGCAGTTTGGCTAACATATCGTGCTAATATATAACAATTTTACATTTACAACGACGAGGAAATAAATCACTTGTAACACAAATACAACACAAAATACATCTTCAAAAGTCTTCACATAATGCACTAACCACTGTATTTCACCCCTAATTCCAAAAATCATGAGGAGACAAAAGGCTATATACAAAACCAAAAGTTAGTAACTAACATATTGGACCATGCATTGGATTGGTATACTTGAAGAAGGTGAGGTCAATAAGGATTTGGGTTCTTGCACCTTCGTCGAGTATGCCCTTCCTGATGGCATCTTGAACATTTATAGACATTCTTGCCTTGGAATTGAGATTCCCGCCTATTCGTGCGTGGTCTGCCAGGCGGACGGCTTGTGGTGGGGGGCCACAAGAAGATCTCATTCTGATAATCATTGAATCGTAAGTCATTTAATTTTGGCATGTCATGTGTATTCATTGACGTCATTGTTCTAATATATATCTTCTCTTGTGTTGAACTTAAGTAACATTCTTCCACATATCCGTACACATTACCATTCACATGTTTAATGCATGCACATGCATGTGGGCATGGTACACCACAGCTTTGCCAACCCTTGCAAGCACATTCTTTCAAAGCAATATTTACACCAACACGAACTTCTTGAATTTGAACTTCAAATGTGTGTTCAGAATATTGCAACACCAGCATCCCTTCACTACACAACACATTCTCCTTTAACTTTGCTTCTATATTAGGTCCCACTCCATTTTTCCACAAGGTAATTGCATTCTTGCAAGCAAACAGTTTTTTTGCTAGCTTCTCTCTATGCTCATTTATCAATGTCAACACATGATGTTTCCTCTCTTTCACAAGCCATGCGTTAAATGACTCAGCCAAATTGGTAGTAATATTCTCCCACCTTCTGAATGGGAATCGTGACAATGCCCAACGGTCAATATCACCATGCTCTTCAAGCCAGGTTAACAATTCACGGGCAAAACATCGCATATTGGCTAAAGCTCTTTCGAAGTCACAATCCAATCTAGCATATGCAATCCCATCTAGCATCTTCAAAGCATCATCCTTCTTGATTTGGGTATTTCTTCTCGGGCCTCTATAAACCTTTGAATACTCTGCACTAAAGTTCTCTTTAACATGCCTATAGCAATAGGCATGCCTCTCACTCCCAAAAACATTTCTGACAGCATGTATTATTGCATTATGTCTGTCTGACACAATCACCACTTCAAGAGAGTTTAAAATGTCTTTCACATTTTGCATAAACCATATCCAATCATCAGTAGTTTCCCCACTCACTATGGCATAGGCAACAGGGTATAGCTGATTATCAGCATCAAGCGCAGATGCAGATAACATTGTCCCACGATACAGCCCACTAAGGTGAGTTCCATCGACATAAAGAATTGGTCTGCATCCTCCTAAGAATCCTTCGACAGAACATCCATATGCAATGAATAATCTATTAAATGTATGGTTACGACAAGCTTTCCATCTTGCCACTGTCTTCGGGTCAACTTCAGTTAGTCTCCTGCAATACCAAGGAATCAACATGTATGATTGCTCAGGTGATCCCTGTATCTCAGCTAGTGCTTTCTCTTTACCTTTCCATGCTTGATCATAAGATATTGATAAACCATATTTCCTATGAACCTCACGTCTTATCTCATGAGGTGTCTTATCTAAACAACCCCTCAATCCATCTTTTATTATGGAAGCAGTCATGCTAGAGGTCAATTTACGATGTACGATCAGATTATCCTGTGCTGAGTGATTGTGGTTCTCCACAAAGGTATGCACACGTAAGAAGCTTGACTCTTCCCCCCCACTTGATATGCAGTTATTTTCCATGGACAACCATCCACATTACACCTCACTATCATCTTATTTGCACAATTTCTCACAAATTTGTATGCAAATTTATGTGCCAAACTATACTTGTACAGTGAATCTTTAAATTCAACAGCATTCTTAAACCTCTTATCACCTGAAAGCAATTCCTTCCACTTCTCAGCACCAAACTCAGGGATAGGTGCAGGTGCACTCTGAATTACATATGGCCTATCTTGTGATATCCTACTTGATGATGATTCACCAATGCATAACCCGTACGATCCTCCTAAGCTCTCTGGCCTGCATCAAAACTTTTTGTCAATTACTCACTCATTCTGCCATACCACTTTAAAACACATAAAAAGTACATGTAACTCACCTTTGTGACATTATCATGGGTTGCTCTTCATCTATCAACTCACTAGCATCTTCAACTATATATAAATGTGCACATTTGTCATTAAATTGTACTATTTGTTTCACTCCTTCATCATCCTCTATGTCTACAACAGTGCTTTCATCTAATGATGACAATGTACACCTTAGTTGAAATGTTTTCCCTTGAATCCCAAGACACGAATATATTGTTCTTTTAAGCTCATAAGTGACATTCCTTCTCTTACTATTCTTCCATTTGCTCTCCCACCAATATATTGAGTCCTCCCTTGGTCAGTGACAATCTTCCCACCTATGTGGAAGAAGCAATAAATTTCTTTTTCTGCCCTATTCATCATACTGAACAAAAACCTGCAGTAACATACCTCTAGTGTCATATAAACTGAATTTTATAATGTGTTTCATCTACTACAATAACCTAATCAAACATCACAAATTGTCAAGGGAGTTTTGAATTTTTTAATTCCTAATCTCACCCTTACAAAAAAAGACATAAAGGACGAGTTTTGGATTACAAACATAAATACATAATGAGACATATGATAATAAGAACAAATATATATATATAATAACAGCAATGTCAATGTAAGGATGACACCAACAAATGGAGAAATAATGATTCAAAAAAAGACACTCATGTATATAAATGCAAAAATTGTGTCTGAAATGTGAACAACAAGATGAGCATATAACATTGTTTTCTTTTGAGGGTCATATGTCGAGACATGTTTAATGAATTATGGAGGGTGTATCCATATATATAAAGAGAGACAATATGCAAGGAGAATGTTGGCATCTAATTAAGTGCCATCAAATTCAACAAGGAGAATGTTGGCTTTCGTTCATTGAATCAGTAGCTGCGTATGATAGATAATCATTCAAATCAGACATAATACGCTACTCTGTAAACAACTCAACATTGTATACAAATCTATCTACTACAAAGTAAATGGAACCTTGATGATTATGGAGAAATCACAAAACAAAAACCTAGCTCTAGAATAAGGGTCTTCACACAACTCACCTCCTTTTTACTGAAACATCTAACCTCCGGCAGCATCCACAATGAACGAAAGCCAGAAGGGAGGATGTTTATCTGTGCACATCTAAGGAGAAGAAGCTAGCAAGCAGAAATGTCTATCACTTGCTCTGTTTCTTACGAGGCAGCTAAGGAGAAGGAGCTAGGAAACAGAAAATCAAACAACTTGCTCTGTTTCTTACGAGGCAATTTACTGGTTTTGTTCCTTTTTCTTTCATTTCCCTCTGTTTTCTCATTAAGGGTATTGTGGTCTTTTACTACTGCGAAATTAATGACAGATTAGGTCAGGTCCCATTCAGCAAATATTAGGCTAATGAGGTCTTTTATGGCAATTTTCCCAACAATTAAAGTATAATGTTATATATATTATAAAACACATGTGCATCTTCATCCTCAGCCCATTTCCGTCGCACACAATAGCTGAATATAGAGTGAGAACGTTTGGACTTGTAGAGAGAGAAAGGAGAAGAAAAATCACAAGGTAAGCCAATTTCTCCGACGATTAAGCTCCTAACGCGTATAACTCCGATCCTAAGCTACTCCTCTTTGTTCTTTAAGGTTTAGAAGCTCAAAATCTGTTGTTGAGAACTTAGGGTTTTCAGCCATATTTGGAAAAAACTTGTGGGAGCTTGAGGTAACTTCCAAACCTTAGTATATTAACTATTCTGGCTGCTATAGGCAATTTAATCGGTGAAATTTCGTCGGATTACCATTGGTTTTAAATTTTGGAAATGGGTGTGCCTAAGGGTTATGCTGCCCAATTTTAGTTCAAATGGTTGTTATAACTCAATTAAACGGTTAATAAAGTGGTTAGGAGTAAAGAGGAACGTGTTTACGGAGCCGAAATCGTAAAACCCTGATTTTTCCCGGAGGACACCATAATTTCGGCCAGGGATGCTTGAGTGCCTTAGGGTTGGATTTTCAATTATTTGATGGTTCCATTGGATTCAGAAGGGAAAATTAGGTGGGGTTACAGTTGGGCACTTTTTCTGAAAAGGCCGAAAAAGCATAATTACGGAAATACCCCTAAAACCCTAAAAGTAGGGCTGCCAAGGGCAATTTCGTAATTTGACATTGAATTTGATAATTTTGAGCCCGGAAATGAATTCCTTGGATGAAAATATGTCAGGAAAATCCTAATCAAAATTTGGGAAAACGTGCTATCTGGCCAGATACGGGGGGCCGGGCCGAAGTCCCGGGGGCATTTTGGTAAATTTTCACCATAGGCTAATATAACCACAAGAAACACTATGGAAGAGTCTAAAATGATACTTGGATAGGTTATGACCTATTTCTTGTACATTTAATATTTTAGGACTAAATCGGGAGCCGAAAGTCGACACGTTCCACGAGGCCACAAAAAGGGGTCGATAGAACTTCGAGGTAGGGACATTATCCTTCATACATCATGTCATAATTATATGGTTGTGTGGATGCCAATGTTTGTAAATGTACTTTATTAATCAACATGATTTGCCCAGAGAGGGGCCAGTAGTGCTAGAAGCACTTACACTAAGTTGGCGGAAGACCAATCGATGCAGATTAGTGGGGCTGGGCCCTACTCATATATACATGCAATTGATATGTTTATTTTTCGCATTTTCTATGAACGATAACATATTTCTACTGAGATTCTTCGGAATCTCACCCCTTTTTCTAAATAAAACATCTCAGCAGACGCCAGTGGATCAAAAGGCAAGGATGTAAACCAAGGGAAGTGACTGGCATGTGCCTCAAGGCAAATAGAAAGTTCGTAGTTATAGATAGTCTATATCTAAAATACTTTTGGATATTTTGCAATAGGGGTGTATATTATCGCATTCTGTATGGTTGACTTTGGACTGTAAACAAATACTTTTATCAGTTATATGTACTCTCCTGTATGCCTGTGGAACTTGGTCTCTATTACTCTGTGTATATCGAAATGGAAACGGGTGTTGACAATAGGTATATCAAATCTAAAAATGTATTCATTTATTGACGATAAGTTTTAGCATAGAATCATAGAACGTGGGTAATTTGTGCAATAGCAGTTATCATCACTTAATCGCAAAAAATCTATTTTTCTCATAGAGAGAAAATTCAGGGACGACGTAGCACGCGGTCGTACCTATTTTCAGGCCTGCATACCTATTTTCAAAATCTATTTTTCTCATAAAGAGAAAATTTATGGATGACGTGGCACGCTGTGGCGCCTGCTTTTAGCCCTGCTTTTAAGAATAAGATAGATAGATTAAAAACTACTAAAATTTTAAATATTTATAATTTATCAAAAAAAATTAAATATTTATAATGTAAGCAAAAAACTAAAAGTATATAAAAATAAAAAAATTGTTATGAATAATATATTAAATGGATGTCCACCTCCTTAATATCTCTCCCATCTTTCTATTATCTCTCCTCATTTCTTTTCCTACGATTATGTAATCTCAGTTTTCTAGATTATCGGATTATGCCTATAAATAGGAGGCATATGTGATGTATTGTACATATATTGAGAAGTAAACAAGAATTACTCTCCTCCTCCTCCTCTTCTCATATTCTCTCTTTATTTATAATATATTATCAGCACGAAGCTCTAATTAAAGTATGATACTTTTAATATCTCCTTATTTAGATTCTTCTCTACTATTTTTTTTTTCTCTTCTACTCCCTGGTAACCTATCGTCGCCATTTTTCAATGAAACCTAAAGTTTCAATCGAAATCCTTTTTGTTTGTTTCTCATGATGACCTGATGTCACCATATTTGCGGTCTTCCTGAAGGATTACCTTATTTATACCTTATTTATTCATTTATATTATTGTACTATTAGGTTAAGGAATAGAAGGAAAATACATTTTTCTCCAATAACCTATCGCCTATTTCATTTAGATTCGAAGAACCTAAAAATTATAGCTTTTATTTGTGTTGAAATATTTGAATTTTATTCTTAATTGACTCCTTTTTTCCCTTTTTGTACGCTTTTATTTTATATTTTGAGATTATATGACCCAGAGCCTATATAGTTTTATTTTTTATTTAAATGGCCAGAAGCCATATAATTTTAATTTTAGATTTTGAGCTATTTGACCAGAAGGCATATAACTTATATACTTTCATTTTTTATGGTCAGAAGACATATTATTTTTATTTTGATATTATATGGAAGAAGTCATATAACTTTTATTTCTTTCATATTATTTTATTTTTATTTTGATATTATATGGCCAGAAGCCATATAACTTTTATTTCGTTCATATTATTTTTATTTTGATATTATATGGCCAAAGCCATGTTATTTTTTATTTTAAAATTATATTACTAGAAGTCATATCACTTTTATTGTTTTATTTTGATATAAAATGCCAAAAGCCATTAATCTTATTTATCCTAAAGATAAAAGGTCATAAGCCATATAATGTTATTCATCCTGAATATAAAAGGCCAGAAGCCATATAATTTTATTTATCTTGAAGATAAAAAGATCATAAGCCATATAATTTTTATAGCCTATTTTGTGATCATATAGTCAGAAACTATATAACTTTTATCTTATTAAAAGACTAGGGCTTATAATTTTGATTTTTAGATTAAATGGCCCGAAGCTTTTATTTAAATTTTTTTAGATTAAATGGTCATAAGTCATATAATTTTGATTTCTCATCTTGAGATTAATTGGCTTGAACCCATGAGTATTAAATGGCCTGAAGCCATAAAGTTTTAATTTTGTTATAAAATATTTTTTATGGATTATTTCTTGTCTTTACAAATTTTTTTGTTATTATTGTTAGTATTTTATATTACGTTTTTTACATTTCATATTTTAAGAATTTCCTTTTATTTTATTAATGTGAACTATGTTAAATCTTGGAAAATTTGAATTCATATCTCTTGTTATTACTAGAAATACCTATTTATCTTGTTTGATCCACGACTTTTCTATGCAACCATTTGCATAAAGGTTTCAAAACTAAATGTATGACCATAAAGACCCATTTATTCTTTGTAACAATTTTAAAGAAAAGTATGACCACTAGAAGATGGTTATTCTTACAAAGGCTCATAATAAATAAATGCATTTAATTTGTTCCTGCAGTAGCAATATAGTAAATGAAGTTTAAGAAATATGTTGAATTAATTTTTTGCCTCCATGTGACCAAAGAAAATGATAAGCTTTTGTTGAAAAATCATGAATTCTGTCTAAAAGACTAGACGACATTCCCATAAGTGAATGTAATGATAAATAAATCTAATTGTAGCCATGGACGTAGACGTGGCTACAGCCGTCGTTAGTACACAAATGGTGTTTAAGACCAGCATATTTAGACTGGTTATAGCGGATAATATCTTAAAAAAATGATCGATGACATTTTGGTAATTATGATCAACTTCTAAAACCGATTATACTAAAAACCAGTCTTAAATATATTATTTAGACTGATGTTATCAACAACCGATCTTAAAAAATTAATCATTAAAAAATATTAATATATGTATCTATTTTCTAAACCGATTATAAATGTAACAGGTCTAATATATTTTCTTAAATAAAGAAAATTAAAAATTTATTTTTTTAAGACCAATTATAAAAAATAACCGGTCTTAAATGTTGAACTTATAAGACCAGTTGTTGATAGGAACCAGTTTAAAATTTTTTTAAGACTGGTTATACTAAATAACTGATCTAAAATATAACTTTTAAGACCGGTTGTTATGTATAACCGGTCTTAAAAATGCCCTAAAAATGAATCACGCCTAATCACAACTCTGAAATCTGGTGCTTCAAGCTTCTTACAAACCCCTCCCTCCTTTCATGGCAGCTCCTCCTTCCCACGTCGCTCCTCCATCCTTAACCTTCGCCACCGTCTACGCAGAGGTTCGGTTGAAACATTGCCGTAAGGCTTAGCGTTTGTTTCCTCCTATTGGTTTCTTCTTCAAGTGTGGTTTCTTGCCTCCCCTAGGTTTTGTCTTTAAGCTTGTCTTTCCCACGCGTCTCCTACCAACACCGCCGGTGGACGCAGGACTACGGTGGATTGCATTCCCTCTTTTCCGTTGCTTGCCTCCCCTGGGTTTATTCCTCAAGCTCAAACTCCAGGTTTTTATGTGATAAATTTTGCTTTTTCCGTTGCTTGCTCTGAGGCATTGTTCTGCTTTTTGAATTATCTTAACTTGTGAATATTATATGTGGATGCAAAGCCTATCTTTCCTTTTTTTAGAGCTACTTATATGTCTCTCGGCCTTGATTAACTCTGTATTGTTGAATTATAATGTGATTTTTTCTATTCTGTAACTCTGTATTGTTGGATTATAATGTGAATACTGTCTCTCAGCCTTGATTCTGTAACTCTGTATTGTTCAATTATAATATGTTAGATTTTATTCTGGAACTCTGTGGATCCTAGTAATGTGTTAGACAGAGTTATATTTTATTCCTTTTTATTGCTCCAATAAGTTTAGGAGGTGGAATTGTATAGGGCGAGCATGAGAAAGAAATTGTTATAAGTTAATTGCTAGAAAATTTCATATTCTAAAGTGGAATTGTATTGTGCATTTTGATGCCTTGTATGATACTTAAGTGCCAAGAAGGATATAGCATAATCTAGAATGTTAATATAGTGCTTAAAATGAAAATTGGAGGCTAAAATTTAAAGTGTCATGACCACATAGAAATATAAATTAGCTCATTCAATTTCAAGTGTGAAGCGACATATTTGAGAAATTATCCAACCCACTTACGACATTCCTGAGAGTGAAATCTTGTATAATAAGACAATGACGTATTGTGATGAACGCTGGAGGAAGTTTAAGACAACTCTAGCCAACAATTACATGCATATCGAGGTGGAAGAAGGTCAGCCTCATCTTAATTCGTGTGACAAGTATTCTTATATTGACGAACACACTTGGCAAGAATTTAAACAGCTTTGGACTACTTCAGAAACTTTGGTGAGTTGACATATTTTGCATTTTATTTATATATGAATTGTCTTTAATTTATTGATTGTAACTTTTTTTTTATTTTTCATTAGCAGGAAAAAAGGCAAAAGGCACAAGAGAGTGGAAGAAAGAATGATTTCCCTCATACAATGTCTCGTGGGGGTTATGCGAGGCTGAAAAAGACTTGTTTGAGGCCAAACGGAAGAGATTGGAAGAAGCAGCTCAATCCGATCCTTATGTTCTTCTTTCTCCACCATCTGCAATATGTCGTGAAGAAATATGGAAGTTCGCTCATCAATAGAAGAGAGAGCCTTATACGAGTGAACAATCTCGTATAGTTCGTCAAAAAGTAAGTATTGTTGTTGTTATTAATTAATGAGTAAACAAAATTTCATTACTTATATTTGTCTTACGTGTCTTATAGGAAGAGCTTCAAAAAAAACAAGCCAAGGGATCGTTTAGGTCGGATGGGAGAAATGACATCCTGATTGTTGTTACAAGAAAACACAAGCATCCTGACCGTGTTAGGGGAGTTGGAGGCGGGGTAGACATAAGGGATTACTTTGGAGCACCCCATGCCGTTCCTCAAGTAGTATGGTAACTAGGGAGAAGATAGAGCATATATTGGCCACTGTAAAGGCGGAAGCTAGGGCCAAGGCAGAAGCATCATTTGATGCATGATTTGAAGAAAGGTTCAGCAAGATGAAGGAGGAATGGATTATCATGGCGAGCACAAGACAAGATACCAGCCTCCCCAGGCACTTTCCTTAAACCTAAACAGAGTACTAAAGGGAGTTGTATTGGTTAGTCATCAGAGGGTTTGGGAAAAGAAATTGGTGAGCCTTGTGACCTGTTTGTGGAGGATCCTCTAAGACGATTAGTTGTACGGGGGAGTGAGCACAACTTGGGATCAACTGCCACTACCAAGAAATAAAGGATGATCAAGTCAGAGTGGCAGTTGAAAAGGTGATCGTTGCAGATGCACTTCTCCCTATCCTCGATGATGACTTCAAGATTTTGAGTGATGTCCTCAACTCTTTCATCTTGTAGCCAAAGAACCTTGTTTTTTATCAAGCTAAGGAATCCCCGATCACAGCCCCGCCACCTGCACTTCCCTCCACTCAAGATGTTCCATAGTCTCCATTAAATGTCATGCAGCAAGTGATTCTGATGGTATATGATACGTCCTTTCGAACAAGAGATTTGCCTACTGAGTCAGCTGTTGGCAAGTCAGGGGTGCAATGCTATCTCAAGAAGGATGATTTAATGTCCCTGGTTGCTCCTTGACAATAGCTTACGGTTTTGATTGTCCAATTATTTTTAATGTAAGTATCTTCTCCAATTAGAAATAAATATTTTATAAATTACGCCATTAAACTTTAATTTTTGTATTTGCATTAATGTAGGTACATGAGTCATAGGTTGGTTTCCTCTGGTAAAACCGATAAATTTGGATTCCTATGCCCAGTTCAACTCCATAACAAAGGGACCACTACTGCTATCAGACACACATACTTATCGCAAAGGCTTAATAAAACCCTAATTAAGTGTTTCTTGACTCCATATGTGCATGGGTAAGAAACAAATTTATATTTCATAATATACATAATGTTTTATATTTACTTAAAAGTCTTCCCTTTTTTCAGTAATCGTTGGCAATTGGTTATTTTGTGTAAGAAGAGTTATACTGTCATCTTCTTATGCTCTCTCCACCACAGCAAGCCAGAGAGTAAATTGAAGAAGACCATGAACTCGTAAATTTTCTTGCATTATTAATTACCTTTTGTGTGCAAAATTTATGGAATTTGTGTAAAATAAGTAACCTTTGTAATTTTGATGATATAGGATAATGCGGACATTCCTACACGCTGCTTGTGGTAGGCATATTAGTGATCTAAAAGACCCTACATGGATCTTGCCAAAGGTTAGCTATATATTGGTTTGTTTTAAGAATGTATTCAATAATAAGTCATGCTTTAATTTTATACTTGTTTTAATGATATCATATTGTTTTTCAGACCCGTAGGCAACCACTAGGGTCCAACTTATATGAGTTGTATGTTCTTAGGTACATTTATAATATTATTACCCTAGGCATGACAGAATTTACTCAAGAGGTAAATGTTTATATATTTTAAAAATTTTGTATTACTTTTATTATTTTTTAAGTTAGCAAGTTAATATTTTGTCTAGCTTTGGTGTTTCAGATATTTGATCTTGCTGACCCCTTTCCAGAAGAAGATATTGATCACATTCGCAATTGTTGTGCTGAATTCATTTATGAACTTTTATAACAGCGAGTTCTTATAAAACTGAGGAATTTTTTGTATATATTGAGGAATTTTTCTTCCTTCAACTTTTCAGTAAAACTTGTTGGTTGCATGAATTGACATGTTTGTTGTTTTTGTGATTATGTGAAACCATACATTTATATATGTGAATTTGTTTGAGACATCTCATTGGCCTGAAACCATACATTTATATATGTGAATTTGTTTGAGACATCTCATTGGCCTACATGTGTTTTAAAGAATTATTCGTGTGTGTGTGTGTGTGTGTGTGTGTTGTTTTTGTGATTATGTGAAACCATACATTTATATATGTGAATTTGTTTGAGACATCTCATTGGCCTGAAACCATACATTTATATATGTGAATTTGTTTGAGACATCTCATTGGCCTACATGTGTTTTAAAGAATTATTCGTGTGTGTGTGTGTGTGTGTGTGTGTGTGTGGCTTAAACAACATATTACATGAGGATGAAGGAGCATGTTATGTTACAAGTTCCCAATGAGAAGGTTAAAGAAAAAGAAAATGGTAAATGGAAGCAAACTGAACACCTTATGTCACTTAACAAATATGGCATTGAAAGCAGCAATTTTAGGATGTGTTCTAGTTACTAGCATAATAAAAAATAATTACAAAAAATTATAATACTTTTAAGATCAGTTATATATATAACCGGTCTAAAAGTTATTTTAAGACTGGTTTTCCATATAACCGGTCTTAAAATTCAAGTTTTAAGACCGATTTTATTTACAACTGGTCTTAAAAATAAAACTTTTAAAACCGGTTATATGGAAAATCGATCTTAAAAATGTTTCAGTATTACCTACATAAGAGGTCTTTTAAGACCGGTACTCATGACAACCAGTCTTAAAAATGGTTTATCTTAAGACAGATTATCAATACAATCGATCTTAAAAGTATCAGACTTTTTAGATCTGCTGTATCTAGACCTGATCCAAAATTGGTCTAAAAAGTCAACTTTAACCGGTCTAAAAAGCCATTTTTCCACTAGTACGTAAGCGTAGGTGTCAACACCCGTTTCCATTTTGATATGCGCAGGGCAATAATGAACAAGTTCCATAGGCAAACAGAAAAGTACAGTTATACTGATAATAAGTATTTGTTTACAGACAGACATTAACAGAGCAAAATTCACTAATAATTGCAAATATATACAGAATATCCCAAAATATTCCAAGTACAGGCTAAATGTAACCACCAACTGTGTCTCGAGAAACATGCCCGTCAGTTTCCCGGAACTATGTCCTTGCCTTTTGAACCGCTGGCACCCGCTGAGACATTTGGATTAGAAAAAGGGGTGAGATTCCAAGGAATCTCAGTAGAAACATACGATCAACATATAAAATGCGAAAATTAAATATGCAATGCACCGTATCAAGTAAAATGAAAATTCATATCATCCGTGTGTGTACACAAAATTCAGGGCCAACTAACCCGTTGAAACCCCTGCATGTACCTCAGCCGAGTCCTTGACTACAGCTAGGTAAGACCAGTGTACCTCAGCTAGGTCCTAGACCACAGCTAGGTAATGTGCCTCCAGCACGTGTCCAGATCACAAAATACAGTAACATGCATCATACAAATAGTCACATAGTATATGAGAGATAGTAGTCCCTACCTTAACCTCTTTTTTGTCTCAAAGGGTCCGCCCCGTAAAACGTGTCAACTAAAGGCGTCCAACTCGGTCCTAAAACATCAAATATACAAGAAATAGGTCATAACCTATCCAAGTATCATTTTAGACACTTTCATAGTGTTTCTTGTGGTTATATTAGCCTATGGTGAAAATTTACCAAAATGCCCCCGGGACCCCGGCCCCGCCGTACCCGGCCCGATGGCACGTTTTTCCAAATTTTTGACTAGGGCTATCCTAACGTATTTTCGTCCAAGGAATCCATTTCCGGACTCAAAAATACCAAATTCAATGTCAAATTACGAAATTGCCCTTGGCAGCCCTACTTTTAGGGTTTTAGGGGCGTTCCCGTAATTATGCTTTCTCAGCCTTTTCTGAAAAAGTGCCCAACTGTAACCCCACCTATTTTCGCCCACTGAATCCAATGGAACCATAAAATCATTGAAAATCCAACTCTAAGGCCCTCAAACATCCCTGGCCGAAATAATTGTGTTCTCCGAGAAAAATCGGGGTTTTACGATTTCGGCTCCGTAAACACGTTCCTTTCTACTCCTAACCACTTTATTAACAATCTAACTGAGTTATAACAACCATTTGAACTAAAATTGGGCAGCATAACCCTTAGATATACAACTTTCCAAAATTTAAAACCAATGGCAATCCGGCGAAATTTCACCGATTAAATTGCCCACAGCAGCCAGAATAGTTAATATACGAAGGTTTGGAAGTTACCTCAAGCTCCAACAAGCTTTTCCCAAAAATGGCTGAAACCCTAACCTTTAGAGAACAGATTTTTGAGCCTCCAAACCCTAAAGAGCAAAGAGGAGTAGCTTAGAGTCGGAGATATACGCGTTAGGAGCGAAATCGTCGGAGAAATCGGCTTACCTTGTGATTTTTCTTCTCTTTCTCTCTCTAAACTCTCTCAACCTTCTCTCTCTATGTTTCAGGTTTCTGAGCACGAAATGGGGCTGAAGAGGATGATGAAGTTTATATTATCATATTTCATAATATTATAATAATTTATTTAATTTTCCAAAATTACTAAAATCCAATTTATGTACATAACTTCCTACATTCACGTAACCATGCCATCATGTCCAACCAATATTTCCTTCTTTATGCCACATGTAGGAGACACCTAGGGGTCCCTCCCTATGGTCTCAATTGGCTTCACAACTTGTTTCGGTTACGTATACACGTAAAGTCTCAATTTTGGTCAAAATTGCACTTTTTGCTCAAATTTTCCATAAATTCATATTAAATTGACCAAAATATTCTAAATATATTTTTAACCTTTATTTTCCTTAATTAATTGAAATTAACTTCAATTAATTGAAAAATAATTTATTTTGTGCTATTTTGGCAAAATTACGATTTTGCCATTACCTTTCTAATCCAATTTCTTTTCTTATTTTTCTTTGGCCAATTTCCATCTATTTTTGGACCAAATATTTTCTCTAATATTCCTTCATTTTTGGACCTTAATATTGGGCTTTTTAAATTACCCAAATTAATTCCATAATTATTTGTGCCCAATTTCCCATGAAATCGAACATTTATGAAATTCATAAATTCCAAATTCATGAATATTCACCATTTTATTGAATTTCTCAAATAATTACAATATATTTGGTGAATATAAAATTTGGGGTGTTACAGTTCTCCCCCACTTAAATAAATTTCGTCCCCGAAATTTACTACACCTGATCAGCCATAAATTCCGGGTAACGTTTCTTTACACTTTCTTCTGTTTCCCATGTAGCCTCTCTGGGCGATAACCCTTTCCAGACAATCTTGATGAATGGAATGCTCTTGTTTCTGAGCTGCTTTTCCTGCCGATCGATGATTCGGTCAGGTGTGACTTCGTAAGTCAAATCGTCGCGCATTTCCACATCTTCATACTCTATTACGTGTTCTGGATCAGGTTGATACTTTTTCATCTGGGAAACATGAAAAACATCATGTAGCCTGCTCAGATTCGGTGGCAAAGCGATACGATATGCTACAGGCCCAATCTTCTCTAAGATCTCAAACGGACCAATGTATCTTGATTGTAGCTTCTTTGCTTTCAATGCCCTGCCAATACCCGTAACAGGTGATACTTTCATGAATACGTGGTCACCGACTTCAAATTCTAGAGGTTTTCGCCTCTTATCTGCATAAATTTTCTGTCGGGTCTGAGCAGCTAGCAATCTCTGCTTGATCAATTTTATTTGCTCCGTTGTCTGATCAACAAGATCTGGCCCTAGCAATTCCCTTTCAGATAACTCAGTCCAGCATATTGGCGATTGACACTTCCTCCCATAGAGTGCCTCGTATGGAGCCATTTGGATACTCGAATGATAACTATTGTTATAGGCGAACTCTGCTAATGGAAGGAATTTGTCCCAGCTACCTTTATAATCAAGCACACACGCCCTTAGCATATCCTCAAGGGTTTGAATCGTTCGCTCTGTCTGCCCATCAGTTTGAGGATGATATGCCGTACTGAATCGGAGCTTGGTACCCAAAGCTTCATGAACCGCCTTCCAAAACTTGGAAGTGAATCGTGGATCTCGATCAGAGATGATGTTCTTCGGAATACCATGCAATCTCACAATCTCCTGAATGTAAATTTCTGCTAGTCTATCCGGAGAATAGTGAATGCTAATCGGTAGGAAGTGAGCTGTTTTCGTGAATCTATCAACTATCACCCATATAGCGTCATGGTTTCTAACCTTTGGCAATCCTGTCACGAAATCCATGGTAACGCTTTCCCACTTCCACTCAGGTATCTCAGGATTCGTTAAAAGCCCCGATGGTCGTTGATGTTCGATTTTTACTTTCTGACATGTCAAGCAACGAGCAACGAACTCAGTCACCTCTCTTTTCATTCCCGGCCAATAGTATTGAGCCTTCAAGTCATGGTACATCTTTGTGGCTCCTGGATGCAGAGTATACTTACTCTTATGTGCCTCCTCCAGGATTTTTCGTTTCAATTCTGGTTGTGGTGGAATATAAATCCGCTTCTTGTACCTGACTAGCCCGCTAGGAGACAAGTCGTAATCCTGAGTCTCGCCCCTATCAATCATACCTCTGATATACAACGATTCATCATCATGTTGTTGGGCTTCTTCAATTGCCGCCCTCAGATCATTGTATATTTGACTGACCCCACTGCCTAACAGAATTTGACTAGACAGATTTAGGTCTCTGAAATCCTCGATCAGTTTCTGCTCATAAATCATTATGGCTGCCACTTGCACTGATTTCCGGCTTAATGCATCAGCGACAACATTAGCCTTACCGGGATGATATTTTATTTCTAAGTTGTAGTCTTTCAGCAACTCCATCCATCTGCGTTGTCTCATGTTGAGCTCTTTCTGATCATACAAGTACTTCAAGCTCTTATGGTCGCAGAACAACTCTACAGTCTCACCATAGAGATAGTGTCTCCAGATCTTCAAAGCAAACACAATTGCCGCTAACTCAAGATCGTGGGTGGGATAGTTCAATTCATGAGGTTTCAGTTGTCTGGATGCATATGCCACCACTCGGCCATGTTGCATCAACACGCATCCCAATCCCTGCCCACTGGCATCTGTATAAACAACATACGTAAATTGTGGATCTGGGATCGTCAGCACTGGTGCTGTAGTTAACCTCTGCTTCAACTCTAGGAAGCTCTTCTCACAATTCTCATCCCACACAAAATGTTGAGCTTTCCGCGTCAATTTTGTCAACGGTAATGCAATTCTGGAGAAATTCGAAATAAATCTTCGATAGTAGCCAGCTAGACCCAGAAAACTGCGCACTTCAAATACAGTCTCTGGTCTTTTCCAGCTCAGTACTGCTTCCACTTTGCTAGGATCAACAGAGACCCCTTGCTGTGAGACAACGTGGCCCAGAAACTTTACCTCTGAAAGCCAGAATTCACACTTGCTCAGCTTGGCATAGAGTTGCCTATCTCGCAATATGTTCAACACCGTTTTCAGATGATGCTCGTGTTCAGCTTGACTCCGTGAATACACTAGTATATCATCAATAAAGACTACAACGAACTGGTCCAGATACGGACGGAAGATTCGATTCATGTAGTCCATGAACACGGCAGGTGCATTGGTCAGCCCAAATGGCATCACAAGAAACTCGTAATGCCCATATCTGGTCCTGAAAGCAGTCTTCGATACATCTTCTGCTTTGACTTTCAACTGATGGTATCCCGATCGCAAATCGATCTTCGAGAATACACAGGAGCCAGACAATTGATCGAGCAAATCATCAATTCTAGGGAGTGGATACTTGTTCTTGACGGTCACTTTGTTCAGCTCTCGATAATCGATACAAAGACGCAGGCTTCCATCTTTCTTCTTAACAAAGAGCACTGGAGCACCCCAGGGTGATACGCTGGGTCGTATGAACCCTTTCTCAAGTAGCTCCTCAATCTGCTTTTTCAGCTCTGCCATTTCGCTTGGAGCCATACGATATGGGGTTTTAGAAATTGGACCCGCTCCAGGCTTCAAATCAATCGAGAACTCCACTTCCCTATCTGGAGGTAGTCCACCGACATCCTCCGGAAAAACATCAGGGAATTCGTTTGCCACAGGGATACTTTCCAAGGCTACACCAGCCTCTAATTGCATAGAGCAGAATACCATGTACCCCTGACATCCCTTCTGCAAATACCTCTCAACCTTAGCCGCAGATAAAAGGTTAAGAGTGATTTCAGTGTCAGCTTGTGGCTGTGGATTCAGATATAAGACTCTCTTCTGTTTACAATCCAACAGCACACCATTTGCTGTTAGCCAGTCAATCCCCAAAATTACTTCCAACCCTTGCAGTGGCAAACAAATCAGATTTACAGTTGACTCATGCCCCTCAGCGTTTATCCCGCAATTCAAACAAACATCAGTTGTCACAATTCGTGTGCCCATAGGTGTAGATACAACCAAATCATATGGGGATTTATGCATATGTAAATTCAATTGTCTCACGCAGTCATATGCAATAAATGAATGGCTAGCACCAGAATCATACATAACATGCACTAGACTGCCATTGAGAGAAATCATACCTTGAATCAGCTCCGGAGATTTTCGAGCTTCTTCCTGTGTCAGTGTATAGACCCTTCCTGGAACCCTGGGTCTAGTCCCCTCCGGTTGCTGCTTCTGTGGACAATCTTTCGAAAAGTGCCCTGGCTTTCCACAGTTAAAGCAAGTGAGTGGTTTGTTAGGATCCATTCTAAATGGGGCTCCACTACACGTCTTGCCAGGATGAAATGGCTTGTGGCAATGCCAACATGTTCCACCTCTTGGGAAACCCTGGCCCCCACGACCTCCAGCTTGATTCGGCCTCTTATTATCGCCCCTAGAAGGTCCACCCTGTTCTTTTCTTTTCTGTGAGGAACTTATACTCCCAGAAGCACCTTTATTACCAGTCTGAGTTGCCAGGCTCGACATACGCTTCTCAATGTATCGGCACTCTTCTGCCGCTTTACTGAAATCAGTAAAGTGTTGGGAGATCAGTCTGTCCTTGAACTCAGGTCTCAACCCCTCTATCATCATATCTGAATTCCACTCATCATTGTCATTCAGCTTGGCATATGACGAGTAGCGTGACAGTCGGATATACCGGGCCAGATAGTCGTCAAAACTCTCCCGGTCGTACTGCTTGATGCTGAGGAACTCTTTCTCCTTCTCTCTTTTAACAGTCGGAGGAAAATACTTCTTGTTAAATTCCTCTTGAAATAGTTCCCATGTGATAGGAACATTCTTCCCTTTCAGGATGAGGTCCATGCCTTTCCACCAGCTATCGGCATCACCTTCTAGCTTGTATATGGCTAATCGAGCTTTCATCTCATCTGGACATTGCAGCATATCAAAAATCTTTTCCAAACGAGCTAACCAGGTTTCCGCTTGTTGAGGATCAAACTTCCCCTTGAACATAGGTGGTTGTTGCTTACTGAATCTACTCAGCCAAGCTTGGATATCCACCTCAGGCTCTGGTGGTAAATCCTCTGGTTGGGGTTCCTCCGGTATTTCTTCATAATTTCCCCACATAAATTCATCCATGCGGTTCTCTAGGTGGTCCTGTCTCTGCTGTACTCCCTGTAGGTCAACTCTTATCTCATTCATAGTTTGTTGTTGTTGTTCCAATACATCTAGGATTCGCTGTTGGATAGGGTCAGGCCTTGGTTCTCCCTCATTGGTACCATGTCTACCACGACCTCGGCCTCGACCGCCTTCTCCTGGTTGTACCATCTCCATAATTCTCTCTACATGAAATTAGAGAAGAGTAAATTTTGATACAAAAGCAAGGGCATCTTTATCATTTCATAAACGGTCAGGGTACACATATATGTCATACATAGCATACACAACTATTTACAGTAGTTACATAGAAACAAAACATCAGATAACCTATAAACTACTGTATATGACATATTGTTCCTTATTACATTACATTTTCCTATCTGTACCCTCCTCAAAATACCGACTCTAGCTAAATCTTTCTGTCTGTCGGTTCCGCCTGTCTGCCCTTGTCTCATAATATGTGCCGGTCAGCTCCGGTCACCCAAAATATACCACGTGGGTCCCACATCAACCTAAATACATATATTTAGATACGAGGGTGTTCACGTGATTCAGGAACTCCCAAAAGTTCCTACTCGGACCTCTCTCTACAATGTCATTCTTCTGTCTGTTCCAGTACGCTGTATCTGGAAAGAAGCCCATAGTAGTATATGCCCAGACCTCATTCGTGAACCTGACTCCCATATCCTCCTGAAGCCTATACATCGTTACCACACCTACCAAGAACATAAGATACTGATCGCGGGGAGTGTCATAATCCCGTACCGCTCGGATATATCGGCCCTGCAGATAGTGCCACAACTCGAGGTTCGGCTGCAGGTTATACAACACCTGCACTGGCTCTGCCCGAGACTCACGATCGCTCGACTCATCCTCGAGCATCTCCTCTAGATCATCATCAGGATCCCACTCTGGATCCTCCTCTGGATCCTCCTCTGAGTTTTCTTCGGGATACTCATCGGTCTCTCCTACCCGAGACTGCCCTGGAGAAGCCGGCCTGGGTTCAGGTCCAAATACAGGTAGCTGTGGCACACTCTTTCGTGCCGTCCGCCTCATACGAACGCCTCCAGGTCCAAAGTACTCGATGAAAAGTCGCCCGTCTGGTATCCGCTGCTCGGGAGGGCTTTGGTTGACAGACACCTCTGACCCCTCCAATGGTACACTCGAACTGGTCATAGGCTCACTCGAACTGCTCATGATGTCCTGCCGCCATGCAAACAAAACTATATCAGTATACCATTCTGATAATGCCAGAACCGCTTATTAGCTCTGATACCAAAAATGTCAACACCCGTTTCCATTTTGATATGCGCAGGGCAATAATGAACAAGTTCCATAGGCAAACAGAAAAGTACAGTTATACTGATAATAAGTATTTGTTTACAGACAGACATTAACAGAGCAAAATTCACTAATAATTGCAAATATATACAGAATATCCCAAAATATTCCAAGTACAGGCTAAATGTAACCACCAACTGTGTCTCGAGAAACATGCCCGTCAGTTTCCCGGAACTATGTCCTTGCCTTTTGAACCGCTGGCACCCGCTGAGACATTTGGATTAGAAAAAGGGGTGAGATTCCAAGGAATCTCAGTAGAAACATACGATCAACATATAAAATGCGAAAATTAAATATGCAATGCACCGTATCAAGTAAAATGAAAATTCATATCATCCGTGTGTGTACACAAAATTCAGGGCCAACTAACCCGTTGAAACCCCTGCATGTACCTCAGCCGAGTCCTTGACTACAGCTAGGTAAGACCAGTGTACCTCAGCTAGGTCCTAGACCACAGCTAGGTAATGTGCCTCCAGCACGTGTCCAGATCACAAAATACAGTAACATGCATCATACAAATAGTCACATAGTATATGAGAGATAGTAGTCCCTACCTTAACCTCTTTTTTGTCTCAAAGGGTCCGCCCCGTAAAACGTGTCAACTAAAGGCGTCCAACTCGGTCCTAAAACATCAAATATACAAGAAATAGGTCATAACCTATCCAAGTATCATTTTAGACACTTTCATAGTGTTTCTTGTGGTTATATTAGCCTATGGTGAAAATTTACCAAAATGCCCCCGGGACCCCGGCCCCGCCGTACCCGGCCCGATGGCACGTTTTTCCAAATTTTTGACTAGGGCTATCCTAACGTATTTTCGTCCAAGGAATCCATTTCCGGACTCAAAAATACCAAATTCAATGTCAAATTACGAAATTGCCCTTGGCAGCCCTACTTTTAGGGTTTTAGGGGCGTTCCCGTAATTATGCTTTCTCAGCCTTTTCTGAAAAAGTGCCCAACTGTAACCCCACCTATTTTCGCCCACTGAATCCAATGGAACCATAAAATCATTGAAAATCCAACTCTAAGGCCCTCAAACATCCCTGGCCGAAATAATTGTGTTCTCCGAGAAAAATCGGGGTTTTACGATTTCGGCTCCGTAAACACGTTCCTTTCTACTCCTAACCACTTTATTAACAATCTAACTGAGTTATAACAACCATTTGAACTAAAATTGGGCAGCATAACCCTTAGATATACAACTTTCCAAAATTTAAAACCAATGGCAATCCGGCGAAATTTCACCGATTAAATTGCCCACAGCAGCCAGAATAGTTAATATACGAAGGTTTGGAAGTTACCTCAAGCTCCAACAAGCTTTTCCCAAAAATGGCTGAAACCCTAACCTTTAGAGAACAGATTTTTGAGCCTCCAAACCCTAAAGAGCAAAGAGGAGTAGCTTAGAGTCGGAGATATACGCGTTAGGAGCGAAATCGTCGGAGAAATCGGCTTACCTTGTGATTTTTCTTCTCTTTCTCTCTCTAAACTCTCTCAACCTTCTCTCTCTATGTTTCAGGTTGCTGAGCACGAAATGGGGCTGAAGAGGATGATGAAGTTTATATTATCATATTTCATAATATTATAATAATTTATTTAATTTTCCAAAATTACTAAAATCCAATTTATGTACATAACTTCCTACATTCACGTAACCATGCCATCATGTCCAACCAATATTTCCTTCTTTATGCCACATGTAGGAGACACCTAGGGGTCCCTCCCTATGGTCTCAATTGGCTTCACAACTTGTTTCGGTTACGTATACACGTAAAGTCTCAATTTTGGTCAAAATTGCACTTTTTGCTCAAATTTTCCATAAATTCATATTAAATTGACCAAAATATTCTAAATATATTTTTAACCTTTATTTTCCTTAATTAATTGAAATTAACTTCAATTAATTGAAAAATAATTTATTTTGTGCTATTTTGGCAAAATTACGATTTTGCCATTACCTTTCTAATCCAATTTCTTTTCTTATTTTTCTTTGGCCAATTTCCATCTATTTTTGGACCAAATATTTTCTCTAATATTCCTTCATTTTTGGACCTTAATATTGGGCTTTTTAAATTACCCAAATTAATTCCATAATTATTTGTGCCCAATTTCCCATGAAATCGAACATTTATGAAATTCATAAATTCCAAATTCATGAATATTCACCATTTTATTGAATTTCTCAAATAATTACAATATATTTGGTGAATATAAAATTTGGGGTGTTACAGTAGGCATGATCATAATCGTGGCGGCTTAAATTCTCACTCGAAGAGGGAAAAGATTGAAACAAATTATGTTAAAAATTTTGAATAAGGTGACATGGACACTACCCATTTATGTGTTGCTAATTTCTAGAGCTGGGAATCAGGGCCAGCCCGGTCCTACAGGGCCGGCCCTTGACGGGCCAGGGCCTAACAGGGCCGGCCCTAAAGGGCTCGGGGTCAGGAAAATTGCAGTTTTTCAAGGCCCGGCCCGAGAGCATCAGGGCCAGGGCTGGCCCGCAGGGCCAGAAAATCCTTTTCACAATATTTAACTATTTTTCTTGCGTATTTTCCCCAAAGAAATATAATTAGTAAATAACAACGATTAAAGTTCTAATTTAATACATAAATATTGTCAACATCAAGGTTTAAATAACACGTCTCTTGCAACAAACAAACACAGTTACTAATGTATAATCAAAGGTAAAATCACGTCCATAAATAACTCACACAAAGGCCAAAGTATAAGAAGGTAAGAAGCTAAATACTCTAACCTCTAAACAACATGAGTATGACAACTATCATTTTCACATTCTTCGCGACTATCATCAATTTCAAGGACATTTAATTGTATTTCACTTTGAACAGTAGGTTCAAGTAGTCAAATAATCACAACCTCCATAAAACATCATACTCTATCAGGCAGAATAGTATATAATATGAATTTAGTTTAAATAAGCAGAACAATATACTCAAAAATCATATTCAAAAATCACAATATGATTCAATTAGACAAAACAATATACTTAAAAATTATACTCTATACAATATGAGGATAGAATGACATATAGATTCAATAATGTAATTCAAAAATGTAACATAGTTCCTTTCTAAGTAAAAATTATAAAAAATAAACGGGCCTAAAGGGCCGGCCCGAGGCCCTCCAGGGTCGGCCCTTTTAAGCTCGTGGCCCTATAGGGCCAGCCTTTTTAGGCCCGACTTCCTTTTGAGGCTCCAATTTACAAGCCCGGCCCTTGAAGGGCCAGGGCCTAAAAAGGCCAGCCCGACGGGCTCGGCCCGTTTTCCCGGCTCTACTAATTTCTTAGCATAAATTATTTTCATCTATTTAAACTACTATAATTTAGTGTATTTAAAGTTGCTACTATAATGAATATTTCCATTTCATTAGCTATGTTTTTCCCCTTTTTTTTTACATGTTCCTTTTAATGAAAAAATGACTCTTGGTAATGTCAATCATGAAGATTTATGTCTCCTTTATAGTGCAACAACCCACACCATACTTTAAAACGATAAATATTTCTCTTCTTTAGCAATGCGAGAAGCCAATGTTCAAACTATATCCAGAAGTATAAATATGATTGAAGGCTCTGGAATATCTAATATTTTATTACCTGAAAGAACAAAATTATGCACTGATAATGCATTTTATTCTACCAAGTCTGAAAAAACTTGTTGAGTTTCAAAGATATCCGCAGAAATGGATATCATATAGAAATAACAACTATAAATAATCAAGAAAGTCTTGCTATCACAAATATAATTTCTGGTAGAAAATGTCTATTAGAAAGTTTTCCTGCATTTTCTTCTGGCTTGTATTATACATTTATAAGCACAATTGAAACACATCCTATTAAAAACCAGAAGTTCACTAATACAAACCAGAAGTTTACTAATCAATTTAATGTTTGGCATGATTGGTTAGGCCATCCCGGGTCAATCATAATATGACGAATAATTGAGGATTTATGTGGACATTCCCTGAAGCGTAAACAAATACCACAATCCTATGATCTCTCATATGCTGCATGTTCCAAGAGAAAATCAATTATTCGGCCTTCACCAAGCAAAGTAGAAAGTAAGTCATTCACATTTCTAGAACGGGTACAGGGAGACATCTGTGGGCCAATACTCCCACCATGCGGACCATTTAGATACTATATAGTTTTAATTGATGCATCAACTAAATGGTCGCATATTTGTTTATTATCTTCTCACAACCTGGTTTTTGCAAGATTACTTGCTCAATTAATTAGATTAAGAGCTCATTACCCTAATTATCCTATCAAGAAAATACGTCTTGATAATGCTAGTGAATTTACTTTACAAGCGTTTAATGAATATTGCATATCATATCCTATAGCTTATGTTCATACACAAAATGGACTTACAGAATCATTAATTAAACATTTACAATTAATCGCAAGACTATTACTTATGGGATCAAATCTTCTAGTTTCTGCTTTTGGACATGAAATTTTGCATGCAATAACATTGATTCGTATCAGGCCAACAAGTTATTTAAAAGTCTCCCCTTTACAAATGGTTTTTGGTCAAGAACCTAATATTTCCCATCTAAGAATTTTTGGATGTGTTGTGTTAGCTGTCTAGCTTTACCGCAAGCGTACGGGTCACAAGTAATATAAAAAGATCGTTCCCACGAGGACTATAACAAAAATGAATTAATTATCTTAATTAAGTTATCAATCAGGTTAAGTGAGAATATATTAAAAGAAATTTTATACTTAAGAATTAATTGATTAAATCGAGAACTTCAAGGCAGGAGGAACCTAGGATTATCTATCCCCTATTTATTTCATGAACTAATTAATTTACCATCAATAAGCAATAAAACAAAGATATGTATTTGTCTAAAATTCAAAGACATTTGATAATGCTCTCTCGAGTCAAAACCAAATATTTATCCTAATAAATTAATCAATCTCTTGTATTAATTTATAAGGACTAACTTTAAACACCAATCTTAATCTGACAATGCTAGTAGAAAATATCTTTTTTAAAAAAAATAATTTTAAATAATAAACTAAATATAAAAGACATTGAGAAAATTAAACAAGTAACAACTATTAAAATTATATTTGTAAACTTAAAAATTAATATGATACATATGTCATATTTTAGAAATATTATAATTTTACTATAAATCTAACTGAAATAAATAAGAGACATGATTTTAAAGAACTTGACATAATGAATCAAAAAACTTGACTTAAATTTTATTTCTTCCTTTAAATCATCTTTATCAGAGTCCTCCTTCCTAGCTATAGTGTTCGTGTGTTAGAAAGTAGTAGAGGTAGATAACTGTAGTTTAACAGTATGAATTGCATGCCCGTGAAGCAATATGGAATTTTCGTTTTATGCATGTCGCTTCTTTGTGATGACATATATGGCTTCTAAGGGCTCTTCCGCACAAAAATTATGCTTTTTTAGAGTGCTGGCTGCTGATATATGCTTCTGATTTTTTATTGATATCTAATAATTAAATGCTAGCTCTACTCCATGTTTAGATATGACTTTTTTCCTTAATAAAACCAGACAATAGAAGTTATGATTGATTTATTTGAATTGAATGTAAGATAGTCTCATCTCAATCCAAATAATCTTCACAAATTTTTCTATTTTTTACACACTTCATGAATTTTCTTTTTTTGTTTTTAAACATGATGAATAAGAGGTTTGTTTTTAAATGCACTTCTTATGACACTTCTTAAGGAATGACCATAGGAAGTGTGACTTTGGAACTTACCTTGTATGGCACTTGCTATATAAGGTGTGTAATTTTTTTTTTTTTAAAATAACCTCTTGTATGGCCTTCCCTGAAAAAGTGTCATAGAAGGTATTAAGTAGCTATAGCGCTTTTCTGGTTAACCGCAATAGCTACAACATATATTTTTTTTAATAGAAGTCTCCTTTGGTTCTTATTTGAAAAAGTGTCATAAAATTGACGCTGCTAAATCTATATTTTGTAATAATGTCCCCATTTATTTTCCTACGATTATGTAATCTTAGTCTTTTAGGTTATATGATTATGCCTGTAAATGTGGAGCATATGTGATGTATTGTATACACATTGTGAAGTGAATAAAAATTACTCTCCTCCTCCTCCTCTTTTCATATTCTCCCTTTATTTATAACAAAATTATTTATTGTTTTCATTATTTTGGAGTTCTAAACGCAATTGGAAAAATACCTCAGAGAGTTGGATGAACCTTAACCCAATAACTAATATATTATTAATTTATAAATTATTTAAAATCTTAATTTTAATTTTTTTAACAAAAATTATTTATAATATATTTTTTAATATTTATAAACTATTAAATATTTATATTTATAAATTATAAAATATATTATAAATAATTTTAAAATCAAGATTTTAAATAATTTATAAATTAATGATGTATTAATTTATTGTGATAATATGCGTCCAACACCTTAAAAACCCATTTGGGTCAATCCCATTGCATACCTGCAATGATAATCATAATTACATTATCAAGAGAAGAGTGTTTGGTTACTCTTTAGCATGGTAATAGGGTTTACCATGGTAATGATGATTACCAAAAAATTGGTAATCTTCATTCATACCTCCCCCTATGAATCCTTATTACCATCCCATTGCATGGTTTAAAAAGTCCAATTTACCCTTTAGTTTCCCTTGTCTTTGTTTCACTTATCTTATTTCACTTGCCGTATCACGCTACAACTGCCACCGCCACAACCTCCTCCTTCTTCACTGCCGTCACCTCCACCCTCTACTTCCTCCATTGCTGTCACCTCCACCAGCCGCCACCGCCACCACCTCCTCGTCCACCCCCGTTGCCACCCGCCGCCACCACCACTACCTCCTCCTCTGTCGCCGCCACCTGCCCATAGCCATTACCACCACCTCCTTCTCCACCGTCGCCGCCCACTGCCACTACTATCACCTCCTCCTCTGTCGCCACCCTCGCTCCCGCCACCAGCTTACCACCACTACCTCCTCCTCCAACCCCGTAGCCCGTCGCCCGTCGCCGCCACCCCCTCCTCCTCCACCCCCGTCGCCCACCCCCGCCACCACTACTTCCTCCTTCGTGGCCACCCCCGGCCCCATTACCAGCCCACCGCCCACCGCCCACCGCCCACCGCCCACCGCCACCACCACCCCCTCCTCCTCCACCCCCGCCGCCCACTGTCACCACTACCACCACCTCCTTCGCCGCTACCGCCGGCCCCACCACTGGTCCACCACCCATCGCCATTGCCACCACCTCCCCCTCCACCCCCTCCACCCACTGCCACTACCACCTCCTCCCCCCCGCTACCCCCATCATTGTCGCCGCAACTACCTCTTCCTCCTCTATCCCCGCCATTACTGGCTTTTAACTATTTTTTTTTACAAAGATTATATTAAGGGGTAAAATAGACTTTGTGTAATATATTAATTTTAAATAATTGTTAAAATATTAACTCATTGCACGTTACTTAAAAATCAAACCAAACACTACCCCTGTAATTAATATTGCTTTGTATTACCATTACATCGCATTGCACTGCACTGCAGAGTGTAATGGGATCGAACCAAACGGGCCCTAAATTATTTTTCTAGTCATGTTCAGTACTCCAAAATAATAAAAAAATTAAATATTTTGTATTCACTTTTAGTTTGTAACCTACATTATAAATATTTAAAATTTTAATAGTTTGTAATTTTATGTGTGGAGATGTATAAATGAGGATGAGAAAAATGGGACTTAGCTTCTCTCATTTTCTTTTCCCGTTCGCTTTGATCCTTTATCCCTTTAATAACCCTTAAATTAAATTCTAATGATCCACATTTAATATTTTTTTCTAATTTTATTTTCATTATAATAATATTTTTATAAAATATTAAATATGAATCATTAAACTTAATGTAATAGTTATAAAAAGAGTAAAAGATAGGAGTAAACAAAAAAAAGATGAGAAGTCAGGTTCAGAAAAATAGATTATACATAATTTTTTTAAAAAAAATGGAGGCGGGTAGTCATTTATGCCTCGTTTGGTAGTAATGAATTCAGGATAGGGAAGTGGAAGTGGAAGTGACTTCCACTATTTTATATGTTTGGTAACATGGAACCCACTTCCATGAGGAAGTGACTTCCATAAAAAATGATGGAAGTGGCTTCCTACCTCTGATCGATGGAAGTGAAGTAGTTCCATGGAACTCAAACATCCTAGACTATTTTACCCTCTCCAATTTTGAGTGGAAGCATCGATCTGATCTGAGTCCCTATTGCCTTGCCACTGATCTCGGGCAACCCTCATCGTCACATCTCCAGCGCCCCTTGCCGTCCTTATCTCCGGCAACCCTCGTCGTCATCGTCTCCGGCAACCCTTGCCGTCATCATCTCCGACACCCCAAGCTTCTTCGATCTCTAACCTAAAGATGAGATCTCTAACTAGGCTTCTTTAATCTCTAATTCAAAGATGAGATCTCTAACCATGCTTCTTCGATCTGCATCTCATATGCTGCATCTCCTTTGTGCTTCGTCCCTCCCTTAACCGTCAACCATTCTCTCTCTCTCTCAATTGCCATCGTTCTCAGCCGACTGTATCTTCATTGGTGCGATTATGATTTCCCCTTTTTGCTTAGATTAATGGGATTTTGGGACTGATGGAGATTTGATTTTGCTTTTGGGATTCTGATTTTTCCTTTTTTGCTCTAATGATCTTGATTTTCCCATTATGCTCTGATAAAGATTTGATTTTGAGATTTTGTGATCGTGATTTTTCCTTTATGCTCTAATCGATTCTGATTTTCTCGTTATGCTTCAATGAAAATTTGAGTTTGGTTCTCCGACGGTGGTGACTGGTAGTGTTTTTCAGGTGGTGGTTTTCTGATTTTGGACGTTTTGCTGTTCTGTTTCTCATACAATGTTGATGGATGATATTTGAGTTTGATTGGTATATTATTGAGATTGATGATTGAGCATGGAAGAATTGTTTTCTGTTTGATGATTGTTGCTAGCGATGGACCATTTCCGATGAAACGGGGATCGACGGTGAGAATGGTCTCAGGGGTGGAAGAGGTTTTTTCTTTTGTTGGAGGGTATTTAGGTATTTTCACATTATAGATATATGTTTCCATTAAAAATTATATCCCATTTCCACTGTCATACCAAACACACTTTTAAACCTCACTTTCCACTTCAATTCCACTTCTATTTCCACTTCCACTTCTCTAAAAACTCTTCCATTGTACCAAACGGGGCATTACTATTTGTTTTGTGGGGGAAGAAAACTGTGGGGGTTTGTTTGAGGAGAGGGGCCTATGGGATAAGTGGCCAAGCTAGGGGTTAAAAATTATTTAAAAAATATTACAGTATAGAACTCGTCATTTACAAGAATGAGTTCTATTTCAATGTTATATAATCCGGATCGGACCGGCCGGTCTGACCCTGAAACCGGTGAACTTGCCAGTAAACCGGTCCGGTTCCCGGTCCAATCCGGGTTACTATTTTAAAAAAAAATTTAAATTTTTTCTTTAGAATTTCATACTATAAGTTTAAAATTTTTAATGTTTCATCGGTTTGGTCCCGATTTAGCTCTGATTTGGCCCCGGTTTGACCCACTGACCCTTAACCCAGTACCCCGACCGGTTCAATATCCGGTCCGGATTTTAATACCTTAGTTATATACAAAATTAAAATTGTTTTTCTTTTGGCCATAGCGTCTTGATAAATATTGTTGAATGTGTAGCGTCTTGATAAATTTTTTTATTGTGTGTAGTATTTGGCTCAAAAAGCCTATGATTTCTTGAAATGACTTAATTTCTATGAAGTTATTAAAGACTACTTAGAAATTAAGTTTTGATGTGAAATAACTTGTTTGCTTTCACTGATATTGTTATTTGATGTGTTAAAATAGTTACTTGTTAAACTATTATTGTCATGAATATTTAACTAGACATTTCACTGAAAATCACTTTATTAATTATAAGTTCAAGTTGTTACTTGTTAAACTGTTGTTGACTTGTTGTCGTTTCTTTTTTTAAATTAAGAATACTTAAATAATTTTACCAAAATTGTTGTTAAACTTTTGAATTTATCACTTTTTCATTCCTAGTTTACAAAATAATTTTAATTTGTTCTTAAATTCATACCAATTGCAAACTTGATTAAATTTACATATTCACCACCAAAGTTACTGCTTTTTCTATGTTTCCATTTTACAAAATCATGTTAACTTGCTTTTAAACATATATTACCTTTTTAAATTATGAATGTGGGTAGATTTGGTTTCCATTATTTAGATTTAAAATATATTTAAATCAAATTGTTACCATTTTTATATTTTAATTATTTAATCTTACACTTTTAATAACATTGATAAAAATAATATTGCAAGTTTACGGCTTAAGTTTATGTTGCTGTAACAAATTTATATTAATTCGTGAGTTTGTCAACCTACTTTACATAATTAGATATTAAATTGGTACAAACTCTAAAAATAAGGCTGTGTTTGGAAACACTTATTTTTTGGACAATAAGGGCATGTTTGTTTGGACGTTACAATTGCTTATAAGTTACTTTTTACGTAAATCGAGACACAACTCCTCTCACATACTTACTTTGTATACCGTAAATCACTATTGAAAAGCTACTTATAAGCAATCGAATCGCTAAAACAAACATGCCCTAAGCCTTTATCACGTAAGCCGAGATAAAACTCCTCTCACATACTTACCTCGTATACCGTGAATCACGATTTATAAGCACTTATTATCCAAAAATAAGCTATTCCAAACGAGCATTCATATGATCATTGTTTGAAGAAATTTAAATAACTATATACAAACACACAAATATTACTAATATGCTTGCCCTATGAAGAAATCATTGACTTGATATGTTGGCAAAAAAAAAACAATCATTTACTTTACTGGACATTTCGCAGCGCGTGCAAGGGAGTTATACAGTGCTTATCTTCCAATAATTACGGATTTTATTATGTAATAATTTAATAACTTAGGGACTTGCTGACATGACATCAACAACGAATCACAATTATTGTTGAGCATTGGCCAACGTAACTCATCAATTCGCAAATGTAGCGATTTTTTCTTCAAATTTTAACTTAGAAAATACACGAAATCGTACTTAATAATAAAAAATTTTCTTGAAAATTATAATTTAATATGCATATTGGTCTCGCATGCGTTTGTCCCTTCTAAAAGGAGTTAGGAGATTTTTTCTCCATCAATACTCCTTCTTATCTATAATATAAGGTATTTATAGAAAAATAGTTTGTCCACAATATATATCACTTGTAAGATAATTAATACTAATTTTTCAGTTTTACCTCTATAATTAATGCTCATTTCTAATTTGCTCACTCATTAACTTTTAAAACATATTTTATAATAAGTGTAAAAGTGGAAAAAAAATTTAATCTAAGACATATTTATTGAGTTAACTATCATTTCTTATTTTCTATGAATTAGTTAAAATGTCTTATATTATAAATCGGAAGGAGTATATAGTTAGGAGTAATAGCACAATAAGTCATTGGTCCAACTTCCCACTCTCACACATTACTATTTATAACAACAATATTGGCGGCTTCAGTTGTCAAGCCGTTTACTTTTTTGTTCACTTCGGTCAAAACTGATGTGATTTGAATAGTAAAGTTACTATTAACAATTAATTCCCAAGCACACTAACATTTGGAAGGAGTGGGTGAAGTAAAAATATCACACATGTCACTTCATAACTACTTAAAAAATCTTCAATTTTCTGACATTTGAAAGGAGTGGGTGAAGCTCTTACATTTTCAAAACATAACCTTTAGTTGATGTTCAGTTTGTCTAAGATTTGGACTAAATTTCTTTAAAGTGGGTGAAACTCTTACTTTCCAAATATATCACATTTACTTGGTCTTTATTTTGTCTGTGACTCTACTTCAGAAAGTCTTAGCTTGGGAAAACAAAATTTCTTGGCCGATAGTGATGTCTTTGTTCCAGGATCTTCGAATATGCTATGGCCGGAAGACCAAGCCATCATCTGGGTAATGAAGAATGAACAAGTTTAAATTTTTTCACTTGCTTTCGATATAACGATCAGTTAACTTTTTGTTACCTTTTTCCTCTTATTTTATTTGTTCTATAACTAAGGCTTTTGCACAATCGAAGGCTTGATGTTGTAGCTCCTCACAAGACTGAGGCCACAATTTTGGTGAAGGTAGTGGAATGACAAGTTTCTAATCAACCTGATGCCGGCATCGAAGGTTGTGTTCTGTCCTGTTTCGTTGCCTAAGCACAGTTGCAGGGTTTGAGATGTAGTTGATTTTCAAGAGCAGTGGTGTCACCTTCCATGGCCACAATAGCCGTTGCTACTATTGAAGACTCGTCAAGAATATTTTTTTACATAAAAATCAAAATTTTATTATATTTTTTTTAGAAAAACTAGGTAATTTGAATTTTAAAAATATTGATAAAACTAAATAAATCATTGATAAATATATAAACGTGAAGCTCGCGTGTTATGGTAAGAGTTATTTACATCATGTTTATTTGTGTTTGTAATTTATTCGATTTGTTTATTTATTTATGCGTGATAAAATTTTGTATTTAAAAAATTGTCTAAAGAATCTATCCAGACTAGGTGAGTGTTTGGGAAACACTCAGACTTTGGTTTCATAAGCTATTTTTCGCAAGTCGAAACAAAACTTTTCTTACATACTTATCTCGTAAATCGTAAAAGCTATTCTCAAAAGCTAATCTAAATACACATTAGAAGCCGTTAAGCAACCACTGTGATTGGATGATGTATTAAAATGATGAATTAGAGGCAGTCCCAAGGTTTAACTAAAGGAGAAAGAAACAGAAGGACCACCAAAATATGTATGTACATGATTCCTGGCTTTTTGAGCCAAATCCAACACACAATAAAAAAAAAAAAATACTAAGGGTCTGTTTGGTTCCACAAAGGGGAGGGGAGGGATTTTGATATTATTTTGTTTGGATTGATAAGAAAAAATGAGAGGGGAGGGATTTTAATGTTACCTTATTTGGTTCAGGAAGGGAGGGTAGGGAAATTATTTTTATATGGATAACTTTATCCTTATGTAATAAACAATTTTTGTCAAACTCTATTAAATGTATAATAAAGCTTAATTATAAATAATATTTTTATGCCCTAAATTATAATAAATAACATTTAATACAATTATATATATACATATATATTTAAAATTATATTTTATAACTATAGTTATACATATATATATATATATATATAAGAAAATTTGGGTTAATGACAAAATGTCATGGGTATTTTAGTCTAATAGGTTACATACTTAGAGGGAGAAGTTTTGAGGGGAGGGGGGAGATTTTAAAAAATTTTTCCTCCCCTCCAAAATTTTTAATCTTGTCAATTAATGAGAGAGGAGCAAAACCCTTCCCTCAAACCAAATATAGCCTAAGATAATACACATTTAATTGAAAAATATTTTCCAATATACTAAAGATACTAGAGTTGAAATCGTTCTGTAATTTTATACGGAACTCGTTTTCGTGAAGAACAAATTCTGTGCTATACTATTTTCTTAATAAATTATTTATCCCCTGGGTACCACCCCACAATTTTCTCCCTCACAGAGCAATCACGGGACGCCGCCTCTCCAATAATTTTAAAAAATTATATATACTCCATTTTTCTCACCCATATTTATCCATCTCCACTCATAAAATTATAAACTATTAAAATTTTAAATATTTATAATGTCGGTATAAAACTAAAATTAAATAAAAATAAAAAATATTTAACTTTTTTATTATTTTGGAGTAGGGAACACAAATGGAAAAAAGATTCAGGTGTTGGACGAATATTAACCCAATAAATTAATATATTATTAATTTATAAATTATTTAAAATTTTTATTATTAAAATTATTTATAATATATTTATTAAAATTTCACACAGATGTTTTTTTTAATCAAAATTTACTCGGATATGTAATCAAATTGGATAGCTAACTCTGATATGGTGATATAGTGTTAGAGAAAAAGTATGGAGTTTGGTACATGTTAATTTTGTAATTAAAATTTATATTTTAATTTTTGATCCTTAAAAATAATTAAAATTTTTTATATTAATAAATATTTCTTTTCTTTAGCCCTTCTCCCTAATTCTCCCAAATTACAAACTACTAAAATTTTAAATACTTATAATTTATCAAAAAAAAATATTTATAATGTAAGCAAAAAACTAAAAGTATATAAAAATTAAAAAATATTTATTTTTTTCATTATTTTGGAGTTCTAAACACAACTAGAAAAATACTTCAGAAAGTTGGATGAACCTTAACCCAATAAGTAATATATTATTAATTTATAAATTATTTAAAATCTTAATTTTGATTTTTTTAATAAAAATTATTTATAATATATTTTTAAATATTTATATTTATAAATGATAAAATATATTATAAATAATTTTAAAATTAAGATTTTAAATAATTTATAAACTAATAATGTATTAATTTATTGTGATAATATGCCTCCAACACCTTAAATTATTTTTCTAGTCGTGTTCAGTACTCTAAAATAATAAAAAATTAAATATTTTGTATTCACTTTTAGTTTGTAACCTACATTATAAATATTTAAAATCTTAATAGTTTGTAATTTTATATGTGGAAATGTATATGAGGAAGAGAAAAATGGGACTTAGTTTCTCTCATTTTTTTTCTCACTCGCTCCAATCCTTTATCCCTTTAATAATTATTAGATTAAATTCTAATGGTTCATATTTAATATTTTTATCTCATTCTTCTTTTTATTGTAATAATATTTTTATAAAATATTAAATGTGAATTATTAAACTTCATCTAATAGTCATAAAGAGAAAAAAAGATAGGATCAGACCCCAAAAAAAGAGAAAAGTCAGATTCAGAAAAATGGAGTATCAATATTTTTTTAAAAAAGAAAAATGGAGGCAGGTAGTCATTTATTTGTTTTGTGGGGGAAGAAAATTGTGGGGGGTTTGTTTGAGGAGAGGGGTATAAGGGATAGGTGGCCAAGCTAGGGGATTAAAAATTATTTAAAAAATAGTACAGTGTAGAACTCGTTCTTCACACAAATGAGTTCTATACAAAATTAAAATTGCTTTTCTTTTAACTATAGCATCTTGATAAATATTGTTGAATGTGTAGCATCTTGATAATTTTTTTTTTTATTGTGTGTAGTATTTGGCTCAGAAAGCCTATGATTTCTTAAAATGACTTAATTTCTATGAAGTTATTAGAGACTATTTAGAAATTAAGTTTTGTTGTGAAATGACTTGATTGCTTTCATTGTTATTGTCATTTGATGTGTTAAAATAGTTAATACTTAAACTATTGTTGTCATGGATATTTAGCAAGATATTTCACTGAAATCACTTTCTTAGTTATAAGTTCAAATTGTTACTTGTTAAATTATTATTGACCTGTTGTCGTTTCTTTTTTTTTTTTTTAAATTAAGAATACTTAAATAATTTTATAAAAATTATTGCCCAACTTACGAGTTGAACTTTTGAATTTATCATTTTTTCATTTCTAATTTAAAAAATAATTTTAATTTATTCTTAAATTCATACTAATTGCAAATTTGATTAAACTCACATATTCACCATCGAAGTTACTATTTTTTTATGTTTCCATTTTACAAAATCATGTTAACTTACCCTTAAACATATATTACCTTTTTAAATTATGAATGTGGTTAGATTTGGTTTCCATTATTTAGATCTAAAATATATTTAAATCAAATTGTTATCATTTTTATATGTTAATTATTTAATCATACACTTTTACTAACATTGATAAAAGTAATCTTGCGAGTTCTGTAACAAATTTATGTAAACTGGTGAGTTTATCAACCAACTTTACATAATTAAATATTATATTTGTACAAATTCTAAAATAATATAATCATTGTTTGAAGAAATTTAAAGGGAAAATTCTTTAAAAAGTACTTGGAAATCATGAAAAGACAGAAATGTGCTCTGAATTTTTGAAATCCTGCAGAGGGGCTAGGACTAAACTGGAATTTACAAATTCAGAGGAAAATGACCAATTTGTCCTTCTTTATTTTTTTTTATTAAAAAAATAACTACCCCACCAGCCAGGGGCTCTTGGGAAATATTTTGAGGCCCCACTACTTTCATGCACAAAAAGTGCATGACCACTGGGCTAGCAAAGCCCTTTAATATGTATACTGTAAAATATATATATATATATAAATAATAATATTTGATATTTAACTAAGCCAACCAACAAATTTAGATAAGAAATTGGTAAATTGATAAAAGAAATTAACAAGTTCATATAAGGATTTCATAACTTTTGTTTTTTAAGCAATAAATCCACCTACTCTATCAGACCATTCACTAGTTTAGATAAGAAATTCCCAAGTTCATATGAGGAATTAACAAATTGAGATAAGGATTTTGCAACTTTTGTTGGAACAAAAAATTCACTTAGGTTCTCAGGCTATTCACAAGTTTAGATGAAGAATTTCCAACTTCAGATAAGAAATTGACAACTTGAGATAAGGAATTCACAACTTTTGTTTAAGTAAAAGATTCATTTGTACTCTCAGACTATTCACAAGTTTAGATAAAAAATTACCAATTTTAGATAAAGAAATGACAAGTTGCGATAAGGAATTAACAAGTTGAGATAATGTTGCGAATTTTTATCTAAGGTTGTGAATTTCTAATCTGAGCTTGTGAATTTCTAATCTGAGCTTGTAAATTTCTTATATCAATTTGTCATTTATTTATCTAAACTTGAGAATTCTTCGTCTAAAATAACTCTATACAAACACACAAATATTATCTAAACTTCTTTATTTTTTTAGGGCTCGTTTGGAATAGTTTATTTTTGGGTAATAAGTCTTTATAAATCGTGATTCACGGTATATGAGGTAAATATGTGAGAGGATTTTTATCTCGACTTGCGTAATAAGCACTTATATCTAAAAAAATAAGTGTTCCCAAAAATATACTAAATATATCCTTACCCTTATGAAGAAATCATTGACTTGTCATTTGGCTGCGCTTGCAAGGGAGTTAGACAGTACTTATCTTTCAATAATTACGGATTTTATCATGTAATAACTTAGTGACGTGTTGACATGACATCAGCAAGGAATCGCAATTATTGTTGAGTATTGGCCAACATAACTCTTCAATTCGTAAATGTAGTGATTTTTTCTTCAAATTTTAACTTAAAAATACACGAAACGTACTTAATAATAAAAAATCTTCTTTGAAAATTATAATTTAATATGCATATTTGTCTCGCATGCGTTTGTTCCTTCTAAAAAGGAGCAAGTAGATTTTTTCTCCCTTATTTGTATAACTTGTGGAGGATGCCAAAAATATTTTAAATATGTAATGTTCATTGTATCTGGTTTTGTTATTTTTGTTAAATAAATTTATTTTACATGCAAAAATAAATAAATAAATAAATTTATCTTATACCAACAAGTTATAAGTTGATATAGTAAATAATCTCACCCTCTTAAGAAGGGGAATATGAGTTCGAAACTCGATGAGCGCATTTGTTAGAAGAGCTGAAAACTCTTTACGCTCTCAACCTCGAAAAGAAAAACCCTTACAAAACTAAAAATATACTTCATAAATTTAAAGGGTTAAATTTAAAAAATCAAACCTATATAGTAGGCTTTGGCCAATTTGATATTGTTGCACCAAGTTAACAAATTCATTATATACATTTAAAATTTAAAAATATTCAAAATTTTGAGTTGAAAAATATTTTTATATGTATAAACATTGCTATTATTTTATATTTTGCGATAACATGTTACTTAATCACCATCCATATCAATTCTAATTCATAGATTATGAACTTTGGGAGTGATATTTATAACTGAAAAAACGGTAGAGACACAAAATAACTACAAGACTTGATTAAAAATGAGATTATAAGGAGCTGCAAATTTATTTTTCTAATAACATATATAATTTAATTTACTTAAATTATTTAAATTTTGGTTTACATGATCCAACTAAAGTAATTCCCTTTTGAGAATATTCCACGAAAATACAATGCTGGGGCCGTGCATGACATGATGAGGATCAAATTATTATTCAATCATCAATGGATTTCATCATCAAGATATAAATTTAATTATTTATAAAATTTTTTATACATTTAATATTTAATATTTTGTACACTGATCATTAGATCTATTCTTTTCATTTTTATCACAAAAATCAACCACTTCACTTTTGGTATATACTTAAATTCCTAATTCCTTGATGCTTAAAATCTTTATGCCCCCTTAACATAAAACACAATATGACATATATCTTATAGATGTATAATTAATTTAGATTTGTTTGTGTATAATTTTTTTCCCATTTATGTGTGTAATAATTAACTCATTAGTATGATAAACAACAAAGTATTGTTTAATTAATTAAGAGTGACAGTGACAACTTTCTAGATGCACCGGCGGCTTCCCAATTGAACAGTGCTAGGGGCCCAGGATCTAATTACTTCCTTGTTAAACAAGCACAAACCCCACCTCCGCTTTGTGCGGATGCAACAAACACACTAAGCAAAAGCAAAGACTTACCTACTTCACATCCAATGTGATTAACGGAAAAGGCAAAAAAGAAAAAAGAAAAAAAAGGATATAACATGTACATATGGTTAACAACATAATTGCATTACAATACATCCAGTACAATATTAAGGTCCGCACTTACAAAGATCAAAACATCCAACAAAAAAAAAGGGGGCAACAAAACCCAGCAACACACCTTCGTTGAGTACAAACATATTTCCAATCATGTAACAAAACAAAGCAAAGAACCATACAACAAAACATTTGCACAACAATACATGAAACATTTGTAAATGTGATATGACTTCACAACATCTCATGCAAGCTCATTTGTCATCATTCCCCTGAACCTAATTTTCCTCAAAGCAAAATGCTATGCAAGAAACCCATAAGATCTGAAAGAGGAAAATCACAATTTGTCATTGACAAAGTAAATGTATAGGCAAAAATAAATAACATATGAAATCTATAGTATTTCAGTAAACCTCAGAATCCTAAAAAAATATATAGCATATGCAAGATACATTTTAAAAAATAAATGACATTGACAAACAGGAGGGGGAAAAACCTCAGGATCCTTCACCTATGACCCTGCAAGGATGACAACATTGCTCTTCAACCTTCACTATAACTGTGGCCTCAGTCTTGTCCGGAGCTACAGCATCAAGCTTTCGGTTGTGCAGACCCATTTTCGGAAACAAACATATTAAACAAAATGAATAGTATATAGCGAGCTATAAAATCAAGCATTTGTTGTTTTTTTATGCATATTTGTTAATGCAAAAGAGAAAGGAGGAAAATAAGTGAAAGTGGAGTGTTAGTTCTTTCCTGACTATGGAAATGATTTGTTGTGCTTCCATCCACAACATATTCAAAGGTCCTAGAAGAAAGGCATCAGTGTCGAGCAAGAACAAATTTTTTCACCTATTCAGGTGGAATGAAGGCCAACTCCAAGCAAAAGTCAGAAAAATGAAAGTCATCAGTGTGGGTGAAGATCAAAGTTTTGCAGTTGGATAGAGTGGGAGAAGATCAAAGTTTTGTAGTCGGATAGAGTGGATGAAGATCAAAATTTTGCAATCGGATAGAGTGGGTGAAGATCAAAATTTTGCAGTTGGATAGATTGGGTGAAGACCAACTCCAATCAGAAGACAGAAAATTAAAAAAGCAGATGGACAGACTGGGTGAAGTCAAAAAATTGAAAAAGCAAAATAGCGGACGATAAGTGACATTGGCACAACATCCAATATTCTAAACTATTTTACTGTTCAATTTGATTGGGTTGGAACAAAGCCAATTGATATGAAAATGGTTTAACAAGTGAAGCTGCAACTGTAGTTAGGAATAGTAACATAAGACAAAATGGGAAAGAAAAAGGCGACAGCTTATATTTCTTTCAAGAGCAGTGACGTAACCTTCCATGGCCACAATGAACTAAGGAAAAAGTAGATTCAGTGAAGGGCGGTCATTTTTTATGGATAAGCCATTTTCAAGGTATTGCAATCCCTGCCAATTAATGTCTCATATGCAAGATTTTTTTCACATATATGTTGTAAATGCATCACAATGTATATGATCTATCAATTAGGTGTAGTTTATGACTATGATGGCTAATGAAGTAGGTGACACGACAGCTACATACTTGAGTAAGTATGAACAGTGACCTGTCATGGTACAGTTCCAAATCTCTGCTGTCATTTTTTAAATGCCTACTGAATAATTCCTAATGCCTAATGGTCATAATATCTTTTATGACCATGTAATATCTTGGGAAAATAGTCTCTTTGAAATGCCTACTACCTAATGCCTAATGTCTAATGCCTAAATGGAAGATTAATGTGCGTGTGATAAGTGATCAAGTGGATGCATGTTGTGGATTGGTTTCTTCTATATAAGTCAGATTTGGTTTTACGCTTTCTCAATATTGAGCAGTTTGGTGTGTGTTGATTTAGTGAACTGATTCATTGAGGTCAATGGTAAGGAGGAAGTGTTCAATGATCAGAGATATTGATGATAGCACTGATATATGGAGGATTGTTGTACGTGTGCTGAGGAGTGGTTTATAAATGCAATGAAATGTGCGATTTGTGCCTTAAGTATTGTATGTGTAGATATTTTCTTTAGAGCATATACATGATTTCTGAGTATAATGGAAGTGAATGCATGTAAGGTCAGTTTGTACCTTAAGTATTATAGATGATGCTCCCACACAATGCGTGAGAGAGTTGTTTCTTGTTGAAACAAAACGAGAAACTTCTGGGAACTTGGGCTTGGATTCACTTCTCCCAACAATCATCTTTGTGGCAGTTAAAAAAATTATAACTTTTAGTCTAAATTTTATTTATTTTTTTGGGCCAGAGTCTATCCTTTTTTAATTTGGATAACTCATTTCTCATCTTTGGCAAATTTGGGACCAAGAAATAAGACAGGAATTTGATTTGTTAATGCTATTTTCTTCCTTATTGTCCCAAAAAAAGCTATTTTCTTCCTATTCTCATAAATTTTTTGTGACTCAAATTTCTAGAACTGGGAATCAGGGTCGGCCTGGCTCTACAGGGCCGGCCCTTGACGGGCTAGGGCCTAACAGGGCCGGCCCTAAAGGGCTCGGGGTCAGGAAAATTGCAGTTTTTCAAAGCCCGACCCGAGAGCATCAGAGCCAGGGCCAGGGCCGGCCCGCAGGGCCGAGAAATCCTTTTCATAATATTTAACTATTTTTCCTGCGTATTTTCCCCAAAGAGATATAATTAATAAATAACAACGATTAAAGTTTTAATTTAATATATAAATGTTGTCAACATTAAAGTTTAAATAACAAGTCTCTTGCAACAAACAAACACAGTTACTAATGTATAATCAAAGGTAAAATCATGTTCATAAATAACTCACACAAAGGCCAAAGTATAAGAAGGCAAGAAGCTAAATACTCTAATTTCTAAACAACATGAGTATGACGACTATCATTTTCACATTCTTCGCCACTATCATCAATTTCAAGGACATTTGATTGTGTTTCACTTTAAGCAGTAGGTTCAAGTCGTCAAATAATCACAACCTCCATAAAAAATCATACTCTATTAGGCAGAATAGTATATAATATGATTTTAGTCTAAATAGGTAGAACAATATACTTAAAAATTATACTTAAAAATCACAATATGATTCAATTAGACAAAAAAATATACTCAAAAATCATACTTTATACAATATGAGGATAGAGTAACATATAGATTCAATAAGGTAATTCAAAAATGTAACATGGTTCCTTTCCAAGTATAAAAAATAAAAAATAAACAGGCCTAAAGGGCCGGCCCTTTTAAGCCCGACTTCCTTTTGAGGCTACAATTTATATGCCCGGCCCTTGAAGGGCCAGGGCCTAAAAGGGCCGGCCCGACGGGCTCAGCCCGTTTTCCCGGCTCTACAAATTTCAATCAAACGCCTTTTTTTTTTATGGAGAAAATTTTTTCATTTGAGTCTTCTATTAAAATTATTTACACTAACGCTTTTTTGTTTCCTCTTTTTCTTCTTCGATCTGACTATGTTTATTAGAGCTAGAAAATCAGGTTAAACTTGTCAAGCCGGCCCGTTTAAGCCCTTTTAAGTCAAAAGCCGGGTTTATAAATTGCAATCTCCAAAGAGAATCAGGCTTAAAAGGTTCAACCCTGTAGGGCTGATAGCTTAAAAAGGCTGGTCCGTTTAAATCCGTTAATTATTTTTTTGTTGCTTTTTTGACTTGCCTCTCCCTAATTCTAAAATTGCTTGATTTTGCACCCTGGCCTGTCTCACCCTCACAATCTCACTTCCTGTGTTCCTCAAACCCTTTCCTTCACAGGCTCACCACTTTTTTTTTTGGGCTTTTCTAACTTGCCTCTCCCTAATCTTAAAACTGCTTGATTTTGCACCCGGCCTCTCTCACTCTCACGGTCTCACTTCCTCTGTTCCCCGAACCCTTTCCCCTTCACCGGCTCACCACTCACCACTCACCACTCACCACTCAACACTCAACACTCAACACTCAACACTCAACACTCAACACTCAACACTCACATCTCTGAAGTATGCTTAAAGTCCAGACACATGGAGCTGCAAATGCTTAAATTACTACTTCAAATGAGCTTATTTTGATACCAGTTTACAGCATGATATGCCAAATCTAGATTCATACGTATAAGGAAATCCCTAATGGGATTTTGTTCTAGCCAAACTTATAGTGCTTGTCCACTCCCACAGAGACATCCCAAGTGCAACTCATCCCTTTTGGGAACACAACCAAGTCACCAGCACCAATCTCAACTGCTTCATTTGACCCACTGGGTGTCACCTTCACTTTCCCTTCCAACAGATAACACGTCTCCTTGGCATCATATGTCCATGGGAATTTGCTCGGAGGGCATCCCCACCTGTAAGCATCAAAACATGATCAACAATCAAAGACACATTCAAGCTTGACAAAGCTCGAACCTGACCTTATAGCAGCATTCAATAATAAATAGTCACATAATAAAAGGATACAACCTCTAATCCTTAATATAAGAGTGAGAAAAATAATTTACAGATATCAAGAAAATCAATCAAGTTAGTTATTTGTAACAAATATATGTTGATTTTCTTAAACTATCCTTTTTAATTATGTGCATTGTAACTATACCTTGATGGAAACTCCCTCATCATGTGTAATCAATAGAGAGAATTTAGGAAACAAATTTTAAATTTGGGAGGTAAAGCGGATTAAGACCTTATATTTATGACTAAAGTAAACCCCTTTATGCTTAGGATCACGGGTAGTAATAATTATATGGACTATGGAGAGCTATACTTTTAATGGGTTTGAACTTTTTTACTAGTTGATGCACTGTTACTCTCATCTTACTAAATAAGGAACCAGAGGAGGATTCAAGATGTTGATGGGTAAAAAAATTACCCATATAAAAATAGTTGGAAATAAATTAGAACTAAGGAATGGAAGCTTCGGTCCCAATATGCTACTCTAGTATCTTAGACCCAAGCATCCAAAATGGCAGCAAGTCCAAGATTACAGTGCAACAAAGTCCTCCTCGTTTATATTTTGGATCTACATTAGAGGATTTTTAGTGAAATTGGTGACAACTAAAAAGTTTCTGCATAACACAAGGCACAACACAAGAACTGACAGTGCAACATGTATCGTCTGAAAAGTGACATCATGCCCAATTCAATAAAATCTGAACCATCAAAGTTTGTATGATTTAGGAGATCCAAGTATTGTAGGAGTCAGACTAGGACAACAATCAGTTTTTTGAAGTGAAAATGCTTCATACCATGCCAACCAAAAAAACAAATTCAGTAATTAATTACTACCAACGGTCACACTATCCAAAGGTTCTCAGATATCTAGCATCTGTCATATTAATATGATGAATTTTCCGAAGGATACATTCAGGGTTACCAGGTTAAAACCACTACAAATATGGGGGAAAAGAGGGGGAAATTTCAATCCCTAATTCCATAAGACAATTTGTAAGGGATTAAACAACAGACTTCAAGAGATTGAAATCTTTTCAAGTAAAGGAACCCACACAACTTATTAGTGAAAACGAAACAGCAAAATGACACAGAAATAAGCTTTACTTGCAGCAATGCCTAAAATCAAATTGAGATATTCATTGACCAAACATGAAGGAAAGCGATACTTCATTTCCTAAAGCCAAATCACATAGGCCAATATATTATAGGGATTTCCCATGCAACAAATTCGATTTCCAGAGAATGAAACACACGCGAAGATATTTAAAATAAGAACACAACAGCGAAACGAAAAGAGGAAGATGACGAAGAAAATGAGAATTACTTGGGCCATTGCTTAACGCCGAGTTGTGTAAGTTTATCCTCAGGAGGATTTCTTTCTATCTTGATTCCTAATTTCTCGATCGTCATGCTCTCAGCTCGTACTGATACCACACCTCTCCTTGCGGAAGGAAGACGAAGAGAGTGTTTGGTTCCTGATAAAAGCAGGGAGTGGTTTGAGGATATACCCACACAAGCCATTGAAACAAAGCGAGAAACTTCTGGGAACTTGGGCTTGGATTCCCTACCCCCAACAATCATCTTTGGGGCAGTTAAAACATTATAACTTTTAGTCTAAATTTTATTTATTTTTTTGGGCCAGAGTTTATCCTTTTTTAATTTGGATCACTCATTTCTCATCTCTGGCAAATTTGGGACCAAGAAATAAGACAGGAATTTGATTCGTTAATGCTCTTTTCTTCCTGTTCTCATAAATTTTTTGTGATTTCAACTTATAATCAAACGCCTTTTTTCTTTTTTCTGGAGAAAATTTTTCTATTTGAGTCTTTTATTAAAATTATTTACACTAATGCTTTTTCGTTCTCTCTTTTTCTTCTTCAATCTGACTATCTTCATCAACTTAACTATCAGAATACGTGGCCGAAACACAAACTCCATCTATCAAAATTTTTTTGCCATAAATATATGTACATGAATAATTATTTTTTCTGTACGTATAATTTACAGAAAGAACATTGTGTGTGAAAAGTTCAAAGAAATTGCATTATTTTCTTCTATTTTATTCACTTTACATCGAAGTCCTCATCGAATTTTGATCATCGGATTTCAACAAATACATGAGCGCCACATGTTGAGTTAAAAAATAGAATAAAAAAACCTGATAGAGAGAAGAGATGCTAGTTCTATTTCTTTTTGTCATTCTTTTTTTTTTTTTGAAGAGTCATCTGGTGGGAAACCAAATACAATATATATTATCAAATACATGTATCATAAGGTTTTGATTTCTCTATCACAACCTTGAATTTTGCATCCCTTTTCCTCACCTGCAAAACCAGAGCTACAGTTATAATAGCACAACCTTGAATTGAGCATAATATTATAATTCAGAATCAAGTAAGTGCACAGCATTCAACAGGCAAGCTCAGACCCCCACCAAAGAAATTAGGGTAAATGCGGACTCTAGTTCCCAGAGAGTGAAGGACTAACTTGCAAAGAGGAATACATTGAAGGACCAATATGTAAGGAGGCATATTATTATGGAACCAAGTTGTATATTTAATCAATCGATAAACTAGGATATGAAGAGGCCCAAGACACAAACTTTAAAGAGTAATTCATTGTCCACAAAATGAGGAAATTGTAAATTGGCTTTGAAATGGCTGCTATGTCTTCTGTTATCGAAAAATCAGTGAAAAGCCTCTTTTTTGAAAATTTTATTGGCTAGAAAGATCAGAATTGGAGTACCAATACTTTTTGTGTATGAAATCCTTAAGAATACCGGTACTTTCTGTGTATACAAACATATTAGATTCTTCGGACCAATAAAATTTTCAAATAAAGACTTTTCACTAAGTTTCTCCTTCTGTTATTCATCACATATTATTTAACCATGGAAGATTCCTTAGGCACTCAACATGCATAGCATATAAACCACCTAAATCCAATTACAGTCCCAAGTCCAAACATATTTACCTTGATCCAAAGTCCAAACATATTTACCGATTTTGAAAAATCATACTCCAAACACATCTTTCGTATTCAGAACTAAGGTTATCAAGAGGAACAAGTAGGCTCCTAGAGGATTACCTCAACCTGCGGAATCTTTCCTCCAAGCAACATATCTACACTTTTGTCTGTCTGCAAAATGTCAAACAACATATGAAATAAACAAGATAAAATCTGCTGATGTTTAATCATTACCTACGTTTCATCACCAACAACAACGAAGAATAAAGAGTGCCTCTCTTTTGTTTTAATTTTAAACCATAACATTAGTTCAGCTATCATTAAAATGCAATTTGTTGGAGCCAGAAAATCAGTATTCAGTAACAAAGATAAGGCTAAAAAGAAACATGGATATTCATTGGTTACTCCAACAAGCTGAATTGACCTCAGGATCACTTTGATCTTCATAGATTGTCTATAAATCCGAACCAAGTTTCGACCCGGCACTTCACAAATATATGTTTTCATATATGTTTTCACTGATCAAAAGAGTGATGAGAGACCGACAGTAGAAGATTTGTTCAATCAACACACCTGATGAGTAATCCAGTAGTGCCTGTCTCTCATCTCAATTAGGAAATCAAATGTTGGAGGAGCTTTCCTCTCAAGGACCGTCTTCTGACAATTTCTGAATCGGGCTTCAGTGTCTCCCAAAGTAACCGCGTGTATTCCACCAATCTGGAAAATCCAATGGAAGCAGATCTTGCATATTAGAGTTGTCTAGATTTCTTAATGACACAATCCCACGCAACCAGCTTTCTTTAACACCAAAACTTGAGCACTCAATGTGATTAGATAATGTAATTAGGAGCACGTTTTCAAGGAACGTTCTAAATTATAATCTCACAATAATTAATGTAGCTCCAACCTTTATATCTGAGAACGTGACAATGGGAAGTACGAAATACATGAAAACAATAACTGAGAACCCAACTTGTTAAAAAGGAAAGAGCGTCTCAAGTTGCTAGTGGCAGAATCTTAAAAAGATGAAAACATACCAAATCAGAGAGAATAGGGTTCTGAATGATATTCTCAAGAAGATGTCCATGAGCAGTCCCGATAAGCATGATTCCTCGCTCAGCAATTGACCGGCAAGCATGTGCTTCAGCTTCTGTGCCAATTTCATCAACTACAATCACCTCAGGCATGTGATTTTCTACTGCCTCAACCATCACTCTATGTTGCATGGATGGCACAGGAACCTGCATTCTTCGAGCACTTCCTATAGCTGCATGCGGAATATTTCCATCCCCTCCAATTTCATTGCTGGTATCAACAATCACCTACCAATTTGGAAGTATTTTTCAACTGACGAGTTGAACAAAATATATGGAATGAGAAAGAGTACTGCAAGATGCTGAAAAGGCAACACACCACTCTCTTGTGAAATGCATCTGACAGCACACGTGCAATCTCTCGCATAACTGTAGTTTTGCCAACTCCAGGCCTAAGAAAATTCAAATTATAAACAACCAAAAAGAAAAAAAACTAAGCTCTTGTACATAGTACCTGGTGAATCATGAAAATAGAAAATATATGTTTCTAGGGACAAGCAAGTCAATAGACTGTGATAAAGTGACTTCTCACCATTTATTATATTTTCCCTCAACACACACTCAGAAATTCTTCAAATAAGGCATCAGACTAAAGTTTACAATTTGAAATCTGAGAAAAGATTTTTTATATATATATATATATATTAACATCAAATCAGAGTTGCTTCTTTGAAGCATTTAAGCATGTCTTACTATAATGTTTGATCGATAATTTGCTTTACCTTCCAACAAATAAAATGCTTCTTCCATATTGAAGCAGATCATACACCATGTCAATATGGCCACAGACTGCCCTCCCCACTCGGCAAGTCAAACCGACTATGCCACCTTTCCTACTTCTGATTGCGGATAATCTGTGCAATGTACCTTCAATGCCAGCTCTATTGTCCCTCCCAAATTCTCCAACAGCTTGTTGAGCGTGTTCCAACTCTTCCACAGTTACCTAAGCTACATAAGAAAATGGTCACATAACCCTTTGAAGGTTAATTTTTTCACAAAGTTAATACTCCCTCTGGTCCTATTTATAAGCAACAATCTGTCCTTGTTTAACAATTTCATGCACTTTTTCTATTTTTAACCCCCAATTAATTACATGCATCTCTCATCTCTTTTTCCCACCCATTTTCTCTCACACTCATCATCTTCATAAATAAGGGTATATTTTGGGGGGGAATTATACCCCTTATACATTTAGTACTTTTAACTAATTTTAACCAACGATTTGTTTTGCGTCATTTGGATAGTTGTAGCTTATAAAAAGTACCAGAGGGAGTACATATTATGAATGAGAATTCTGGAAAATAAATTCTTAGTTTACTTTGCATAGGAGACTTCATGTAGGTAGATAATGGAGATATATAAAAAGATTGACTCCAAATATGAAAACAAAAGTATCTATTCAATTCTAGAAAATATGACCTTTGGTCTCAAAAGTGTTTTGTTACCTCAGTATTCCTTATATATTCCCCTCCATCCTGGCCGAGGTAACGTGCTTCTGGAAACCGACCCAAATCCAATATAACCTGATAAAAGGCAGCAATTATAATGGATTGTATCCCTAAGGTTCACTTCGAGTTAACCAAGCCTTTTTGCATGGGCAAGCCTATACAACATCTAACTGAACACTGTAGTTAAGATAAGAAAAAAGGGAAAGGGATGTTAAAGATAAAATTGTGTAGTCAAAATAAGTCAGGTCTCATATACAACATCAACCTGAACTTAATACTCTTTAAGCAGTATTATAAAATTTCCACAAACAATAAGAGTAATCTTCTTGTCAAAATCTAAATGAGTAAGGGGCAGCTATATAGAGGTTCTTATGTGAAAGCATCAGAACAGATGCAAGGTATGTGACAGAGAGTTTTGAAGAAAATCAAGACGAAATGGAAAAACCAAAATGAATTGCAAACGCTACAATCTTCCAGGATAAGAATTAAATATCATACGATTTATCTTTAAACCCAGGTAGAGAGGATGACGCTAAATCCACTATATCTCACCTCCAAAAGTTCATCCCTCTTAACTTCATTCAGGAGACTGTCATGTAAATCAGATGGAAGGACCTGCGAGGAGGAAGACGAGGTAGTCATATTAGATTCATGAGAAGTTGGACATCTTTAGCAGTTATGACGTCCAAGTCTTATGGTTCATATGGTAAAACAGAAAAGTAACGAAGTAATATACTTGTATTTCACACGCATTTGGAAGAAGTGAATGGTGTTTGAGAAAATTACCTGTAACAGAGATTGAAGATCGTCCTGCACAAATGAACCAGAATGGTCTGATGACGATGAGGCTCCACAAATCGCCATGCCAGCAGCAATATGCTGATGGGTTCGCACTTGGGGACTGAAACTCAATTTCTGTGATGAGAAACGGCATCTTGCGAGTGGCGTAGGGCTTAAATTCTTCAGACAATTTGACAAATCCGCCGGCAATAACGACGTTGCAACCATTTTCCCTCCTACTGAGCGTCTCTCGCTCCCGGTGTGCAGCTAGCTAGTACGGCCCCTGCTTCCCCTATCTCAATTCTCAAAGACAAGTCCTGTGTCCTGATATTTATAGGTTTTATTAATTATTACTCAAAAATCTTGCCATGTATGTCACCCATATTGGGAAAAAAAAACATCATGGTAATGACTATTTTTAAATATTTCCTAATTTTCAATTTAATTGATTAAACAATCACATTTAAAAATGATTTAATTGTTTCTTAAAGTTTCCAATTGTCTTTATTTCTCAATCCACGATAGTAGAGTCTCTAATAGACCATATTACAAATTTTATGATTACATTAATTCTTAAATCTCCTTATTTCTTAATTTCCTTAAAACTATCGATTCTTATCACCAATCAATAAATACACAACATTAATGATTATCTCGTAATATTTTCTTATTATTTGTACATATTTGATTAATTAAACAATCTTACTTAAAAACGAATTCATTATTTCTTAAATTTCCTCCTTGCCTTCATTTCTTAATTTCTTCAAAATGTGATCCATGCTGCACAAATAATGACTCTGAATATAAAACTGGATTAACCATAAAAAAAAAAAAGAATATAAAACTGGATTTCATCAAGTTTTCAACATAAAACTTGGTACAAAAAACTGGATTTCGTTAAGTTTTCAATACAAAACTAAAAAATAGTCCTTTTATCCTTCATCAATGATCACCTCCTGATAAGAAAGTGGTGGTTGATCAAGGAAAACAAAATTCCCATTAACAGTATTATAGAATTTATGCTTATATTAATGACTCTAAGCAATCATATTACAGAATTTATGATTATATAAATTATTATATTTCTTTATTTCCTAATTTCCTCAAAGTTGTTGGTTAAAATCCATCAATTGATAAAATACACTATATTAATTATTATTTCATTATATTTTCTCATGTCCTCAATTTGTGTTTGTTCGTGTTTGATGGAGTTAAGGGTTAATGTGCAAATATTTTGTTGACACTTTTCCCAGATGTACATCTAGCACCATATCAAAACTTCAGGTGCAAAATTACCACTTTATATATATCATTTGTGTGCTTGTTTAAAGTCCCGATTGGACACCTCAAAAGTGCTTATTTACATTAATTGAGATAAAATTTTTCTCACATACTTAATTCGTATATTATAAATTATTATTGAAAAAGTTATTTTTGAAGACTCCAAACATACACCGTATCATTCACCATTGGGACATTTGCGTGAAGGTTGTTCATCTCTTATGGTAGTGGCCGGTGTTACCATATGTTGGGAATTGGGCTTAGTCCACCCTTGGTGGATTAGGCCCAAACCCATTAAACTTTAAGTTTTTGGGGCCAAATAAAATACCCAAAAAAATGTGGGGTATTTGTAGGTAATTTTCCCAAGGGTTTGAATGTGAAACCCGGTGGGAACAATTTCCCCGCATGTTTTGGGGGGAACAGTTATTTGGCTACAAGAGTGAAAATAAACGGACGCACATCAAAAACAAAATAGAGACAGAAAAGAAATATTCTCTAAGAACTCTCCTCTCCACTCTTCTCTTCTTGTGCGATTGCTGTGTGTTATAGTCAAAATCCTGGTGATTCGACTCGCGTGGGTACCGGAAGAACTCGAATCGACACTTCAGGTACGCCCGAAATCCGACATTGGTATCAGAGCCAGGTTTTTTCAATCTGTCCGAATGTTGCTTCTGCCATACTGTGCGTTCATGAACAGAAAATATACTTTGCGTCCATGTTTTTTATTTCCATGAATGCATATATGAAAATTTTTTTTCGTCTGTTTATTTCGTTTGAAATTCATGAATATATCTCTTTTTGTATGAGAATTTCAGTTCATGTGTTTAAACGAAAATATGAAAAAGAACTCATGATCCGTTCTGCGTTTTTTCATTTTTTTTCGGTGCTCTACTGTACATTTTGTTTTGTCGGTATAGTTCAGTTGAATGATAATGTCTTGGTTCTATGAGCTTTAGAATATTGAAAAGCATCATAAAACATTAACTAAGGCTATAGAACAAGAGTACCGATAGATTGTGCGAAATCCGGAAAAAGAAGCATAAGAACGAAAAGAGAATTGAATTGGGTTACCATAAAATGAGGTTTTTAGGGTTTAAAAATAATCCCATTGGGTAGAGCTCGAAAAAACGATGAAGATGGACACCAAGAACGCGCAAAACGGACGCCGGATGGAGGAGTTACAGAGGAGAGAAGATACCAGGTCGACGGACCCGACCCGCGGATAACATCGGGTCCGGGTCGACTCGGCTGGAGGTTGAAGACAACCACCAGCGACACAAAACGGCGCCGTTTTGCACCTTCTCAAAAAAAAAAAAAACCAGATCGGGTCAACGGCCCAACCCGATCCGGTGTAAAGAAGTAAAAAAAAAAAAGTTTTTTTTTGGGCCATCCGTGGCCCAGAACCCAAATATTAAAAAAACACTAGATCGGGTCGGTGGGTAAAGGCCCGACCCGACCCATCAATTTTTTTTTAAAAAAAAGGGGGCAGAAACGCCACGTGGCGCGTGTAGCCACGTGGCAGACCCGATTGACAAGTGGCGGACATAGACCGACTGCGGGCGGCGCGTGGAGTCCAGCAAGACGGCGCGTGTGACGATCGGAGGGCAGCAGAGTGGCGCGTGCGCTTCACGCGCCTTCAGTGAGAGTGGGTTTTTATCCATTTTTTCATTTTTCCAGGATTTTTCCTTCTCGGGGCGCGTGTGGGCGCGTGGGAGCTCCGTTTGAGATGCGGTTTGTTCCTAAAAATATCTAAATTCGAGATCTTTATGTTGATATGCCATTTGCCTATTTTTAAGGCAATTCAGGATCTATTTGTGAGGTTTTAAGTGCTTATTTAAGTGTTTTTTATACATTTAAATCATGATAATGACTTACATTTGTTTATATAGATCAAAGATGAAGCAAGAGGCTTCTAACAGCACTGAAACACTTGAGTATGGGTCATTGAGCATGAGTATGTGGACGATCAAGCTCATATGGATGATCCTGAAGAGGATCCCGAAGAGGAACCTGAAGAATATGAAGTTTTTGAGGAAGATCCTGAAGAATTTTTTGAGGAAGATGCTGAAGAAGGTTTTCTGGAGCCTGTTCCAATGGAGCCTCAAGTGGTCTACTCTGACTCTGGACCTAAGTCTGTGCCCTCCTGCCCTGATGAACCTCAAAATTTGGAAGAAAAGGTCGATCAACCATATTCTGCTGCTATGGCTGATAAAATAGCTGAACTTTACGCGGACAAAACAGCTAGAATAAATGATATAAAAATCATATACTCAATCATTGCGAATTATGTGGAAAGCATAAAAGACAAAAAGAGTGCAGAGTTCTATGTGAGCGTAATGATGAAGTATCGCGCAGCTGTAAGGGCAAGGGGCACATTTTCAATGACTGTTGGTTGGGTTGATGATGTGACGAAAACAACAAAATTCATGAAGAAAAAGAAAAGATTCTTTAGGAAACTAAGGAAAGCCATCATTGATTATTGTTGTTCTGATATTTAATGGTGTATTAAATTACTATTTCCGTTTATGCTGTTTGTATTGAGAATATGACTCTAAATGTTATTGTTTGTATGTTTTATGTATGGACATGGTATTATTTTCATGTAATGAATTATGTTTGTCATACAATGCTAATTTTTAATTGTGCATTATGATACCATGTATCCCTGATGAGTGGGAGTTATTAGAAGGTGAAACTTCTAAAAGCTGATGATTTATTTAAAGTACTTATATGAATTTTTTTTTGGAAAATAATAAGTTGCTAATATTTGTTTGATGGGAGGTACAAATGTATTCTCCTGATTATGGATATAGTAATGAACTTATTTTCTGGTCAAAAATGATATAAGTACAGACGTTGTATACCGTTCTATGCTACATAATCGTTTTGGTTACGTTCTCTTAAAGAGAACAACGTTTCTAAATGTGAAAAACGTCACTTCAGAATTGACAAAAATGGCCACAAAAGGGATCATTGCTGAACTAAATAAAGGGGAGAAACTGAATGGCGACAACTGGGACATCTGGCACCGTAAAGTGCAGTACATTTTGGAGGAACAGGAGGCTGTTGAACCACTAACCACTATTTTAGTGGAACCTGAAGCTGGGACTACTATTCAGCACAGGAGAAACTTGGAAGTTTACCAAGCGTGGAAGAAGAAGAATAGCATTGCAAGAGTCACCTTATTGAGCACAATGGAGAATGACCTGATGTGCCAATATGAGAAATACCAAACTGCTCAGGCTATGTGGGTTGCACTCAAGGATAGGTTTGGTGGCACATCAACCACTAAGCTTAGAAGGTTGACAATCAAGTTTGATACCTACAAGCTTAGAGCAAATACTCCTATGAAGCAGCATCTGAGAGAGATGTCCAACATGATCAGAGAACTTCAGGAAGCTGGACACACCTTAACTGATGAACAGCAAGTTCAGGATGTAATCAGATCGCTTCCTTCTAGCTGGGAGTACATGAAAGTGAACTTAACTCATAATGATAACATCGTCACTTTTGATGATGTAGTGAAACATCTTGAGCTTGAGGATGAACGCCTTGCGGCGTATAAGGCTTCTGGTCAAGCCTACTACACTGAAAATGCTGGTCCTTCTAATGCAAAGCCCGATTCCAAAAAGGGCAAGAAACCACAAAAGAAAGGCAAGAAGGATGGCTCTAATTTCAAAAAGGGCAGAAAGCAATTCAAGAAGAAAGGAAAGAAGGGTGGGAAGAAGCAAGTTGACCTGAATAAGGTCAAGTGTTACGCCTGCCAGAAAATTGGTCACTTCGCACGGGACTGTACCGAGCGAAACGACCGTGAAAAGGTACTAGTGGATTATGTGAATTCACACATTTCTTTTGTTTTAAGTACTTCTTTTCTAACAGAACCTGTTTGTTCTTCTTGGATTTTGGATTCAGGCTCAATAGACCATGTGACGAGGGATCGGGGATCCTTCGTGGAATATCGTCGGTTGTCGCATCTAAGCAAATGGCTTTACGTGGGCAATAATGCAAAGATCGAAGTCAAAGGAATTGGCACCTGCAAGTTACCTTTGCGTGGTGGGAAGACTTTGATCCTACATGATGTTCTTCATGCACCTGACATCCGACGGAATTTAGTTTCAGTACTTTGTTTATTAGATTATGGGTTTGATGTAAACTTTCATGGCAAAGCTGCAGACATTTTTAGCAACAAGACCTTTTATGGTTTAGCTTTCCTTTCTAGAAAGTTCTTTGTTATGGATATTGTTGGTAATTTTAATGTGCATGACTCTTTCGTTATTTCCTCCAATATTACTGTTGATATGAATATCTGGCACTCTAGACTAGGACACATTAATCAAAATGGAATGATTAAACTAGCTAGAGAAGGTTTGCTAGGTGAAATTTCAAATATGGAAATGTCCTTATGTGAGAATTGTCTAGCTGTAAGGCAACTAGGAAACCTTTCGGTAAGGGAACTAGAGCTGAGATTCCGTTGCAATTAATCCATTCTGATATATGCGGTCCAATGAGTGTAAGGGCAAGACACGGAGCTTGGTATTTCATTACCTTTATTGATGACTACTCGCGATATGGTCACATCTATTTGATCTAGCACAAGTCTGAAGCTCTTGAATGCTTTAGACGGTACATGACCGAAGTAGAGAATCAAATGGATTGTAAAATTAAAGCTTTGCGCACTGATCGGGGTCGTGAATACTTATCTGATCAGTTTAAGGAGCTCTGTGAAGAAAAAGGGATAATTAGGCAACTAACCATCCCTGGCACTCCACAACAAAACGGAGTTGTTGAAAGAAGAAATAGAACTCTTCTAGACATGGTTAGGTCAATGATGGCTCAAGCACATCTGCCAATTTCATATTGGGGTAATGCTTTACTAACGGCTGCCTTCATTTTTAACCGTGTGCCCTCAAAATTAGTCGCATCTACGCCCTATGAATTATGGACAAAACGCAAGCCAGATTTAAACATCCTCAGACCCTGGGGGTCTGCTGCGTATATTCATAATGATTCCCATAGGTATGGGAAATTGGGTCCTAGAGGGAAAAAGTGTATCTTTATAAGATACTCTGAGCAATCAAAAGGATATGTTTTCATAGGTGAAAATGAAGATGGAACTGTGACTGAAATTGAATCAAGAGATACCGTATTTCTAGAAAATAAATTTCCTAGCAGGGGAGATATTGATCGTACAGTATCTCTTTATGAAACACAAGAACAAGGCAGTACAGAACAAAATCAGACTAATGATCCTTAATCATCTCAATACATTGACTTGAGTGAGAGCTCAGAAAGGCCTTTACAAAGGCCTAGACAAGAGAAGCGAAAGAGACAAGAAGTTCCCACAAGAAGGAGTGACAAGGGAAATGTACCTAGGAGACGCTTCTCCATAGAAGGAGAGGCACTTATAGTTACTCCAGACGGAGATGATGAGCCTCGTTCTGTGCAAGTAGCCTTATCAGGTCCTGCTAAGGATGAATGGAAGAATGCAATGGAGGAAGAAATTGATTCAATGAAGAAGAATCAAGTTTGGGAACTAGTTGATCTACCAAAAGGGCGAAAAGCCATTGGGAACAAATGGGTTCTCAAAATTAAAAGAAAAGTTGATGGATCAATTGACAAATACAAGGCTCGATTGGTTGCAAAGGGGTACACACAACAGGAAGGTATAGATTACGAGGATACCTTTTCACCTGTTGTACGTTTCAATTCTATAAGACTTATTCTGGCAATAGTAAATAGTTTAGATCTGGAACTGCATCAGATGGATGTAAAAACCGCATTTCTAAACGGTGATCTGGATGAAGAAATCTATATGGAACAACCATTAGGTTTCATTGAGAAAGGAATGGAGAGTAGAGTTTGCAAGCTCAAAAGGTCCATTTATGGACTGAAACAATCATCCAGACAGTGGTATTTGAGATTTCATAGAGCAATAACTTCTTATGACTTTCAAATGATTGAAGAGGACCACTACGTCTACATTAAGAGATTTGAGGGTAATTTTGTAATATTATCCTTATATGTAGATGACATACTATTAGCTGGAAATAGCCTAAGGTCGATCTTAGTTATTAAAGAATGGTTATCATCGAATTTTGAGATGAAAGACATGGGTGAAGCAGAATATATACTTGGAGTTAAAATCCAAAGGGATCGCTCTAAAAGAATTCTCTCTCTTTCACAAGAGAATTACATCAAGAAAATTCTTGAGCGATTCAATATGAGAGACTGCAATCCCTTAGATACCCCAGTAGCTTCAGGTGTAACCTTAAGTCTTGATATGTGTCCCAAAACTGAGTCAGCAAAGAAGAAAATGGAAAGGGTTCCCTATGCTAGTGCCGTTGGAAGTTTGATGTACGCAATGATGTGTACAAGACCAGATATTTGTTACGCAGTTGGACTGGTTAGTAGATTCCAGTCAAATCCCGGTGAGCAACATTGGAAAGCAGTGAAAAGGATTTTGAGATACTTGAAGGGCACGTCAGATTATGCGCTATGTTATCAAGGAAGCGATCTGCGCTTAGTTGGATATTCTGACGCTGATTTGGGTGGAGATGAAGTTGAATGAAGATCGACTTCAGGATACACCTTCTTGCTAAACAATGGCGCCATATGTTGGAGCAGCAAGAAGTAGACGTGCATTGCCCTACATCCTATGGAAGCTGAATTTGCAGCATGCACTTCAGCAATGCAAGAGGCTATATGGCTGAAGAGATTCATTGAACATCTTGGATTTGGAAATGAAAGCACAAATCCGGTGTTAGTGTATTGTGACAATACCGCGGCCATAGCCTATATGAAAGATCCCAAATACCATAGCAAGACCAAACACATAGATATAAAGTATAATTTTGTGAGAGATTATGTAGCACAGAAAGTTGTCACTGTACAATATATTTCAACCAAGAGTATGGTCGCAGACCCCCTAACCAAACCCATAGCCAAGGAAATGTATGACAAACATGTGAAGGCTATTGGGATGCATAAAATGTAAACTTGTAGACACTATGTAACATGTTTATGATTAATGAAAATGTTTCTTCATAAAATTTTATGTGTCTATATAAAGGTATACAATGTCTAGTATGTCGTACAGGCAGGTAAGGTCGGCTCTCTCACACGAGCAACCGCCTTTGATACTCAAGAAGAGTATGCAAAGATGAGACAGTTGTGTTCACCAGTAAAGCAGCAGGAATGTTGATATGGTAGAGAAGAAACACAAATTATGTCACCTCAATAAGAGTGTAGTATATCGAGATGAGATCCAATAAGACATAATATAAATGTGGATCGAATCATGGATACCCACTTCCATGATGCCTGTTGCCAGATAACAAATTCTTCAACATTGACGTTATAATAGATAAATAGAGTAGAAGAATTTAGGTTTAGATACTGGGAGCATCTAAACTTATGTCTGTACGGTGTTAATGATGAGTTTCAAAACGACGTACGCTCTTATAGTGCAGAGTAACACCGTAGCATGTGATTCATACCACATGTGCGAAAGAACCGCAAATAGGAAGCAAGTGAATGGATCCCTGCTTTATTGCTGTGTGAGTCCCAAGAAGGTTAAACACTTCTGTGATGTCCTTTGACTTTGACATTGTCATGGAGATATACTTCAGCGCCTGCTACCTTAACATTCGTCCTATGATTACGACTGATACAATCCATGGTATTATGTTAGGAAAGCGGTTGACGTATATCAAAATGATAAATGAGCGAAAGGAAGGTTACCTGAAATATACACACCTATGTTGGTGTCTGAGACATGTCCCTTATGATATTAATATTTGGTAATTTCATAAGTGTGGACACTAAGCATATGAAAAGGCAATCTAAGTTTTATCTTGACTTGAGAGGGATTAGATCTGCCATGTGAAAGTGTATATTGGTATATCTAGGATATATGAGGCATAACATTAAAAAAATTCAAGCTACACAAAGAAAGGTTGTCTTGTGCTGGTCCTATGAGAGGGATTTCTAGTACAAACACCTAGGAGACGTCATGCTCATGCAGTCACGGCAAAGCACCTAGTATGAAAGAAGAAAGAGAAGGAGATAATTCTTATGACATCCAATCCACCAAGTGTGAGTGGGAGATGTTGGGAATTGGGCTTAGTCCACCCTTGGTGGATTAGGCCCAAACCCATTAAACTTTAAGTTTTTGGGGCCAAATAAAATACCCAAAAGAATGTGGGGTATTTGTAGGTAATTTTCCCAAGGGTTTGAATGTGAAACCCGGTGGGAACAGTTTCCCCGCATGTTTTGGGGGGAACAGTTATTTGGCTACGAGAGTGAAAATAAACGGACGCACATCAAAAACAAAATAGAGACAGAAAAGAAATATTCTCTAAGAACTCTCCTCTCCACTCTTCTCTTCTTGTGCGATTGCTGTGTGTTATAGTCGAAATCCTGGTGATTCGACTTGCGTGGGTACCGGAAGAACTCGAATCGACACTTCAGGTACGCCCGAAATCCGACACCACAAAATCCTCACATCACGTTTAAAGTCGTCCTTGCAAATATAAAGGTATTCGTCTCTTCATTTGTTTTATTATCATTGTAATGCCCAGGAGATAAATGTGTGTATTTGGAGTAGTGATTACAAAATTTGTTTTTTTTTAATCTGACTTTTAGCAATCTTATTTTAAGTAAAATCAGATTGTGTAATGTGATTTATATTTGGATTGACGATTGTAAAAATGACTTTTATAAAAGTAAAATTTGTTTGGATTGAATTAAGCATAAAGGCTTTTGTGATAATAGTAAAAGAGAAATTAAATTAGAAATTATAAAAAATTTATAAAATTTAAAGTTGAAAAATTAGACAATTGAAATATACACAATCTAATGAAATAATATTACATAACTAATTGGATCACATGTTCCGTACAATTTGGTCTCTAATTGAGTTACTAATATGGATCACACGGCATTCTTTTTTGTATATTTGCTCAACGCAAGTGTTGACAAAAATATCCGTTGTCTCTTCATCCCAAACAACCTTATCCATATTTCTATGCCAATATTTCAACAACTCAAAAAATTAAAACACTGCTATATGTCATTGAACAAAAATTAATATGAAAGCTAAAATAAATCATGTGTGTAACCCCCTTTTGTAATTATATACAAAATACGCGATTAAAATGAAATAGAGATCAATAAGAAACAAAATTTATTTAAAACACGATAGGGTTTTCATAAATAACTTTCAAAATCTAATTTACCTGGTCTCATATTCAATTTCGAATACAATTACATCATGCAGAATATCACATTTATACAAATATCAGACTGTACAACAATATCATCCCAGCAACTCCCAGGTTCATACCTTTACATAGAATTCATAGGGCACATTCGCCCTTTACAATTTCTCAAATGGGGATTACACAAATCTCATCTCCATACATAATCAAATATACATCCATATCGAATACAAAATATCCAATACACAGTACTCCCAACTATGATAACCAACTACCAACATCTCATCCCGAAGGAGACCTCACCACCTTGGGTGTCTGCTCTATCCTCGATCCACTACCCTGTCTAAAAGGTTAGTAGGGGAGGGTGAGATTCGAGATAATTTCAGTAGGTAAATATTACCAATATGCATGCAAGATAGATGTTTAATACATGACATGCTTGCATAACTCATGCTTACACACAATGATAAATCTACAAGCTCAATGCTTCGAATAACATATATATGGACATAGCATAAATTGAAACATAGATTTAATCATTCATATATGTTGACATAATTAAACAAAGCAATAACATGCATAAACACACTAACACAAATATCAGAGCATGCAAGAGAGATATGTTCCCTACACTCTTTCCACGTGTGTTCTAGCACCGGCTACTCACAATCCGACGAACATCAAACCACAATCAGGACGAATATCCAACTTTATAACCAAAATCATGGACATATGGTTAATCCCTTTTCCAATTCCTCAACATACAAACACTTAATGTTGGTTATCATTTAACACCTTTAGGTGGCTACTCAAAGCCCAAACACATACCTAAAGGGTTGGGAGAAATTATACCAAGAATCACCTTTCAGAAGTGCTAAAATACTGATTTTTGGGGGTTTACCGCGGCCCACAAATCCACTGGCCACGGCCAAAAATAAGTCAGAAACATTTGAGCCACGGATCAGAACCTCTAGCCTCGGCCAAGAAAATCCTGTTTCTTAGTTAAAATTCTAAAAATCATAACTAATTCCAAAAAAATCGAAATGAGGTGATTTTAAAGCCAAATTGAAGGTATTTAAGTCCTCTTTATAGGGAAAATATGGACCCTTACTAGAAATCACCACACAAATACAGAATTATACAAAATTCACTACTACCCCAAAATAGAGTCCATTTTCGACATCAAACTTTGGACAGTCATATCTCTCAGCTCACAAAACAAAATGACACAAATTATATGTCTATTTTAAAGCTTGGAATGTGAAATTTAAGACTAGAAAGGTTCAGAATATTTAGACACCATTTGGTCATTCAAAACTTTCGTGCAAACTAAATGCCCAGCACAAAGTTTCCATTGACAGATTTTCAAGTTTTGTACATTTGCTTCCAATGGTTCCATTTTCACATCAAACATCATTTCCACACAAATTTTCACAAGGAATCCATTGAAAACACCAAATCAACCAAATTCAAATCATATTGACATGTTACCGCAACATGTCACACAAATCACAATTCAAACCACAACATTGCACCACTTTCCATTTCACATTCCAAATCAATTTCAATGGCACTAAGACACAATATGATACCATTTTCAACACAATATACCATTCAATTCTCCCATTTCAAAATCACATAAAATCAAGGCAAAATTCATAATTCACAAAGCTTAACCAATAACTATAAAACTTAGGTCAAAATGCATCAAATACTCACCTCTTCCCCTTTCCAAAGCCAATTTTTTGATTCCTCCAACTTCAAGATTCCTCAAGCTCTCAAAACACCTTCTTTCACAAATCTAAAATCATATAAATGAAGCTCTCATCACCATGAACAACATTAAAGAAGGGTATTTGAGCATTAGAGGACAACTATAAGGCTAAATCTCACCTTTTGGTTTCTCTTTCTTCTACCAAACTTGGACGTCCATGGAGGTTAGAAGAGAGAGAGAGAGAAAATGATGAAAAGGAATCAGATTTTTGGCCTCTAATTGCTTTTATAATCGACCTTAATGGAAGAGGGAAGAGAAGAACAATATTTGACACTTTGACCAATCCAATGGCTCAGATATAGACACTTGTCACAATCTTATCACACCTCCATGAATTCACATAAGCTCAAACACATGGGATTCCACCCTTTGATCTATTACACAAATCAATCCTAACCATTGATCTTCAGGTTACCAATGAGTTTCCTCTTCGGTAATTGACCAATTGGTCAGTAACTTTACCGTTTTGCCTCTGATTATGACAGTTCTTCCTGAATAACCACCAAATTCATTTTCTCATTTATTTACACCATACATACGCCCTCCCCTTATTTTCATTCAATTTAGATGTTAACCCATAATTGAACTCAAATACAAGGTTTGGGTACAAATCACAACACATACAAATCACATTCGAATCTCGAATCATATCGGATTCTCCAAAAGAGTTATTTATCACTAATCACCTCCGCTTTTGGAGTCATTATCCTTTAATCGCAATATGGGATCCTGCTAAATCGAAGCTTAACAGTCCACTTATTTCAGGCTTATTCTCTAGCCTCAAGTCTCAAAATTTGGGGTATTACAATGTGCGGTTAACAAAAACCAATAACTAATAACAAACAAAAAAAGAGACAGACGAGATGAAATCCACAAGACTTGCAAATTTCAGGCAAAAATCCACCACAACTAAACAAATTCCAGGCAACAAAATTCCACCGAACTTGCAAATTTCAGGCAACAAAACAAAACAAATTTCAAGCCAAAACAAATTCCATCGGAGTTGCAACTGAGAAAAAACCATTTCAAGTCAGGTACAATAGTGTCAGTGAAATGAAATCCACGGGACTTGCAAATTTCAACACCCACGACGTTAAACCAAACAACCAACAGGGAGAGATACAAATGATACAAACACAGCCAGCAGTGTCTACCAAATGCGTAAAAAAAAAGCACAAATTTCCAGATGAACTAACAAAAACAGCAACAGGGAGAGTTATAGAGAAATGAGACAAGATGAAGGGGAAGCTTTAAGCCGATACGCGTGACCATGGACAACAACAGGGAGAGTTACAAAGAAATCTAGAATTCCCAAACTTGAAGTTAATGACATGTGAAGTTTAGATGGGTCAAAAAATCCTAAACTGAAACCAGAAACAAAGTTGAAAATCTTGGCGCTCATTCTCTACCAAATCAAAAGCTACTGGTGCATCATCCTTATTTTTAGAATGTCTCTTTTGCTGCTTTACACACAAAAAAAAAGCCACAGTGTACAGATCGCTGAAGGGAAACAGATTGCAGAAGGCAAACAAATATATATATATATATATATATGTTAATGCTAAACCAGGCCAGAGCTAGGGGTGGAAATTGGCCAGGCGGCCTGTCAGGGCCCTGTAGCCTGGCTTGTGATTGGCCTGTTTAGGCCTGACCTGTCAGGCTAAAAGGCCAGGCCAAGGCCAAAACAAAAGCCTGTTTTGCTTAATAGTCCAGGCCAATGCTTATTGACAGGCCTGTCAGGCCGGCCTGAGCCTATAAAAATATTTTTTTAAAAAAAAATCAGATAAGGGTTAAAGGATAATTTCGCCTGAGCCCGTAAGTTTTAGCCTGTTTAAGGAGGCCTGTTTTCGGCCTGTGGCCTGTTAGCCTGTTTTGCAGTGTGGCCTGTAAGCCTGTCGGTTTGCTTAAAAACATTTTAAAAATTCAAGCCTCCTTAACAGGCTTCAGGCCAGGCCCAGGCCTAAAAATTGGCCTTTAACAGGCCACAGGCCAGGCTCAGGCCAATTTGTGCCTTAACAGGCCAGGCCTGTTAAGGCAAAAGCCTGGCCTGGCCTGGCCTGTTAAGGCAAAAGCCTGGCCTGGCCTGGCCTGTTTCCACCCCTAGCCAGAGCAGAAGATCACAACAACAAAACCAATATAACAGCTCCTACATAACATATCTTCAATAAATGTACCGTTAAACCTTACCTCGAAAAGATGACACTGCTGGAGACCAGATCAACGATGAGAGATAAAATGAAAGACGACGTCGGCACTACAGGAAACTCCATCGGACTTCAAGAGCAAGTGCCTACTTGAAGAGCTCAGCCTTTAGGTTGATGGAAACGGCGAACAAAAGAGCACCCGCCGCTGGAAAAGGATCAACCAACGACACCTCAAGAGCTCATGCTATAGAGTCACGGCTGAAGCACCAGATCAGAGATGACAGATTGAAGAATTCGAAGGACAAATCAAACATGCAGACAAGTCGAAGATGAAGACGGATCCAAGGTGAAGATGAAGAAGCTCTTCAGGTTGAAGTTTGGGTGGGCATCGAGAGAGGGAAGGAAGTTCAGAGCAGCGGAGGCGAGACAAGAGACAGAGATAGCTAGAGGAGAGTCCAGATTCGAGCACAATGTAGGTGAGAGAGAGAGAGAGAGAGAGAGAGAGAGAGAGAGAGAAGAATACAAATTAGGTGGGACAACGGTAACAATAAGCTCAATTGCAAAAGCTCCACATATTAACTTAAGGTAAAAGCTATTTTTTATTTCAAAAGCTTAATTGCAAAATCAATGAACTAAACACTCAAAAAATAAAAATTTTGCAGCCTCTCGAGCTTAAGGCCAGAAAAAGCCCGATTGAGCCGATCAATCGTGGCACCAAACACTCACGTAGTTTGTTACTCAATAATCTTGATTACTTTGTCATAATATTGTTGAAGAGTGTTAAACTTTCTATTCATAATATTGTTGAAGAGTGTTTTAACTTCCCTTTTCTTTTTTCAGAGCGCATTGACCAGAAGAGGATATGACTAAAGTAAGTGATTTTCTTGGGTTAATTTATTTTATCATTCAATATGACTTGTAGTCCATGGTCAAAAGGATAAAAAAAAGGACGATTTATAGTTTGTTTACTATGATATTATATATATATATATATATATATATATTTCACATGATCAACTGTTATTAAAGTCTAAATTTCTTTGGACTGAATTATTGTGTCAAAATTTAAAAACAACTTCATCCATTTGACAATTTATTACTAATTAATTATAAGGAATGATTTTAAGAGAATAAGAAAGAGAGTATAATAAATATCCTCAAAATTAGAAAGAGAACATAACTCTGTCACTTTTTTACTAATTACAATAGCACAACAAATAAATTTTAGTAAAAATTCCAGAAAAGTACAATAAAAAATGAGAAAAACAAATTGGTGCCATGAATTTATCAAATTTCAAGTCAAAATTAAAGTAGGAATCTGGGATTTTCAATCTTAACCAAATTACCAAAATGCCTTGACTTGAGGGCACAAGTTTTAGGGATCAATAACAATATATGTATTTATATTAATAATATCATATTTTACATTAACGACTTTACTTTCTTGTTTTATAACTTCATATCTCAAAAATCAAGTATAATTTTGAGGGCACAAGTTTCAAGGGTCAATAACAACATCTGTATCTATATTAACAACATCATATTTTAATTAACGACTTGACTTTCATGTTTTACAACTTCATATCCCAAAAATTATGGATAATTTTGAAAGTATAAGTTTCAGGGGTTAATAATAATATCTGTATCTATATTAATAACATCAGATTTTATATTAACGATTTTACTTTCATGTTTCACAACTGAACTCATGGCAATTTGGTCATTTGATCAGAATTGAAAATTCTAGATTCCTACTTCAATTTTGACCCAGGATTTTATAAATTTGCTGCATCAATTTATCTTTTCTTATTTTTAATTGTATTTTTCTAGATTTTTTTTCTAGATTTATAATTTATAATAATTTAATAAATATAGAATTTTTGAACAAATAGTTCTTCAACGAAGCTTTTCTTTTATGCCGAGGAAATCGGATCCCAGTAACACTCTCAAGGAACATCATTAGCAGCTTGTCCGGGAAATTGCGATTGGCTCCGAGGTTATTTCATAGGCTGACCTTCTTGAGCTTCCCGTCGGCGGCTACCTCCGACCGATCTGTTTGGGGATCTCACCCACTGCTCCGGTGAACATGTGTATAGCTCTAAGGTATGCCTTCCCCAAACAGCTTCACTTTCTTCCATCCCTTATCCTTCTCTCATTCCCTTATTCTCTCAATCTTCAGTCCCAACCTTATTCCCAAACCCCATTTGCACATAACATCGCTGACACTGTTGCTTCATTCAATCGCTTAATTTGTATGCATCCCCCACCTTCCGTATTCCAGATTGCTAAGATTTTAGGATCACTTGCAAAGAGTCAACATTATCGCACTGCTATTTCACTTTCTGCACAAGCCGAGCTCAATGGATTCACGCATGATTTTTTTACATTGAGCATATTGATCAATTGTTACTGCCAGGTGGGTCAGGTGTATTCTGCTTTCTCTGTGTTGGGGAAGATTCTCAAGATGGGTTTTCAACCGAATATCATAAACTTGACTACACTGATTAAAGGACTTTGTATTAGTAACAGGGTTGGGGAAGCGCTAGAGTTTCAGGAGGAGTTAATGGCCAAAGGATTTCAGTTAAATGAAGTCAGTTATGGAACCTTAATCCATGGGTTATGTAAAACAAAGAGAATGAAATCTGCCATTGAATTGCTCGAAAAGATGAAGGGGCATGGGATTAAGCCTAATGTAGTAATGTATAACACGATCATTGATGGTTTTTGTAAGGATGGGCAAACATATGAGGCACGTGATTTGTGTTCTAAGATGATTGATTCTGGAATTTTACCAAATAATGTCACTTACAACTCTCTTGCCCATGGTTTTTATAGTATGGGCCAATGGCAAGAAGCTACTCAATTGCTTCTTGAAATGGAATTGAAAGACATCAAATCTGATGTTTATACCTTTAGCATATTGGTTGATGCATTTTGTAAAGAGAGAAGGATCGCGGAAGCTCAAGCATTGTTTGCTAGGATGATGAAGTGTGGTGAGAGGCCTAGTGTTGTAACTTATGGTGCTTTGATGGAGGGGTATTGTTTGATGAATAATGTTAATGAGTCAAAGAAAGTATTCAACAAAATGATCCAAAGTGGTTTGACACCTACCATAGTTAGTTATAGTATTTTGATAAATGGATTTTGCAAGGCTGATATGGTGGATGAAGCTTTGGATCTCTTTAAAGAAATGCAGCAGAAAAACTTGGTCCCCAATGTTGTAACTTATAATGCTCTTATTGATGGCTTGTGCAAATCAGGAAGAATGTCATATGTGCAAGATCTTGTATGTGAGATGCGTGCCAGTGGTCAGCCCCCTAATATAATCACATATAATACCTTGTTGGATGCATTTTGCAAAAGCCAAAATCTCGACATGGGGATTGTGTTAATTAAGCAAACTATTGACCAAGGAATTTGGCCTTGTAAGTACACATATAGTATACTTATTGATGGTTTGTGTAAAGGTGGTAGACTAGATACTGCGCGAGAGATTTTTCAATATTTTTTGATCAAAAGACATCATCTAGATGTTTGTGCGTTTAACATTATGATCAATGGCCTTTGTAAAGAAGGCTTGCTTGATGAAGGTATGGCCTTGCTTCAAAAGATGAAAGAGAATGGCTGCCTCCCTGATTTAATAACATATAGAACACTTATTCGAGCCTTATTGGAAAAAAGTGACAATGATGAGGTGGAAAAGCTACTTCTTGAAATGATTGATAGTGATCTTCTGAAACAATAAGTCAAATACTCTAGTTGTATTTATACTGTACTCATATTGCAATTTGCCTTTAATGGCTAGAAAATTCTTGCTTCTTTCTGACCAAAATTGTTAGATTATTCAATATCCAGAAAGGTGTTGCAGAAATTTTGTTCAAGTTATAGGTGAAATATACTTATTGACTTTGTGTATATATTACCCTTGATTATTATTTTCTTAGCATGAAATTTGTTCCTCCTTCCTTCATGTTTTATTTCTAATTTATTTATTGACTTTTGTGTCCCAGTTGTTGCTCATGAATTAGCATTCCTGTTTTTAAATTGTATCTAAAATAAAGTTTTCTTGAAGTACATAATCCAAAATGATAATGACTTGCAGAATGTTATCGACCACATGTAAAGTTATTCTATTTTGTTTTTCAACTAAGAAAATAATGCCTAAATACGCATAAATAAAGGTTTAAGAGTGTGTATTATACTAATGTTAATATTGGATTTGCTTGAAGGGTTTCCAAGTGCTTGTTTCCTTTAGCTTACTAAATAGGTTCTTCTTGGGTCTTCGTTCAAATGTCCTTTAGGTTGACTATCATGAGCAGGAGATGCTTGAGCCCTTGAATCTCCAATGTTTTTGTTTATACCTTTTTTCTTATTTTTATAATCACCCACAGGAGGCATTTCAAGTTGGGAATGTGAGCATCAATACCATAATTTAGTTCTTTCATGCAATTTAAAATGTGCACAGTGGCTTGATCAGAAATTTTGCCTAATCATTGGTAGATATCATTCTGTACTATTTTCTTGTCTTCTACATATTCAGTGCATAAAATCTTCTGCTAGTGATGAATTTCAGAGTTCCTTGGAACACTAACCATTCAAAAACTGTTTTTCCTGAGCATGCAAATGGAAGCATGTGTTATAAATGCCACCTGCCAACCTTCTTAGACAAGCTATTTTGCAACATGTATCTGACAAGTATCATAAATGAATGTATCACAGGATGACTACCATTCTCATTGCATAAACAAAATCTTGACTATATGAGATTCTATATTAAAATTAGAAAATGTTGATGCGTATTTATATGTCTATTTTCTGAGTACATAGCTTTTTTTACGAGATTTTAAATTTATTTGCTCTGGGTTTCAAGGGATGAAATTTTAAATTCATGCAATTTCAATATGAAACTTTTCCCTCACCTTCCAACCGCTTATGGGAAAAAATTGAAAAAAGGAGGAGAAAGAAGCAATTCACAGTAAGTTCAAACACCACTGTTTGATTTTCTTTTTGCCCTTTACTATACGTTCAAGTAAAGGATCAAGTTATTCCTTTTATTATCATGGCAACTGACAGACACTCAAAGTGATGAAGATGGCTTTGTTGTATGCTCATAATCTTTTATCATTTTTTACTGGAATTCATACAACAATCCAAACTTCATGAAATGAGCATGTATCGTCGCCATTATAATTTATTTTGTGACAAGCAGTGCAAGATAACTGAAGGATTCTTTTCAGAGAAAACCAATATTGTGGCAGAAGGAGAGACACTAGCCACTAGCCAGAGGGTGTTTTCAGGTCGTTAACATTTCCTTTCCTACATCTGCTTTATGCACTACTTATTTTGTATAACAATGATTTGACTTCATATATGCTTTTATTCATCCCATAAATGCGTATAGGATAGAATTACTACAGATCTTATACTTCTTCTGGTTGTTTTTTACAATATCTCTTGCCAGTCCAGTAATATTGCATGTCCATAAAAACTAAAGCTGGAATCATGAATGCTATAATCTTCACGTTGTTTCTCCATAGAGAATATAGGAAAGCTCGGGAGTGTACTGGATGGTTTCCTTCCTTAGTTTTCATTGGAAATTTCTCTTGTATGGAACCTTTCTCTTCCTTCTTGCTCAAACCTCCAGTGAGCATCTCTTTGAATTGCTTTATTTACTTTTTTTTTTGTGAGCTTGACAGGAATCTCAGCACCTCTTTGAATAGTTCTGAGGTCCCTTCCATAGTTCTTCCTAGGTGTGCTCAGCCAAAATATTTAACCATGGATCTTCATCTAAATAAGATTTTATGGGATGTTTCTATAGCTTCGTCTAAATAGGATTGTATGGGATGTTTCTATCAGCTCTGCATGTTTCTGCTTGTTGTAGCAGCTGACGGTGTATTTCTTCATGCTCCTAAAACAGAATTTTTTGGCTGCAGGATCAAAAGAAACCTTGCACTCTAGAGATTGTTATTTTATGCCAGAATCTGCGGTGCAGGTTGCACTGTTCATGTATAGATTGTAATCTTGGAATGTTTGGCATTTGGGGGATTTTGAAGTTTGAATATATGAATCAACCCAGACTTTGACAAACACTGCAAGAAATTTCATAGATCTTAAAGTTTAATCACTTCAATCCTTGACCAGAATTCATTTATGCTTTTCTCAAAAAGATTTAATTATGACATTTTGACAGAAAAGTTGATTAGTTGAATCTAGCTTGTCCGTGGGTCAGAACATGAAAAATTCTGAAACTTCAAGATACACTACTCATTCTCATATTTCTTTATCTACCATGATCTTGATTTCCTTCCAAATGAATTGTGGCTTTTCTAGTGTAGCTATTAGGTACGTGGGTCAGAACATGAAAAATTCTGAAACTTCAAGATACACTACTCATTCTCATATTTCTTTATCTACCATGATCTTGATTTCCTTCCAAATGAATTGTGGCTTTTCTAGTGTAGCTATTAGGTATTGAGTTCATCCCATGTTGTATAAGTGCAAGAAACTGTAACGTGTTATTATACTTGATTATGCTTAAATGTTATAATTGCAAAGCATATGTTTTCCTTCTTGCTTTTATCTTTAAATTTTCACTTCATGAAACCAAATCTTATTCAAAGTGGGTTTCTGACTCCATGGGTGAGCCTTGAGCCTGGAATTTAGTGCCATCAAGCCGGTTTGGGATTGGTCTATTGTGTGAGGTAACTGTTCAATATGAGAAAAGAAAGGGGCAAACTTGTAAGGAGGGACAGAAAAAGGTTGCAGCTGCTCAAAGTACCATAATGATGAAGAAGTCTCAAGTGGCTTGCTGGAGAATTAGATATAGGCTGCTCTAGTGGATAGAGCTGAAATAGGATAAATCACAATTTACACTTTCTTTTTCCTTAACTTTACATTTTCAGTTTTCACTTTCAGCATACTGATTTTATAAACTGTTGTGTGGAAATAGGGTTAATATTATTGTTGAAATAGGGTTGATATTATTGTTGAACCTCGGATTTTGATTTTGGCCCTCATAGTTTCAAATCTTTAACCTTGATCTTTATGATTTCATAAGGATTTAGTTTGAGTTTAAGTATAGGGATCATTTGTTAAACTTAAACCAAATCCTTATAGTATTATAAGGATCAAAATAATTTATTTGAAATTATAGGAACCAAAACAAAAATTCGATTAAATTATAAAGATTAACAATGCTATTAACTATGTATTTGAACGGTTAACTATCTTATACTCGAAACTTCCTTTTAGGAATCAATTTCAAGCTTCATATGCTCGTTGTGATTGTGAAAATTGGTTAAACGTTCTAGCAAACAAGTTTTAGAACTTCAATTTACTCAAAAAAAAAAAAAAAAAAACGTATGCTCTGTTTTACTTTACAAAAGTAATTGAAAATCTAAAAAAAGTTGATTAATATGCCATTGACCATCTTTTGAGTATGTTGCCATTTCTACCCTTTTTACATTATTTTTTTAATCTCTCTAAGTAAATAATATTTTTATAAATGAATTCAAAATATTATTTGGCATCCACCCTCACAATGAGGGCCTAGATTCCCAACGGTTCACAGTCATAACATCTCCACTAATAGTCCAAATTAGATGGGACCATATCTAGGACACATAGCCCTAACAATTCCAAGGCCCCAAATGCAACAGTACAATGCCTCATTAATTACTGTGCCCTCCCTTCTCATTATATATATATTTCCTTAATAATTAATCAAATAAAATTTGATGGTCCTAAGAAAACAAAATAGGTTTATTGAGTTATTACTTATTACCCTCCCTCTGTTTCTTGCATTTAAATATGCAAATGCTTCCAAAAAGGCTACTTTGACAGTTGAGGCAGCTTCTCTTTGTAAAGGGAATCTTCCTTCAAAAAGACAAAAAAAGTCCCATCTAACTTCATAAACCAATAGTAATTGGTTTGGCCAAAAATAAAAAATAAAAACAAAAAATAAAACTACTGATAATGACATAAAAGTACTTTTGTGATAAACAGGTTTTCTGTCTCACCCCTACTCTTTTTCATCTAATTATTTTAACTCTTTACCCCCAAAATGTTACTTACATGTTACAACCAAAAGTATATGGTTCTGTCTTAACTATTAGCATTGTTGTGTTGCTTTCACAAGATTCTATATTCACAGAAGCTGTGACATATTCCATCATTTAAGATTATTTTCAGAATTCACATGTGTGTGTATTCCTTCACATTTATTTTTTATATCCCCCAAGGCCCCAAAGTGCATTTTCATTTTGTGATGCTATCTTATGCTACAGATAATTTGTATGATATTTCACTTAAAGAAATACTAATTTTAATTATACGGAGTATGAAATAACAATAAAACTTTTATTAGGGACAATTGTTATTGGCTAGAGCTCTCGCAGTAGAAGGTTTTTTCCCCTTTACACCTCATCGGAAATATATATATATATATATATGATCATTCTTTTCTTTTTTTTTTGAATGAAAACTGGAATACAATAGAACTCGTTCCCTAGAGGAAACGCAAAACAAACAATCAATCATGATCAACAACTGCCTCCTGAAAAGAAGGTGGTGGGTGATCAAGGATAACAAAATTCGTGGACATGCTATGAACTAATCCCGCCAAGGAATCTGCAAGAGTATTATCCTCCCTAGGAACAAAAATAAGAAAGACTTGCCAGTCCTTAGACATCCAAAGTCTCCCATCCTCGATCACATCCCTGAATGGATGATCCTTATCAGAGCATCTAGTGAGAAGATTGATGGCCTCCAAACAGTCTTTGGAAATAATAAGATTTTTTAAATTCCGGTTCCGGCAGATTTGAAGATCCTGTATAATTGCAATGATCTCTGCGACCACCGGAGGCACATGAATAATCCGACTAATATAGCCACAAATCCATTCACCGTCTTCATCTTTGACTGCTCCAGCACAACCTATCATGCCTGAATCCAGTACAGATCCATCTGTCTCCAGAGTTGCAAAACCCGGTCTTCCCCTCATACCAACTCCCATCTCAGCAATGTTACGCTTGTAAAAATGACAACTGCTGGTATATATGATCATTCTGCAACAAACGTTAATGTCAAAAAAGTATAGAAATTTCAGGAAAATTGTGTTATGTTATAATTTTAATATAACATTTGTTTATTTTAAAAGCATTTTTACACAACAACCTCACCGGAATTAACAAAAAGGGGATAATTTGTTACATTTATCTTAAATTGAAAAAAATCATAATTTTAGCTATATTAAATGTGATTTCAAAATAGACATGGAGAAAAAGATACGAGGAGTCACATTGAAATATTAATTATAGAGAAAAATTTCTAAAAATTTCTATTATAATAAGTCACTTGTAACTCATTCTCACATATTAAATAATGCATTAAATTAATAATTTTTAGAATTTATTCTTATTAAAGTTTTTTCTATAGCTACATTTACAAATTATTCACATCTTTCTCTCCTTACAATAAGATTTTTTTTTTGGACGAAAATACAATAAGAGTTAAATAAAGATAAAATTAAAAACGGTCACTAAATATGCTACAAGCAATTTATAATAAACAGAATGAAAATAGAATATAGAGCATGTCCAAGACCCTTTGATTTAGTGGTACTGAATGTGCCATTTTTTTTTAATTAGTACGGTAAATCATTGCAATCTAAACAAATTATAAATCGGTCATTATTCCTTGGTCAAGGTACACCCTCTGATAATTAATGTGTGTTTGGTTGTGCTTATTTTTGGATAATCAATCTTTATTACGCAAGCCGAGATAAAACTCCTCTCACATGCTTATCTCGTGTACTGTGAATCACGATTTATAAGTACTTATTACCTAAAAATAAGCTATTCCAAACGAACATTTAAATGAAGATTGATTAAGAATACAAAAACTATTGATTAAGTTGTGCAACAATTTTATAAGAAAATCAGTTGTCTCTAGCTTCAATTCCCACACTTTTTAGCAGTGTTGTCAGAACCGGACCGGACCGGCTGGTCTGACCACGAAACCGTTAGACCGGTGGTCCGACCGGTCCGGTTTGGCAATTAACCCCGATTCGAACAGGTTTCTAGCGGTTTGACCGGTTTTTTTAATTGTTTTAAATATTTTATTCAAATTTTCATATAAATAATCCTAAAATCTTCTTTTCCTCACCGGTATAGCCTCAGTTTAGCACCGGTTTGATTCCGATCTCACCCACTAACCCTTAACCCAATACTCCGACTGGTTCAGTGAATGGTCCGGATTTCAGAACCTTACGTTTTAGATGTTGCGCCTGCTGTCCAATTTTTTTTTTTTTTTGTAGTATAGATTATTAGTGTGGGTTAGAGGTGGTAATATGGTCCGGCCCGATGGGTTCGGGCCAACCCACCACGGGTTGGGATCATATGGGTTCGGTCCCAAAAAGATCGCATCAAGGTTGGCATTTAGCCAACCCAACCCATAACCGCTGGGTTGGCGGGTTGGGCGGGCCAACCCATATTTTTTTTAAAATTTTTTTCAAGGTATTAAAACCCAGACCGGGTACTGAACCGGTCGTGGTACTGGGTTAAGGGTCAGTGGGTCAGACCGGGGCCAAACCGGAGATAAACCGGGACCAAACCGGTGAGAAATTGGAAATTTTAGCCTTATTGGTATGAAATTCTAAAGAAAAAAGTAAAAAAAAAAAAAAAAAAAATTAAAAAAATGGAAACCGGACCGGCCAACTGGCCGGTTCGGTTCGGTTTCCAGAACCATGATTTTTTTTAACAATATACTAAGATTGTTTTTTTTATATACAATAAGATTGTTTTCTCTACACACTTAAACATAACAAAATTAAAATACATTACAAATTAAATATTCATCACAGGTCCATACACAATAAAATAAATATAAATCCACAAGTCATCAGTATAACTTAACAATAATCAATAATTAGTTAATATTAAAGGTGTTTCAATTTGAAGCACGCTAAGGAGAAATGGGTTGGACTTTAGACTTTTGAGTTACGGTTTTGGAGATTTGAACTATTGGCTAATGGTTCTTCCTTTTCCCTCTTAGTTAAAAAACAATATGGGCCAATCCGCCAACCTAGTGGTCCAACCCGTGACAGGTTGGGACCATATGGGTTCGGGCCAAAAAGGACCGCATCAATATGATCCTAGTTTTGTAAAACCCAAACCATCCATTTTATTGGGTTGGGCGGACTCGGCCCATGATCCCAACCCATATTACCACCTCTAGTGTGGGTGTGTGTGTGAGAAACAAAATTGAACCGTTGAATTTGAAAAGTTGTGATACTGATGAGAGAGAATGGAGGCTATTGGTTTCGGAGGCAGAAGGCGCATCTCCTGGGCTGTGTCTGCGGGACCCACCGTCATCTCTACCATCCATTCCCTCCCCCAATCAATTCACTGCATCATCAAATTCAAATATGAAAATATGAAATTGAAACAAAAAAAAAAAAAAAAAAGAGTGATATAGTATTAGTATTTAGTAGTAGTATATCGGTGCAATTATTGAAATGAGTAGTAATAATAATGGTAAATAATAGGGTCCCTTACTCAGTTTCTTTTACAGCTATATTGATTATAATATTGACTATTGATATTGATATTAATTATTGACAGGAGATGAACAATGTGTTTTGTCCTGATTTTATAATTTTAATTAATATATATTTAATTATATTGATTATTATTACTTTTAAGTTATATTTAATTTGCAGCAAATCATATCATAAAAATTATGTTTTTCATTTCTGGCAAAAAAAAATTATTTTTCATACTTTGCTCCATATAATGTATGATACCCGAGATCCAAAACACCTATTTTTTATGGAATATGATTTTTTTAAGAAATTATTTTTAGAGATTTTATTGAATGAATAACACTTAAATAAAGATATATATCTATGCACATGATTGTAAAATCTTGCAGTCTTATTATCATATTGATTAATTGATTTTTTTTGCTAACGCGTATTAATTAATTAATTGACAATCAATACTAAAGTGTACACAGGTGTTTGATGACCTGATTACTATGATTATATTGGAAATTAAGTTAAAGTTGAATGAAAAAATATTTCAAGACTTTATTATATAATTTTTATTTGAGAATTCAAAAGATAGAACAATACATAATATAAAGAAAATATATTGCAAAATAATACTCCCTCCGGTCCTAAATATAGGACAAAGTTTGTAGTGCAAAAAAGTTTGTAATGCAATTTACACTACAAACTTTGTCCTATATTTAGGACCGGAGGTAGTATTTTTTTTAAAAAAAATTGGTCAATAATTTACAAATTCTAAGTTCAGATTTTTTCTTTTTTGGTTTATGGCACGAGGTACGATCTACTTAATTTTCTTTCTTAGTGCTCGTTTGGAATAACTTATTTTTAGACAATAAGTGCTTATAAATCGTGATTCATAGTATACGAGATAAGTATGTGAGACAAGTTTTATCTCGGCTTGCGTAATAAAGACTTATTTTCTAAAATTAAGTAATCCCAAACACAGCTTTAGTATTTTACTATTTTCCACTGACAGCATCCATAATTGATTATCCATGACTAAAAAATTAGTAGAACTTCACATGACAACATATTATTGTAATGAAGAAATAGATTACCTATTGGATAGTAAATAAATAAGTAATGACAACTATATATGATAATGACAACAATTAAGATGATTCCTTCAAATGAAATCTTGTCACTAAGTAACCATCCTTCTCATTTCACATGTTGCTTTCATTTTATTACTCATGACATTAGGTGTGTTTTTGTTCCTATATAACCAAATCGATATAATTAATAATGTCATTTCAATTTTGAACTATTTACTTCATTATTTCTTCCTTGTTTAGTTATATTATAGCCCTTGTTCTTTTTACCAACCCTAGCTACTTGATCCTATTCTATTTTGCAACTCACTCCTAACAGATTATGAAGTCAACAATATGGCGGCATTATTTGGTAGCATATTGTCTAAGCACAAGAAAATAAATGTCATTAATATAAGGATTAGGGGCATTTTTGTTCTGGAAGTTTTCATTTAGGGCAATTTTGTCATGAAATTTTTTTGGGAGATAATTTTGCTTCGGAAGTGTAAAAAATGGCTCAATTTTGTCATGCCCGTTATTTTGGTTAATTTTGATTGTTAGCTAACCAAACATGATGAGTTGACAGTCCACATGTCATCACATTATTTTTGTTAAGATGCAAGTTTGTCTCAAAAATTTTAAATCTAACTTTGAAAAAAGATGAAGAAGATAACACATAAACTTCTAGTGCAAATTTCCATCTTAACAAAATAACGTGGATGACATGTAGACTGTCAACTTAGTATATTTAGTTAATTAACTATTAAAATTAACTGGAATAACGATCAGGATAAAATTGCTCATTTTTTAAAACTTATGAGGCAAAATCCCCCCTCCCAAAAAACTTCTGGAACAAAATTGCACATTAACTCTTAATATAAAATATAAAATTCATGCCAGGTTAGGATTAATACATCTCATTACTTAAAAATATTAGGAGAATTACTGGAAGATCACAAGAAAGATATTTAATTTACCCAAAAGTCCAATAAAAACTAAAGAGCATACAATGACAAGTTTTATATTATAGAAAATGACAACATGTTATTGACACCAAAAAAAAAAAAAAAAAGGAAATAACAATATGTTTTTATTATTCAATTGTCATGAAGACTTATTGATAAGTAAATATCTTTCATAAACCTTATTGTAATTCTCCTAAAATATTAAACTCCACATATAAATGACACAAGTCCACATTTAGTTTATTTGTATAGAAAGACACATAAATTATAAATAAATTGTGTTCATTTTAAAAAAATTATAAGATTATTTGATTTCTTAGAAAAATTAAAGAAGTTGAATAATTATTTAAAATATTTATATTTATCATTTTTATGTCAAACTAATTTATCAAACTTATAAATTAATATATAATTTAATAATACATAATACATATTATGAATAATTTGTTTATTTAGTTTTCCTAATCCACTAAAAAAAGTTAACTAAATTTTATATTAAAAATCAAAGCCAATATACATGGAAATGTACTGAGGACAACTCACGAGTGATGATGGACAAAATCCTTGTGGGGTAAAGAAGAGTTCATTTTTGCCGAAAACATAAAAAAAAAAGTTTTAAATATAAAATTTCCAGTTATGAAGTACTCAGAATTTGGAGCAGCAGAGTACTTAAAAAGTCAAGTGAGCCTCGCATGCCTTAGGAGTCTTAGAAATTAAAAATAAAAAAAATCACATCCAACGGTGAAAATCCCATCAAAACCTGCCCCAACCATGGTACACTCCTCCACTTTCCACCCTCTTTGTCCTTGGTCCATTCTTTGATCTTTGAGATCTCTGTTTTGTAACTCTCCACCCACGTTTCTGCAACTTTTGCCTCTCTGTCTCTCTGTCTCTCAGCTACAGAACTTAGACCCCAGACAGAAACAACAGAGCAGAAAAAGTGGAATACTTGTTCTTCACAGTAAGGATTTTGACAGAGAAATGAGATAGAAGGAGAAAGAGATTTCAAAATAGAATATACTATCTCTCTTTCAAAATCAGAGCTTGTTGCCAAACTTACAAGAGAAAGAACAGTCCTCAGAATAAAAATACCAACTGTTTTCAAAATCATAGCTTGTTGCTTGAGTTAGACTCGGAAGAGGAAAGAAAAGAAACCCAAATCATCCCAAGCAACACTGCAAAAATGGGTTTTTCCTTTTCACCTCCAGTTACTTTCATCTTCCCTCTCCTAGTTTTTGCTCTCTTGAACCCAAAATGGGTATGCGGGGTTACAGAGCTAAGAGCACTTATGGATATCAAAGCTGCTTTGGACCCAGAAAGCCATTATTTGTCTTCATGGACTATTAATGGAAAACCATGTGATGGTTCGTTTGAAGGAGTTGGTTGTAACGAGAAGGGTCAAGTGGCTAACATTTCATTGCAGGGAAAAGGTCTCTTTGGGATGCTTTCGCCTGCCATTGCTGAGCTCAAGCAACTTACAGGGCTTTACTTGCATTATAACTCCTTGCAGGGAACTATTCCCAGAGAAATTGCCAACTTGACTTACCTAAGTGACTTGTATTTGAATGTCAATAACCTTTCTGGTGAAATCCCTCCTGAGATTGGCAAAATGGAGAACCTGCAAGGTAAAGTGGCTCTGTCTCTACTAAAAAGATCTGAACTTGTTTATGTTGAAAGCTTGTTCCTGTGTCTGTTTAATTGAGGGTTCTTCACTTCTGGTTTGTTTTACTTAATGCATCATATGCATGCAGGATCATACAGTTTAATTTCCTTTTATTGACTTTTATTTCTTATATTAGAATCTGGGTTTCTTTTATACAAAGGTACTTTTTATGTTTTTCTTTGAAAGCTTGATCGTTTATTGAATTTCACTAAAACATTAGAGTTCGGTTATGTGTATTTATTATGTCAAAAAGACTTCAGAAATCAGCACTGTCAACTTCCATGGTTATTATTTGTTCTAACAATTCTGAAAATTCAACTATTCTTGGTGTTAACTTTTCTAATAAGGAATGTCTTGATGATTAAAAATTAAAAACTTGGCCCTATGCTGAATTACTTGTTTATTCACTTTTCAATTGTTATGCAGTTTTGCAGCTTTGCTATAATCAGTTGACAGGAAGCATACCAACACAGCTTGGTGCACTGAAGAAACTTGTGGTTCTTGCTCTACAGTCAAATCAATTAGCTGGTGCCATCCCTGCAAGTTTAGGTGATTTGGGAATGCTAACGAGGCTTGATCTAAGCTCTAATCGCCTCTTCGGTTCCCTTCCCTCTACATTAGCTGATGCTCCTTCGCTTCGAGTTCTAGATGTTCACAACAACACCCTCTCTGGAAATGTACCTCCTGGTAAGAATGACAGTTCATCTTGTTGAACCTTTCCATTTGCTTATTGCTTTGTTTCGGTTCGCCATAAATGATCATTATCTAATTTTTGTTTTTCACTTTCCTTTGGTTTATCAAAGCTCTGAAGAGACTAGATGATGGATTTTTGTACGAGTACAATTTGGGATTATGTGGAGTTGGGTTTTCATCCTTGAAAACTTGCAATTCTTCGGATCAAAGTAATCCTGAGAGGCCTAATAAACCTTATGGAGCTGGTTTTGGTGGTACATCAGCGAAAGATATACCAGAAACTGCAAATGTGCCACTTCCTTGCAATGGAACTCAGTGCCAAAATTCATCAAAACCCAAACAATCAGCATCTTCTATCATTGTTGGCATAGTTGTGTTTGCAATTGCAGTGCCAACAATTGGTGTTCTAACTTTCACACAATACCGTAGGCGAAAGCAAAAGCTCGGGAACTCATTTGATATCTTGGATAATGGCCTAATCATGAGCCAAGCCAAGGGTACATACCAAAAAAATGGATCTCCTTTGGCCAGCCTTGAGTACTCTAATGGTTGGGACCCGTTGGCTGAAAGCCGGAATTTCATGGGTGATAGCTATGATGTGTTCCATAGTTTCAGGTTCAACTTGGAAGAGGTTGAGACTGCTACTCAATATTTCTCAGAGTTGATCATGTTGGGTAAGAGTATCTTCAGCGCGACGTATAAGGGAATGTTAAGAGATGGATCTGTTGTTGCCATTAAAAGAATCAGTAAAACAAGCTGCAAGAGTGATGAGTCTGAGTTTTTGAAGGGACTTCACATTTTGACCTCACTGAGGAACGAGAATTTAGTGAGGTTGAGAGGATTTTGTTGCTCAAGGGGGCGAGGCGAGTGCTTTCTAGTCTATGATTTTGTTCATAATGGAAATCTTTCGCGTTACCTTGATGTCAATGAAGGCGAAGGACAAGACCTTGAATGGTCAACTAGAGTTTCTATTGTTAAAGGCATTGCTAAAGGTTAGCCCCTTGTCCTTGACTTGATCAGAAAAATTCACTTTCCACTACTATACCCTAAACCAGTACAGAATTTTGAATTAGGTCGTGAACTGCTCCCTCTGGTTCTCAATATATGGTCTACCTAACTAATTTGAGTGAATGAAGGAAATTAGTTATTTATCAAAAAAGTATGTCGGTTTTCCTAAAATACCCTTGTACATCATTGGCACTGAAACTACCCCTTGATGTAAACTTCCTTAATATATATGTAATTAATAGGGATAATTTAGAAAACAAATGATAAATATGGTAGACAAAGTGGATTAAGGTCTTATATGGAGTTAGTATATCTTTATTTCTTAGTTTTCAAGTACTTTCATTAGTCTATGTCAGCTGAACTTTGTTTTCTTAAAACAGGAATAGCATATTTACATGCCTACAAGCCAAACAAGCCAGCCCTTGTTCATCAGAACATCTCAGCTGAGAAAGTGCTCATCGATCAGCGGTTCAATCCAATGCTTTCGGATTCCGGCCTTCACAATCTTCTTACTGACGACATTGTCTTCTCAGCACTGAAGGCTAGCGCAGCAAAGGGTTATTTGGCTCCTGAATACACAACCACCGGCAGGTTCACAGAGAAAAGTGATGTGTATGCTTTTGGAGTGCTTCTTTTGCAGATCATCTCGGGGAAAAGGAAGATCACTAGCTCGATGCGCCTCGCTGCAGAATCCTTCAGACTTGAAGAACTCATTGACCCAAATCTACATGGAAGATTCGTCGAATACGAGGCTGCGAAGCTCGTGAAAATGGCCTTGCTTTGCTCACATGAGTCTCCTTGTGAGAGGCCATTGATGGAAGCCATTGTTCTAGAACTTGAAAGTTTCAATATTTGTCTCTGAATTGAATGGCTCAATGTAATTTAAACCATGTTACCTTCAAAATGTATTTTAAATGTTCATGGGGGTGTGCGACCGCTTTGTAGGGCCTAGGATTGCTCTGTGTCCTTAACTTAAGGACTGGATTTTCTGGGAATGGCTTGGACAGGCACTGTTGTAATTTAGATTAGGGTTCTTATGTGAATTTTCTTTTCATTAGTTAGCTCTTACCTTGTTGAATGCATTTTTCTCCTTAAAATTAATTCCTTTTCTTCTATCACAAACACCTATTTTCCAGGAATTGGATGACAGTTTTTGGGATATCTTCAATTTCACAATAGTGACGGATTTACACATAATGTGTTTTCTTTTTGTGTTATAGAGGGATCCTTTGATTATTAATCTATTGTCAGATCTAATTTTTGATAAAGCATAATAGCACCGTGTGATCTATATAACCGACCTTATATGGTGGGATAAGACTTTATTGTTGTGTTTTCTTTATGTATTTTAGAACTAACACCAACCAAAAGGAGATGGGTAAAAGTAATATTTCTCTCAATTAGATGTTGAGGCTTTATATGACTCTTATTAATTAATTAAGATTAAGAACGTGAAGCTTCTATAAAGACTATAATGATGAATTACAGCTCTTGAAAATGATAACAAGGGTGGGTTAATAAGAGAGAACCTATTCAATTATCCATAGTAAAAGAACAATTAGGAATTAAACTTCATTATTATGTCTCACAACTGGACAACCCAGTTTGGCTCCATCGTCACCGACCATTGTTGTTATGAAGATCACAACACAGTGAAAATGTCAGATCACATGTTTTGATCTTAACTTTAGTGGCATGAAGTTTTCTTTTTTTAATAGGATTGACCAACAGGAAATCCCATGCCAATTTAGCAAATATTACATCACCTATATGTAACATATTGTCTGATGATACATTAATATAACACTAGATTTTTCTTGAGAGAGACAAATCTCTCAAATTTACAAATCTCAATTCAAAATTCAAAAATAACTTAATCACTATCGAATGTTGCTTTTGAAGACTCTAATCTCTATTCCAAATAAATACAACTAGTCTGAGATTAAATTTTTTAATAAAATTATCTGAATTCCCTTAATCTGAGAGAAACAAAATGACAACAATAGTTCAACAAGTAACGGCCTTAATTTATTAAGTGATAGTGACAACTAGTTTCACATAAGGCAATTAAGTCATATTAAAAAAAAAACTTAATTCCAGAATTGGCCATGAGAACTTCAAAGGAATTAAGTCATTTTGCTAAACAATTCAGAAATTATTATATTTTGATGGTCCTTGTATTTTCAAATGAACTTCAAACATGTGATCTAATAGTAGTGAGAGCAACAAGGGAAGTGACACTAGACAATAAACTAATAGCAGAATTTGAGATATTTACATGTTTTAAACAGTACAATTTATATTTGGAATTGATATAAAAGTATGGGGTCCACTCCAATTGATTAATAAAGCAGGAGCAATGTATTTGAAGAAGAGGCAAGATTAGGGTCTAGAATGAGGGAGTTGAGTGGAAATGATGAAATGAGAAATCAAGTGAAAGGATCTGAATGAAACAAAGAAAAAGAGGAGGCATGCATGCCTTTCATTCTCAGCCTCAATCATTTTTGTTATATGCCATCCCCACCAAACTTCACTTCAATCATAAAAAAGACATTTCTCATTAAAAAAAGCTGCCCCTTCCTTCTTTTTTTATTTTTTTAAACTTTCTTTGTGTCTTTTTAACCCACCACTGGGAATCTGTGTAATTATTTGGTTTCTGCATAGTTTAGGATATCAACTTTATCCTAATGGCATCTAAGTTATAACTTCCGTGAGAGCACAGTCAATTCAATACAATATATTGTGATCAGTGAAGGTCATGACTTGGGAGTAAAATGTTAATTTGAGAACTATAAGATGGCTTTTTTAAACAAAAAATAAATAATTGTAGAGAATTAATTTGCAGTTGATGTGAATCATAGAAGCTATATTATTAGGATTTTTTTTTTTGCTAAGTATTGGTATCCTCCTATTGGAGTTAATCCTATTCGAGGCGCTATCAGACACTAAATGTGAGTGCCTCTCTTAGCGGGAATTTGAATCTTAGTTCGCCATGTTATGAGGGACTAATCCCTTTTATCACATTGTGAGGGCACTAATTTTTTTTTATTTAATGTTTTCCCTTGCAATCATCTTTTTAACAAGGTCTCTTTTTTTTGTTCTTTTTTTGATACATAAAGGAGAAAAATCTCAAAACTCAACCTACATTAGTAGGAGTACGCTGATCCAGCTCTAAAATAGCTGCTAACTCCGATGTTGAATACAAGATTGGGTGAAACCCCGTTACAATTGATAATGCCTCTTTTGCAAGATAGTCGGCAACCCGATTTGCATTTCTAGGAACAAACTGCAATTCTATTCTCCATTTACGTTGCACCATCGAACGAATTTCTTCTATGATAGCAAATTCTGGATGATTTTGGCAGTTTCCACTATTTATCAAATTAAGGACTTCCTGTGCATCCGATTCTAATACCACTCTACACTTTCCTTGATCCCAAGTTGTCTTCAAACCCAGAAGAATACCCCATAGCTCAGCAGTAGCATGATCCCCAAATTCCAATTTATGCCTGAAGGCCATGATAAATTTCCCATTAGCCTCTCGAATAACTCCTCCGCAACCAGCACCCGTGTGCCTTACAAATGCTCCGTCGACATTTACTTTAGTCCATCCCTCCTCTGGCTCCATCCATGTAGCCCCTTTATCTGTTACTATTGTGCCTTGTAAGTTGATTCCGGCAAGTTTTTTACTTGCCTTCTTCATGCTGGATAGAATTACATGAGCACGATTTCTCAGGCTCTCATTGCTCTCATTCTTGTGCTCAAATAAACGTTCATTTCTCCTTTTCCAGAATAACCAACATAACATTGCAAACCAGTCACCCTACTCTGGGCGTCGAACATTAACATTCAACCATTCTTTTAGGTTAAGATCAAAGAATGAGCGATCCTGTGGTAATGTTATCGTCTCCATCCACAAGCGCTTAGTTTCAATGCAGTCCCGCAGCATATGCAAAACTGTTTCTGGGGCTTTCTTACACCAACCACACACATCATCAACATTCATACCTCTTCTACATCTTTCTACATTAGTAAGTAGCTTATTGTGAGCAACAAGCCACATAAAGGTTTTACACCTAGGGATAACATTCAGCTTCCAGATCTTCTGCCATAAGACTTCATGGTTAACCGGTTCATTTGCAATCACTTGATATGCAGATTTCACCGAGAAATCTCCATTTCTTGTGTACTTCCATCTGACGTCCTGTCTTACCTGCTGAACTTCAGTACCCTCTTGCACAAATCTCCATGCCGCCTTGATCCCTGCCCATGTATTTGACCCCATCCATTTCAGGTCTATTTGAGGAATTAGATTATTTCCACACTTATATTTGCTTCTAATAATTCTTACCCACAAATCATCTTTTTTCTTGATAAGATTCCATCCTAATTTGGCCATAAATGCTTGATTTTGGGTTCTAATATGTCTCAAACCCAAACCTCCATTGATCTTTGAATTACAAACCGTGTCCCAAGATACAAGATGATTTTTCCGCTTTTCCTGTGTTGTGCCCCACAAAAAACTCCGATTCTTCCGATCAATCATATCACACGAGCTGATAGGAAGTGAGGCTGTTTGCATTGTATATGATGGAATAGCTGATGTGACAGACCCTACCAAAGTAGCACGTCCAGCTAGAGATAATGAATTTGCTTTCCAACTAGATAACCTCTTCTTCACTTTGTCAACTACCTCAATGAAGCTCTCCTTCGTCACCCTTTTATGATGCAAAGGAACTCCCAAATATTTGTCAAGATCTGCCGCCATTTGGAATCCCAGAATGTTGCTTAGCTCAGCGCGTCTATTATGATTCACGTTCATGGAGAAGAAAACTCTAGTCTTCATAGCATTTACTTTTAAACCTGAACTTGTACAGAATTCTTCAAGACAATTCTTTACTTCATATGCCTGAAAAACAGAAGCTTGGCCAAACAATATAATATCATCAGCAAAAAATAAATGGGAAATAGATGGTCCATTCTTACATAACCTGATAGGAAGCTATGTTTTTGTCTCTTTTTTTTGTTCTTCCCACTTAATGAGTTCTATATTTATTCAAGTGAAGCCTAACGTCCAAGCCCTCTAGGCCCGTTAGAGACTATTTATTTCCTTTTTCAATGAAGAGAGACTATATATTTCATGTTGTAAACTTGTAATCAAGTCATCATTTTCATATAATAATTGGGTGCGTGCCATTTTTATAAATTTAGCTGTGAACTTATGCCTCACAATTTACACGAAATTTGATGTGACCCACAATTGTTTGCCAGTTATGAATAGTACATTGTATACTCCCTCGATATCTTATGAATGGTTTTTTTTTTTTTTTTTTTTGTAATTGGTTGGTCCCCTTTTATAACATCCTTTTTTTTTATAACTACCATTCTTTTTAGATTGTTTAAGCATTAAATGCTTTTTTTATGTTAACCTTGATTAATTTTTGCCATACACTCTCTTTCATCATTTTTCTCACTATTACTTTCTTTCAGTTACACACTAATAAATAAGGCATATATGTGAAATAAAAATACTTATGTCAAGTTCCTTATATCCATTTCGTTAAGTTCTCAAATCATATTCGACCATGTGTCCTATTTTTGAATTATTATCATTTAAATATGGGATAATTAATATGTAAGTACTTATAGTTTCAACTAATTTTTAATTAGATCTCTATAGTTTTTTTTTTATCAGGTCTTTATACTTTCATATGTTTTTAATTAGGTCCTTGTAGTTTTTTTTCTTTTTATTAGGTCCTTATTGTTTCACCAAATTTTTAATTGGGTCCTTGTAGGTATTTTTGGATTTAATTTATTAATTTAATTGCAAGTTAAATCAATGATTAATATTAAAATATAATTTAAGAATAATAAATTTAAATCAATAATTTCATAATTTAAAAAATAGTTAATATAATTAATTAGTAATCCTTTATTAACTAATCATAATTCAATTCAATTTTTAGAATTTTTTTATTATGATAATTCAGATTTTATAATTATAAAAATAAATAAAAATTAAAATAAAAAATAGTTAACATAAAGATAAGTTTAATTAAAAAATTATGAGGAATATTAAAAGTTGAACTAAAATAATAAATTTCTCTAAAATAAAATATAATTATAATTAATTAATTAATAATTAATTATATTAATTATTTTTTAATTATATAATTATTAATTTAAATTTATTGTTCATAAATTATATTTTAATATTATTCATTTATTTCAATTTCAATTAAATTAATAAATTAAAATTTTAAAAATCTTCAAGAACACAATTAAAGGTCTAATGAAACAATAAGGACCTGAAAAAAAAAGAAAGAAAAATAACTATAAAGACCTGATTAAAAACAAGTGAAAGTACAATGACTTGATAAAAAAAATTATAGGGACCTAATTAAAAATTGATTGAAACTATAAGGACCTACAGATTAATTATCCCTTTAACTATAAATCCATATAAAAAGAATAGGACACATGGTCATGTCTGATTGGAGAACTTGATGTAATGGATATAAAGAACTTGATGTAAGTATAGTTCTATATGAAAAAAACAAACATATTTCCTAAAAATTTACTACTTTTAACTAAATTTAACTATATTTTCCTAAATAATGCAATTCAGTTAGCAAGACCTTATAAATAGGGATGGAGAGAGTACTTTGTATCTATATAATCCCTTTAGTCCTTATTACTCGCCCTAGTACTTATTATAAAGAACCAACTAATAAGTATTTTTCATCCTTTTTTATAAGGTACTTTCTAGTTTTCAATTAATATCAAAATAATTTTTTTCCATGTTTGCTTATATTTAATAAGGGTAGTGGAAGAAAGTAATAAGTAATACTTCCTTCAATCCTTAATATATATAGGACATATTTGGAGAATTGGTCTTGGTTCTAAATATAAGATATATTTTTTTATATTTGTTGATGTTTTCCTAATTTACCCCTAGTATATTAATTCTTTTTCAACAATAATCAAGCTGGGGAGAATGAATAAAGAAATTAAGGAAGATGATTAGAGTGTTTTAGAAAATATATGTCATATTAAATAACTTAACTAACTTTCTTAATTTAATCAAATTAGATAAAAATATCCTATATTAAGAACAAGATGGAGTATGATATTAAAGTTTAGTTTAGTTAGTAAGGATCATATTGGAAATCACTTGAATTATATGACAAATTTAGTATTTTTAACTATTTTTATGGTATATGAGAATTAACAATTAGTATCTTATAATAAGGACCAGACAGAGTATAAGGCATTAGCTACTTATTCTAGCGAACCAAGAAATGACATTTGAGTTATTAAATGTGTCATAAATTGATAAATTCCCTCAACTTAATCCCTCTTTAAATGATGTCACTTAATTTTTCTAACTTTGAGCTGTAATTAATAACAAAGTAGAGTGGAGAAAAAGTAATTAATGCGGCGGTTGATGTCTTTTATTTGAGATTAAAAATTGCTTCTAGTGGCTGTCTTATAATAAGGACTAAATTGATGAAGTACTCTCTCCTATCTATAATACAAGATGCTTCTAAACGAATAGTTTGGTTCAAAAATATAAGTCACTTGTAAGAAATTAATACCCATTTTTTAGTTTTATCTCTATAATTAATACTCATTTTCAATTTTGTTCACTTATTACATTTTCAAACACACTTTTCAACAAGGGTAAAAGTAAAAAAAAAAAAAAAAATCAAATCATGACATATTTAATGAGTTAACTGTTCCTTTTTTATTTTTGTGAATTAGTTGAAGTACTTTATATTATGAACTAGAGAGAGAATGTGTCTCCCCTCTATCCTTAATATAAAACATATTTTGGAACGTTTTTATGATTCTAAACGTAATTCACCTTGCAAAGTCAATAGAATTAGATTCTTCTTTTTTACTAAGGGCTCGTTTGGTTCGATCCTATTACACCCTACAGTGTGGTGTGGTGCAATAGTAATGCAATGCAATATTAATTACAGGGGTAGTGTTTGGTTTGATTTTTAAGCAAGGTGTAATAAGCTAATATTTTAAAAATTATTTAAAATTAATATATTGCACAAAGTTTATTTTACCCTTAATATAATCTTTGTAGAAAAAATAGTCAAGAGTCGGTGGTGGCAGAGATGGAGGAGGAAGGGGTAGTGGCGGCGGCAACGATGGGGTTGGCGGTAAATGAGGAGGTGGTGGCGGGTGGGCAGGCGGCGGCGGCGAGCGTGTGATGGTGGCGGCTGTGAAGGAGGAGGTAGTGGTGGTGGGGGTGGGGGTGGCGGCGGGGATGGTGGTGGATGAGGTAGTGTGTGGTGACGGTGGCGGAGGAGGTAGTGGTGGTGGCGGTGAGCAAGAGGCGCGGCAGAGTAGTGGTGGTGGCGGTGGGTGGCGACAGCGGCGGAGGAGGAGGTAATGGCAGCAATTAATGATGGGGGTAGTGGTAGCAGTAGTGGAGGAGGAGTAGGTAGTAGTGACGGTAGGGGGTAGAGGAGGAGGTAGTGGTGGCGGCAACAGGTGGAGGTGACGGTAGTGGAGGAGGAGGAGAGAAGGTAGTGGTGGTGGCAGTTGTGGCATGATGTGACAAGTGAAGTGAGATAAATGAAATAAAGATATGAAAAACTCAAGGGTAAATTTGACTTTTTAAATTATACAATGAGATGGTAATAGGGATTCTTAGGTGAGAGGTATGAATGAGGATTATTAATTTTTTGGTAATCATCATTATCATGGTAAACCCTATTACCATGCTAAAGAGCAACCAAACACTCTTATCTTGACAATGCAATCATGATTACCATTGTAGGCATGCAATATGGTTGAATCAAACGGGCTTTAATGCTCTTATTAATTGTACTGTAGAGGGAGATATGTAAAAAAGAAATTTCAGGTAAGTAATATATATTGATTTTAATTGGAGGATAATCTTAACAATTAATAATGATTTTTTTACCCTACAAACTACTTTCAACTACTTAATTTTCTTATTGATAAAAATCACAAAGTAAAGCATGCATAATAAAATTACAAGTTAATAAGTGGTGCTCTTCGTAATGGAAGCATCGTCCGCACATGTATATGCTTCAAGTCCAGATTACAGCTTAATTTCAACATTAGACTATGGGTATTGAATAAGGATACCAAGGTGGAAAAAAAGTGTTTGAAAGTTCCTATATTAGTCTGTTTTACAGCTTTCAAGCTCATTAGACTGTAACGTTTCTACCATTAAGAAGAAAGAGGCTAGATTAATGGATTAGTTGGAAAACCTAATCTGCGCTTAAAATTCAAGATAATGACACATAACCAAAAGCCTTATATATAAGTCAATTATTTACAGGTTAAGGGGCATTTTTGCCCCAGAAGGTTTTATCAAAGGGCAATTTTGTTGTGGAAGTTTTTCAGGGGGTAATTTTGCCCCGAAAGTGTAAAACATGGAGCAATTTTGAGCTAATCATTATCCCAGTTAATCACTACTATAAAATATAGATTTAGCGGCGTTAATCTTACGACACTTATTCAAACAAGTGTTGAAAGAGACTTCTATTTTTTTAAAAAAAAACTACATGTGGCAACTATGACGCTTTTTTGGTCAAGAGTCATAGCTATCTAATACCTTGTATGATGCTTGCATGGGGAAGCGCCATACAAGGGGTTTTTAAAAAAAAAAAAAAAAAAAATTGGACCCCTTATATGGCGTTTACCCAGATAAGTGTCATAACTGATCTTATTTTTTATAAAAAAAAATATAGGCCATATAGACAAGCACCATAACTTTCAATAAAAAAAGAAAAAAAGAGCCAAGGCGGCTAGGTAAAAAAATCAAGACCTTCCATGACACCTAATGAATCAAACGCCATTGAAAGCATTTGCTAATGCCTTCAATGGCGCTTGATGAGTCAAGCACCGATGAAGGCTATTAGCCTTCAATCTGAAGCTTCATTGAAGATTTTCCACTGAAGATTAGCCTTCAATGGCGCTTGACTCATCAAGCTCTGTTGAAGGCTAATAGGTCTTGATACGAGAAAACCGGAATCGAGATCTATGGGATCCGAGACTTGTCACACACCTTGTGATCTCGGTTCCGGTTTTTTATTTTTTTTTAAATTTTTTTCTTAAAAATTAAGTTATTATTTTATTTTTGTATTTTTTATCCCATAATTTAAGTTATCATTTGATAAAATGTGTATCACATATTTAGTTGGAGTTAAACTGTATATATCGTGATACTAATCCTACTATATAGTGTATAAAAAAATAGCAAAAATGATGAAGATGATCATAATAATAATAATAAAATGTTATTCTTCAATTCTAGATCAATTTGTGTGATTATTATGGCCTTATTAAGTGTTAAATAATTATTTTAAACACTAGATTATAGAAAATTTAATTAATATAATAATATTTTTTAAATTTAATTTTTTTAAAAAAAAAACCGGGATTTCCCTGTTTGATCTCGATCCCGCCCAGGATTACCAGAACCAGGACCAAACCGGGACCAGTACCGGCATGCAATTTACATCCTTGCCAAAAACCGGGACCAGGACCGGGAGTGATGGGTCCCAGTCCCGATCCCGGATTTGAACACCCCTACTTGACATTATTAACCTTCAATGATGCTTGATTTATCAAGTGTCATTGAAGGTCTTGACTTTCTACCTTAGTTTCTTTTTTTTTTTATAATTAATATTATTGAATGCTATGGTGCTTGCCTAGGCAAGTGTCATAGCTTTCCTCTCCGACTTTATTTTAAAAAATTTGTCCAGTTTGTCATGTATTTTCTTTTCCGTATTGTCACTTATAAATATAGATCTAGATGTGGAATTTATTGCTCTGTTGCATAAGTCTCTCATGTTTGAAGAAATACGCAGTCCAATTTGATTGAAAAACGTACACCAAAGCTTGTGGTACTAGAGAAAATAAGTGCGACTGTGGTGCCTTCTTCTCTAAGTACATACTGAATTCTCAAATCTTAGAAGCTTTTTTCTTCTTATTGTCTCTTCCTACAGAAACTCCCTTGTAATTAATTTTTTTTAATACAGAAACTTTCATCGATTGACACTATAATTTCCTTTTTTATATTTTAAGTTTAAAATCTGTCATGAAATTTAGCCTGTCATTTTATGTGTATTCATAATTTTTTTTTCAGGTATTTGCTTGAAATTACAACTCTCTCTTGTTAAACTTGCTATACATTGTAAGTTTTTTAATTTTTGAGCTTACAGATATAATTTTATTAGTTGTTATTAGTTTAATTTGCTCAATGTAGTTCTCTTTTTGGAGTTATTTTATTCTGATTTGGTTTAATTCTAGTTTGATTTTATTCATTTTGCTGTGAATCTGTACTGTAAAATATAGAGTTCATTAGGAAAAGAAAAAATTAAGTAAAATTATTTTTTTTTGAAACAAAATACTTTCTATTGCGCTTCTTTGGAGAAGTGCCATAGAAGTGTACACTTCCTATGGCCCTTCCTTGAGGAAGCACTATAGAAAGATATTTATTTTTTATTTTTAAAAAAGAAACAAGCTATGGCTCTTCCATAAATTTAAGAAGCGTCATAGTTTTTTTTTTATGGCGCTGGAAGCTATGTCACTTCCCAAACGCCATAGTATTCTTAAAAATAAGCGCCACTTATTGTGTTTTTTGTAGTAGTGAATTTTGACCATTAGTTGATCAAATATGCTGAGATAGTAGCTCACATGTCATCCATGTCATTTGTTTTATGGTGCAAATTTGCCCTGAAAATTTCAAATTTAACTTTAAAAAAATGATGAAGTAGATAACACATGGACTTCCAGCGCAAATTTACACTTTAACAAAAATGGCATGGATGACATGTGGATTGCCAGCTCAATATATTTAGTTATCCAACAGTCATAATTAACTAAGATAATGGCCAGGGCAAAATTGCTTTTTTTTTTTTTTTTTTTTACACTTCCAGAATAAAATTGCCCCTTAACCCTTATTTATATTCTAATTTCAGGCCTTATTTTTTTATATTATATCTATTTTGAAAATTTAAATCTTCCAAACGGCAATTTTTTTATATAAAAATTAAATTTTATTAAGATAAAAGACAAATGAGTTACATGAAAAAGGCCTATATCCATCGGGGTTTAGGAAACTAACTCAAGAATTACTAGATAGATCACAAAGCCAGTCCACCATACATAACAGATAATGAACCAAAGGGTCCTCTATAAAACGCTTAGAAATATAAAGATAAGCAAGTTACTTATATATAAGAACAATAATAATGTTTTTTTCTTCAAACTGACCTCACCAGCACTACCGTATTTAATTTGTGATTTTCAAATGTGTATTAGAACTCGTGTTCCGTTGAACTCCATCATTGGGAAATACAAGACCCATACACATATTTTCAAATTACTAATAAATATGTATGAAGGGTTCGCGGTGTACGTTGACTCGGAAGTTACATGAAATGACCGATCTTTTGACATAGAAAATTTGCGTGTGGAGAGGATTTTGAAAAATGAAATATTTATGAAAAATGACACACACACACACACATATATATAGAATGGTTCTATGATTCAAGAGTTGAAAACCTTCTGTTAAACTTATGAAGTTCACCGCTGTGCGATTTTTTCTTTCCTCTGTTAGGGTTCGCCGTTGTGCGATGTACCTTCGAGCGGGCATAGATCTTCTCCTGCGATGGCACGGCGCTGCAAGGGGTTGGTTCTTGACTCTCTCAGTAAGGTTTGTGTCTCCCATTATGGGTGAGCTTCCAAGTTACCTCATGTCGCGGCTGGGAGCAGTGCTGGTTGGGACTGAGACCGGCGACGGCGGTGTGTGGGGAAGGAGCGAGGAGGGGCGCGATAAAACTCTTAGGCCTCTTTCCTCAGTGAAATGCTCCGACAAGGATCGGAGATGGGTTCCGCCATGGCCCCCGCCGGTGAAGGAAAAATCAAAGCAGTGGAGTGAATCTGGCGACGGCGGCGGGCTGGGAAGTATGGCGGTGGAGTACGAGAAAGCGTCTAGGCCGCCATCCTCTGGGAGGCCTTCCGATGAGTATCTCCGATGCGTGCTCCCAGGGCCGTCGCAGCTGAAGATTAGACTGGAAAAGGGAAGCTTTCTCCTACCTAGTGTAAGGGCGATCGCGACGGACGTTGGATTTTGGGCTTGCGCAACTGATCTGAGGAAACTAAAGGTAAAGTCACAGATGCATTCAAAAATTACAATCGTTCGATTCCTTGAGCTTGAGGCTAGTGACTTGCTAGTAGTTTCAGTTCTCCCCACAACTGTTTGTTTGAGATTGAAATTTGCGATTAATTGGACCGATTTAATTGCTGTTGATTTCTTAATGTTAAGTATTGTCGCCCTTGCTGGAGTGTCGACACTGGGTGTATTGTGTTTAGCTTTGTGTGAGTGGGCAATCCAGTATACTTTTCCACTGGGTAGAGGAGTTTATAAATCCTTTCTGATAATTGGTTATGCATGGTTAAGAGTATCTGTTAGTGGTGGAGTGGTAGAACATCTTGCAGATCAACTGTCTAAGGATTGTGCAGTAGATAGAAAATTCAGAATCATTGGTCTGAGTATGTTCAGTAGGTATCTATGCGTCGTTCAACATTGGCTAAATGTATGCCTGTTCAGTGTGTTGCTCAACACTGTTCATTATCAAGGTAGACACAAGCTAGTTCGGCGTTTGTGGACTTACTGCTCATCCTTGGGCTGGGGGAGTATTGCTTTACCCTATTGTCTATTTAATTGTGCTATCTGTGATGTTATGATTCATGTTCTCCTGGAGTATTTTCTGGCTCCAAGGAATCTTGTTAGGAACCCTTCTTGCAGGTGTGTTCCCATAGAAGCAAATTTAGCAGTCAGGTGGATTGCTAAAGCTTCATTGGAAAGGTCTTGCCCTGTTGCTTGGGCTTTTCGACCTCCGTTTCTGCTGCAGGCCTTTGTGGTGTATGGTGCGGTAGATGACTTGGTTATGTACTTAAGTTATGGTTGTAACAATGTTCTTTTAATTTCTTGCTTTTCTAAGATGTTAGCTAGGGTTGTTGGTTTGTGTCATTACTCTTTCTCTCTATTTGGCTTGTAATATTTAGATCCCGGATTTGAGACATTGTACTTTAGTTACTTTTAATATTACTAATTTCTTTTGACGGCAAAAAAAAAAGAAAAAAAAGAATGGTTCTATGATTCTATCTATAGCGAGATCTATTTATGAAAAATGAAATTGAATTTAAAGCATAGTTGAATTCATGTGATGAAGAGAGATATTATGGGTCTGTTTGGGAATCCGTTTGGGTTCAAAAAAAGCCCATCTAGGGGCTAAAAGCTTCAAAAGCTCATTTGATGTGTTTGAGAAAGTTTTTGGGATGGGTGAGCTTATGAAGCAAATGGAGCTTTTATGAGAAGCTCATCCAAATTACTTCTCTCAACTTTTATGAAAAAAAAAGTTACTTCTGACACCGCCAATCCAAACATAAATCACATCTACAAAGCTCCTTTTTTTTCTATATGACTTTTTCAAAAGCCCATCTGTAAAAAAAGCTCCTTCTCCACCGCTAATCCAAACAGGTACTATATTGATGAGACTCACTTTTAATAATACGAGTCCCAAAGCAATAGAAGGCCATGATAGAGGAAAACCACCAGAAATCTCCATTCTCCATTGGACGAGGAGAAACGGCCGCCCAAGAATTAAGGGAACGCATCTTGATGGGGCAAGAAGCCCCCAGAAGAGGGAGAAAACTATTTTTGAATCCTAATAAAATAGTTTAAAGAATCATGTCTATGTAAAAAAAGTAACTTTAAAATATATTAAAGGTAACTTTTGTTTATCCTATTTGATGGATATGATAATTAAAATATATGGATTCTTTTTTTTAGGCACATGTATCCTCCTAGGGGAAGCAATTCTGTTCGAGGCATTGTTGGGCACTAATAGCCTGCTTGGTTCAATTCCATGGGAGAGAATTACATATAATCCTGATATAATAGACTGTTTACGGTGTTCGGTTGGGGTTATGTAATGTAAAGAGGATTATATTTTGTTATCTTGATTATATCATTTGATGTAATTAGAATTATATTGCTAGGACTGATGAATGGGGATACAGACATCCTGTAATCAAGATTTAATTTCCATTATAACCTTTTAATTTGAAAAAAGTGCCCACTCATAAATGTTGCTAAATATTAAATAATTACCACAATTAAATATTTTAAAAAATTAATTAATTATATAATTTTTTTTAAAAAAAAATTCCCCAATTAAAAAATTATATTCCACCACTAAAAAAATATTAAAATATCCCATTAAATAAAACCCCTACCATTAAATATTAAAAAGTTACCATGAACCCAACTTATACCCTGCATAATATTTCTATCATTAAATATTAAGTAAATAATATGAACCCAACGAGTGCATTGCACAAATTTAAAAAATTACCATGAATCCAACATGTACATTATGCATATATATGTAGATAGGGGTAATTTTGTATTTTGCTATATTATTCACATATATTCTTATGTTCGATGTAATCCAACCAAACGTGTTTATGCATATGCATAATCTTTTCTTAATAAAGAACCAAAAAAATTTATGTAATCATCATTCCATTACATTGCATTACATTACCTTCGATTCTGTGAACCAAATGGGCACTAAATGTGGGCATCTCTCTCAACTGAAATTCGAATATTGATTTGTCACGTTGTGAGGGATTGACCCATTCCGCTAAACTAACCCCATTGGTTATGGATTCTATTTTGTATGCAATATGAGGTAGAGGTGGTAAAACGGGCCCAACCTGCTAGCTCACCAAAAATGGTGAGCTATGCCAGCTTGCCTATCAGCCTGCCCTGCTTTTTTTTTTAAATAAAATAAATCCGAATATTCTTATCGCCTTTCTTTTAGTGATGTGCTTAATTAATTCCTCATACTTTTTATTGAACATTTTTATTTTTATATTATATTTATTTATTCTATTATTATTAAATTTAAAAGAGATGTGTTTATTTGTTTTTCTTATGTGAGTATATGAAAAAAAAGAAAAGTAAGAATGAAATTGGCTTCATAATATAAATGTATAAAAGAAAAAAAATATGATGTGAGTGAGTAAAAGAAAAAAGGGTTGATAATAAAAAAAATAGTATGAAAATGTAAAAAAACAAATAGAGGCGGCCCGCCAACTCGCCTTTGCGTTATACTAGCTTGCGAAGGAGCGGGCTGCACCACCTGGCCCTATTAGGCCCGTAGCCCATGACGAGCCAACCCGTAACCCATGGGCTAGCCCATTTTACTGGTACTAATATTCTGAAGTGAGGGAAGTCAAATTATTATTATTTTTTTGATCAAAGTTAAATTATTAATTAATTTAATGCTTATAAACAATGGGCCCTAGTTAGAAGAAAGAAGGAGGAATGATGGGCCCCATTGACGAGGTCCACCCCTAATAAATGAGCTGATGAGTATCAAGAGCTCACCACCACTACGCAAGGTTTAGACCTAATTTGAATGGTTTAGGTTTTTTTTTTCCTTTAAAAAATTATTTTTAATATATAAAATTTAAAATAAAGATAATTTATTAATTGTCAGTTTTTGGGAAAAAATATTTTTTTAATTCAAAAATTATTTATTGAAAATGTTAATTCAATCCATTGAAATTGTATTTGAACTGTGAATATATCACTCTAATAATAAGCATCTCTTATCACTATAAAATCCTTGAAGTTAAACTAAGAGAACTAGTAAAGTTGGCACTTAACTGGGTTTTTTAAGTATCTAATCAATGATTCAGTCCTTGACGGGTGTGTATGGAGAGGGTCTCAAGACTAACGCTAAGGACCTGTTTAGTTGGAGGGGAGGGGATAGAAGGGGATGAAAAATGAGCCCCTCCCCTTATTTGATATGAAAAATTGAAGGGAAGGGGCCCCAAAGAAGGGGCTCCAAATTCCTTCCATCCCCTTATTTTTATTTCCTCCAAAATGGAGGGTTTTGGAGGGGATGGAAAATGAGTCCCTCCCCTTTCATCCCCTCCCTTTAAACAAAACAGGCCCTAAAACCCCTTTGGGAAGTCTATATTACAAGGGATTAGTCATTGCTACTGACAATGGATAGCTGGACCTACCAAAAAAAAAATTCTTGAAGTTATAAATTTTGATGTTGGGAGTCTTCATTTCTGTAGCCACTAGTTTGAAGGGTTCATTTATTATCTTAATTAATACATACAATTAATGATGCGGCCGGGAACAACCGTATCATGTGGCAATCTAACCCTAAAAACATGTTCTTCACCAGTACATTTATCAACCTTGACAACCCAACGACTCCTAAATTTCCCCAATCCACTTGCACAATAATGTTTCGTACCCCCAATAACATTATTATTATTATTATTGCCACGAAAATCACCAAACCTAGTCACCAGCAACCCTTTTCCTATTGGCAATAACCGAGTTCTTGTCCCACCACCATACCCTTTACACTTCATCGCATTGTATCCCACAATCACCGTCTTCTTCTTCTTCTCCGCCGCCGCCACACACATGGCGGTGAAAATCTCTTGGTGGTTCTCAAGCTCACAGTCAACTACTACGAAGTCTGCGTTCTTACATGCAACCTCTGATGTTAGCAGTTCCTGAGGTTGTCCCGTGAGGAACTCTACTTGACGACCTAAGACGGTGTTGTTGGCCAGAAAAGCTTTGGTGGGATTAAGGTGGTCGGGGCTGCCGTCGACAATGCAGATGACTCGGCCTTGAGTTTGGTGGGCCGCCGCCAACATGGCAAGTAGGATTGTGGAATCTGGGAATGATGATGCAGAGGCCACCAACACCATTGTTTGTGAGTTGTTTCCTGCAGCTATTGCCGATATGAACTCTGTCACGTCTGGTTCTTTACTTCTTTCACCCTGCGGATATTAAAGCATATGCACTTTAATCTTATCGTGTTTGAACTTGTAACTTCCATATTGATGATTAACTATTCCATTAAATATTCTCAATGTGGGCCCCACAATCACTTCTCTCTACATTATTATATATCTTGCTTTTTTTTTTTTTTCCTGATGAGGAGAGGAACTTGTTATAATGTCTATCTTGGAAATGCAGGAGAGTTTGTCCCAAGAGATTGGCCTGTGTTGTGAGAGAGAACCCATTAAACTTACAAACTATACTTCTTTTATGAGGCCCTCGATGTGGACTCATAACAGATGGATTGTTTGTTTAGAGTAGGTCTCCTAACACATTTAAATTGTAATTTGAGTGAAGCCCAGAAGAAGAAAGGGTTCACAGTGGAGGAGCTAAAGCCTGAGTAGTCCCTAAAAACTAGAGAGATAATGTGTTTTTGTGATGGTCACTCACTTTAGAGTTGTATATGGTGATGATGATAAGATTTGATGTTTTTTGCTTACCGAGAGGAACAAATATGCTTAATTATTCAAACTTAGAGGAACAAATATGATTATCTGGCAGAATAAACAAAGAACAGGTAGGGACTTCAGATAAAGAGTGGTTAGTTTAGATTAGAGGAGATTGAATTTAAGACTCACCATTTTGAAAGCAGAAAGATAGGCTTTGGTGGCATTTTCAGCAGACCAGGAAGCCATTTAGTCTCTTCTGTGCACTGATAATATGAGTGAGATTCCAGTCTGATGGGTGATAATGCTTTTCGATCGCCTTATATATATATATATAAGGTTGCTGCGCTTATATATATATATATATATATATATTTATAGCTATCTAACCATATTCACTCCATTATTACTTTTGCTCACATGGTATAGCTAGCTACGTTATGTGTCTCTCTCTAACTACTTCCCCACCTAATTAACTATCTCTACTATCTTATAAGGTTTGCTAGCTTCAACGAGCATTTAATATTTTTTCCATACATGCATGCTCATGCCACTCTGATCTTATTTATAAGTTATTTTTTATTAAAAAAATTGATTCTATTTATAAGTCCAGTTTTAGTGTAGTAAATGAGATTGTGACAATTTTGCCTCTATTTACTGTACCAATATAGAAATAATTTAAAGATAGATAGAAAAGAAAGAGTTGAAAAGTGCATATTCATAAATGAGGGCATAGTTGAAAACTTACGCCATAATCATTGAGTTAACTCCTTCACCTTAGTATGTATAATTTAGTTAAAATGGACTTATAAATGGAACCAGAGTGGTATTTATTAAGGATAGCGCGAGAGAGTAGAAATTAATACTATAATGTTGGAGTTTGTGTGGTTAATAAGGGTAAGGGTTAATGTGCATCCAGTGCTCCAAAGTATTTTTTCAGATGCGTCGAGCTTTTTTGGTGCATCTAGCACCTTGAAAAAATTTTTGGTGCTCCAAATTTTTTATGTTCATTTAGTACCCTAAACTATTTTTTTGGTGTGTCAAACACCATGAAGTATTTTTTTTAGGTGTGTCCAACACCTTAAATTATATATATTGTTAAGTGGAAAATTATACTAAAATATACTTGAGTGTGGTGGACCCATTTGAAAAAAACTTTAGAATGCTGAGTGCACATTAATACTAAGGGTAATATCAAAAATCACTTGAACTTTTTGACAAATATAATATTTTTAACTGTTTTTGTTGATATAAATGTAGTCGACCACGAACAACCAGACGAACAGATGAACAACGGAAATCATGAACAACCTGGAAGGAACGAAACAGATGATCTGAGTCATGTCCTCAGACACTGTCCTATAGAGTTATTCCGCGACTACCGGCAGAGAGGAAGCGGCACTCCCCAGGATTAAACAGATCCTTCTTGATTATATCAAGGCAACAGAACTAGCGGAAGGTAATGGCAACAACAGGCAGAAAATATTATGTAGAGGAGAGGAGAAGAGATCAGAACGCAATGTATCGAGCACTTCGTCTGTGTCCTTTTTATAGGCACATTTCTGAAGAGTTATCGGTCACAATACAACCTGGACAACACGTCCCTTGAGATCGGATAGCCATCATTGAACAGACAAGCCTGTGCGCTGACAATGGAAAGGGTGCCTTGCGAAGCGTTTGATCGTTGGTAATTTTCAGTCATGAAGGGTCATGAATTTTTAACCCCAAAATATAGTGACTTTTTGGCAAGGCCAAATAAATATTATTTTTATTATCTAAAAGTAATATTTCCGGTGAGCAAAAATATTTTACAAAAGGTGCCGGTACCACGTATTTATTCACGCGCAGAGGGGAATCGCCGGATTTCAAATACGTTTGCCTTTTGGTGACCCGTTGTTGTGCACGCGAGCCCACCACTCCTCTAGGCCTCTTTACAAGCCCAAGATAGCATAGTGATATATATAGGCTAGTGATCTCTTATTCCCAAGCAATGTGGAACTAGCTTCTTTGACACACCCACCCAAAAACTCATATTTTACAACAATCCCCCACATGTGTCAAAGAAACCCGTTGTGTTACCCACAGGATATAACCATTATATCTAGTAGTCCTTTGGACTATGAACTAGACCTAGACCGATAACACATGATACACAGAGATGTCAGTGGTCATATGGACTATGAACTCACATTTCTTTGGTGCATATTAGAGGCATTAAGAGTCAGATTATATCCTAATATTTTCACTGTTAACAACGAATTTGTGCATTACTTCATGATCTCATAAGAGCGGCCACACTCCACATTTATAGAGGTGATTTTATATAAGTGTACCTACACTATGCACACTGTCTCGTTGGACTATGAAATCATTAAGAGCTTTGCTCAACTTACAATAATGCAGTTTAGCACATTCAGAGTATCATAGGAAGGAAGGTAAAATATTTGTGCTAGTCAGAACTGACGAACGACTTGTTCTTACCCATTGAACCTTCTTCATGGGATACCAATCACAAAGGTTGGGTTGCCATCACTGTCAATTAGTAGTTGGCTTTAGTCCCATTCCTTTTGACGTTTCAACAACCATTTTCCTCCCAAAAGGTTTTGTTAACGGATCCGCCAAATTCATTTCTGACTTTACATAATCGATTGAGATAACACCATCCTTTAGCAGATGCGTTATAATATTATGTCTCAATCGTATGTGTCTACTCTTACCATTGAAGGTTTTATTCTTAGTTATGGCTATTGCTGCTTTATTATCACAATGTAACGACACTGACGGTGTTGGTTTGTCACCTAGTGGGATATTCGCTAAGAAGTTTTTCAACCACTCAGCCTCAATACCAGCCAACTCCATAGCAACAAACTCAGAGTCGCTAGAGGACAGTGTTATTATGTTTTGTTTGGCTGACTTCCATGTGACTGCATCGCCACCAAGAATAAAGACATAGCCACCTAGTGGATTTTGTCTCATTTGAGTATGAGATCCAGTTAGCATCACCGTATCCTTCTAATACAACGGGAAATCAACTATATTGTATACCATAATTCATGGTACCTCTCAAGTATCGTAATAATCTTATGAGAGCCTCCCAATACTTACTGCCTGGGCAGTGAGTATACCTGCTCAATTTACACACAACATATGCTATGTCTGGCCTAGTATAATTCATCAAATGCAACAAACTCCCAATAATTTGTGCATATTTAGATTGAGCTATTGGATCTCCTTCATGTGTTTTCAAATGTATACTACCATCATAGGAAGTACTCAAAGGCTCTTCATCAAACTGTTCAAACCTTCTCAAAATCTTCTCAACATAATGTTCTTGAGAAAATTGAATACCATGTTCATTCCTTGTGATTTTTACACCCAAGATTATCTTTGCTTCTCCAAGATCTTTTATATCAAAGTTTGAAGCAAGGAAACTTTTTGTGTCTAGCACAACTTTTAAACTAGTACCAAAGATAAGCATATCATCCACATATAAGCAAATAATCACACAATCATTATTCACAGATTTTATATAAACACATCTTTCTACTTCAATAGTAGAGAAACCACCACTTATTAACACTTGATCTAATTTCTCATACCACTGTTTAGGTGCTTGTTTTAAACCGTATAATGACTTGTTTAATTTGCAAACTTTGTTTTCTTGCTCAGGAACAATACATCCTTCAGGTTGAACCATATAAATTTCCACTTCTAAATCACCATTTAGAAATGCTGTTTTGACATCCATTTGATGAATAACAAGATTATGAATCAATGCTAACGCAATTAGGACTCTAACAGAGGAAATCCTAGTTACAAGCGAGAAGGTATCAAAATAATCAATATTTTCTTTCTGGGTAAAGCCTTTGGCAACTAATCTAGCTTTATATTTGTCTATAGACCCATCAGGAAAGTATTTTTTCCTAAACACCCACTTACAACCAATAGGCTTTGTTCCTATAGGTAAATCTACTAAAACCCAAGTTTTGTTTTGATTCAAAGAATCTATCTCAGCTTTAATAGCTTCCTTCCAAGAATTTGCATCTAAAACTTCATAATAATTCCTAGGTTCATTTTCTACTAGATAAGTGTAAAAATCATCTCCAAAATATGTTTCTTTTCTTTGTCTTTTGCTTCTCCATAAATTTTCAACTAAATCATTATTTGAATTTTATTCAGACAAATTTTTAACCCTTCTAGGTATTTGCTTAATTTTTAAAGGAAAAATATTCTCAAAGAATTCTGCATCTTTTATTTCAATAATTGTATTACGTTCTAAAATATCACTTTTCAAAACTAGAAAACGATAAGAAGCACTTTGTAAAGCATAACCAATAAACATGCAATCAGCAGTTTTTGAATCAATCCTTTTTCGTTTAGGATTAGGAAATAGAACTTTTGCAAGACACCCCAACACTTTTAAATATTTCAAGTTAGGTGTATATCCTTTCCATAACTCATAAGGTGTTTTCTTGGTTTTCTTATGAGGTATTCTGTTTTGTAGAAAACAGACAGTTAATAATAAGGCTGAGTAATGGGCGGGCTGGGCTGACCCGAAAGTCAGCCCATTACCCGCTCGTTTATGTCTTAATAGGTACGGGCTAGCCCGTACCCCTTAAGTACCTAAGATAGCCCGGTAATAAACGGGTTGGACATACCCGTCCAAATTTGGGCGGGTAATGGGCAGCCCATTTAACATATGATATTAAAAAAATCCTTGCTATTGCAAAGTGTAAAACAATTCATTGTCATACTTTAAGTTCTACAGTATTGCGCTTTTGCATTTAACAAACACATAATACTCATATAATTGTCTGCAATATACCTTTTAATTTAAATTAAAACATCACATAGTAACATTCACAATCAGAAATTCAAAATTTAAGCCTTAAATCACAACTAAAAAGAGTATTCGAATTTTGAATCTAAAGGAATAAAACTGTTAACAAAAGCCATTCAATAAAAGTATTGGTATCTTTCCATAATCAGTCTTCTTAACATGCATCATCCTTACATTTCTATTGAATCTTCAATAAAACCAATAAATAAAAAAAATAAACAAGCGGGTATGGGCAGCCCGAAGGGGTACCCACAGCCCACCAGTTTAACGCTTAAATGGGCGGGTAATTTTCCCGCCCGTTATGGGCGGGCCCAAAATGGGTAAATTTATTACAGGTGTGGGCGGGCTTATCGGGTTGCGGGCTCCTTGCTCAAGCCTAGTTAATAAGGCTTCACCCCATAAATTATCAGGTGCACCATAACTTACAAGTAAGGCATTCATCATTTCTTTCAAAGTTTTATTTTTCCTTTATGCTATCTCATTAGACTTAGGGGAATATGGAGGAGTTATTTCATGAATTATGCATTCTTTCTCACAAAAGTCATTTAATGGTAAATATTCTCCTCCTCTATTAGACTTAATTCTTTTAATTTTTCTATCTAACTGATTTTCTACCTCTTCCTTGTACAAAATAAATTTCCTAAGAGCTTCATCTTTGTTCCTTAATAGATATACTCTAGTATGTCTAGAAAATTCATCAATAAAAGTTATATAATATCTTTTTCTACCTCTAGTCTCAGTTTGTTTTAAATCTCCTAAATCAATATGACTTAGTGATAATAACTCACTATCTCTTTGTATAGGAAAATGAGTTCTTTTAGACAATTTGGTTTTTGCACAAATTTCACATTTATCTATCATAGCATCCTTAATTCCGGAAGTTAGATTTAGATTTTGTAATCTTTTCAAGTATGACTTATTAACATGTCCTAATCTAGCATGCCACACTTCAAAGGAATCAATCAAGCAAGTAGAAGAAGATGCACTTTCATTATTTTCAGCAACACTTAGTACAAAAGGACCTTGATTACAATAACCCTTTCCTATCAGAACATTGTTCTTTGTCATAATGATCTTATTAGATTCAAATGACACCTTAACCCCAAATTTTCCTAATAGAGCCACAGATATCAAATTTGCTCTAAGTTCAAGCACATACAAAACATCATTCAGTGCTACTGTCTTCCCAGATGTGAGTTTCAGCACCACTTTTCCTTTCCCTTAAACCTTTGCAGTTTGTGAATTAGACAAATAAATGTGGTCTTCTCCTTCTTCAAAGGAGGCAAACATGTCCCTATTTGCACATATGTGCTTAATAGTACCAGAGTCTACCATCCACTTCTTCACATCAGAGACCAATAAGGCTTGAGAGACTACTGCAACAATGACTTCATCATCACTGTTTTTATCTCCTTCAACCAAATTTATTTTTGGCTTTGGAGGATTTTCATCTCTTTTACAATTTTCAATTTTTGCCTTTTTTCTACACTGAGAAGAAAAGTGACTTGGCTTTCCACAAAAATAAAAATTTCATTTCTTCTTGAAATTGGGGTTAGAATCATTAGGTTTGTATTAGACTTCTTTTTGTGCTGATGTTTAGAGCCATATCTCTTGTCGTGCGGCTTTGTTTCCACTATGTTGGCTTTTGTAGTCATTTGCCTCCCCTTTGCTGCTTGGATCGCTTTTCTGTTGGTATCTTCAATGATAATGGGTGTGTTTGTTTTGGCGATTGGATAAGTAACTTATTTTTATTTAAACTTAGGGAATCTTAAGATGGAAAAAAGTTAGATTGGGTAAAATGATGAGTGTTTGGATTGGCGATTGGATAAGTAACTTAAAGTAACTTATGTAAAAGTTAGGATGTTTGGTTTGACTTTTGCATAAGTGACTTATGTATTAATTAAGAGGAAAAAAATGAAAAAATTATGAAAATTGAAAAAATGAAGGACTAATTGTGGAAAAAAAAACTAATTGACAACTTAAATGCCAAATGGGACCTGAGAAGATATCTGTATTTATTAAGGTGGCATTCTTGGTAATAAATTGATCCAAACCATCTAATAGCGACAGTGTTACCACAAGGCACATTCTCAAAAGTTTGATGACGTTAACCCATCCAGATAACAGTTCTTTATACACTCTTCACTCACAAATCTTTCTTTTCTCCGGGGACATAATTGGGTCCGATATTTCTAAACTTCAAAAAGTATCTATATTTTTTTTGATACAAAAAATCCACAAAAGTATTACCTGTAGACTTTCAAAATAAGAGGAAAATTCCCTTTTGCATTAGCGGGTACTCTTTTAATGGTGAGCCCCACACTATTAAAAAACTAAAAATGATCAGGTTTTTTAAGTTTCCTTTACTAACCCTCCCTTCTCTCGATCCAATCTCTTGCTCCCTCCTTTCTCCTTTCGTTTCCCTTCTTTCTTCTTAAGGGATGGAGGTGGAGAGGTGGCGACGGCGGCATCTTCTACCAACGGCATTGCTGATTCTCTTCCAACATCCTCTATTGCTTTTTTTTTTATTTCCACTTTGCATATTTGAATCAACTACTCATCCTCCCTGAGCTCTCCTTCGAGATCTCTCCTCCGCCTGTCTCAATCTCTTGTGGTTGCCATTCTCATCGGCATTTTCTCCACTCACGGACCACAAGTGTGGTTGCCACCGTTGCAATTGCTCAACCTCTTCCAAAACGAGCTTCAACCGGAGTTGCAGCCTTTACCGCCGATAGATCTTCAACGCCGTCCGAGCAAAACTTCAGAAGGTTGCCTATACAGATCTGCCGTCAGAGATCAACACCGCGTCGAGAAGAGGTAGATGCTTGAGTCTGAAGTGTGATGCTTCACGGCCGAGACAGACGAGCTCAGACAGGCGGCCGATCTGAAGACCCGAAGAAGATAAACAGGAGCGAGTCTTTGCGGGGTGAGAAATGAGAGAATCAGACCGAATTATTGCGAGAGAGAGAGAGAGAGAATTGTGTCAGTAGGGTGGGTGAGTTTTTTAAAAGATAATTAATTTTCCCTAACGGTCAGAAGCAGGGATAAGTCACAATAAGCTTCGGTAGTCTCCTTATGCCTTTTTTCAACTTTTAAGAACTTTGGGCTTTTTTCAGCTTATGTCCGAACGGTGAACCAAACAAGCAAAAAAAATGAATCACTGTTTAAGCCCGATTTTGACACTATTCAAGCCCGATTTTCCAGTGGAACGCTTAAACAAACAAGCACAATGTGCGTAATCAGATCCGATAGCGACAACTGCTTATGCTTATGCTTTAATTGTTGTTTGTAATCATTCCACGTTTATGGCAACTTTTCAATTAAGACTCCCGCTACAAACTCATATGGCAGATTGATCTTTTTCATCCCGGAGTTCTTCAAGCAATTTATGATACTCATTGATTTGTAGTTTGATGTCTTTATCCTCGACCATTTCCTATTTGTAGAAATTCTCCACAACGAACTTTTGTTTCCTGGCGTCCTCGGCAGTGTATTTCAAGATGAGTGACTCCCAAATCTTTTGTGCCTCCTTTTAGACACAGTAAACATAAGGGTGTGCCTACAAACTTTATTTGCGTATGTCCAAGAATCCTTCATGGGTTGGTCAGAATCTGATGAAGGTTCTGGTTGATCGAGAGTAGCAGCCACCCCATGCATATTGAGAATAGAATAAACATGTTCTTGCCAACATCTGAAATTTTACCCACCACGCGCAGGGGGAAATCGTCGGATTTCAACTACGTTTGCCTTTCAGTGGCCTGTTATTGTGCGCGCGAGCCCACCACTCCTCTAGGCCTCTTTACAAGCCCAATATAGCATAGTGATATATATAGGCTAGTGATCTCTTATTCTCAAGTAATGTGGGACTAGCTTCTTTGACACACCCACTCAAAAACTCATATTTTACAACAATAAATTATTTACGTATGAATTAGTTACAAATGTCTTATATAAAATGGACCCGAGGAGGTGTGTATATGTGTGTGGTGTAAGTACGTATATGTATGCGCGCTATTAATTAACTGTATATTCATATATCAAACATTCTCCCTCTTTATGAAGGAATAAAACAATAATCACAATATCATTAATGGCCACTTTAATATATTAGAAGGAATTAGTCTTGTGAATTAGAAAAATCATAATACTAGAAGAGCTTCTCCTCATTTGAGAATATATAATCTAATATATTCATATATTCCTAATTTGTTAGTAATTAATACTATCAGATATCATATTATAGTTATTAAAACGGCTTTAGATACATTTTTAAGTGAGAAGATAAAGGAGGGACTTACCTAATATATGTAAATTATTTAGATTATTCAATTTAAACATAATTAAGTTGTATTATTGGATTTTTATCCCCCTCTATCTCATGTGTAGTTTATTATTATTATTATTATTAATTAAATGAATTTTACGAAATGTTCAATCTTATGATATTCATGAATCACAAACTGTATGTGATAGTCGTATGTATATGGCTTTATTATCGTTTATTGAGCTTGGTTTTCTTGTAAATTTAATTACAATTTGGACAATATTTTTTAATTTAATCAATCATATCGATTGTCTATATATCTAGCTAAGAAAGTATCAAACATATGCTAGTTAGGCCAGTAAGAAGCAAACCAATGTTATTAGGCTTATAAAACACATGCAATGCAGGTTCATTTGTAACATGAACAATGCTTTTATAATACGGATTGTCTTTAATATATTCAATAGCCCTATAACTCTATATATAAATCACCCAAACTAATTGCTTATTAATTAATTAATTAATTAATGAAAAGTGTTTACCAAATTCCTATTAAGCCTTGACCATGATAAATACGTCCTTGGCAACAAAGATAAGTTTAATAGAATTAAATAATAATCCACATGCTTTTGAAGGAAGAGTTAGCTATTAAATTTTTAGATATCACTTATAACAAGTTTTTAATTAAAAATAGATTTGGACCTATATATATATATATATATATATGTTACACAAAATTTGAAATGAAATTTAATATTCATAATGAATAAATAGAGTTGCATGCTTTCGGTAGATTTAATGATTTGATCGTCATGGAATAGGGTAGAATATAATATAATTAAGCTAATCAAAATATTAGTTTAAGTGGCAAAGATACTATTCACAATTCATGAGAACATGTGTTAGAATCCTCCTTCTAGCTAGCTAGTTAATGCGAGGCATTGCCTTTGCAAATTGCCAGTGTTATTTAAGTCATGAAGCATGCATGTGCCAGTCCTAATTTTGAATTCTCCTTACCAACTCATTCAAATTAATTATTGCCTCCTGTCATTAATATAAGATATATTTACTTGATTTGATTAGATTAGAAAAATTAGTTAATATAATATATATTTTTTAAAATACACTAGTCATCTTTCTCAATTCCTTCCCTCATTCCTTTTCTTCTTAATCATTGTTGAGGAAGCCTCAATAGGGGTAAATTTAAAAAATATTGATAAATATGAAAAACATATTTTTTTTTATTTAAGGTTAAGATTTAACTCCCCAAATAGGTTCTACATTAAGAATGGGAAGGAGTAATTAAGATTAGAACAACAAGAAGAAGAGGAAGTTTTATCCCATTAAATGATAGGTTGCCACCAATGGAAGTTGGCGCAGATGGGTAGGCATCTGCGCCACACCAATCCGTTCCTGGGTTCGATCCCAGGAAACGGAAGGTGTAAAGAATTTTCATTGGGAGCTCTCTCCCCTGGGGCGCCTCAAAGAGGTGAATTCCTGTCGGGCCTATCAGATTGGGGGCGCCAGGACTAGTCGGTTGTCGGGGGCCCATGTCAGTAAATCCGGCGTTGGCCTTCAGGTTAACGCCGGATACCTGGAAGGTGAGTGCACCGAAGGCCAAAAATGATCCATTGCATAAACCATCAAAAAAAAAAAATGATAGGTTGCCTACAAGAATTGCACAATGTTATTGTACTCCATCAATAACCAAACCTTTAAATAAATTGTTAACTAAAATATTCAATTCAATAATTTCATTAAGAGTTTTTTTTATTTTCCTCTGTTTGTTTTAATTTTTTAATCTACTTTCCTCACACTAATCTCTACAACATTCTTCTTTAATTGTATATATCCTCTTTTTAGTGGACTCGAAGAGAGAAAAAAATAAAACAAAATGCTTGAAAAATATATATCAGAAAAAACCAGAAAGATCGATCAGCAACTTGTTTGAGGAATTATATATAAAAACAAAGGGTAACTAGAAGCAGGTCAAGAGGCCTTACAGAACCCTAATTCAAAGCAGCATGTGACTGTTTAAAAAAAAAAACACAAGAAGAAGAAGAAAATGAGCTGGCTAGACTGAATTCACAAGTCGTCCTATTTGATTCTTCGTGTATACAGAAACCGTAACACAGATCTAATTCACATCCCTACTTGCTTCCCATCCCTATGGCATCACTCCCAACATGTCACCCTCCTTCACTAAGTTCCTTGTCTCTTTGTTTCTTCTTTCATTACCATTATTCCCCATTTGTCTCATCCTCTTCCCAACACTCTAACCTTATCATTAATATTTACCACAATATAAAAGTTCCTGGCTAGCTACTATTATTGATTCAATCAACTTTATTAATAAATAATTACATAACTTTTTTTTTTTGGAGAATTGCTGATAAATACCTTTTTGACAAATTAATTGCTAAATGCTACCATGGAAGATTTGTTGCACATAACAGAAGATTATTTACACATTTATATAGAAGATTTTTGCACATACGGAAGATGGTTTGCACAAAACGGAAGATCACTTGCACGTTTATTAACAATCAGCAATTAATTTACCCCAAAGGTATTTTTAGGCAATTCTCCTTTTTTTTTTTTTTTTGCCAACAAATAATTATATAACTTTATCACCTATATAATTAGCAGGATCTCATTTCAAATCATTCGTTCTTATTAGAAGCATCATGTTGATCATTTTGGCTTCAAGTACTCTTTATATATATATATATATATATCTCGTCAAGCATGGCAATTTTTTATTTGACCAAGGGTTTCCTCTCTCGATGCTCTACAATTACGTTTTTTGGAATTTGAACTTGTATTTTCCTCTTTATGGGTGTGAAACTGCTTATCATATCAACCAACAGCTTGTTGGTAAGCATGACATATTTTTTAAGCAATAAATAATCATTCTATTTATGACTTGTAAATAATTAATTTTATTATGTATACTTGCATTGATTCCAAATACTATAAATTGACGATATGTTTACAAAATTTTAATCAGTCCTGGATCCTATCCTTAATATTCAGTCAGTTGAGGGCTTATTTGAGAAAGCGGTGGAAAAGCATGTTCACGCAAGTCAGGATAAAACCTCTATCACAAACTTACCTCGCATACTGTAAATCACGTTGGAAAAGCAGTTTCCACCGCTAATTCAAACAGGCATTGATTTAGTTAACCAATCGATCATCAGTTGAAGGACAAGACTTTAAGGTTACATTTGGTAGACAAAAGGATTATGAAAGAACTAGATGATAAGAGAGGAAAAGGACGCATACAAATAAATAATTGATATGATATGATAAATATATAACAGGCATTCTATATATACGAAAGGCATTAATATAATTGTATATACAACTAAATAATAAATAACTATATATACATGATATTATGAATATATAAAAAATATTGATTCATATAATAAGGGAAAAATTTGTCGGGTGTTTGGCACTTGTCCTGTGCCGTGGTCCACAACAAACACAAGCTGAAACAGGTGTTGAATTTTAATTTGTTTTTTCTCCTATAAAGAAAATTCAAAAGGAGGAAAATGTTCATTGTTTGGGGTTGGATCCATCTGATAAGGAAAAGAAATGAATGAGAGAACGTGAATTCTGAAGAAGCAGCTATAGAGAGAGAGAGAGAGAGAGAGAGAGAGACACACACACACACATGAATTGTGTGTGTGTGTGTGTGTGCAGCTTGTTGTGAAAGGATTGTGAGCATCGATATATACATGTATAACCAATGATTTTTGTATGGGTGCGTCTGAATACAATATACGAATATGCTAGAATCTAGATATGGTACCTTGTATTGTGCCACTATCTTGTTGTCTGTATGAAATTAATTAATTAATTAATAATAAGAAAAATTAAAGGGAAAGAGAAACACACACACACACACACACACACACACATGATTCCCGTGGATTTTTCTGTATGATAATTTTAGATACATTGACACGTACGTATACGTACTCAGTATTATATTTTTCTATCAGCTGATGGATCTTTGTTTGACAAGAAACAAGACAATTCAATGTATGAATAATCATGCATATCAACCCATTACTTAATTATATGCCATGTGATTCATTTACTTATTTATTTGGGTGTGTGCAGTTATATAGACACACACATTTTGATGTAAATTAACATAGAGAATTACTATGACGTCTCAAAAAGAGATTAAATTATCAAGAAATCCCAATAACAACTGAAGAACATATAATAACAAGTTCTAAGGTGAACAATATCTCACCTGTTATTCAGACTTCTTAGTAATCATGTCTCTTCTTTGAAACCTCATACACCGAAATTTCTCTAATTAACATCTTCTAATGATACAATTAATAGAAGTGGGGTTTAAGAAATAGTAATGCTTAAGGGGGCAGTTTAGTGTCATTTGGCTAAAAGACCCTAACCCGGCAGCAAAAGTTTATATAGCATTAATTGTTTTACTTTAAGAATATCCTTTTTATGTTTATTAGTAAGATAATATGTTTTTTAATATGTGGTATTCATTAGGGATAATGATAAAAAATAAAATTAATTAATGTTTATACACTTTTATTAATGTAACTAACTTTTTATAATTTTGGAGAAATAATAATTAGATGCAAGACAGAAATATATAAGAGATAAAATCTCATAAAATGATTAAAAAAAAGTAAGTCAGTTGCTTTCTCTGTCTATTCATCGTCACTTCACTCCCTTATTTATTTCTGGGAACTACACTAGCAATGTTATAACTTGCAATTTTTGTGTTCAGATTTATAAATCCTCAGATTTAAAGAATTTAATTAAAAGGGGTGGATCTAGAAATGTGAAGAATTATTAGTGTGCTCTTAGAGACAAGAGTACGTGAGAGTATGGGGATAAAGCAGAAAATATTTTTGTCTACTGGATTATTTGGCTTTTCTGGAACACTGATGAAGTTTTGTAGTTACAGTTTTATGCTCACTTGATTTAGAGTGCTGACTTGAACTGAAAATTTTTGCTCACTTGTGTATATGCTGAATCAAGCTACAAATCTCTGAGAGGATCTTATCAAGATTAATTAGTCAAGGGATGAATCAACCTTGTGCTGTTGCTGGTTTATTTCTGGCAATGATAAATTATGGGGTCCACCTCCTAACTTCAGTGATAGAGAAAATTGACTATGATTTCTTGAACTATATCGATTGAATCTAGTCTTGAACAAGCATGGCTCAAGAAGTTATTCATTTTATGTGAAATAAGAGATCCGAGAATGGATTCATTGTTGTTAAGGTTGATTTGGAAAAGGCTCACGACACCAACAAGCCATTAAATTTGTACCGTTGAGATGAATTTTTCCTATTTTTTTCCAGAGCAGTTATCAATTGTTCAAATCAAGTTTTAGCAGTTTAAATATATTTTTGTATTTTTAAGTAAAATTATAATAATATTTTTATAAGATGTTAAATTTGTACTGTTGAAATTTCAATCCAGAGGTGCGGAAGGGAAAAGGAGGGAAAAAGGATGGAAACAGTATGGAAGAGAAGCTAAATCCTATTGGGAGAGACAAAAATCCTTTGTACTCTAAGCCTCAAAAGGGATTATTAAACCCTTGATCAAATAAAAAAGAAAAGGCATATGATAGATTTGAAGGGCGATGTATTTTAGAATGTTTGCATTATGTTGAAATTGAAGAAAAATTGTTTGAAGTTATCCAAGATTGCATTGAATTAATCCTCATGAATGGAAGTTTTATGGAACGATGAATCTTTTAAGAATTTCAAACCTACGAGAGGAATAAAACAAGGAGACCCAATTTCTGCTTATATTTTCACTCTTTTCATGGAGATACTTAGCCCTATCACCCACTTGATTGAAGATGAAGTTAAACAAGGTAATTGGAAGCCTTTAAAGCCAGATAAAAAAGGCCCACCCATTCCCCACATATTCTTTGCTGATGATGATCTCACACAGTTTTAATTAATTTTTTTTATTCTTTTTTTTAGCTTATCATGTTAAAATTTTATAACCCCACTTTTTCAAATTTTAAAATTCAACTTATAGAAATATCCCCTCCTCTCCCCTCCAAATCTCTCATACTGAACATCCCCTAAGAGAAGTAACAGGTAAGCAAGTTGGAGGGGTGAATCTAGTCCTCAACAGGTTTTGTGGCACTTCAAGACAAAAGGTCTGCAAAAGTAAGACCCATTAAGATGTCTGCACGTAAGGCCTCCTAGTCATTTTCAAGTCTATCATGCTGGAAAGGAAAATTTATACCTTTGATAGGAAGAATGAAAATGGCACTGATCCAAATCAGTTAGTTTCAACCATGCCTAGTTATCAGTTATAACACGCAAAACAATGCCCCTGCCTACTAAGATGGTGAATGAAAGGACAAAATTTAGATAAAGTTACTTATATCTATTAGGTCTAGTTATCCTATCACACTTGTTATTCTGTTATTGTTAGTTGCTAAACTACACATGTGCACTTATAAATTCTCCTATAAACTTACGGTTGTAAATTTTTGTAAATATAAATTAGGATTTGGATTCTTTTTTTTTTCCTTCAGGATTTGGAAATTTTTATATGATGAATACTTGTTATTTTGCTATTGTTATGTAGTTGTTAAAATTAAGATTTATAAATTTTTATATAGATATTTATTATTTTATTATTGTTAGTTGTTAAAATGTGCATGTGACTTATAAATTCACCTATGAACTTGATATAACTTGAGAAGGCTAATGGTGGGCTAGAAATTAAAAATGTAGGATCCCAAACCAAAACCAAAACCAAAATGAAGCTTTTATTTTGAATTTATGCTGAAATTTAGGGACCAATAGAAAAGTGCTCTAGGTTAATGTTCTTAGGACCAAATATAAAGATGTGAGGAAGAAGCATTACCTGATAATGTTCAGAATAAGAAGATTGCATCTGAAACTTCGGAGAAGTATTGTGAAGGTATTGGATAAATTTCAAACAGTTTTAAGAGAAATATGCAGACATTAATTAATTACTTACCTTATTAATTAACACCACCGAGACTTTGGCTATACCTCCCAATTTAGCATATAGTGAATGGCTAAAAGGCTACTCATGAAATTGGGTAATTCATATTTCCTGTTATTGCCAGAACTCTTTAGATGTTACTTATGGCTTAGCTCTGTGTTGAAAGCTTGGACTCAGAAAAGTTGAAGCCTATTACTGATTGTGCTGATGAAACTATTAACCTCCTTGCTAGAGATCAAAACAATGCTATTTTTCACTTTGTATCACAAATTGTTATCGGGTCCCTAATGTAGGATCTAATTGAAGAATTGATCTTGATCCTAAATGTAAGATCTGTTTATTAAATTTATCAATTTTTTTTATTTACCTCCATTGATGTTCCGTCAATAGTGATCAAGTGAGAGGGAGAAGGAAAGAACTAAAAAAGATGATTATGGTGTTTCAGAAAAAAAAAACATATTATGTTAATTAACTTAACTAATTAACTTTTTTAATCTAGTTAAATTAAGTAAATGGCTCTTACATTTAGGACTGGATGTAATATTAATTTTAGGGAAGCTAATTATATTGCTAACTCTAGCTAGAAATGGATATGAACTGTTGGGCGAATGTTGTGTCTTTGATCATTCCCCATCACAAGCACTTCTCGCATTTCTTTTTTCTCCCTTATGAATGAATAATTCTTACTTTTATTTTTTAAAAAAGAGGAGATTAAATCACAAAAAATATATATAGATTAGATAGATTTCAACTAAAACCAGCCGGTTGGCTTAAAAAATAAGCCATATTATTTATGAATTTGTGAATTAGGCTGCTTTTTTATATATAAATTTATAAGCTCTGTAGATATATTGAATTCAATTGATGATGCGACCGTTGAGATTGTCAACCCAGTAGGCCGTCAGCACACCGACTGTTTTGGGCCAACGGAACACAAATACTTTGGGCTTATTCATAAGTTGACTGGTCAACATATGTTTTGACTTTTGACCATTCAAAAAACAAAAAAGAAAAAAAAAACCAACAAGGGTTGGGTCTAACTGTAGGGGTTAATTCCTCACCGTTGAGAGAGGTGCCCATATTTAATACTTGACAGTACTTCGAACATGATTGTTTCAAATAGGAGGATACTTGTGTTTAGCATAAAAAGACATGTTTGGACCATAAAAAAACACAAACACAAGTTTTGTTTTGATCAACAAGATAAGATATTTTTGCAACAGTTTTATCTAGCTGAATGTGTTAATCTTTCATAATGTGACAAATTTTACTTTGAATCTTATTCAAAAAGGGAGAGGGTGTTTCCATTTACCTTTTTCTCCATCGTTGGGTTAACTTCCAATGGTTGAAATTTAATATTTTATAACAATATATTATAATCCTAAATAACAAAAACTATATAAACTAATTAAAATTTAACATAAATATTTCAAAATCATTTATATATATTTTTGTATTTAAGATTATAATATATTAGTATAAAATATAATATAAGATAGTATCTCAAATAAGATTATCTTTAAAAAGAGTTTGTTTGGTTGTTCCCACAGAAAAGGATAAGATACTTTCACATTGATTTAGTGAGTTTTATTCAAATCTATTTTATCTATCTTATTTTTAAAAGCAGAGCTGAAGTAGGCACCACAACGTGCTACATCATTCCTAAATTTTCTCTCTATGAGAAAATATAATTTTTGCGATTAACTGATGATAGCCTAACTACCATTGCGCCAATTACCCACGTTCTATGATTGCGGTAGTTTTTCTTTAGGAATTTTACAGAAAGAACAAGTGAGATATACACGTACCGTTTTTCTTTAACCGGAATAGAAGCCAATTGCCAATTTGGACGTCTTGTTGTATTATGTGGCCAACTTTTTTCAGGGGAATCACGCACAGGTCCCAAAGACAAAAAAGGAAATATGAGAAATACTTATATACTTTTAAAGCCACATCTCATATATACTTTGACTAATTAAAATATAATAACTCATCTTATTTTAATTCTACATGGTATATGAGTTATCTAGATAAATTCAAATGTTATGATTTTTAAAACAAATAGCTCATGGGAAGGAATTGCGTCTTTTGTCTTTCCAAAATTATGAAATTTTTGTTTTTCAAAATTATAAAATTGAATTTCTTTAGAGAATTCATTTATCATGTAAGATTAAAGTAAGATAAGTGGTTATATTTTAATTAATCAGAATATTGAAGATGTAGTAAGTATTTCTCACGAAACATACGGAAAAAAACCTGCGAGGGAGAAATTTTTTAGGGTCAGGGCCGCCCCCTTGCCCAAATTATTGCCGGTAACGCTGAGAATATTTTTCGTGTGGTTTTTGCAGGTTGGAGGGTAAGGTGGCCATAGTCACCGGAGAAGCCAGTGGGATCGGAGCAGAGTCAGGGAAATTATTGGCCCAAAACGGAGCATCAGTGGTTATAGCAGACGTTCAAGATGAGCTGGGTCACCAACTCGCCGCTTCATTAGCCCCCCATCAAGTGAGTTACCATCACCGTGATGTCAGAGACGAGAAACAGGTCGAGCAAACTATAGCTTTCGCCATCGACAAATACGGCCGCTTCGACGTCATGTTCAGCAACGCCTGCATAGTAGGCTCCTTGGCCGGCATAATGGACCTTGACCTCAACGCATTTCCGTCAACGTTCGCGGTGTGGCTGCGACCATCGCCATGGTGGCCGGTATCATCCGTGGCTCCATCATCTGCACGGCCAGCGTGGCCGCTTCTGGGGCCGGATGTGGGCCCCATGCTTATACCACATCCAAGCATGCTCTAGTAGGCCTCGTCCGCTCCACTTGCAGCGAGCTCGGAGCTTATGGGATCAGAGTGAACTGTGTGTCGCCAAATGCTATTGCCACTTCTCTTACCCGCGAAGCGCATAAGGAGGCAGATGAAACTGAAGCCATTGCCAATTCTTTCTCTAACATGAAGGGTATTTCATTGAAGCGTAACCATATTGCTGAACCTGCCCTCTTTCTTGCTTCTGATGATTCTGTTTATATCAGTGGCCATAATCTGGTCGTCGACGGAGGCTTCACTGCAGTTAACCGCTGCTTTCCCTGAGACCTTTTATGAAACATTGGCCTTTTACCTCTGTTCTTACTACATAAATGTATGATTACCATCGTCCATATATTACAAATAAATCATCCCCGTAGCCTTGCTGTACTTCACTGAATCAATCCATACCTCATCGATATATAATAATTAGCCCCACAGTCATATTTTACTCTGAAATCTGAATATTTAATCCACATATGCCAAATGAAGTCCGGGAGGCATTATTATTGCTTTTTTAATAGCCTGTTTGTAATCAAACCTCTGTTTTAGAAGACTTTTTTCATAAGTTGAAACAAAACTCCTCTCACATATTTTTACTTGATAATCCATAAAAACACTTTTAAAAAATAAAAACAAATAAGTACTACGTCAGAAACATCCAGTGAGGGGGGGGGGGTAGCCGTCTATATGCGAGAAAAATGTGTGCAATTAATTTATGTGACATTGTCACCATTTACTGGTAGTCCGGTGCATGTGTAGCAATGTTTCATCAGTTCATCATACACCCACCAAGTCTTGGAATTTAAAACTTTTCCACACTCGAACTGCATCTTCCCTACAGAATTTATGTCCCTCATTGCAGCAACCGCCTGTCAAACTTAAAATAGCAGGTCCTGTTCCTGATAGTCAAAGCTACCAGTCACACTCACCAAAATTTAATACTCACTAGTGATCACTTCCGCCATTATAACCCAAGCAACTTCTACAGCAAAATTAAACCCCAGGATGCCTGAAACAAGGTAATCTGATCAGAACATGGCATTAGAGGTTGATTGGTACGATTTTGTGTTTTGGCATTGTGGGGGTGTATCCTCAATAGGAGCTTATGGGTGCTGTTGATGAAGGAAGCTGTTTCTCGAAAACAGTATGACACCAGATATGAGATCCTTCTGGTGGCTCGAAGTAGACGCCTCTTCTTCATTGCCTAAAGCTCATGTGAACGCCTCCCAGCTATGGACCAGTTGTTGGCCAGGGCTTAATCCTTTATGCCTCTTGGCTACGCGTTCCACTTCTTTTCTTGTAATGGCCTTCCTTCTAATCTGCGATGCCCTCCAAATATGGTGCCACCATTTTCTACTGCTACAATGAGTATGTTCTTTCTTCAACTCTTCCTTCAACTTTAGGCCCCTTCTTCATATATTATAGCCCATTTGGGTGGTAGATTTGCTTATATCATTAATGAATACCATCCTCTGTGTTCTGCTTATGATATAGCATTTGGATTCAGGGGCCACAGAGACTTAGTGAGTTGATTTCTTGCAAATGAAGCATCACAAGTTTATTGCTAAAGTCAAATTCTACTAGCATCTGTGTTCTGCTGATTAAATTGTTGGGTCTGGATTCTCTCAGAATTCTTTTTCTCATTTTTTTCTCAGAATCTCATCTCCACCATCAGATTTAAAAAAAATAGATGGTCCAAATTTAATATTTTATAAAACTATCATTTTAAACATAAATAAATAAATTTAAACTATGAAAATATGATCTACACCATTTATAGTGTCAATACAAACAAAATTAATAATAAAATTAATTTATAAAACAATATAATAATAGTCTTACAAAATATTAAATCTGAACCATATATTTTTTAATCTAAAGATAGAGATGAGATTCTGAGAAGAAAAAGAGAAAAATGATTCTAAGTAAATATGCTCCCATAAATTGTTATGTCTAACATAATTACTCAAGAAGCAAAATGACTCGAACACACTCTTCAACAATTATATAGGGCAATTAGGTATATGTCTATCATAATCACAAATTAAATTGTAATCTAATCCCATATTATTTAATATCATAGACTAAATAAAATTTTCTTCGTCAAGGTAAATTCTAATGCTCAAATTCATATTCAATGATAGCCAGTCACTAAATAGATAAAGTTAAACTAAATTAAATAACCAAAATTAATATTAATTATGACTAAACAATGAAAACAAAGTTTAATCCACCCATAAGTTCATACCTCTTCTAGGTTGCACAACAAACCAACTAAACATAACTAAAGAAAAAAACAGCAACAAATTCATAATCCAAAACCTCAAGAAAAAGGACAAAGTAATGATTCAAAGACTCATCTTTAAGCTCTAGCACTCTAGCAGCTCCTTTGTCCAAGCGGCTACTCTGATCTCTTCTCATCTCCACAGTCCTCTCATCCTCCTATGTAGAAGAAGAAGAAGAATGAAGATCAAACTCCTTTCTTTCTCTTTTCTTGTGATTCAAGATGGTGATCCCCAAATGAAGAAGATAGTCCTCGTAATTAGGGCGCCTCCCCCTTTTTATTTCAATTGTGACTTGTGGCTTTAGTTTTCCCCTTTTCCTTTTATTCCAAAAGCAGGGTCCTATCAATCAATAGAAAAGGGAAACAATGTTATTATAATAATATTAATAATAATAAAAATAAACTAAAACTCTATGTTTTTTTTAAAAACTTTCAATTATTATTTTTTTATTATTGTTTCTTTCCTAAACTTAAAAACTTATATTCTAAGTTGAAATCCCACAAATGATGCACCCAAATTGATATCTTTTAAAATTTCAAGAAAATCTCTGTAATTTAGTATTAATGACTTTCCAAATATATCAAAATATATCTCAAATCTATTAAAAATGGTATGTCATCAATATGAAGCAATTCTTGTTTTTCTAAAGAACTTGGGGCCCATTTGGTTCGAAAAATTGGTGGGAATGGAAAGGAAAAGAGTGGAAAGGAAGGGCGAATATTTTGCCTCCAACGCATTTGGTTCACACTAAAAAAGAAAATGAGTTGATGGAAAAATTTTTGTCTGGTTGGAAGAAAATGAGGTAGGAAAATGAGACAAATGACCACTACTTTGCCTCTATATTAAATCATTAAAATAATTATGGTTATAACAAAGTTCGACAAAACAAGAAGACCATACATAGGTTTATTATACTCAAGCGGTAACCACTGGGTGAAGGTCTTTGTTCACATTACACGTTGGTCATATTATACACATAGGCAACCTATGTTTAAGACATTTCAAATTTAATTTTGAACGAGAATGAAGAAGATCATGAATGATATTGTTTAGATGAGTGAGTGAGTATGTTGTTGTGGGAGTAGCTTCTGATCATGGGGTAACCACTAGGCCAATGACTACATACATATGACATGTTGACCACATTATGCCCTTAGGCAAGTACGGTTAAGACATTTGAAAGCATAGGAAAAGTGTTCTGTTTGCCCCTATTTTGTATAGTCGGAAGAGAGCCATTTTCTAAACACTACTCCACAACACAAACAAGCTACAACCTTCAAAGGGGACTTAACTTACAGAAAATATTTTTACTTCAATACATCAGACTTCCTTGCATGCTTTACATATTCAAAATATGGTTCAAGTCACTGCAATCAAACTTTGGAATTGCCTTTACAGAGCATGTGTCGGGGAACAAAAATAACCAAAATAAGTGTGGACAAACTTTTCAAAATACTGTGGGGATCCAAACTTTATGTCATGTTCTTCTTCTATGAATCAGCTTCCCCAGGCAATGGCCTACTCACTTAGTTCCACAGGAAACCAGGGACCTTGGGTGCATCAAATAAAATAGAAAAATAAACAACACACAAGTGACATCGATGGAGAAGGTCTTCGTCAGGAAATATTCGAAAGCCGCGTTGTCACCGGAAAATTGCCACTCATCACCAGAGTATTCCCCTCCCTGCCTCTATTCTTCAGCTCTCTCACTTTTCTAAAGCTCCCATACTCCTCACTCACCTCCAAAAGCCCTCACCTTTATACACTCTCACCATCACATCAGGGGCATAACAGACTTTCGCCAAATTTCCTTGGCGCCAGAAAATGGGTTCCCACCATTTTTTGTGGGAACCCATTTTGATTTAAACAAGTGAAAATAGGGTGGGCGGGAAAATAATTTCCAATGGGTTCTTCGAACCCAATGTCCACTTCCCTTCCCTCTATTTGCGTCAAACCAAACGGGTCCTTGTATTGTTGTTCAATTTAGCTGGCAAGTGTAGTATCTGCATATGGATGCTGGCACAGCCTTAAACCTTCTAAATATGTGGCAGAAGCTGATTATCTCAAAAGAGATTTAGAAGAGAGGGTGTCCTCCAACACTGCAACATATAAAGAGAAAGAAACCAAGGGTTTCATCAAGTTGCAAGGCCAATATGCTGAAGAGGAATTTCAACAAAGAGCCGGATTTTGGGGTTACCTCATGCAAATCATATATCAGGTTGGCCTAGTTCGATGCAAGTCTAAGTATAATCAAAACTTAAAATTTCCACCAAAACTTGGTTTAAACTAAGATCTCTGCATTGAACAGATTTGTGGAGGAGCTATGATCATCACTGACTTTGTATTTTGGTGTGTTATATTAGTTTAAACTAATTAACACCTAGCAGAAGTGGTTTTTGTTTTAATCTGACTTTTACAAAAGCCAGATAGGATAAAAGTCAGATTATAAATGGGATTTGTGTTTGGATTGACGGTAACAGAAGTAACTTTTTTTGAAAAAGCCAGACTTTTAAGCTTTTTCTCAAAAACTGTTTTTAGAAAGAAAAAAAGCTCAGTTGCCAAAACGCCAACTCAAACACTCCAATTTTCAAAAACCCAAAAGCCACATTGTTTTTTTTTTAAAAAAAAACCGGTCTGGGATGGCAGAACATCATCCCAAATAGGCATGTATTCTGCTAAGTTATGGGGCTCTATTAGTAGGGGTGTGCAATCGGTGTTCGGTTCGGTTTTCGGTGATAACCGAAAAAACCGAACAACCGAAATTACATAATTTTATTGACCGAACCGAAACCGAAATATTGAAATAACCGAAACCGAAATAACCGACTAATATCGGTTCGGTTTTTGAGGTAGTTCGGTTATTGGGCCTTGTGGCCTTTTTTTTTTCTACAAGCCTATCTAATGCCAAAAAACTACAAGTCTGCAGCCCAAACAAATATTCTAATAATTACAAACCAGTTTTGCAACCCAAACCAATATTCTAATAATTACAGACCCGTTTTTTGCAATAAAACTAAAGGTGATTTCCAAATTTCAGCAACACAACAAGCATTTAATACTTGTTTTTTACACAATAAAACGCATGTATTGTAAAACAGTGAAAGATGCAACATAATTTACAATTACATGAACGGGGTCTGGAGCATTAGTAGAGCTGTAGAGGCCTAGCTTTATACATCAGAAGAATTACTAGATTGAAGGTCAGGAAATACTGCCAACTGGAGGTCTGCCCTCATATTACATCAAAATACAAACTGAACATTTATCATATTGACCAACTATCTTTAAAAGAAAGCATATTGAACATCAAAAAACTTGATATTACAACAGATTCTAATTCTTCCTTGCTCCTGATTCTTGAATGCCCCCTGTACAACTGAAGGAAAGACAAAAATCAAGCACTTCAGAAAATCTGCTTCATATACCAGCAGAATAAATATAGTATATCAATGATTATATTACTACAAGTATGACTATTACAAGTATGACAAGGATTATATTACAGAAATCTGCTTCATATACCAGAAAAAGTAAATATTACAAGTATGAGAAGGAAAATTTGCTTACAAAATCTGCTTCATATACCAGAATCAAGCACTAACGAAAATCTACTTCATATACCAGAATAAATATAGTATATCAATGATTATATTACTACAAGTATGACTCTTACAAGTATGACAAGGATTATATTACAGAAATCAGCTTCATATACCAGAAAAATTAAATATTACAAGTATGACAAGGAAAATTTGCTTACAAAATCTGCTTCATATACCAGAATCAAGCACTTACCAAAATCAGTTTAGAAGATATTGCAGCTAGAAGATATCAACATTTGTCTCCAATGCAATTTTTTGCAAATCTAGAAAATTAAAAAACCAATCAGACTTAATATACCAGAATAAAAATAGTATTAAAACTATAAAGTTGTATTCTATTAAGTATAAAAAATCATTACCAAGCTCAATCTTTTGTATATCATCATCTCCTTCTTCAACAAGATATTCCAATGATTGCCTAAGCCAATCTTGAGCACAAATTAGAGATTGCACAACTTTAGGAGTCAAAGAGCTCCTAAATGAATCTAGAACTCTTCCTCCTGTGCTAAATGTAGATTCTGAGGCAACCGTGGAAATTGGCATAGCCAAGACATCTCTAGCTACTTGAGAAAGAACAGGAAATCTAGGACTATTTAGTTTCCACCAAGCTAAAATATCAAAATCATCTTTTCTAATTTCAATCTCCTCATTCAAATACCTATCAACCTCTGTTCTACTTGAATTTTCACCTAAATTTTCATCCATGAATAATTGCTCCTCCATATGAAGCAATTTTCTAATTTTTGCATCAGGGTCTTCATCACCATGAACATCTTCTTGTGTGTTATGCAGCAGCTCACTTTCAGATTGTGTTAATGGATGAACACTTTGATTGTATTCATTATACATAGAAATCAGAACTTGTTTAATTTGCAACACCAATTGTTCACTAACTGAATGTGAATACATCTTAGACAAAGCAAATTGCACCCATTTTAACTTATATCGAGGATCAAGAACAGTACCAACATAAAGAAGTTTGTTCATCTTTAAAGGATCTCCCCAATATTTATCATACTTCTCTTTCATTTTTTTGGCTATGTTTGCTGTTTCCATAACATTACTCTTCCTCCACTCATCCAAAAACCGATGCAACTTATAGATTTCAGGGAAAAAACAGTTTGATGTCACAAACAAAGAACCAGATATGCGCAAAGTAAGATCATAAAAATGACCTAACATCACAGTTAACCTTCTAACATGCTTCCAATCATCAGTTTCAGGCACTCCCACTCCAAATTGAAGGTCAAAATTAAAGTAAGGATCTTTAAGACTGTACCTATTAAAAGCAGCCTCAAATCTTTGGGCAGTCTCTAGCATCAAATATGTTGAGTTCCACCTAGTAGGTACATCTAGACATAACATTTTCTTGCTTTGAATTTTTTCATCCTCACAACTTTCTTTGAACTTTCTCATCCTAAGGGGAGATTGCCTAATAAATCGAACAACCTCTCTTACTCTTTTCACTGAACTTCCTATTTCTTTCAGCCCTTCAGTAACAATTAAATTGAGAATGTGTGCAACACATCTCATGTGTAAGAACTGACATTTCATAACTGCAAAACCCCAATTTATGATTTTATCCCCCAAATAGCCCACAGCCACATCATTAGAACTAGCATTATCCACAGTAATTGTCAACACCCTTTCAATTCCCCATTCAAGTAGACACTTTTCAATTTCCATCCCAATATCACTCCCCTTATGACTGGAAATGGGAATAAAATTCAATACCCTCTTTTTCAAAGCCCATGTGTCATCTATGAAATGGGCAGTAAGACACAAATAATTAACTCTTTGTATAGAAGTCCAAGTGTCTGTGGTAAGGCACACCCTTTGCTTTTTACTACACAAAAAATCTTTAAATCTAAACTTTTCATCAATATAAATCCCAAAACAGTCACGTGCTATAGTCCATCTTGATGGAATATGAAATTTGGGCTGAGCACATGACATAAATTTCTTAAATCCAGCCCCCTCAACAAACTTGAATGGTAATTCATCAGTTATTATCATGCATGACAAAGCTTTCCTAACAGCATCTTGCTCAAATTTCCAATTAGCAAGACCCATTTTATCACCCTCTATATTAAAATTCAAGTGTGATTGTGTCAATTCATCAGGAGGGGGCCTCTTTTTACAAACTCTCATAATATGATTGTTAAGTGCAGTAGTACCATTCAATTTAGAATCACATGCAATCTCATTTCCACAGTAATTACATTTACCTTTAACTTCACCAGCCTCATTCACAAATCTAGTGAAATGTTCCCAAGCTTTGGACCTTGGCTTCATGGCCTTTCTTTTACCAAGTCCAGCTGGCACAGGTTCATTAGTCTCAGCAGCAACAGGTTGATTTATTTCAGTAGCACCACCAGCAATTTGAGTATTGGGGCCACCTTCAGTTGTTTGTTCCGACATACTTTTTAATCCTATTAGTAGAAAAAAAAAACATAAAATTATCAGTACTTTGAGATCATGGCTGAACATAGAAACAAAAGCATTGTATACAGAAATGGCTGAACATAGAAACAAAAGCATTGTAAACAGAAATAGTGATGATGATTCCAGGTATAGAGAAAGAAAGCAGCACAGGAAAGATGATGATTACAAGGGTAGAGAGCGGGAGAAGAGTGTCAGCAAGTCAAGTAGGCAAATTGAGAATAATGAGGAGAGCCCAAGGAAAAAGAGTGGCAATGATAACTCAGATGCTAATGAAAGCAAACCAAGACAATGAAGTACCCAAGTTTGTAAAGGCCTGGACACTTGAAGGGGAATTTGATGATGAAGAAGGAACAACTACAGGGAAGCCAAATACAGCTATGGATGTCGATGAAGATGACAAACCTTTGGATATAGAACCTAAGGATTCTATGGAAGTAGATGTTAGCAATGGACCTATTAAATCTAATTTACCAGATGAAGCTAATGATTGTCATGCAGATGAGGAAATTGATCCATTGGATGCTTTCATGAATTCTATGGTTTTGATTGAAGTTGAAAAGCTGAATAGTGATGTGGCTCCTGAATCTTCTAATCAGATTACTATCTCAATTGAACACAGACATGAAACTAAGCATTGTACACAGAAATTGTTGAACACAAAAACAAAAGCATTATACACAAGGAAAAACGAAATGAAGGCTAAAAATAGTATTACTGTATTAGTGGTATCCCAACAGGGTGGGGTTTTATCAGAAAAGATTAAATGTGACCCCAGGGCAAAATGAAATGAAGCTACTTTTTACAGAATCAGAACACCAGAATTGGCCCATGCTAGAACAGAATCATAATTTCCCCTTTTCTTTCTCAATCATTTCAGTTCTCTTGATTACATTTATAACTTTGATGATCCCTTAACTCACTTCGATTCAAGAGATGTTTCGTTTTAAGTTCATGATTGATTTTGACATGTAAACGGGCATTTGGATATATTTCATTCATTTCAGACAGAAATGAACACAAGAGTGAAAAAAATTTGACTTCCATGTCCAGTGGAGTGCACACACGAAGAAAGAAATTTTTTTTCCATCGAAAGGTACCTTCTTTATTACAAAAAAGTGAAAAAATTTTCCACATTCCAGACACAAGTAAACACAACAAGTAAGAAAGGTACCTTCTTTCCCTAAAGATACCATTTTTATTCAAAAAAAGTAAACACATTTCATCATAGCAAACAGAAACACGTCCAGAGATTAAAGCTAGAGGAGCAAGAGATTAAACCAAGCAAAAAATTGACTTCCAGAGATTAAAGCTAGAGGAGCAAGCTTACCAGAAACTGAAGCCTCGACGGTTGAAGATCGACAGACGGTGACGCTTCCACTACCGTTAAGGTGACGTCGTTGAGGGTTAGTGCAACCGGACACTCGTCGACTCACGGCGATTCTTCCACAGTTCCACCAAGCACCGACGGTGAGGTTTGTTCTTCCACCCTTTACCGTCGAGACTCGAGACTCGAGCGGAGAGGAGGACTGGAAGACGACGGAAAGTCGAGACACGAGACTCGAGAGGAGAGAAGGACGGAGAGTTCGGGGGAGAGGAGGACTGGACGACGGAGAGTCAAGATGAGACGAGGATGGAGAGTCTAGAGGAGAGGAGGCTGGGAGGATGAAGGACGGAGGACGGAGGACGGAGGCTGGGAGGGGACGGAGGATGGAGGACGAACTGAATGAAGGTGAGAGTGAGAGGAAGAGGAGAGAGCGAGGCGAGTGTGTGTGTCGGCTGCCGTTGGACTTAGGGTTAGGAGTGATTTAGTGATTTTAGTCAATAGTTTATTTTTCAAAATTATGTTAGTAGCTCAGGGAGTCAGTGGTTAGGTTACTGACTTTACTTATTTGTTAGACACTTGGACTGTGGGACTGTGAGATGTGGACATTCGACAAGACAATACATAACACTGACTTTTTTTTTTTTCATTACAACCAAAACGGACTTATTACACTTGGGCTAAATTAAAAAGGCAAAGGGCTTTAAGTCTGGGCCTTTTTTCATATAGTTAGGCTAAAAAAAAAAAATGCACAGTATAACAAACTTCGATTTTTCGGTTTTAACCGAAATTTTTTTATTAAAACCGAACCGAAAACCGAAAAACCGAAAAACCGAAGTAATTAACCGATCCCAACCGAATAACCGAAAAAACCGAACCGAAAACACCAAATTAGGTTCGGTTCGGTTCGGTTTTCGGTTTCGGTTTGTTTTTGCTCACCCCTATCTATTAGTACTGAGATTCCATTTTGCTTTTATTTATTTTAAAAATCATGATGGCTTTTGACTTTTTAAAAATTGGGGTATTTGAGTTGACGTTTTAACAATTAGACTTTTTTTTTTCAAAAGCAGCATGTGAGAAGAAACTCAAAAGTCTGGTTTTTTGAAAAAAAGTCACTTCTACCACCGTCAATCTAAACACAAATCATATTTACAATCTAAATTTTATCCTATCTTAAGTTTATAAAAGTCATATTAAAAAAAAACACTTTTATCACCGCTAACCCAAACAAACAGGCCCTCAAATGGTGGCTATTACTGCAATAAGTTGTTTGGAACCAATTAATCCATAAACTATACCCTTCTCGCATGTAGCGCACATACGCACATGCTTTATTTTCTGTTCTCTGTTTTTTGTTCTCACAAACAGTTTTATAAAACAGTTTTTGGAAACAAGTTTTAAAACAAAAAAATCTATTTGGATACATTATTTTGAAAAATCTGTTTTTGAAGGGACGTGTCAGTGCGGTTGTCAGTAGTAACGTGGCGGTAGTTGTTATTGGTAGTGTAGTGTCAATAGTAGATAGGTGACGGCTTCAAAAAATAAAAAATAGGAAAACAAAAACAAGAAAACAACTAAAAATTGTTTTTGTTTTTTAATTTTTAAGAACAACTTTTTGTTTTTTTTAAAAAACAATAAAATAATAAAACCTATTTGGTAAATTATTTTCAAAAAATTTTTTGAAAAAAAAAATTTAAAAATAAAATCAAACAGCCCAAATTACTCAAATTCTCTGTTATAATTGCCAAAATTCTATCAAGTTATTTGGCAATAATCAGGATTGGAGGTAGCGTCATCCCTGACGTGTTTTTATTTTTTTTAGAAAAAACCACATTTCTTGATATATATTCCATTTCTTTCTCCACGCAATTCCACACTGCTGTGGCATCTGAATGATACGGTTCTTGTCCTTTCATATTTGAATACAACATAAACAATATTTTCCCTCAACCTGCCAACATTTTTAAATCCAACTCCAGCAGTAGACGATTTAAATTTGAATTCGCCCAGGGCCCTAACTAAAGGCAACGACGCTGTGGGTAACAAGTCACTCCTTGATCGCTAGGATTCTTAAGCAAGCCACACTAAAAATTATGGTACTTAAATATTAGTGCTGCAACCTGCGAGTCAAGAAAGGCAGACTGGATAGGTTGCGTATTGCCACATGCACCAGATTATTTTATAAGCACGGCTTCAGCTTGCCTCACTCCGATTCAGTTTCAGATTCCGAACGTCATCATGAATCCTCCAAAAGGCACCATCGTATTCAACACTGTCGGGAGGACTGAATACGGTTTTGATGTATTCTGCTTCAACCTCCAGCACCCTACGCATCAGGTCACTGCCGACCACCGCCTCACCGATGGAGTTTCCATCAATTTCAATGCTCAGTTCGTTGAAGATCACCGGAGTATCGTCTTTATCTCCGAACGAACTGGGTCTCCCCGGACTTATCTGCTCAGCCCTGAATCAACCAAGCCCCAACCTTTACCTTCTTTTCCTGATAGCCTCTTTCATGATCGTCCAGTTATAAAAAACGGGAGGATCTATTTCACGTCGGCTCACGAGCAACCCAATCGTCATTTCCAGAGTTTTTCTGCCGTTTACTCCACCAGCTTCCATGGAGGGAAAATTGCTAGGCTGACTCCTTATGGGGTGGTCGATTACAGTCCTGCAGTATCTGAAACTGGCAAATTTATTGCCGTCGCATCATATGGATCTCGTCCGTGGGACGGTGATTTTCGAGAACTCAAAACTGACATCGTTGTTTTTAGCGAATCCAACCCAGAAAAACGTGTTGTAGTGTGCGAGCGAGGTGGATGGCCCACTTGGTCTGGAGACTCAACCATCTACTTTCACAGAGTAGCCGATGATGGGTGGTGGAGCATTTTCCGGGCGGATTTACCGGATTCTGAACATTCTGGATCTCCCAAACCGCCAGTTCGGGTCACCCCACCTACGGTACACTGCTTCACTCCAGCGTCTTTGCATGACGGCAAGCGAATTGCCGTCGCAACTCGTCGCCGCGGGACGGATTTTCGACATATTGAAATTTTTGATGTTGAGACCAAGACATTTCAGCCAATCACTATGACAATCAACCCAAATATCCATCATTACAATCCATTCGTATCTCCAAATTCAGACTTCCTCGGGTACCATCGATTCCGCGGAGAATCAACCAAGGAGGGGGAGTCCATAATCCCCCATCTGGAGCCCGTGATGTCTCCGGTTCCAAATATACGGTTGCTAAGACTCAACGGTTTGTTCCCGACCTTCTCACCAGATGGCAACCTCATTGCCTTTAATCACATTTTTGATAAGAACATTAGCGTGAAGATAATTAAATCCGACGGTTCAAAACGTTGGACCTTGTTTGAAGGGCGCACATCATTCTACAACTCGTGGAGTCCCACCGAGAAGCACGTGATCTACACTTCCATTGGTCCCATCTTTGAGTCAGCCAAGACAACGGTCCAGATTGCACGGATCACATTCAATCCCTCAGATCTCACAGATGATCGCGAACGCGTACCGTGTGACGTAAAGATACTCACCAAAGATGACACCGGCAATAATGCGTTCCCGTCATGCTCGCCGGACGGAAAATCCGTGGTGTTCCGGTCAGGTAGGTCTGGGCACAAGAACCTCTACATAGTCGATGCCGTCGAAGGCGAGTTTAACGGCGGTATACGTCAGTTAACGGATGGACCGTGGATAGATACCATGCCGAGTTGGTCACCAAAAGGGGATCTAATAGCTTTCTCATCGAACAGACATAACCCACAGAACACCGAGAAATTTAGCATCTACGTGGTGAAGCCCGATGGCTCTGGCCTGAGGAGAATTTATGTAGCGGGGAAAGAAGGTTCAGAAGAAGTGGATAAGGAGAGGATCAACCACGTGTGCTTCAGTGAGGACGGGGAGTGGCTCCTGTTTACGGACAACTTGGCAGGGGTGACGGCGGAGCCAGTGTCGCTTCCGAATCAATTTCAGCCGTACGGGGACTTGCACGTGGTGAGGCTAGACGGGACAGGGCTGAGGAGGCTGACGTGTCAGGCGTATGAAAATGGGACGCCGATGTGGCACTCAGGGGATGAGATGGATATGGGCCGCTTGTGCTTGGAAGATGGCGTTGGAGATAAGGTGAAGGGGGATTTTGAAGAGCCACTTTGGATCTCTTGCGACATATGAGTAAGCATGGAGATATTGGCGACGTCTTTTTTAATTTCTTAGCATTGCGTCGAATAAGTGGTGTCTTTAGTTTGGGTACATGCCATGAATAAGTTTAGCAAGTATTTGTTTTCTTGGTCACACCGGTGATTGAACTTGGATCGTCTAGGCTAAATTCCAACCTCAAGCCATGGGGGTCAAGTTACTGATAGTTTAGTACTTGTCTTCATGGAGCATTTGAAGCCATGCATTCAAGTCTCATATGATTCATCATTTCGTGCTGTTCTTTGACTTGTTATGATATAAATGAATTTGGGTTTCGTGGATCAAATCTAAAATGGGTTAAATTTGTCAGGCCAGTTTGTTTGAAGGGCCAAGCTTGTAAATTGTGGCCTCTAAATTTAGTCGGGTTTAAAAGAGCCGGTCCTGGAGGGCCTCAGGTCGGCCTGTTAAGCCCGTTTATTTATTTATTTTTTTGGCTTGAAAAGGGGAATTGTGTTACCTTTTTGAATTGTCTTATTAAATCTATATGTCACTGTCCTCATATTATATAGAGTATGATTTTTGAGTATACTGTTTTGCCTAATTGAATCATATTGTGATTTTTGAGTATATTATTCTACCTATTTAGAATAAAATATATTGTATACTGTTCTGTTTAATGGACTATAATTTTTTTATAGAGGTTGTGATTATTTGACTACTTGAGCCTACTACTCAAAGTGAAGTACAATCAAATGTCCTTTAAATTGATGATAGTGGTGAAGAAGATGAAAATGATAGTCGTCATACTTATATTGCTTAGAGATTAGAGTGTTTAGCTTCTTGCCTTCTTATACTTTAGCCTTTGTGTGAATTATTTATGAACATGATTTTACCTTTGATTATACATTAGTAAATGTGTTTGTTTGTTGCATGAGACGTGTTGTTTAAACCTTAATGTTGACAACATTTATATATTAAATTAGAACTTTAATCATTGTTATTTACTAATTATATCTCTCTGGGGAAGAAATGTAAGAAAAATAGTTAAACATTGTGAAAAGGACTTCCCAGCACTGACCCTCATGCTCTCGAGCCGGGTCTTAAAAAACTGTAACTTTAATCATTTTTAGGGCCAGCCCGGCCCTGATGCCTATCTCTAATGCCCTGTTTGGTACGTTGGAATTAGGCTTTGAGAAATGGAAGTGGAATCCTAAAATTAATTTGTTTGGTAGGCTGGAACTCATTTTCATGATGAGACTCACTTCCATTAAAATGATGGAAGTCACTTCCTTGCCTAAACCTATGGAAGTAAGGTGGGTTCCATGGAAGTGAAATTTTCTGACTATTATACCTTCTAGGGGTGTTCAAAGTGTCTCGGTCCTGGTCTCGGACATTTTGATCACTGGAATTTCTCGTCCCGGTCGGGACCGGGACCGGGATCTATTGGACCCGGGACCGGTCACACACCTTGTGATCCCGGTCCCGGTTTTTTTATTTTTTCCTTAAAAACTAAGTTATTTTTGTATTTTTTATCCCATAATTTAAGTTATCATTTGATAAAATGTGTATCACATATTTAATTGAAGTTAAATTGCATAACATATTTAGTTGGAGTTAAATTGTATATATCGTGATACTAATCCTACTATATAATGTATAAAAATAATAATAAAAATGATGAAGGTGATCATAATAAAAATAATAATAAAATATTATTCTTCAATTCTAGGTCAATTTGTGTGATTATTATGGCCTTATTAGGTGTTAAATAATTACTTTAAACACTATATTATAGAAAATGTAACTAATATAATAATATATTTTAAATTTAAATTTTTTAAAAAAACCCAGGGAAGATATTCTACACACACGAAAGATAATCTGCACACGAAGGTCCCATATGATAAATAAATTATAAATGAGGGATTTTTTCACAATTTTCCCTATATAAATTTATAAGCTTCGTAGATATATTGAATCGAATTGATGATTCGATTGTTGAAATTGTCAACCCAGTAGACCATGACCACACCTACTGTTTTGGGGCAATACAACCTGAATACTTTGGGCTTATTCATAAGATCAATGGTCAACATATGTTTTGACTTTTGAGCATTCAAAAAACATAAAAATAAAAATAAAAAACAATAGGGTTAGGTCTAACTGAAGGAGTTAATTTCTCACAACATAACAAATTAATGTTTAAATCCTCACTAGGAGAAGTGCCCATAATTAGTACCTGAAAGTATTTCGAACATGATTGTTTCAAATGGGACGATACTTGTTCCTAGCACAAAAAAAAAAAAAAAACATGTTTTGACCATTAAAAAAAGACACAAGTTTTGATCAAGATAAGATATTTTTGCAACAGTTTTATCTAATGGAATGTGTTAATCTTTCATAATGTGACAAATTTTACTTTGAATCTTATTGCAAAAAAGGAGAAAGATGTTTCCATTTACCTTCCTCTCAATTATTAGATCAACTTCTAATGGTTAAAATTTAATATTTTATAACAATATATTATAATCCTAAATAACAAAAACGATATAAACAAATTTAAACTAATTAAAATTTAACATAAATATTTCAAAATCATTTATATACATTTTTGTATTTAAGATTATAATATATTAGTATAAAATATAATATAAGATAATATCTCAAATAAGATTATCTTTAATAGGAGTTTGTTTGGTTGTTCCCACATTAAAAGATAAGATACTTTCATATTGATTTAGTGAGTTTTATTTAAATTAGTACAATACCCAATTGGAACACTTCCTAAATCAGTAAATTGAATATAGCTCCTTTTATTATTATTTTTGGTATAGTATACTCAGTAGATATAAATCACAGGAGATTGTTGGCAAGAAAAGAAAAGATAGATCAGAGATATTTTGGTCAAAAAAATATAAAAGAACGATAAAAGGAAAAGGCACCATTCTCTCTCCCAACACAGGGTTGCGATCGTTTTTTCTTTAGGAATTTTTGCTGCGTTGACCCAGTCTGTTACGTCGTCTCTGTAAATCAAGCGACAGAGAAGGAGGAAGAAGGGGAGGGAGGGAGGGAGATATGGGGAACACCTTTTGCCTATTCTGTGGATGTGTTCAGCAATCAAATATAGGAGTTGTGGAAAGATGGGGTCGTTTCTACAAGTTGGCTGAGCCTGGTTTCCACTTCTTCAATCCATTCGCTGGCGAATGCCTTGCCGGCCTCCTCTCCACGAGGGTCTCATCGCTTGACGTCCGCGTTGAGACCAAAACCAAGGTTCTCTCTCCACTTGTCTATGTTAAGTTTCCTTCTGCACAATTCAGTTCTTGATTTCAATTCCGTGATGCTAATTTGCAATTCCCTTTTTTTATCATTTTTCAATTTTTCTGTGTTGTAATTGTAAGTTGGTTGCATTAATTTATTTTGGTTGAAGCAAACCATTGTCAGTGGGTTTTATCAATGTGGAAATTCAAGAAAGAAGACTTATTTATCGTTTTCTGTTTTGGCGTGATTTTCGTTGATGGATGAGTCCTATTTTGTGGTAGCTAAGTTGTGACAGGAAAAATTTGCATAGGAAAACAATTTCAATTCGAATGGCTCATATGAATCATTCAGACTTTGTTCTTTGTACTTCAAATTCGTGAATTTATCGTGTCAGCGTTGTTAAAGTTCTAGGTTAGAGGTGAGTCGTTACGTAATCCATGCTAGTGCTGATCAGCTAAGAAGAAATGTTCCGGGGACGGCTCAGTTTTGAACTTATAATCTTTTAATTTTTTGGGGGTATATCATACTCTAAATTTGAATATGTTTGGCTCTTTCAAAACTTCAAAATCATGGAAAGAGAAAATGCTTCTACTTATCTTATACTTAAGCATGAATTGATTTAATTATTTCTAACTTTGTTGGAACTTGAAATTATGTACTATAAATGTGTCATTTTCACTCCTAATATGAAGGTGCTTGTTCTTACTGCAGGATAATGTCTTTGTGCAGTTGCTTTGCTCAATTCAGTACCGAGTGGTCAAAGCAAATGCTGATGATGCATTCTATGAGTTGCAAAACCCCAAAGAACAGATCCAGGCTTATGTTTTTGATGGTACGCTTAATTTTACCCAGGAAGTGTTAAGATTTCTATTTGCTCAATTACGACTATTCACTTTTCTTAGAATTGGATTTTCCTTGCCTGAATTAGTGAATTCTGACAATCTATTATGTCGTTTGCTGTTTAAGTGGTTCGTGCCCATGTTCCAAGAATGAATTTGGATGAACTCTTTGAACAAAAAGGTGAAGTTGCCAAAGCTGTATTGGAGGAACTTGGAAAGGTATAGCTTTTATTAAATATTTTTTCCATTTTGTTATGTAAAATTCTTTCTTTCTTAGAGATGGTCTTGGCATAAGAGTCCCTCATATTTGGGTTCATTCTCTGTTTCGTGGTGTCTAGATGTGAGAAAAAATTTATATAATGTGGTCTGCATTGGGCAGGAAAATTATGTTGTCTATGTATAGTGAAAACATTGTGAATTCAGTCAATTCCTTATTTGGCCAAAAGAAAGTCAATTCCTTTTTCTTAATTTTGTTTGTAACTTGCTGCATTGTAAAATCCCAAATCCATGTATCAGGTAATGGGAGAATACGGATATAGCATAGAACAAATATTGATGGTTGATATTATACCTGATAATGCTGTTCGCTCGGCAATGAATGAGATCAATGCAGGTAACTATAATTTATGTTTGCTATGGCTTCATTTTGCATATTCTCTCTCTCTCTCTCTCTCTCTCTCTCTCTCTCTCTCTCTCTCTCTCTGTGCGCGCGCTGGAACATACTCCTATTAAGTAATAGCGTAGCAGTTTTATCCATATCTATACCATGTAGTTTAGATTTGTATGTTTCTCATCCAACTTTCATCCCCTCTTCTGAAATTCTGAGGGCATCCATTTTCAACATTTGAACTTTTTGGAAAGATGAAGTTGACCAACAAGAGGCACTCTGCTTTGAAAAATCCATTGATTCTTGAACATAAGCTAGTGATGTAAGATGTCTTTATGAGCCCATTATGTTAATAATACCTTCTGGTTCCCATTTCTTTTGCATATTTTTTGTCATATATCTGGTTAGGGGCTTCTTGACTGTAGTTATGCAGGATCTTATGGGGGACTTTGGTGAAGGTCTGGTGTTTGGTGATCTTTGTTATTTTTGACATGCAGATCAATCATACATTAGTTTTCTTTCTACCTTGTTCTTAAAGTTTTAACTGGTGCTTCTTTCCTTGACTTTTGTATGTTAATCAATTGGTTTAAGAATTGTTGAAATGATCTGATGAGCTACTGAACAAATTGGTGGTACGGACCTGGCTTTTTTAAGATTCAGTATATCATTTAACTTGTGTCAGTGTCTAAATCGGTTACTGATACTCACCATGTTATCCCATCTGATCTGCTAATTTAACCTACTTATTGAGGATTGATTTTGGTTTACAGCTCAAAGACTGCAGCTTGCTAGTGTGTACAAAGGAGAAGCCGAAAAGGTGCTTCTGGTTAAAAGAGCTGAAGCTGAAGCTGAAGCTAAGTTTTTGGGTGGAGTTGGTGTGGCCAGGCAGAGGCAAGCTATCACAGATGGTTTGAGAGAGAACATCTTGAATTTCTCTCACAAGGTGGAAGGCACATCTGCTAAGGAGGTTGTGGATCTCATCATGATTACTCAGTACTTTGACACAATCAAAGACCTTGGAAACTCATCAAAGAATACCACAGTTTTTATACCCCATGGACCTGGCCATGTGAGGGATATCAGTGAGCAGATACGCAATGGACTGATGGAAGCTTCCAGTGCTCAAGTACATATTGAATGATTTTGGTCATGTCAAAATTACTTTTCATTCAAGATTTCCCTTTTCTTTTATGGTGTGATATGGTTACAGTGTTGGATTTAGTAGACAAGTTTTGAATAGTAGGATTTTCTAGGATGGTATGCAGTGCCACGATTCAGTTTCTCCGTCTTACAAATGAAACAATTCATAAGATGATATCAGAGTTTGCCATGTGTATATATTTATTATAAACAAATAAGCTAAAGGTTTTTGTTCTCCACATTTTATGATATAATCATATATCATTGTAGCATATGAATGCATTGACTTGTATATCCACTTTGTAATGGGAACCAGATCCAGGTTCTGTCAGGTAATTCAAGACACTGCTTAAACATGATTTTAATTCAAGATAGAAATTGTCTTTTTACAAGGCTACAAGCTAGTCCAATCAACATGATTTTAATGTTTAATGTTCTGGAAGTCTTTTTGTGATTCTGGAAAGAAGCAATCAATGAACCTTTTGTGTTTTTTTTAAAAAAAAAGATCTTTTCCAAGTAAGAGAACATTGAGATATAACATGATTAGGACCCAAAAAACAACTCAAGGTTGCAATGAAAACAAAACATTTCTATCTGTTTAAAAGGTTGTATACTATTAGGAAACCATCTCTAACCCTTGTCCGGATGTGAATTTGAGTTTTCCTGTAAAAGTGGGATGTGTAGACAATTCTTAGAACACAAGAGGCAACCAACCCAACCTTCTCCATTTGGCAGGACCATATATAGAACCAGATTTAAATTGCTTCTGTAAGATGCAGTATTCTGTTTAAAAGGTTGTGATTTAAGAATCAACCACGTAAAAAATTGTATCACTTTAATATTCATATGCAAACTGCTTCATCCTGTTTGGAGCTCTGGCCAAGTGGTGCTCAGGAATTATCAGCATTTGTTTTCTTGCAGTAAAGCTTCTGTCAATAGCATCTATATCAGAATCATTTTAAGTAATCTGCATGCAAGGGTGAAAAGTGGTATTGTATCATTGTTGAGCCAATAATCGCCATATATCCCTTTATTAGGTTTATTGCTGGTCATACATTTTGAGGAAGTTTTCATACAGCATTTCAAAAACTTCAATCTGACCATCTAATTAAGAATGATAAGCTAAAGTTAAAAGTTGTTGAATTCCCAACTTAGCCATAAACTCCTTTAAAGAATTGCTAAATAAATGTAAGATCTTTGCTGATATGCCTCTAGGTGCTTTATAAAACTTTAATAAATACTAACAGAAAATATTGATATAGGACTATGAAGTGGCTATACTTGAGCAATATACCTCCTAGGCTTCTACTACTCGGACAGAATCCTTTCTCATTAACATTAGATATATTTATTTAATAAAATTCATATGTTGTATCATGTTCTCTTGAGGATAGTTGATTACTCTTTTGCCTTTCTTCCTTAATATCTGCCCATCAAATGAAAAATGGACATGAGAAAAAGAATTGTTGATCAAGTTAGAATTTGAATCTTGCAGTTGAGGATCTTGCTTAATTTGTTGCCACAAGTCACTAGAAATAGTGGAGAGTCATCTTCATGAACATAGTACGATCAATGCTAGAAAGGGCATCAGCATTGTGATTTTCCTTTCCCTTCTTATAAAGCATTTCATAGGAATAATAACCAGATCTTTGATATGATAAGTTGATATGGTTGATTAAATCCAAATAATACCTGATATAATAATATAGTGCATGTTTGGATTAACGGTAGAAAAGTAACTTTTTTTACAATATGACTTTTGGAAAAGTCAGATAAGAAAAAAGTTAGATTGTAGATATGATTTGTGTTTAGATTGGTGGTGGGAGAAGTAACTTTTCTTCTAACCTGAAACCTGTTTGGATTAGTGCTTGACAAGCCCGTTTAGATGGGAAATGACTAAAAAGAGCATGAATCTTATTGAATACTATATATATATATATTATTTGTATATAATGTGATAATTGAAGTGAAAAAATATAAATAAAATCTGATAAAACTATTTTTTAATAAAAAAATTTTCCTCCGTTGAAGCATCTTATGAGAAAAAAGCAGCAGCTGAGAGCTTCTATTAGAAGCTGCTTTTCATTTTGAAGCCCAGGGCCACTGACCGAGTTCCCAAATGGAGGGAAAAAAAGCCAATTGAGCTTTTAGGTACTTTTGCCATCTAATTGAGATTTTTTTTCAATCCCACCGTATTTCCAAATAGACCCATAGAAGTTCATCAAACGATAATGTTTTTTAGAATCTTATTTTGTGCTTCCTACATATACAAAAGGGGTTTTTTTTTTATATTATCATCTATTCGTATGATTTGAGTTTGTAGCTACCCCTCCTTACATGTGTCTCTTTTGGGACTCAAGCTTAAAACTCAAAGGGATCTATCAAGGCCTTACACCGTTAAACCAATCTTTTTTATTTGATGAAAGGTATAATCCCTTTTGAGATTTAAAGTGTAAAATGGTGTCGCCTCTCTCAATAAGTGTACTTACCATTAGGCCAACTTTTTTTTTTTTTTACAAAAATTTTAGGAAAGGGATTAGGCTCACCCACGATCCAAGGGCAGAGCGAAATCTTTTTTCCTCTTAGGTCATACCAATGTTGGGCAAAGTGAACCGTCAATTACCCTCTTACGTTTACCTAGACACCCAGGAGCTAGGATATCTCTCCAAACATCACGACGGGGGATCGAACCTTCTCCCTATCGAATTGTTAGGCCAATTTTGTGCTGGATACAAAAGGGGTCTTAATTTGGATAAATGGACTGCTAAGCATTGAATAAATAAAAAGTGGCCCAGAAAAAGAGAAATGGGCTTCTCAGATGGCCCATATAGTGGAATTCTGAAAACAAGGCCTATCATGTTGGCCTATGAAAGAACAAAACAATTGTCTGTTTGGATTATCAGCATGCAAGCAGACAATTTTTGGCAAAGAAAAATTGAAAAAAAAAAATATTCTCATTCTTTTTACTTGAAAATGGTCATAAAAAGATGAATTTACTAATAACAAAAAAGCTAATAAATATTACATTAGAAATGACTTCATATTTGATGATATATCCTTCCTTCAATTACGCCAAACATAACTTAAGAGGAAGAAAAGGATTAAAGAGAGAAAGAAGAATACTATAAAGCTAAGTTAGGTGAGGATCATACCATATACAATAAACCACTATTAGGTAAGGTAAGGTAAAATGGAGACTTCATTCATGGGTGTAATAGTCTACTGTCTAGTCTCTTTTGAGTGTTGAGTTCTAACTAATAGGACAAAAAAAATCATAATTAAAGTAATTAACAATGGAATTTCCCCAAATTTATGGAAAAAAAAACAATGAAATTTCCCCAAATTTGTGAATTATCTTCCTATTTTCTTAAAAATCAACATGTGAGGTATCTTTGAGGTTAGCTTGAGGCCTCTTCTCAAGTCTGTTTCAATTTTTTTTTCAAGTAAAGGGAAAATTAAGGGAAAGTTGAATATTGTTATGGTATGAGATATGATTAAGAAGTGGAGCCATTGCTTTGGAAAAAGAAAGGAAAAAAGGGAATAAAATTTAAAAAAAATAATAAAATATTAGCATTCAAGTAAGAATGATGATGATGATAGAGTGAGGGTGGTCACTTTCCCAAAGTGTATAGTAATCCAAATGAGTACTCAAAATCTTGTTGATTGGTGACATTATATATTTCACTATACTTAATTTGTTACCCCTCCCCCTTTTTCCTTTTTCTACCAATTACATGTAATATTGTTCTAACTCTTTCTTTATTGTCCAATGTTAGGACCCAATTCTTTATTTATTCATCTATTTTTTTTTTATAAGGATCCACTTTCCTGATTAATACAAATTGTGATGCAACATTTATTCTTAGCTATTGAGTATAGTTATATGTGTAAAAAATTTTAAAATGATTATTTATTTTAAGTAAAAAATGAAAATTTCTAGATTAATTCAAAAAAAAATAATATTCATTTGAAAAAATATATTTTTTAAAAAAAATAGAAACTGAAGGAATGATTAATTGAAATAATTAAACAGAAACAAAATCGATATAACAAATTTAGCTTTCTTTTGTTTTTTTTTTTTGGTCCCTCAATAATCTCCAATCCAAACAAACAAGCTTTAAGGGTTAAAGTGAGGTGAAGATTGTATATAATTGAAAAGTGGGGCCCGTTATGAGCAGGAGAGCCAATCAAGGGCAAGATTGGTGGGAGAAGAAGAGAGAGACAGAATGAAAAATGTTAAAAACAGAGGAGGGAGAGATGTTTGGTTGTTTGTTTTTTTTTTTGCTTTGGCATAGTTTGTTTGTTTGTAGGTCAGACACTATATAAGTGGAAACTGCAAAGTAGAACACCATGTGATGGATAATAGTACAATAATACATTATTATTATTAATATGGCTTCTAACAAAAGCAACAATATACCAATTCCAGTTATTTATTTATTTATTGAACTTTAGAATATTAATTAATTAATTAATTAATTAATTAATAGCCCTTTATGTCTAGCTCATAACAAACAAAACTTGCTTATCCAATTCTACTATTAGCTCTAGCTCTAGCCATGAACCCTTACAAAGAAAATGGGGCAAGAATCCATCATTACAATTAGAAAATCTAAGTTAACTTAGTAATAGTAGGATCTTGTCATCGTTACTGATATTAAGTATTTCAATTTCAATTTAGTTAATAAATAAATTGAGAAGTTGGAATTGAGAAAGAAGATAGAAAAAAAAAAAAGTGAGGTAACAAACATGGTAGGAGGATCTTTTCTCATACAAGAAAAAATATCTGGAGAGAGAGAGAGAGGGGAGAGAGAGATTTTTTTTTAAAAGACACTTTATTACAACTCAATTGAAATATCTTGATTCAATAAATTTTAAATGAAAATCCTTTAAAGTTAAAGTCATATTTTATGCATTTTATCCATGAATTTAGAGAAAAATATGTTTAAATAGGGAAAAAAATGAAGTTTAAGAAGTTCATTTAGTTAGTAAAGATTTGGCCCATGACATACAAGGTTATGAATTTAAATCTTATTGTTAATATTGTTAGTAAACGATCTATAAATAATTTTATAAGTATTTTTTGAATTTGAAGTCATGAGCCCTCGTAAACTCTCATGATCCAATTCACTTTAAATTTCTTTCTTGCAAAAAAAGGGGGGAAGGGAAAAAAAGATCGGACATGAAACATTGGCAGAGTCTCATATACTCTCTCTTTTTTCTCTTTGAATTTATATAAATTCTAATGTTTTTATACCAAAAAAATAAATTGTAATAGTGTAAATAATTTATAATAGAAATTAGGTTCATACGAAAACTAATTCCTAACTTCCCTTTAAAAAATTGAGTGTAGTTAGTGAGGAAGAGGCCCTGGTTAATGGATGTGACAAACAAAATTAAACAAACCATAAATTCTGAAGTTGGCAACTCAATGACCACATTATGATACAAGAGAGGAATTATTATTAGAATGTCATAATTGTAATCATAACACTTTGAGAATTTTTAAATCCAAATATCAAAGTTTCAAGCTTTGGTGGTTAGTTAGCTTATTGACATTAAAAGGGAACCAATATGGGGTAATGGAATAAGTAATCTGCTTGTACAATTACAACCAAATATTCCCTTTAGCATTAAAGTTCACATAGTTTTATTTGAAAATTAAATAATTATTTTACTTCAAATAAATACTAAAGCATCTAGAGAAGAAAAGGCAAAAAAGTGATTCACAAAGACAAAATTTTTACACATTTTTAAAATCTATTGTTGTTAGGTTTTAGGGATTGATACCCATAGGTTGTGATGAGAAAATTTTATGTGACTTAAAGGTTGAGGTAGAGTAAGAACTTTTTTCTAATCATAATCATTAGTGTTCTATTTTCTATTACTTGTTTAATCATCATTTTTTTATGATTAATTGTCTTGACCTCTTTCAATATCATCAAATTTATTCAAAATACCAAACCACCAAACCCTAACTTCATTATTTTCAACAAGGACAGCCTTCATAATGTGTAAATATCATCCTACACTAATTTCCACCACCCTTCAAAACTTATGTTATTTTCATTCCCAATTTTTCTTTCCAAAATTTCAGTAACATTTACTTTAAATGACCAACACTAGCACCATCGCTATTTTTTGGGGAAAAAAAACAAGAAGAAGAAATACACTAATCTCTATTATTTAAGTTTTAATAATCACACACTAGTTAAATACTTTGTCATATTAAATTAGAAAAATCTCAAAAAAAAAAAAAACCCCCTCCAAAATCTCAAATCAGATTTGATTCCTACTATTAATAAAGGATTGACTGCACTTAATAAGAAATTCACAACTTATTTTAGTGGGAAATCACTTATTTGAAATTATAAAATTTTAGAGATTTGTTTTTTGGGATTTTCCCTATTAAATTAGCCAATTGGAAGTTGATAGGGGATGCACGGAAAAACAACTATTGATGATAATGTTAATAAAAAAATTAAAATTTTCATGAAAAAGGCATATTAAAAATGAAAATGTCAAGTCTAAGTATAAAAGTTCTTGAATGTAATTTGCCCCAAGTGATCTTCAAATCAATGAGAATTATAGAAGCGGGAAAAAAAAAGGAATAGACAATAAAGATTAATCATGTGGGAACATTGAAGGCGGGAAGATTCTTTGAAAAAAGATTACACAGTCCTATGCTAATCATCACAACCTCCAATTCCTTATAAGAAGGAACCAGTATGCAATGAAACTAAAATTATTCCATACAATACAAGCAAAGAATAAAAACCTTTACACCAAAATAACAACAACAATATTAATTAATAAATAAATTAGAGGGCTTTTTTTCCCCTTCCTTTTGGTTGGTAAGCAGTCAGAATAGCTTGGCCTTGCCGACATGATGGACTGTCACTACACCAAATTGAGTAGAAAGACAAACCAGATATGAAATCAGCAATACAGCATTCTACTCTACCACTAATTGCTTCAGTCCCCACAACTTTTTTCCTTTTACCTCCTTCTTTGACTTTGAGAATCTCTCTCTCTCTCTCTCTCTCTCACTCATAATTTCTAGCCTTTGAGGTGGGTGGAGAAACTCAGATCCATGGATATAGTTGGAGTCCAGATTCTTGGCAGTAAATAAATTACTCCATGCAATATTGTAAAAAAGAGGATATTATTAAAAAGAAAGGTGAAAATATAAGTTTGGCCTCCTAAGTTTACATCATGTTTTAGTTTAGTCTTTTAAATTTGAAAAGCGTATTTTTAGTTCTTTAATCTTTAACACTATTAATCTCAATTAATGGAAAATATTAGACTCAAGCAAATTTACATGGTGAGACTCTGCAGATCATGACTAACAGATGAAAGATTAAGAGATTTAAAATACACTTTATAAATTTAAGGGACTGAAATGAAATTTGATGTAAACTTAGAGGACCAAATGTATTCTTTAGAGAGAGAGAGAGAGTAGATTTCATATATACTTTCACAACTTTGAATCACTCTTTCTCTAGTTATATTTCAGCACTGCTACTGAAAATTCAAAGTGATGAAAATAGGAGATGGAATGGCAATCAGATTAATCAGAGTACCTGCAGTAGAAGGACACATTGGTTTATGATTTAATCAATAATGTACTGCATTTCTCTTTCGAAGATTTCTTTTTTTAAAGGATGAAAAAAAATTGAGTACTCTAAAGGGATAAGACATAAGACTGCCTTGGTACTATACTACATGCAAGAAAAATTTACAATCCAATTTTTTCTATATCTCGTGGATTTAAATGTTGCCCCTGCTAATGTCAAAATTCAAGCATGCACATATGGAGTGGCAGAAGTAACGTCCACCCTAGTAGGGAGGACAATGCTTGCTTTAGGTTGATATGGAAAAATTCTTAGGTGAATCTCATCTAAACATACCAATACAGTAGGACCCACTTATCACATGTTTGCGTGTCCATTTATGTTTGGTTTGATTTACTTAAGAATTTTTCATAGCATATATCCTATGCCAGTATACACTTTCACCAATTTCTCTAATTTCTCAACGAAAAAAACGGTGTCATATATGCATATGACAATGACAGGAAGAGTGAAATATAGTATGAGATGTCATCAAAACCAGAAGCCTATGAACTAGCAAGGTCCTGCTCAGGGTAAAATATAAGAATCTGAGATTGCATGCAAAAACAGGTAGGAAAACCAGCTCATATTTATTACAAATAACTAATATAACTAATTTTCTTAATCTACCTAAATAAATTATTTAGTTCTTATATTAAGGACTAGAGTAGTACCATTCATCTATATCATGTAGCTCCTCATGCCGACAGGCCTCCTTGATTCCACCTTTTATTTTTTTCTTGGCCTCAATCTCTGCTTCCCACTTTCCCAGAGACTTTTCAGCAATCATGGCGAGCCGTGAGGTTAATTCTGCAAACTACCAAATTTCAGATAAACAGTTCGCACATGGTCCCATGATTAACTAGTAAATTATCACCAAAAAAGATACTGTTTCAAAAGTTACCAATGGTTGTGTGGGGCGATTAGCTGAGCAGAAACAACAAACACAGAAAGAGAGTGGATAGATGTGAAGGAAAGCCACTCATACCTCAACTTTTCTTTGACCAAGACACATTAAAGCAATGACTTAGACAACCACTCTCTCCATGGTGGGCCTAATAAAAATTTTGCAGAAACAAACACACCCCAGGGATATGCTTGCCAGGTTTTCTATTTTAGTGCGTCTTCTTTGGCAACAAAAAGATTCTTTCTTGTGTTGTTCCGAGGTTGACCAAGGTCAAATTTATGTGTGTGTGTATCCACCCTACTGCTTCAAGCATCTCCAAATCTGCAACAAATAAAAAAGTAACATATTCAAAATTTGGGAGCCAATTCTACTCTTATGAAACTTCGCAGCATCCTTCTTTCTACATGAAAACAAAAAGCATCTAAGTGGCAAAGAGTACACCATAATCTCTGAGATATGGTTCCATCATGAGTTAGAACCTTAGATATTATGAGTTCCTTGATATTTACTCCTTTAAATACATATGGGTGTCTATATGTGTTATTCAAAATCATACATATGAGGACCATCCCTAAAGATATCTGCAACTATATATGTTTCTCAAAATTAGAATGAAAGAAAGAAACTAGGAGGAAAGGGGCTTGTGAGAATGTCATAAACTGATGAAACACAGAAAGAGACTTTTTAATAGGATATGCAATCACATGCATTAACGGCTCTCTCAGGAAGAAAGAGACTAGGAGAGAGAGCAATCACATGCACGTACCATTTTGGAAGTTTGAGTTTTGCTTGAAAGTCGATTTATGCCAATTTACTGACTCAATGGTTTTGCACAGTATGTTTGTTTTTAAATACATGTTGACTTGTGGCATTTTTCAACAACTTTATGACAAGGGAGACAACTAATGAATTAGAATGTGAAATTCTTCATCCAATCATAAGTATCCAAGAATTCACTCAGTTCATGTTCTTAGAGGAAAAATAGGAATAATTACTAGTATAAGCACTTCTTGGCAAGCACAAACTTTTTAATTTGCTAAAGAATCTGAGCATCTTAAACTTCTAATCGAGCAGTGAGGCCTTTTGTTCATTGGTCCAACTCAGCAAGTGTTCGGTGTTACGGGAATGGTAGTCAAACAACGAGATAGTTTGAGGTACACAATTCAGCATCACAGGCTAAGTCTTGACAATATATTATTATGTTATGGTATATGAAGTCATGAACCATGTCAACTGATATATCAAAAAAAATGCTACTCACTATTTTAACATCCTTTTTATATGAAGGGATCATGTTAAATCTCAACCCCCTTAAAAAATAAAAAGGATGATATCTTTACAACTTAGTTATTGCCTCTTCACAAATAAAATAAAATTGCTCCGACAACCATGCATTAATATCTAGATATTTTGCTTTCATACAGGATACCAAGTTTCCAACATCACTCTTAATGGCTAAAAACACAGGAACGGCAGTTAAAGTTAACAACCAATCATCAACTATGCATTGTAGATCTTTTTTGGGTTTGAGATATATGTAGTAACTTAAAATTATGCCATGGGCACTTGCACAAGGAACTGAATAAAATGCAGTTTATCATTTTTGGCCAATCTTTTTTTTTTATATATACTTCATTCCACAAATCACTATTCAAATTCTTGCGACATTCTTCTTGCTCTCTTCCAGGATTCTTTTGCTAATGAATCAGCAAGGGTTCCTTCTTTTCTAACCATAACCCAAAATAATAGCTGCTCAAAGAAAGATTGATGATTCATTAAAACCCAAGGTGATGCCTCAGTCATCAACATGCTTTAGAGAGATCCCTTCCATTATCCTTCTGTTTCATTTCAATCACAAGTCACAAAAATTTTTCCACCAGAAAATAATGGATAAATATAAGGGTTCGGAAAAGAATATGAAAAATTCTAAAATTACAGAATTCTATAGGAGTTCAAAAGAAAAGAATATTACACTAAGGGTGCATCAGCAAAGACCTCAGCCAGCATGCCGTCCTCACTACCTGTCATGGCAAACAGTTCAGCATCCTTTTCTTCCTCGTTTGAAATGTCTCGCCTTTCAAGCTTGGCATGACCAGCAATGTATATCATTTTCTGAGCTCTTTCCAATGCAACTCTTGAGTGCTTATTCCCAACAATTTTTCTCATGAAAGACCAATTGCTCTTCAATCCGCACGAGGTTGCAAGGAGAAAAATAAGCCTTACTGCAATCTTCCCCAGGGATTTGAACTCACTCAAGCAAGTTTCCCAAACAAGTCTACTACTCAATGGGTTTGCAACTCTCATCTTCCCAGTAACTGGATCCTTTTGTTTCATCTGAACAGCCTGAGCATAAAGTGGGTCCAGCCCTTCTGACCTCCACTTCATGAGCTCCATTAACACAATATGAGCTTCTTCTTTAGAAGCTAGCCTTGTCAATAGCTTATCTACATCTTTCTCCTGTTCACGTGTCAAGCATTTGAATGGTGGGAGGTACTTTCCACTTGTATCTTTAATCAAGTAGAGTGGGTCGAGAATAAATGCAGCTGACCATGCAGGGTGATAATTCTTTCTGAACCTTTTTTCAAGTATTTTCTCCACAGGTCCTTCCACTATGCTATATTTTGCACACCACTCCTTCACTTTGGTTCTCAGCTCCTCCCAAAGAGGAAGGCATCGACCAATCAGTGGCCTCTCAGTCTCCATGTCACGAACCATTCCTTTGATAACTTTTACAAGTGAATAAACTGCCTCCAACTCATTCCAAAACCTATCACTTTGAGTCATTTCAGCAACTTCCCTCGCTAGTGGATCCTCCATGCATGTTACCTTAAACGAGCCCTCCAACATGACCATTTGGATCACTCTCGAACAGCTCAAGATATCCTCCAACATTGGAAAGACAGATGCAAAGTTCTTAAGAGCATCACATTTAGGTGAAGGAACACGAAGCAACCCGGAATACTCAAGCTCCTGCAACCGGAACTTGAGAAAACTATTCCTAACATGGGATTCATTGTTTACAAAATTCGCAACCTTTAAGCAATTTTCAGTGACAACCCTGAAAAGTGGGAGGTCGTTGTTAAAATCCTTGATTAAACTAACGAAGCCCTGAAGCTGACAAGGGATATTTACCATCCAGTGATTTTGAATCTCCAAGTTCCTTAATGCTTTGGCCTTATATTTGTCTGCTACAATTCCTGCACATCTCTGCACAGAACTCCCACTAATACTCGTCACTGTTTCCCACAAAACCTCCTCTGCATATTTTGGGGAGACAACTCCCCCAGTAAATACAGCCTTTTGGAACACACTAGCTCCATTCGGAAGATTCACAGTAAACTTAACCAAATTCTCACCTCCACAACACAAGGTATACCAATTATTGTTCTTCCAACCTTCACTAGCCACTTGGAAAAACATTGCATCTCGTATTTTGCCTTCTGACTCTGCCTCAGCCTCATTGAACTTTGCATCAAGTCGAGGACCGGATATCTCACGACGCAAACTTGTTGGCAAGCCCACTTGGTTGAGAAAGGCTTGAAACTTGGGGTGCTCAAGAGTCGATAAAGACACAGACCCACATGACTCGTAAAACCAATCAGCAAGCAATTCTATAGCCGAGTTAATCTGTTCCCTGCTCAAAGCAGGGGAAGGAGAAGTCTTAGGACTCTTGAGCCTCTTCACACTGTCTTCAAACATGGCCAATGCACATAAATCTTCCTTCCCACCCGACAAAATCAAATGTTGTTGATTTGTACCCGTATTAAGTTGAGTTGGTGAGTATCCCAGTTCACTACAAAATCGAGAGGACTCAACCAACGCTAAAGAATGATTTTGATAAGGAGAAGTAACAGCCATATGAGGAGAGCTTCTCTTTTTGCTATGACTGTTTGAGTTAGGCAAAGCCACGGTAGATATGGGCATAGGCGAAATTGAAGAATTAGGTCCCAGACCGGAGCTGAAATTGGGGCATGTTCCTCTCTTCAAGTGCTCCGAAGCAGTTCTCGACGGGTTTGACGCAGAGAAAACGGAGTCACAAAAGGAACATTTGAGCTTCACGGATTTGGGAAGTCCAGAATCGGCGTTCCGAATCAGAATAGGCTCCAAATGCGCCCAGTACCAAGCTCCTTTTCCCTTTAAGGCTTTGGTCCGCACAGTAACCAAGCCTTCGTATCGCTTGTTCACAGCCTTGACGGCGATGTCCTCGACGACGACGGCCGCGGCGGCGGGGGAAGGAAGTAGTGCAGTGGATGTTGAGTTGGTGGAAGTCATTGCACAAACAACGGAGTTCAAATTGGTGTTGAGATTAGGCTTCTCTGGTTCTCTGAGATTCAAGGTCAGAACGGGGCTCTCATATGAAGTTGAGCTTGTGACAAGTGCACCAAGTTGACAATGGGTCTCGTTTTGGGGCATTTAGCCATAAAAGGGTAACACGCCGGCGTGACGGAGCTTGTGGATTTTGCCGGCGAAACAAGAAGTGAAGATGGGAATTGCGAAGTGTGGGTGGTGCAAAAGTAGGAAAACGTACAAGTACAAGGTGGTGGTTGAAGAAATATGTTGCTGACTTCTGAGAGTGATACAGTGTATATTGAGGAAGGAAGGAAGAGAAGTGAGTGAGATGAGAGTTAGAAGAAGAAGAAGAGAGTATAGGAGAGAGAGGAGGAGGAGGAGGTGGAGGTGGAGGTGGAGGAGGAAGAGAAGCGTTTGTTCAGAGGTAGGAGACGCACAACGAGCCAACGAAATTTGTATTTCTCAACCAAAAAAAGGTGAACTTTCACTTATTTTATTTATTTATTTATTTTAAGTTTCTCGTGGTGAACTGGTGATCATGTAAAAGGGAAAATTCTAAAAAAATAAGTTGAAATATATAAAAGGACAAGCTAAAGTTGTCAAAATCTCAAATCCGCGTAATGTCAGTACGGTAAAGGAATTTAGGATTATGAAATCTCAGTGAAAAGACGCCCTTACCCTTCAACTCACCCTCTCTCTCAGTTCGAAATAACAACACATATCTCTTTGTTAATAATATCATATTTTACATTAACAACCTCATTTTCTTCTTTCACAATAACAACACTGGACTCTTTATTAACAACACCGTATTTTACATTAATAACTCGATTTTCTTGTTTCACAATAACAACACCGGTCTCGACATCAATAACATCATATTTTATATTAACAACTCACTTTCTTGTTTCACAACTTTGTATCTCAAAAGCCAATACATCCTAGGGATAGGTTTGAAATTCACAAGTTTCAGGGGTCAATAATAACACCGATCTATATATTAACAACATCATATTTTACATTAACAACTTCACTTTCTTGTTTCATAACTTTGCATCTCAAAAACCAACAATGTCATGGATAAGTTTGAAATTAATAAGTTTCAGACCTACCTTTTTATTAACAATACCATATTTGATATACGAAGCTATGAAAAAAAAATAGAATTGTTAATGTAGAATACGGTGTTGTTAATTAAAAGACCAATATGTTATTCCGAATAGAGAGTGAGGGAGAACTGAAGGGGAGGTGCGTCATTTCGCCGAAATTTCATAATCTCAGCTTCCTCTACCGTACTGACACCATACTAACTTAAAATTTTGGAATTTCGTAGCTTTGATTTGTCCTTTCTTTTATTCCAATGTATTTTTTTTGAAATTTTACCTATGTAAAAGTAAAACAAAATTTAGAGGTAAGAGTAAAACAAAATAGGGAAACATTTAACACAAATTACGTTTGAATATTTTAACTTGAAAGACTTCTGAAGTAACTGCCAGGTAGTTTAATTTATTTATTTTTTTAAAATTTTTTAGTTTAAGGAATTTTTTGTTTTCAAAATATGTATTCAAATATTAAAGATAATGTCATATAGACTTCTTCAAAAATTTAAATTTTACTTATGTCATTAATTTCATAATATTTTATTAATCAAAATTTGGAGAGAGAGAAAACCCTCATGCAAAATTTAATTGGTGAGAATGACTAAAGACATGATACATCTTTATACACAAAAAATATCAGTACTTTGATTTAAATCATTCTTATCAATAAAATTTTTAATAGATATTTTTCCTTAATTTTTGGGAAAAAGACATATAAATACCATTTGAACTTCAAAATCTCAAATTAGTCTTGTTGACAAAAAAATATAGCAATTAACAACTCAGGTTTTTGTTAAATCACTTATTTGACATTTTGAAGTTCAAGTAGTATTTATATGGCTTTTTTCCTTACATTTTTATAATTTTTTAATATGACACTGATTTCATAAACCAAGTATAAATATGTTTTTAAAAATAGGGCATTCACTCCAAAAAAAAAAAGGAGAATTGCCCAAAAATACTTTGGAGTCAATTTAATTGCTGATTGCTACCATAGAAGATCTGTTACACATAACGGAAGATATTTTGTATACAACAGAAGATTGTTTGCACATTTATACGGAATATTTTTGCACACACGGAAGATGGTTTGCACAAAACAGAAGATCGCTTGCACACACGGAAGATAGCTTGCACGCTTGGTAACAATCAGTAATTAATTTGTCTCCAAGATATTTTTGGACAATTCTCCCAAAAAAAAGTTATAACTATTATTTTTTTACAATCAATTTGAACACACAAACATGTTTCAGTTGCTATTTTATAAATACTAGACTTGACATGAAAAATAATTGATTAATATGAAATCAGAGTACATTAAAATAAGGGAAAATCACTCCTAGGTCCCAAAAAAGAGACATATTATCAAAAAAGTCCCAAAGAAAAGCTAAATATCAGAAAAGTCCCTAGGGACTTTTCTGTGATTATTTCCTAAAGTAAAATGACAAACATGCCCCATTCTAATTTAATCTCTCCTTCGTTCAAATTTCAAAATCGCGTGTTCACCTTTGTTCAGAAGCATTTGAAAACCTTGCTCTACTTCTAACCGTCCGTCGCTAGTGGTCCACTCCCAATGTCGTTCGTCGCTGCTCCACTCCTAGGCGCCGTCCATCGCTACGCCGGAGTAGAAGGCTCCTTCATCCTCCTCAGCCACAGTGTCACTCCTCCGTCTGTCTCTCCTCCGAAGGCAAAGGTATGTTCATTTCATGCGCCCACTCATTCTACCTTCCCGACGTTGCTCCTCGAGATTTTCATTCTATATGCTCCCCAATCCCTTTACTCTTATTTTCCTAATTTATGCCGGTTGATTATGGCTGTACTACATGTTTCTCTCTTATCGTTGAATTTCTTTGAATCCCAAACTTTCTTTAATGTTGCATTTGATAGTTGTTGGATCTAGGATTTTAGGCCTAATCTATGTCCTTTCCTTCGTGTTCGTTCAAGATTCGGGAGTGAGAAATGATCATATTTGCCTAATTTCTGCTTCAGCTTTCATGGATTATATGGTTGTTCTGATGTGATTCGAGCTAGAAATGACTTCACTTCATAACCAAATCTTTGCTATCTGAAAGGTTTCTGAAAGTCGATGCCCAATCAACCGGACCCATTGATCTTGTTGAGCTCATTGAAGTGGTCAAAATAGCTGCTCATACTGGTGCTAAGGTTTGTCATTTCCTTTACCGCATTGAGGGAAGTTTCTTCTACTAAAAAAGTGCCCTTTATGTATACCTACATTTTTGCACGTCAGATAGCATACGTGTCAAGCTTGTTTACTTTGTATTTAATTTATATAGATTTGATACTCAGATAAATTACCTACTGATCTTTGATATGTATGTAGATGGAACAACAAACTTTGCACATGGCTATCATAGCTTTGCAGTTTCTATTGGAGTTTTATATCGAGGGAATCCTACAACTGCTAGTGTGGTACTTTAACCATATATTTTATTTTTTGAGTTTCTCTTTTCTTAGTGAAAATTTTATTGTCTTTTAGAGAAGCATATGATTGTAGGCTTGAAACTGCTCATCAGATATTGAACATCAATCAATCTTCTATTATACCTTCTATCATAGTGGATAAAGCTGGAAGAAATGTTGTTGATTTATTAATATAATTTTTTTTCTATTTTAGGTTGAGTTTGTAGGAGGTCCTATGTGTTGGAATACCCGTATTTTCTCCACAACTGCTGGTGAATATTATTTTATTTTAACTACTATTCACACTAAAAAGAAATTGAAAATGAGTTATCTGCTTTATTTGTTTATAAACTTCATATCATTACTCTGTAATTAGTTATTTTACCTTCTAGGTGGGGGAGCATTTTGTAATGGACAAAGGATCCAAGTTAGTACAACTAATCAGGTGAGTAATATTAGAAGCTACATTTCCTGTTATGCATAATATAGGTTAATAATAATAAGCGGCAGCAATAGATTATCATTGGAATCTCTTTTTTTAGTTTTATGTAATACTAATATTGCACAAATCAAGTCTTTTGGATGACGTGTTATGATATTTTCTTAATGTTATATGGATTCCATCTTTGTTGTCTATTTTTCTCATTTGGTGATTAGTCATCTTTTCTCTTTTAAGGATAGGGGTTTTCTATATCATTTTCTTAGTCTCACAAGGTTTGGTGGTTCATATTATTGAAAAGTTATCAGATATTATGGGAATAAGTGTTGCAACTTAAGAGGAATGGATTATTTACACTTTCATAATGAATAGTTCCAAGCCAATTCAACATGGCATTTGATGCTTGGTATGGTCTTGTGAGTTTGTCGCAAGGATATTGTAATTATCCTTGACATTGTAGTTTTTCTTCTTCTTGTTTTTTCGGTTAAGGTTATCCTATCAGTTTTCCACGTTATATGTTTATTTATATTCATTCATTCATCTTCCTATTTGATAAATTGTTTTGTACTGTACCTTGTCGTGTGACTTTGGATGCTGAGTCTGCAAAGAATTTTCAAGAAAAAATTGATGATGAATATGGAGTCAACATGGAAGTGATTAAAGTATATTTTCTAGTGTTGTGCTATTGCTATATAGTATAAGTCCTTTTATGCTTTATTAAAGCTTTCTTTTTTGCTGCCTTCTTGTCTTTTGCTGTGTATATCCTTGCTGACACAAGTTACTCATGAAACTTGCTGCTTTTCTGCACTTACTTTGATCAATAAAACCTTGAAATGAACATGCAGGATTTTGGATAATCTTTCGGTTGTTGTTTGTAGATAGAGGAGGGATGGAGCGCGATCAACCACATATGAACATGAATTTTGTGTTAGATTCAAAGGAAACTATCAAGGTGTATAAACTCATAACAAACTTTTGTTGTGGGTCCTTTGAGAACTTGATGTCCTTATGTGGGAAAGCCTTGTTGTAGGAAAGACAATCATATATTCCTTTTTGTTCATTATCATGTGTAGGTGACAAGTTCATATTTACAACTTCTTTAGTCATTTTTACAACTGCATTTGCCTTGTTGTACAAGTGGTTATGTTTGTATTGAAACAACTTCATTTTGTTGTACAAGATACTTTACATTTAGCTGAAAAACAACCTGTGTTCAAAAAGTTAGTCACTGCAAAATGGTCTATTAACACAGGTTGAGTGCATTTTACAACTTCCTCCCTGTTCCTCCCTGAATAAATATTTCCTCACGTGAACAATGCAAAATGGTCTGTTTACAACACGTGAGACGTGTATTAACAACGAGTTGAGTGCATTTTACAACTTGCTCCCTGTTTCTGCCTGAAACAATGGTTTCTCTCGTTCAGTATTCCAAGTGGTTTGTTTACAACTCGTCAAGCATGTATTAACAATACTTTGAGTGCGTTTTACAACGTCATCTCCATTTTTGCCAGAAACAATGCTTTCTCACATCAACACTATGAAATGGTTTGTTTACAAGTCGTCAAGCATGTATTAACAAGACTTTTAGTATGTTTTACAACTTCTTCCATGTTTCTGCCTGAAACAATATTTTCTCACGTTAAGTTTGCCAAATGGTCTGTTTACAATTTGTCAAGCATATATTAACAACACTTTTAGTGTGTTTTACAACTTGTTTTCTCACGTTAAATATGACCAATTGTGGTTGTTACAACTCTCAAAGCGTGTATGTTTACAACTCTTAAAGCATGTATTCACAACCTGTTGAGTGTGTTTTACAACCTCCCTCATGTTTTAGCTTGAAACGATGTTTTCTCACGTTAAGATGACAAATGGTACGTTTACAACTCTTAAAGCGTATATTCACAACCTGATAAATGTGTTTTACAACCTCACACACGGTTTAGCTTGAAACGATATTTTCTCACATTAAGTATGACAAATGGCATGTTTACAACTCTTAAAGCGTGTATTCACAACCTGTTGATTGTTTTTTATAACCTCCCACACGTTTTAGCTTGAAACAATGTTTTCTCACGTTAAGTATGACAAATGGTATGTTTACAACTCTTAAAGCTTGTATTCACAACATGTTAAGTGTTTTTTACAACCTCCCACACGTTTCAACTTGAAACGATGTTTGCTCACTTCAAACATACCACTTTTTCTGTTTCCTTTCCCAAAAACAGAGCACTATGACACCCAACCTCATTTTCTATATTAACAACTAAAACTATTATATTAACAACTACTACTGTACGAATTAACAACAATTTATTTTTTTTCCCAAATCAGCGTTTTCATAGCACCCCACCACTATGAGAATCAACCATTCCCACTTCAAACATAGCACTTCCTCTGTTATGTTCCCCAAAAATAGAGCACTATGACACCCAACCTCATTTTCTATATTAACAACTACAACTGCGTGAATTAACAATAATTTAATTTTTTTTCATATCAGCGTTTTAACAGCACCCACCACTATGAGATGGGGTTTCAATGAGGTTGGAAAAAGGGGATGGGTTGGACTATTCATCATCATCATTACCTTCATCATTTCCTTCTTTAAAAATGGCTCAAGTTTGAGCATAAAAAAAAAATCTCATGACCTTCCTTCCATCTTCTTCTTCCTTCTATCTTATATCCCATCTCACAAATCTTTCACCATCTCAAAGCTTCAGCCTTCACCATCGCCACCATTTCTGCAGAGAGAGCATAGGGAGCTGAATCAAATATGAGAGAACACAGAACGAATGAGAGAGAGAAATAATAGAAAGTTTTAAATTACAAATGGGGTAATTTTGCCATTTAACTTTGGGAAATAATCACAGAAAAGTCCCTAAAGACTTTTTAGATATTTGACTTTTTCCTGAGACTTTTCTATGAATATGTCTGTTGCTTGGGATCTAGAAATGATTTTTCCTAAAAATAATCCAACATTAGTGTTGTCACTCAGGACTGCGTCTTCCATATATCAAATACATAATGCACAAACAACATGGTTTTTGTTCCGACTTCCAAACATGCCTACAGTTTGTCATTAAGCTTTGAATTTTTACAACATAATAAGATCTTAATAACTCATGCATAACATTTATTTATAATATAAAATATAACTATTTATAAGATTTGTAAAATAACTTATTTTAAATTCGATGTAAAACATAAGATCACTAGCAACCCCACTACATGAGACCTTCCAAGCAAAATTTGAAAACATTTGAGAATCTCATGCATCACATTTATTTATACAATCTATGAATCAAATTTTTTTGATGGTTTATGCAATGGACCATTTTTGGCCTTCGGTGCACCCACCTTCCATGTATCCGGCGTTAACCTGAAGGCCAACGCCGGAGTTACCGACATGGGCCCCCGACAACCAACTAGTCCTGGCGCCCCCAATCTGATAGGCCCGACAGGAATTCACCTCTTTGAAGCGCCCCAGGGGAGAGAGCTCCCAACGGAAATTCTCTACACCTTCCGTTTCCTAGGATCGAACCCAGGAACGGATTGGTGTGACGCAGATGCTTACCCATCTGCGCCAACTTCCGTTGGTTATGAATCAAATTGTTGCATGAAACTTTCTCCAGAAAAAAAAAAAAGACAAATTAATGGACATTTGGACAAACCAAACCAAGTTCAAGAGAGGACCACTCATGTTCATCAATTATAAGCAGTGTTTTGAAACCCATACCAGACTAGTCGGTCCGGCCTAAAAACCGGTGAACCGGGCATAAAACCGGTCCGGTTCAGTAATTTTTAAGTCTAAAATATTCAATTTCTCACCGGTTTGGCCCCGGGTTAGCTCCGGTTTGACTCTAATATGACCTACTGACCTTTGACTCAATACCCTGATCGGCTCTGTGACTGGTCCATATTTCGGAACCTTAATTGTAAGTAGCCCTCCCCTAATCTTCTTATCATCTTCCATGGAACATTCTATCACACTCTATATGCACAGAAACCAAATATATGCTTATTATAAAGGGCACAAGTGTATGCGCTTTGAGCATGATATTAAAATTCAATTCAGGTCATCATCTTCACTGAGACAAGTGAAGCAATTCTCTTATCGGTTTGGTCAAAAGTTTTAGACATATCAATCAAGTCGTATGTTATATTTTCCCTATTTTCGCTAAGCTTAAAACAACGCCACACGGTTAAAAAAAAAAAAAAAAAAAAGCATAATGTCATATTTTTTTTTTAGTAACCATACTTTGTTAAATCATGGGTTTCATTTATTTTATGGATTAATGTATTTTGTGTCGAAATAATATTACCCTTTTATGCATATTTTAATTAAAACATATTATTTTAATCATAATTAGATTGACTTCGATTTAACTACAAACATATTAAGCTTTGTTTAGATTGATGTTTGAAGAGCTTATAAGTGTTTATTTACATAAATCGAGACAAAACTTCACTCACAAACTTATATCGTATACTGTAAATTACAAATGAAAAGCTGCTTTTGAAGGCTCCAGTCACTATTCCAAACAAATATTAATCCGTTTAAAGACCGGCGCACATAACAGCCTGGCTAAATATGCAAATTTTTTTTTTTGTAGTAGTAGTAAAAAATATTATTTTATTATATATAAAGAAAGATTCATGCAGAAAAAATTAAACAAATCAAGAAAAAAGAAAGAAGGGAGGGAGGGAGGGAGGGACAAAAGGTCAAAGCTATTTGAAGCATGTGTGATGTGTTGTGGTTGTTAAGCATATGAGGTGTAACGTCTTATTCACCTTTAAACCAAAAACCAAAAATATAAAATTATTCTTTTTTGTGAGCCATGAGTGCCCAAATTATGCAGTGATGTGCTCAGAAGCAACCCATATAATTGGGCGCTTTTTGCACTTTTCCTTTTTTTAATATCTTTCTGTTGAGTTTTTTTTTTTACCATTTTTTTTATAGAAAAAATATGATTAATTTGAGTAGAGCTTAAGACAATCAACTGATTCTACAGTTACCACAAAATGAAAAATAGTTTCTTTCGCTGGCAAAAAAAAAAAAAAATAGTTTCTTTCTTTTTTTTATTTAGACTTATTTTTAAAGCAGCTATACATACAGTGCTTACCAATGCCTTTATTTATTTTTATTAATTATGATAATCATTAGATTCATGGCATGGATGATTAGAAAAGTCCACATTCCCAAATGAGAAATTTTGCTTTAAACTTAAAGCTTCAAGGGATTAATATTAAAATATTTTAAAATTTTCCTGTACGCCATGAATACCTTATTTAAATCGTTAAAATCAAGTGTAAGCCAAGGAGAGTTTTTAAATTTAAATTAGTCTAAAGTATTGGGATGAAAAATTAGTGAAAAAAATTAATCCACAAGTCCTTATAATTTACGTTAATTTTGAGTCCAACTCTTATAATTTATAAAATTTCATGAAATTTCCTCAATTTCACTTAACATCGTTTTATTTACCATTCATTTATTTCAATAAATAAAACTTCTTAACGATCATAAATTAAAATTATTGGATCAAACAAAATAATTTACATCGACCTTATATAAAATTAGGGAGAATTATGAAAACCTATAGATTAATTTTCTCAAAATTAGTTTGAACCCCTGAATTATAAATTTTTTTTATGTAACCCAATTGTTTATTATGAAATTAGATTGAAAAAAGTTTAAAACTTGCACCTAAACACTTTTTGGCGAGTTAATTAGGCATCAATGCACCCATGTGATAATGTGAAAAATAATGGTATAAAAAATAAAAACTTTTTGTATGTGATGTTTTACATATGGAGCTATCATGAATTATTAATTATCATTATCATTCATGATTGCATAATTCATATTCTCACATGTGCCTTTAATTACTAATATGTAAATGTAAATATATTATTAGTTATGAGTAAGGTACGTCTAATTTCAAATTTCAAAACACTCCATCAATTTCATATATATTAACTTTTTTTTTTTTTATTTGGATCTGGTCCGAAGATTCGGCTTTTGTAATATTGTAATAATTAAAGTGTCTTTAGTTCTACGATAGCCTCACTTCCTTAGTAAACACACCATAAAACAAATTAAATAATATAATTTCCTCTCTACACCTATATTATTTTTTCTAAGAAAAACATTCTCTGGCATTTCAATCTCTTGTCTATGAATAAATCTATTAGGTATCCAACAAAAATCACCAAAAAATATCAGTTTCCAAGCTGTTAGTTGGCACGATTTTTTTTTTGTTGCCCACCCGGTTCAACGGAGCTTTGCTTCGACTATATCCGAATTCGACCCGCGTCGCGCACCTGGCTATGGTGGGAAAGTCTCCCAATAGGAATTGTACTAATTCAATCAAATTAAGTTTTTTGGAACCCAAAAAAAAAAAACTCAATCAAGTTCGTTGATGGGAATAAAAATAAATCTAGACAACCTATTTTAGGAAGGGTAAAGGGCAAATGCCCATGCATTTTCCCTAAATATACATATAGCACCATATATATTTTTTTGGTGAAAAAATACTTATGAAGAGTATTAAAAAATTGCAAAAATGCCAACTCCATTTGTTTGAGATAACAGATGCTGCTTTTTAATCATGGGCCCCACATTATTGTACAATTGTTAATTCAGTAAGGTGTAAAAATACCCATATAACTTTAGCAACTGCGCATCTAGCACCATATACATTTTTTTAGTGTAAAAATATGCACCAACACTTATTTATATGTCAATCCCTCCTTCTTCTATGTTCTCTCACCTCTATCAATTCTCACTTCTCTCACTCATCCTTCCTCTCTCCCTTAGGGTGTGTTTGGATTGAGGGGAGGGGAGGGGTGGGAGGGAATGAGAGGGTGGATAAATTACCTTTTTAGGTTGAAAGAATTTAAATTTTGGGCGGGAACCCAAAATTTAAAAAGAATGAGAAAGTAAATTTTGGGTAGGAACCCAAAATTCAAAAAAATGAGGGGGTAAATTTTTTGTTTCTTTTATCCAAAATTGTAATTTCTCTACCCTCCCCTCCCCTACCCTCCTCTCAAACCAAACACACCTTTACTCTCTGGCTTGACACTAATAGATTATTGTTTTGGTTCTTATTTTGGTTGCTGTGGGATTATTGTTGAATAAGATTCATATTATGCGATTTTGCTAGTAATGATTTAGGCATGTATGGTGGTTAGAGTTATTTACCTTTGAATATTAAAAAAAAAAACAAAGAAATTAATTGAAAGAGATATTATATGGGTTTATTACAATGTTAACAGGCTAAAAATGTCTTCTTCGTTTCTTCCCTCAAATAACAAATTGGAAAATGAATCAATTAGTATTAACAGGCATGTATGATGTTTAAAGTTGGTTGCCTTTGATATGGCATTGTTGTTATGATTGAAGAAGTTGATATATATTTTTGCACACAAAAAATGTATATAACGCTAAATGCACATTTGGAAAAAGTATATGGGTATTTTTGCACCTTAACTCTTAAAAATTATTAGTTTGGGCCCACAAAACAAAAAAGTTAACTGATGTTTGACTTGATTAAAAGAGCAGCATTTTTGCCCCATTTAGAGATATTCATGAGTATTTTTGCACCCAAGTAATGTATATCACTCTGATCCTATTTATAAGTATTTTTTGACAAAAAAAATTGGTTCTAGTTATAAGTCCAATTTTAATGTAATAAATGAGATTGTGACAATTTTGCCTCTATTTATTATACTAATGAAGAAATAATTTAAAGATAAATAGAGAATAAAGAGTTAAAAAGTATCTATTCATAAATGATGGCATAGTTGAAAATTTACCCCATAATTATTAAGTTAACTAACTCTCCTTAATATGTAAGATTTAGTTAAAAAGAACTTATAAAGATGACCAGAGTGGTATAGTGCCAGACATACATATAAAAAAAAGTGTATGGATATTTTTACACCTTAACACATTTTATAAACCCTCGAATCAATTTGAATTACGATCCCAAGAAAAGAAGAAAATAAAAAAAGATGACCAAAAACATTTTTTGGGCCTCCAATTTCAAATAATGAATTTTTAATCCCCAATTATTTGCAATGGATCTTGAATCTCTAATGTTTTTGAACTAGATATTGCATTAGGGCGTTTTATCTCGGCCTAGCCCACTTGAATATAATATCGGTCCATAAAAAGTAGTAGTTTTGTCTAACAACATTGAAAAAAGTGGAATATTTTTATAGGGATATCCCAGAAAAATTTGGTTAAAATAAAGAATAGATAATTCAGGGAGTCCAATATCATAAATCTAAGTCAGACCTATGAAAGAAATATGGGATTTGCAAATGTTTTCCAATGACTAATTTGCCCCTAATATCATTTGGGAAGTTCATGTTATCAATATACATAATGAAGTTTTGAATTACGATTCTTTAGTTGTTATTCTCTATACATAAGTAGCTAACGACACCTGATATATGCGGCTTCAAAATATTACCATCAATGTTGTTGGTAATTGGTAGGGGTGTTCAAACCCTGGAATGGGACCAGAATTCCCCAATCCTAGTTCCCGGTTTTTGGTCGCGATGCAATTTGCAGCCCTAGTCTTGGTCCTGATGTGATCCCGGTAGTATTGGATTGAACTGGGAAAGGATTAGGAATCCCGGTTTATTTTTTTAAAAAAAATAAGCTTAAAAAATATCATTATGTTATTTAATTTCTCCATATTTTATTGTTCGAAGTGATCATTTAATCACTAATAAAGCCATAATACTTACATAAATTGATCTAAAGTTGAAGAATAACATTTTGTTATTATTATTATTATATTCATTATTATCTTTAAACAGTATATAGTTAGGATTAGTATTACAATATATGCAATTTAACTCCAACTAAAAATGTGATACATATTTTATCAAAATGTAACTAAATTTATGAGATAAAAAATTAAAAAAAGTCGAGACTAGGATCTTAAGGGTGATCCCGGTTCTCGTCCCGTCCCAGACCCAATATGTCCCGGTCTAGAACAGGATGGGAGATTCCGAGATCAAAATGTTCAAGACTGGGCCGGGACGACCATGACAGAGACACTTTGAACACCGCTAGTATTTGGGAAGCTCAAGTTGTCAATATGTATGTTGAAGTTATTAATTACAATGCGTAATGAACTTATGTCTAAAGAATAACAACTTAAGAATCGCAATAAACAACTTCAGTATACATATTGATAGCTTAAAGTCCTCAAATGCTGTCAAGGTCATATTGGTTATTTGGAAACATTTGCAAATTCTAGATTCTTCCCACAAGTTTGATTTAGAATTTGTGATATTAGACTCCATGATTTGTCTTTTCCTTATTTTAACCAAATTTTTCTAGGATTTTCCCTATTTTTATTCAATATATCAAATTTTATATTATTTATATATTTTTATTCAAGATATCAAATATTATATAAGTTAAGGAGCAATTTTACCAACAAAATTTTTCCCTAGAAGCATCTGACGCAATTAAGTTTTAGAAGGAACAAAAACACCAATAAACAATTTAAAATGATACAGATTCATCAAGATCGTTAAATTTCATCAATCGTCTATTAAATTCCCCAAGGCTAATTTAAAGTAAAACTTAACATTCCTTGGATGAATTTAAATATAAATGACATATTGAACATATTTGAATGGGACCTACACAGAAAGCCACATTATTTCTCATTTGTGAATATGTACATCCCATAAATTTATTAAATATATAGGTAGATAGAACAACATGTACATATAATATCCTCCAGTATTCAATTAATATATAAATTCAGCACCTCAAACAAGAGTTATTATCAATAGTGATGAAGAGCGAAACATCAATACAAAATTACTTGGGACAATCATTATGCGGTCCCCAAAGGAAGAAATGTAATCACAAAAGATCCCACAACCAATGAACAACATGTAATAATAAGTTTTAGTATAGGAAATGACAATAATCAAGAGGTGCATGCTACTCATTTATTAATGAGACTTTTAGGCAGCTACATTTCTTCATAAGACCTCACAGCGATTCTCCCAAATTATTTCCTCGGGAGAGAAGAATCATTTCAAGAGTTTAGATGATAACAGATTCAAGTAATGATACCAGAAACCAATATTGCAGTCATGCAAGGAGTAATAGCAGATAGCAGATATAACTCAATGATAGCGTGTTTCAGCCCAACTTTTTTGGTTTTTTATTTTCATTTTAAATAATAAAAATCAGATAGCAGAATGAAGTATTAGCTCCTAAATAAATATGTATATAGCTTAAGTAGCAATAGCAGGTTAAAAAAGAGTGAGCCTTAAATAATAATCCTTATAAGTTGCATGCTTCATTATACTTGAATACGCAGTCATATAGACGTCCTCCAAGAAATTGTGCAACCTCTGAGTGCTTCACCTGCAAATTACATCACATACTACCCCATCAGATTTCCCAAACATCATCAACAAGCCATTTGGTTCAATCTCATTTTCATATTCACTGATATCTTGAAAAACACGCAATTCAAAAGGGGAGAAAAGGTTTAATTTTTCATCCAGTAAGAAGCAACTAAAAGTGGTAAATGCATTACCATCCCAATCTTGAGCGAATCGCTTTTAAACTGAACATAGAGATTTGTTTCGATTCCACGACCCTGTCTCAAAAGAAAAAAAGGGGGTCAGTTTCTGATTCATTTTATTTTGTGAGACTGAGATGTCAGTTTCTAATATCAGCATCCTGAGATTTGTTTCAATGTGACATGGCCTAACAGTTAATACAGCTAAAAAAACAATGTGGAAGACGAACTTAGTTAATACAGCTAAAAAAGCAGAGTGGAAGAGGAACTACCAAGTCTCAATCATATTCTATACCAGGTAAAATTTTCTGTAAATATAACACATAATGGAACCAGACTTTGGAAACTCAGATGTCCTAATAAAAGTTGTGAGAATGAAGATCACATGCTGATCTTATACTGAGCTTTTTCTTGAAAAAAAAAAAAATAGTACTCCCTCTGATCCTTAATATGAGACATATTCGGTGAGTTGATATTGATCCTAAATATAAGATATATTTTTTATATTTATCAACTTTTTCCTAATTTACCCTTATTAATGCTATTTTAACAATAATCAAAGAGGAGAGGGAAAGAGGAAATTGAAAAAGATGACTATGGTGTTTTAGAAAATGCACGTCATATTACTTAACTTAATTAATTTCCTTAATCTAATAAAATTAGGTAAATATGCCTTATATTAAGGATATAAGGGAGTTGTTGCAAATAAGAAAGAGAGAAAAGGCAGATTGAATACTCTGTATCAGGCCACGGCATAGAGGTCTAGACGTGGAATGGCTTTATGGGGATGAGGATAGGGAAGGAATTTTTCAATTCCCTTTGTTTGTATGAATGAATGAGGAGGGGAAAACCCCACAGAGATGGGTAAGCCAACCTCGTATTCTCATTAATTAAATTTCAACACTCTCAACTGTAAGATAGCAACTTTACAAAGTGACTTAGTTATTAGACAATAGTTTTCTGGGACTGAATGGAAAGATCCCTTGGCTACTCTTCTTTTGTCAACTAGGCCTCCAACTCAAACAGTTAAACTAGGCTACTATATATGTCTTAACTCGATTCTCAAGTGACGAAGCTTATAGCATCTAGCACTTCTCAAAATAAAATTTCGCCCAGTACAATGCCAAAATAACAAACTTAAAAGATTAGAACTACTATTCAAGAAGCTATGAAGCTTGCTTCTTTGGTTTGTACAGTTCAAAAACATTCCAAACGTAGAAAAGTCTACATTTGTAATCTAATTTTCCCTTCTTCCGTAATCTTTTCCTAGAACTTTTCTCTGGGTCAAAAACATATATTAGAATATTCCTCCTTAATCTGTCTCTTCTCATGTGTGCCCAGACCGTTATTAAACCCTCAAAATCACTGTATATAATTCATAGTTCTGTACAAGTATACAGAACCTCAGAACAGCCCTATTTTCACCTTGCAGTGCCACCTTTGGTTCCCCCTAACCAAACTCATTTATTAGATTTTGAAAAATGCTTGAAAGTTATAGTGTCATTAACCCCACTTGCTGAAATCCTAATTCCTTTATTAGCTTCTTTGTTTTGACCATCACAGCCCAACAATGCATGAATCTTGATCATTGTGATTATAATTATCCACTAATATCCAATAACAAACATACCATCCCTTCTAAGATGACAAGATCTGCATCACTGGCCAGATATGCAAGCTCTTGTGATACCCTTGTAAGATCAATAACCTGCGACGAGTTGAAGAACATCAAAAGCGTTGATTATCACCCAAGTCGGTGATCTAACTAATATATACATCTATATATATATGGAATAGCTTATTTTCTTACCGGCAAATCATTGCCAGAGTTAGCAATTAAGAGATTTGAAGCATCGACACCCTGGAGCTTTCCTTCATCATCCTTTAGCTGATGACCAACATTATATTTTAGCAAACTATATAGTAATACCAAAAGTTTACCAAATGTGAAATTACCTTGGATATAATTTCAACTAGCTCAGGGTAAGTCACATCATTGATGGAAGGTAAGTCATTAGCAGCCAATACAACCTGAATTCAAAACAAAATCTCATAAATATCACTGAAGGACGGTTTTCTTTTTTCATTTTTTTTTGTTACCAAGAAAGAACGAGTGAAAAGCAATCTCAATTTCAAACCAATATTTAAGGAAAAGACTACCAAACACCTAAAACATGACAGTCATAATAACAGTACATACTATGAACAGAACAAAGAGTTCCGTAGGTCAAATTACATAATTACTTGAAAATTAAATATAAGTTCAGTAATCAGTTTCTTGATGAAATCCTTTGAAATGAAAATCAGAATAACAAGAACAGCAGTTCCTCAAGCTTTTAACCAAGAACAAAAAATGCATTCCAACTATGTCAAACGTCAATATATTGTCTATTGTGCTTTGTAGGAATAAAAATGGAAATGAATTTCTGCATACCACACTCCCGCGCTGAAGAAGCTCCCTTGCAAAGGGCAAAATACCCAAAATGATGTCTGCGCCAGAGTTGTCAACAAATATGATAACCTGTTGTTTTAGAATAAATAGATTAAGACATTATTACAGCATAAAGTATGCCAACAGAGATGAAATCTAACGTTAGAATTGTTTCTTATAGTGTGTGTGTGTGTGGGTATTTGAAACTTGCCTTCTTCCAAGGCTTCTTGCTCCATTTCATTTTGAAAGTGTCAAGGTCATCAATAACCCAAGGTCTAGGGACAAGATTTTGACAACTAGCTAAGAAGGACATCCCATCTTTAGAGAAAACCTCTGCAAGCTTCAAGAAATTGTAAAAAGATTAAAATGACACTGTAACTAAGCATTGTTATAATCATTAAATTGCTGGCATATATAAACAAACTATGGCATAACAAATTGTTTTCTGGTATATGTATAACCTCTGTAAGCTAACAAACTAGAGCATATTTAAGCTTTTCATATATCTGGTTTTCCAAGCAAAAGTTTTAGGCTATGCTTGCAATCATTCAAGGAAGGTGTTACAGAAACAACTAACCAAAAACACTGGCCAATACCAACTAACCGCAGGTAAGGAGCGTCGATTTGAACAATGATTAGCCACACTATGGAGCCCATACCCACCAGAGGAACTAAACCAGACACAAAAGCAGGGGGACATGGGGCTTTTAATTTGAAAGGGTAAATACAGACAGACTTGACTTAACAAAACAGTACCTGCTCACATAAAAAAGCAGGCTTAGTTCAGTTTGGCCCACATTTTTAAGTATATGGACTCATTTAGATGTCATTGAAGTAATATAGAAAAATAACCAACCTGTGCAGAGCCAAGATCAAATATGTTTCCCGCAAAAATCCCTCTAATTAGATTCTCCAGTCGTTTGCCTTCATCTTCAATAACATCATTAAGATGAACAACATCCGCAAATAGGGATATGGCTTTTGCATTCTCTTCATCCTAATACATATAATCAGGAAAGAATTCACAAATCACGGGTAAATTAGAAGTAAAAGGAACATATATGTCAAATTCCATTCTTTCACCTCTCTTAATAAGATTGATAACATCATTAATGAATATTCAATAATGGTTAGTAGATTTCGTTTTCAGTCTTCCAAATTTGGATGCAATGCCATTCAATGTCCTATTATCCTTGAACAAAACAGATATGCTGATGCTTTACTTCAGCATAAAAGACAGCAAATTTCAAAATGAAACTTACCTTAACTTTCTTGAAGATATCTCTGAATCCCAATTCTCTAAGTACTTGCTCACGAAGTCTGCAGAGGAGCTAGAATATCCCCCGCCACATATTATGAAGGGAGAAAATGGAAGGAGATTAGATATACCACCAATCTATTTACATTTTTAGTATTTCAGGGGGTTGGACAAAATAAATTCAAAAAAATATAACCCAGAGAACATACTATGCAATCTGGAGGCCCACCATGACTTTCTGGATCTTTTTTGAAATCTTCAAGTATTTCGGCATACCTTTTACAACAAAATGCATTTAAAATAAATAAGAGTTCATATAAATATCCCATCATCAGGATAATAATCCTCCAAACCTAAGAACTATAAGAAACTTCATCCAAACCTAATTTCCAAAAGTATGCTCATCTCAATGTTGTTAACTAAACAACACACATATATAAATCTTTCATGCGAGAAGGACAAGAGAAGAAAGAGATCACCTTTCAGCAAATTTTTCAGCTCTGGAAGCAGCGTCAGGAACAGAAGTATCAATCTCTGCTCGCTTCCTGTATCATATCAGATGAATTGCTTGTGTAAACACATACAATTGTTCTATAAAATTATTCTAGGAAAATACATTGCATTTCTTAACCTTACTTGGTCATCACTGCAGGGTTCATAGGTTTAGTTGGTTACATGTTCATTTTGGTCCTTTTTCGGCATAGACATTACCAATATTCAAATGCTCTAGCTTTTGAAAGATTTCTTTCAAATATTTATACAAAAACTAGCCTTTAGAAGTCCCTTCTGGTAGCAAACAATAAAAGGCAACAATAATATAAAACTATCCCAGACCCATTTGTGAGGAAAATGCATAAATTGCTAGTCTGAAGTTTAAATCATGATATAAGTCAGTCACGCTGCCATTGGAAAGATAAAAGATGGTATCTTTTATGCCTTGTGATGGCTATTCATTCCATAAGGCATATAATTTGTTTAAATTCTACATCAATCAATCCTTTAAAAGGCTTTGACTGGAAACGAGAATCAAGCTAATCAATGCAAATACCATGGAACCAGTTGCATAAACTATATAAATGAGCAATTCTGCTCGTCACAAATAGTGCTTCGTTCTTTGTGGCATGCAGTAGGCAAACAAGAAAAGGGACTAAGAAAACGTACTTGAAGGAAGGAATAGAATTATAGAAGAGATCAATCCAAGATAACTCGGTAGGAGTAGGCTTGCGTGGATTATCAGATGGGAATCTGTAAGGAATAGTGCAAGCTCTGTAATTTGAATCGATCGGTGTCAACAACAATGGGAATTCTACCAGCTCCGATGCGCTCTCCATATTGGTTCCTCGTTGATGGCGTGATTCCACAGTGATCTAGGGGGTGATTAAACTATATACCAGAGGTGAAAGTGAGATTAAGGTTCGAATTTTTGTTCCGATGTTGCGCTTTTAACCGCGGCTTCTGATGCATCAGCTCTGTTATTCACTTTTTCTTTGTATTATATTTGCGATTTTGCGGAGCAGTCAATAGTCAATACTCAAGGCTCATGCTTTGTGAACTGAACAGATAACAGCGAATCACAGTGAAGATCTTACGGGAAAATTCAGTGATAATGATTTATAAGTAATTGGGAGAATTACACAGGGGTCCCATGGAAGCTAATATACGAAGAAATGGTCCCGGGAAATTCTGAAATTACCCTCAAGTCCCATGGGACCATTTTGTAATAAATTGTACTTGAAAAATGTCTAAAATACCCTTAAGAATGGGGCAAAAAGGCAGGGAAATTGGAGCTTTTTCTTTCATTCAATTACCTGAGATTTGGCTAGGTTAGTGAACCCCGAAAGGCGACAACTTCGGCAAACGAAAGCTAGCATCATGTGCAACAGTGTTTATGGGATTTCTCCGGTGTGGTTCGAGGGCGGCCGGCTGAGTAAAGCACTCTGGTCTTCCCTTATCCGTGGGTAGGCTTCGAAGGGGGTGAATGAAACCTCTTCTTGATTCAGACCTCTTCTCTTTCTCCCCTTTGCTTCAATCATCTCCACTGCAAAAGCTCTTCTAGATTCAGAAGTTGCTTCGCTCGAGCTAGCATCTCTATCCACAAAAGACCCAACAATATTCACTTGTGGACTTCTGGGCACCTCTCAACCAGGTAGGTGCATTTATGCTCATATGCTACTTTCCTTCCCCTTAGGAGTAATAATTTCAGTTTTATCGATAAGCTTTTTGAAATAGGTATCAATCATTTAACTAATTAACTGGATAATTGAGTCGATGAAGTTGGTGAGTGAAGGTTCTATTCCACTGCGGCAGTTTTCATTTTCTTCAGTGTTTAATGTTTAGTTATATGCCAAAATTGAGCCTGAGTTTTTTCATTTGTTAAATTGAATAGATCTTTGGAAGAGACCAGTATGTAATTGCTGATTGAGTCTCCAACTGTGCATACTTGAATGGTTGCTATGAAGCATGACTAAAATTTAGCTCTCATACAATGTAACAATTTAGCAAAATGTGTCCGTTACAGTGACTGAGCATGTGCCAATTTACATTTCCAATCAAACATGTCTAGTTTAGTGTGGTAGAGTGAACCAATGTAAGCTGGAAATAAATTTCAGAATTTGATTTTGCAATATTCTGTTGCATTTGAATCACTTTAAATGATGACAATAATAACAAGGAAATTCTCCTTGGGCTGTGTCTATGGCTAATGTTTGGTAAGGGAGGGACTATCTTCATCTGTTGACACCCATGAAATTATTTTGGCCTTATTTTATTTGTTATAGCTATTTTAATTAAGCATATTTTGGACTTTCAATCCTTATAATTTGATAGGTTAATTTCTTCCATGAACCCTACATTTTTGTTAAAAGTTAAATTGGTCTTAGAAGGTGAATGAACTATTAAATGTTAATTTCTTACCACACCCTATTGGCCTATCATCTGCAGCCCAAATTCCGTACAGTGACTGTAGTATCTTCTTTTTTAGTTGTTGAATTGAATTATATCAATCAAAGTTTTGTTTATGTTGTCAAATATGTTGGCAAAATCTGTTTTTGGCAATCAATCTATCTTTCTAAAGAGAAGATATGTAAAGTACAATTCTTTACCTTTACTATGAATATTATTTCCCTTAGATTTTCCTGAAGCAAATCTTTCTCTAGAGAACTTATTTATATGACATCTACTTGCTACAGGTACTTGTTTTGAGTTGGTGTTATACCTATGGATTACTTAAGTTGTTGAACTAAAGGTTGCAATGTGCAATTTCCCTTTTGTAAAAGATGCAACAGATGTTGCTATTGCCACTATGATGTCTGGTATACATGTGGGACTCTGGCTTTAAATTTGGTCTCTTTCTCAATTCAACCATAATTTTAAAGTTATTGCTGGTGAGGTTTCAAGGGTAGAGCTATTGGATGAGGTTCAAGTGAAAGCTATCAATATTGCTAATGGGAAGAATTTGGCCGAATCTCCAACATAAATGTTTGAATTTATAGGAACAGGTGAACGTTGAATTTCTTTTGCCCCTTTATTTTCTTTTCTTTGTTTGAATTAATCTTCCTTCATATGTAAAGCTTAATTGTGTCTTGATGATTTTGTTGATTATTCAAGACTTAAACAAGAACTCAAACTAACATTAGTAATGGATAAGCAAAAATAGAACACATAAAATTGAATGAGGATGCAATATGCTCAATCACAAAATTCCACTAATAAAATGAGAGAAAGAAAAGAAATCTGGTTAGATGGATATGTTCATTGTATGTCATGATGAAAAAAATAAAGAATATAAAACTAGTTATAAAATCACTTGCATGTATTATTCACATTGCCTTATTTCTTATAAATGTTTCTCGAGTTTCAAAGTAATTGATATACCTGACTGCTGACTTACTATTATATATTTTTCAGAGGCATATGCTTGTGAACAAATAGAAATTGTTAAGAGAATTGTTTCTGAACACAGTGGCTCAGGTTTTGTATTTGCAGAAGAACATGAAGCGAAAAAAGAACTTTGGAAAGTAGTATTTATTCCTTTATAACATTTTGCAATCCACTCTTCCCAATCTGAGTTTGTCCTGTGAACACTCTTGTTGCTGGTCTTGTTCCTTATAAGCCACAAAAGAGGCAAACTATGGGTGGTTGTTGTTTTGAATATGGTTTATGATGGATAACATGTTTCAATCTTGGAAGGATGTCACTTTTGATGCCTGTTTTGCTTTTCTTTTTGAGTTTCGAAGTGTATCCAAAACCCTTTGGGTGGGGGACTGACATTGCTTGGGGTATAGAGTTCACTCTTTCTTACAAGTGTGCTTGAACTCTAATACATGCTTTTTTTCCGAACTTGCACATAATCTAACCTCATGTACATTTTGTTGCATATTATCAATGTTATTGTGAATGAATGAGGTAGTGGTTCTCATTTGCTGAGGTTATTTTCTGCTACATGTTAAGAATGTCTAGCTTACTTGGATTGGGATGCAATGCTAAAGTGGTGAAAATTCCTTTTTCTAGGGAAGTAAGATGGACAAAGGAAAATCTGTCAGACAAACAAGGAAGAAAAAGCACAACACGACCAAGGGAACCAAGCTTTTCTATGTACACTTTATTCACTGAAGAATTTTTCATCCACAATGAGGAGAAGCAGAAGGAAAAGAAGAAGGAGAAACAGAAGGGGAAGGGGAATTACTCATTGTAAATATGATTATATGGACACATATTAGGGGATTGTAATGATCATGTGCACACTCATTATAAATATGATAACTTTTTTGTAATGATCAAGTGCAATCTCATTGTATAGATGTGATGTTTTTGGTTATGATAATGTGCACAGTAATTGTAAATGTGGTATGTTTTGTATAATGATCAAGTGTAGACTACATTATATGAATGATATGATTTTGGGTTTGACCAACTTCAAACTTGTACTTGAGATGTTCTGAAAATATATGAATTACATAGTTATTTTTGTTAAGAAACGTTAGTGCTAAAGATATGCGCATTGGGATGTAATGCTTAAGTGGTGAAAACTTGCTACAGCAAGTTCACACACTTGCTATAGCAAGTCAAGAATCTAAAGGGAAATTGACTCTCTGTGTAACTAGCTACGGTAAGTTGACAAACTTGCCGTACCAAGTCTTGAGAAAGTGCATAACTGTGTTAACAACTCAAGGGGCCTTTAATGACAACTCAAGGGGGCTGCATTGACAACTTATTGGGCCTCCGTTGACAACTCTTCATAATAGCATAATTGTGTTAACAACTCAAGGGGCCTACATTGACAACTCAAGGTGCCTCCATTGACAACTCATTGGGCCTCAGTTGACAACTCTTCATAACAGCATAACTGTGCTAACAACTCAAGGGGCCTACATTGACAACTCAAGGTGCCTCCATTGACAACTCATTGGGCCTCTGTTGACAACTCTTCATAATAGCATAACTGTGTTAACAACTCAAAGGGCCTTCACTGACAACTCATTGGGCCTCCGTTGACAACTCTTCATAACAACATAACTGTGTTAACAACTCAAGGGGCCTTGAGTTGTCACTCTCATTGAGTTGTTAATGAACGCCCCTAGAGTTGTCAGTGGAGGCCCCTTGAGTTGTCAATGAAGACCCCTTGAGTTGTCATTGAAGGCCCCTTGAGTTGTCAATGAACGCCCCTAGAGTTGTCAGTTGAGGCCCCTAGAGTTGTCAGTTGAGACCCCTAGAGTTGTCAGTGAAGGCCCTTAGAGTTGTCAGTGAAGGCCCCTTGAGTTGTTACTGAACGCCCCTTGAGTTGTCAGTGGAGGCCCCTTGAGTTGTCAGTGCAAGCCCTTAGAGTTGTCAGTGCAAACCCCTTGAGTTATCAGTGGAGGCCCCTTCAGTTGTCAGTGCAGGCCCATAGAGTTGTTAATGAACGCCCCTTGAGTTATCAGTGAAGGCCCCTAGAGTTGTCAGTGAAGGCCCCTTGAGTTGTTAATGAACGCCCCTTGAGTTGTCAGTGGAGGCCCCTTGAGTTGTCAGTGGAGGCCCCTTGAGTTGTCAGTGCAGGCCCATAGAGTTGTTAATGAACACCCCTTGAGTTGTCAGTGAAGGCCCCTTGAGTTGTTAGTGAACGCCCCTTGAGTTGTCAGTGGAGGCCCCTTGAGTTGTCAGTGCAGGCCCATAGAGTTGTTAATGAACGCCCCTTGAGTTGTCAGTGAAGGCCCCTTGAGTTGTCAATGAACGCCCCTTGAGTTGTCAGTGGACGCCCCTTGAGTTGTCAGTGGAGACCCCTTGAGTTGTCAGTGGAGGCCCCTTGAGTTGTTACTGAACGCCCCTTGAGTTGTTAGTGGAGGCCCCTTGAGTTGTCAGTGGAGGCCCCTTGAGTTGTCAGTGCAGGCCCATGAGTTGTTAATGAACACCCCTTGAGTTATCAGTGAAGGCCCCTAGAGTTGTCAGTGAAGGCCCTTTGAGTTGTTAATGAACGCCCCTTGAGTTATCAGTGGAGGCCCCTTGAGTTGTCAGTGGAAGCCCTTAGAGTTGTCAGTGGAGGCCCCTTGAGTTGTTACTGAACGCCCCTTGAGTTGTCAATGGAGGCCCCTTGAGTTGTCAGTGCAAGCCCCTTGAGTTATCAGTGGAGGCCCCTTCAGTTGTCAGTGCAGGCCCATAGAGTTGTTAATGAACGCCCCTTGAGTTATCAGTGAAGGCCCCTAGAGTTGTCAGTGGAGGCCCCTTGAGTTGTCAGTGGAGGCCCCTTCAGTTGGTTGAAAGAAGTTTTGATTCAGTTATATAATGATCAGTGTTACCAAATGGTAAGCGAGATTATTTGCTTGATTAATCTCCTTTAGAGAAAAAGAAATTTGGTAATTCATCAAGGAATAGCAATTTTTCTAAAAGCTATCATCCAGGAAAGTAAAGCATTCAACTTCTTTGACCAAATTAGCTTTCTCTATCAAATATTAATAAAAAGCAATTGCCTCCTGCTCCAGGTATTAACTTCTTCTGCCCTAATGTGAATGGAAGGGATATGATCTTTTATAAATACAAGAGGTAGTGTTAGCATCATTGTCATGAAATTATTTGTTATAATGGATCCACTTTGAAAGAATTCTTATGAAGAAATCAAACAGTCTCCAGGTGAATATTTCTATCAAAGTGCTTCAGAACATCTCTCTTCCAGTGTTTGAATTCATGATTGGTTGCGGAAGGATCAAAACCTGCAGTCTCTGTTTATTGTGTTAATAAATGCTTCCTCTGCATTGGTGCTACTCCCTCTCAGTCTCAGATAAATAGTATAACTTGGTAGGAAATTTTTTGACTTACTTATGCTTTTAATTTCCTTGGTGTTTAGACACTTACTTATTCTGGTTTTCGCTCTTGTATTAAGTTTTCCTTGAGAACTTTGACAATATGCAATATATAGCACGTACTCTTAAATATTAATGTTTAAAAAAAAAAGTCAATGAAACACAGTTTGCACGCTCACTAACATCAAAATTGGTTTCTTCCCTTCATTTGACTAAAACATCAGAAAAAGAATGGACGAAGCTAAAGGGTGGAGTTTAATACAGGGCCATCTAAGCCGTGTGTGGAGTGAAAAATCAAATTTAATAATACAAATCATGCAAATTATATGAAACTATGTCGCCACTATGAGCTCCACCAAGCTGCTACCTTTTCTTTTTCTTAGACTTGAGCTTCATTTGGGAAGATGGTTCTCCAGATTTTTTAGCATCCTCTTTCTTTGACTTGCGCTTACGCTTCTTCTGGGAAGATGGTTCTTCAGTTTGGTCATCATCCTCCATTAGATGCTCATATTCTTCATAGCTTGCAAAAGGAGATGCTGCACTTCCCCTATTCCGTTTTTGTTTTCTCTTGTCAACTACATCTTCCTCATCAACGTCAAAATCATCATCAACATCTCCAACATCTATATCATTGTCATCCTCACTGACATCACCGCCTTCAATCGGGGTGTCGGAGAATATTCCTCTGCCATGTTGAGAGTGCTTCCATCTCACCATCACTAACATCACCAATCAAGTCCTCGTCGTCGTCGTCGGCAACTTTATCCAAATCATCATAGTCATACTCACCATCTCCATCCAAAGATTGATCAGCATTATCCAATAGATTCTCAATCTCTTCATTATCGCTCTCATCACCCCCATCTAAGTCACTGCCATCAACATCAAACAACTCCTCAGCAGCCTCCTCATCGGCTGTCTTCTTTTTCTTTTTCTTTGGTTTCTTGGAAGAATTCATCTTGTTTGTGTAGAACTAGTGGAAGACAAGATCCTCTGGTGGTACATCTACTTCGGCTAGTGAGAGAATTTCTGGTCCAATCAAATTGTTGTTAATGCTCATCTGCAAAATCAAAATCACGTCAATCAGGTACAACGGAAGGCAGAACCATTATACCTTGACTTCAGAAATAGCTGACATCAGAATCTGAAGAAGTTGATTAATCTTGTACCTATTTGGCAGGTTCAATCTGAGAACCACCATGCCATGTACTTTGCTTTGGTTTCTTCTCCATGAATTTGTCTAGGAAAGCTGTCAGCGATAGGTCATTTAGTGGGTTTCCATTATAGACAATGTTGGCTCCAGAAAGAAGAGTTCTGGCCATGGTAGCTACTGATGGGTGTGAATGTGAAGCAAGAACCATTAACTCCCACCAACTAACCCGGTCTGCATTGCTGTTAGATGGAAGGAAATACGGACACAATGATGAAGGAGAAGACAGAAAGTGTAACACAAGGATAAATAAATTGCAAAATATGAGATCTTCACTAATATATCATTCTGATTGCACCCTCTAGTGCACCTGATATTTTGAAATTTTTCTATATGAAAAATAGAGATTGATTATAACCAAAAAATAAATTACCAAAAAGAAGGCTCTCTGTGTCGTGGATTGTAACCTCCAGGCAACAAAGACTTATTGGAGGATGACTGGGATTGGTGATCTTCATCATCAGATGCATATTTTGAATTCTCAGGAACTTTTTCATTCCTTGCGAGCATAAAATCAGCATCCTCTGAAGCATCATCTGAATCATCTTCAGAATCGGAAGATTTTGGAAGGTCATCTTCCTCATCTGAAGATTCATTCTCAGCATTGTGATCATCACCATTCTGGACAGGTCCAACATCATCTTGCTTATTTTTTGCAGTGCTGGGTTCGGCATTAGTTGCTTCTTTAACATCTTCAAAGTGTTCTAGCTCCTCATCGATAGACTCTCTCTGCAACATGAGGTTCCTGTATAACAATAAAAAATTAGTAGATGGCTAATTTTACCGTAAATTTGTCAGTGCTTGACTTCCAATGAAAAGAAAAATAATCTATAGTTTTTAAAGACATTCTAACATAAAATAATGAACAATAATTCTGGTATAGACCAAGACAATCAATAATTCCATAATTAATCTTACCATAAAGGAGGTCTTGCTTTAAGGAGTTCAGAAAGAAGGAAAAGACATGCACAGGCAAACTGTGCAGGCTGCTGAAGAGCAACCTGTTGAAGAAAAAGAGGTACATCAATCATTGAAACCAACTTACACAAGAAACAAGGCAGCAAAAGTACAGTTCACCACTTGCCTGCAAAAGGCGTTTAGAAAATGCAGCTACACGCTTTAAATTCATATCCCTCTTCATAGCTCTCAGAATAAGTCCAACAAACATTTCCACCTGAAAATAAAAATGTAAGAAAAAACTTTCAAGAGCAACAGAAAGTCAAAACGAAAAACATTTTTCACAAAAGGTAAAATAAAAACTGGATTTCACATACCTTTGACGTATGCATGGCAGCAGGTAGCTAGAGTTTAGAGTACAAGGCTCGGTAAAACCGATCACTGGCTATCTGATTCTTAGATGATATTTTATCAAGAAGCATCAATGCCTGGAGTCCTACATTAAAATTCTTTGAATGAACCTGCAGGTTTGAAGTTTTCATAAACATTAAAGAACAAAGATCAACTAATAAAAGTTGCTTGTGCAACATCAATCAGTGAGATATTGAATACAACTTCTCAACTATTTTGACATCAAACAGCAATTACCAATTTGAAGAGTACTGGTGTTTGAACATCAATAATATTATCAGCTTCATCACCATAGACAAAGGGGAATGCTCTATTTACTCCCTGTAAAGTTAGACCAATGTTTATGAAAACCCAAATTATATGTATTTTTCCAAAGCCAAAATGTCACAACTGTTAATTCACAAATATTAGCACGTTGATACTTACAGTCAAGAGAGCTGATAGAAGCCGTGAATCCAATTCAGCATGTGATTCTGGTGCATCTTTCGACTTTTCACCTTTAAAATTTGCCTTCTTCCTTTTATCAATCTTTTGATTGCTGCTTGTTCCAGAAATCAAGACCTGAACATCAGAAATGTTAATAATACTTTTCTTTTTCCATTTAAAATTTTCTCCTAACTCACACAGAACAATCACAAAATAACATGATATTCCAATACCTTAAATAGAGCAAAATATACATCTATTAAACGTTTTGCCACTTTCGGCCCATCTCCTCTATGTGTGAGACGGATTTGGCTCAAGAAGTTAACCTGAACATGTAGATAAGGAAGATCAGCTATATTTTTTCAGTCAAAGCATGTCAAGTATGTGTCCAAAAATCAATGCTCAAAGAAGGGTTGCAGAGTCAAGAAAATTAAAGGGCCACTTCTGCAGCCATAAAAAAGCAATTTTAATACGACCAATGTATATACTCTTCCAAAAGAAACTATATTCTACAGCAGAACTAACATTTAAAAAAACAAAAAAAAAAGATGTCAAGAATATTTTGCTGGCTATGAACTGTGCAAGAAGAGAGCCCTAAGCAAAATAAAGATGAAAATTAGTATTTAAGAGTTAAGACATTCTCCATTTGTGTATATGATACAGATCTGAATAGTACTAACATAAATGCCAATGTATAAACTAGCAAAAACAAGCCAGAAAATAGACCTCATTTTTTTGTATACGTGACAAGTGACAACTAACTAGAGTTGACAAGGAGGACTGTAATCCTAATTCTGTATTAAGAAATGTATCGGCAATAGAAGTTTAGGACTTACTACATGGTACTGAGCCCGTGGTCCCAAATGAATCTAGAAATTGTAGAAGCTTACCGATTTTGAAAATGCCACTCGTCGGACCCTAACCACGGAAGAGGGAAGATCGGAGTTCCTTTACCTGGCCACCGGCGCCTGACCTACACTGGCGAGATCCCACCAACATCGTCGTACACGATGCTGCCTTTCGTCGCACACCATCGAGTCTATGGTTTCACAGATTTGGGAATGCCTTCTGATTTCGAAAGAAGAAAGGAAGCTCGGTCTCTCTCCGGATCTCACCAACACTGTCGCACATGCTGCTCCCTTCCGTCGCACTCCATCGAGTCTCCGCTTTCAAAGATTTGGCCGAATGCCTTCTGTTCTGATGGATTTCGAATGAGGAAAGAGGAAAAAAGAAGAATCTGATTTTGAATGAGCAAAACTTACGCTGTTCTGTTTTTGCCCCCTTCCTTTTTCTTAAGGGTGTTTGAGACTTTTCTCATCTGGATTTTATTACAAAATGATCCCTTGGGACTTGAGGGTAATTTCAGATTTTCTTGGGACCATTTCTTCGTATTTTAGCTTCCATGGGACCCCTGTGTAATTCTCCCTAAGTAATTTCATGTATCAAAATTTCCTTTTTGTTTTCTTTTATTGAGAAGTTTTCTTTCTTTTTTTTAATAAAAACAAGTTTTTCTTTCTTTTTTCCCTGGAATAATACACGAGCTAAGTTTCGTGTTTATCAGATTTTGCACATTTCATAATCGTACTTAATTTACTTTATTAATTATTTGAGTGATTTTTTAGTTTTAATTTGTTCATTAAAGTAGAGTTCTCGAGTATTAAGTTAAGTAATAGTCATGAAAAGTGCTAAATCTGAATATTGCTTCATAGGATTTTTATATTTTACTTTTTATAAGGGTTAATATCATGTTAGTTATTTATAACAATGTTTTAAAAACCGGATCGGAGATCGAGTTGGAAATGTTAGCGGATCACGGTTCAAACAGTTGGATCGGTCGAACCGTTTGATCGAACCGGTGACATCATAATTAAATAAAATAATACATATAAAATAAGACCATAAAAAAATCTAATTAACAATATATTAACACCACAATACATATGAAATTTTCAATTAAATATCATCACCATATAACTACAAAAGGTCTAAAATTATATACTTATATAATAATATAATTATAAGAAATAAATATAAAATTATTAAATCATTTGTGAATAAATATAAGCATGCTCAGATCCAATAATATCTCTCGCCATTATCAATTTGCAACACAATGATATCATTTTAATAAACTTTTTAATAATGTATTGATAAATTTTTCAAAACTTATTTGTACATATAATTAAAAAATCAGTAATATTTTTTAAGTGGATTTATAGAACAAAAATATTTTCACATTAAACTTATAAGAAAGAATTAAAGACAAAGTGATAATTAATTTGGGAAAAAGATAGAAAAAGAATTTTAAAATTATAAAACCTCAAATCAAATTTATTATCAAGAATTGATAAGAGAATGATCAAATTTAATAAATAATTTATAATTCATTTTTTAAGAAATAACTAATTTAAAATTCTAACTATTTTAAAGTTATTTTTTCTTTTTCTAATAGTTTTTCATTTTCTTATGTTCAATTTTTACTACAAACAATGTTGTCAAGTTTCTTACCTCACACTGTTTAAGAAAGCATGGGAAAACGCAAAAGTTGACAAGTCTTGGTTTTATCCTACGGATATTATTTGAAATGCTTTATCCAATGGTTAATTGGCAAATGTGTAGAAATTTAAATGGTTTATTATCACAAAAGTTAAAAACATAATACTATGGGCATTTTATATTTTCATTTTCAGTCCAGCTTCCTCGCCTCTTTCATTTCAAAAAGCAAAACCCATATGCAGTTCGCTCTTTTTTTTACTCTTTCATAGAGTTCTCAGGTTTGCAATCTTCATCTTCTTCGTTTTCTTCTTCTTATTGTTGGGGCTGCTGTTGTCCGATTTCCTCCTTCTTTGGGCGTTGAGTTTTTGCAAGATCTTATTTTTGTATTAGAAAGTTATGTCTTTCGGAAAACACTCTCAGTCCGTCCGGTTATTGAATAGTCAGAACGGTTCCCGGCTTAAAAGCGAGTCCCAGGCCAAAAACTGTTGAATGTCGGTTCAAAGCGGCCCAACCTGAAAAGCGGCTTTCACATGAAAAATGAGCCGCCGCCTATTCCGGCCAACGGTTTGGCCAGTCTGACCGTCCGGTCCGGTCCGACTATCAAACCATTGATTTATAGTTTGTTTGAATTTTGTTTTTAATTCCTATATTTTCAAAACATAATTTTAGTTCCTATAGTTTTAAAACATGGTTTTCTAAAATTTGTTAAGAGTACACGTTAAAAGTACATAATTCACACATATTTTGATATAGTTCTCATATTTTTAAGGGGTTTTAGTATTTTTTTTGGACAAATTAAGGGGTTTTAGTTTTAATCCTTATAATTAATACCATTAATTTAAATCAAGTCCTTATGAAACTAAAAGAATTAAATATCATGATTTAAATCTATAGATATCCAAATCAAATCTGATTAAACTATATAGATCAACAATAATATTAACAAACTTTTTTTTATAACAAACATTAACAACCTTTTAATATTTAATAATTATAATTTTCTAAGGGTTGGAATCGGAACTTACATCAATTGAACCAACTCGACAGATTTTTAGTTAACTTGGCAAAGTTAGATACTTATATTTTTGTTGCTGAACAAATAATCATTTGAGTTATGAACAAATAGCATCACTCACTTTCAAAACTTATAAGGGAGGAGTGAGGACCTAGTGAGAAAGAAATTTATTGGAGAGGGTCTTAAAGTTTAAAAAAATGATGTATAAAGAAATTTAAGGAGTATTTTATTAGTAACGAATCATAAGTAACAGTACAGCAGGTCTTAAAGTAAAAGTTACAATTTTAGATAGTTATGTGGAACTGAGTAAGTTTTTGTATATTTATTGATTATTGATGGATGCATGTCATGTGACCCCATTAATTAAAATATTACCAATTTTTCATTATTTTTAATTTTTAATTCAAATATATATTATACTTATACACACAATAAATATGGCTATTTGGATTCTTTTGGTGACTCTCCCCTCCACCTCTCAGCTTTTCTCATATACTCCCTTCAGTTCTGTTTATAAGCAACTTTCTCTTTGATTGTGTAAAACGAACGGATAGTTAAAAATAATAAGTATGTCAAAAATGTCATGTTTTTTTTCATATATGTCCCTATTTATGAAAAAAGTATAGGAGAGAGAATAGATAAAAAGTATGAGGGACGGTTAAAAGTTTCTCGCTAGTGAGACTCTGCTAGGGCTTTATCCCTCTTTTTCATCGCCAGCGTGGTGTAATCGGCCTTGGTGCTGTGAAGGGTACATTTGAATACGGGTATTCGAAATTGTTGCCGGAAGCATTCAGGAAAAATGAATCGAGGTAGACTAGATGTTCAGCTGAATTGGAAGAAAGAAGTAGACAATGTGAGAACGGATAGAAAGCTTATAGGTAAAGTTCTTGTGAACTCCAGAGTGGGGAGTAGAAGATGTTGATGTTAAGATTATTGGCTCCAACCTGTTTACCTTCACATTCAAAGATCCTCATAATGCAAACAGAGTCCTAATGGAAAATCCATGGGTGGTCAGAAATCATATGCTAAATTTACAGAGAAGGAAGCCTTATTTAAGTGATAATAAAATAATTATTAATTCTTGTGAGTTCTGGGTCCAATTTCACAATCTTCCACCGGAAGGGAGAATGGGCTCAAACATTCAACTCATGGCAAGCCTAGTGGGAAGGGTTATTTAGGTGGAGGCGCCGGAGGAAAGCAAATTTGCGGGTAGAAGTTTTAGAAGGGTCAGAGTAGAAGTAGATGCAGAGAAGCCACTAATTCTAGGCTTTTTGGCTCCTCGAGCTGATGATTTAGATGATGAATGGATACAAGTCAAGTATGAAAAATTAGTGAGATTCTATTTTAATTGTGGAAAACTGGGACATGAGAGTAGAATATGTGAAGAAGAGGCAGTGGAATTCACAGTAAATGGGGTTGTGCGTGGGTATGATGCGATCTTGTGCACCCAACCTCTCCGGTCTCAAGTAATCACTCAGGCGAGAAAATCTTAGGAAATAACATCGAGGAAAGGAGGGACGCATAGGGAAGGAGTGAGCATTAATTGGGGGTATGGAGGCATGTCTCAGGCACAAGGCTCTATGGAGAAAGGGGAAGGATCTAAAAGTCAACATATGGTAAGAAAAAGCAAATATGAAATCATGATGTCAAATGTCAACTCTTGTGTAGATTGGTCACGTGAGGAACTTCAAAATAAAGGTGTTAATTTTAACATGGACTATTACAATGTGGGTTTAGGCTTTAAGTTGGGACAAATCTTGCAAGCCCATATGAATTCGGGAGATTCAAATAAGGATGGGTTTAAGGAGTTGATTTAAAAGATGGATGGGTCTGAAAGTATTTTAAAGGTCAGGAAAGAAAAAGTACAAAGAACCCAAGCAAAATACTGGGTGCAATTGGCAAAAGAGGAGGATGACGGGCTTACAGAAACGAAGGCTATAGTACTAGCTCAGAACTTGGCAGTGGGGGCTTTAGCTCAAGGCTTAGGGGCAGTTTTGCTCAAAAGAAAATCTGAGAATCTGCCAGAGACACCCTTGAACAAGAGAAGGAAAGACTACGATCAAGATTCACCAAAGGGCGCCGGAGATCGAGAGCATGCTTAACAAGAATTGAAGCACTGGGAAGACGAGGAAGGCTCAGTTCTATTTAAACTCAGGAATAAAGGGAATCTGAATTTTAATTACGGTTCTGATTCTAAGAAAGTGGGTAAAGGGAGAAGAAGGGTATGGAAAGCTCTCTTTTCAAGGAATGATTCTAATTTGCAATTGGTACTGAGGGATGGGAATAGTGGGGAGGAAACAAATATGGATGAAAACATGGATAGGGAGGAGGATATTAATGAAGAAGGGTGCGGTGGCTGGCCTAAAATAGCCACCGGGGAGCAATGTGTTGCTTGGGATGGAATTGTTAGGGACTTGGAACTCAAACCCAATATGGTATTTCTGTCTGAGATGAAAATGAAGAGAGGAAAAATTGAAAAAATTAGAAGAAAGTTGAAATTTGATTTTGGAGAATATTTTGACCCCATTAGTAGATCATGGGGCTTAGCAATCTGGTGGAAAGAGGGGGTTCAGTTGAAAATTGGATTTGTTTGGGAGACTTCAATGAGCTACTCTATTTATCAGACAAAGAAGGGGGCAGAGACTGTTTGCAAAGAGATTTAGATAGGTTCAGAAGTTTTATGATAAATATTGAGATGATGGAGCTGGAATTTAAAGGGTGTAAAATTACTTGGATGAATAATCGAGAGAGGGGGTGAATTCATTAGAGAGAGGCTAGACAAGGTGGTCATTAACTCAAGATAGCGTGGTCAGTTTCCTAAAGGGCAGGGGCAAGTGTTAGAAGTGATAGGCTCAGATCATTGTCCTATCTTCGTGGAATTTGAACACTCAGAAGTAAGAACACCGCCACTTTTCAGATTTGATGCAAGATGGATTAGCCACCTCAATTTAATGAACCTTGTAAAGGCAAATTGGAAAATGGAAGAAAACAGAACGGATCTAGAGGAATTCGTGAAGGGCTTAGATAGACTAAGGGATTTCCTATCTACATGGGGGGAAAAGGAATTTAAAAACAGCCAGAAACAGATAGGATTACTTGTGACAAAAGTGCAGAAATGCCTCAATTTGGATTGGAATTCTGAAACAGCAAAGGAAGTGGAGGAATTGAGAAGGAGGATAAGTGAATTATGGAATCAGGAGGAAGTATTTTGGGCTCAAAAAGCAAGAGTAGAGCGGTTGAAGTATGGGGATAAAAATTCAAAGTTCTTCCATATGACTACCCTTCACAGAAGATGCAGAAACAAAATCACAAGAGTAAGGGGCAACAATGATGAATGGCTTGAGACAGAGGAGGACATCGGAGGCCACTTTGCTCAATTTTACACGTCCTTATTCTCTTCAGTAGGCTCAAGAGACTTTTTGAATGTGCTGGACAGCGTGGAATGTGTGATAACTGAAGCAGATAACATAATGTTAATGGCTGGAATTAATAGTGAAGAGGTGAAGCAAGTTGTTTTCCAACTTGGCGGACAGAAGGCTCCTGGATTGGACGGATTCACTGGCTTGTTCTATCAAAAAGCCTGGGATATCATTGGAGAGCAGGTATGCGATCTTGTCAAAGACTTTTTTATTAATGGTTTCCCTTTAGATAAAATAAATGAGAAAAATCTTGTATTGATTCCAAAGGTAGATTGTCCCGAATCAGTCAATGATTATAGACCCATTAGCTTGTGTAATTTTTCATATAAAATTTTATCAAAAGTTCTGGCAAATAGATTAAAATTGTTACTAGACAAAATTATTGATGAAAGCCAACAGGCCTTTATACCGGGTCGATTGATTCAAGACAACATAGTTGTGGTATATGAAGTTTTCCATCATATGAAAAGGAAAAATCAGGGGAATTGTAAGGTAGCGATTAAATTAGATATGAACAAAGCTGATGACAGAGTGGAGTGGGACTTCCTATATGCAACACTGTTAAAAATGGGGTTCGACAAAGGATGGGTAGATAGGATTTTTTGGTGTTTGAACCAGGTCAAATTTTCTGTAATGTTATCCGGAAAAAGAGTCTCTTCAATTTCGCCTCAGAGAAGGTTGAGACAAGGGGACCCTTTGTCTCTATACCTGTTTATTTTGGTGAATAACGTTCTATCTAGACTTATTGAACAATAGAAGATAATGGGTAGAATTAGGGGAATTTCAGTGTCCAGGTGCTGTCCAGATGTCACTCACAGCTTTTTTGCAAACGATTCAGTGTTTTTCCTGCAAGCTGAGATGGTTTATTGTAGGAATCTGAAAATTATCATCAAAGATTATTGTGAAGCTTCGGGCCAATCCATTAATTTTGGTAAATCTTGTATGTATTTCTCAAAAAATACACCGGATGTACTAAAAGAAGAAATTGGCCAAATTTTTCAGATTCATGCAGCAGACATCCCCGGCAATTACTTGGGATTACCTATCATTTATGGGAGATCAAAATCTCAGCTATTGAACTTTATTATTGATCGAATGGAAAGGAGAGTGCAGGGATGAAGGAAGAATTTCCTGTCTGAGGCAGGCAGAGAAGTGTTAATTAAATCAATAGCAAACTCAATCTCAGTTTACTCTATGTCGTGTTTCTTGTATCCAAAAAACATTTTGCAGCATCTAGATAGGATAGTGTTAAAGTTTTGGTGGAAGTGAGATGAAAGGAACAAGAAGATACATTGGGTCTCTATGGAAAAGATGAAGCGGCATAAGTTGGAAGGGGGATTGGGATTTAAAGATTTTGAAGCCTTCAATCTAGCTTTGCTTGCAAAACTAGGATGGAGAATTCTACAACACCCTAACTAGCTTTGGGTTAAATTGTTAAAGGCTAGGTATTTCCCTAGGAATTCCTTTCTTGAGGCTAAAAAAGGCAGATCCGCCTCTTGGCTATGGTCAAGTTTCCTAGAAGGGAGAAGAGTCTTAGATAACCAAGTGATGCTTAACATCAGGAATGGATTGAACACTAGGGTATGGCAGGACCCATGGATTGGGGATTTATCGGGGAAGAAACTAGTTTCACCTTGTCCTCATGAGGCGTTTAAGGAGCTTAGGGTAACGGACCTAATGAACACTGGGGGTGGAATTTAGTGTTAGTATAAGGGTGGTTTACAGGGGCTGAATGTGATGCCATTTGTAGTACTGTTAGAACATTAAGGAATAGAGAGGATAAGTGGGTTTAGACTGGGGGAAAAAGGAGTGTGTACTCGATCAAGGAGGGGTATGAATTGGCCAAGAGGAATGTATTGAGAAGGAATGAGAATATTCCGACCTCCTCTAATAATTCCCACAAGCTGGTATGGAAAGAAGTTTGGAATTTGAAATTACCACCGAAGGTTAGACACTTTGTGTGGAGATTGATATCAAATGCCTTGCCTACGTTTGAGAACTTGTTAAAAAGAAATTGTTGCACAACAGACCTTTGCTTGATTTGCCATAAAAAATATGAGACTAGGGAACATCTTTTCTTCCTATGTGAATGGGCAAAATTAACATGGTATGGTAGCAATTTTTCCTTCAGATATGAGGAATTAGAGAATATGAGTGTGAGCCGGTGGGTTTCAAACTGTTTAAATGAGAAAGGGATTTCTTAATGGCAGAAAGCATTGATTGCTATGACTTTGTGGCAGCAGTGGAAGGCTCGTAATGCTTTTTTATTTGACAATCAGAGTCCTGATCCTATATTTGTATTCTCTCAAGCACGCATATTATTGCAGGAATTTTGGGATTCGAGAGGATGGAGTAGCTTGGAGCAACATGCACTTGTGTCAAATGACGCTTACCAAAGCAAGCGGGATTGGTGGTGTCTTCCAGAAGGTAATGTCATAAAAATTAATTCTCATTGTTCCTTCTCTCCCTTGGAAAATAGAGCAGCATTGGTATTTGTTGTAAGGGACTCAAACGGATGGTTATTAGATGGGGCTGCAAGGATTATTAATGCAGAATCAGCCTTGGAGGCTGAGGGAATTGCCTTCCTTAATGCTATTAATTATGCATATGAAAATCAGCTTGAGGATGTTCATTTTGAATCTGATAAGCAAGTGTTGATCAATTGCATAAAACATAATTCTCCTCCAAATGATTGGAAATGTATTAATCTCAAGGAAAAAAATCAGACAGGACCGGCGTTGGGTGAGACGGACACCAGTCCGGTCTGGTTTGCTTACTGAACCGGGAAAAAAATAAACCGGAGCAGACCGTTATGAACCTGGATAAACCGCTGAGTGAAGTGGGTTAACCGGGTTGAATTTTCCTGATGATTCAGCAGATCCATCTCGTTGAAGAATGGAGGATTGTGGCAGGATTCGAAGAGAAAAACATAAAGAAAACTTGAGGCTAGGGGGATTTGAGATTTGAGAAGAAAATAAGAAAGGAAAGCAACAAAACTAAAGTTTAAGATCTGTGAAAATTCCTCTCCGTGAGTGATGGCAGCCGATAACAGAGTCGGAGACTAAGGCTTAACTGCTTAAGTGACGCCTTCGCACTCTTTTGTTCTTCATCCTGTACAGATTCAAACTGAAAAAGAAAGCCTATGGCGTTGGGTGAGAAAGCATTGAGTGTTTTGACTTTTGAGCAAATAAAAAAAAAAGAAAGCATTGCGTACGGCTGCAAGGAATAGGTAAATAGCATTTAGCTAGGGTTGTGTTAAGTAAGGTAAGGGGCGTGGACCCTTAGAGTAAGGTAAGTGGGCTTGGGCCCTCACCTTCTAACAATAACAAAAAAAAAAAGACTCATTAAGGCTTAAGATTTTCAAAAAATAAATAAATGAGAAAATTTCTTTTAAATATTTAAAAAATTGCAAAAACTTAAATTGAATTAAAAAAATAAAACATATTATATATATGCACATAATCATATGCATAGTGATGACTTATCAGTTATGAATGATGATTATTTTATTATTGTCAATTAAATTATAATATTTTAATATGACCGGTCCGACCCCGGTTGACCCATTAACCCTTAAACCTGTATCGCTATCGGTTCATCGGTTCATTGACCGGTCTGGTTTTTTGTTCCTTGATTAATCTCTTTGAAAATATTCATGTTTCAAGGAACCTGATTAGAAACCATTCTTGTAATTTGATTTCCAAGAAAGCGAACTTAGTAGCTGACTGGGTTGCTAAAGTCACTTTAGGAGGGTCATGCCCGTATGACTGGGTTGATCGACCGCCTTACTAGCTCAAGAGTTTGTTGGAAAGAGATATGAGATTAGTGCAAAGATCCCTAGATTGAAGGCGTCTTTTTGGACGATGATGTCTTCACTTTTGGTTATATTATGTCTTATTATGTGCTCGTTTGGAATAGCTTATTTTTAACTTATAAACGCTTATAAATTGTGATTCACAGTATACAAGATAAGTATGTGAGAGGAATTTTATCCCGACTTACGTAATAAACATTTATATCCAAAAAATAAGTGATCCCAAACATGCTTTATGTAAATGTGTTGTAAGTTAATCTAGACTGTTGATTGTTGTATCGCTTATCTTATCAATGAAGTGCATGTTCAATGGCAAAAAAAAAAAAAAGATAAAAAGAATGAGAGATAATGAGTATAAGATATGAGAGAGAATGAATATTTAATAAGGGTAAAATAGGAAAGAGAAGCTTACATTTTCAAACAAAAAATAAAAGTTGCTTATAAAAAGGATAAGCCATATGAGAGAGAAAGTTACTTATAAATAGGACCGGAGGGAGTAAACTATTAGATCGAAATTTCAATGGTTTAAATTTAATATTATGAGAAATTATTAATAAAATCTTAAATTATTAAAAATGAGTACATAAATTCAAACTATTAAGTACTTGTTTGATTTTGTTTTCAAAAATAAAAAATAAAAGAAAATCATTTAAAAAACTGTTTTCAATAAGTTATTTTTTGAAAAAAAATAATAATTTTTTTTTTAAAAATGACTCCCTCATGTCCTTAATATAAGACATATTTATCTAATTTTATTAGATTAAGGGAGTTGGTTAAATTAATTAATTAATATAATATATATTTTTCAATACATCCAGTTATCTTCCATAATTCTCTCATTCCCTCTCTTTCTTGATTATGGTTGAAGAAGCATTAATATGGATAAATTAGGGAAGGATTAACAAAAAAACTCTTGGCTTTGTTAATTAAAAAAATTATATAAAATATTGGGTTAAGGTATAATTTTACTCTGGATGTTGTCAAAAAATATCAACTTTGCCTCAAAAATGTCAAAAATAGAATAATATTGTCCTTTCCATTAAGCATGATTAATTTTTTCCATTGAATCCTATTTTACTCATTTCTGTGTATGTGGTAGCTCCGTGTCAATACCCCCACCTCCTTATGTTTACTCTCACTGTGTACGCAAGCATCTCCTCTTCTCCTTTCTTGCTTCTTCATCTTCTTCAATCTCCCTCAGCTGATTTGAAGTTAGATCAATGATGAAACAAATCCGACACCTGGGAAGTGCAGGATTTGGAAGATGACCATGGCGACGCCAATTCCACTGTAGCTGCTGCACCAACGCCATTGTTACAGCAGCAACAGTTATTGCAGCCCATCAACCTTCCGTGCTATTTTTAACTTCCTTTTCTTGAAGGATACTGGAGCTTGGAGCTTGGTTTTGTAGGTATTGTCTATTTTGTACCCAAAGAAACATAGAGAAAATAGAGATCTTGTATCTTATTTCTAGTCTTAGACTTTATTTAATCGGTGTACTCAAAAGTGACAAATAGTTGGTGTGCTGTAACCAAGGTTCATGAATTTGGACTGGGTAGTGAATCGGTCGAGGTACTGAGTTAAGGGTCAGTGGGTTAGATTAGGGTCAAACCAAAGTTAAACAGAGGCAAAACAGGTGAGAAATTGAAGATTTTAGGCTTATTGATATGAAATTCTAAAGAATTTTTTTTTTTAAAATAGGAACCCGGACAGGATTTGGAACCAGACCAGTCTACAGGGCGGTTCGCCGGTTTCTGGATCGGGCCGGCAAGTTCGGTATAGGTTCCTGAACCCTGGCTATAACAACCTCTTGTCTTCTCCATCACTTTAACCGAGAAAGTTAAAAGATGACCATTGTGGGTTAAATGTGTGAAGATAGATCGGGTGATGAAGATAATGAGTTGGCTAATTAGTGTGTCAACTTTGCTAAAGGTTGGGGCAATATTGTTCCACTTTTTTTTTTTTGATAGTAAAAGAAATTCTACAAACACATCAGAAGCTATCCTCCTGAGTCAACATGAAATCTCATCCTGTTTACATCATTAAATAAAAAGTTGTTAATAGTATCAGGGGGTGAATCTGTGATATGAAGATCAATCGCCATATTCCAAGCTTCTTTTGCCATAGCGTCTGCAACTGTGTTAACATCCCGAGTGCAATGTGACATTTCCACTTCCCAATCTCTCTCCAGCAGCGTTTGAACCTCGACAATAAGCTGAAAATCATGGTGTTCCTGAGCTACCTTGTCTTGAATTAGATCCAACACTTCACTACAATCAGATTCAATTATGATTTTCCTGTATCCTCTATCCCATACAACTTTAAGTCCCCACAAAATACCCCAAGCTTCAGCAGATACTATCGTTCCGTGCCCAATCTGATACATAAACCCCATAAAAAAATTCACCATTGTGATCTCTCAACACACCTCCACACGTACAAGTGCCTAAGTTTTCACTCCTAGAACCATCGGTATTAATTTTCACCCATCCAAGCGGTGGTGACATCCACTGTTGTTGATTCCTTCCTGCACTTTTATCTTGAAGCAAACTTTTATTACCCCATGTTAAGCAGGCACGAGCACGAGCAAAAATGGCCTGTCTACTCCAAGTATTGTTATTAAAACATCTGTCATTACGAGCCAACCAAATATGCCGGCATAGAACAGCAAACCAAAGGCGAAACTCGACACCCTGTATTACGTCCTTTCTTCCCACACACCATGTAAGCCAGTCATTTCTCTCAAAAATGCCAAAAAATTGATCACGCCAATCCGGCGGTAAGAAACCTTTCTATAATTCAGAAGTGAATGGACAATCCCGCAAAACGTGGAGTATTGACTCGCGTGAATTATGGCATATATCACAATTTCCGGTCGGATGACTACCTCGCTGGTAACGCATCATGTTTTTCATTAGACGACCATGAAAGCACAGCCACAAGAAAATACGATACCTTTGAGGGACTTTCAATTTCCAAACACATCTCCTCCAATTAATACTGTGATGCTTTGGATTGCCTACTAGATATTTGTAAGCGAATCTAATGGTGAACGTTCCATCTGAAGACCATCTCCATACCGGAAAATCCTCCCCATTCAGATGATTAATATTGACACGTGTAATAGCTGTACATACATGGCTTGGAAGTAGGTGATTAAACTTACTCATATCCCACTATCCGGATGAAGTGATACAATCAGCTACTCTCCATTCAGTAACATCTCCAGGCAGATCACTGATTACCAAACTCTGAAGCTTGTCAAAATGTGGTACCCATATATCATTCCATAAAGAAATGTTCTGTCCATTGGTAACTCTCCATGTTAAACTATCTTTGATCTTGTCCCAACAGTTACGAATATCCCTCTACGTACTAGACTCAGACCGGCTCTTCTCAACTTTAGGAATAATATCATTACCAGCTTTATATTTTTCTCGCAAAATTTTGACCCAGAGCGAATCTCTTCTATTAATCATATTCCATCTAAGCTTTATCATGAAAGCCTGGTTCTGATAACGAGCCAACCTAAGACCTAGGCCTCCATCCTCCTTACGTGCACACACGATGTCCCAGGAGACTAGATGAGGTTTTCTGCTGGCTGAACTACAATCCCAAAGGAAGTTACGACAACATTTATCAATTTCATCACAAATTCCCAAAGGAAGAGGCACTGTCTGCATAGCATAAGCTGGTATAGCCGACAAAACAGATGACACAAGAGTATGCTTGGCAGTCATCGATAACATGTTAGACTTCCAATTAGCCAGACGAGCATCCATCTTATCCAGGAGAAACCTATACATTGCCTTTGATCTTCGTTCATGTAAAATAGGCATTCCCAGATATTTCCCCAGATTCGACGTTTGAGTAAAATTTAGAAACTCACTGATTTCTTTGCCTTTTATGTGATTTACATTCTTAGAGAAGTAAACTCTTGATTTTCCTGTATTAACTTTCTGCCCCGAAATGTCACAGAAATCATCTAGGATAGCCTTAATAACCCCTGCGTTATCTAGATCTGCTTCTGCAAACAAAAAGATATCATCAGCAAAAAAATATGAGAGATAGGAGTACCTCTTTTGGAGAGCCTAAACGGTTGCCAAACACCCTCTTCTACTGTCGTTTGTATAAGATGCCTCAATCTTTCCATCATGATAACAAAAAGATATGGCGATATTGGGTTACCTTGTCTAACCCCTCTGGAAGGGAAAAACTGTTAGATCAAGCGTTTCACCCAAGAGGGGGGTGAATTGGGTAATACTGAAATTTCTTTCGAAAATATAAAACTTTGACAAAAGAATTAAAACAGTAATGAGTAAGGAGAAATATCACCGAAGTGTACACCAGGAGTTATACTGGTTCGGTCACAACCACTTTGACCTACGTCCAGTCCTCAGAGCTTCTCTGAGAGTTTTACTATAGCTTCCAAGATTCAGTGGGTTCTTGGCACCTCAGTACAAGCAAGTTCCTTTCACCTGGACACTCGCTCCCCCTTACAGGTTGTAATCCAATCCCAACTCAAGGTTCCACAACCTTAAGTTATCTCAATAACAAATATTGAGTTTAAATGAAATATCTCTCTTACAGAGTGAATGATAATCACTGAAGCATAGAAATACAATTTCAACGTGAAAACAGAGCAATGAACTTAATGATACGTTCGTATGTGTGCTTGGTTGTTCTTTCTCTGTTTGAAGGTTCCCATATATATAGGTATGTTGGTGATGACCGTTGGAACACTTCCTTTCGTCCGTTGGTGAGTGCGCAGCCACTATTGACTTTTCAAGTTTTTGAAAAATATCCGTTGGCGGTGGTTGGCATTTGAATGTTTCTTTTGACTTTCATCTCTTAATATGATTTCTTCATTGTTTATCTGTAAATAGACTAAGAATACTAATATAATGAAAGGTTAATCATATAGGAAACAATATAATGTAAGTTTGAATGATTTCTAAATTTCTGGGTATGCTTACTCGAGTAGCTCCTCGAGTAACCCTTGAAGTTTACTCGAGTAGCTCCTCGAGTAACATCGAGAAATCATTGTTTAATTGAAAGCCAATGAAGAGAAACAAGATTACTCGGGTAGTGCATGGAGTAAACTAAATTTCAGACCTTTGGGAATAGTTATTTACTCGGGTAGCTACTCCAGTAATGCTTTTGCAACTTCATAGATTACTGGGGTAACACCTCGAGTAATCCTTTAAAAACTTTTGATTACTCGATGCTCTACTCCAGTAATGTTGGCAGGATTTCAAGGCCGAGAGCAATTACCTTGTTACTCGAGTAGGGACTCGAGTAATGCATTCATTTTTGCATAGGTTACTCGGGTACCACCTCGAGTAATTAAGACTTTTGAGCATGACTTACCCGGGTAATGACTTGAAGTTTACTTTGAAAATATTTGTGCATACTGGGGTACTTACTCGAGGAATCCACTTAAAATAAACCATGAAAAACTTGTATACTAGAGTAAGTACTCGAGGAAGATGAAACAAAGAGAAATCAGGTTAATCGGGTATCAACCTCAAGTTTTCACTTACTTTAGTATGTTACTCGGGTAGCTCCTCGAGTAACATTGGCAGTGGTACAAAGTGCCGAGAGTTACATATTTTCAGAAACAAAGTTACTCGAGTAGGTCCTCGAGTATCATGGGGAAAACTTGAAGGCGACTGGAAGTTTTCACAGGGTTACTCGAGTAGCTCCTCGAGTAACATTAGCAGTGGTACAAAATGCCGAGAGGTCCACATTTTCAGAATCACAGGTACTCGAGTAGCTCCTCGAGTATCATTGGAAAAACTTGAAGGCAACTGGAAGTTTTACCTTGGTTACTCGAGTACCTCCTCGAGTAACATTAGTAGGCCGAGAGCAACCTTAAAATTTTACCTGGTTACTCGAGTAGCTCCTCGAGTAATGGTGGCAGGTTACTGGAAGTTTTCCTTGGTTACTTCAAGTTTTGTCTCATTACTCGAGTAGCGCCTCGAGTAATGCCTTAGAAACTGTACTTCTGATCAAGTTCCTCAGCATTTTCTCTTGGCCAAACTTCAATGCTTCCATGCTTACTTCAAGAAAAGCTTATTCCTGTCATTACTTAGTTCAAGCTTGATTATTAATCATTTTCTTTTCAAACCATTCTTTTGTTATCATCAAAACATGAGATCTAACAAAAACATATTAGTAGCTTCTCCATTCAAAGCAATTGCAATTGAGATGTCGACATACAAGCTTGAATAAATTTACTCAGATATTCAGGAATCTTGAGTTCTTTAAGACAGTCGTAGACAAAATTCCATCTCACACGATCATAAGCCTTCTCTAAATCAATCTTAATTGCCATGAAACCCTTTTTCCTTTTTAAGGACTTCATAAAGTGAATGATCTCCTGCACAAGAATAACATTATCTGAACTCTGACGCCCTTTAACAAAACTGCACTGATTCGGGGCTATCACCAAAGGCATGATTGCCTTGAGTCTTTTTTATATAACCTTCGTAACAATCTTGTAGACGACATTGCAAAGGCTTATAGGATGAAAATCACGAAACGTCTCCGGATGTTCCACCTTCGGTATGAGTACAATCTGAGTCCCATTGATTTGTCGTATCCACCTCGGGTCATTAAACACTCTTTTCACTAATTCAATCACAGTCAATGAAAATTGTTCCACTTTTGATACTTCCCAATTGACATTGCACCAAAAAATACTTTTGGGTAACATTGAAATTTTCTGACAATTTCTGAGGTAAAATTGGACTTTAGTCCTAAAATATGAAATCTAAACTGTTTAAATTTTAATCTACTAGTTGAGAATTGAGATGGAAAATGGCAAGGAAGGTAAGTGGAGAGAAACGGATTCCTTATAAAGTTAGGTTGGAGCATTTTGAGGCCTAATTAAAATAATGTATAAAACTCTCTAGGAAAAATCCTAAAAAATTCCCTTAAAATTTGGAAAAAAAATCACTTGCCCTGATTTTATAATCCTAAACTTGCTCTTGTGTGTATATTTGACAAATTACAAAATCATGGTTGGAGAAACTCTTTTTCGTAATATGAGATAAAACTCCTCTCACGTATTTACCTCGTAAATTGTAAAAGCTATTTTCCAAAAGCTAATCCAAACATGCACAAAACCAAAACATAATCTGAAAATGTTTTGTTTTACCATATTGTCCATCACATTTTTTAAGGAAAAAAATGTCACCTCAGCATCCATTTTCGACGCAGGACACCAATAGTTTGGAATATTTGTGACAAAATTGGTTAATAAAATATAATAAATAATTAATGAAGGGTTATAAATATCTTAAAATAAAGGAATTTTAGATTGCATTTTTGAAATGTGACATTTGTTAAAAGGTGTTATCACTTCCTAATCAAATACACTTCATTAACTACATTTCACGAGCTATTTAATATGATCATTTAGAAAAAAAGTGATGATTTGATATTATTGAAATTGAAGTCGCCCCGGCTGTCTTTGTCAATTTGTGGTATATTAATATTTTTCTGAAATTTTTCTAATTATTCAATTTAATTTAGTGTTTTTTATTTTAATAATTTATGATTAGTGAAGCATCGAATATCAGCCATCAATTGCTATTACTACTAATGTCATTGAGTTGCTGTTGGCAACCAAAAAAGCTACTCCCTCCAGTCCTAATTATAAGATATATTTATCTAATTTTTAAAAAATTAAGGATAGTGGTTAAATTAGTTAAACATGTTTATTTTCCTAAAATACTCTTATTTAAAATTTAAAATAACATCCAATTACATTGATTCTCTGTTTTTTTTGTACCTCTCCTGCCTCACACACGACTTCTTCAAGCTTTGACACAATACGGCGTCGTCAATCTCCCTTAACAACTTTTGATCTACTCTTATTAAATTATTAATGTGTTTAATTATTATTGAGAAAGTATCAATATGGGGTATTTTGGGGAAAAATTGATAAAAATTAGAATCTTGTCTTATAATTAGGACCAAGATCAACTCTCAGATATTGTCCTATAATTAGGACCGGAGGGAGTACTAATTAGAATTTGTGGATGAATGTATCTCAAAATATAAAATATAAGTTTTATTTTAAATTTGTTTAAATATTTATTACATTTTTTCTAATTTTACTATTTGATAACTGTATTTATTTGCTCTCATTTATTTTTTTATTTATAAGGATATAATTAAAAATAATAATATATATTTATTATTTTTAGCTAACTCTAACAATTTTTTTATAATGTAGATGAGTTATTTGAAGTTTATGTAATAAGGGAATAAGGGAGGGAGAATTATTATTACTGTTACATTCTTTCTTTTTTGTTTTTGTGATTTTATTTTCTTTGTCTAGGACCTGAGCCTGAGACAGCGCATTATTGCATATGCATGCTGTAGGGGTTTAGTTAGCCTTTAAAGAGGAGCTGTCAAGGGTTTAACGAGAGCTGCGAATTCCATTGTGGAATCCTGAAACCCTAACGCCCTTTTGGATTTCACTTGAACAATGAGATTCTGGGGTTAGTCACCTTGTTCTTGATAATTCTTTCTTTTTTTTCTTTCGAATTTCATTTATTTTTCCTGGATTGCAGTAGCTGAGAGACCATCATTTCAATCGTAGTTGCTCTAGCTTTGCGAAGCTTATGTTTTGTCGGCTAGTTTTTTTTCCGTTTATTCTCTCAACATCCCAACTTTTTCTTGCCATAGATGATTTTGATTTCTTGTTTATATGACTAGCTTCTCTTTAGTTGTAATCCTCCTTTTTAACCGCAGGCATCGAAGTGAAACCTGGAAAACCATATCCTTATCACGCGGATAATGTGCAAGGGAAGCTTCATGTAACTCAGGTCTCTTTTGCATATTTAAGTCCAAGTTTTTATTCTCTTACGCATACTAAATCGACGCTGGGCCTTTAGTTTTAAGTCCTCAATGATTTTTTGAAGTTCTGTTATTAGTCTAAGAAGCATAGACACCTCAAACAAGGAGCTTTGTCCATTTCAAAGTCCTGCGTTTACAACATTACACTTTATGGTGTATCATATACTTTATCTTTTGTCATGGCATGTGCCAATGTTCACGCTGCTTAAATTATAATAGCTCTTAAGGCTGTAATATGTTTTCTTTCTGCAGTTCAAACTGGGAATCAGGTTTAATTTTTGCGATGTTATATACTTATCACGAATTGAACATACTATTGTAAATTTAGAACTATCATTGCCTTATCTTCACTTATACAGTTAAATCCATTCCATAACAAGCATTGACAGAAAGTATATTTTGGTGATTGCATGATTATAGCACTTTTATATCAACTTATCAAGTGACTGTCAGTGATTAGCATACATATACATCCATGTATAATTGTATCCATATGTTTCTAAATTGGCGTTTGGTATCATTTGAGTCAAACAAACTTGATTGCTTATGTATCTCCATTTCCCATCTTAATAATTCAGGCAACCTTAGGCCTTGGCTCATCAACTGAGAAAAGCATTCTCCAATGTTCTACCGGACGTAAAAATCCAGTCTTTTTGTGCTCCTTGCTTCCAAGTAATACTGAGTCATGCCCTTTGAATCTTGAGTTTGATGAAGATGATTTAGTGTCCTTCTCAGTAATTGGCCCACGAAGTATCCATCTCTCTGGTTTTTTTGAGGCAGCTGATGGGGATGAACTTAGGGATGACTATGAGTAGTATCCTTTTTAAAGAAGTGCCGTTGGTTTGTTTTTTAATTTTGTTTACGTATATATAAATATAATTTTGATGAAGATAGTTCATGAAGCATTACTATTGTAGATTTTTCATGTTTCCCTATAACAACCTGAAAGTGATTCTTTTGGGGAGGATGTTACTGATACAGAGGAGTCTTCTGAATTCAACACTGAAGATGAATATGCTGATGGCTTCATTGATGATAGTGATATTGACAGTTATCCATCACCTGTCCCAAATAGTGGAGGTAATTTGATTGTTTTGTTGAACCTCCTTTAAACCATCAAATTAATATGCATGTTCTGTCATTATTCCTAATGGGTGTTTATAACACATTTAATAGATACATCAGTATTGAATTATATATAGTCTCAAATCTTATGTCCTCTGGACTGTCACAGCTAAGTACAATGAGAAGCTCTCACAATGTTTATTGATGAAATGTTACTTTAACTATAATTGGTCATTCTTTGTACGTATTATGTTCAATACTAAAACACCCACCGGATAGAATTTCAAGCCATTATGTATATCTACATTTCTACATTTATCATGTGTTTCCATTATAATTATTCAATGTATAGCTGCTATACATAGTAATCATTCCATATGATGCATAATTCACGATATCTTTTTAACATATATTGAAATAAGCAGATGAACTTTGTATAATTCATTGCTTTTCTTACAGTTGTAATTGAGGAAATAGTTGATGATGATAAGCCTGAAAGTGGAGATAATACTTCCAAGAAGTTGAAGAAAAAGGTTCAAATGCCTAACTCTAAGGACTACAAGAATTCTCTGCAGCCAATTGTTGTCAGAGGTGATAAGGGCATCCCTGTTTTGGAAAGTGAAGACGAAGATGGTTTTCCAATTTCTGCTTCTCTGAAGGCAGAAGTTAAAGAAGAAAAGACACAAGAGAGAACTGTGAAAGCCAATAAAAAGAAAGTGAAAGATGATGATCATGCTGCAACATTGAAACGAAAAGTTGAAGGTGCTGACAAAGATGAGCACCTGGAAGGGTGAGATACTAGATTAATTACTTCTGTGAATTAATTTTATTATGACATTCTCTGTCACTCTTTTGGGAGCAAGGTAAATGAAAACACAGAATAAAATTGGGTTACAAGAAACAGAAGATTTGACGTTTTTTGTTTTTTGGTTTATGTCCTGCTGCTGGAATGCTGTTTTGCACTAAATATTTCTCATGATGATTTCAGGAAAAAGACAAAGAAAAAGAAAAAGAAGTTGAAAGAACAAGGTCAAGGAGACACTGCCAAAGTATCTGGTGATAGCAACGAGATTCATGATACCAGTGCAGATGGTAAGCCTCCTGAGGAGGTGAAAGAACAAGATGAAGGAACTGTATCCAATGAAAAGTAAGATCTTTGATTTGGTTTCCTCCTTCTATATCCTTATGTTTTAGGAAATTAGGGAAAGAAAATTGTACAAGATGTCAACCCTCGCTTACCTGTGGAATCCTTTTTAATTTGAAATTAGATTATATTGAAGTCACTTGTACAGAAATCTCCTTTATTAACAACATTGTAGATTAAACTCATAAGTACGTACAAAATACACACTTTTACTCCTAGAAACTCTGAACAGCCTATATTTTGAAGTTGTTCAAACCATTAAAATTGCAAATTAGTGCTAATGACCTAGAGTAAGGGGGGTTTGTGGGTTAGAATTCGTAGAATTGATGAGGGGTTGAAATATAATTTGGAACTAGAAGGGATGTGATCTGACGTGTTGTGAGTTGGTGTTTTAAGAATGTTAAGGTGGTCAGTGAAATTTACTTTTGAAATTAATCATCTCTCCTAGCTTAAATTTCTTGTACATATGGACAGAATCCTTGATGAGAAGAAAAAGAAGAAGAAGAAGAAGAAGAAGGCTAAGGATGATGGGGTAACTAATGCGAATCAAACTTCTGAGAGAGGAGAGGAGGAAATAGAAGCCAAGGCATCTCAAATAAGAACCTTCCCAAATGGGTTAGTTGTTGAGGAACTATCCATGGGTCAACCAGATGGCAAAAAAGCTACTGCTGGAAAACAGGTCATTCATTATATCGAACTTGTTGATTTTTTTGGATGGTTGGAATGTCTAAATGATGTTTACATGTGTTATTTTTCTGATAACAGCTTTTTTTTTCCCCATTCGTGCACAAGAACTTTTTTTTTTAATGTATGACGAGTTTCAATATTTTAGGAGCTCACTTGTTTCAATCTTTATTTATGCTTATCTTGATTTAAGTCTGAATACCAATGAAGTGATGTCAGATAAATTATTCAGAATTTTGGTTTAGTGATATAGAATAATCGTTAAGAGAGAAGGTGAGAAACATCTGAAATTAAGTACCTCTGTTGGTTTTTACTTTATCCTTAGTTGCTCTGATACTTCTGGTCTAGGGCGCAGTTCAATATGATTTAAACTTGCTGCACTGTAAATAGAAAAAAAAAAAAAACCTTGGCATTGACTATAGCATTTTGGTAGGTATTTGTATTTCACACATAGCTATGATGGGTATAACTACAAATGAAATTTATGCATTTCACATCACAACTAGAATGTAAAATTTTTTCTTGGAGTATTTGGTTTCTTTTCCCTCACTTCTCTAATCTGTTCAACTAATTATGGTATCTTGTTTTCTTTCAGGTCAGTGTTACATACATTGGCAAGCTACAGAAAAATGGGAAAATATTTGACTCGAATATTGGAAGGGCACCCTTTAAATTTCGCCTTGGTATATATTTTATTGATGAGTTGGTGAAAGATACCTCTACTTACATATTATCTTACCCTACTTTCTTTCTTATATGCAGGTGTAGGGCAAGTCATAAAGGGTTGGGACGTTGGGGTCACTGGTAAAATATACGAACTTTCCTTGAATTCTGATGAAACTGATATAGCTTGATATTTTGAAATATACATAGATCCCCCTTAAAATAAAAAGTTATGTTAAACTTAAATCCAGTTTTAAATTTACATAAACTTAAATACATATTTTACTAAATTAGATAGAGGGCATTTTGATATTAGAAAAAAATTGAACTAAATAAAAATAGAAGGTTATGCAAGTTCAACAAAATTTAGGAGAAATGTGTCATTAATTAATTAATTTTTGAATTTGTGACAATATTTCTTTACCGTAATTATCTTTTTTCAGGCATGAGAATTGGGGACAAAAGAAGAATCACAATTCCACCATCTATGGGGTAATGCATTTGTCCTATTTTCTTGCATTTGGTTATCCTCAATGGTCCCATTAGACTAATTAAATTTCCCTTTGGACATTCCACTCTTTTGAGCTCGATTGTTTTAAGCTGGTTTTGCCGCTGAAAATCATTTACCTGATCATATATCTTTGACCCCATAATTTGTATTTAAATGATTCGGGGAATTTAACAAAGAGCTCCAACTGCTCTAGAAGTGATGCTCTTCGATTTCAGCCGCAATTCTGAATAATTCAACCAAGAAAGATTAAATATGCCAAAGGAGGAGGCTTTTTGTAAAACTTTGCGGCCTAGTTTTTGTGCTAAGTTGAGTTATATTTGTTGTTACAGTTACGGAGATAAGCGTGTGGGGAGCAGTATACCTCCAAATTCTTGGCTTGTGTTTGATGTTGAGTTGCGCGATGTTCGCTGATTTCAGCTGCAGATTCTTCCATTAAGGCAGGAAACAAGGCCCCTACGTGTACACATTTAGCACAATCATAGGCTCAAAGTGTCAAATGCTTTTGTGAGTACAGGTTTTGAATGAGTTTGGATTGAAGTGGGACTCTACTAGTCCCAAAGAAAGATCAAAAAAATTAAACCTTTACAGTTTTGCCAATGGGGTTGCATTTTTGACGTTGGACAAGCACAATTCAATACCCAATAGCCAACATTAGATTCAACGTAATCTCTGATGATTTTTTGTTGACCCTCTTTCCTCGGTTACAATTGCATTATTTCTGGGGAAAAACCACAGTCCTCTTTTTGCTGCTTGAAATGATCAGTATAAATCAAGGTTGGATGGTACAAATTGTTTACCGGTTGGAATTATTCATATATTTTGCAAGATTTTTACACTACACCGTCATGACATCATCGTGTTGGTGAATAAACTTCCCCTTGGTTCTGTCACTTAAATGAGTATCACGAAGTTAGCAAGTCAATCAAAGATGTGAATCTATTTTCAATTAACAACAAGCATCACCAACATGAAACAAGTTCAACACACATATATATATAACGAGATTCTTGAGAACGAAACCAAAATAACTGGTAAAGCCAATGTGAAAAAAAGGAAGGAAATGGTACAACATATTTCCTACATCTTCAGAGCCAATGTAAGAAAAAAAAAAGGAAGGAAATGGTACAACATATTTCCTACATCTAAGTGTTACACTACAGATACATCATAAGAGCAGACACATGAAAGCCTAGCAACAAACATTTCCTAACACCTAAGTTTTAATTGTGGTACAACAGTTAAAAACACTCGTCTGACTATAATCACGGTCCTCATGATCTGGAACCTGACAGGTTAATTTGTCAGTGTCGGAAAAGAGCGAGCGAGCCTAAATGCTGCTGACTTGCGAAGAATATTGCATTACCAGCAGCCATGTTTAAGCAGGAATCCCAGCATTTGAGAGGCTGATATTGGACTCCTTCTCGGGCAAGGGCGATCTGTCTATCTGTCACCGGTAGACGAGTCCCTCAAGCCTTGAACATTGTTAAAACAAGCAGCATTGTCTCCTTGAAAAGCAGCAGGTGTTAGAATAGGCTTTACTCCTCCGAAACTAATATGCACTTCTTGATCAGAGACAGGACTAAAATGGGGAGGCGTAACAGTAGATGTATACCCCATCTTCTGCTTCTTGTGTTTGTGTTCTTGCTGGTGACCTGGAAGGAAACTGCCCACAACAACCTGAGGCATAAAAAATGCACAAGAATGTAATTTGATTCTTTACCAGCGTCAAGTGTCATTTCAACTCAAAAACCTTGAGCTACCAAGTGAATCTCAAATGGTGCTTGAAGTAAGATCCTCTTAAAAATGAGATAGTGTACCTGCACAGGGCCTGCAGCAACCAACAGACCAGCAAGTCCACCCCCAACGACTCGACCATCTGGACCTGCCAAAGACACACTCATTCCACCAGATCTGCTCCTTGTCACTCCGTTCTCAGTTGGCATATATGAGCCAGACAAAGAAAGAATCTCAAATCGTCCCTATAAAAGCACCAAATAAGACACTAATAAGCTAAGGGAAGATATTAAAAAATATATAAAAAATTAACTTTTAACATCAACTATGCGTACAATGCCAGAAAGAGCATGTTGCATTTAGACAAAAAATGTCAACGTCACATGTTATGAAACCCATTTACTGTTTTATATGAACATTATATGGTAGAGAAGTGTTTCGCTCCACACTCACCTCATAAGTTAAGGTACCGCCAGAGGAAGTTGGTTGTCGAAGTGTTACATTTGAAATCATACCATTTGCTGAAAGAATGCAAATAGCGCGGGATCCTTGTTGAGAGAAGGACATAACCTTCATGTTGACGTCCTATAACAGACCAAAGGAAAATCAGAATATGTATAGTATACAACATAGATTTTAAAACATACATTTTTTATATCAATACATAGACAATAGGATCTGACCAATTCATGATATATAGAGCTAAAAGGCAAATAAACTGAATACCTCGCCAGCATTAACTGTGAGTATATGGGGTGTAAAATTGGCACCAACTGAGTATGCAAGTCCATTACCTATAAAACAAGTAGAGAGATAAATGAATGGAGAGGCAGAGAATAACTGGTTGCTGGTTCAGAATGACACTTTCTAGTACACGATCCACTTGCACTTATTGTTTTGTTGAATAAAAGGAATTCACAAAGTCAAATAAACTTCATGCACCATCCAGAAATATGCAACACACTTTTACTTCTTTGAGAAATACATTAATCAATAAAACTGTGTCCAACAATTAGAACCAGTATAGAGCTTTTAAATATAAAGAATCAGTATGTCCTGCCTCAAAGCTGAACATAATGAATGAATTAATTAACATAAAATTAAGTGTCACAAGTCCTGCCTCTTTGTGACATGCAAATGTATCTTACACATAGAAGACAAATAATGTACACAATTTAAAATTGTCATCCCCGAGTTTACTCTTTCATCCACAATAATACAAATAATTCCACTTTATTGAAAACCTTTCCCCACCAAAACTCCAATAAATAGTATCCATTTGAAATCATGCTATTTTAAGAATAATACTTGCTCATCATCATTAATTAACAATATGCCAAGGTTCCAAGCTAATAATATCCTGCAATGCAAGGCAGGAAGCATGCTTTTAAAAATACTTTTCAGTCTGAGGTTTCTACCAGAAAACAAAACTGAAAATGCCAGCCCCTCCCATTATTCCATTTCTGTCTTTGTAGTTAGACTATGCCATCTTAACCCGGAGAGGGGAAAAAAAGGCTAATGACTCAATGGCCTAGCAGCATGTAGTCCATCCTTGGTGGTGAAAGGTCGCGGGTTTATTGTGGTTTTACCCCGAGCATTTGCTTGCCCTTTCACCGATTCAATCATTCAAAAAAGAATTCAAATTCGCAAAGAGAAGAGAAATTTTACCTATTTTTTTACTAGAATTGGTTGAATAGGATAAGTAATCGTTAGAAAAAAATCCTGCCCTCCCAAATAGATAGATAGCTGGCTTCACCTTTTTATACATTTTACAATAACCTATCCCTTCCTCCTCACAGCTTCTATTCCAGATCTGAAAGGAATTTTGGCTACAAGTCCCCTCAGACCATTTTAAAGACACGAATCAAATCCCAGAAAATAAATATGCATTAGAAAGCCACGATCAAAGGAATTAGCTAACTGTCCACATGCTTGAATGTGTATCCCAAAAAAAAAGTCAGATAAGATTCCTATTCCTCAGAAGTAAATGACAAGGCTATAAAGAATCCAACCCGTTTATTGCCCTCCTACCTTCGAGGAGACCAAATGTAACAGTGAAACAGACATAGCTACAGATATAACAGTAAAACAAAGCTCAAGCAGTAACTGAAGTTGAAGATAAACTACCTGGTCCTGAACTTTCGTATTCATACTTATTATACGTCTTCTTCATCGATTCAACAGACCGTCCTCTGCCCCGCTTCCATCCAGAGAAGTCACCGGTCAACGGAATTGATGATGAAATCGGCATCGGAGACAAAGCCAACGCCATTGAGCCATCGGGAGCATACTTCCTTGGCCTCCCTCTCTTCTTCTTAACATTCGCGCCTGGAGTCTCCGTCCCCGTCCCAGTCGCTGGAGCACTTGCAGGTGCCGGAGCCGCCACTTCAGTCCTGCCGGTGAACTGACCGGAGTTTTCATTCCTCGAAGCTACGTGGAAGCTGTCCGGGGCATCGTTATCGTTCAGCACAAGCCCAGAACCAAAACTCTCCTTTTCCTCCATTTATATAAATCAATGAACACACAAGAAACACCAAAAGCTCAAAAAATCCTTAAACCCCACCCATTTAAGGTTTCAAACCTTATTTTCCAACCCAAAAAATTAGAGCAACAATATATACAATCTTGAATGTAGCTGCTTTCTGCAAGGGAATATATTTAAATCCAGGACAAGGAAACCCAGAAATAGTACAACAATGACGTTCGAGCTCAAAAAGAAAAATTGCAAGCTCACAGAAAACTTCAACAACTCAAAGCCTTTTTCTCTGAAATGATGAAACAGACGAAAAATCTAACAGTGCAATCGCAGAAGTTGAACTTCTTCTCTCTTCTGCGACAAGAACACAGTGCTGAGGTTCAAATCTCCACCATTGCAGAAACCACACAGAGCTTCAAAATTTTCCACAATTTCGAGAAAAAATATCAACAATTACAGAGAAAAATAACTCATCTGCTTCACAAATTTCTTCGGAGTGATATATGAATTTAGGGTTTTGCGTGAAAAGGAGCAGTAAATAAATAAAGTTGAAAAAATTGAAAATTAATAATTAAATAAGATTAATAAAGTAATAAATATTTTAATTGCAAAATTGGAAGTATAAATTGTGGTTAAGAAATTGGTTCACGTCCGTCTTGTAAATTTAATAAAGGTAATTTAATATTTATTAAATGAGTGTGAATAGAGATGCACCTAATTTGAATTTGAACAAATTAAAAAATGATTATGACGGTTTTTTCGAAAAGAGAGGAAATGCCTTTTTTTATTTGAATTTGTCGTTTATTTGTTAAGATCCTTAAATATTTATACCTTCAAAGCTGTAAAGTTAAGCTTCCGGCCATTCCCATTGCTCCAACAACTGACAAGGTGTTTATCTTTTCAGGGAAATTAAAGTTGACCAAAAATCTTAAAATTCAAAAGTCATTACTCACTAAGATAATCAAGATAAATTAAGATAATTCACGTGAATATATTATAGCATTTTTATTTTTTTAATAATTTCTAGAAAGATCTTAATATATAATTATATGGTATCTGTAGATTGGATGAAGAAGAAGCATATGTTACCGTAAATATTTATTTTTTGGTGATAAAAAAATTTAAAGTGAATTATATGTGGTCTCTTAAAAGTTTGCTTAAATTGTACATAATTTTTTTTATTCCACATATCACCATCACCTTCTTTTTATGCTTGTTTATTAAATATGCTATTTTTTCAAAAAAATAAATTATTCAATTATGTTTAGTGTCATAGTAAAAGAAAATTCAAATTTTTGTTAAAAGTTGGCATCAGTTAAATTATTTTAATAAACATGTTAATAATGGAAAATTAATATCTTATTGGACAACAAATCAAATAACAACAATTTTCTCTATATAAAATCTAACAAACAGATAAAAAGAATTAGATCAAATGAAAAGAAAGCACACAAGAAGCACTGAAGCCGCAAGCCAGAGGTTTTTGTTTTAGCGATTCGATTGCTTATAAGTTGCTTTTTAATAGTGATTTACGGTATACGAAGTAAGTATGTGAGAGGAGTTGTGTCTCGATTTACGTAAAAAGCAACTTATAAGTTTTTATAAGCTCAAACAAACATGCTTTAAAATACGATCATCTAAAGTCTAAACCCAAAAAAAAAAAAAACAGAGAGAGAAGCAGCTAGCAATTGGTTAATTTGATGCTCAAGACTTTGATTTTTCTTTTTCAGTTTCTTTTTAAACTTCAATTCAGGAGAATTAACACTCTGAATTTTTCAAAGTGAGATCTCAAATTTTCAAAGCTCTGAATTTTTTGTATCGCCACTTTTAGAGCAAGTTTTTAAGATTTTTTTTAAACATTTATCTCTCAATAAGCATGTGAGAAATTCAGTACCCACTCACATGTTCAAATTATTTCACATGATAGACTCAAATGGTAGTGTTGTTTGGAAAGATAAATAAATGCAAAATGTAAGAAATGATTGTATTTGAAAGAATGAGACTTTATCTTTGAAATGAATATGCACAAATCCCTTTCATTACATGATAAGTTTTTAATTGATTTAAATTCAGGGTGGCACATGGAATTCAGGAGATTCAGGAGCACTAATAGCAAAAGTGAGAGAAAAAGATAATTAAGTTTGAAAAATGGGATTAGTCTTGTCGTGTCGGGGTTTGCCCGTTTTTTGTTTTATTTGTTGTAGTTAGTTGTGAATTCTTGTTCACCCATTTATTGGTAATGTTGGCCCATTCTTTTATATTTTGATTTGATTTAGCCCATTCTAAGAAAGAGTCCAGGTCTAGTCCCCCACACTCTTAGAGTCTTAGGTTTCTTTCTTGTCCATCTGTGGTACTTGGCTTCATCCACAGATTCTTTGTTTGGGGGGGTTTTTCCTTCCTTTTTAACTTTTTCTATTTTTGGTATTTCTTCAACTGATTAAATTTGTAATGAATTGCAAGCCTTGTATTTATTTTACAGTTAGGGATATAATATAGCAGGATACCAATAGTGCAAATGTAAATGAAAATGGAAAATATTCAGTGTAAATACTCTAAAACGTATATAACTCTCTATGGATTCTTTTCCAAAGAATAACTTTGTGTCCTTTTCATTCATTTTATTTTATGCATGGAAAATTGATCCTAGGCTATATAGTTCAAGAAAGTTCAGTAAGTTCGCTTTGGCCAAAAAAAAGTTTATTATATTCAAGAAAAGGTTTTTTGGTCAAACCATAAATTATTAATAAAATATAAAATTCATGATAAATTCTACTATTTATAATATAATTTAACTTAAATTCCATGCATTGATAAATAAAACTTAATTCCATGCAATGCAAAAGTAAAATTGTGCCCAACTATTTTCCAAAGCTCAGGTACCAATTGTTTTTGGCCGGAAAGAAAACCTATGCACTTAACTCTGATAATTCCGATGACACAGACCTGAGATAATTGTCGCCTTGGACACGAGCAAAGAATCAAGCATCCAGCATATTTTTTATACACACAAAATTGGGAGACATGTTTCCAATAGAAAAATAAGTGGCCAAAAGCCCAAAACAACGTCCAGTTAGAAAACTTCACCCAGCAAAGAACCCAATAAAGAGGGGAACATAAGTTGGAATCTCGGAAAATAAACTTGTTGAGAGAGATGAAAACCTTTTTATACTCTAAGTCTCAAAAGGAATTATACCCTTGATCAAACAAAAAAAAAAAAAAAGGGAAAGGAGAACCTCTAGAATGGAGTTCTGATGGACTGTGTACATAATTGGGAAGCCAATTACAATTGACTAGACAGCTTCTCTACCTTAGAAGAATTAAAATGAATTTTTAAGAAAAAGAAAAGAAAAGAAAAAGCTAACACAACACAAACCCAGCTCTTCTTTCCTCAAAAGAGTATTCAATCTCTTGAACCACCGAGTCACAGCCAAATGGAAATGACAGGGAAGGAGGAGGAGGAGGAGGAAGAGCTGGAGTCATAGCCAATTTCATAGAAACTGAAACTACCGATGACGGTGTGGTGGGGATAGGGAAGGGCAATACCTTCGGGGTCTTGTTATTCTCTTCATCATCTTCTACCATTGTTGTTGCTATCTTGGAGGGAGTACTGAATGGCACATTTTTTAGTGCATTAGCTTTCTGCAACTTTTCGCTCTGTATGCTCAATTCACCTTCCATGTTTGCTCTTGATGATAACGTTGATGAAGATATAGGACAAAAAGGTTGCCTCATCAGAGGAGATTTTATGTCAAGAAGCGAATGTTTTTTCCCAGTGACACCGGCAGCAACATCGTACCTTCTTGCTGCATAATCAAAGGAAGTGGAAGACATGAATGGAAGAGATCGAGTCATGTAAGAGTCAAGTAAAAGAGAAACATGGGAAGGAATATATACATTCTTGTTTATGGCTATATATGTTTGTGGGGCTTATGTGAAACACAAACATCAAGGAAAGAGCTGTGCTAAATATACCAGCAGGATAATATGGGAAAATCTATCAGCTGATGTGGCTTTGACTTCCTTCTTCAATATGAAAGACAAAAAAAATGCCTAAACCTTCCTTGGGCCCACCACAAACACTCTTATAACAACAGCCATCAAGAGTATGGGAGAGAATCCGTCGGAGCATCTTCGTCTAAAAAAAGGAAAACATAAACAAATGTATCGATCTTTTGTTGGCAAATTATATGGGTTAACTTTTTTGTTCATGGTGATTGATTATTTCATTATTTTCTTGATAAGAAAATGGACCCCAGAAAAACAAGAAGACAATAAACGACTGAACAAAAAATGAGTTAAGAGAAGAGAAACAAAATTTTGATCTTACCAACAATAATGCTCTTTTGGTTAACAATCTCTGAACCTAGAAACTATACCATCCCACCCACCCACCCTCTTTCCACTTTCTTAATCCATAGGTGGCCTAATATGTCAAATGATTGCTTGATCTCTCTGTTCTCTTCTCAATCAAAGAGGAAGAAATACGGTTATCAAATTTTTACAAGGTGAAAATACTGCAAACCCTGAATTAAAAATTACAAGAGTTAATAGAAACTACCTGATAACAAAGAAGAATTGTCATCATCCAAATAATTATATTCATCAATTTGATGTGCATTGTCGGTCTTCCTTGTTGAGCGTGACTCAGTACCTTCAGGCTTCGTAGTTTGAAGCGTTCCTCCGCCGTGTCCTCTATTAGTTGCACAGCCAGAGAAGGTCCTAGTAGTCGTCTTTCTCGGAGTTTGAGGCTTTGATGAACTTGCTTTTGACCCATATCTTGCTTCCTGTTCAGCTATCATTTGTCCCTGAACTCTCCTTAGATCCTGAGATAAAATTTTTCTGGCAAGTTATGGATGAAATGGCACTTCAAGGAATATGACTGAGCTTTCAATGCAATAAGAGATTCATACCCGTTGCCTACGACGTACTTGCTCTTTCTCCTGCTGTAGTGTATTGTACTCTTCAAGCATAGAAAGCAGAGAGATCTGAAATACACACACACATCAGCATTCTGTTTGGACATTGGAGTCACTTTACTTGACACTAACTCATTTATGCATCGTAGAGAGAATACATACACCATCATATGTGAACTCAATTCCTCTTTCCTTTTCCCATGCGATTGTTTTTGAAGTCAAGGCATCCACCAATGCTGCGCATAAAGACATCCAAGAGTAAACGAGAGGAGTGAGAGGGTCACGAATTCTCACATTCATGACTGCGAATGAATTCTCATCTGGGCTTTGTAATCCTTTATGATTGTTTTAATGGAAATACTATTCTCTTTTGTGAAAAAAATATCAACTACATATCTTCTAGCACACAAGTCGCAGGTTTGATGACCAAAGCTCAAGAAAGTTTGACGAGTTAATATTCAAGTTGGGGAGTAGATGTTGATCATCCCTAACTTGAGGTGGGGAGTGTTAAGAGTTTGAATATTTAAACATCTTTTTCATATTTGTCAGTCACATTTATTTTAATTGTTTAACGTTTTTACTAAGTTAGCACTTAGCAGTCAATTCAAATTAAATCAGATTCTCTCTGTTAAATATATTTAGGTGTATTCAGATACAAAGATCGAATACCTCTGTTTTCCTTCAAATTTTATCTCAGCATATTTGAAAGAAATCGAAAAAAATCATCTATATGACTATATCATTGGGGCATAAAAGCAAAATACTGTCAACAACTACGGCAAACCATTAAAATATGTACAGACCTAAATGTTATTAACTAAGGCACAAGCTTTCTCAGCTCGCTTGAGAGTGAGATCAATAATTACCTGGCATTTTATTAACCAAGGCACGGGCTTTCTCAGCTCGCTTGAGAATAAGGTGAGTTCCTTTGCCAGCATTATATCGATTCTCATCCTGGAAGATAAAACAAAATGAGCAGCAAAAATTGACGAGGAGCTATATCCTAAATGAACATATTAAAGGGGGATGTAACCAACTCACTCTATTATATTCCTCCAACCAAGTCTCCTCGTCGCGCGCCACAAGCCATTTCTCAACCTTCTCAAGTATTTCTTTTCGGCTAAAAGCTTCCTCTTTTGCTTTGGCAATCTGAAGCTCAATTTGCTCAAGCACACAAGCTGGGTCTACAAATCCTGCGGCAAAAAGGAGGATGCACATTTTTAGCTAGTGGAAGAAACAGTTGCATTTGAGTCCTACATGTCATTCGACAGAAAGTTACCTGACTCTATAGCTTCAACAACACATTCGATTGGACTGTCTAATTCTGAAACCAAATGTGTCTTTCGACAAATCTCCTCTAGCTCTGTTCTCTTTCTCAACACAAGCTCTTTCATTTTGCTTGCTTTTATTTCTTCCAGCCTAGTTACTTCAGCCTCAACCTGCATCAAAGCACAAGTTCTCCATGAATAATGAACCGCATAAAATAAATAATGTCGTTGTCGAACTCCAACTAATCATAACTTACATAATGAATAAAGTCCATAGACAAGGTGTTAGGCTCAGTCATTTCATGTTCCGATGCAGCTATGTTACAAGTAACATTCTGAAACTTCTGTTGCTCTTCGACTGGTGTATCCATCAAGTTCCAGAGCTCCAACATAGTCGTTGCAAGATCTTGGAGCTGCCAGACCAAGAGCAAATGTCTTTCTTCAATTAGCCACAAATAAGAGCAAAAAAATTCTAATTCAGTATAAAAAGGAGTGCCAAGAAAAAAATCAGCATTTACCTTCTGCATTCTCTGTAATTTAACTTCCCTCAGTTTTTGTGTAGCAGCATCTAGTTGCCGGATTGTATCGTTACTTGCACTCTTAGAACCTTCGGAATCCCCCAAACTAGGATTAAGGTCGCAGAGTGTCTGCTTAAAGTCCAAACCAAGCACTGAAGTTAAAGATTTTAAAGTATATAATTGGTCCTGGACCTTCTTGAGACGTTCACTCTGCATAAAAAGAACATACAAAGCCTAATCAGTACTAAAGAGAACCACGGTCAGGTGATCAAATATGACCAAACAGAAAACAACTGACCTTTTCTTGTTGAAGTGCATGCAGCTGTCTGTGCAATTCTTCAAGCTTTATCAAGGTTAGATCAGATTCGTCTACAACATTTTTCACTAGAGCAGATTCTTCGGGTCCATAGATCTCATTACATATAGCCAGTATCTGCTCTTGGACTTCTATAAATTGATTTATTCGGTCAGACCTTCTTTTCTGCATCTCCTCTAGCTCTGGAAGAATAATTTCAAGCTCTTTCCTCAAGCTTCCAGCTTTTATATCAGACTGGAAAAAGAACAAAGGGAGAGAGAACAAATCCTCCTTAGCAGTCTAACTGGTTAAAAAATAATGTCAGCAGCAAAAAAATCTTCAACTCAAAACAGTATCAGTTATTTCTTTTAAATTATACCATCTTTTGACAAGAATGCAGATTGTTCCTCTTCATTTCCACATTTGATACATGATATGGTAACCACATAGTGAAAGTTTTGGTACAAATCTCTTTAATAGTTTCGGGAAAAAATTTTACAGCCAACTTCATTAAAATGGCTTTACCTCAAAGCACACATAGCTCATGCCAGCTTGACACAGACCTTTTCCCCATCATTTACATAATATAGGAGTAGAAAATAAAAATCGGCAATTTGCAAAATATCCTTGTCAATAAAAAATGTGCAGGATATTTCTAACCTGTCTACTATGTACAGGTCGCTCTCCCATTGCTGAACAGATGGCTGCAAGTTCTGCTTCAGAATCAGCAATTTCCTTCCTTAAATGAGCTTTGGACTGATTTGCCTGATCTACTTTTCTTCTGTACACATGCAGACACTCTTGGTCGAGATCAAATAATGTTTTATCTCTTTCAGGCTCAGACACCCCAACTTCATCCCAAATGTTCTGATTATGGAAAGTGAGGCTTTGATGAGATTATCTCCAATTTAATTGTACCTACTGGGCTTTTTTTTTTTGGTTGTTGGGGGGGGGGGGGGATTATTCAGAATATCAATCAGAAAAACGTAATGTATACCTTAAGCTCATAAAGAAGTGATCCGCAAGTTGTTTCATACGGTAGAAAAGGGTCATTTTTGTGTTCAGACATTTCGGAGCACTTTTATCTGCAAAAACACGCTATTTTAAAGGGTAAAGCATTGAAAAAAGCCAAAGCAGAGGAACCATCGTGTTAGAAATTGCAATGTCGTCACATTTACAGAAACCAACAACAAACTTGCATCAGAAAACTGACGACTGAATAGCTGAACAGCCAAGCAAGGGAAATTGAATGCCAGTATAGAACTATTCGTCATCTTAGAGGCGCTAGCAAAACGAATAAAAGAAGCAGGAATTTTTTTAATATACTGTAGATTCGGTTAGAATGACAGTAAGCTCAAATTGTGTTCCTATCTCCCTCAAAAAAGTCTATTGGCCGAACATGCCACACGTCTTGAGATGAGAATATGCATAAAAGACGGGCACCAATCCCTCAATAGTCACTAGTGAAATTGCCGAACATGCCTCTTGTATTGCTTTCTTTATAGATACTTTTGAATGCACAACCCCACAGTTTGCACCTTTATCACACGGGACAAGCCCAAGAGCTCATTGAAAGAACATAGGAATAATCCTACATTTGGTTCGCTACTGCATACTGCCACAATATCATTTGTCTGAATCCCAATGACTTTGACCTCGACAAAAACTGTCCAAAATCGACAATGAAAACAACTAAGATAGTACTTGTTATTTTCATTATCCCACCATGGTGCTAGTGAAAACTGATAATTGATCAATCAGGAGTTCAGAACTCGTAGTTTCAGATTCCAACAAAAGAAGAACACAGAATTCTGCCATTAATAGGTATCTCAGCTGGAAAACGGGAAACAAATATATAATTCATCACAAAACGGAGAAAAAAACACAGAGATAAGGTTCAAGAGAGAGAATCTGAGAATAGCAATTCACAATGCGAAAATGAAAGACGATCATCGACAAGCAAGGATATACAATTGCTTGAACAATTGGAAACTAAATTGAACAAGGTTATATTCAAATTGAGGTATCAATGCCTCGATCCTAAATAAGGAAATGTCGCTGTTCCTGTTCCCGTCACATTCTTCGGAAACAAAATTCTGAGAAAATGAAAGAAACAAAACGAAAATGAAATTCATGATCCAAGAAATGACCTGAACAAAAAGCGGGAATCGTTTGTATTGGAAATCCCAATTCTCTTTTTCTTCGCTCCTGAGAAGAGGAGAGTTCTGGAGGAATGATCTTCCAGAGAAAATATATTTGAGATTCTCTGGAAAATTCTGGGAAAATGTATGTTATTTAGGTTTTGAATGTTGAGAAGAGAAATTAGAAAGCAAGAGAGATGGAAATAAAGAAATTATAGCCGTTGGTCCGTTTCAGAGCATTGCGAGCGTAATTGATCGGGTTTTTAATTTTTGGTATATTACAATAAATAACCATTGGGCTCAGGTTAACAAAAAAAAAAAAAACAGTTGGTCCAATAGATCTCCAAGAAAACGAATAATGAGTGATAATATCTGATATTAATTCTGGGAGAAAATTTGAATTTCAAATAACGCGACTGAAATCGCCCGTTAATAATTGGAAATCAGTAAGATGATCCAAGCAAATCATAAATGTTTAAATATTTCTTAATTCATTTAATTTAATCAATTATATTTACACAAAATCTTATGTTCCCCAGTAAAATTTCTAAAATCAATATATCGCATCAAAATTAATTAAAATATTCACTTGTTCTAAGAAAATTGAATCTCCTACGTTTACCATAATTCATATTCATAATGAATAAATAAAAAAAATTATCAATATGTTACAACAAAATATAATAAATTACACATTGGCAAGTTATTGAACTAGCCAATTCAAAAAAAAAAAATTTGTATATTTGGTTCAGATGCAAAATAAATTTTTAAGTGCGTCCATGCATGTGAAAATTTCAGGCATTCATTAATGAACGAAAATCCAAAAATAGTTCAAGAAAGAAAAACAACAAAATGTCCCTAAAAGGAGGAAGACATCGTTGAATGTTTTTTGCTACATCAAATTCACAAACGTATTGGTAACAAAAAGTTATCATACCTCACTTATTACAACGGGTAACAACTAAATTAAATGAAGGAATAAATAAATAAATAAGTAACTACATTGCTGAAGGTGATGTCCAAAATCTGATCATAGCTTATATTGGTGGATACAAAAGAATTAAGTGCAGATTTATCCTATCCGGGAGCAGCAACTAGCTCCAAATTTCCAATAGCTGAACGGTTAAAAAATATGAATGTATTAGATTTTTGTTGGAAAAGTCTATCAAAACTTTACTTAAACCTTTGTCCTTAAATGAGTCAAACTTTCTAAAACTAGTTTCACCTCTTCTCAAACTTGCTTGCGCAGAAACAACATGTAGCTTGATCATAGCAAAAGGGCGGTGCAATGAATAATTCTAACTCCCAAAAATGGATTCCTATATTTACCTAAAGATTCTCATTGACAAATCTGTACAGGTCAAAAAGCACCATTCCTCAAGAAGCAGGGCTTTCCACATCAATACCTGTAACAGAAATGAACTTCATGATGACCTTCCACTATTATATTCTCTCTGAATGATTTCAAGCACAAGTTCATTCCAGGTATCTACAGGACCAGGCATGCACCAGTGCAAGCAATCCTGTGGTGGGGGCCTTCCATCAGGTCCCCGTTTCGTGACCTTATTCGGGTCGGGGCTCCGGTATGGACCTGGATGACCATCATGGCGGTACTGAAAGGCATCAGTGATATCCATCAATACCAACTTTGATTTATTATTCCTTGCCTTCTTCATTGCAAGGTTAAACCCATTGACTTGTTTCCCATGCATTGTGTCAGTATGCCCATTTTTCACCATTTCACCAGAAGCAAGAGGCTTAAGTTTCCCAGTGCAAGATCCTCCCGTATTCCAAGCCCCACCCTCATAATGATCTGGTGAATAGGAACGCAAAATGGTAAGGCCTGTGTAATTTGGATGATTAACAAGAGCAGTGAGGATTGTTTCAACAGATATCCCATATGCTTCTATGTTATTAACCTTCATGGATCTAGATTTTTCTGGCCACCATAACTGTCCTCCTACTATCTCATTGTTCAGTATGTACACAGACTTTTTGGCAAACCAATGGCCTGAAGAAATGACAACCACGTCGAAGGTTGGGATGAAGTTCATGAGCTTTTCATCAGGGGCATCGAGATGGAGCTTGTCAACCCCGGCTGGAGCGAAATCAAACTGCTCATTTGTGACTTTCACAAGCCAAGAGGACCATATCCGAACTATCATTACAGATGTGGACCTAAAATAATATCGCTGCATGTTCCTGTTTCCTCTGTTCTTGGGTACCTCTACCTGAAAATAAACATATTTTCCAGTCATGCATTTCATCGTTGACTAATGGATGCTTAAATGCACGCTCACCGTGCACACACTTGTACATGTATAATGGACAGATATACCAAAAAACATCAACCACGATTAGAGTAACAGTTGATATGAAAATGCTTTATCAATGTAATGTAGAAACCACTTGAATACTTGATAACTACCCTTGAACATGTATTTGGTAAAAAAGAAAAGAAGAGAAAATGCAGTAAATGTCTTTAATTTTTGCATCAAAGGTTTCTAAATTGATCTTGCTACTTTCTAGCAAGAAAACCACTTCAATGGTACAAAACTAAGGCCACATAAAACTAATTTGATCTTGCTAAGCCCAAAGGTTCCTTCCATTGTTGGGAAAACTTTTACGAGCAAAGTTGGTATAAAAAATGGAGAGTCATATGGTCCCATCTTTGAAGGGAAAATGGTGAGGCGACTCGTATAAAATACCTCAGGCTGATCTTTAACTCTTTAGCATAATCATGAACCAATCACCCCTGAAATTTAACTACATAGAAGTAAGTCGTAGCTTCAAGACACTAGGCAAGTGGTCAAGTTTTATACAAAGTGTGGAATTAAGAAAATAACCTGCCAAAGAATACACAACATTGATTCCATCTGATTTCGAGCTACTGAATCTCCAATGAAAGCCAAAGTCTTCCCTCTCATTAGTTCCAAAAATTTCTTGGGGTCAAATCGTGGAAGGTCACACTGAAAGGGCTTCCATCTCCAGTTCTCATAATCCTTGTCAGGTCTTCCATTACCTTGACAGTTCTGCATTTGAGTTATTATAGGGCATGAACTGTTTGTATATAATGGTCCTGATGGATCATGTATCCAATTACCCTGGTATAAATCACATCCTGCACAAAATACAAAGCAAACACGAATTTAAAAATGAGTGATAAAAAATTCCTGATTGAAAAGATAATAGCTACTAAAATATTAAAATATTATGAGGACAATTTTTTTTTTTTTTAAAAAAAGCATCTATTGACCTCAAATAATGATGACATCTGACCTTAAAGAACAGTGTTTGTGAGATCATTAGAGAAAGACCCAGTTATATGTTTTCACTTATCTGTCTGTTTCATGTGATCAAACCAAAACCAGACAACTGAGAGGTTGACTTGGTGGTGCAGTATCATTCCAATGATTTTTCCGTGTTGCTTATGCAACAAAATTACTGTGAATTAAACCCTTTGAGTTTAGTCAAAAAATTGTACAAGTATTTGATTTAGATAATTATATATTATGATGAAAAAATCATTATCATTTCTTTTATAAGCATTTTAGAGTACTCAACAGCAACAACTTGGGTCATTGAGGGAAATTTGTGGGTTTTCCCCAGCAAACAAGAAGGTGACAAAATAGGCACATATATAGACCAAGTGGCAGTTAAGATCACAGTGAAGAGATGACCATGAACCTACTCCATTTATTTATCAATCTTAAAAAAAGACATAAATACGGATCTGTTTAGAGAAAAAAGTAAATGGTAGAAAATAGGGCAAGATCTGTGGCAAAAAAAAGAAAAAAGAAAATAGGACAAGATATCTCCCTCTATTACAAAGAGGTGATGAACAATAAACTACAAATGGCTATCATGTGAGCACTGCCCTCTAATTATGAAGGTTATGATTTATGAGACTGTTATCCCAAAACTCCCTACTAAAAGCAGCATTAGCATATGCGTTACCAAGAGTACAATAATATGATATTATTGTATTAAAACTATTTATGGCCTTCACTTATATGTTCACTTAACAGCTTAAGCATATAAGTGAAATGGTCCTTGACTTCCTCTGCCTCTTGCATATTTAGTCATTTGGGTCTGCCATCCTTCTAAAACTTAGTATTGTGATATCAGACCAGCTGACACCCCCTCTCCCCCTAAGTTAGTATTAAATTCAATAGAATTATTATGAAAAGGCATTAAATAAACCATATTGCGATTGCAAGCTACGGGGGCCCTAAAAAACTTATTAAATAATAAATTTAAAGCACTTTTGATATCTTAGTTCTAACGAAATTCCAAAAGAAAGAAAAGTAAGGGAAAATATAACAACTTGTTTGTATAACTAATCATATACTCACAAGAATGGCAAATGAAATGATAAATTGCAGGGCAAAAGGATAAGAAATACAAACCTGAATCAACTAAACCTAAAATGGATGTACTTTTTTGTGTATCAGATGATGCAGGAATGGACTTTGATCTGGAATCAGGAGGCGTAGAATTCCCATTTGATGAAGTACTCGTAATACTAGAACCATTTATCAAATCCACAGAAGAAGGGTCATTAATTCTAATATTACTAGTCACATCAGGAGAATTATTACCACTGTCTGCTGGAAAACTTGTATTTGAATGAATGAACAAGCTAGTATTAACCGCGTCTTCCCTGGAGACCGATGGTACCTCAAGTGCTTGTGGATTAGCAGTTGCAGCAGAATTTTCTAATCCATTTATCTCGTTGGTTTCTGGAGATTTTGGTGAAGTAGATTCATGAAAGGGTACTGATGAATTTGCTAAGGCATGATTGTGTTCTCTGTTTGTATCAATTGGCAGATAACTAGAGGAAACTGTCGGAGATTGAAAATCAGAAGATACATTTTTGTGTACTAGATCTAAACTCTCGTTCGAGTTAACATTTGTAAAACTGTTATTGATTGGGGAGACTGGCAAACCAAACTTTTCAACACTATCTACACCGTAGAAATAAGAACCAATGGGGGAAGATATAAGAACCCAGGAAGCAAGAATTAAAAACACAGCCAATCCTCCCAGTGAAGCCACAATCCAAGAAAGAGACCTCGGATGGGAAGACATTTCTGAATTTAAACTGCTTCTTGAAGCATGAAATCTTTCAGAACCACGTAAGAATAACAAAAACAGAAGTTTCGGTAGCGAAAATTCCCCAGAAGAGCATTCACAGTCTAGTATCCGCTATTGCATCGCCATCATACGCCGATCATATATAATCGGCATCGAACACCAAAGCTCCAGATCACGAGAAGAATGACATAATTTTCAACGTAATTTGAATACCTAGAGTAAGGGGGGAAAATCAATCATTGGGATAACCAAATGGATGTGAATGATCCAAACTTATCTGTTGAGATTTCTGCGATATTAGCTATAAAAACAAGCCTTCAATCGCTGAATTTTGTGGATGAATCAATCAAGGCAATGGGATGCCGATAAAGAAATAATTCCAGGCACTATATCAGAATCTGGTAACAACTTCACCCTGCAATTTATGTTCCGAATATACGTTGAAATCAGGACAAGTTTTGCCCTTGATTATACTTTTTCTCTTTGTGCAAGGAACCGATATTCACGTAAATAGTAGTCGTACTAAGCACTCAGAATATTGAGCACCAGAAACTTGTTTTTTTGTTCTGATTTCCTCATTTTTAAATTAAAATTAATTTGGAGTATACGAAGAGACAATTGGAAAACAGTTGATATTGCAGTTATAAATTACTGACGTGGTAGTTGTAAACCGTTAGGCGTTAATTTTTCAGTTGTAAATTCTTAAACTTTCACGTGAACTTGGGAGTTGATGAGATACTTGTAAATATTTGAGGGGATACTGTTGGCTAAAAATAAGGGAAAATTCTAAAAAAATACCTTGGAATATGCAAAAGGACAAATTAGTGTGGTGAAATTCGAAAATCCCAAGTAAGTGTTGTGTCAGTACAAAGGAGGAATCTGGGATTTTGAAATCTTGGTAAAAAAAATGAATGTGCCTTTCAACTGTCTTTCTCTCTCAGCTCGGAATAACAACACCTTTCTCTTTATTAACAACATCGGATTCTACATTAACAACTTCGCTTTATTCTTTCGCATCTTCGTATATCAAAATATGGTATTGTTAATGTAGAATACGATGGCGTTATTAGCCTTAAAACTTAAATTATGAAATTGTGAAACAAGAAAGTGGAATTGTTAATGTATAATACGGTGTTGTTAATATAGAAACCAGTGTTGTTGTTGTAAACAAGAAAGTCGAGTTGTTACTGTATAATATAGTGTTGTTAATAAAGAGACCGGTGTTGTTATTGTGAAAATAGAAAGTTGTTAATGTAGAATGCAGTGTTGTTAATAAAGAGACCGATGTTGTTATTCCAAGCTGAGAGAGAGGGACACCTGAAGGGCAGATTCGTCTTTTCGCCGAGATTTCAAAATCTCAAATTCCTCCTCCGTACTGACACAGCACTGATATGGGATTTCTGAATTTCACAACCATGATCAATCCTTTCTGATATTCCAAGGTATTTTTTTTGGAGTTATCTTAGTTGCAAAGCCCCAATCCGGATTAGTTAGTTGCTGTGATCCCTAATTATATGATCAATAAAAAGCGTTGAACAAAATGTGACCCAAAGGGTTGTCAAAAAACACTGTACATTTAGTAGTAGTTATAAGCAAAACTGGCACAAATTTGTAGGGTGTTGACTGGTGCTACATTTGAGTGCACACGGTAAGGGATTTTCATTAATGAGTATTTCCAATACAAATGATGATTAAGAAAGATATTTTAGAACAACGAACACGCTTGCTTATAAGTACCTGACTTAGCTAATTTTTTTTATATATATAACTTAGTTAGGGATTATATTGTTATTTTCATATTGAAGGGCAAATGGTGGGGAATCAAGAGGGAAGCATGGATTATGAAGGTGGGAGGGCGAAAGAAAGAATAATTAATGAAGGCACCACACTAGAAGAACTAGAATGTGCTCCCCCGTGAGTTGCACGGGAAGCTTGTAAATCCGGAGTAATTACGCCAATTTGAAAAATTTGTTATCATTCAGTGACTTGAGATGCTTTAATTAGCTAAATTATAGATAGGCTTTCTTTAAATACATGATTATGCACTTAAGCAAATAGATGAATTTGACCTACGAACCCATAATGACTTATGAATTGGCCATATACAAAAATACATTTCCCCAATTGGATGAAAGAGGTCAATGCCTATTAATACCTCAAATATAAAATTTTATATTGCACCGGCATTGGACTCATGCATCAATAAAAAAAAATATAATTGGTTATTAATTGTTCTTAAATATAGAATTACATTATTAATTAACTGGTAAATTCATTGACAATTACATGCAATTACTTCTAACCACTGCAATATAGAAAAGCAGATGAAGTTATAAAGCTAAGCATGCATTATTTGACTCTCATACCATTTTGACGAGTTTGCTAGAGTTGGGATTATACATCATGCCTTGTGTCACTAATTGTCTGCTTAAGTTGATTTGATGCATTTTGAGGTTTTTTTTGCTTAGCTGAATCAACAACTCTAGAAGAAGAAACTAAAATCGGCGGAGCTCTTGATGGAGGGCGCTTGAGGAATTAGATGGCGAGAGGATGATGAGATAGAAGGTGAGAGAAAAAATGGAGACGAACTGGAAATGGAGTGTTTGGCTGAGAGAGGAAAAATTGGAAGAGAATGAAGTCACGGGCTGGGAAAAAAAAATAAAAAACTCAAATGATAGTATGTAAATTCAAAATTCAAAATATCAATGACATGATAATTGATAATAGAAGTTAGAGGTTAAGGGGAGCACAAAGTTCATGACTTGGTACGTAGACCAAGGGAGGGGTGAAAATCAGCCTATGTGTTGTGGATTGGCTTGAGCGCAGCCCAATACAGAATAAATAATTGCATTTTAATTGGAACCGGCTTGTGAACAATAATATGTGAGAGGAGCCAAAAATAAGCTGCTTTTTAGATGGCTTCGGTCAACATTTATTTACAAGATATTGAAGATGATGATTAAAAGAGGGGGACATGCATTTGACTTGCTATTGTTCAGTACAATAATTTACATTTATCAGTTTTAAATGTTCCACAAACTGTGTTGCATCCAAGAAATCTACCTTCGTGATCACCTTAATAGTAAGGTTTTTACTACAAACTAATTTTAATCTTCCCGTTAGTAAAATCTAGTTCAGATAAAATGATGAAATATAGCAAGCCTACATATTCATATGAACTTGGAACCACCCATTCTCACAAGTAGGAGTAGGTTCTTTCACAATCTTGTCAATCAGCGATCTGCTAATTATGTTGCTGCACTCCAAAACTTACATGTATCCGAAAATGGTATCCATCTTTCAGTGATGCAGTGCATTCATTCATATTTCCCTCCAAAGAAGCAATATCAAGTCAGAGATTGGACCCATGTCATGAAAAAAGAGACTAGTCAAGCATGTAAATTCTAGAGGCTATGTCCTGGACCAACCAATCAAATCCCTCAAGCAGACCCTGGCCAGTAAACGCACTGCACCCAACTATCTTCCAATGCCGTGATTTATCCATCGCTTCTAAGTTCAGCACCTGCGCATGAGAGCATTTCATAAATTAAAACCCTTTTTTTTATATGCCTCTTCTTTCTTTCTTTCTTTCCATTTTTCTTTTTTTGTGATAATTGGAGTTCAATGACGTTGTTTAATCCATATAGCCGACCCCAGGCTCTGTTATTGTGGCTGCTGCTGCTGCTGCTGCGATAATTGGAGCAAATACAACTACAAATTACAAGCATGAGCCAGCTAATACAATTACAATAGTGAGCCCCCACAGTCTGGACTATAGTACCTACCCACCTCTGCCTCAAGGAGTCCCATATATAAGCAATATTCTCTCAAATAGGGTTGGTCCTATTTATAATAAGTAACAATTTGTCCTTGTCTAAAAATTTATACTTTTTATTTAATTTTTACCCCAATTAATACCTCACCTAATGGGATAAAGTTTTATTGTTATTGTTGTTTACCCCAATTAATTACATGTCTCTCTCATATATTTTTCTCACTCATTCTCTTTTATCTCTTTTCCTACTCATTCTCTCTCACTCTCATCATCTTCATGAATAAGGGTATATTTGGGGGAAAAAATTTACAACTCTTACATATTTATTGCTCTTAACTAATTTTAACCTACATTTTGATCCACGTGATTTGGTTAGTTGCTGCTTATATATAGGATCGGAGGGAGTACATAACAGTTTGAAACGACTTAAACATCAAATTGTATTTGAACAAGGCATATGCTATTGAATTAGGATATTAGCATTCTGTTCCTCACCCCATACATATTGTTAATATGATAATCTGTAGATAAAATTAATTATGGTCAGTTGTATGAATTCCTGAGATGCTACAGATGAAAGAAGCATCCCAAACTATAAAGCGTACCTTGGCTATTTCTTCAGGTGTAATGGCGCCTTTAATGTCCTGCTTATTTGCTAGTATCAGTAGAGATGCTCCAGATAGTCTCTGTGTATGAAAAATACCGAGTATTACAAACTAAATACTCCTAGAAAAATTGTAGACAATGAAAGAGAAAGAAGATTCAATCCAGCAACACAAATTGGTATCGGCAGGAAACACTTTAGTAGGTTTTGTCACTGCAAGTATTTCTTCTTCCAAGTGATAAATGACGAAGTTCTTGTAATTGGTTCATGGATATGCCTTCAAGTTATTACTCCCTCCGATCTTTAATATAAGACATATTTGGGGAGTTGATCTTGGTTCTAAATATAGGATAAGGTTTTCATATTTGTTAATCTTTTCCTAATTTACCCCTATTGATGCTCCCTCAACAATAACTAAGGTGTTATAGAAAATATATGTTATATTAACTAACTTAACAAACTTCTAAAAATTTAATCAAATTAAGTAAATGTCTTATATTAAGGACCGGATGGAATATAAGGAAAAGCAAAGGGACTATTGAAAGTATGAACAAACTTTAAATCCCGGAATCAAACAAACAAGAGGAGGATGGACTGAAGATATGATATGCCAAGAGAATGACTTAAGTAAGCAAGTTTCTCAGTTGATGAAAAATAAATACTGGACTAACCTCTTCCTTCAAAAGGTTATCCAGCTCCATTTTGCAATCATCCAACCTTCTTAGATCTGAACTATCAACTACCCAGATCAAACCATCTGTTTGCTCAAAATAGTTTCTCCAATAAGATCTTATTGTCTTCTGTCCCCCAACATCCCATATATTGAGAGTATACCTGCCAGTGTCAATATGGACAGATTGTTTATAGCCTATATCACAGTACTTTGTGAAGCAAACTGTATCAAAGAATGTCAATGATCAAGTGTGTGCCAGAAAAAAGAACACATCAATATCTTCCCCAGTTCAGATCAGAAATGTTCAGAATATAGTTTATATTCCTCAATATGTATTGGAAAATAAATCAATATATAGGCATCCAAACTTGAGTGTGGGACAAGGAGGGATGCCATGTGAAACACTGTACATGAAAACAAATCATTTTTGGTACCTAATCCTATCATTTTTCTTCTTCTTCTTCTTTTGTTTTTGGTACAAGCTAATCCCATCATTCTAATGCACATAATTTTAAGATAATTAACTTCATTATCTTTTGAAAAATTCCGCCAAACAACTGGAGGTAAAGTAAAATTTCATAACTGAAGAATGAGCTAATTCCTTTTAAATTCCCAAGCCAACCTCTACAGTCTACTTATAAGATGAACAGCAGACATAAAATAAATTTCCGTTATAAAACCAGAACAGGAAAATGAAAAACACGTATTGCTTGTAAACTGATTCTGTCATGAAATGAGGGGGAAAACAATAAAATACTGAATTTTACTTTTGGTAGGTGATGGTTTTGATGTTGAATCCAAGGGTAGGACTAATTACGCTAGTGTCCTCTCCATTAATCTTCAAAACAATCGTGGTTTTCCCGGAATTGTCTAGTCCGCTGCATAACGATCAAGATTGTAAGTAGAAGGAAGAGAGATACAGAGAATAAGGATCTGTGAAAAATTGGAGAAATTGCTTACACCATGAGAATGCGCATTTCCTTCTCTTTCCTTTTGATTTTCCGAATGATGCTGAGAAGACCCATTGAGCTACGTTAGAACAAATGCTGAGAAAGAAAAGCGTTCTGCACACCCACTCAAAGCAAAACGAGCCAACCAAGACAAGAGAAGAAGCTTGAACGAGGTAGATGGTGAAGAGGGAAGACGGCGCCGCCCACAGAAGCGGCGGACGAGGCTGATCCGCATACACTGTCGGCCAACAACGGGGAGGACGAAGGTGAACTACGGGAGGAGGGACTAGGGAATGGTGATGATGAGCTTCTTTTGTTTTTTTGTTTTTTTGTCCATTCTTTACCGTTGTTTTTATGCTAGTTTGGAATAACTTAGTGCTCGTTTGGAAGAGCTAATTTTTGTCTAAAACGTGCTTATAATTCGTGATTCACGGTATACGAGGTAAGTATGTGAGAAGAGTTTTTTTTCGGCTTTCGTAATAAGTGCGTTTTGACTGTTCAAAACGCTATCACAAACACCCCCTTATTTTTGAGTAATAAGTGCTTATAAATCGTGATATACGGTATATGAGGTAAACATGTGAGAGAAGTTTTATCTCGGCTTGCATAATAAGGACTCATTATCCAAAAATAAGTGATACCAAATATAGGCTTTAAAGAAAAAGATTAGCAAATACCATTTGAAACGATAAAGGATATTGAGGTGCTTCCAATTTCAACATCTATTAAGATGTTGTCTTTTTGAAATTGAAAACAAATGACAAAAAATGCCCTTATACTTATTTCAACCTCCCCACCTCATTTGTTTAGTTTTCTGGCATTTGATTGTTGCCGAAATTCTGACATCTCGCCATGAACAACACTGATGATGAAAGCGAAGTTTGGGATAAAAGAAGGAAACAGAGGAAGGAGAATCTAGGATGAAATTTGTTTGGAAGAAGAAGGCGCTATGGTGAAAGAGGTGGCTAGAAATGTTGGTAAAGGTGCGATGGTGGTAAAGGAAAGAGAATGAAACCAAAGGTAGAAGTGGTGGAGTGAGAGGGCACAATCTCAGGCGACGGTGGTATGTGAGAATGAAGAAGAAGATGGTGGTGGAGAATCTCGATTGTGATGTCAACGGTGGTCCGATTTCCTCTACCCCTCTCCCTTTCGTTCCATAATCACACCTTCAATCTCCATGTCCAAGCTGGGTTTGAAAGTCTGCTTCCTCTCTGATGGTGGAGAAGACACTGGTAGTGAAGAAGAAGCTAGGTAACTGAAGATGGTGGTGGTGATCAGAGATGGTGAGGCTCGAAGGTGAAGTTGATGATGATTTTTGTGAACATAATAACTCCAGATATGGAAACGATAACTTGTTAGAATATGTGTTTTAATGATAACAAAACTTAGATAGATTTTATGAAAAGATAGTCAAGTGACTCTATGACCTTAGGTCACCAGAAGGTAACTGGCCAGTGAAGTTATTTTGTGAAGAACATTGATACACTCGAGGGAAGCCTATGCCACTTGAGTGATATCTTAAAGAGGCAACATCATTGTCAAGGTACCAGCTAGCGAGTGAAGGGATATGTAAAAAATCTCTCATTCACTTGAGTCCTGAACTTGTCACTCGAGTGATTAAATGAAAACAGTGTGTCACTTGCAAGGTACCCGATGGCAGTCTTTGGAAAAAATCTTTCTTTCACGCGAGTCAAGCGATGGACACTCGAGTGATGATAGAAATCATACAAGTTGCCTAATGACAACTTGTCATTTTTTAAGAAAAACATTGGTTCACTCGAGTTACAAAAGAGACACATGAGTGACACCAAAAATGCCGCGAGGCACCTGTTGGTAACTGCCTATTTTTTAGAGAAAGTTCATTCAAGCACTCGAGTGATACATTTGGCACTCCAATGATATCCAAAAAGTTGCAAGGTATTTGATAGTAACTCACTAACTTTAGAAAGAACTAAGTATTCACTCGAGTTACAGAGTGACACTCAACTGATAGCCAAAGCTTCACAAGTTACCTGACTATAACTCGATAATTTCTAGAAACAAAATGAATGAATCACTCGAGTTACTAACTTATCACTCAAGTGATACTCAAATATATTTGCAAGTTACCTCTTGGTAACCAGAAGGAGAAATCATGAAAAAAAAAACTTTATAAATCACCCAAGTGGTAGTTGCTGACTCGAGTGACAAATATAAACATCATATTATCACTTTTCAGTTACCCGTTAGTGATAAAAATTTTAAGAAAAGCACTCAAGTGAACTTAAGTGACTCAAGTGATCACTTGATTGTTACAAAAAAATAAGCATTGTTTCTTATCTTTCAGAAATCATTGGATTAATCGTGTAAAATATTTTTCTTGCATCTAATCAATTTAACTTGTCATTATATTAGATCTTAAGCTTTTTCTAGGTGATCAAACAAAGATTAACACAAACTAAAAAAGCATGTTTTAGTCAGAAGCATTAAATGCATAGAAGAGATAATCAACGAAAACACTCTCTTTCATCAACGACTACAATTACTTTATAACGGAAAGATTTGAATGCTCACAACGGTCATTAAAGACATTTCATCTATAAATATGGAAGCATTCAAGATGGAGATAGAAACTAACGATAAAATCAATTTTGTTCATTAAGTGCTCTGTTATTTTGTTTGATATTCTTGTTGTTCTTCAGTATTTATTTATCAACTCTTTGAGAGAGATTGTACAATCTTATTCATTACTCGTGTAAAGAAAACCTCAAAGTAGTGGGACTTTGAGTGTGGGTGTCAGCTTATAGATTGTAAGGGGGAGTGAGTGTCCTGTAGGGGAACTTGCTTTACTGTAGTGCCAAGTACCCATCGAATCTTAAAAGTTTAGTGAAAATCTTGGAGGCATTTTAAGGACTGGACGTAGGTTAAGAGGTTAAGACTGAACCAATGTAAACTATGGCGTACACTTCGGTGATATTTCTTCAACTCTTATATTTTAATTAAGTGCTTTAATCGTAATATTTTAAGTTTTTAAATATCACTCAATTTCCCCTCTCTTAGGTGAAACCCTTGACACTAACACAACTATACATTTAAAAATGACCACTTATGAAAATGAGAAGACAAGCATAAATTAATTTCTAGAATTGTTATGGGTTAGGCAAGTTTAGATCTGAAAATAACAATTCTAGATATGAAAATAACAACTATCCATTTAAAAATGACAATTTAATAGATATGGATTTACCAAGTTTAGGTTTGAAAATAACAACTTCAAACATAGAAATAACAACTATCTATTTAAAAATAATCAATTATTCTTGCCAAAGCTCCGGCGTCAGCGGCCGGCCGGCCAACCACTGGAGCTCGGGTATGGGTTACTTTTTTAAAAAAAAAGTGTGAAGGGCATTTATGTCATTTCTTTTTAATTTTACCAAAGACAAATAGAGTATTAACATGTTACAGGGGTTCTTGAAATTGGAAGCATCTCTCTGTCCTTTACTATTTATATTGGTCTTTATGTGTCTTTTTCCATTGTTTTTACCAATTTATAAACAAAAATAATTAATCTAAAAAATATAGGGAGAATTTCAAAAAAAATACCATTTGAACTTCAAAATCCTGTTGACAAAAAGCGTAATGAAATTGATAAAAAGAGTAATGAGATTGACAACACGAGTTCTTATTAAATCACTAATTTATGATTTTGAAATTCAAGTGGTATTTTTCTAGAATTTTTCCAAAAAAATATAAACTTTTATTTTCCCTTTTTTTAATAAAACTAAATAACATTAATTCAAAAATGTATTACAATAACAACATTTAGAGTGCTAGATTGGCCTCAGAAATGCCATTCATAGATGTATGACTCGTAATCATCAGCTAGTCACTGCTAAGAAAAAACCTCACTTGCTCAAATGTACCTATGACTGGATGATTGCTATCACATTCCCTGCCGTCAAGTTGATTGCCTTAATATAGTTTGAAAGGAGAAGAATCTTCTATAACCTCTTGCGTAGTAGCTAAGCACTAGCTGGAGGAACTCTTGTGGGTTTACAATTGAACCCCCACATTCAACGGCCATTCGTATCCCAAACAAAACTTCCACAACCGTTGTTACCATATTCCAACACTGAGCCATCCACCTCTAGCTTGATGAATCCCACTAGAGTATCTGGTGGATTTGTTGGAATGTTATCTCTATAACCATAAAACTCACTTCAACTCTGTAATTCTTGGTTTGAACATGCTCTAAGGAAACTAGATTGAGCATTTAGATTACACTCAGAGAGTTCCTCCCTAAATAATTTGCTGCACCTAGAAGTCCAAATATCCCAATAGATGTATCCAAAAAGGACTAGCCAATATACCTTAAGAGTATAATCCATTCTTGATTGATGTTTTAAATTCTATTGAACCCAATTTGCGCCTCCCACAAACCAGGTGAAACTATAGATTCCCACATTTCTTGTGCATTTTGACACTCCCTCAATAGATACTTGAAGTCCTTTACTTGACCGCAACTAAAGGAACAATATGCTGAATCTTGAAGACCTCTTCTAACTCTAAGAGACATCGTGGGTGCTCAATCATGTATGAATAGCCACATAAAAGATTTAATCTTCTCCCGTGCTTGTCATCTCCACGAAGTCTTCCACACTTGTTTAGTAGAAATACATGATTGAGCACCCACGATGTCTCTTAGAGTTAGAAGAGGTCTTCAAGATTCAGCATATTGTTCCTTTAGTTGCGGTCAAGTAAAGGACTTCAAGTATCTATTGAGGGAGTGTCAAAATGCACAAGAAATGTGGGAATCTATAGTTTCACCTGGTTTGTGGGAGGCGCAAATTGGGTTCAATAGAATTTAAAACATCAATCAAGAATGGATTATACTTATACTCCCGTGCTGAATCTTGAAGACCTCTTCTAACTCTAAATGATATGTATTTTTAGTAGAAATACATCTATTATTGGCTGGTTTCCAAAAGTGCTTATCCTCTCCTTTTTCTTTATGGGGTGAGTGTGCACTAGTAAAAATAATTAAAAAAAAAATATTTTAGACTAATTGTAACACGGAATCTAAAAAACTATGTATAAATAAATAAATAAACACTTGTTGTTTGCTTTTTGTCCATTTGGCTTTAAATCTCTAGATAGAGCTAATTGCTTTGGTAGTTTATCAATCAAGACTAAGGGCATTCTTTTTTTTTTTGACTTTTTGAATTGGTTGAACTCAACTCTTACGCACTTAACTTAGATGACCTTCACAACACTATACAAGGAATAAGCACCATACTTAATACTCCCTCCCGTCTTAATTATAAGATAATATTTGGAAGTTGATCTTGGTCCTAATTATAGGACAAAGTTTTAATTTTTATCAATTTCTTCCTAAAATAATTCAAAACTCTTTTTTTTGTGTCTTCCGTATTTTTCTCTTTGTTGATGTGTTTATTTTATTTTATGGAGTCAGTTAGTGATCCTTTATTTTCTCAACAGTTAAGTAGTGGGATCTGATAATGCTCATAATGATTAGTGTTAGCTATTTTTTTGGATTCCATTATTTTCTTTTCTTGCCTATATATACGTAGGTTGATCTCATTGTATCTATTCCTCTCAAGTTTTTTATCAATTGAATAAAGGCATTATTCAGAGCATTGCTTTTCTCTTTCTGTCACGTCATTTGCTCTCTCCTCTACTTTATGCCAATTTTATCTTTTAGCTAAGTCACCAATTTCGTCTTTTAGCTAACAAAATACCCCTATTGATACTTTCTCAATAATAAATTTATATTATATTGTCTATAGTCTATAGTCTATATATGCGGAACCCAGCCGGCTTATTTGCTTGTGTTCCTTACGCATTTTTCTTGGAGCGTGGACTTGTGCGGTGAATGATAGCGTGTTAAACCTTACCGATTACTTATGTACAGTTTTTCTAAATCACCCTTATTAAATAAGGGTATTTTGGAAAAATAAATAAGATTAACTAATTTAACTACTATTTTTAACTTCTTCAAAGTTAGGTAAATATATCCTATAATTAAGACCGGAGGGAGTATTATTTGGCATGATAGAAACATCATTGTTCTTAACAATGTCATTTTAATGTGTGTTTGGAAGAGCTTAAATTTGGGAAATAAATCCTTATTACGCAAGTCGAGATAAAACTCCTCTCACATATTTACCTCGTATACCGTGAATCATGAATTATAATCACTTATTGTCCAAAAATAAGCTATTCCAAACGAGCTATTAGTCTACACACCATGTTATTAGAGAAATCTTTGGCATTTTAATTTTTTCGCCTGTAACTTACTTTAATGAGAGGATGGAGAAGCAGAACGACTCACGATTATTTTAACATCAATAACAACTTAAAAAGAATTTGCAAAATAAGCCAAGCCATTTTTGTGTCCTATATGGTTTTTTTTCACTGTTACAAGCACGTCTTTATTTACAAGTGGATAGGTGAGAGTGAGATAAAAAACAAAGAGAATGCATAAAATAAGATAATCAAAGAATATAGGAAAATATAGAAAAAGAACTTTAAAATTGTAAAATTTAAAATTAAGGATTTTTTAAAAAATTAGTTGTTGTTATAAAAGTATATGTTATAAGAAAGAAGATTGATAGGATTCAAAGAAAATTGATAGAATTTCTAGAGAGAAGTTAGAGAGATGTTCTCATTCAGTTCAATTGAAACAATCGATTACAGCCCTTTATATAGAGGCAGAAATCTAACCCTGGTTGTATTACCATGGTTATATTTAAATGACCATGGTTACTTTATATCGTCTTTATGTCCTTGTCTTCTTTTCTTTATGTCCTTGTCTTCTTTTCTTTATGTCCTTGTCTTGTTTTGCTTTTTCTTTGTGTCATGTATTCTTTTCTTCTTTATGTCAAGTTGACTGGAAGATTAATATGAGTCAATGGACATCCACATATTTAATATTCATAACACTCCCCCTTGGATGTCCATTATGAATGTGCCTCATTAAAAACTTTAACTAGGAAAAACCCAGTGGGATAAAAATCTAGCTAAAGAAAAGAGTACATCATTCATTGATACACCGTCAAGTGCTGCCTCATTAAAAACCTTTCTAGGAAAACCCAGTGGGACAAAACCTAGATAAGGGAAAAAGAGTACAGCGTGTATCGACTCCCCCTCTTGATAATATCAGTTGAAATCTTTGAATCTCCGAAGACCAATATCATGAACAAGTTTTTCAAAGATTGTACCTGGAAGTGACTTAGTGAATAAATCTGCTAGATTTTCACTTGAACTGATTTGCTGGATATCTATTTCACCATCCTTTTGAAGATCGCGAGTGAAGAAGAATTTTGGTGAAATATGCTTCGTTCTATCGCCCTTGATATAGCCTTCTTTAAGTTGAGCGATACATGCAGCATTATCCTCATAGAGGATTGTTGGGATCATTTTGCCGGAAGATAAATGACAAGTTGTACGTATATGATGTATTACTGACCTCAACCACATACATTCTCGACTTGCTTCATGTATTGCTAGAATTTCTGCATGATTAGATGATGTTGTTGATATAGTCTGTTTCATAGATCGCCATGAAATAGCTGCACCTCCACATGTAAATAGATAGCCCGTTTGTGATTTACCATTATGTGGATCAGATAAAAATCCAGCATCTGCATAACCAACCAGTTCATGCTTGGATACATTTGAGTAGTATAACCCCATGTCTGTTGTACCTCTGAGATAACGAAAAATATGCTTTATTCCATTCCAATGCCTTCGTGTTGATGAAGAACTATATCTTGCTAGTAAATTAACAGCAAATGATATATCAGGACGTGTATGATTAGCAAGATACATTAGTGCTCCAATAGCACTAAGATATGGTACTTCTGGACCAAGTAGTTCTTCATCACCTTCTTCACTAATTTCTAGAGGTCGGAATGGGTCTTTATCCACCTTCAAAGATCTTACAATAATTAGGGTACATAATGGATGAGATTTATCCATGTAAAATCGCTCTAGGACCTTCTTTGTATAAGTTTCTTGATATACAAAGATCCCTTTCTTGAAGTACTCGATCTGTAATCCAAGACAGAATTTTGTTCTTCCCAAGTCCTTCATCTCAAATTCTTTCTTCAAACAATTAATTGCCTTTTGGAGCTCTTCAGGAGTTCCAATGATGTTGATATCATCAACATAAACAGCAATTATAGCAAACTCACTATTAGATCTTTTAATAAAGATGCATGGGCATATCGGATCATTTTTGTATCCTTCTTTCAACAAATATTCATTATGGCGATTATACCACATGCGCCCTGATTGCTTCAGGCCATACAGGGACTTATTTAACTTAACTGAGTATTGTTCTTGAGAACTTGAATTAGATGCTTCTGGCATCTTAAGTCCTTCAGGGACTTTCATATAAATATCACTATCAAGTGATCCATATAAATAGGCAGTCACAACATCCATTAGATGTAAATCAAGTCCTGCATCTACTGCTAGACTGATTAAATAACGAAAAGTAGTCGCATCCACTACTGGTGAATACGTTTCTTCAAAATCAATGCCAGGTCTTTGTGTAAAACCTTGGGCTACAAGACGTGCCTTATATCTAGTTATTTTGCCCTTTTCATTTCTTTTTCGTACAAAGACCCATTTGCATCCAACTGGTTTTACATCTTCAGGTGTAAGGACTACAGGTCCAAATACTTTTCGTTTTGCCAATAATTTTAATTCTGCATTAATGGCATCTTTCCATAGGGGCCAGTCTTTTCTTTGTTGGCTCTCACTAATGGATTTTGGCTCATTATCATTCATTACATCATATGCTATATGATAAGCAAAGATGTCATCAACGTTGACTTCATTTCTATCCCATCGGATTCCATTCATAACATAATTTATTGAGATCTCATTATTTTCACATATATCAGGTACCTGGGTCTCTTCTGGGACTACAATGTTCTCTTTTGGAGATAATATCTCTTCAGGAGATGGCTCTTCTGGAGCTACTAATTTTTCTTCATTATCCTCGACTTGACCATCTATATTCTTTGCTCCTTTTCTTTTTCGAGGATTTTTATCTTTGGAACCGATAGGCCTGCCACGCTTCAGGCGTGTTTTAGATTCATTCATAGCAGGTTGTCCTTCAGGGACATCAATTTTAATAGGAGCATTAGCAGCTGAGATATGTGACTTTGTCACTTTCTTTGGGTCAGTAAATGCTTCTAGCATTTGATTAGCTAAATTCTGTAAATGAATTATCTTTTGAACTTCAAGTTCACATTGTTTTGTACGAGGATCAAAATGAGCCAATGATAATTCATTCCAACTAATTTCTTTACCCAGCTGTTTGTTTTCTCCCCCTAATGTTGGGAAAAATGATTCATCAAAATGACAATCGTCAAATCGTGCCGTATATAAATCTCCTGTGGATGGTTCCAAATATTTTATAATTGATGGAGATTCATACCCAACATATATTCCCATCTTTCTTTGTGGGCCCATCTTAGTGCGTTGTGGCAGTGCTACAGGCACATATACCGCACACCCAAAAATTCTTATATGGGAAATATTAGGTTCCTGACCAAAAACCATTTATAAGGGGGAAACCTTTAAATAACTTGTTGGCCTGATGCGAATTAACATTGCTGCATGCAAAATGGCATGGCCCCAAGCAGAAATTGGTAAATTAGATTTCATAAGTAAAGGTCTTGCAATCAGTTGCAACCTTTTAACTAATGATTCTGCAAGTCCATTTTGCGTGTGAACATAAGCTACAGGATGTTCAACATCAATTCCAAGGGACATACAATATTCATTAAAAGCTTGTGATGTAAATTCACCAGTATTATCAAGACGTATTTTCTTGATAGGATAATCAGGGTAATGTGCTCTTAATCTAATCAATTGAGCAAGTAATCTCGCAAACGCCAGGTTGCGAGAAATTAATAAGCAAACATGCGACCATTTAGTTGATGTATCAATTAAAACCATATAGTACCTAAATGGTCCGCATGGTGGGTGTATTGGCCCACAAATATCTCCCTGTATCCGTTCTAGAAATGTGAGAGACTCACTTTCTATTTTGCTTGGTGAGGGGCGAATAATTAACTTTCCCTTGGAACATGCAGCACATGAGAAATCATGGGATTGTGGTATTTGTTTACACTTCAGGGTATGTCCACATGAATTCCCAATTATTTGTCGCATCATTATTGAACCGGGATGGCCTAACCGGTCATGCCAAACATTAAATTCATTAGTAAACTTCTGGTTTACATTATCAAACTGCTGGTTTGTATTGGCAAACTTCTGGTCTGCATTATTGAACTTCTGGTTCACAATAGTATGTGTTTCAATTGTGCTTATACATGTGTAATACAAACCAGAAGAAAAAATAGGAAAATTTTCTAGTATGCATTTTCTACCAGCAGCTATATTTGTAATGACAAGATATTCCTTATTATCTTTAGTTGTTGTTTCTAAATGATATCCATTTCTGCGGATATCTTTGAAACTCAGTAAGTTTCTTTTAGACTTGGTAGAATAAAATGCATTATCAATGCATAATTTTGTTCCTTCAGGTAACAAAATATTAGCTCTTCCGGAGCCTTTAATTAAATTTATACTACCAGATATAGTCTGAACATTGGCTTCTCGTATTACCAGGGAAGAAAAATATTTATCATGTCTGAGTATGGTGTGGGTTGTTGCACTATCAACGAGACATAAATCTTCAGGATTGATGCCAATAAAATTCATTCTTCATAAAAACAAAAATAAAATTAATACATATGATAGAAACAACTTTAAATATAACAGTTTAAATTATATTAAGAAATCTGCAACATCCAAATAGTTATTATCTATATCGGCATACTCAGAATTCTCGCCTTGATCAACATGATTAACTTCAACATTTGATCTTTTACCAGTATTTTTTATTGATTCTTGGTAAAGATCAACTAGGTACCTTGGTGTACGACAGGTACGAGACCAATGGCCCTTTCCACCACATCGATAGTATGGATTATCAGCATATTTGTTTGCCTACTTCTTTCCCCTTTTTGGTTCTTATCAGTCTTTTCCCACTTCTGGTAGGAATTTGAACCTCCATGATATCGACCACGACCACGCCCATGGCTGTAGCCACGCCCACGTCCACGTCCTTGTCCACGTCCACGTCCACGGCCACGGCCACAATAAAATTCATTAGTTACTACATTCACTTCAGGGAATGGAGTTGAGCCTGTTGAACGGGATTCATGATTTTTCAATAAAAGCTCATTATTTTGTTCAGCCACAAGGAGACAAGAAATTAACTCAGAATATTTCTTGAAACCTTTTTCACGATATTGCTGCTGCAGGAGCAAATTGGATGCATGAAATGTGGAGAATGTCTTTTCTAACATATCATCATCAGTAACATTTTCTCCACATAATTTTAATTTAGAAGTAATTCTGAACATAGCTGAGTTATATTCGCTTATAGATTTAAAATCTTGCAAGCGTAAATGCATCCAATCGAAATGAGCTTTTGGAAGAATGACCATCTTCTGGTGATCATATCTTTCTTTCAAATTGTTCCAAAGGACAAGTGGGTCCATCAGTGTCAAATATTCAGTTTTTAAATCTTCATGTAAGTGGTGGCGAAGAAAAATCATTGATCTGGCTTTATCTTTGTTGGATGCCTTATTCCCTTCTTTAATCGTGTCTTCCAGACTTTTGGCATTCAAGTGAATTTCCGCATCTAATTTCCAAGATAAATAATTTTTTCCAGTAATATCAAGAACCACAATTTCAAGTTTTGCCAGGTTTGCCATTGTTCAAACTAATTAAAGAAATAAATGAAAATAATTAAAATATGAAATGTAAATATGCAATATAATAACTGTAAATTCATAAAGATAATAAATAATTCATAAGGCAAGATAAGAAAATTAAAACATGTATAGCTTCGGGCCATTTAATCTCAAGATAAGGAATTAACTATTATCTTCAGGATAAAAAATTGTACATGACTTCTGGCCGTACAATAAGATAAAAGATAAAAATATATATAGCTTCTGGCCATATAATAAGATGAAAAATGTATATAGCTTCTGGCTATATAATAAAAATGGATATGGCTTCTGGCCATATTATAAGAAATTAAAACATTATGACTTCTGGTCATAATTTTAAGAATAAGATGTGTATGGCTTCTGGCCATAATAACAGTAATAATAATAATATAAAAGAACTTGTAAATAATATATAAAAACAATAATGATCTCCTATCTTAGCCATGGAACCCGATGTTATATAACAATCGGTAAAAGTATCTCTCTAATTCCATATAGTGGCTCAGATTATCCCAGATCTATAAAATAAAACAAGGTATATATAATCATTAAAGAAACCATAAGAAGATCATACCTTCTTTTAGAGCTTCGTGCTGATAACGTGTTATAAAAGTATATGTTATAAGAAAGAAGATTGATAGGATTCAAAGAAAATTGATAGAATTTCTAGAGAGAAGTTAGAGAGATGTTCTCATTTAGTTCAATTGAAACAATCGATTACAGCCCTTTATATAGAGGCATAAATCTAACCCCGGTTGTATTACCATGGTTATATTTAAATGACCATGGTTACTTTATATCGTCTTTATGTCCTTGTCTTCTTTTCTTTATGTCCTTGTCTTGTTTTGCTTTTGCTTTGTGTCATGTCTTCTTTTCTTCTTTATGTCAAGTTGATTGGAAGATTAATATGAGTCAATGGACATCCACATATTTAATATTTATAACAGTTGTGAATTATTTATTAAGGTTTTTTATTTCCTTATCAATTCATGGTAAAAAACCTGATTCAGGATTTTGCAATTTTAAAATTTTTTTTGTGTTTTTTCTCTTAAGAATATATGAATTAAACGTAAAATGAGTAAAAATGTTTTTAATATTTTTTTTAAAATGTATTTAATGTTTAAACAAATAGGGCATTTTATAAAAACGAAGTGATCATTCAATTAAAAAAAAAAATTGGATCTTATAACAAGGGAGGGCATAACAAGTTCGATTTAAGGTTTCTAACTTTAACTTGTTATTATGTTCTGTCCCACGTGGTCTGTTATTGAATCTCTGCAAACCACCCCCCCCCCCCCCCCCCCCCCCCCAAAAAAAACAATATACGGATAAAGTGAAGAGAATCCAAGAGTGGAAGAGCAAGCTTCCCCACCGCTCGAACTTCGAACGTCTCTCCCAAAGCTTACCTTCCCTATCTCTGAACACCACCGAGGTCATTCATGAAAGACGGCATACCCACTAACCAAAGGCCGTTAGAAAACCCCTCTCTCTAATTCACTCTCTCTCTCTCTCTTTCTGAGTTTTTCTCTAATGGCCGCCTTTCCCACACTCTCTCGTTTATTACCCACAATTTCTCTTCAGGCTTCTCCTTCTTCAGCCTCTTCAAAGCCCAACCACCTTCAATTACCTTCCGCTCTCACTCTGACCTCTCTATTCGGAACAAGAATCGCGATTCAAACCTCAAGCTCATATCGCTTCTTTCCCCATGGCAAATATTGCAGTGCGGCATCCGCCACCGTGTCGCTGAGTCTTCCATGCACGTAAGTTTCTCCTTACTGATGGTAAATCCTTGCTATGGTGATAGGTTGATCGGATTAGGTTTTGGGTCGGTTGAAATTTCTGGATTTTTTTTTTGCAGGATACCCCCGGCCACTACTCCTGAGAAACTTCCAAAGTGAGTGCATTCTTACGATTTTTGCAAACTAACTGTTTGGCCTTTAAATAAATAAAACCGCATGGCTTTTAGTTCTCAGAGTTAAAAACTTGTAGCCATTGATCCTTCCGTGATGAGTTTGTCATTTTTTAAGGATCGATTCTGTATTTTCTAATTTCGGGGAAGCAAATTTTTTGCATGCCAAGTTGTTAAGTGACTTGTTGTTTGTGCGTGTATTTTGATTTGTGGGGTAATTGTTTGGTTGGAATTTAGATGGTCAGCAAGAGCGATAAAATCATTTGCTATGGGAAAATTGGAAGCGAGGAAGCTCAGGTATCCCGACACAGGATCAGAAGCCCTTGTTATGGGTATTTTAGTAGAAGGTTTGCTACAAGACTACCTTTTTAAGTTACAGTAATCTCTTGGTAATTGCCATTGTACGGTGAATTTACTGCTTGCTGCTTAGGCCACGAATTTATCTGATTTCAAGCTATTGAATGTTTCATATTTTCCTCGCTAGCTTCTCGGGTTATTTTGAATAGAGAATGACTGAACGAGTTCATTCCCAATTTAAATGGGTATGTTTCTGAATCTATTAACCTAATTAAGAATAAGAATAGGAGTGTTAAAAAAAAATGAAAACTTTAATTTTTTTCTTTTGATATTAACATTCGTTATCCGGTTCGGGGTTCATGGCTACCTCTCCCAACACAAGAGTATCCTCTGGGACTTGAATTTGAAACCTAGGGGGATCTTACACCATTAGACCAACCCTATAGTGGTAAAACTTTGATGTTTTCTCACACCGCTTAGCTTCTCCCACAAAATTACTTGAGGAAATATATACTAAGACTAGCTTGGTCTCTTGGTCTACCTGAGTTATAGGTGGTCAAACATTGGTACTTCATCTAACCAAATTTATCTACTGAATAACATACCATCATATTAAACATTTTGTGGACAATTTGACGGAGAAATATTATTAGAAATCTTTGAATAAAACATAATACATGTGGGCCTTTATATAGTTAAACCTTATAGTCTAATTTAATCTAATTAAATCAAAATAATAAATCAAAATAACTAAGATACAATATCCTAAGATATAATATATCCATATCTAATCCTAAGATATAATACTACAACAACAACAACAAAGCCTTTATCCCACTAGGTGAGGTTGGCTACATGGATCGCACGACGCCATTATGTTATGTCGAAAACCATATTTTTACATATATTATTAACCAAAAGATCTCTCTCTATGACCTCATTGAGTGTTCGCTTTGGTTTTCCTAAACCTTGTTTAATAGGACTTCATACTGCTTGATCAACCCTCCTCACCGGAGCACTCAATGGCCTTCGTTGAACATATCTAAACCACCTCAAATGATTTTCTATCATTTTTTCTTCAATAGAGGCCACTCCAACTCGTTTGCGTAGATAAGTATTACGAATCTTATCTTTTCTTATATGACCACGCACTCATCTCAACTTCCTCATCTTGGCTACGCCATTTATGTTCATATTGTTTTTTTAAAGCTCAACACTCACTACCATGTAGCATTATTGGTTTTATAGCAGTGCGATAAAACTTCCCTTTTACTTTATTAGCTACTTTTTGATTACAAATAACTCCAGTAGCTTTTCTCCATTTATACCATCCAACTTGAATGCTGTGATTAACGCCCTCATCAATTTCACCAACTTCTTGTATAATTGGTCCAAAATATCTATATTTTGTCACTTGTGGAATGACCCCCCATAAAAATTAACTTTCACTTCACTGCTACTTTGTCTCTTATCAAAATTGCAACGCATATATTTAGTTTTGCTTCTACTCAGATGAAAGCCCTTTAATTCCAGAGTCCGTCTCCTTATCTCAAGTTTAAAATTAATTTCCTTGCTGAATTCAGCCAACAGAATTGTATCATTCGCAAAAAGTATGCATTTAGGGATCTCCTCTTTTATAGGCTCAATTAGAACATTTACCACTAGGTTAAACAAATAAGGGCTTAAAGCTAATCCCTGATGTAGGTCAATCCTTATAGGAAAATCCTTTGTAACACCTCCAGACGTTCTAACATTGGTTGCAACCACTTCATACATGTCTTATATGGTTTTGATTTATGCAACCTGCACCCTCTTCTTTTCCAAGGCTTTCCAAAGTATATCTCTTGGCACACGGTCATACGGTTTTTCTAAATCAATGAAAATCATATGTAAATCCCTTCCTTTGCTTCGATATTTTTCCATTAGCCTCTTAATAAATAAATCGCTTTTGTTGTGAATCTTCCTGGCATGAATCCAAATTGGTTTTTAGAAATATCAGTCTCAAACTTTAACCTGTGTTCAATCACCTTTTCCTACAATATCATTGTATGACTCATAAGCTTAATTCCTCTGTAGTTTGCACTATTTTGAATATTTCCTTTATTCTTATAAATAGGGATCAAAGTATTTTTTCACCACTCATCCGGCATTTCTTGGATCATAAAATCTTATTAAATAATTTTGTGTGCCACAACACACCTTCTTCACCCAAACATTTCCAAACTTCAATAGGAATACTATTAGGTCCAACAGCTTTACCATTTTCCATTTCTTAATAACTTCCTTAATCTCGCTAACTCAAAACTTGCGGTAAAATGACAAATTGTGATAACCTTCTCGAGTTGTTAAATCTTTCCAGTCGCAAGGCGACCCTCCCCCTCTGTTATTTAACATCTTATAAAAGTAGCCTTCCTACCCATTCTTAATATCTCCATCAGTAACCAAATCTTTACTTTCTTCGTCCTTTATACACCTCACTTGGTCCAAATCTCTCGATTTTCTCTCATTGTTCTTTATGATTTTGTAAATCTTGTGCTCTCTTGCCTTTATCCCTAACTCCTTATAAAACTCCTCATATGTTTTATTGCGAGCTTTACTCACTGCCTTCTTAGTCTCCGTTTTAGCAAAACTATATCTTTCCAATTCTCAACATTATTATACAAGTGTATGGCTTTAAAACAATCTTTGTTATGCTTGACTTTCTCTTGTATAGTCTCATCCCACGACCAAGTCTTCTTATTTTGTCGACAAAAACCTTTTGATTCTCCCAAAATTGCTTTAGCAACCTTCTAAACCTTTTTAGATATATTCTCCCACATGATATGAGCATTTCTTTATAACTTCCACTCCCCTCCTCCAAAAGAGTTCTCTTAAAAATCTCTTGCTTCTCCCCTTTTAATTGCCACTTCCTGACCCTTGGGTTTAAAACTTGCTGGCGCTTTTGTTTTACACACTTAATATTCACATCAATGATCAAACCCTATGTTGTGCTATGACGTCATCCCTAAGGATCACTTTGTAGTTAGTACAAAGTCTTCTATCAGGATTCCTTCCCAAAAGAAGTCAATCTGTGTCCTGACGGCTCCACTTTTGTATGTTATTAAATGCTCATTCCACTTCTTAAAGCAAGTGTTGACAATCTTGAGGTTATATGCGAAAGAGAAATTAATAATATATTGACCTTCATTATTGAGCACCCCAAATCCAAAACCACCATGACCCCTCGTATGAGGTTTTGCCTCTTTACCAACATGTCCATTAAGATCTCCTCCAATAAAAATCTTTTCGTTTAGTGGAATACTCTAAATTAGCCCTTCCATATCTTCCCAGAACTTTTCCTTAAGATGTGTTTCTGCCCTTACTTGAGGTGCATACGCACTGATAATGTTTATAGTATCCTTCCCAACAATTATTCTTAAGGAAATGATTCTATCATCAATCCCCTTAACTTCCACCACATTCTTCCTCCATTCATTATGGGCGATGATAGCAACCCCATTCCTTCCATTAACCTTTCCTATGTATCAGAGCTTAAAACCATTAATTTGTCGAGACCTTTCTCCTGACCATTTAGTTTCTTAAAGGCACAAGATATTAATCTTTCGATCATTCATTACGCCTACCACTCAAGTTGGATCATAGATATTAATCATGTCCAACTTACTTATACAACCTTCAAATGCAGGTTTAAGCAATCCTTTTGTCAATACATCTGCAGCTTGAAGATTTGTTGATAGATAAGTGAGACATATGACTCCTTCTTCTACTTTCTCCCTGATGAAGTGTCTATCCATCTCCACGTGTTTTGATCGTTCATGCTGAATAGGATTTAAGGCCATGCTTATGGCGGCCTTATTATTGCAATATAGTTTCAGTAGTAAATCCACGCGGACTTGTATCTCATATAGAACCCATTTCAGCCACAATTCTTCCATTATCCCTTAAGCTAATGCCCTGAAGTCAGATTCAGCATTGCTCTTAAATACAATCCTTTGTTTTTGGCTTGTCCAAGTAACCAGGTTTCCCCATACAAAGGAGCAATAACCAGAGGTTGATCTCCTGTTAGGATGAGTTCCTCCCTAATCTGCATCAGCGTATACTTCTACGTTCTTGTTTTTGAAAGAACAACCCTATACCAGGAGTACCCTTTAGATACCTCAAAATTCTGTGGGCTGCGTCCATGTGCTTCTTTGGCTCACTCATGTACTGACTAGCCACACTTACTGCAAAGGCTATATCAGGTCTTGTATGAGAGAGATAAATCAACTTCCCAATAAGTCTTTGATATCTTCCTTTGTTGACAGCTTCGTTGGCTTCTTGTTCTTGATCTTCTTCTTCTTCTGAGTCACGTTCTTCAGACTCTTCTTTATTCTGCTTAGATTTCTTCTTCCTTTTTTCCTAGACTGCAATAGGAGTTGGCTTGGGCCAACAACCCAGCTTGCATGTTTCTTTTAGAAGATCAAGTATATACTTCCTCTGAGAGACATTGGTGCCTCGTCTTGACCTAGCAACCTCCATCCTAAGGACAAATATTGTATGATTTGATAGTCCTTGTTTGTAGCTTTCTGACTTCAAGACTTTCGAGAACTTGTCAAACCATGCCCTAGGAGACTGCTTCAGAGTTCAGACCATATAGGGATTTCTTCAACTTGTATAATCGATCAATTCTGCCCATTTCAAAGCCTGGAGGTAGGGCCATGTATACTTCTTCTTTTAACTCCATTTAGACAAGCGTTCTTGATGTCTAGCTGGTGAAGTGGCCACTCTAGATTGGCTGCCACATATAATAGAACTCTACTAGTATTTAGCTTCACCACTGATGCTAATGTTTCTTGATAGTCTAGACCATATGTCTGAATGAACCCTCTTGCTACCAGGCGGGATTTTAACTTGTATAGAGTACCATCGGCCAGATATTTAGGGGTAAACACCCATTTGCAGCTTACAAGTTTCTTGCTTGTAGGCTTTTCAACTATATCCCACGTTCCATTCTTTTCTGGGGCTCTCATATCCTCCATAACTGCTTTTCTCCATTCTGGTATCTCTAGTGCCTCGTGGATGTTGTTGGGAATGCATGCTTTATCTAGATTAGTAACAAACATTCAGTAACGAGGAGAAAGAGCCTTATAAAACGTGTTTTTGAATTGGATGCAATGTGAAAGATTGAGGCTGTTTCCTGAGAGCAATAGGCAAATCAAGGTTAGATTGTTCACTAACTTGTTCAAGAACTTGAGCATCAACCTCTTCTGATACTACAGGAACTACCGCCGATTCTGACTCCTTTAGTGCTTCAAGTGCAAGGTGTTTTCCTCCCATAGATTGTTGCTTTCGTGAGTACACCAATCCATCCTTATACTTGTTTTTCTACTTTTGCTTTTTTGTATCTTCCCCGGCTTGTACATTTTGTTCTGAGGTTTGTATAGGAGATGGTGTAGGTGGTGGTAATGGCTCTGGCTCTTTGTGGTGATGGGTCTTGCTCTATTAATGGTACAGGTGGTAATAATGGCTCGGATAGTGTTGTTACTACACACTCTCTGTTGGGTTCTGGTTCCCAGGTCGGAGGTTCATCATCCATACTCTCCCCTTGAATTGAAGACTTGGAATAGAAGGGAACCTCTTCATGAAAGGTGACATCAAAGCCTGCCAAGGTGTGTTTGGAAACAAGATCAAAGCATATTTATCCATTATTAGTGAAAGAGATTTCGAGAAATATGCATTTCATGGCACGGGGGTCAAATTTGCTATTGAAAGGCATATGAACATACACCAAGCATCTGAACATACGAAAGGGAAAGTTGGATTCAAGGTGGGTTGTGGGAAAGACACTTCGTAACCGTCGGAGAGGGGTTTCAAAGGATATGACTCGATTTGGCATTTGGTTAATGAGATAGGTGGCGTGTAAGATGGCATCCTCCCAATAGAACTTTGGCACATTGCAAGTTAGCATGAATGCTCGAGCAACATCTAGGATATGTCGATTTTTACGCTCAGTGATCCCATTCTGTTGAGGTTTGTTAGAACAGGAGCTTCTATGGATAATACCATGTTTTTGGAGGAAGGCACTCAAGGTTTGGTTGAAATACTCTGTGCCATTGTCACTATGCAATACTTCAATACTTGTATCGAATTGGTTTTTAATCATAGTGAATAACTTTATGAAAACAAAGGGAGCCTCAGACTTTTCTTTCAAGAGATAGATCCAATAAAGACGAGTATGGTCATCCATGAAAGAGATGAACTATTTGGTTTTGGTACGGTTTTGGATACAAGGAGGTTTCCACAAATCGCTATGGACGATAGTGAAAGGTTTGGATGGTGTATATGGAGCTCTAGGTTATATAATGAGCAATGGTGTTTGGCTAATTCACCGACCTCACATCTCATGTCAATGCTACTATTTGGACAAAGAGATGGAAACATACGAGATAGGTAATGAAAATTGGGATGACCTATTCTCTTATGCCATAACATGATGTTATTAATTTTAGAGGTCGATACACAATTGCATATCCTAATTGGATGTCGGTGACTCACTTTAGTGCTATCAAGAAAGTAGAGCCCCTCGCATTCTTTAGCATGTCTAATCGTCATCCCCAACATAGTTCCTGAAAAACACTGTGTGATGGTAGGAATTTAGCACAACAGTTAGCTTGTTTTGTCAATTGGCTAACAGATAACGGATTGCATGCTAATCTAGGTACATGGAGGACAGATTCAAGAGTGATAAACTCAAAAATCTGAATACTTCCTTTCTCGGTGATGGGAGCAAGGGATCCATATGCAATTTTGACCTTTTGATATCTAGAACATATCCGATGCTCCAGAAGCAACAATCCACGATGCTTTGTGCTTTGATGTTTGGAGAGCTTGAAGGAAGTTTCCTTTCTAAGTCAATAATGCTAGCACTTGTTGACTAATGAATACCTCTGCTTTAGATTGAGAATTTGTACTTTTCATAAGGTGCCGTCGGTATAGAATAATGATATTGTTGCATACCAAATCTAGGAGGCCGAAACACACTGACTTATGGATCAGAAGTTTTACCATCACAACTGCTTTCTGACTTCCATTGGTTTTTGTTGCGGCTTGATTCTGGCAGGATACAAGTTGAATGATTTGGGTACAAATATGAAGTACTCACACATAGAAGAATACAGGACCAGACCAGAATCCTTCCATTGTCGCTGGAAAAAACGTGCTGGAAACAAGGGAAAAGACGAGCCCAGTCACGTGACTTGAGTTTTTGAGCACAAAACCGCTGGGAGCAGGCCGGATTCCACTAGTAGATCACCGGAGAGGAAGCCGCTGTTAAAACGACCTCCATATGCGCCCTTACATGTCGATCACAAAATATGCTAGCAACGTGCGTGTACTCCACAATTGTCAATGCGTCGTTGGATGGCCACCAAATTTCAGGCGGACGCCGATTAAAGGGAGGGGAATCTGGTGGTGGGGTGTGCGTGCCAAGAAACCTCACTGAAGACAGAACCTTAACTCTCTCCCTCTCTCATTTTTTTGCATAAAGACGAAGCACTCAACAGAAACACGAACGGAAACAAAAAACTAGCAACTCGATGGCTCTAATACCATGTGGACAATTTGAGAGAGAAATATTATTATGAATCCATGAATAAAACATAGTACATATGGGCCTTTATATAAGCCTTATAATCTAATTTAATCAAAATAAATCAAAATAATAAATCAAAATAACTATGATATAATATCATAAGATACAATATATCCATATCTAATCCTAAGATAATAAATACACAATATTTCCACACATTCGTACTCATTAATGATAATTGGTTACAATTGACTACGACCACAACTTGGAAAAATGTTTTCTTTTTTGATACAGGGAACTAGAATTCGGAAACCAGAGCTAGTACTACCTCAGAGATGATTTATTTCTGCTTTATTAACCAAGTGGTTGAATATTGGATGTAGTAATTGTTCTTTCAACTGTGATTACAGACAACTAAAACGGAGCTTTTAAATGTGGCATGCTTAACTTTTTTTTTTTTTTGTGGGCAGTGTTGGATATTTTTTGACAAGTCCTTCTTTGAACATCCACGTATCAGACAAAATATTTTAACATTTGCTTATGGTACTGTAGAGAAAAACCATCATTTGCTTTCTTGCCTAGGTCTAATTGTTTCAGTTGATGTCATTGTCATATTGGTGTATAGCCATATATGGGTCCATTGTCTATCACAAAGACATTGTAGTCCTCATTTAACATGAATATCTCCGAAGTATTAGGTATTCTATTTCTAAATTTCATGGCGTGTAAGATATTAACCTTGTTGCACTCTCTGGGCATTCTGAATTGGCATGCAGATTTGTTCCTGAGCTTAAGAGATGTCCTATTCTTCTCAATTTTTATTAGATCAGAGAAAGAGGGAAGGAAAAAGAAATTTAAAATCCAACACCTGTTTGATTATTTCAAGCTAGTTGTTTGGATTTGGGACCTAAAAGGCTGTGGGGAAAAAAAAAAATCTTATTGAATTCATTTATATTTTAAGATACTTCATTCCTATGTTAAGAAGCTACGCTATGTAATTAATTCTTTATATTACTGGTTGTATAGCTTTTTGTATCCCTCCTTGGTGTTTCCTTATTTTGTGCTGCTCAAGCAATTCTTACTTTTTTCCTTCTAGGAACAAGTAAAGCTGCAAAGTTCTTGCGAGCTAATGGAATTACTCTTTTTAAAGTACGGGACGAAATAATAGAGCTTCTTGGTAAATCTGACATGTTTTACTGGAGTCCTGAGAATCCTCCATTGACCGAACCAGCTCAGAAATCCATTGATTGGGCTGTTGAAGAGAAATTGAAGTCAGGTATTCTCAGTTTCTGCAATCATATGATAACTAATTCTATACATTGGCTACCAGCTTCATGCCCGTAAGTACTTCATTTTTCTCTCTCTCACACACACACACACAGCTAGATTAAGCAGTTCAACTTGGAAGGTCTACAATTGTTTGCATGTAGGGTCTGTTATTTTAAACAGACCTCAATTTGAGTGTAGAAATTAAATAAATCTTAAATATATGTTGAAATGGAGACTTAATTGCTGTGATCTGAGTTACTTGGTGCATGAAATGAAATTCTCTGTGGGGATCTGTTGGGTCAAGCAGAGAGAAGCTCGACGGCTCAAGTGTTAACTCATGCTCTGCATCACGTTGACAGGATGAACTTTTCCTTTTATGCTATGAATTCTTCAGTAAATGCATCATGCTAATATAGGTTTTCGACCTCGAGCTTTATGCCATGTTCCTAGTCAGTTCAAATCCTACCAAAGTTATATCTGATATAAAGTTAATCACTGCTCTATCAAATTCTTCAGTTGCCGTTCTGCAAGCCATAGGTTATTGCATTTTGTCTTTTGAGCCTATGATTGTGACCTATGTGCAATTTGGTACTCTACTGTTTGATTATTTGGCTTTTCTGGCAACATGAACTCATAAAATGCAGGTGAAGGTGGGGAAATAACCGTGAGTCATTTGCTTCTAGGAATTTGGTCACAAAAAGAATCAGCTGGTCACCATATCCTGGCCGGCCTTGGTTTCAATGATGAAAAGGCCAAAGAAGTCGCTACATTTGTAAGTCTCAAGTTTTGGTTCCTTATATTTGACTGATCATGACTATCCAATATTACTGTGCCATTTGGCATACTGGACTAACAAATTTCCCTTTTTCTTTTCTTTCTTTTTGATGATGTATATTAGGTCCTTATAATCATCCTCAATAGTTCCTATTATTTATTTTTTTACTTTTTTTTTTTGAAAAAAAGAGTTGACCTCATTGATTCTACTGAACGTGTATGGATCTCATTCCCCCCCCCCCCCCCCCCCAAAAAAAAATGCAAACCTTCCTTATAGCAAAATTTCAGTGATTTGTCTTCTTTTTTGTATCTTTGGAGGAGATATCCATATAATGTCAGCAAAACTTGGGAGATTTGTTTAACTTATACTGCTACTTTGTTTGTTACAGTTGAATAGTGGTGATGTTGATTGGAGCTTCAAGCAGCAAGTTTAAGAAGATTGTTTCATTAACTTATTGAGGTTGCGAGTAAACTATGCTCTCTCTTTCTCAGTGCAAGTTTGGCAACGAAGTGTCTGTATGAATGGTCCTTTTAGACATTTCGATCCAAATTCTGCGTTATGCCAATTGGAGGCTCTTGCAGTTTTTTTCGGGTATCCCTACAAGTGTTTGGGGAATTCAACAACTCAAGGCTATATTTGTTGTCCCCACTTAACTTCCCCTGAAACTGGAACTGTAATTTCTATTCCTTGTTTTGATTTTGAATCTTCTGATTGATGAAGTTGTTTAGTTTAAATTTTTATGCCTTAAGGAATCTAGTGAGGCCTTACACTGCTAGACCAACTCTATGTTGGTGGCACTTCACCCCTTTTTGTTTCTTAAAATTTTCACTCAAATACAATGTATAAAAATTTATGAAGTCTTTCTCACCAATAAAACTTATTATGAGGAACTTTTCCTTAATTTTCCTATCTTTGGGTTTTTTTATGCAGATTTATTAGTTCAGAATCCTTCCTCTCCTTTTGTAAGAAGATAACAAGTTCTTATTCAAATAGGTTAAGGTTAAGGTTAAGGTTAAAAAATATCCAACAATTTATACAAAAAATGTGCACATTACAATAAACTTTTCTCAGGTGTGAAAATATTTATAAACATTTAAAATCAAAGCGAAAATGACACGACCGTTATGTTCTTATAATGGGTGTGAAAATACCCTTCTTTTATTTAAAGGGGGCCATGCATCATGTGTTTTTTGAAAATGCAAAAATACCCATAAACATTCAAAATGGACATAGAAAAATCAAAATACCCCCAACTTATTAAAAAAAAATCATCTAACTATTTAAATTCTATACAATTGTTATGAATATATCATGGAATATTATGCATCAACTTTAAATTAACAAGCAAATTATTATTATCTACTCATCTACCCTTATATATAAGTCACTTTTAAATGTTTATCAGAACTAAGAAAAAAATTTAAACTTCGTTGATTCTGTCTTTAAATTTAATAACTTTATAGTTTTACCCCTAATTAATAGACAATCGACTCTAAGTAATTGGACATGATAATTCAACAATTGGACGTTATAACATATATTAAGCTAGCAAGAGTATATGCTATTAAGTTTTCTATTAATTTTTTATTTTGATTTTTTTCTAAATTTTATTAAGAAATTATTTTACAATTAATACACTTCAATTTTCTATTTCATTTTTTCTAAACTTTTTAACAATTAAATTTTAGGTGTAAAGTATAAAACCATAAGAAAGTAATTATGGAGGAACATACTGTTATTTAAGATGGCTGGGTTAAATCAAATCATTAAATTAAGTAAGATTCAAAATCCTTTGATCACACAAAAAAGAAACAAAGAACTAGATGCAAACTTCAAACTTAACTATCATCCTTAGCAAATACATGAAAATATATTTTTTAAAAATGTAGTCACCTTGTGTGTGTGTTTTTACTTGAGAGGATTTTTGTACTTCCGTCTTCATTTTGAATTTTGGGTATCTTTACTATTTTGGTGCATTTTGGGTAAAGGTTTATAGGTATTTTTATACCTTTATCATTTTTGAGTTGTGGGTATTTTAACCTTTTTGACAAAAACAAGTATTTTCACATGAAATAAGGACTTAGTAAATATCATAATAAGAGATTAAAGTTAAAGGCAACAAATATCTATATGCATTTATTAACTCACGAAAAAAGGGAATCACCTCCATGGTAACTAAGCAAACTTCAAAACAATAAATTTATGAGTTTTCAAATGCATTAATTGGGATATACACAATATTAATTGAGGTACAAGCTGATTTTAACGGGACATTCTAATGAATATTAAAAAAAAGAAGTTATTAGTTATTATTAATTGGGCTATTAATACACCAATAACTTATATTGTATATTGATTCAAACATGGTTACAAACCCGACCTGACCCATTTCTTAATGAACTTACAAGATTTTAAGAGTATAGTTGGTTCATAGTTGATGATTAACAGTTCATTGATTAATTAGAGATTTTAGGAAATATGAAAAAAAAAGAAAGAAAGTTAGTGGGATATCAATAACTTATATGGTATATTGATTTAAATAAACCTGACACAGAACCGGGTTTTACATTATTTTAAGAGTTTAGTCAATAGTCAATAGTTAATATTCCCTTCAGTATTATTTATAAGAGTCTGATATGCGGCTTAGGAAAGTGGTTAAAATTAGTTCAAAATAACAAGTATGATTTAAATAAAATTTTCTTTTCAAATATGCCCTTATTTATAAGGGAAAAGAGAGAAATATAATAAATATAGGAATCACTGACCTTATAATAAATACTATGTACATAATTAATGAATGACAAAATTAAGAAAACTCATTAAATATTTAGATAACTATTATCGAGTTCTTATGAAAAGCATCAACATAGTTCAAAATTTGGGCTCTCATAGAAAGCAAGGAGTCGTTGATTTTTTTGATTGATAAGGAGTAGTTGATTGATTGATAGTTGATACCCTGATAAAATGTTAACGTAATAATATACAATATTTGATTGATCCTGTGACAGCATCTCATCTATATATCCAATAATATAAATCCACCCAAGCCGAATGCTGAGAACTGGCTCACTGCAGCTCCTCTCTGTAATCACTATTCACAACAGTGATTCAGCTTGTCTTCCAAAAAAAAAAAAGGGTCCATCTCAAAATAAGCTGCTAGCTGTCTAAAATTACGGTCAAGGAAGTTGAAAATTCAAATTCAAGAAACCATATTTGCATTCGGCGCCATTTTTTTGAACTTTCATGCCTTTTTATACTGTTCCATTAACCACCAGACTCAGCCTTGAAGGTTTTAGCTTTCATCATCCTCCTTATCTGGAATGTGTTTTGAGCTTCGTCTCTGTTTATCTCTTCCCACCGTCAAGCGATTCCTATAGTTATCATGAGGACTTTATTGCAGATATACCTTGACTTCATGGCGTGGCTTCACTCGGGACGGTGTGGGATTGTGTATGGTGGAAGACCTAATATACTTTGTAGGTTGATGCAGATGCACTTTATGGGTTAGTTTTCCTCTTGTCCTTAAATGAAAGTGATTAACGTAAATATTGTGCTCTGTTATGCACCTCTGTTTTTTTTCATATCCCGTTTTGGATCATATTTCCTATTGTATCTTAACTACACTAAATGCATGTAGGTTACTTTTAGGGGGTGCAACACGTTTCAATATCAGCAGATCAACAAAACGCATTAAAGAAGTAGAGGAAAGTGAGGTTAGTAATATTGGAACAACACAAAATGAATGTGAAAACATAAAATGAGAGCTTGACAGTGTTCATTATTCTAACTTCTATAGAATGGACCTTCATTTGGTGACCTTCATTGTGGTGTACTCAAAAGTAGTATCGTCCTGAAGGTTGACCATATAATGTTCAATGAGCTGGTCCATTCATTTTCTGCAACCAACCTCCTTGGTCTATTATAGACATTCATTATGGTGTACTAAAAACTACCATCATCCCGAAGGTTGGCCGTATACTATTCCATGAGCTAGTCTGTTCATTTGATGTTGGTTTGATCACTCCGAAGTACTTGGTTTTAATGGATGTTTCCTTCTTTGACGCCAGCAAACCCATCAAAATCCGTTGGGTAATAATACGAGTACCAAGTACTTATTGTCATTTTGTAACAACTTAATAAGACGAGTTAGAAACTTCTTTTCATATATTTTACATCTGTTAATCATCTATCATTGAACTTTATGACCTCTTGTCTTTTTTTTTTTGTGTTAGCTCGTCTGACCATTACTACCTACTCTGATACCGTGAGGGTGTTCTTTCATCTAGATTTCCCTGAAGTTCTTGAAGAGAGGAAGGAATATGTTTGAGTGCTTTGAGAGGTTTTAGTCAGTAAGCCTTGCATTTTGACTTTCTATCATTATGTTGTAGCTATTATTGAGTCTTTGGTCTGGTTTATGGTATTCCACTCTTTTACGCTTGTCTTTTTTTCCCTCACACGTCGTTGTAACTGTAAGGTCTGATTCATGCTTTGTAGTGTTTTATTTAACTATTTATTTCATTATATTTCCTTTACGTTTAATAAGATCTCTTGATCTCTTCCTTTCATCCACTTTTAATAGTTCATTAAATGATAATGGAAAATTATTCAACTGATTCATAGGCAATTGTATAATAACTGAGTTAATGAATATTGTTATAATAGAATACATGTTGTGGAAAAGTGAAAACGGGGAAGGATGAATTAATGGGATTGTGGAACCATAAATCCAGAGGGTAAGTGAAAGAGAGGAAAGTTCAGATAAGCAAAGTTGTGGAAATGACAAATTACTGTTCTTCCTTGTCATATGTCTTCAACTAACAGATCCTAAAATGACACAATGAACATTGAAGAACAACATCAAAAAAAAAAAACATGCTCAGGAAAACATTAAAATATCGAGAACAATCCTAACAAAAGAAGATATGTTAGTCTTTTGACATGCTTTCACTTAGTTTGGGCCATATTCAGCCTTACTCATGAACCCCAACTCCATTCCCAGTGTAGTTGCAGAAGGAAAAGGCAAGGTTGTTTCTGCTTTATTGATATTAGTGATTTCATGATCGTGGTGTAAGTAGTTCTTTCGCGATATGGACAGACAGGCTTGATCTTCATGTAACTATGACTTATAAAATTTTGTATAAAAATCCCTTCATCAACACCCCTTTGCATCTTAACTCTCATGTATGGTATGAAATATGAGATGAGATTCAGGTACTCCATGTGATACCTGAAGCTATGTGGATCAGAGCTTTCCCATTCAGGACTTTCCAAACCTTGTGTTCGCATGATGCCATACAAGTAACGGAAGAGGGAATACCTTGATGAATAAGAACTCAAAGAGCCAGGCATGATCCTGCCTCTGCGTATGCCATGAACTCACTATATTTCCTCATTAAAGTTATAGCTAGCAAAAACAATCGGAGAACCGCATGTAATATGAAGTGAACTAATCCCACTTTCCCTCCATGCACGCAACATCATATATAAATCATTTTCTAAGAATGTTTGGAAGCCACTCATGGTAACGCTTTGATTATCATAGAAGGAGAAGACTACAGTTTACACAAGCTTGTGTAAGGGATATGTGCACCTGGTTTAGTTGCTTATATATGAACTCGTCTCTGCATTAAAACCCAGCTTATTTCATATACAGTCATTAACCAATGTGATATGCCAGAAACCATTGGGTAAACCAGATATTCTCTATCCTAAGACCTGGTGAGATAATAGGACCACTCAATTTCAATCTGAGTGATATGAGTGATTTTCATAGAGTCCTATGGTATATCTACTCTAGAGCCATAGTGAACAAATCCAATAACTTCACTTATTTCATTGAGAGGGACTTCAGGAAATTCACCTCATTGATTCTCAAAGAGCAAAAGGACTTGGAAGAGTATATCTTCAATGAGATCAGGAGGTATAGATATGAAGGAAAACCAACTACTCCAATGCCTTATCCTCAACTTATTTCCTTGTTCCTCAAGAAGAATAAGATTTGGTATTTGGAGAGTATGGAGCCGATTGAGAGGATAACACCAGTGGGGAGGAATCAAATTGGAAAGTTGAATATTGAGATTCCTTTAAAGACTCCTCTAGAAGAAAGTCCCAAGAAAAAGAAGAAGACTAACACAGCAATCAGTCGAATGGATGACACACAGTCTTCTGCTCCAGCCAACACATCTTCTCCATCCTTTTTTGGTGCCGCAATGCAAACTTTTATGGAGAATATTCTGAAGGGTTTTCATATTGACATTGCAAATACCAATGCGGAGCTGATAACCCATATGAATGAGAAGATGGGACAACTTATGGAAAGGATGGATAAGAGGCATGAAGAGTTGCTAGTTGAAGAGCGTGCCCAGGGTGAGATTCTGAGATCCATTGTTGCAAGACTTGATGTTATGGCATCTGGTTCCTCTATTCCTGGTCCTTCTGGTATTCCTGATCCCATACCTATCCCTGAACCTGGACCTTTTATACCTACTGACTATAGACCCTCTGAGAGTAGACCCAGCAATGTCTTGTTCTCTATGCCTGACCCTGACACATCCGAGCCAATCCACATCACCACTGATGATCCACCTCAGCCTGTTCAGCCAGAGCCCATACTTACTCCTATTGCATCACCTACACGCACTGAGGAGGTGCTTGAGTGTTCACTGGTTGCTACAGAGGAAGTAGAAATTACTTATCTGGTTCCTTACCCTTCATCTCCGGTGAATCCTCCAGAGGATCTTCAGACACCGCCAGTGAACCTTCCTGATCCTGAACCATCATCTTCAGATCCTTCAAGTTTAAATGGTTCATATAAATCATTGGCATTTCCTGTCACTCCTATTTCAACACCAAGCCACCTACTCCTTCTCATGATTGATTCCACCTTTGTGATGAAGACAAAAAGGGGGAGAAGAGCCTAAGTGATTTTGTGATGAATGGCTGAGTTGATTGGGATTTGAGTGTATGGGGTTTTAGGGTGCTTTTTGCTTTTAAGTTTTTATTTTAAAGTTTGATTATGTATCGAATTCTTCTTTATGCTATTAAAGTTAAATTTCATTAAAGTTATATTGTTTTATAAGACTAATGAGATTTTGATTGTGTATGCAAGGTGAACAAATAAATAAGAACAAAAAACTTTGAAAAGATCTTTAATAAGTTATTTCACAAAGAGTTTTCATGTTTAAATTGAACAAAAGATTTCATATGAAAAGTATTTGAGAAGCATATGCTTGAAAGCTAAATTTCAAAAAATTTGTTCAAAATCACCAAGTTTTGTCATCATCAAAAAGGGGGAGAATGTTAGATCCCATATGTTTTGATGATAACAAAGATTGGATCAATGATATGAAAGGATTTGATAACAAATAAATGAATTTGAACAAAGTGGCAAAACATTACTTGAAGTAAGTACTGGAGTAATAAACAAATTTTGTTAAGGCTTACTCGAGTAGCCACTCGAGTAAGGGAAGCTATTACTCGAGTAATCACAGAGAATTTCATCCAGAGAAGCACTGCCAAAATTTGGAAGATGTTACTCGAGGAACCACTCGAGTAATCTGTAAAGTTATATAGACCATTACTCGAGTAGCCACTCGAGTACCATGATTTGCAAAGGTATCACTCGAGTAATTAGGTAAAAAATCTTCCAGTAGCTCTCGGCCAAGAAATGCAACATATTACTCGAGTAACCATGTGAGAAAAAGGCATCACTCGAGGGAGCACTCTAGTAATCTGCAGAGTTATTTGATCCATTACTCGAGGGCTCACTCGAGTAACCAGGTAAGCAAACTCTTGGCCAAGATTTGAATGATATTACTCGAGGGAATAATCGAATAATCTGTAAACTTATTTGTACTATACTCGAGGGAGCACTAGGGTAACATCTGAAGAAAATACATCACCACTCGAGTAACCAGATTACCAAAGTCAGCACCCGAGTAACTCGTAAAGGTAAAGATATGGCCACTCGAGTAGCCACTCGAGTAATAAGGTATTTCCAAGGTTTTTGATATATCTCACTCCATGTCCTACTCGAGTAATATCTTATGAAATATGTTGAGTTATCTACTGCCATATTTTTGACAGGTTTACTCGAGGGACCACTCGAGTAACAAACTTAATCACTCGAGTAAGGCAGTCCAGAAATTATGTTTTTAATCGAATGTTTATTAAATTATTTTCTATATGATTAACTCTTCATTGCATTAGTATCCTAAGTGCATTTACAGAGAAACAACGAAGAGATTATGCATGAAGAGAGAAGTCAAATAAAAGTCCGAACGTGCACCTACCGCTACCTACCGCAAATGGATAGTTTTCAAATTTGAAGAATGGTCAACCGTTGCTGCGCGACTCTAACGGACATGTTTGAATTGTTTCTAACAGATACTATAAATCATCTATATATATGGAGCATTCAAAGCAAAGAAAACAAGACACAAGAATTGAGAATACACTGATCAACACACTCTTAGTGCTTTGTTTTCTTATACTTCAGTGATTATATATTTACTCTGTGAGAGAGTTTTTTCATTACAAACTCAATATTTGTTATTGAGATACCTTAAGGTTGTGGAACCTTGAGTTGGGGATTTGATTACAACGTGTAAGGGGGAGCGAATGTCCAGGTGAAGGAACTTGTTGTGTACTGAGGTGCCAAGAACCCACTGAATCTTGGAGAATATAGTGAAACTCTCAGAGACGCTCTGAGGACTGGACGTAGGTCAAAGTGGTTATGGCCGAACCAGTATAACTCCCGGTGTACACTTCAGTGATATTTCTCCTTGCTCTCAACTGCTTTAAATATTTTGTCAATTTTCTTATACGCAACGAAATTTCTAGTATCACCCAATTCACCCCCTCTTGGGTGAAACGCTTGCACTAACGAAGGCACTGCCATAATATACTTGCACCACCTTTGAACCAATTCACAATATCGAGGGAAAAGAATTAAATATATTTTATTTACACTTATAGGGGTCTTACCTGATAATATGCTCCTTTACTTGCCCAGGTTCACTATAGTCCCACTTTGGTTTAGTATTGTTAAACGAGCCATTCAGTCCATAACACATAATGGGTGACAGTTCCATCTTTTTAAACCAGGTTCATCATTGCTTTTTAGTCCATTAAACATTTAGCTTTATATAGGTTTGCTGATACCCACATTATGGCAATTTGATCTGATTGTGAATTAATAATCTTCGTCAGTATATATTAGACTGATTATATTTTGTAATCCTATATATCCCACTTAGAATTAAACCAATCTAATTGGGATGTTTAGAGTACCTTGTTGACATATTGCATTTACCATTTATAATTTTATTGATCTTTGAAAAATAAAATTTATAGGATTGTTTCTTAACCTCAGAAAACAACTATATGAAGACAACTATATGATTGTTTCTTAACCTCCCTTAAAAACTCAATACATAGAAGAAGAGCATCCATGACATAACAATTGCAGTGACAACTATCTGGAGTAATAGAAGGCAAACTAATTTTGTCCTAAAAAGCAAATAGCCCAATAAGGTGAATATTAAGCTAGACAAGAATTTCAGGCAAGAAACAATATGAAAGCCTCGATTGACAGAGAATCACTAATATTGGCTCTCTATATACAGACCTATATTCATATAACCATTAGGATGATTTGAGGTACTGTAAAGTTGTTTCTTTTATTACAAAGGGAATTGGTCAAAGATGATTGCTGATTTAGTAAGATGTCAAGCCATTTGCTCATAGTACTAATCAATGATGTCACTATATTCTGTCATTTAATCTTAAATCTGTTATCTTCTAAAGCAAAAAATTCAAACTTCAGTTTGAAATTGGCGCCGATAACCATAATACTTGATTTTGATCAGATTTGTATAGATAGAAGAGTTTTTTATCTTAAAAATTTGAATGAGTTCAAAGGTGCTTGGCACCAAGTTTAACATTTTCAGTACACCATTCAGCCTATAAATTGTGGTGAAAGGTCATAGAAAGTCCATCCAGTGTGAATCTTTCAAGTATTTCTTGTCACATAACTTATTGATCCTAAATTTCTATTACTTCAAAATTCAAAATTCAAAATTACCTCATGGCGCCTCATTCATTGCTGAAATAGTTACATGATGGCACTGAGAGATGGAGTATTGTTGTTAGAGTCTTTAGGAGATGGAATGTATACCAGAAAAAATCTCCTTTTGATTTGTTCTGCATTACCATAATCTTGGTTGATCAAGAGGTTAGTCTTTTACATTTCCATGCTGCTCCTAAACCAAGAACGTGAATTACTTGAATGCTGCCAGTCACACTTGAAGTTTTTCTAGTGACACACATGCTGCATTATAGTTCTCATTACTGATTGTTTTTTCCTTTTCACATGGTAATAAAATCCAGGCAAGTGTAATCCCAAGGAACCTCCATCAGAGATTTCGAGAAGCCATAACTGAAGGAAATACTTACTTCATTGCCAACTTTAAGGTTTCTCAAAACACAAGCCAATACAGAGTTACCAACCACCAATTCAAGATAAACTTCACACAGCAGACATTTGTCAAGCAGCAACATGCAAATATACCTCTGAATGCTTATAGCTTTTATCCAATCTCTGAAATACTCAAGAGTAAAGAACGGAATTTTGTTGATCATTTGATTGGTACTTTAGTTGCTTGTGAACTTATACACATTCTTTTTTTCACTGACATATTCTTATGTTAATTAATACCACTGCAGCTATTACTTCTTAATATAAGTCTTCTTCCCATAAACTGACTTTTCTTTTCCAGATATTGTGGCCTTTGTAAGATCCATTAGGTCGCTAGAGGAATATCGTAGAGATAATGAACAAAGAACAAGCTCATAATGCTTCTCATTGATACTGAGTATAATTGTCATTATGGTTTACTTACATGTTATACATTTAGTTTTAGGAAAGATCATAATGACAAATAATAATTGTTCTGTAACCTCCAACAATGTGATGCCAGGAACAATGACCTTGAATGTGTTCTATTTGATGAATGCTCTACCAATGCATACATGTCACAACTGGAAAATATGGAATCACCAGTTGTGGTAGTTTTGAATCCGGTCAGAATTTCATTTGCAGATGAAGGTACACGCCACTTAATGCAACTTGGAAAATAATGGTGACTTTAGTATTATTTAGTAACCTAAACTTTGTTCCTGACCCTTTTCAGGTAGGCCACCAATTTGTAGTTCATTTAGTGCTACAAGAGTATTCTTCAATCTTGCAATCAAAGAAGTAAAATACATGATTAAACGGTCTCATGTTTGTATATATGAATGTACATTCTTCAACTTCCTACAAAAATGGTGAGGGAATAAACTTACTTATTTATCTGTCTGCTTTTACATTGACAGTGACAAGGACAATGATTCTTTTCAAACACCCAACATGAAAGATCCTCCCCTTAATGATATTATAATATTATCCTATCTTTAAGAATTACTCATTTCATTTTTTTTAAAGAAAGAAAGATTACCATGGTAGAAAAGAGTTCAAGTAGCTATTTGAAAACTCTACCATGGTAATAAAAGATTTAAGTCATTACCATGGTAGAAAAGAGTTCAAGTAACTATTTGAAAACTTTACCATGGTAATAAAAGATTTAAGTCCCTACAGTTATCATATCAAACATTTCCATTTCAAAACCAAAGTCACCCAACTTTATATGATAAACAAAGTACGTAGACGAATTTAGAGTTTACAAAATATGGTCCCTAATAAGTGGCAATATACATTCATTCAACACATAATAAACTACAAGAGGGTATACAGATATATATAGAAATATATCTATGCCTCAGGAGCTCCTCCCCACATTCCAGCAAGAGAATTATCACCTGAAAAATGTTAAATTAACAGGGTGAGACAAAAGCCTCAGTAACCAGCTATCCGACTCATTACACATGCTAACATGTGTTCATGAGGTGCTAAGTGGAACAATTTATATAGCAAATTATAAAAATTCAATATCACGGTTTTATACATAAATTTCTTATTACAATTCCTATTGCCTCCCATCAATCCAACCGAACCGCCTTATTTCCGCCGACTAGACCCATGGGCTAAGTTACTAACCATGTGACTGGCCACTCAAAAAGCTCACCGATCACGCGATGAGGATTGGCCAAACCCTCAGAGCATGTGCCCCGGACCATGGGTCTTTCCCCTCATTAAAACTGGTGGGGTGTCACAGCCCCTCATTGAAACTGGTGGGGCAGTCCCTCATTGAAACTGGTGGGACAATAAACAGCCAACCATCGTGCACCAATGGAGGCTATACTACGTGGTAAAATAATATACTCCATCTTATCCCAAACCCATTATCACAATAATTTATCAATAATTATTTCAATGGGATTTTCCCGAATATATACATATTTTTCTCATTTCAAATCATAAAATTCCACAAAGCTAGTTTATATCAAAATACTTCACAATATAATGAAAATTTTCTCAATCACAATAAACCTTTATTCATTGGAGTAAATATCAGAATACTCACAAACAGCATATCAACACAAATAATAAGTGGAAAGTGGTTACCTTTCGCTAAAGCAAAATTATAATCACAAGCTCCTAATCCAAGAGCTCAAATATACGCCAAAAATCAATCTACAATAATCAATTTATAAAATGGCTAAATTATAAATCATCATCCTAAAAAAATCTAAACCAATTAAAACCTCAAGAATACCTCTAATAATCCAAATAAATTATTTAACCTAAATTTAATCGGTTAAGAAGCCTAATATAGAATTATTCATAGATTAGTTATATAAATATTTCATTATAAAATTATATGCTAGCTAAGTAACAAAAGTAACTTGATTAAAATTAACTATTAGTTATCCTCTACATTCCTATAGCCTCATATTAACAAAACTCAAATTTATCCAAAATCATAATCTTAAAATTTTCTCTAATCATCATAAAATTATTACCATAAGAAAGAGAAAATTATTTAGAACATTTCCATAAAAACAATTCTGAGATAAGAAGTAATATTGAGTACCTTATCGATCTCTAAAGATATGAAAATACTCCTACTAATGCTTCACTCTACACTTTTCTTTACACTTGAGGTGTGTGAAGTGAGGACGGGGAAGAGGGGGTATTTATAATCCCCCTCCTCTTTGAAAACTGCGGAAGGCACTACGTGCCTTCCCCAGTTTTTATTTAAAGATTGTAGGCGTCTGCCCACAATCATTGTTAAATGGTGGGAGGTGCCTCCCCCGTTTTTTTCTTTGTGGTGGGCGCCAACGGGCACCCACACTTTTCTTTCTTTAAAAAAAAAAATATTATTTTATTATTTATAATATTTATTTATTATTATTATTTTTAAATATATATATTTATAATTATTAATATATATTATTATTATTATTATTATTTTAAAATATATTTTAACTAAATCCTTCTTTTCTTTTTACCCAAAAATTACTATTAATTTTATAATTATCTCTAAATTATAATTATATAAAAATTAAGACGTTACACAACATCAGTCAAGTCATGCCATACCAGTCAAGCCAACAGTCCAATTCAAGCATATTAAGGAACAACAACAAGATATTGATATCCCAAATTCCTAATCAAAAGATTGTATGCTATAGATACAAGTATACTATTTTTTTTATTCATTCCAAGTTTTCTGAAATAACTAATTGGCAGTTTTTATTCATTCCAATGGGGTCAGCCTTTTGTCATACTTGTCAGCTGTAAAAATTAGAGACCCGACATAGATGGGTTTATAATGGGTATGGAAAGTATTCATCAAAGCTCAAAGACAAAACTGAAGCACCAATCTGTCCTAGCTGCAAAAGGAAGCCAGATTCTCTTGAGCCCAAGTATAGTACATGATATTATGGTGTACATCGTTTGATGGTCTTGAAATGAACCACACGTTGATATTTGCACTAACATGCATGATTAAAGTTCACTACATAAAGCTAATTAATCTGGAGAAGCCTCTGTCATTTTCTGGGACAAGCTTGGTCTTGAATTGCTTGGGAAATATGCTACTAAGTTGAAGACCATTTTGAAGGAGGCATGATTGATATATTTATATAAGTCATATATTTTATCTATGTCAGTATTTAAGACTCAGCTGAGGTTAAAGCTTTCCTTTTCCCTTCTCAGGATGATCGTGAATATGATTTTCCAGATGAGTGTGACTTAGTTGTGGGAAAGACTTTGATGCTTAAGTTGAAGCTTAATGAATTTAATACCAAGCATATAGGATCTAGTATAAGTGTGCTTCAATTCATTGTATGTGAGAACTTAGCACATGAATTCAATGGAGCAACTAATCAGGTTGCAATATTTTTTTTAAAAAATGAACCCATAACATATCTTAATGATTCACTTATTTATTAGACAAGTTATAATTGACAACACCTTATTATTAACCAAATTCACTACTAATCTTTCAGGATGACCCTCAACCAGAGATCACAGCTAATGAAGTTAGTCAGGTATGGCATGGCATAACTCGTCTTATTTTGTATCATTATTGCATAAAATTCAAGAGCCAATTAGGTTCACTTGTGTTAAAAATCTGTCAGCTTAATTCGGAAGAAGAAATAGGTGTTGCAACCATTATGACCCCCATATCAGTAGCAATAAATGATAGAAGTCCTGATTCACATGACATGCTACTATCACAAATTGGGAAGAATGTAACTCCTACACCATTAAAAGGAAAAAAAGGTGCTACTTGAAGAGAACTGTCGTATCAGCTGGGTCAAGCTCCCAATCTCAACAATCAGCAACCATAGGAAGTGATCAACCTTTGTTGAAAACTATTAAGCAAGAAAAGTAGTTGCAACTGTAGATGAACTTGTATCTCTCATGCTGCTCCTGGAGTAATGCATTCAGAACAATTTAGAATAGTTAAGTTTAAGATCTTTTATTATGTCAGGAGTCTTAGTTGTTCATTAGTATCTTAAGGGATTACTCTCACTGCTTTCATGTCTTATTAGTGTGTGTCTTAGTTGTTGTTTAAGAAATCTGTTCCTTAGACTGAAACGTCACTTTAAGAACTATGTTTGTTAGGATTAGCTATTTCTCCTTTATTTGTTTGTGTACTACTTACTTTAGTTGTAATTGTAGTTTCATTTTCAATTTCAAAGTGACAAAGATTTCCAGCTTTCAATGTTCACTAAAAAAAATTCTTGATGCACTTATATCTCCAAAGAAATTGACAAATGAACCAAGCTTCATTGCCACTGGATTAAAAAGACCAAGCAAACTTAAGCACTAAAAAATGGTTGATAACTTGAGGTTCTTACTATTTATAAAAGGCAGAGAATTATCCTCAAGGACCATATAACTTGTCCATTATGCAGACTTTAGGATAACCACTGACAAAGACTCATAAGTTGAAAGGAATACAGACTTGGCTTGACTTTAACTTGGAGTTGCTTTGTAGTACCTTAGTATTTTAAGTATATATTATAATTGAAATAAAAATTTTCTTAGACTCTCTCTGTCTTCATTTCAGTCAGTATATTAATTGAATTAAATTTAATTCAAACCAAGGTACACAATTATATTTCTCCATTACTCTTTCAATTTGGGTACTTAACAATGCACAATTTGGGTACTTAACAATGCACTCTTGAGTACACTCAATTGTCATTAAAAGCTGATATATACACAATTAGAATATTAATGATTTCCTGACTAAAAAAACAATTAAAAAATTGCTAATTGCTAATGACCCACTACTTTGAGGAAAAAACAAATTTCCTGTACCTCCATATGCTGAAAAGTAATTTGTCCTCTCATTGGGTTGCGGATTACTGACTTTGAGATCAGCATCTAAATATCTTCACACATATTTTGTAGTTTTCTTTTGCCATTTCTGATAAATCTTCCATGCTCTCTGCATTCCTAACCAATGTGTTTGCTGCTGGTGATAGCAAAGATTAACAAGCCAATAATGATACTGCAAGATTACCATATCCCTCTGCATAATATATGGCTAAATATCAGTCATTAAGCTTGGGTGCATACTTTGAGATTTATAGGTTCTGGTTGGTGAGATTAACTTACTTTGCAATTGCATCAAAAGCTTCAATATTTTCATCTTTTTGAACACTTAGGTGAGTTCTTACTTTATATTTACATCATAAGCTGGAATCTTTTCTGTATACTAAGTGTTACTTCATATTTTTGAATTCTTTAGACTGTTCTTACTTTGTATTTAAATTACTACCTAGAACTTACTGGTGGATTAAAAAGAGTAAGAGAACTTAACCAATACAAAACTGTTGATAACTTGCAGTTGTTGCTATTTAAAAAAGGCAGGGAAATATCCTCAAGGACCATATAACTTGTCCATTATGCAAACTTTAGGATAACCATTGACAAAGACTCATAAGCTGAAAGGAAAACCATTGACCATATAACTTGGAGTTGATTTGTAGTACCTTAGTCTTTTAAGTCTGTATTCTAATTGAATTAAGAATTTGCTAATCCACTGCACTCTTGAATACACAATGAGGGATGTAAAAGTCTTCAATTGAAAATTTTTAGTCTGACTCTTGGTGTTTCAGGATAAATTATTAATGTCTATTGGTATGGGAAGTAATATATTCCTTTTGTAGGACAATGGCAGACTTTTGCATGCCTCAAATTTGTGAAATTAAATATTTTGATCTTACATATACAGTTAATTGTCATTATCAAGATGATACATACACAATAAGGAAGCCAACGATTTTCTGACTGAAAAAACAATTAAAAAAATGGTCAATTGCTAATGACTCAAAACTTTAAGGAAAAAGTAAATTTCCTTCACCTCCACGTGTTGATAAGTAATTTGTCTTGTCATTGTCTTGCAGATTAGTGCATTGAGATCATCATCTGAATATCTTCACCCATATTTTATGGTTTTCTTATGCCATTTCTAATAAATTATCCATGCTCTCTGCATTCAAAACCAGTGTGTTTGCAGTTGGTGATAGCAGAGATTAGCAAGCCAATAATAATACTTCAAGATTACCATATCCCTTTGAATAATATATGGCTAAATATCAGTCATTGAGGTTGGGTGCATACTTTAAGATTTATAGGTGTTGGTTGGTGGGATGAACTTAGTTTGCATTTGCTTCAAAAGCTACAATCTTTTCATCATTTTGAATACTTAGGTGAGTTCTTATTTTGTATTTACATCACAAGCCGGAATCTTTTCTATATACTTTTGAGTTTTACTTCATGTTTTTCAATTCTTTAAACTATTCTTACTTTGCATTTAAATTACTACCTAGAACTTACTTTGCTTTCTTTGTATTCCTTGAATGACTTGAGACTCTCCAGAAGCCAGTAAAGTATCATAAGTGATTCAACTCCAGCTACATGTAACTAAAGTAAAGCAAGTGCATTTGATGTGCAAAATCAAAATTCTCCTTCTGTTATTTACACTCAACCATCTGTAGTGGTAAGCCCTCAAGATTGTGGCCCTTCACGAAAAAATAGAAAGAAGAGAGGAATTTTGCAAGACATATTACTTGTGGCTGCAAACTTGGAAAATTGTTTTCCAAGTGGTTATGGCTCAGGTGTGACTTGAATCATACTTTGGCACTTTATCTTTCATTATGAGTCTATGTGCAAGATATAACATATGTGGTTTCAATCTTGGAATGACATGTACTATGTTATCTGAAAACTGAAGCAAGTCGCAGAAATTCAAGTGGAGGGAGATTAAATGCACAACAAAATATATTTCAAGAACATATAGACCAAGTCTTCAAGCCAAAAGTAGCAGACGAAAGGGCCTAATGTCTAATGTTCAGCCGGAAAGACCAACAAGGAAATTAGGAGGTCAACAGGTTCCTCCACTTATAAGTCCATATTCTAAAAAAAGACTTCCCTCCAAGGATCTAGGTCATTTAATTGACTTTTTTTTTTGTGACAGCTTCCCTTGCAATATACAAAACCTTAGTAATCTTGGAATTTTAATGTGCATCTGTTAGTAGAGATCGGGCAGGAACTGAGACTCCTTTCATCTATTCATAAAAGGGAAATATATTACTACACATATTTTGCTACTGGATCACTTAACATCTTAGAAGAACAGTCAAGAATTTTTGGTCAAGGTGATTTTTTTCTATTGCATCCTTCACTTTTCCTGATCTTATTCCTTCAGTTACAATTAATTTTGCCTCAACTACAGAAAATGCATGGCAATATAAGAGAGGTTTACATTATTCCCCTAATGTGGCAATGGATATTGGCTAATGATGATTCCAAGCATACAAGTGCTAAATTAAAAAGACAAATCACTAATAAAGAGGATACATGTCAGAGACAAGGAAAGAAAACATACAGCAATGGTGGATGCATGTTTACCACTGTACAAGAATCCAGTCTTTTTAGCAACTGTCCAAGTTGAAACTTTTTTATGTATGTTACATATAAGAATTCACTGAGTTATGCAATCGGTATGTCTAATCCTATTGATATTATTATCATATTATCTGTTTGAATAGGCACCAGTGATATGCAAGACAATTGTAGGGAGGAGTTTTTCCTAAGTTTAAATACTCAAGATAGTGTTCTGAGTGCTTTGAGGCATCCCAATCCACCAAACTACACAGGTACATGTTAGAAGGAATTACACTCATTAAGGCTTGTCTTTTTATTTTCTACCACGTCGTTGTAACTATAAGGTCTGATTCATGGTCTATAGTGTTTTTATTTAACTATTTACTTTATTCTATTTCCTTTACGTTTAATGCTTTTGGTCGATCTCTTCCTTTTGTCCACTTTTAAAAGGTTATTAAATGATTATGGAAAATTAATTGTATGATTCATGGGCTTTACATTTAATGATTTAACGAATTACTAAATTAAGTTGCAATTGGTATAACAGAATCAGGTTTCAAACAACACTATTTATTGACTAATTTATTTCTTATAAAGAATGAACTCATGGGATTGCGGATGCATGAATGCAGACTTATAAACTACAGAAAACATTAACATGCTTAGGAATCAAGTTGGAAGATTAAAAACATAACATGCTTAGGAAAAGATTAAAACATAACATGCTTAGGAAAACAGTGTTATTTTTTTAAACAGACTTATAGACTACAGAAAAATATAACATGCTTAGGAAAACATTAAAACATCCTAAACAATCCAAACAAAAGAACATAGGATGTCTTTGGACATGTTATCACTTAGTTTCGGCCATCTTCAGCCTCACTCACGAACTCAAGCTCCATTACTAATATAGTTGCAATAGGAAAAGGCAAGGTTTTTTCTGGTTCATTGACATTAGTGATTCCATGATCTTGGTGTAAGGCTATTCTATTAGTTCTGCCTACTTTATTGAATTACAAGGGATTTAATCAGGATTATAATGATGGAACTATTGAAAAATTATGCAGGTTATAAACATCTTTACATATCTATTATTATAATTTAATGATTGTTCTTGCAGTGGACGGTCAATATTATAGAGATATTTAGATCAATTTGGATTACAATGATGATGAAATCTATAAGGATTTATCCTCAAGTGATGATGAAGAGCCTGGTTATTTCCTACTATACTTTTGTTAAATTCATCTCTACCAAATTCACCTTAGTTTCTACACCATGAAGCTAACATGTTAAATTCCACCAAATGACGTGGATCAGTTAATAGCAACCCATAATAATCCAACCAATGACTTAATAGACATAGTTGGATTTAAGAGAGCAAAGCTTGAAGGTAAAGTTTTGCTTATGAACATCTGTGCTATTTCTAACAAAATAATTATGGTACACCTCTATGATTTCGCAGTATATATAGATAAAGGTAATCCCACATATACTTGCAAATATTGCCATGCTACTTTTTGGTATAATGAAAGAGCTAAAAAGGATAAGAAGAAAAGAGTTCTAAATTCATTCCATATGTGCTGCCTCTATGGAAAGGTTGTCTTACCAAATATGAAAGCACCTCCACCTTTACTACAAACACTTTTCCTTGACAAGAACACCTTGGAGTCAAGAAACTTTTATGAAAATATAAGGCAATACAACAACATGTTCTCATTTACATCTATGGGAGGCAAGATTGGTCACTCCAAGAACACTGGTGGTGGTCCATATTGTTTTGTTCTATGAAGTCAGAACCTGTAATGCCCTAAATTTTTGATTAAGGGTTAATGAGGATTATTATGGAAATATGTGAAATTAAATTAAAATTATTATGTGTTTTGTGGCAATTTTAATTAATATGTCATAATTGGTGGAAAAATTGAAATAATGGAATTATTGGCCATAAGTTAGTGATTAAGGGAGGAATTAATTACTAACTAAGAGAAAAAATGAGATGTGTGACCAAATGGCTAATAGAGTGGTTAGAGTAACTAATTAATTACTTATTTGATGAGAACCAATGGGATTGAGACATGTGGCAAGCTTATAGGATAAGAGAAAGAGAGTTGGAAAGTCGAAGGGAATATTTTAATGTTTTCTTCTTCTCTCTCTTTCCCTCATTTTCGCTGAATGGGTATGGGGAGGAGTGTATGATCATTGCTTCATCTCCTTCCTCACACTCTTTTCTCTCATTCTTTCTCTCTTCATTCGGCAGCCATTGGAGCTTTGGAAGGAAGAAGAAAAGCTTGAAAAAGGTACAAAGAATCACCTCAAATGCCAAAACTCTTTTCTCTAAAGTTGTTCCTTGGCTCGAGAGCTTTATTTTGATGGTTATAGATTGTTCATTGGTGTTGGTTTGAGCTCTCAAGGAATTTTGGAGATTTGAGAATCAATGAACCACTTTGAAAAAGTTGAAGAGGTAAGTAAAACAAACCTTTCTATCTATGTATTGTGCCAAGTGATTAAGATTGGAATTTCTGGAATTTTGGGCCTATTTTAGAAAAATAAGGGTCATTGGGTATTTAGCATGTTGTTGGTATGGAAATGGTATGTTTGGAATGTATGTGGATAGATAGAAAGGGGTTTGGTATTGAATGAGTAAGTTTGGTGATTTTGGAATTTTGGTGTTTAGTGTTGCCTAAAACCAAAGTATGATAATGGAGTAGGATTTTGATAGTTTTGACATTTCCATTGGATTCCTTGAGCAATTTTATGTGGGAATAGCTTTGGTTTGGTATTTGGGTCCATTGGGAAACACTTGAGTAAAATCTGGAAGTGCTGTCAATTTTTATAAGTTTTCTGGTTTCTGATAAGCATCACTCGAGTGATCTAGGGTCCACTCGAGTGCGGGATGAGCATCACTCGAGTGAAGATGGGTCCACTCGAGTGCGTAGTGCATTTTCCCTTTCTGCCTTCATCTTTCATGTTACACTTCCGGGTGAAAGGCAAGAGTGTTACCTCACTTACAAGTGTTGTGGGTTCTCACTTGAATGAGCCTCCTCTCACTTGAGTGTAGGTATATTTGACATCATGAACTCTTGCCTCAGGTTGTCACTCGCTACCAAGTTTCAAGAGTGCGCCTTAACACTTGCGAGTGTTAAGCTGTCACTCGAGTAACAGGGGTCTTCACTCGAGTCTTCCTCTTCTTTGACAGCTTTCATTGCTCTCGAGTTAACACTTTTTGTGTTTCACTTCCTAGAACTCGAGTGAGCATTTGGCTATCACTCGAGTTTTAAACTTTGTATTCGAGTGCAAAGTGCATCCTTACTCGAGTGAGGCCATCTTCACTCAAGTGCAACAATGAAAATTCTGTGCTTGAGCTTCCAAAAGGGGATCTTTGGGATAGTTCTTCCAACCCTTTAGGGCTTTTGTTAGAGGTATTAGTAGCTTCCTAAAGAGCATAAATGATAACCAATTTAAGTAATATGAAACCATTTGAATATTGGAATAGAGAATAACACTTCGTCACTAATTATGAATTATAGGATTTGACATTTGCCCTACTCGGGAGAGACCGGTGACAGAGCATGCCTGGAAGGACCAATGACCAAGCTTTCACACTATTGTGTATGATGCTTGGTATGCATGACTTATCATTGTGAATGTGTTATCTCCCATAGTGCATTATAATGTGAGCAGTTCAGCGTGAGCAGTCGTAGGGGTGATGGTTATCACACCTACCCTTGCCGTTGTATCTGTCGTTGTAATTGCCAGGGGTGCGTTGTGGAATCATGGATTCCTGTTTGAGTATCCGGCCAGTATGGATGTGTGTATATGTGAAATATTTTATATGGATCCTAGCTATGGTGATATATGTGATATGATCATGCGATTGTGCAATACAGCGAGAGCACTTCAGCGTGAGCAAACGTAAGGGTGACATGAGTCATACCTGCCTTTGCCGCTGTAACTGCCGTTGTAGTTGCTATGTGTTGTGTGATGATTTGCTTTCATGCTTTGTTGTTGTGCATACTATGAGTGATTTGATACTACGAGGATTCCTTAGAATCTCACTCTCCCAAAAACAATGTTAGACAGGGCCAAAGGATCAAAGGGGAAGCAGGTGACGAAGAGTGGATAACACTCCAGACTAGGAGTTTATTTTGGATATTGGTTATCATTTTGTAAATCATTGGGTTATTTTGTTGAGAATTACATGTGCATATTGGATAGTATTTGTGTAATCCCCTTGTTATGGGAAACTATTTAGGCATTTGTGCCTTGTAAACCCTTAATTAGTCAATAAAACCCGAATGTGTCAGGAATTTACTGTGTACTCTGATATTTATAAATGGAATCAAATTGTTTAGGCCAATTGTGTATTGAAATGCGAGTATGAGACCATTGTTGATCAGGTTTTGAAAATTTTTTTAAAACTTAGATTTTGGGAAATTTATTTTTATTAAGTCTCGAATCGCATTATGGTCTCTAATTTCACAAAATTATGTACTGATGAACTTAATCTCAGCCTTGATCATAAAAGGAGGTACATGACCACCATAGCATAGGGAGTTTGTTGCCTACTGATGGTTCACGTCCAGTCTACTCACAATTGTACATTTTTGATACAGAGAATTAAGTGAAGAATTAAATTGATGACATCAGGTAATTTGTGATAAAGATTATTTGCAGAAAGACTAAGGTACTAACAAGAAGACCTTCTATTTTTTCAGCAAGCATAAAAAAGATTGGGTTAAGGTGCAAAAATACCCATGAACTTTTCTCAAAAGTGCATCCAACACCATAAACTTTTTTTAGGTGCAAAAATACCCATGAACTTCTCAAAATGGGGCAAAAATGTCAAACCGTTAATTGGTACAAACGTCCGTTTTGTGGGACCCACAATTTTATTTTTTTAGGTGCAAAAATACCCATGAACTTTTCTAAAAAGTGCACCCAACACCCTAAAATTTTTTCTGGGTGCAAAAATGCCTATGAACTTTTCAAAAGTTTATGGTGTTGGGTGCACTTTTTAGAAAAGTTCATGGGTATTTTTGCACCTAAAAAAATAAAATTGTGGGTCCCACAAAACGGACGTTTGTACCAATTAACGGTTTGACATTTTTGCCCCATTTTGAGAAGTTCATGGGTATTTTTGCACCTAAAAAAAGTTTATGGTGTTGGATGCACTTTTAAGAAAAGTTCATGGGTATTTTTGCACCTTAACCCAAAAAGATTCTACAATTGATACAAAGATTGTGACAAATATAAATGAAATGATAGATAAAGTAAATCCTTATGTGAAACAATATCATTTTGCTTCAGATGTATTAAAGAACAACCAATCTAATGAGTTGAAGCTGTGCTTGCTCAGCACTAGACAACATGACGGAAGGACTTACAACACTCCAACTACTTCAGAAGTAGCTGCACTAATTCTTGGTGATATAGACATGGAATTCAATGTAAGAGACATAATAGTTAGAGAACATTCAAGCTTCCCATAACGGATCCATGAACTGCTTCCTTCCTATTTACCACTTCAATATCCCATTTTATTCCTTATGGTGAAGATGGTTACAGGGATGACATTCAACATAGAGAAGAAACTCTTAGTATTACTAAGAAAAGAAAGAGGTTAAGCATGAGAGAATTTTTTGTTGGAAATTGTGCCCTAAGGGCCAATCATTGTACTTTGAACATTATTATTTTAATGAAATTTCTCCATTTCGTTATCATATTATTTGCATGTTAACTATGATAATTGTATCCTTGGATAATTCATAAAGATTGTCCTAAAATGTCCCTGGTCGGTCTTCTATGTGGGAGCAGAGATGAAACAAGACCAGTATGACTTTGATAAGATATGGAGATACGAATCAAAGTCTTTTTTTTTCGATAGAGAATACAAATCAATATGAAAACAAGAAAAAGACTACCCTGCTCTCAAATCCTCGTGCAACATAACTCTAATACACTCTGGCGGATCCTGAAACCGTATCAATCCTCCAGACAGTCTTATAGATTCCTTAGCTAGAACATCGGCCACACTATTTGATCTGCGTCCACACCATTCCATGGATATCTCCCAATTTCTTTCCAACATTAGCCTAACTTGTCCCAGAAGTTGAGCTTCTATATGATCCTCATCCCAGTCTCCTGCCATCAACTCCAACACCTCCAAACAATCAGTTTCGAGTACTACTTGCCTCCACCCAGCATCCCAAGCCATCTTCAGCCCTAGCAACATTGCCCAAGCTTCTGCATGCAGGCTAGTTCCTCGACCCAAACCGCACATAAATCCCATTAGTGGTTCACCTTCATTATTCCTCAGAATCCCGCCACAACCCGCAGTACCCTTCACCTGATTACATGCTCCATCCACATTCACTTTCACCCATCCAGCATACGGAGGCTTCCATATACTAGATTCTTCCCTCTCGATTCGTGTAAGACATAAATTTACATCTACCCACCTCGTCTGTGCTCTTACTTGGGCTAAGATCTGATTTACTCCCGATCTCTTACCGTTAAACACTCCCGAATTCCTGTTTAGCCAGAGTTGCCGATAGAGTATTGTAAACCACACCTTCCAGCTCACTTCTTCATGTTGGTCCGCCCTTGCTAAGTTCCAACGTATCCAAGAACAGGGATCCCTTAGTTCATAAAATCGAGTACTCTGTGCTGGAGAATCCCCAAATTCGCCCAGCACCCTTTTGCAACTTGGCAGTCCCGGAGAACATGCAGCACACTCTCCTTGACACCTGAGCACACAAAACAATCCTGTTGCACCTGCATTCCGCACGCTGCTCTCCAAGAATTTGTCATCAGTCTTCCTCGTGCCGCCATCCACAAGAAGGTCTTACATCTTTGCGGCGTACGAAGCTTCCATATATTCCGCCATAATGTATTAAGGGGAGAAGGACGTACATTCGCCACCAGTCCGTAAGCCGACTTGAGCGTAAACTCCCCAGTGTGCGATACCCTCCAAATGGGTCTATCTTCCTCATGTCGTCTAGTCCCCGGAGAAACCTTCCGTATAGCTTGAAGTACCAAAGGAGGTAGAAGTGAATCAAATTTCACCCAGTCCCATCCACCTGATGGTGTTACATACATACTCACAAAGTCATCTAAGATACTTGCCGGGATGTCTCTAACACAGTACTTGATAAGACTATCATGATGCGGAAGCCATGGGTCCTTCCAAAATTTCACTCGGTCTCCCTTCCCTATACTCCATCCTACCCCTTCCTGAGTTCTTTCCCAAACATTCCTAATTCCCTTCCATGCTTGAGATCCCCTTTTGATATTCCGAATGATCGGCAAAACATCGTCCCCACATTTGTATTTCTCACGCATGAACTTGACCCACAAAGTATCCCTTCGTTTCACAAGACCCCATCCCAACTTTATCATGAAAGCTTCGTTCTGTTTTCGAGCATGCCGTAGACCTAGACCTCCTGCATCCTTAGGCTTACAAACCTCGTCCCAGGCAACCATTGAAGGCTTCCTAGTTGTACCTGAGCTTCCCCATAGAAACCCCCTACACTTCTTATCAATATCATCACACATAGCGATTGGTAACCACGCTGATTGCATAGCATATGACGGAATTGTCAAAACTACCGAAGAGACTAATGTGTGACGACCAGCCATTGACAAAGTATTTGCTTTCCATCCTGTAAGTCGGTTTTCTATTTTTGACACAATATACTGATACGTTCTCTTTGAAACCCGTTGATGATGCACTGGAATTCCTAGGTATTTACCAAGATCTGTAGTCGGAGTAAAATCAAGGAAGGCACTAATCTCCGTCCTCCGAGTATGAGACACATTTCCTGAAAAGAATATCCTTGATTTGGCCCCATTTACTCTTTCTCCCGAAGCGGCACAAAAATCATCCAAACATGCTTTGATAGTTGCTGCTTGGTCAAGTGAAGCTTCAGCAAACAACAGTAGATCATCTGCAAAGAACAAATGTGAAATAGCTACACCACACCTTTTTAACCTGAACGGAATCCAATTTTCCAAATTCACTTCTGCTTGAATAAGATGAGCTAATTTTTCCATTACCAGCACAAACAAATATGGAGATATAGGATCACCTTGGCGAACACCACAAGTCGGTGTAAAAGTCTGACCAGAATTACCATTCCACATAACTTGCATTTCTGGGGTAGTAAGGCATACATGGATCAAATCAACAAATGACGACGGAAAGTGCAACTCATATAATCGTTCCATCACAAAATCCCAGCGAACACGATCATATGCTTTCTCCAGATCAATCTTCATAGCCATAAAACCATGCTTCTTCTTTGTAGTTTTCATCGAGTGCACAATTTCCTGGGCTAAGATAATATTATCAGAGCTTTGTCTTCCTGGCACAAAGCTACACTGGTTTGGTGCAATAATCAGTGGCATTACTCGCTTCAGTCTAGTAGCCAAGATTTTTGTTACAGTCTTATAAATGACATTGCATAAACTAATGGGGTGGAAATCACGAATACTCTGAGGGATTTCGATCTTAGGAATCAGAACAATATGTGTCCCGTTGACTCTTTTAACTTCGCCGGGTCTACGGAAAATCTCCTGGACCATTTCTATTACCATGTCTTTCACCGTATTCCATTGACTCTGATAAAACAAAGGGTTCAATCCGTCAGGACCAGGGGCTTTCAGAGGGCCCATACTGAAAACTGCTTGTTTGACCTCTTGTTCTGAAGCTAACACCCCCGTCATATGCAATAAATTTCCAGGGATTATAGGATATGTACCACCAAAATTAACATGGCCATTTTGATTAAGCTCTTCAGTAAAAAGATGTTGAAAAAATCTAGTACCTTCTTGTTTCAATTCTTCCTCACTATATATCCATTCCCCGTCATCCTTCCGTAATGCTTCCACTTGCTTTCTTCGCCTTCTGCTATTTGTAGTCTCATGAAAATACTTCGTGTTTTTGTCACCATTCGTATACCAGTTACACCTAGAACGCTGCATCCACATTAGCTCCTCCTGAACCAGACATTTCTCTAGCTCCTCCCAAGCCAGCTTCCTTTGAAATTCAACATCACGCCATTTATTACTATTTGCATTCAGCTGCTCCAATCTATGTAGCAAAAGGGCTTTCCTATGGTTAATATTACCAAAACTCTTAGCATTCCACTCCCTAACCTGCTCCTAAAAATCTTCGACATTCTCTTCCCAGGATCTAGATGTTCTCCACGTATTTTCCACCACCGTCGAAAACGATTCATCCGTAACCCACGAGGCAAAAAACCGAAAAGACTTTCGGTGCCCATATCTTGGTTCATTAGCCCACCTTATTAGAAGCGGACTATGATCAGACTTATACTGTGGAAGATGCAGCAGTGAGACATCAGGGAACTGATCAAACCATTGTTCTGTAGCTACGACCCTGACAATTCTACTTGCCACTCCATTTCTCCTCCAGGTGAATTCGGGTCCTTGAAATTTCATCTCAATCATCCCACACTCCCTTATCCAAGCTGCAAACAAATTATCATGCCTTGTTAAGACTCTGGATATTGAACGTCGTTCAGAATCTCTAATGGTTGCATTGAAATCGCCTCCCACACACTATTTCGTCACCCCATTCGCGTGAATATGACCAAGTTGTTGCCACAATTCACAGCGTTTTATTTTATTTGGGTTCCCATACACCACCGACAATTCCCAGCTAGAATCCTTGCCTTGATTGAAAACCCCATGCAGCACCTGTGAAGCTTTGAAAATAACTCTAAAATCAACATTATCATCCCACATGCACCAAATACCACCACTAAAACCATTTGCCTTCACAACTTCCACATTCCTCATACCCAAACGTCTACTTAGCACACTCGCTTTTTCAATTTTCTGTCTTGGTTCAAGAATAGCTATAAAATCAACTTTATACCTTTTTCGTAACTCAAACAACAAACCGGCAAAATACGTACTCCCAGCACCTCTAGAATTCCATATTAATATGTTATAATCCATAAAATATTTATTAATATAAAACTAGGGCCCAAGCTATTGCACCTTTTCTCTGGATATCCCAACATCGCTCATCTCTGTATCCTGCAACTCCTGAGAAAGAGGATTCTGCCGTACACAAAATTTTGAAGCACTCTCCTCCCCCGGGTCCCACTGAATATTAACCTCAGCATTTTCCTCATTTTCCCCTTTCTTTTTCATTATTACGCCGCCTTACTCCTTTATTTTATCCTTCCCCATATTTCCAGTTGTATCCACTAAATTCCTTGCTTGGCTCGCGCTTTTCATACTCATAGACTCATCTTGGCCCACATTAATTATTTTGACTTCACTCAATTTATATTCCACGTTTCCTTGCTTCCCCAGTGCCATTCTCGCTTTTGTATCCATTTGTGGACCCATATCACTCATAACATCCACCTTCCCCCCTTTCTTCTTTATACTTGGACCTTTTGAAGTGGAAGCCATCAATTTCAGTCCAAAAGAACTTTGACCGTGGGGTCCTTTCTCATGCACTACCATCTTGTTCTGCTTCTCTTCATTTGTCGCCACTATCTCCTCACCTGCATCCGTTTGATTTGAAGTTTCTTTTAATGGTTGATGAACCTGTTCAATCTTTGATCCTCGCGTGTCTCCTTCCATGTCCGGTGATTTTAGCACCTCATATCTAGATCCTCGCCTGTCCAAATATCTATTCTGTCGGCTGTCTCCTTTACCGGCACCGGAAAGTGTAGATCGACGTCTTGGTCGTTGGACCAACGTCCAGGAATCTACACCAGCTGCTTCCATAATCTTCTGCCCGTTAACTCCGACTCCACTGCATCCTCCAACTTCATCACCACCCACACAGCTGACGACATCATTATCAACATTAATCTCCACACTCCCTTCCCCATCTTTCTCAACCGAAGCTGTAACTACATTTTTATGGGGGCAATGATCCGAATCATGTCCATATCTCCCGCATTTAAAACATATAAGATGTATCCCCTCATATTGAACCCGAGTAAGCTTACCATTAATCAGAATAAACGGCCTCAGAGGTGCAGCGAGGTCCAGCTCAACACACAATCTTGCAAACCGTCCCTTCTTCCTCTTTAACGTCACCATGTCAATTTTTAAGACCTTCCCTACCTGCGAACCCAAAACAAATAGCGCTCCCTTATCATAGTAATCCAGCGGCAATTTAGCAAAATGAATCCATGCTGCAATCGTATTCACCACCTCTTCCTCAGGGTCGAAATCTTGTTTCCACGGCTACACTGAGATATAGTGATCGAACAAAAGCCATGGACCTCCCGTGAGCGCAAGTTCATAATCCTTTTTTTCCTTAAACTGTACCATAAAAAAACCGGCACCCACATCGATTGCATCTACATCTCCGTTCCTAGCCCATAACTGCTTCACCTTTAAAGCCATATAGATTGGATCAACCATGCGTCCTAGGAGCTTGACAATCAGTGCATTATCCCATTGCTTCGCTAAACGAACTCTCTCCTCTGCCGAGAAGACTACATTTGGTCCCAACGCAGTCATCTCCACCTTAATCCTTTCCTTCCACCTATCTCCACTCCACCAGTCAAACTCCTCACCAGGTTCATCTCGCTCCTGCAGTACAGCCTCCTTAAACGATCGCCATTTGTGTTCTTCATGTTCCCCTGTTTCACATACACACTCCCCTGTTTTGTCATTCCTAGAACCAGGTTCTTTCTCCGCATCGTGCATCCACTCTTCATCCCTTGGGATCGGTTGCTGACCCCCATTGAAGCTGTTAATCCCCGGACGAACCTTATTCCGACTTCAATCAAGGGCATCGCGTTCCTCCATTGTCGGAGCCGGAGGGACTCGTTCTCTGCTTCGTTCTTGTTCACGCTCTCGCTCGCTCATCGCTCTGCCTTTTTTACGAATCAAAGTCTTAGGCACTTGTAAGAGTACAAGGTGCTGGACCGACCCACTATGAGAAAGCTACATGGATCAAGTCATAAGCTTTTCTCATGTATAACCACGTCACAATGCCCTTAAACCTGAGGTAATCATGAATTCCTACATGAGAGTTGCTAAGCTTTGAACTAGTCAAAAGTCACTTTTGACGGGGTGATGATAAAGGTACGATCGAGCTTAGTGGTTTTTCATGCAGAGGAATATGAATGATCAAGATGGAATTTGTCCCTCACATTAGTAGAGAGATATTACTGGGCCCCTCGATGAGTGAGTCTGAGAAATGTATGGCCATACTATGATGAAAGGAGTTTCTATCTCTGTTATCAGGCTACTCAGGAATCGAGAAAGTAATGGTCAGGAATAAGAGGATGACATTATCCATGCCTTATCCTTGACCGATATATCGTGTGACAAAAGGGGCGTAACATGGTTGTATGACAGGTTGCATCATGATAACGATCCTCATATGAATTGGGTAGTCGTAATGTCTTGCTAGAGGCCGCTTGCGACTTTTGGGTTAGTATAGTTATTGGCCCACTGCCAACTTCATATGGGCCTACAGGGTCGCACACAAGAATGGCCCAAATGAGATAATGTTTAATTTAGGGTGGATGAATTATATTTATATATATATATATAATATAAAATTCATTAATAATATTATATAGATATATATATTTTTGAAATATATATCTTATATATATATATATGTATATGTATATGTATATATATTATATGATATTATTATATTTAATAACATTATATAGATATATATATTTTCGAAATATATATCTTATATATATATATATATATATTATATGATATTATTATATTGTGTTAGTTTTAAATTTAATTTATTAAGATATATTAAATTTAATAACTAACATGATAGAGATATAGTATCTCAGATTTAATTTATGAAGATAAATTAAATCTAATAACTCTTTATTTGGATTAAATAAATAGGTTAAATTAAAACTGTTAGACATATTTAATTTAAACTAAATTTATTTAATTAGCTCATCAAGATAATTAATTGTTAATTAATTTTGAAATTAATGATGATTAATTTTGAAATTTGAAAATAGCCCTCATATGTTATAAACTTGATAGAGCAGATATATTCATACACACATGAGAATTGAGAGCCGCAAGTGAAACCCTAGGAGACATTAGAGGCGCTAGCACGCAGTCTCGGTTAGAGAGCATTCGTGTGGATACCGGTAGAGGGAGCGGACCTAACGTGTTGGCTCCTAGAGATCGTGAAAGCTCTGAATCATCAAAAAGGTATGAATCCTTTCAACTTGGTTTAAACGCCGTTGATAGATCCTCTATTAGGATCGGTGAAAATTTTTAAAATTCTTCCGTTGTGCCTACCGATCCTAACATTTTTTCCATACAGGCTAATGTATTGAGAGGATGAGATTTCTACTTTGCTACATGCCTCTAGATTGCTTCAACAATTTATAGTAGATGGATAAACAATTATTGAAGCTCAAAGATTAATTTGGATTTGAACTCACCAGAAAGAACTAAGGGCAGATTTGTACCAAGGGATTTCTGAGGCTGTTATGAGAGGTGAAACAAATGCAACATCAACTGGAAAAAGGATCATCCTACCATCAATATTTACTAGAGGAGCTAGATATATGCTTCAAAATTATCAAGATGCTATGGCTATATGTCGATGGGCTGGTTATCCAAATATCTTCTTAACTTTCATATGTAATCCAGCATGGCTAGAAATAACAAGATACTGTAAAGACCATTCAGTAAATGCTTTGGACAGGCCTGAAATTCTTTCAAGGTTCTTCAAGCTAAAGTTACAATCACTCATGAAAGTTATAAAAGAGAAGAAAATTTTTGGAACTATACATGCAGGTATTGAATCCGGTTTCATGTGCATATATATACTTCTACAATATAATTGTAGTATTTTTTAGTCTTATGATCAACTCATTAACTGAACCTATATTTGACATGTATGAGCATTTGCACAATTATTTTGCAAAAGTCTACACCATTGAATTTCAGAAGCGTGGCTTGCCACTTGCTCATATACTTCTATTTTTGGAGAGAAGTGAGAAGATTTTAACATCTGAAGCCATAGACAAAGTGATTACTGTAGAAATACCAGACAAGGAGACATCACTTGTACTGTATGAATTGGTCAAAAAATTTATGATTCACAGTCCATATGGTCAAAGTAATCCTAAGTCACTATGCATGAAGGACAAAAAGTATAGTAAGCATTTCCCAAAGAAATTCAATCAAAATACAACTCTTGATGAGGAAGGTTATCCTGTATACCGAAGAAGAGATAATGGTCGGTTAATTGAAGTTAAAGGTATACCCTTAGACAATCGTTTTATTGTCCCTTACAATCCTTAGCTACTTGTTATGTTTCAAGCTCATGTCAATGTTGAAAAATATAATCAGTCAACTGCCATCAAGTATTTATTCAAGTACATAAGTAAAGGAATGATAGAGTTGTTGCTGGGATATTTTACAAAAGTGGGAATAGAAATGGTGAGGCAATTGTTGATGAGATTCAGTAGTATTATAACTTTAAGTATATATCTGCTTGTGAAGCTGCATGGCGAATCTTTGGGTTTGATATTCACCATAGATTTCCTTCAGTTGAAAGATTAAGCTTCCACGTTCCAAATCAATAGTATGTAATTTACAAAAATACTGATGATGTTTCAGAGTTATTGGACAAGCCAAGAGTATGTGAATCACAATTCCTATCATGGATGAAAATTAATGTCGAAGATATATTTGCAGCTAGACTTACCTATGCTGAGTTCCCACAACACTATGTCTACCAAAGGAATGAGCGAAAATGGAAACGTTGACAGAAAGGATTTGCTGTAAGTAGGATTACAAATGCAACTCCAAGCATTGGAGAATTGTACTACTTGCGGATTCTACTGACAAAAGTAAGAGGACCAAGATCATTCGATGACATCAAGACTGTTGACGGAGTAATATATGACACTTTCAAAGAGGCATGTGATGCTTTAGGTCTATTGGATGATGATAAAGAATATATAAATGCTATTGAAGAAGCAGCTAATTGGGCAAGTGGCACTTCGTTGAAGAAACTTTTCATAACAATGCTTCTTTATAGCTGCTTACAACATCCTGAGTCTGTCTGTCTGTGTGGAATAAGTGCTCAAAGGTCCTATATGAGGATTTATTGTATATACCGCATAATCATCCTAATTATGCAAGTAAGCTATTATTTCACTCATATAGTTAGGGAAGTTATGTTTCATTTAGTTATGTGGATTTATTACACATCTTTCAATGATTATGTTTTTGCAGATTTTTCACACTCAGCTTATGACAAAGAATAAGCTGCCTTGAAAGAGATAGATTTTATACTTAGGGATAATGGGAAGAGCCTTAATGACTATCCAACCCTCCCAATTCCAGAGGAAACATCATCCATTGATATTTCAAATAATCTCATAGTACAAGAATTGAGCTATGATCGGACTGCCCTTCAATCTGAAGCTACAACATTGCAAAATTCTCTTCCTAATAAGCAGAAAATGATATTTGATCAAGTTATAAGCTCATTACAATCATCATTATGAGGGTTCTTCTTTGTGCATGGTTATGGTAGTATAGGAAAAACTTTCTTGTGGAATGCATTGACCTCTACATTGCGAGCTAAATGAGATATTGTATTGACTTGTTGCATCAAGTGGGATTGCAACAACCTTACTTCCTTCAGGTAGGACAGCTCATTCACGCTTTGCAATTCCAATACAGATAACTGAGTTTTCAATGTGCTCAATTTGATAGAACTCACCGCCTGCAAGCTTAATTATTAGCATAAAGTTAATCATATGGGATGAAGGTCCCATGGTTCAAAGATACTGCATTGAAGCGTTTGATCGTATTCTTAAGGATATTATGCATTCTGATTTGCCATTTGGTAGGAAATGCATTCTTATGGGTGGCGACTTCCGTCAGATTCTTCCAGTAATACCAAAAGGTACTAGGGCTTCAATTGTTAATTCATGTATTTCATCTTCAAACTTATGGGATTATTGCGTCATCTTCCATCTTACAAATAACATGAGGTTGACTACTGGATCTTCAAATGTTAAGGTCAATAAGCTGCAATGGTTTAGTCAATGGCTTTTAGATGTAGGTGATGGAAAGATAGGTGATTCACTTGATGGTATGTAGGATATTGAGATTTCATATCGATTCTTGCTACCAGAATCTCAAAATCTAATAGAGACCATTGTGCATGCTACTTACACAGATTTGGTAGACAACCTTTCTAACAATGAGTATTTCAATGATAAAGCAATATTGGCACCCACCATAGAGGTTGTCAATAAAATCAATGAATTCATGTGTTCTCTATTGCCTGGTGACTCTTAGGATTTTTTCAGTTGTGACTCTGTTTGTCAATCTACAAATGACAGTGATAGCTTTGACAATCTGTTCACAACTGAATTCTTGAACACTATTAATAGCTTTGGTTTTGCCACCCCACAAGTTGACCTTGAAACTTGGAGCTCCTGTTATGTTGTTGAGGAATATCAACCAAGCATCAGGCTTGTGCAATGGTACTCGGCTACACATATCAAAGTTGGGCAAGAATGTCATTGAGGCTATTATATTGAATGGTTCGAAGCCAAATTAAAAGGTGTTAATTCATAGGATGGACATGAACCCTTCCAAAAGTAGATGGCCATTTTGTAACCCCCTTCGATAATCAGGCCGGGATTAGAGTTTAATCACATTTAATAATCGAATGAGAAATCCAGAACAATTAAAAACTTTTTGCAGAAACTGTACAACTGAATCTCCATTCATTTCATTCATTAAAACAAATGGCCTATTTGGTCTGTTACATATACAATATCAGAGTATCAACACAATTCCCGACGTTCACTCGGGATAATAACATTTAATCCAAAATATTGTTCAGGGCATCATCGCCCATCTCAGAATCCATACCGGGGTTACATAAAACTATAGTACTATGATCTATACAATATATTTACATTGATCCAAAATGATAACTAATTCGATATACAACCAAAATATCTAACTAAGACTACCGCTGGCAGCCCTAATCGCCCTTATCCACTTGCTTGCTTTTCGATACACTTGCCCTGTCTAAAAATGTTATTTGGAAAGAATGAGATTCTAGAGAATCCCAGTAGCAACAGTTTATTTATATGATGCATATATACAAAGCAAGTCACATATATCACAATGCAGCAATCAATATTCGAGACCGGGCTTTCACCACGTTCCCTTCACTATATACGAGGTCGGGCTTACGCCACGCCCCCTTCACTTTATCTATATTCGAGTCCGGGCTTTCGCCACGTCCGCTTCACTTTCACTGTAATCGAGTCCGGGCTTTCGCCACGTCCCCTTCACTTTCACTGTAATCGATAACTAATGCAAACAAGCAATGTAATACACATGATATAGGATAAAGTGTTACTATCTTGTTTTTTCCGTTCTTGTTCAAGCGTATGCCTTCTATGTTCCGGGCAAATATCAAATCCTATAATCATTAAGGACGATAGGTTATTACTTATTCCAATACTCAAATGACTTCAAAACATTTAGATTTGGTTATCAATAATGACCCTTAAGAAGCTACAATTGGCTCTAATAAAGGCCCTAAAGGATTGGGAAACACCGGGTTGGAGACCACTTTTCAAAATCCCAAGGTGCTGAAAACAGGGGGTTAGCTGCAGCCAAGAAACCTCTGGCTGCGGCCAAAACACGCACAGAAGGTTTCTGGCTGCAGCCAAGAATTTATGGCTACGGCCAAAACACGCATAGAAACTTTTGTGCTGCAGCCAAGACTTTTCTGCTGCAGCCAAGGCAACTTCAGAAATTCATAACTAATTATAGAAAAATCTAAATGAGGTGATCCCAAAGCCCATTAAAAGCTATTTTAGTCCTCTTCATAGGAAAAATATGAACCAATACTGGAAATCACCATACAAATCCCAGAATTACACAAAACGCATCACTACCCCAAAACAGAGTTCTATTTCAATCCCAAACTTTGGACAACCATAACTCAGAATACTAAACGAAATGACACAAAATATATGTACATTTTGAAGCTTGGGATGTGAACTTTAAAACTGGAAAGTTCACAATTTTTTGAAATCATTTGGTCATTCAAAACGCCAATACAAACAGACTGCCCAGAATAGACTTTCAATGGCAGCATTTCCAAATTTTCTACCAAAGTGACCAATGGCTCCAAAATCAACAATCAAGCCTATTCCTTACACTAAAACACTCAAGGAATCCAATAAAACCATTTAAACAACCTAATTTTCACTACATTAGCATGCTTTAGTCCATGGCCACACTAAACACTAACTTTCCATACTTTCCAATCTCACTCATCTCTTTCCCAATCAATCCTATCTATCCATACACATTCCAAATATACCATTTCTATACCTTTAACATGCCAAATGACCAATGACACTCATTTTCGAAAATGGCCAATAAATCCCAGAAATTCAAAGCTACCTCAAATGGCATAAAACTTAGATGGATAGATAGGTTTCACTTATCTCTTTAACTTTCTCAAAGTGACTTTTCAATTCTCCAACTTTCACAATTTCTTGAGGTCACAAACTAACACTAATGAACACATTACAAACATCACAATGAAGCTCTTCATTCAAGGATCAATATTAGAGAAGGAAGTTTGAGCATTTGGAGACATTTCCCTTACCTTTTTGGAGCTTTTCTTCCTTCCCTTTGGCCTTCAATGGCTGACGAAAATGAGGAGAAAAGAGAGAGAGAGATGAGAGTGATAAAGTGAAGAGGAGTGAAGAAGAAGAGAAATGATGATCCAATCCTTCCCCCATACCATGTCCAGCGCACAAAGAGGGAAGAGATGAGAGAGAAACACTAAAATATTCACTTTGACTTTACTCCCTTCACACACACCCACAACCTTGACACATGTCATTCTCCTATTAGCTCTCCCACACTTAGTCACCATTTAACTTATCTAATCCTTCCATTAGCAATTTAATCCCACTTCTCATTTTTCTCTTAGTTAGTAATCAATTTCCAATTATCACCAACTTAAACCAATAATTCCATTCTTTAAATTTTCCATCAATTATGACATATAAATTAATATTGTCACCAATATACATTAATTCCACTTTAATCCGATAATTATCCTCAATAATTATCATTAGGCCTTAATCGAAAATTGGGGCGTTACACATTTCATATGCGAAGGAGGAAATTTCCAATAAATCTCAGCTTTGCAATGACTATCAACAAAAGCTAAGGGCAATCTCTTTGTCATGTTGGGATATATCATTCTAAACTAATATTCACATATGGGCAATTATATGTTGTATTATCACGGATTAGAAGCATGGATGGCTTAAAATTATGTCCCTACCAATCCGGATGGCAATAATAGGACCACAAAAAATGTCGTTTGCAAGGAAGTGTTTAGGAATTTATACCGCTGAATCAGTTTGGTTAGATTCATATGGTAACAGTGTCAGTGTTGTTGATGGCATGCAATTTAGAAGTATTTGTGGTTTGATGTTCCCATTAGTGATGCCTTTTTTTTTTATGTATTCCTGTTTGACTTGTAGTCTTTTTCATTATATGCTGTCAATGTTAATGAATTTGATTTGTGTTATGTGTATTCGCATTTATCCTTTGATTTAAATTGTCTGTGTTTGTATCTGTTTTGTAGCTACGGTTCAACTTTCACTTGGTGCAAGACCCACCGCAATTTTACATATATCCTTTACTTGTTATGATAAGCTGGAATAGATATAAAATCCATAAATTGTGCTCCCCACGCAACGCGCGGGAGTTCATGCTAGTTGTCTGAATAACGAACCTTCAAATTTGAGGGTTAGCCACGGTTTAGCGCGGTCTGAAGCAAAACCCTAGTTCAGGGTTTAGCCTGCTTCAGTTTTCCTTATTTTCTTCTTTCCTGTGCTACTGCACGCGTGTTAGCTCACTCTCAAAATGAGCTTTGCAGCTTACAAGATGATGCACTGCCCGACGGGCATCGAGAATTGCGCTTCTGGGTTCATAACGCATTCTCGCGCCGACTTCGTACCTCAAATCCCTCCGATTCAGACCGATGACCTTGACTCAGAGTGGCCAGCAAGACGCGAAATTGGTCCCATTCCAAACCTCATTGTTACTGCGGCGAATGTCCTGGAAGTGTACATTGTGAGGGTGCAAGAAGAAGTTAGAAGAGAACCGAAGGGTAATGTGGAATTCAAGCGGGGTGGTCCCATGGATGGCGTTGCTGGGGCCTCGCTTGAGCTTGCTTGTCATTACAGGTTTGCTGCTTTTTATATATAAGAGCATAGAAAGGCGAATACTTTTGTGTTCAGTTTACCTACGCTGGAATTTAGAATTAAAATCAGTCTTTTGGGGCGCACTAGTTCATTTTTGTCTCAACTCCTATCCACTCCAGGTTGCATGGTAATATCGAAACCATGGAGGTATTGAACATTGGAGGTGCTGAAGCTTCTAGGAAGAGAGATTCTATCATCTTAACTTTTAAAGATGCAAAAATTTCAGTTCTGGAGTATGATGATTCTATTCATGGACTTCGAATAAGGTGAGTAGAAATTTCAAACCGTCGTCATCTGAGCACACCGACACCCACCCACAGAACCTTGTGTGTTGTTAAATTCTGTTATTAATAGTGATTTTTGGCTTTATGCTTCTCTGGACTGAAAATCTTAAGCACGTTTAAGGAGAGATTCCTTATAGAAAAATGCACATTCAATTCAGATTAATTGTATGGATGGATTACATGTTTAAGGAGAGATGACTTATGAAAAAATGTATGTTCAAATTTACTGTGTAGCTGAATTTAGAGTGATTATGCCCAACTTGTCTGTGTGTTTTTTGACGTGCTATATCCTTTTGAGTTGATTTCTAGATGGTTGGCAAAATCGTTGAGCGTCTACCTGAAATGATAAGGACGGGAAATATTCTGATTGAACATGATTAGATGGGCTAAGGTGTATTTGTAATTTAAACACTTTAATGGGACCCCTTTAAAATTCTTTTTGTATTTGATTGAATGGGAATGGGTATTTATGAAGGAGGTGATTTTAGACAAGATGATGTTAAATGGTGACATCTTTTTGTTGATTTTTATTGGAGTCATCTTTGGCAGTTCCACAGTGGAAGTGTTAATTTTCTTATTTCCTTGCTTGTTGTTTCTTATATTTTCACTTTTCACAAGGATTTCCATTTTTCTGTTGGCTTAATTCCTTTTTGATTTTTTATATAGGAGAGGTATACGTTATCCTCTTATTCATTAGTAAAATTTCTTAATTTGTTGGAAAAATTGAGGATAGAGATGGTTCTAACGCTGGGTGAAATTTCTGGTGTGCAAATCGTATCCCATAGCTTGGAGTTTGGGAAGTTATTGGGTGATTTTCTGAGTGTATGGAAGCATGGAAGTCTTTTGGGGACCTTGTTTTGTTTCAAGGAGATAATGGCACTATTTCTTATTTGGATGTCACTTTGTCTATAATTATAAGACCATGACTTGGGGTGTCTTCTGGTTAAAAATTGCCACTATATTATAATCATAATTGTATTCTCGTGGTGATTATTCTTTATTTTCATTGATATATAGATTTACTTGTATGTGCTTGTTGTGTTTTACATCCGAAAGCTAACAATGTGGATTTGGTGGGACCATCACTAATTCAGTATGTATGTTGGGTGGTGTATTCCTTATTTGCCTTGTTGGTTTGTAGGTTCTATTTATGCTCACATCATTCTTGTTGATATTTATAGTTGAGTGCAAGGTGTTCTTTGCTTGACTGTGCATGTATTTACCTGTCTTTTCTGTCTGAATCCTGTTGCTCATCTGTGGATGGCTACTCTGTTTGTAGTTCTTTGCATTGTTTTGAGGGTCCGGAGTGGCTCCATTTAAAAAGAGGCAGAGAACAATTTGCAAGAGGCCCATTGGTAAAGGTTGATCCTCAAGGCAGGTGTGGCGGAGTTCTTGTCTATGACTTGCAAATGATTATACTTAAGGCTACTCAGGTCTATTTTCCTTTATAAATGTCAATTTAAAATTCTTTTTGTAACATTTGATTTCCTCACGATTTCACTTGATCACATGGCTTGGATTTCAGTGTATCAGTAGTCTGTAATAGGGTTATATATTGATTTCACTATGATTTGGGATTTGCTTGAAGGTCTCTTCAGATTATTTGTAAAGTTAGATGGCTATCTTTCTTTTTATCGATGCCCATCCTTTTAGTCTTCTCTTTCCGTGCTGTGAACAACTCTCATTCAGAGAATCTTGTGCTGTTACTGATTATCCCCTTCAATAATTTCTACCTTTGGGTAAAAGTACAAAATGTTTCTCTTTAATTGTTCAAAAGAAATGTTACTTCATCATGACCTGTGATCTGTCACAAATTGGCACCGCCCGATGAATTTGGTCCCTAAATGCTGAATTTGATGCGATATATTAGTGCCTGATTGATAAAAATCAGAGTCCATCCCCCCCCCCCCCCACCCCAAAAAAAAAAAAAATTCTGATGCCAAAAGCATCTAAGATCTCTGCCAGGACATAATGGAAGACCTCTGCTTAGTTCCCCTATTAAGGAGATTTAGGCCATTTAAGCAAGCCTGTGAAATTAATTCGTAAATGCTATTGCAGTTAGGTACTTGAACATTCTCTGTCTGTTGTCGTGTTAGCTATTTTGTACCGTAGGTTATTTCGGGATTATGAGATGTACATGGGAACTCAGTAGGATTTATTAAGCACAGTTCTTTTTAATAAGCATTCTTTACCCTTATATTGTTTTTAATTTCTTTTATCCATGCAATATGATTTTCAGGCTGGATCTGGTTTAGTTGTGGAGGATGATGCCTTGGGTTCTGGAGGTGCAGTTGCTGCTCGTATTGAGTCTTCTTATATAATGAGTCTACGAGACTTAGACATGAGACATGTAAAAGATTTTACATTTGTACATGGTGAGTGTGACAAATATTATTATGGTATTTTTGAGTTGTAAGAAAATTGTAACCTTTGGATTATGGAGTGTCACTGATGGGCTCTTGTGGGTTTTATGCTTGTGAATGTTAACAATTAAAAGGCTATTTTTCCGGGAGTCACGGTTGAAGCAAAGTTTTGTTGTGGAACATGACTGTTGGAATTACTATGGATAATTGTGTTCTGAAAGTAATTCTTACAATTATAAGGTTGTCAATCTTTCTTTTGTAAGTTCTTTTTAATGAAAGAAATATTTTGATACATCTGAAATTCTGTTGCTAATCTGAAAATGAACTCTGAAATCTGTTGTCAAACTTTGATTCTAAAAGAATCACATGCAGCATTTCTTAGCTGACAAACCAGAGGAGGGAAAAGCTATTTTGACTGCTGTTTTTTCCCTTTTGCATTTTTTGAATGCTCGTTACCTTGGGTAAACCTTAAATGCCTTCATTCTAAAATTATGGCATGCTTTTAACTCATAAATAAGATGATGAAAACCCTGTTTCTTTGCTCCTAGTTCTTTGTTATTGTGGAGTAGAAAATCAAAATTTAATTGGGGGAAGGGAATTATCAGGGATGAGGATGAGATATTCTCCTATTGAAATGTCACAGAATACTAAAAGGAAAACAACAGAAGACATCCAAGAATCCATAATGTCAAGCATGAAATGCAGCAAGACCAATCTCTATGTAGATTTGAGACACCCCTTTAAATGGGCCTTGTGGAAATGCCAAAGGGAATGCATATAAGCTGTCCTTTCCACTACAACTGGGAAGATAGGGAGTCATCCTTGAATATTAAACCATTCCTTGTTAACCTAATGCACTACAGCACTATTACATCTGCACACTATCACAAAGTCCAGCTTTGTTATTTGTTCCGAACCCTTAAAACTTTGTCAGGATAAATTGCTCCCAGGTCATAGGGTACGTGTGCCAATGCAACTGCATAACATGAGACAGCAAAAAATTCAAATTTAGTAGCTATGTGCTAAACAAATTTAATTGGCTAGGTTTTCTGAGCATCTGGCCGGGGTTTGAGCTTGAGGATGTTTTACCTTGTTTGTTAACTGTTTACTAATTTAATATAGTGCTTGGCAAATCACTTTTGAAGGATAAAATTAAATGACAAGTACTGTATTCTTATTCCTTTATTTAGTTTGCACTCTAGAAATCTTCTGAAGATCAGTATACTTCATTACATAGGATATATTGAACCTGTGATGGTGATACTTCATGAAAGGGAGCTTACTTGGGCTGGGTGTGTCTCATGGAAGCATCACACCTGCATGATATCTGCACTGAGTATCAGTACAACTTTGAAGCAGCATCCACTCATATGGTCAGCTGCTGTAAGTTTAATTTGTATTGAACTTCAACAATTGACCGACTGGGTATCTATAGATCATTGTGGTGTATTAATGAAATGTTATAAACTGATGTTACATGATGTTAATTTACTCAATGTCTTGGTTCAGCCCTTTGAACAGGATAAGACTGCGTCTTGGGATATTTAGCAATAACTTCTATAATGGTAACAAACTCACTGGGCAAAAGGAGAAAAAAGACAGTAGTTTTATATCCTCGATGAATGTAAGAGTAGTATAGGTGGAGGTAGCAAGACATGGCGATTGTAGGGGTGAAGATAGAAATAAGTGTGGAAGAGTGTTAATGGCTTAAATGGGTAAGGCGCTAACAAAGGAAAAAGGGAATAGGTTGATAGGGTTCTGTTATGATAACTTGATATAGGTCCCTGGTTGATATTGCTATCCTCCCCCCTGATCATTGGACGTTGCTATCTCTTATTTGAAGTCGTCATGTCACTTGCCCTTATTTTGTAGTTATAAGTATTCTAAAGGATGAGCAAATAGTTCCCTTTCAATATAAATCACGTTTTCCTTTTTGTTTGCTACTGTTTGAATTGTGAGACCTCACCAAGTGGTCATTCATTTGCAAATTGGAAAATGTTTATATCGTATTTCCTGTGTCCGTCATTTTAGCATCTTAACTTTTAAAGCTGTCTGTGATTTTTCTTAATGCTAGAATCTTCCTCATGATGCGTACAAGCTTCTTGCAGTGCCATCACCAATAGGTGGCGTTCTTGTGTTTGGTGCTAATACTATTCATTATCACAGTCAGGTACATACTTTGCTTTAGCAGAACTACTACATATCATTTCAATTTCAATTTTTTGGGGGTATAAATTTAAAGTGAATGGGAATAGAAATTTATTGTCTCTGGACTAATGTGTTCTTACATTTTTCATTTAATGAGACAAAAGGATGGACAGTACATATTAACACATGTATTTGCATTTTCTCATGTATGTTAATTTATTCAACCTGTTTTGCAGTCTGCTTCATGTGCATTGGCGTTGAATGGTTATGCTGTTTCACATGACAGTAGGTACTGACCCTTCCTCTCTTAGAAAGGAAATTGAAACTATTTAATTTTATTTATTCAGCGTATATTAGTACTGAGAAGTGAGAAGTTCAATTGGTTTTCAACAAAGAAAGAGAGAGAGAGAATAATGACTATTATTAAATATACTTGAATGTCATGTTTTTGTGAGGATTACAGATGTCCCGGTTTGTTCTATTTCATTTTCATTTTCATTTTTATATTTTTGGTTTTGCTTCTGTTGCTGCCCTTTTCCAAATGTTTCACACAAAGTTGCGAACTTTCTTTGCAAACTACTGTCATGATGTTCATGGTGCTGAGAATTTTTGCACTTTGTTTGATCTGAGATTCTACATTTATACTCAGATTTTGATAGCTTCTAATTGCATTTCAGTCAAGAGATGCCAAGATCGAGTTTTAACATGGAACTTGACACTGCCTATGCAACTTGGTTGTTGAGTGATGTGGCCTTGCTGTCAACAAAAACTGGTGAATTGTTGCTGCTTACTCTTGTTTATGATGGAAGGTAGGGTATTCTTGCTCTTTTATAGGTCATTGTTTCACATTCTTTATTTTGTTCATCAGATTCATTTGAATGATAGTATTGTTACTCATTGTCCTATAAAAATAAAATTTCAAGTACGACAGAGCATCATATACTTAATAATTGACATAAATCAACAACTATCTCTCTATTTTCAGGGTTGTCCAGAGACTTGATCTTTCCAAATCAAAAGCTTCAGTTTTGTCATCTGTAAGTTGTTGAAGTTTAAGATATTGTGCTAGTCCTGCTAAAGTTTGAACTTAACCTTAAAGTTTGATTTTCAACATATTGTGAATATCTGCTATTCTTTTAGGGCATCACAACAATTGGGAATTCTTTGTTTTTCCTCGCTAGCCGGTTAGGAGACAGTATGCTGGTGCAATTTTCTTGTGGATCCGGGGTTTCAATGCTGTCGTCCAATCTAAAGGAAGAGGTGCACATTGGATGTCTTTACCTTCTCTGCTCATCAAATTTAACGTTTTCCTGATTTTTTGTGAGATGTTTATTCCTGAATGATACAAATAAGCTATTCTTGGTAAAGCAAGTTTATTCAAGCAAATTCCTTCACATCTTTATGTGTTTATGGTTTTCTCTCTCTAACATTGTCTATAAAATATCCTCCTGTGATTTTCGCAGGTTGGTGATATAGAAGGTGATGCTCCTTCAGCAAAGAGACTACGCAGGTCCCCTTCTGATTCTTTACAAGATATGCTTAGTGGTGAGGAGCTCTCACTGTTTGGATCTACCCCAAATAAAACGGAATCAGCACAGGTAGTGTTTCAGTAATTCAGTTTGCATAAAGTAGACATCTTTCATGTGTTCAACTCACTCCTCTAGTCCTCAATGAAATAGTGGTCATTTCTGAAATTTGTGTTTGTTAAATACACTGAATTACTGAACTAAACATATGTTGCCTGCAGAAAACCTTCTCATTTGCCGTGAGGGATTCGTTAATTAATGTTGGTCCTTTGAAAGACTTCTCATATGGTTTAAGGATAAATGCTGATGCAAATGCAACTGGAATTGCAAAACAAAGTAACTATGAACTGGTCAGTCTTTTTAATTGCTTATTACGTGTGCTTCTGCTCTGCAGTTGTGGTCCTATTCAGTTTTCCCATGATATTTTACCTTAAGTAGTTGAGCATGACGGTCATTCCTTGCTAGTGGGTAAAACAGAAAGTTGAGGAAAAAAGTGTTGCATGCCCGATTAATGTTGCTCGTATCTTATCATTCCTTGGGCTTTGACTTGAATCCCAAAGTTATGATCATAGTTCTCTACCATCCAATTGATTTATAAGTCTTGAGCAACTGTATAGGTATGCTGTTCTGGTCATGGAAAGAATGGTTCACTCTGTGTTCTTCGGCAATCAGTTCGTCCAGAAGTGATAACTGAGGTATGCTCGTTACCTTTATGACAAAGTTTTCCTCCTCTATAAATAGAGTTAGGAATGTTAATCGCTCCTTATGCTCATGAAATAATCTTTTAATTATAACTTTTTCTATATGCTACTGTAACAAAATTCCTGATGTTTTTTAAATGCTATATTGTTTTAATTTTGAAATAGATACTATTTTACGCTGAATGAATTGGAAGTCCTTTTATGTATTATTTTATGAAAAGTAGACAGCAAAGTAGTAAGAAATATTTTATCATAACCTCATCTCTGTGTTCTGCATTATTTCAGGTTGAACTTCCCGGCTGCAAAGGAATTTGGACTGTTTATCACAAGAACACGCGCTCTCATAACGCTGATTCTTCTAAGTTGGCAGATGACGATGATGAGTATCATGCGTATCTTATCATAAGTTTGGAGAATCGTACTATGGTAACTATATATGTATTTTGAATGTTTGATTTTAGAAGGCTAGCTAAAATTGATGCATATTATGTCTAGTGGTTGTTAGCTTTAGTGCTGTCTGGGATGGGGATGTCTGACAATCGGTTGGCAGTGTGAGATTCAGGTAGTCACGAAAGCCTACATTATAGTTGAATATATGATATGTCCGATATTTCGGGTGTATGTTGTTTGTTTGTCATCAGTTATTGTTTGTGACAAAGCCAGGATGTCAGGATAGGGAGGCATTTTTGTAAACTTTTTAATGTTATCTGTTGGAAATCAGAATAAAATCAGAATCAAGATCCCATAAATCTCTGATTGATTGACTCTTTATTACTCCCAATTTGTAGTAATCTGATTAGGGTAATTATCATTTAATGTAATTGCATGATTCTCTCCTCTAATGGCTCACTCTTCAGCCTATATATTGTAATACTTTCTCCTGAATAATTGAAACAACTTAGAGAGTGATTGTAACCTTTGATTTTCTCATGGTATTAGAGCGTTTGGGTTTGGATTGAACCCAAAACGTGAGAGAGAGGGAGTCTGTGAGGATTGCGAAACAGATTTGAGCGACACACTGTGAGGAAGAGAGCGCTTCGGCCTTCATCTAGGGCTTCTGTAGGAGGGAGTGTGGAGGTCCACCACCCACCTAGATAGATTTAGAGGACGTCGATCGGCGGTTCCTCAGTTCTGCAAGGTTCTGAGTGGCGCGAGTGTCATGTGCCGGTGAAAAATTTTGCTAGTGACGGCGTGTGACCTACACGCACCAGCGTAACAGCACAGTTTCTCCTCCGTTTCGTTGTGAAAAGCTATCTTCTCTCATCTAAACATGAATCCAAGTGAGTTCCCTCCCTTATTTGGATATGTTCCTCCCAAATCAGCCACCTTGGGAATTCATCCAACGGCTCTTATGTTTGGTACAAATCCTCAGACTTTGGGCTCTTCCTCTTCATCATCTTCCTCTTCCATCAGTACTACAGTACCAACCAGAACCTCAGAGATGGCACCAGAATTCTCATAAAATCAAATTATAGTTATTAACCGTAAGTTTAAAAGAAGAAACTATCTCCAGTGGTCACAAAACGTGCTGAGATACATTCGTGGCAAGAGGAAGGAGTAATATATTAATGGAGCAACCTCTCAACCAGCCCCTGATGATCCAAGTTTTGACATATGGTTCGCTGAAAATAACCAAGTCATGACTTGGTTATATAACTCTATGACTCTGGATATTAGTGATGGTTACCTTTTGGCAAACAATGCAAACGAAATATGGGATGCGGCCAGAAGAACCTACTCTTCTCTTGATAACACCGCTGACTTGATCCATTTGAAGCGGCAACTCTGAGATTTAAGACAAGGTAATATGTCGGTGACTGATTATACAATGCTTTATTGAAACTCTAGCAGCAACAAGACTTGTTTGAGGTGCACCGATGGAAGACTGTCGAGGATGCTCAATTGTATAGAAGATAGTGGAAGAACTAAGAATGAATAATTTATAACTTTCTCCTTGGACTCAACGATTCTTTTGAGGAGACAACGGGCAGAATTATGGGGTTAAAACTCTTACCACATATGTTTGATGTAGTCAACCATGTGCGGTTAGAAGAAAGCAGAAAACTCCTGAATTGAAGCAGCCCAAGTCAAATTGAGGGTTCAGCTCTTGCAGTGAAAGGACCACAAGATGAACAAGGAAATAATAAATGGTGCAATTATTGCAAGAAGAAAGGTCATACTAGAGAAGAATGTTGGAAACTGCATGGCAAGCCATCAACTGGAAAACAACACTTCCAACAAAGCCATCTCTCTACAACTGAGCAGAAAATTGAGGATGCTAATACCCTAAGGCAGGAGGAATTGCAGGTGCTTCGCATGATCCTTGACAAACAGAATAAGTCGAACTCTGTGCCCAGTGTTAATCTGGTGCAATTAGATAATTCTATTATAGCTCTCAATGCTATGAGGACTAGTGAAGATACATGGATTGTTGACTCAGAAGCTACATATCACATGACTGGTAATCGAACATTGTTTACAACTTTTAAATTGTGTCCTGAAAACCTTTGAGTCAAAGTTGCTAATGTCATGTTCACGAAAGTTGAAGGAATTGGCACAATCATGCTATCTAATCACTTGAGAGTTCACAATGTTCTGTTTGTGCCTACACTTGCTTGTAACCTAATATCTGTGAACAAATTAACTAAAGGGCGAATATGCTGAGTGATCTTTAACTATGATTTATGTATTTTTCAGGATTTAAATTCAGGAAAGACGATTGAGATTTCTAGAGAGTGGGATGGATTTTTCTACCTAGAAAGATCAGAGTTGAAGAACAAAGATACTTGGAATGCACGGAAGGCACTGGTTAGCTCAAGTTCTCAAAATAAAGATGTATTTTTATGGTATTATCTCTCAGGCCATCCTAGTTTTAATTATATGAAACATGTTTCCAAGTTTTTTCAATAAAAATTCCATTCCTTTTCATTTTGAAACTTGTGAACTCGCTAAACAAACACGATCCTGATACCCAAAACAGCCCTACGCACTCTCTACTCCTTTCCAACTAATCCATAGTGACATCTGGGGTCTTGCAAGAAAAAAACCCCTGGCAAACGCGAAATGGTTCGTCACTTTCATAGATGATCATACCAAAACCCCGTGGGTTTACTTAATGAAAGAAAAATCTGAGTTAGCCAAGGTTTTCTAAAGCTTCTATACCTTAGGGAAAAATTAGTTTCAAACTTCCATCAAAGTCTTCTAGAGTGACAATGCCAGGGAATACTTGAGTGGAATCTTTAAAGAGTTTCTTGATCAGCAAGGAATTCATTACCGAACCTCTTGTCCATACAACCTCAATAACATGGAGTTGTTGAGTGCAAAAACCACCACTTATTGGAGGTAATTAGAACTTTATTAATAGAACGAAATGTACCCACAGTCTTCTGGGGTGATGCTTTCCTAACCGCAGCATATCTAATCAACTGAATGCCCTCTAAAATCCTCAACCATACTACCATTCAAAAACTCCTTGAAACCTTTCCCAATTGTCCTCTTATCAAATGTTTGGTTGTGTTGTCTTCATTCATAAACATGATGGAAGCAAATTTGATGCCTGAGCCCAAATGTGTATATTTCTTGGTTACTCCTCTACTAAAAAATGGTACAAGTATTACTGCCCTACGTCAAAGAAACTATTCGTCTCCAAAGATGTTGTATGCTTTGAGGACGACGCCTATTATCCTAAATTACCTATTCAGGGGGAGCACTTAGATATTGAATGGCTAATTTCACATCATCCCACTTTCAAAGTCCCTAATACTATTGATACCTTACCAGTCCCTGATACCTTGCCATCAATTCTTGATACCCCACCATCAGTTCTTGATACCTTATCATGACCTCCTGATACTACTCTTCCATCCAACCAACCTGAACTTGTTGCATCTCAACCTGAACCTACACCTAATGAACTGGAAACACATGTTGAGATCAGTTCGGGGATGGATATAGAAAGTAGATCCGAAGGAGAATCCAGGCAATAATCTCAAGAAGATAATGATAGAAATATCTCTCCCACTTGAAGGAACGAGCATGACACTAACTCGGGATTAGATCTTGAAGAGTTGGGCCGGCCTATTGCACTTAGAGAAGGGGTAAGATCTTGTACTCAGCATCCAATTGACCGATTTGTTTCATATGGCGATCTGTCTACAAAGATGCAGAACTTTGTTGTAAACAATGCACAAATTAAAATTCCAAATACTTGGTTGATCTGAATTAGCTACAGAAGCAGAGCTAAAGGCACCTGAGGAAAATAAAACATGGGAAATCACAACTCTTCCCATATGAAAGAAACCGGTAGGATGCAAGTGGATCTTCACCTCGAAGTTCAATCTTAATGGAAGTATCAACAAGTACAAGGGAAGATTTGTTGTAAATGGGTATACTCAGACTTATGGAATTGATTACCAGGAAACTTTTGCCCTAATAGCTAACTTCACTACGATCCAAATACTGTTGTCAATTGCAGCTAACTTGGATTGGTCACTACATCAGCTGGATGTAACGAATGCATTTCTGAATGGTGATTTGGAGGAAGAGGTTTACATGGAGATCCCAGATGGAGTACTAGCTCCAAACAACTCAATTTGCAAACTCAACAAGTCTTTGTATGGACTAGAGCAATTTCCAAGGGCATGGCTTAGACGGTCCACCAATGCAATAAAGAAACTTGGTTATAAACAGGGGCAAGCAGATGACACGTTTATCAAACATGATAATGGGAGAGTCACTATCCTGATTGTCTATGTTGATGACTTAGTTATTACAGGGAACAATGAAGATTCTATTGCCCGACTAAAGAGGAACCTGTCAAATGAATTCCAGGTGAAGGCTCTCGGTCAAATGAGATACTTCTAGGGTATGAAAGTGGCAAGAACCAAAAAGGGCATCGATGTATCCCAATAGAAGTATACCCTATATCTGTTACATGAAACATGAATATTAGGGGCACAATGTGAAGGAACACTGATGGAAGAAGGTTGTCACCTAGAGATCAAACCAAATGGTGTCCCAATTAACTCAAGACAATACAGAAGACTTGTAGGGAAGCTAATATACTTAACCCACACGCGTCCAAATATCAGCTATACAGTTGGAATAGTAAGTCAGTTTATACATTAGCCACAGGAAGAGTACATGGAGGCTGTATAGAGAATTCTGAGCTATCTGAAGCTTAATCTTAGAAGAGGAATCTTCGTTGAGAAAGACACTGCTAGAAACATCGAAATCTAAACTGATGTAGATCATACTAGAGATAGAGAGAATAGGAGGTCAACCGCAGGATGCTGCTCATGTGTGTGGGGAAATCTGGTTACGTGGAGAAGCAAGAAACAAACTGTGGTTTCAAGAAGTGGTGTAGAAGTGGAGTTACGAGCTGTTAACGAAGGAGTATATGAATGACTCTGGGTTATTAGGCTATTGACAGAGTTGGGAATTCCATATGAGGGACCCATGCAAGTCTGGTGTGACAATAAGGCTAGCATTAAAATGACAGAATCCTATTTACCACGATCGAACAAAACATATTGAGATGGATAGGCACTTTATTAAAGAAAAGGTTGAAGCAGGCATCATGAATTTGTCCTACATACGACCTGCAGATCAGATTGTGAACGTAATGACAAAATCACTAGGCAAAGCTAAATTTGAAGGGTTTCGATGCAAGCTGAGAATGATTGACATATATTCTCCAGCTTGAGGGGAAGTGTTGGAAATCAGAATCAAGATCCCATAAATCTCTCTGATTGATTGACTCTTTATTACTCCTAATTTGTAGTGATCTTTAGTGTAATTATCGTTTAATGTAATTGCATGATTCTCTCCTCTAAGGGCTCACTCTTGAGCCTATATATTGTAATGCTTTCTACTGAATAATTGAAACAACTTAGAGAGTGATTGTAACCTCTAATTTTCTCATTATCTGACCAAGGAAGTTTTCTTCCTTGGAAAACAACTTGAAATCTAAAGCTCCTTTTATTTGGATAACATAGAATTAGAATAAATGACGTGTGTAAATTGGAAACCTAATTGAGCACTCCGTTGTTATGACACTTATTTATTTCTACATTCCTAACTGAACTGAATAGATTATGTGTACGGGATCTAGAGCAGTTGCTTCATCAACAGTTCAAAGCTTTGGGTGGAAAAAGTAGGTGATAACTCGTAAACATGTGGTGATATGCCTTATTTACAGTGTTTCAAAGCTAGGTTTGTATGCTTGTATTTTCAGGGGTTTGGGGTTTTTCCTTGCCTTTGGATGTCCTGGGGGTAATGTTTTGCTTGGGGCTTCTTCCTTAAAGGCAGTCTTCTTGGGGCAAGGCACAGAAAGAGCAATAGTTTTGTTTAGAAGACTGCTACATAGTCTCATATGTGTCGTCTGGATGTTAAAGGACCTGTTAATGCCGTAAAGAGGGATTTTTTTTTTTTCTTTTTTGCCCAATTTCTGCATGGATGCAATTTCCAAATGTTTGCTATCAATTTTTTAATGACATACTTTAGAGGGGGTGAAAGGTGGTGATGCGGTTTTGTTTCTTTACAACGGCTGATACTAATTTATCGCTAGGTACTGGAAACAGCTGATCTTCTGAGTGAGGTTACCGAAAGTGTCGACTATTATGTTCAAGGAAAGACGCTTGCTGCAGGGAACTTGTTTGGAAGGTGGGTTAACTTGTTGCTGAACAATTTTGTTGACTTTTAGCATGTCCAGTTCTAGGTTTTCTTTTTCTTTGTTTGACCAAAAGTTCCTGGCTTTCACTGATTTGGTTATTTATTATTCTGTAGTTAATAACAAGCCTTGTCCCACTATGTGGGGTTGGCTACATTGATTGCACAACTTCATTGTGCTATTGACAATTGAATCTTTTGATATATTGTTCACCAAAAGATCCTGTTCAATGACTTCTTGGGGTGTTCTTTTTTGTCTTCCCTGTCCCTCTTTACAAGACTTAACTATTTAACCTTCATCCAATGGCCTTCTTTGTACATGTTTGAATCAACTTAAATGGATTTCTACTTTACAAGACTTAACTGTTTAACCTTCGTTCAGTGGCCTCCTTTGTACATGTTTGAATCTGTTTAAATGATTTTCTACTCTCTCTTTTTTTCCGTTAGTAAATGCCACACCAATTCTTCCTCAAATATGGTCATTTCGAATATTGTTTTTTCTTGCATGATCACATATCCATCTCAATATCCTCAATTCTTCTACCCCTATTTTATGTTCTTATGACTTACCCCTTTAAAATCCAACATTTACTGCACCAACTTTATGTTCTTATAGTCGTTTGATTAAACTTCTCATTTATCAATGTATTATATGTAGACATGTAATTTATTTTGAAAATGATCCAAGCGTCCATTTTTTCCTTACTCTGTTTATGGCTATCTTTATGGTCATTCCATGACTTATCCATTTGTTGTTATTGAATGATTTTTTAATAGACATGAACTGACATGACTTATTGAGAAAAATAGATGCAAAATTTATATTTCACAATTTTTGGTTTCTTGTGTTGATTTTAATTCTTTTCTCTTGCCAAATTTGAACTGATAAATTTTGTTCTTTTAGCATTACATTTAAATTTGCTCGTATATTCGTAATGACGTTATTGTGATATAACTAATATAATCCTGGTTCTGAACCTAGGCGTCGAGTAATTCAAGTTTATGAACGTGGTGCTCGCATTCTAGATGGCTCATTTATGACCCAAGATGTAAGCTTTGGAGCTTCAAACTCTGAATCAAGTTCTGGATCTGAGAATGCTATTGTGTCATCTGTCTCCATTGCTGATCCATATGTATTACTCAGAATGAGTGATGGAAGTATTCGACTTTTGTTTGGAGGTAAATTCTTGGTTAGCATTTTTTTCCCTAGTTATGATACATTGTAGAGCACGGCGTTGTGCAATTCATGTAATGTACCTTGCTTGGTGGGATAAAGCTTGTTGTAGTATAATACTTTGCATATAATTTGTTTTTGTAATATTTCTTGGACACTTACCTCTAGTGAGGACATAGGACAAGCACCTAAATATGATATGTAAGGTCTCTGTAGTTGTTACCGGGTTTCATCTTATGCCTTTTTCCTGTATGTTCAAATTCAGATCCTACTACCTGCACTGTTTCTGTTACAACTCCTTCATTTGAAAGCTCAAAAATATCAGTATGTGCAAGCTCAAAAAAATCAGTATCTGCCTGCACACTTTACCATGATAAAGGACCTGACCTATGGCTAAGGAAGACAAGAACTGATGCATGGCTTTCTACTGGTGTTGGTGAGGCAATTGATGGCACTGATGGTGCAGTTCAAGATCATGGGGATATTTATTGTGTTGTTTGTTATGAAAATGGTTCTCTTGAAATGTTTGATACCCCAAATTTCAGTTGTGTTTTTTCTGTGGATAAATTTATGTCTGGAAAGAGCCACCTTGTTGATTCTCTGGTGGAGGAAGTTGATGGAGGTTCTGGTGAATTGACTAACCAAGGCAGGAAGGAAAATGTACAGAGTATGGAGGTTGTAGAGTTGGCCATGCAGAGATGGTCAGGGCAGTATAGCCGCCCATTTATTTTTGGGATCTTGAGTGATGGAACAATTCTTTGCTACCATGCTTACTTTTATGAAGGTTCGGATGGTACTACCAAGGTTGAGGATTCAGCATCTGCACAAGGACCTGTGGGTGTAAATGGCACTAATGCTTCTAGGCTTAGAAATTTGAGATTTGTTCGTGTCCCCTTAGATATATATGCTAGGGAGGAGATATCAAGTGGATCTCATTCTCAGAGAATTACTATTTTCAAGAATATAGGTGGTTACCAAGGATGTTTCTTGTCGGGGTCTAGACCTGCTTGGGTTATGGAGCTGAGAGAACGGCTTCGTGTTCATCCACAGGTTAGAGCCAACCCATCAATATGCAAATATGAATATTCAATGTGATTGTGATATGCTGCCCCTTTAGTATGCTTCTGGCTTCCTCTGAATGGGCATATTTAATTAACGTCATATTTTTGTAATTACAGAATTTTTACATGAGGTTCTCACACAGAACAAGTGGAATAAATTGGATGCTAATTAAAAATCATTTGCTGACAAAATTAATGGTTAAATTAAAACTGGAAGTGTTAATGATTAAGAAATGCCCAGACATGCAATTTGGGACTACAAAATGTAATAAGTAAATAAATCAAGACAGCTTTGGATCATCAGATGCTTTCAAGAGTTAGTGTTGCCGACCCAGGGCCTGAGCTGAGAACTAAAACTTCAATATAGAACAATGCTGCTGAGAGGCCTTGCTATATACAGGTTTCATCTAAGAATGTAGAATTTGAGGAGTTATCTTTCTCTTCCTTTTCTCTGCTCCATGTATTTGTCGCCCACCTCAAGGATTCCTTTAAAAAATTGATAGAAAGGCCCATATTTTATCTCGTACTAATTTTCTGTTCCTGTCGTTTTATTCTGTCCACTAACATCACTGGATTATTACTAGTAGGCACGAGGATCACAGGACAAGTTGATTTCAGAAGTATACTGATGTCAAAATGATATTAGAAGAATGCTGGTGTCAATAATTATCAAACGCTAGAATTTTTTCGTAGAAAATCTAATTTTGTAAAATTCATTTTCATATACTTGAAAGTATCTCGGCATTGTTTTCTTGAAGGGGAAAATGGTTTTGGCAAATTGTTTTTTACTCACTGTGGGTCCACAATATAGGGCAGTTTCTAGAAGCTTTGCTTGGTCCGAAATACAGGGCACTGTGTAGTTTTTATAATTTTTTTTCAAATTATACCATAACAAATTAATGCAATCAATGAGGGGTGTTTTAAAGGAGTTAACTACTATCATTGTAGGCATTTATTTCAGTCAAGGGTATAATTGGAAAGATATAAAACTATTGGGAAGATTAAGGTTTTAACTAGTGATTTTTGGGAACTGCAAAGTAGTTATCATTGCCCTATATGGTGGACCAGAGGGAGTACCAACCAAGCAGCAGCTGCCTTATTTGACTCCAAAGTTACTTATCATACTCCATCCATTGCATGCTATATCCTAGGTTTTTGTGGTTATTTATTAGACGTGGTTTATTTCATTGGGTCACCTTTGCTGTAGTTATTGCTTGTTGCTTTCTATCACACCTCTTTCAGATCGATCTAGTAAGTCTCACTGGCTTGAAGCTTGAATTCAATGCCATCATTGCCCAAATAAGTATGTGATGTTGATTGAATAGTTGACTGTATTTCAGCATTATGGTCAAATGCATCTTTCTGTCTTGGTTTTAGGCACGAGCATAAATTGTTGTTTGTTTTTTGTTGGTCATAATTTGACATACGAGTTCAAATTAGCTCACTTGTCTCTTCTATGTCAGCTATGCGATGGGTCTATTGTTGCTTTTACTGTCCTTCACAATGTGAACTGCAATCATGGTCTCATATATGTTACGTCACAGGTAGATCTTATAACTCTGCCTTGTGTGGATAATTTATTAATAACCAGATCTACAACTGTGGCTGACTTTTATGGTCAAAATATCATCTTCTTTAGGGTGTTTTAAAGATCTGCCAACTGCCTTCTGGCTCAAGCTATGATAACTACTGGCCTGTACAGAAAGTAGGGATCTCTTCTTGCGAGTCTTAGTACCCTTTTCATATAAAAAAATTTAATTTTATGCCATCCTTGATTTGACTCGTTTTATTATATCCTCAGATTCCGCTAAAAGCTACTCCTCATCAAGTAACCTACCATGCAGAGAAGAATTTGTATCCGCTTATAGTCTCAGTTCCTGTGAGTATACATTGGCTTATTTTTGGGGGCTCTTTTTCGTCTATAATATTCAAGTGAAACGTTGATTGCTGCATACAATTATGTTTCTTGCTTGAAAGTGAGTAGGATTTTGTTTCACAGTAATGTTATTCTATTTCATAAAAATAATTAATTACAGGCCATCTCATAGAAAATTCAAGTTCTTTCTTTATTCCAGCCTTCGAAAAATACGTGAATGTAGTATGTATGATTTTTGTTATTTCCTATTCTTAGTCTCTGCTCTCAAAAAGTTCCCTCTTTCGCTACCAATTGAAACATGTTGTATCTAGTGTTCTCTGGTTCCTTTCATTGTTTGTGTTCTGTTTGTCTTTCATATAACCCTTTATATATACACATATAAGAAATACAACGTTGGGTACACATCTGAAGTAATCACTTAAATCATAATGCTTCTTTAAGTTGTTTAATAGTCTGCCTCAGAGATGCGGGCGCATTTATCATTTGAATACATATTTGTCTGGGTGTACTTTGTTTTCATGTCATGTTGTTGAACTGATTATGGCCTACAAGTAGAGGATGATATGCATATTTTGTTTGTTGCTCATAGTACAATAGAGATGGAACACATTGATTCCTTGTTCTTCTCTTATTTTTTTCCCAATATTTCTCTGCTTGTCCATTCAGGTAGTAATGCATTTCTGTCCATTTTTGTCAGGTTCTCAAGCCACTTAATCAAGTTGTTTCATCTTTGGGTGATCAAGACCAACAAACTGAGAATCAAAATCTGGGCTCTGATGAGCAAAACCGCTTTTACACTATTGATGAATTTGAGATCCGTATTATGGAGCCAGATAAATCTGGTGGCCCTTGGCAAACAAAAGCAACTATACCTATGCAAAGTTCTGAAAATGCCCTTACTGTGAGAATGGTTACACTGCTGGTAAGTTGTCTCTCTTTAGTTTTTTAATTGTATATTTCTTTGTTGCTTGTTTTCATTATTTTTCTTCTTAAGATCTTATTGGTGCGAGTCTTTGTTGCAGAATACAGAAACAAAAGAGAATGAAACACTTTTAGCTATTGGCACTGCTTATGTGCAAGGAGAGGATGTTGCTGCAAGAGGGCGTGTCCTTCTGTTTTCTTTGGGAAAAAACACCGATAGTAGTCAACCTCTGGTAAATTTAGAACTTCTTTTCTAGAAAGTGATAAAATATTTAAAGCCCTTGATTCTGATTTAGCTTAATGTTTTCTTTTCAACGTCATATAGCTTATTCTGCTTTGCAGGTTTCAGAGGTCTACTCAAAAGAATTGAAAGGTGCTATATCTGCTTTGGCCTCGCTACAAGGTAATCTATTAATAGCTTCTGGTCCAAAAATTATTCTGCACAAGTGGACTGGTAGTGAGCTGAACGGTATTGCATTTTTTGATGCTCCACCATTGCATGCTGTGAGCTTAAACATTGTAAGTGATATTTTCTCAAATCTTTTATTATTGGTGATGAGTTAGTAAATGAAAATAATCTTTGAAATTTTAGCTTGCATCTATTATCAGCCTCCATGTGCACATACTTTGTTCAATTAATGTTCAATAATGCCATTTCAAAATGTTTCGTGCTTCCTGTTATTTTATTTATTTTCAAGCAATATCTATGGTTTGATATATATATGTATAGATTTTTAATTGTTCAATTAATATTCAATAATACCATTTCAAAATGTTTCGTGCTTCCTGTTATTTTATTTATTTTCAAGCGATATCTATGGTTTGTTATATATATATATATATAGAGATTTTTAATATTCAATAATATTTATGGATGCTTAAATATGACAAAGTTTACAACTTAGAAAGCTCGAGAAAGACAAACTGACAGAATAATAATGGAGAAATTCAGATAGCTGGATATCATCAATTGCTTATTTCTAGGTTTTAGAAAGAATAGAGGCGCCAAAGTTTTGTTTCGATGTGCATATTTTTAGGCTATCTCATGTAGTTGGTTTGAGTAGTATGCTCTTATTCATCTCTTTGCCCCTATGTATGTTATGGGATAAGGTTGTGCTTATGCCTTTTATAATGTACTACTCATGGTGGTGTCAGCATAACTTCTGTTGAAGATATGCCTCAGCATTATTACATACATGCGCTTTTTTGGCTTTTTGTTTAGTTTTAGCTGTCTTTTTGTTCTTTATATAGAAAATTTTCAATTGCTTATTTTTCTCGCTTGTAATTTATTTCTGATCTCATTGCAGGTCAAAAACTTTATACTTATTGGTGACGTTCACAAAAGCATTTACTTCCTTAATTGGAAGGAACAGGGTGCTCAACTTAGCTTATTAGCAAAGGACTTTGGTTCTCTTGATTGTTTTGCAACCGAGTTTTTGATTGATGGAAGCACTCTGAGTCTCATGGTTTCAGATGATCAAAAGAACATCCAGGTTTGCCTTACGATCATGCAGCAACATCTTGTTTTCAATTACTTGTTTTGATCTATGCTTTCGCAATAATTATTTGATCAAATATGTCAAGTTCTTCCAGTCTAAAGATTGTCTTTTCATGGTTGGCATGTTTTGGTTATGGAAAAGAAAAGGAAAACAAATACAGGCCAAACTTATATCTTCTATAATTAGTGAGAATTGAAAGTTATGTGATGCAATTGAAAGTAGTATATTATATAGTGCTGTCTTCTTTTATTGTTCCTTTTGGGAGAATATTTCTTCATCTAGCTTTATGTTCAGTCGATTTGCCTTTTTCTCTGTTTCTGAAGTAATGTTATCCTCGGAGCAGGTTTTTTACTATGCGCCAAAGATGTCTGAAAGCTGGAAGGGACAGAAGCTTCTTTCAAGGGCTGAATTTCATGTTGGAGCACATGTGACTAAATTCTTGCGTTTGCAGATGCTGTCCACTGCCTCTTCAGACCGGACTGGCACTGGTCCAGGCTCAGATAAAACAAATCGTTTTGCTTTGTTATTTGGTACCCTGGATGGCAGTATCGGTTGCATTGCACCACTGGATGAAATCACATTTCGGAGGCTGCAATCTTTGCAGAAAAAGCTTGTTGATGTTGTACCTCATGTTGCTGGCCTAAATCCAAAAGCTTTCAGACAGTTTTGTTCCAATGGAAAGGCTCATCGACCGGGCCCTGACAGTATAGTTGACTGTGAGCTGCTATGCCAGTGAGTTTTATACTCTATGCTATAGGGGGAAATAATATCAAGCTGTGTTATTAACTCAACAAATTGGATAGCATACTTCTAATTTGATCTAATGAAAAATCTCAAGATTGTTGTTCGATACTGGAACTTAATCGAGATCATTATTCAACACTAACGGATAGCACCTTATCATATTCTATGTAATTATCTTCATTTTTGAAAGCATAATCAATTATTTGCTTGATGGAGGGAAAATCATATATTGGGAAATTATGCACAAACCTTGTTATGGATAATTATTTACACTTGTTTCCTCCTTTTTATTTGTTGGTTCCTAGTTTTGAATGGTATAGTCACTTTGATCTATGGTGTTGCAGTTATGAAATGCTTCGATTGGAGGAACAGCTCGAAATTGCTCATCAGGTTGGAACAACCCGATCGCAAATTTTATCAAATCTGATTGACCTGTCTATTGGAACAAGCTTTTTGTGAATGCAGTCATATTTGGTAGATCAGGAAACCTTACTGCCCAGGTTTAGCCATGTTCCTGGCAATTGCAAGTTTTGTCACTAATTTTGATCCAATCATATTGAAGACTTGGGTGAGTCATTACAGTACAGCCAAAGTAGCTAACGAACCATGCAAGCTGTGAACACAGGCATGATAGTGATAGCCAAAGTTACTTTAACTTGAAGCTTCGATCTGTATATTGGAGATTCAACTGAGGAGTGTATTTATGTCTTGTCCTTGATGAGCCTGTGGTGGCATCCTTGTCATCAACTTGTGCGCTTCTAAGTTATGAGCAAGAACCTTTCTTTTGAGCCGTTGGAATGAGGCTGACGTGCATGAACTGAGCTCATACTTGGAAGCAAGTCAAGCAAGAAATCTGGACAGTGAACCACTAGAAGCTCTGGCATACATTTTATTTGTAATTTGTATGTTGGGAATTTAACCACACCTTCCTGGTTATCCGCTTGCAAATGTTGTAGTTTAGCCACACTTTGCATTTGTGCTTGTTCCATTTGATCTATTGTACTAGAGGGAAATTGTATGTATGGATCATTGGATGTAATTCTGCCTGACAGTGTCATGCATTTGTCTGGGATTTTGATTATTCTTGTTCTACATTTTGATATTGAGTTCATCTACTCTCTCACCATTTGCACTTGAATTTTCACCCAGTGCATGGCCACCTCTTAAATTCCTTTGCGTTTGTGCCACCTTCAATTTTGCCTATGGCGAAAAAAGATCTACAATGAAGTTATGGGTTAAGGAGCAAATTTACCAATAAAATTTTAAGGAATGAGCGTCTGGCATAATTGTGTTTTAAAGAGGGTAAAAGTAATTAAAAGTGGAGCATTCAGTACAAAATTATTAAATTTGACCTTACAGCGTTAAATTATAAAAAAAGAAAATCTCTAACAGCGTTAAGTCAAATTTAACGGTTTTATGCTGGATGCTTCACTTTTAATTCCTTATGTGTATTTTTATCCTTTTTAAAACATAATTGTGCCAGACGCTCCTACCTTAAAACTTTGTTGGTAAATCTGCTCTTTAACCCTAAATTTATTGAATGGAACTTTTTGTTTAACAAATTATCCAAATATTTGGTTGTTTGGTTGTTGATAAAGCATCATGTTAACATGTGATTTATGTTGTTGACTCCACCTAATAGAATAAGACTTATTGCGTGTCTGGGATGGTTGCGATCTCTTTTACTTCCTCTAGTTCTTAATATAAAACTTATGTATCTAATTTGATTAGATTAAGAAATTTAGTTAATATAACATATATTCTAAAATATATTAGTCATTTTTCTTAATTCCCTCATTCTCTTTTCTCTTTAATTACTGTTGAAGGAGCATAATATGGGTAAATTAAGACAAGATTGACAATTATAAAAAATATCTTATATTTAAAATTAAGACCAACCCTTCAAGATGGCTCATATCGGGGAGAGGACAATGAGTGAATAAATTAAGTTATATATAGTTGGTCTAAGAAGTATAGAAAATTTCGTCCAAAAAAGAAGTATAGAAAATGAAACAAAAGAAATGTTTGTTCAATCTATTCTGCTTAAATCACAGAAACAAAGCCTTTATCCGATTAAATGGGGTCGGCTATATAGATCGCACAACACTATTATGCTCTGTCAAAACACAATATCTTTATGTATAGTACTAATCAAAAGGTTTCTCTATATAATTTCATTGAATGTTCGCTTTGGCCTTCCGCGCCCTCGTTTTATAGGATTCTATATTACTTGATTAACCCTCCTTATTAGTGGTCTTCGACTCTTCATGGTTAAGATCACAATCAAATTTTTTTTTTTACCTTTATTAAATGTTGTGCCCTAATATGATACAAGTTGTATTCAGAAGCCCTTGTCAAGATATGACACCCAAACCCCATTTTATCAATATATTTAATCGCTGAAAATTCTATGTTAACCTCTGAAACTGAGCCACAAAACCTTTTTAATAATTAACGTTATCATCAACCCCTTCTATTAAGGCCTTATGGTCCCACATTGTAGGAATCTTGTTTCCTCTCCTTTTTCATTTGCCCAAGTCTCTTCTACTTTGCATACTTGAGATTGTGTATTATCATTCTGAATCATTTACGTTTACTTGAGGTACTTTATATATTTTATTGCTTATAATTTTAATAATAAAATTCTGACAAAAAAGCGAGATATAAAATAATATTTTTAATCGTTAGTTTATGAATTTAGACCAAAAGTTAAAAATATTATGTAGATGACATTTAAATGATTCCCCAAAAAAAAAAAAAAACACAGGCAGAGAATCTGTACTTCAATAAGCATGAAACGATTAAAAAGAGAATCCGAATCCTTGGATCATGGTTTTTAAAAAAAAACAAACAAACAAAGAAACCTTCAAGGCAACCTTTATAAGAAATTGAGTTACATATTTAATAAAAGCAAGGGTTAAATAATAAATTGTTAACAACCTGAGGATTTCATTAATAAATAATTTATAAACATGGTTTTTAACAATAAATCCATTCTAACATAAAGAATTGAAATCTAATGTAAGGCTATGTTTGGTACGTGGTATTGACTTTTGATGGATTGTGATAGGGATTGGGATTGGGATAAGGATTGGGATTGGGATTGGGTTTGATACTTTAAAAATATGTTTGGTATGAGGTGGTAATTGGAGGGAATGATTTTACTAATATTATTTAATAAACATATATTAATTATAAAATGACATCAATACCCTACCCAAAATCCCAAACAATCGATCGAAGTATGTGCTACACCAGTTGATCTTTGTAGGTAATGCTAATAGCATTTTTATTAACGCCACACTCTTTCCCTTCCTTCCTTTCTCCTTCACATCCATAGCTCCCCCCAAACCTAGCCTGACATAGATTTGTGCTATAGCTTCTCCTCCTCCAGATCTCTAACTGCCATCACAATGCTCTATTTTCTCGATTGGCTCTGCGAGATATGATTCGGTGCCATTCTCGTTAAATTTGAGATTGGATAAGTTGTGAGAGGTACAGGCATGTATAGATAGCGAGGCGGTGTTGGCTCCAGGTTCGAGGTGGGTCCGGTTGATCGCAAGCGAATCAACTATGCAGGGCGACGGTTCAGAGTGATAGTCGCTGGTGAGGAAAAATCGAAGAGGGAGTGATTGTGAGAGAGATTGATTAGGTTAAAATCATGGTATTTTTGTCTGAAAAAATTTAAATCAAGGGTAATTTTGTCTTAATAATTTTGGAATCCAGGGATTGAAAACATAAAACCAGGGGGAGGTGGTTTTGCAGCAATCCCTCTTTCGTGGCATTCCCAATTCCTGATTATTCATAATCCCTGGTACCAAACAATATATTTTGACTTAATCCCTCACCCAATCCCTATCCCTACCCCCGTTACTTCGTACCAAACATAGCCTAAGGGTTGTGACAGAGTGGTATGCAAATTCTTAGTGAGAGGTTTTGTATTCTATTCTATTTATAACATCAAGCGGTTAGCGTTTGTATCTCTCTAATTCAAAGAAGCCGAAAAAAAAACAGAGACCTTACTAATCTAAAGGAATCAATAATGTAATATGTAAAGTTGAAAAGAAAAGTCAGACGTGTGGTATAATATATCTGGGGTGTGTGGAAGGTTTCATACACGTGGGTGTGGTATGAATGATTTGGTCTACCACGTAATGTAAAATCATGATGACACACGTGCGCATTAGTTCCTCAGTGCAGCTGCCAATATTTTTAAAGGGATAATATCTACTTTTATCCTATAAGTTTTTACCGAATAGCACTGAATACCTGAAAGTTTTATTAAGAGTAATATAGTTTCAAAATTTTTGCCCTATCGTCTTCCAATATTAAATTTGATTGTTAAATCATACTCATTCATCATCCACATCCGTAGACCCAATGTGCTTGCATCACACCTCATCATCTGATCTCTCCCTACCTCATCATCTCTCTTTCTTTCTCTCTTCCTCATTCACTATTTTCAGGGGTTAATATAACTTTTAATCCCTAAAATTTGATTTAATTTTGGTTTTGATCCTTCAAGTTTGAAATTGATGGTTTTGGTCCCTGAAGTTTCACTCAATTTTGGTTTTGGTCCCTCAAATTTGAAATCAGTGGTTTTGGTTCCTGAAGTTTCACCCGATTTTGGTTTTGGTCCCTCAACTTTGAAAAGGACTTGGTTTTTTTTCCGTGTCCTTTTTCAAACTTGAGGGAGTAAAACCAAAATTGGGTGAAACTTTATTAACTAAAACCACCGATTTCAAACTTGAGAGACTAAAACCAAAATTAGGTGAAATTTCAGGGACCTAAACCACCGATTTCAAACTTGAAGGACCAAAACCAAAATTGGATCAAACTTCAGGAACCAAAAATTATATTAACTAAAAAAAATGAAAGAATTATATTTAAATCTCGCAAAAAAAAATAAAAAAATCGTTCCATTGAGAAGGTCAACATCTTCAATTGATATTGATAAATCTATGAATGTCATTAACAATTTAACAACTTTTTCATTTTTGCAGGCCTGGATATAATTCTCTCGAAAAAAATCCCTTCTTTTAGATGAAATTATATTGGCTTTCGGCAATTTTTTTTTTTTTTTTTTTTGGTAGAATTTGTAATTTCATTATCATTACCATCCAAAGATCTCAACTTGATATCCTCCTCTACCTCTGGATCGTTAGAAGCACCCCTCTTCTCTTCGATCGAAGACTAAATTCTCATGATCGAACCATTACACTTTTGCAAGCCTAAAACAGGAGAAAAGCGACGATCTAATCCTTCGATCTCCACCGCCATGGATCCTTCAGCCCCACCCACATCCATGGTCGAATCTGAGGCTCATACTCCGGATCTCAAACCTTTCAGCAAGACCACGCCTATTGGCTCCTTCATCGGTGCCTCCATCTTCTCCTTGATCTCCACCTTGTTCATGCCGATCTGAGCAATAGGGATGAATGCAGAAGGAGAAACTGTGAGATCTACCTCTTCCTTACTTGTTCCTGGCAAGTGGATCTGGCCTTGGAGTTCCCTATGATGAGGCTATCGGTGGTGATCGGAGTTTGAATTCTGATTGCAGAGAGACATTGATCTCTGCAACTGTTGTTGGATTTTGACACGCAATGCTTAAAGGTAACCATTGGAGGAATCGAAGGTCATTGTTGATGGTTCTATGCAATTTTTTTTTTTTTTATTCTTTTCAATTTTAAATAAGAGACCTCGATTAGGTCAAAAAAATTAGAGATCACAAGGAACTTTTTTTCATTCTTTTTTGTTGAGAATCGAAGGCCTTTGTTGAGGTGTGTGAAGGAATTAAGGAAGAGAGGGTAATGCGCCCAGTGAATTAGGAAATCGGAGACCGTTCTCTTTTCCAGAAAGAGTGAATGGGGAAGAGAGAGGTGTAATGCCACCTCAGCAAATGGGCTCATTGGTTGAATGATGACATGGCATGCCATATAAGATGTTTGACTAACTTAATAGTCAAGCTTAATAATGGAGGATGGTAGGATAAAATTGCTATTATTTATAAACTTTCAGAACAATATTACTCCTAAAAATTTCTGAAACAAAAATTGATCTTATCCCTTTTTTTAAATAAAAAAATAAACATATTTATATTTACTTAATTTTGCTATAATACTTTTCATGTGATTTTCTGTCACAATAGTTTCAAAAATCCACTTTAGTGTTTGGGCTGTCACTCTACATATCCCTTCTTTTAAACTCAATCTGAGTCATTGTTTTAATCATTAATTAAGGTCAATCCATTGAAATAAAGCATTGGATTGCAATTTTATGTAATATATAAGTTTTAATGTAATTATAGAAGTTGAATATAAGTTAAAAATCCTTTAAAAATGCAGCCTTCTTGAACCCGGACCGGCCAGTCTGGTCTGGAAACCGGCGAACCGGCCGATAAACTGGTCCGGGTTCATATTTTAAAAAAAAATTTTTTTTTTTTTAGAATTTCATATTATAAGTCTAAAATTTTCAATTTTTCACTGGTTTGATCCCGGTTTAGCTCCAATTTGACCCCGATCTGACTCATTGACCCTTAACCCGGTACCCTGACCGGTTTAATATCCTATCCGAATTTTAATATCTTGAAAAAATGTGAGCATCTTTTCTCTTAGGTCTGTCTTTATTTTTTTTATTTTTTTGCTTTTGGGGCAAGTTCTCTTATGTCGTTTCTTGATGTTTTTGTATAAAGTATTTTAGGGACCATTATTTAATTAAAGAATCATATAATATGATGTCTAGTCAAAGTGAAACCACAACCCTTCATTTCCGATGACCACAAGAAGAAAAAGAATTGTAAACGTTTCTCTCAATAAATAACTTTTCGATTATATGACACCACAGAAATAGAAATCATCAATTTGAATTTTGTTATGACACAATTTGAACTTTTTTATGTTTATAAAAACAAACATTCATGTGTTTTGGGGGTGGGGGATTCAATAATAGATAAAAATACTAACACAAATTAAATTTCACACTCAATTTATAAAAGTAAAAGATTAATACATTTTCCTATGTTGCATTTTTTATAACTTGTAATTGTAAAAAATACTGCTTATAATTTTCTTAACAAATTCATGCAAGTTAGGCTCTTAAAACTTATTAAAATTAGGACAGGCAGCACTATTTAAAAATTTTTGATAGATTATACTCGTTTTGTACTAAACAGGGGAGCTAGAAAAATGGTTTACTTTAGTCTTATATACTCCTCTGGTTATTAATATAAGATATATTTATCTAATTTGATGAGATTAAGAAAGTTAGTTAAATTTAATGAGATATACTCCTCTGTTGTTGGAGACAAATTTACTTGGACCAGACAAGATATAAAGGAAAGACTAGATTGGGCTTTTTGCAATCTAAGCTGGGAAATGGCCTACCCTTTTCATAAAAATTTCCACCAACTTAGGTATAAATCTGATCACCGTGTCATGGTGATCTCTGCCGGAAGTGGGCAAGCCACTCATCACATAAATCACTTCAAATATCAAGCGGCCTAGTGCCTTGAAGATGATTTCTCTGATTTAGTAAATGCTGCTTGGCTCAATAATGACTGGGCGTCCGGTTGCAACGATTTTCAGAGTAGGGCCTCTCAGTGGAACACAAATGAGATTGGCAGCCTCACCAAAAAGAAAAAAACTTTAATCAAGCGCTTGGAGGGGGTCGACCGGAAAATCTCTGCTCGCCCTCACCCGGGTTTACTAAAGCTGGAAGCAAAGTTATGGAAGGAGTACAATAAGATCGTGAGTCAGGAAGAGTTACTTTGGTACCAAAAGTCAAGGTGCAAATGGCTAAAGTATGGTGACAAAAACACAAGTTTTTTCCACTCTTCCACGGTGGTCAAAAGAAAAAAAAGCAAAATTGACTCGCTTCAAGATGCTCAGGGAAACTGGATTACTGATCAAGAAGAGCTAAAAACGTTAGCCCTTAACTACTTCCAAGATCTTTACTCAGCGGATAATGAGGTTCAGAATGTATCTGACTGGCAAAGTGATTTCCTATCTTTGGATGTCGGCCAGCTTGCTCATCTACAAAAGGAGGTGTCCGCGGTTGAAATAAAAAATGCTGCTTTTGAGATTGGTGCTTTCAAAGCGCCTAGTCCCGACGGCCTTCAACCCCATTTTTTCCAAACCCAGTGGAACATTGTGGGTCCCAAGATCTGCGATATGATACTCTCCATTTTCAGAGACCCTAGCAGGGTTGAAGATATTAACCAAACTCACATCACGCTCATCCCTAAGGTTCAAAATCCCGCGTCAATTAAGGAGTTCAGACCCATATCTCTTTGTAATGTTAGTCATCTTCCTTAATTCCCTCATTCTCTTTCCTCGTTGATTACTGTTGAATAAGCATAAATATAGATAAATTAAAAAAAGATTGACAATTATAAAAAATGTCTTATATTTAAAATTAAGACGAACCCTTCAAGATGGCTTAAGGTGTGTTTGGAAGAGCTTAAATTTGAGAAATAAGCCCTTATTACGCAAGCCGAGAAAAAACTTCTCTCACATACTTACCTCGAATACCGTGAATCACGAATTATAAGCACTTATTGCCCAAAAATAAACTCTTCCAAACGAGCACATATATATCGGGGAGAGGACAATTAGTGAATGAATTTAGTTATATATAGTTCGTCTAAGTATGGAAAATTTTGTCCAAAAAAGAAGTATAGAAAATGAAACAGAAGCAATGTTTGTTCAATCTATTCTGCTTAAATTTGTGGTTAAGATCAACAACAACAATAATGATAAAGTCTTTATCCCACTAAGTGGGGTCAGCTATATAGATCGCATAACGTCATTGTACTTTGTTGAAAATAATATCTTTAGGTATATTATTAATCAAAAAGTTTCTCTCCATGATCTTATTAACTGTTCGTTTTTACTGCTTAATCAACACTCCTTACCAATTCATTCAATGGTGTTCGCACAATCAAATTTTTTGTAACCTTTATTAAATGTTGTGCCCTAATATGTAGAGCCGGGAAAACGGACCGAGCCCGTCGGGCCGGCCCTTTTAGGCCCTGGCCCTTCAAGGGCCGGGCTTGTAAATTGGAGCCTCAAAAGGAAGTCGGGCCTAAAAGGGCCGGCCCTGTAGGGCCTCGGGCTTAAAAGGGCCGGCCCTGGAGGGCCTCGGGCCGGCCCTTTAGGCCCGTTTATTTTTTATTTTTTTTACTTGGAAAGGAACCATGTTACATTTTTGAATTACCTTATTGAATATATATGTCATTCTATCCTCATATTGTATAGAGTATGATTTTTGAGTATATTGTTTTGTCTAATTGAATCATATTGTAATTTTTGAGTATGATTTTTAAGTATATTGTTCTTCCTATTTAGACTAAAATCATATTATATACTATTTTGCTTGATAGAGTATGATTTTTTATGGAGATTGTGATTATTTGACTACTTGAACCTACTGCTCAAAGTGAAACACAATCAAATGTCCTTGAAATTGATGATAGTGGCGAAGAAGGTGAAAATGATAGTCGTCATACTCATATTGTTTAGAGGTTAAAGTATTTAGCTTCTTGCCTTCTTATACTTTGGCCTTTGTGTGAGTTATTTATGGACATGATTTTACCTTTGATTATACATTAGTAACTGTGTTTGTTTGTTGCAAGAGACGTGTTATTTAAACCTTAATGTTGACAACATTTATGTATTAAATTAGAACTTTAATCGTTGTTATTTACTAATTATATCTCTTTGGGGAAAATATGCAGGAAAAATAGTTAAATATTGTGAAAAGGATTTTCTGGCCCTGCGGGCCTGCCCTGGCCCTGATGCTCTCGGGCCGGGCTTTGAAAAACTACAATTTTCATGCCGATCTGAGCAATAGGGATGAATGCAGAAGGAGAAACTGTGAGATCTACCTCTTCCTTACTTGTTCCCGGCAAGTGGATCTGGCCTTGGAGTTCCCTATGATGAAGCTATCGGTGGTGATCGGAGTTTGAATTCTGATTGCAGAGAGACATTGATCTCTGCAACTGTTGTTGGATTTTGACTCGCAATGCTTAAAGGTAACCATTGGAGGAATCGAAGGTCATTGTTGATGGTTGTATGCAATTTTTTTTTTTTATTCTTTTCAATTTTAAATAAGAGACCTCGATTAGGTCAAAAAAATTAGAGATCACAAGGAACTTTTTTTCATTCTTTTTTGTTGAGAATCGAAGGCCTTTGTTGTTGAGGTGTGTGAAGGAAGAGGGTGATGCGCCCAGTGAATTAGGAAATCGGAGACCGTTCTCTTTTCCAGAAAGAGTGAATGGGGAAGAGAGAGGGAATGAAGAGGGGTAATGCCACCTCAGCAAATGGGCTCATTGGCTGAATGATGACATGGCATGCCATATAGGATGTTTGACTAACTTAATTGTCAAGCTTAACATTGATTGGAGGACGGTAAGATAAAATTGTTAATACCTCTCATCTTAATTATAAGATAAAGTTGTTTTTTTTTTTTTTTGAGAAATTAAGGAAGTTAAATAAGTTACTCAATCATATCATATGTTATGTATCCTTAGATTATATATTAATTTATTAGTAAAAATAATTAATTTAAAGAAAAAAATATAAATATAAATACTCTATAGTAATTTAGTTAGATTCTTTAATTTCTCTAAAAAAAATCAACTTCATCTTATAATTAGAACCGAAATGAGTACGTTTTATAAACTTTTAGAACAATATTACTCCTAAAAACACTTTCAGATACCTAATGCTTCTTAACAAAAACTTCGAAACAGAAAGGGATCTTATCCCCTTTTTTTAAATGAAAAAATAAACATATTTATATTTACATAATTTTGCTATAATACTTTTCATGTGATTTTCTGACACAATAGTTTCAAAAATCCCCTTTAGTGTTTGGGCTGTCACTCTACATATCCCTTCTTTTAAACTCAATCTGAGTCATTGTTTTAATCATTAATTAAGGTCAATCCATTGAAATAAAGCATTGGATTGCAATTTTATGTAATATATAAGTTTTAATGTAATTATAGAAGTTGAATATAAGTTAAAAATCCTTTAAATAATGTGAGCATCTTTTCTCTTAGGTCTGTCTTTATTTATTATTATTATTATTATTATTATTATTATTATTTTGGCTTTTGGAGCAAGTTCTCTTATGTCGTTTCTTGATGTTTTTGTATAAAGTATTTTAGGGACCATTATTTAATTAAAGAATCATATAATATGATGTCTAGTCAAAGTGAAACAACAACCCTTCATTTCCGATGACCACAAGAAGAAAGAGAATTGTAAACGTTTCTCTCAATAAATAACTTTTCGATTATATGACACCACAGAAATAGAAATCATCAATTTGAATTTTGTTATGACACAATTTGAACTTTTTTATGTTTATAGAAAATACTAACAAAAATTAATTTTCACACTCAATTTATAAAAATAAAATATTAATACATTTTCCTATGTTGCATTTTTTATAACTTGTAATTGTAAAAAATACTGCTTATAATTTTTTTAACAAATTCATGCAAGTTAGGCTCTTAAGAACTTATTGAAATTAAGGACAGGCCTCACTATTTAAAAATTGTTGATAGATTATACTCGTTTTGTACTAAATAGGGGAGCTAGAAAAATGGTTTACTTTAGTCTTAAATACTTCCCCAATCCTTAATATAAGATATAATTATCTAATTTGATTAGATTAAAAAAATTAGTTAAGTTAGTTATTATGATATATATTTTCTAAAACACCATAATCATCTTTCTTAATTTCTTGATTTCATCTCCTCCTTGATTATTATTGAGGGATCATCAATATGGATAAATTAGGAAAATATTAACAAATATGAAAAATTATATCTCATATTTAGAATCAATATTAACTTTCAAAATATATCTTATATTAAAAATAGGAAGAAGTATAAGATATCAATACACTTTACTGACTCTAACTAATAATTTTTCTAACAAATTCATATAAATTAGACTCTTAAAAAATTATTAAAATTCAGGTAGGCCTCACAATTTAAAATTTTTTTGACAAATTATACTCCCAATGGTCCAAAATATAGGAGATAAACAAGAGGTTTATTTTGATCTTAAATATAAAACCTCAGTCAACTTTGTATCTCAAATGTTTGATTTTTTTTTAATCAATGATAGTTTCCATACACATGATTAAATATAGTATTTTCGATAAATCAACACTTATTTATTACAAATAACTAAATTAACTAATATCCTTATAATATTCATGAATTTTTTTTTTTTTATATTAAGCATGCTGGATGATATATTATTGATGGATGATACAATGAAGAAGAAGATAGAAATAGGAATTAACTTGAAATGATGAAAATGAGAAAAGGAGAGTAGTGGAATCATAGTAAGACACACTAAAAAGGGAAGAGGGTGGGCATATTCATCAATGAGAAGAGAAATAGATAAGTGTGTTTGGTTTGACATGAAAAGACAGCCTTCCATTTCTTCTTCTTTCACATTTATACGCCTTTTTGACAATTCATTTCTCTCTTTTTTTTATTTATTATTTTTATTATTATTATTATTAGGTCCACTCCCATTCCCTCTTTCCCATTTTGGGTCCACTCTTTTTGACATTCATATTGATACCTGTATCTTTCGTATCCATCTAAAATAAGTATAACAAATCATTATATTTATAAATTATGTATATGTAGTCAACTTCATTCGTATATGTCGTTTTCAAATGATGGTTTCTTGTTTTGATTTCTATGTTTGATGTTACTGCATGCCCATGGAATATTTTGGATTGCGTTTTATACTGAATTTGTGTTTTCTTTTTATGTTTGAATTAGTTTTTTTTAATAATTTTTACGACTTACGAGATAAATGTGTAGAAGAAATTTTGTATCGGGTTACGCAAAACATGGTTTGTGATGTTGTCAAACACACACTTAATGATGAATTTTGTGCATTTGAGATTCCCCTCTCCCCCATAGATCTTATGGGCCGGGTTTAGTATTTTTTTTATTAATTTATATTTTATAAGGGTATTAGTGTATTTTAAATAGGAAAAATCCTAGAAAAAGAATTTGAAATTCATAAAATTCCAATTCAAGTATTTCCCAAGAAAAAAGTTGGGAATCGTTAATTAAGTTTTGACATTTTCTAATTAACTTTTAAAAAAAGCCTGATCTAGCATTTTGCAATTTCGAAGTTTTTTTTTCAAGGATTCTCCCTTTTAAATATTGTTAGGCTTATTTTTCATACTCAATTCCTACCTACCAAACAAGATTTATATAAAAAAAAAATTCATTCAATATTTTAAAATCAAATTCTAATCTAGTTTTCAATTTCACTTTCGTTTCTATATCTATCAAAACGCTTTAAACAAACCAAATAGAACCATGCAAAACCCCCAAAAAAAAAAAAAAAACACCCATACTCCGTCTGATCATTAATGTTTTAAGGACCGGATGAGTATTACATTATAGGTTTAATGTGTTAAAATAATTTTTAACTTTTATCAAAAGTGTAATAGTAATCATAAACTATATTTTAGAGTAAAAATAGCCATAAACTTTTAAAATTAGGACAAAACCGTTAAATCAAACAAATTTCCATTTATTATAATATGAAAATACTGAAATAACACCCCCCAACTTAACAAAAAAAATCGTGACTACTGTGCAATATAATGATTTTCACCTTCTCTCTCATATTCTCCACTCTTCATCTTTATCACTATACCACCACCACCATCTACAATTTCAAAAAATCATCATCAACAATCTATACTAAAAAAGTAAATAACTGAAAAAAAAAACTATTTGTTATGATCATTATACTTATGTTATCGAAAAAATAAAAAGTTGTTTACTATAATCTTTAGAAAAAATAAAATACTGCTATAAAAAAGAAATTTTATAGCAGCATTTTTGGTGAATAGCAAGACCCAAATCGGAAGTAATATTGAAGTGTAATTTTTACAATGAAGTTTTGGTTATGAGTATTTAGTACAATTAAGTTATAAATAATATAAAATTAGACACAATCTTTTAAAAGAAGCAATTTTAACAATTCCATTAAATTGTCTCAAACATCCGTCTCTTTTTTTATGTGGAACCCACTTATTCTTCCTTTAACTTTTTAACAGAGGTTTGGTTCAATTTAATAAAATTTCAAAAATTGCACATTTTTAAAAAGATTTTGTCTACTTTTACATTCTTCAAATTTTAATTATGCCAGACGTTCTTGACAAAAAAATTTGTTGTTAAAATTACACCTTAACTCTTATATAAACGATGGGAGGTAATATTATTTTTAGTGCAATAGGACTATATGTGGTTCACATCAGTTAATTAATTAGCCAAACTATGTTGTTGAAGGTTTGATACACGTGGCTCTTTTAACTAGGTTTGATAAACTATGTGGCTCAACAAATATTATTTTTAGTGCAATAAGAATATTATTTTAAGTCTCTTTCCAAACTATGTTTAAAGGGTATACTTTTATAGTGAAACTTATTGTTGTTAGATTATATGCTAATCTCTTAGCCATAGTCTAATCATTATTAAAGTAAAAAAAACAAACTTTCATGATTACCAGTTCAACCCCAATAATATATTTACCTTTTCAAAACATCCCATTTCATGATAGGAATTGCTAATATTTACATATCTGCCCCTACCCTCATGAGTTGGGTTTTCTTTCCTTTGTTGATTTTTTTTTTCTTTTCATTTTCTTTTAACATTAATGCCTGGTATTAACTGTTAAGTGATATTATTATGTCAATTAGATGCTGGAAAAAATAAAAATTTATTTTGATTAAACTATTCGTTTTATTTTTATTTTAACTTAAGTAATCATCAGAAGCTAAATAAATCATTATCACTCATCACAAAATTTGAGCGTTGTTATTGCATAAGTATTACAATTAACAGTGATAATTATCATTAAAAAAATTAAACATAAAATAAAATTCATATATAATTTGAAAATATCGCAAATTTGAGAGACTCTTTTAAAATAATAAATATAATAATCGGCCATCAATCAATATAAGAAAATGTATTAAGCACTGTTCACAAGTTTCAAGAGCTCATCTTAAATTTTGGACCTGTTCCCAATTTTTAACTCATGAGACTTACGTAACATTAGGTGATTTCATTGAATAATTTTAAATTTAAAGTAGCTTTAATTGAGTCGCTTAAGATATATAAGCACTTGGGAATTAGGATTGAGATAATTCAAAGATCAAAAGATAATTTGAACCAAATATTAATGCTCCCTTTTTAAAATATTTAGTCCTTTTTTAGTTAAAGAGATTTTTTTCTTTTTTTTTTCTTTTTTTCCAGTGTTTATATTTATTATATTGAAAAATAGAGCAGTAGTTATGTCTATATATATATATATATAGAGAGAGAGAGAGAGAGAGAGATGGAAATAATAATATAGGCCAAATTTAAATATAGAGATTGTGCAATTATTATTTGTTACAAAATGTGTAATTATTGTTGTTTGCATGACAAAAAATGTAATTATTCAATGTATAGGGTATTTTAGGATTGGTTTAAATCAATAATAGTGCCTAACCAAACCAAATTTTAGGAAACTATCATTGACAAATTAAAGCATATCAAATCCAATATGTTAAAATCCTTTTAGATTCCTTAATTTTCCGAACTCAAATTACATAATAATTAATTACACCATTATCATCACTTCTTAGTCATCCCATCACCATTCCCTTTATTTATATTATTTACCCATGATTAAAGCAAGGAATCATACAGCTATGCGAATTATAAGTCAACTTCAATTTTAATTCTCAATGCTTAATTTATTGATCATTAATTAATAAGAGCACTATTATATTTTTTTTATTTTATTATTTAAACCCCGGAGATGAGAGAATCGAATTATATTTTTATATATGACCTTGTAAATGTCAATGTCAACGAAGTTATGCTATATGTGATCATCATTCTATATATTGTGCTAAAATGTTCTCTGTTTTATCAATCTATTACAAAAATACATAATATATTACTCCCTTCGCTCCTTATTTTAAGATATATTGGGGGAGTTGATCTTTGTTCTAAATATAATAAATAGCTTTCGTATTTCTCAATCTTTTTCTAATTTATCTCTATTAATACTCCCTCAACAATAATCAACGAGGAGAGGAAAATGAGAGAATTAAAGAAGATGACTATGGTGTTTTAGAAAATACACCTCATATTAATTAATTCAACTAACTTCCTTAATCTAATTAAATTAGATAAAAATGTCTTATTTTAAGGACCAAAGGAGTATGAAATATATTACTGTCTATAATATAAGTCTCCTTTTAGAAAAATTTTGCAATCCTAAGTTACATTTAAGAGTTTGTGTAACATTAAGTGTTTAATTTCAAATATGTCATTATTCTTCTCAATTTTTAATAAGGGGATAAAGAATATAGAGTATACTTTTTTAATTTTATGACATTCATTTGGGTAAAGATGAAAATCAGAACCGTTTTTGGACAATTTTAATTATGCAGCTAACTTTTCTTAATTTGGATTGGAGAGAAGAGTTGTTGTAATATAATAATATTAGACCAATTCAAAAAAAGGGTATATCGTGCCGCTTGGAGAATATTCAATAAAATTGGAATTATACAAATCTATCATCTCTAATTTATAATATAAATCACTTCAATTAATTTATCAAAATATTAATAATAATAATAAACTCATTAAATTTGTTTTAGGTTGAAATTTTCTTCCAACTCTACTTATATTAAATGAGGTTATAAAAAAGAAAGAAATATAAGAAAGTAAGGCATCATATTTCAGTATTTAATTACATGGGTAAAATTATCAAATAAGTGTTCATTACTCTCTAAGTGACTTATATTATGGATCAAAAAATTTTACTATAAGAGACTTATATTGTAGACTGGGGAGAGTATACAATTCTGTTTTTTTTTTCCTGAAGACACACATGTATATCATTAAATGCTTATAGCCCGTTTGGTTTGATTTTATAGGAGAGAATTACACGCAATCTTGATTCAACATATTGATTATGATATTTGGTTGGCCTTATCCAATGTAAAGAGGACTACGTATTATAATTCTAATTACAATGATGTAATCAAGATTATACTATTAGGACTGATGAAAAGAGATGCATATATCCTGTAATTAATTGAAAAAGATATTATTACCGTTATAATTTTTAAATTGAATAAAGTGTCTACCCATATACGTTGTTAAATATTAAATAATTACCAATATTAAATATTAAATAAATAATTAATAATATATAAATTTTAAAAAAGCTCCATTAAAAATTAAAAAAATTATATTCCACCTTTAAAAATATTAAAATATCCCATTTAATAATATTTTCACAATTAAATATTAAAATATTATCATGAACCCAACACATATTATTTCCACCATTAAATATTAAAAAGATTACTATGAACCTAACATGTACACTGCACGAGATGAAAAAATTACCATGAATCTAATGTATATATTATGTGTGTGTGTGTGTGTAGGTAGGGATAATTTTGTCTCTTGCTATATTATTCCCATATATTCTTATATTTGATGTAATTTAACTAAACTTTTTATACATATGTATAATATTTTCTTAATGACGAATCAAATAAATTCATGTAATCATCATTATGTTACATTTTATTATATTATATTACATTCCCTCCGATTCCGTGAACCAAATGGACCATTAGTTTTTACAAATTTTCCAACTTATCATTAAATGATTATTTTGGAAGTCAATAAGTAAAGAGAGAGAAAAAATTAAATATTTTTAAGGGCAACCTTAACGATTCAATTTAAAACTAAAAATAACTAATACAATTTTTTAAATATGTTTAAGGTAGGTCATTGTGATTTATCCTTGAGAGCCGGAAAGAAATTAAATTTGTGTAAAAAAAGAGTAGACTTTGTTAAATAAAAATTATAATATAATTGAGATTTTTTTTTTATGATAGATTGGTAAGAATAAAATGTACTTGGGGGTACTTAAATACGATGGTGGATAGAGTATCAAAGGTACTTTGGAAATGGATATGGGAGAGATTGAACTATTGAAGTTCATTGCACACAAGCAACAAGACAAATTAAGCTCATTAATAATTACATATATTTTATTATTTAATTATTTTATTAATTAACATTAATATCTAGTGTTTCGTGTCAACACCCGTTTCCATTTCGAAAATCAAAGAGTAATAAAGGCAAGATTCTGTGGGCATACAGAAAATTATAATTATATTGAGAAAAATATTTATTTACAATCCCAACGTCGTTCGTCAATGAAATATAAAATACGGCGGAAGTTTTAATAAATACAGGATATCTCAAAATATTTAAAGCATAAACTAATTATAATCACCGTATTCAATCTCGCCTGGAGACACATGCAAGTCACTTCTTTGTATCCATACCTTTGCCTTTTATCCCACTGGCACTCGCTAAGATGTTTATTTAAAAATAGGGTGAGATTCCGAAGAATACCAGTAGAAACATGCTATCGTTCATAGAAAATACGAACAGTTAATATGAAATATTGCGTCAAGGTATGCATCAATTAATGAACAATATAAACACATCATCATCATGTATATATGTGTAGGGCCCAGCCTCACAATTTACACCGATTGGACTTCTACCAACTCCCAATGTAAGTACACCTCTAACACTAATTACTTCTCTCTAGGCAAATCATGTTGAATAATAAAGCGCATTTACAAATAATGGCATCCACACAATTACATAACTATGGCATGATATATAAAGGATAGTGTTCCTAACTTGAAGTTCATTAAACCCCTTTTTAGTATGCCTTGTAAAACATGTCGCTTCCGGCTTCCAACTCGGTCTTAAAATATTAAATGTACAAGACATAGGTCATAATCTATCCAAGTATCATTTTAGACTCTTTCATAGTATTTTTTGTGGTTATATTAGTCTATAATAAAAATTTACCAAAATGTCCCCGGCTCAGCCCGGCCCCGCTGTACCTGGCCCGATGGCACGTTTTCCTAAAATTTTGACTAGAGCTATCTTGATGTATTTTCACTCAAGAAATCCATTTCCGGGCTCGAAATTACCAAATTCAGTGTCAAATTACGAAAATACCCTTGACAACTCGGTTTAGGGATTTTAGGGACGTTTTCGTAATTATGCATTTTCAGCATTTTCTGAAAAAATAACCAAATATAACCCCACTTATTTTTGCCCACTGAATCTAATAAAACTATCTATTTTATGAAAATCCAACTCCTACCCCCTGTTCTGACCTAGGCCGAAACTTTGCTAAAAATTCATATCTTTTTGTATATAGCTCTAATTAAGTCATATGACCTATCAAATTAAAGCTTAGAATGTCTACTTTTATCCTGTAAAATTTCATAATTTTTTCTCATCATTAGGTCATACAAAATTATATGACAAACTCACTGCCTCACAGGCGATTTCACCGTAAGTATAATCACTTTCTTTAAAATTAACTATTTTATTTTCTTTAATGCCCCAAAAATATAAAAAACATTAAAGAATAGATTTGAGATATCTACTAAACTGGTGCTTAGCAGTCCACTTAATTTAGGCTTATTCTCTAGCCTCAAATCTCGAAATTTGGGATATTACATTGCAAATGTAACATGCATTATTATAATAGAAAGATACAAATATTTAACATAAATAAGCCAAATAATAATGCCGAGAAAGTGCCAAACTCTGTGTAGCATGCACATGAAGCTATATACTAATATGTAGTTTCTAATTAATAAACACATTTCAGGTCAAAAACAAATTATAATAAACACATTCAAACTTCAAACACAAATTCATAGGCACACATGCTATAGCCATTGAATGATTATGTTAAATACATACAATTCTAGACACACATGCACCATATCATCTTTTCATGCTAATTATATTTCCTTCTAGTATTAATTAATAAGAAGAATGACAAAAAAATACCATTTGAACTTCAAAATCCTCAATTAGTCCTTTGACAAAGATTTGCGTTGTCAATCCTATTACTATTCTTGTCAATCCCATTACCATTCTTGTCAGCGGGATTTTGAAGTTCAAATGGTATTTTTCTGTCATTCTCCCTAATTAATACTCATTATTTTTGTTATTATTAGGAAAAAACCCAACATAACCATGAACAGAGAGACCATTAGCCTTCACATGGGATTTCTTATTGTAATTTTTTTTTTCGTTTACAACCATCTGTTTGTTATTGATTCATTCTAATTTAAGTATTGTTAGGTTTTAATGAAATAACTCATTTAGTGCAATTTTTTTTTGGTTCAAGGAATATTGAATCCATCCCATTTAATCAGACTTAAATGGATGAATATAATTAAATTTAGTATAAAACAATAAACTATCATTGTGTGTGCGTGTATCTTTCTCTATAAATATATATTGCACCCAATCCTTAATATAAGATCCAGCTTATAATGTGATTTATATTAGATTTTATATTAAGAATTGAAGTTAATAAATGTGTGTATTTCTCCTTTGTGTTACATAGAAACTTTATGACCCAGCACCCAGGTTTCTTATAATTGGAAAACATCACAAGGTTTGAAGATAAATACTCCTTTACCACAATTTCACAAATGGTAATCTCTTTTCATTTGTAAAATTATAATCAATGACTTAAACTCTTGACATATTTAATCTAAATTATCTCAATAATTGTACATGTTAATGTTATATCAGGTCTTAATTGTCAGATCTCCCATCAAAATCTGAGAAAAATATCATAAAGACATTTGAAATGTTTTTTAACTTTTCTTAATAATAATCCTATAAACATCATAATTAATTATTTTTTTGAAAGTATTATAATTTATATAATATTTTTAATGTATATTAATCTCCTTGCATGTGAGAAGATTGGGAGGGAAATCAAATCGAGGTTGGTAATATTCAAGAGAGTAGTTAAATAATTAATAATAGAGAAGAAACAAACAAATCAATGGGAACAAAAACAATTGATTCATGAATAAAAATTCAAAACAGAAACAGCCAATAATGATATGGCCTCTTTTCTTACCTAATATAACATCATCTTGGAAAAAGTGTTCCTTAGTTTCGAAACACTACAAAAAAAAATAAAAAATCTCTCTTTTTGAAATGTGACCATAAATATTAGGAAAGCAAATAATTTTGAGATCACTAGGTATCATTATTCATTTTTTAGCATAATAAAAAAAATAAATTAATAAGGTTGTATTTATATATGAATAACATTACATACGTGTAATTGCTGGGAAATTCATTCATATCATTAAACACTCAATGAAATTTGCAACTTAAGTGAAGAGTTCTGGGTCATTTTTTTTCAACGTCGGAAAATTTTTAAAGGAGTTGAATTTAGACACATTAATATATACAGTGTAGAGAACTAAATAAAGAGTAAAAATAAATATCTGAGATAATAAATTAGTTAAAATTTTATGAATTAAAAGCTCTTCCCATAAAATTAACCACAAAAAAGTAAAGTGGGTTAATGAAAGGGAAAATTGTGAAAAATACCTCATTAGAAACATATTTGTCAAATGGGACCTTCGCGTACAGAATATCTTCTACGTGTGTAGAATATCTTCCCTTATGTGCAGAATATCTTCCTTGTGTGCAATATTATTCCATATATATATGTAAAAATCTTTCCTACGTATGCAAAAATCTTCCCTACGGTACATAAATCTTCTATCCATGTATCAATATCTTCCTAGATCTCATTTGATAATTAAGTTATTAATGAGGTTTTTTTTAACAATTCTCCCTTAATGTAATGATGATTGATGAGTGAAGCTTCTACGCACTTTTAGAGCGACTGAATCAAAACCTGAACTACCCCCCTAATCAACTCAAATTTACATCTCCAAACCCATGTTTTTTTAGTAATATTTAGCAGCACGTTTTTCACAATTTATAATTAATTTTTGAATTATTATTCATTTAAAATAAGAGTAGCACAAAACAAGTTAACTTGCAAAAGATTTATATTGTAGAAATCCAGTGAGATTAGTAGCATGTCTTAAATAGTACTCGTATCATGATATGAACATGTTTAATAGCATTACACCTTGTAACTCTGAAATAAACAGTTTTATAATATTTATTCTAAGCTAATGTTCTATAATTTCAAACGTTTTATATTATATAATTATTGAGGTAATTGGTTGTAGTGGTTTTGTTTTGCCCCTATTAAGGTAGTAATGGATTTGACCGCTTGCACAACAGTTTCTACTTGAATTAGTTTGGAGAATAGTTTTTATAATTAATGAGGTAAATATGTGAGAGGAGTCTTATCTCGATTTACGAAAAATGGCTTTTAAAATCACAGTTTGGAGCTTACCCGAACACACACTAACAATTACTACAAAATTGTTTGCCACATAGCAACAAACTCATTAATTTAATTGATACAAAATCATACTCCTCTTATCTTTAATGCATAACCTAATTAGAAAGTTGATTTTGTTTCTTAATATAAAATTTATTTATCATATTTATCAATTTGTTTTTAATTTATCCATTTTGATACTTTATCCTCAGTAATCAAATAGAGAGATTGAGGGAATTAAGAAAAATAATTGAGGTATTTTAGAAAAATATAACACATTAAATATCCTTCTTACTATAATTATGTTAGGTAAATAAATTTTACATTAAGGATTGGAAGGGGTATTTTTTTAGTGTGTTTTATGTATTTGATTCATTTAAATAAATGAGAAGTATCCTTTGTTGTGATTGAGGTCATGAAGAGACAAGGTATCAAAGAATTTTAGGGAAAATTATTACTAAGTCCTAAGGATAATTTTTTTATTTAAATACCCCCAATTAAAAAAAATTAAATTTGTACTGCCCAAAAATAAAAAAAGGGAAGAGCTCTCCTGCTCATGTTTGGATGAGCAGGGAAACGGGTTCCTCTGCATCTGCATGTGCCTCGTTTCCTTCTTTGCCGTTATATAACTTTCTAATTTCCCCCCTTAGTACTCCCCCACTTCCTCCGCGCTCCCCCCCGCCCCCTCACTTTCTCTCTCTTCACTCCTCCGATCCACTCCTTGCCTTACCTTGCTTCTCCCTCACACCCACTTCACCTTCTTCTTCCTCAATAATCATCTCTTTCCCTCAGCTTTAGCTTGTTTTCTTACATCACTTTCTTCTTTCTCTCCCCTATGGATTTTCTCAAACACTTCATCTGATTCATTTGGTTTTACCTCCTTCTTGTTCTTATATATGGAGCTTCTTGTTCAGCAATTTCCTTGTTCTGTTTCTTTCATGGATTTGCACAAGCACCTCATCTTCATTCTTTCCGTCCACCTATGATTCATTGTTAGAGAAAAATCAGTGCGAGAGTCATTTTCTTCCTCCTTCGTCCTTTTGCTACCTTGTGAAATTAATTCCTCCATGGCCCTCGAAACTTTGCTTGTTAAGGTCAAAACTGCGGTATCCAACAGCTTCGACTCTGTTCGAACCTCGAAGCCGAATCTCCTGAAGAAGCCGTCATTCAAATCCAGTAAGCGACATGTCGTCGGAGTATTGGCCTTTGAAGTCGCCGGACTCATGTCGAAGCTCCTCCACCTCTCGCACTCCCTCTCCGATTCCAGCATAATCCGTCTCCGGAACGACGCCGTTTCCCTCGAAGGCGTCCGTAAGATCGTCTCCGACGACGAGTCCTTCCTCCTCAGCCTCGTCTGCGCCGAGTTCGGCGAAAACCTCAGGATCCTCGTCGATTCCGTCTCTAGACACTGCCTCAAATGCCAGGACCTGAATCTCCGATCATTCGACCCGGTTTTTCGCGGGTTCGCCGATTCGGGTATCGACCCGAACCACTGGGTCCTCTCGGGTCCGAAAGAAAGCAAAGCCTGTCACAAGAAAATGGAACGTTACGTAACCCTCACGGCAGCGTTGTACAAAGAAATGGACGAACTCTCAGTTTTGGAAAGTGGGTTGAGAAAGACTCTGCAACACTGTAACGATACCAAAGAGCAGAAGGCATATGAGCTTCAACAGAAGATTTTCTGGAAGAAACAAGAGGTAAAGGATCTGAAAGAGAGATCGTTATGGAGTAGAACCTTCGATTCTGTAGTTCAAATGCTTGTGAGGACAATTTTCACTGTTCTAGCGAGAATCAAGCATGTTTTTGCAATAGGCAATTCTTTTCCCTCTCTGTCTCGTAGTCTATCAGCTTCAGCTGTAATTTATCCATCAGATCAAAACCAGAACACTTCTTGTACATTCGTTTCTGGGCCATTGGAAAGTCCAAAGGTTGAAGATGATCATCACAAGAATGATTCAACAACATCTGGCTTTTTTGAATCTCATTGCAATCTCTTGAACCCACCTCCCAACACTCTTGGTGCTTCAGCTCTGGCTCTGCACTATGCCAATTTGATCATAGTGATGGAGAGGATGATAAAGTCACCCCATTTGGTTGGACTAGAAGCAAGGGATGATCTGTACGCTATGTTGCCCAATAGCATAAGATCATCATTAAGGTCAAGATTGAAAGGAGTAGGATTTTTTGCTAGTGATGCTGTGCTTGCGGGAGAATGGAGGGATGCATTAGGGAGGATTCTGGGGTGGCTATCGCCATTGGCACATAATATGATTAAGTGGCAGAGTGCAAGGAGCTTTGAGCAGCAGAACATGGTTCAGAAAAGTAATAATGTGTTGTTGTTGCAGACTTTGTTCTTTGCTAATAAAGAGAAGACTGAAGCTGCCATAACTGAGCTGCTTGTGGGGTTGAATTATATGTGCAGATTTGAGAGAGAAATGACTGCTCAAACTCTGTTTCAGTGTGCCAATCAATCCTGGTGTTTTGGTTAACTTGCAGAAACCTTGCTAGAGATTTTCCACAATTTTTGGTTGAGGAAATAATATTCTGCTTTTTTTTTTCCCTTGATCGTTATCTCAACTAGAACATAAGAAGTTACTCAAAACAAATACTTTTATGCTTTTGAAAGAAGAGAAATCAGAGTGGAGAATTTAGATTTCTTGGGTTCTGTTTCTCAGTTTCTCTGATATGGTTTCTTTTTTCCATATTTGAAGTGACTTTGCTTTTACATGAGCTGAGGTATGTTGGTGGGATCATTGTATATGAAAGTATAGATATATATAAATGTGTAAATGATTTGAGTTTTGAGTAAAGAAATTCAGGATGATTATATATTCATAAATACTTTTTTCTTCTAATCATGTGGAAATATTCCCTAATAGCTTACAATTTTCCCATCCATATTAACAATGATTGATACTTACATTGTTTAGTATTTATTGTTGATGGTGGTGTTCTTCATGGCTGCACCACTAGTTTCAGAATCATTCTGTGTGGTTCATATGATGGGCCATAAACTACTAAGCAATTAATTCACCTACAAATTGTTATGACATTAATTTTATTTATTTAATTCATAAATTACTTGAAATATTTTTAAAGATCGGGATAAGATCTTTGCTGCATCATATTTGAAAGGCACAGTGCTTACAATTATAATATCTCCTGTATTCAAAACCATAAAGCAAAAAGGCTGAGAATTGAAGAATGATTAGATTATGCAAAGTGATTATCGAAACTGAGATGAACATTTGGCCCCTATAGAATTTATGAAAGTTATGAAGCAATTAGTTAATTCAAAGTTAAAATCTTGATTATTCAAAATTCATTATGGATAAAATATAATTAACAATGTTTAAACGGGGGTAGAATTTTGGGAAAATGACTAAAAAAATATCATAAGAACTTTAAAATTTCAAATAAGTGATTTCTAATTAAAATGAGTTATCAATTACTACACAATTGTAGTTAATACCTCTTGTAGGCAATAAGATTGATTTAGGATTTTGAAGTTCAAGTGATATTTTTTTCCCTAGAATTTTCTAACACCCCATTTGCTTTTTAATTATGTTGCTTATCAACACTCGTTTCCATTTCGATAATCGAAGAGTAATAAAGACGGAATTCAATGAGCATACAGAAAAGTACAATTATAATGATAAAAATATTTGTTTACAATACTGATATTGTTCGTCAGCGGAAAACAAAAAATACAGCGGAAACTTAATATTTACAGGATAACTCAAAATATCTCAACATTTGTTTCCATTTCGATAATCGAAGAGTAATAAAGACATAATTCAATAGGCATACAGAAAAGTACAATTATACTGATAAAAATATTCGTTTATAATACCAATATCATTCATCGGCAAAAACAGAAAATACAGCAGAAATTTAATATTTACAGGATAACCCAAAATATCTAAGGCATAAACTAATTATAACCATTATGTTGCCCTCGCCTTGAGACACGAGCTAATTATTTCTTGGCATCCACGCCTTTGCCCTTCGATCCACTGGCACCCACTGAGATATTTGTTTTTGAAAAAGGGTGAGATTCCGAAGAATCCCCATAGAGACATACGATTGATATATAAAATGTGAAAATTAAATATGCAATACACTATATTAGGCAAAAATGAAAGTTCGATTCGATTCATATAGATTTGCTTCAGCCGAGTCACCGACTACAGTTAGGATTTCCGATAATATATCTCAACTGAGTCATCGACTACAGCTAGGATTTTCCAATATACTGTTGTTGGGTAGCGAACCACAACTAGGTATTGTGCCTCTAGCACGCAATCATATCACCAAATATAGTAACAAATACATATAATTATTCACATAGTGTATGAAAGATGGTAGTCCCTACCTCGAAGTTTGTTAAACCCCTTTTTCAGTGTGTCTCGTAAAACATGTCGTTTCTTGTGTCCGACTCGGGCCTAAAATATTAAATGTACCAGAAATAGGTCATAACCTATCCAAGTATCATTTTAAACTCTTCTATAGTGTTTCTTGTGGTTATATTAGTCTATGCTGAAATTTTACCAAAATGCCCCTGGAACCCCGGCCCAGCCCCGCCCTACTCGGCCTGATGGTACGTTTTTCCAAAATTTTGACCAAGGCTATTCTGACTTATTTCACCCAAAGAATCCATTTCAGGGCTCAAAATCACCAAATTCACTGTCAAATTACGAAAATACCTTTAACAGCCCCTATTTAGGGATTTTAGTGGCGTTTTCGTAATTATGCTTTTTTGGCATCTATCAAAAAAGTGCCCAACTGTAACCCCACCTATTTTTTCCCAATGAATCCAATGGAATCATTTATTTCATGAAAATTCAGCTCCTAACACCAGTTCTAGTTCTGGCCGAAATTCAAGAAAAATGGAAAAATGGAGTTTTGTGTTTTAGTTTCCAAAACTTGTATTCTTCCAATAGAGCTGGGAATGTGGGCCAACCCGCGGGCCATGCGGTGCGGGCCTGTGTGGCCCGCACTTCTGCAAGCTGGCAAAATGCCAACTCTAACTCGCAATGTGCGAGTTGCAAGCCAGCCCGAGGGCCCGCATTTTTTTTTGAAAAAAAAAAAATCTTATTTTTTAAAGAAGGTCGAAAATATGAGACACATATATATGAGTCATTAAATTTACTTTCCTAGCATCAATCATTTCTCTTATAAAAATTTAAAAACATAATACACAATTCAAAAGATAAAGATATCAAATTTGTCAAAGTTTATAAACAAAACATAAACTCATCCTCAAACAATCAAAATATAATAATTTTGTTTAAAGAAGAAGGGAAGAGGCTAAGATTTTTTTTTCTTTGGATTGGGAGGTACCAAGATAGGAGTGAAAAAATTATAAGTTTTGTAAAATTATTATATGTAAAAAAAAACCTGCAGGCTATGCGGTGCGGCCCTGTGCGGCCCGCATTTTTGCGGGTTGGGAAAACCCGTCAAAATCCACGGGCTTGCGGTTGAGCCCATATTATCGGCTCTACTCTTCCACTTCTATTCTTTGATTCAAAGAAATTTGGGCAGCATAACCCCTTAGAGTTATAGCTTTTCCAATTTTACAACTCAACCAAAAATCACCAAACTAACAATAAACATTAAAACCAACTTCATACAAGTATAGATTTGAGTTTGGTGTAGTCAACTTTTAGGCTTCTTGATTCCTCTCTCGCTATGTGCCCTCTCTCTCTTCTTCTTGAGCTAAGAACGAGTCTTGAAGATCATGGATTCATGAAGAATCAAGATTTAGAGAAGGATTTCATGCCAAAAGTCAAAAGAAAAGCTTAAGAAATCACTTGTTACCTTAGATTTCTTCTTCCTCTTCTCTCTAGCTTCTTCAATATGCTCTCAAGAGCTCTCTCTCTCTCTCTCTCTCTTCTCTTGGTGTTTTAGCCGAAATGTGCATATGGAAAGGAAGAGAAGGTGTTTTGTTAATTTACTCCTTTCCTCTTGGCCATTGATTTAATCAAGGGATTATAATGTGACACTTGTCACAATCCTCCCTTCCTTCATGATTACTCCATTAGCTTCCCATTAAGTTAGAACCAGTTTCCTTCCCTTCTTTGGCCTCTCAAAACCGTGCCCTCCCCTTTGTTTCAACTAACCAACAACTCTTCCAACTAAGTCCAAGCTTGCACTCTTTCATGCACTCATTTCTTTCATCCCTTCACTCAAGCTTATCCTCCCATCTTACACTCAACATTTAATCTACCAACTCACTCAACCATCGTCATCATTTCCATAAGTACCATGTCCATGTAGCATTACCATCATGAGTATATTCATGTAGTAATCAAGCATGTGCTCTTGCAATTTAATTATAAGCTAATTTCCCCTTATTTTTATGAGTTGGCCGAAATTTAGAGAGGAAAGGGGAAAGGAAAAAATGATTTAAACAATCCATAATTCATATAAATGAATTATGTATAATTCCCCCTAATTTCACAATTCTTGGTTTATTCCATTAAGAGTAATCCAATTATACATTTTTTTTATTTTCCTTGATTAATTGAAATTCATTTCAATTAATTAGAAAATAATTAATCTTGGGCTAAATTGGCAAAATTATGATTTTGCAATTACCCTTGTAATTTAATTCATTTCTTGAATTATTTTGCCCATTTCCTTATAAACATGAATATTTCAAAATTCATAAGATCCAAATTTCATAAATATTCACCATTTTATTGAATTTCTCAATTAATTATAATATATATTTTTTATGAATAAAAATTTGGGGTGTTACATTGATGGAAAGACATATTTTAATTACATAGAAAGTGAACTATGTAATATTTTTAAGTGTTTGTTATCATCCACTGAGAATATACTAGTTTTTAATAATATTTGGTTATTTGGAAAAATATTTTGCAGTGGCAATAATAAGTTTAACTTAATTTTATTCAAAATTATTTGTATTTTTGGAATGCAGTGCAACAGAATTACACCTTGACAAGCATCAATTATTCAATTCTTTAATAAATGAAAACACAGTGATCATAATAATGACAATAGATTATTTTAATATTATTAACCAATACATCCGCCTGTTTCTTCAATCACATGATATTTCATACTGACATTACCAGTGTGTTGGCATGACATTTTAATTAGTTAAATATAGAATTTGAGTAGAGCAATTGAATAAAACTAATATATAATTAATTATCGAGAAGTGGAAAAAATAAACTGGGATATAAAATTGTGTTTGGAATTGTTTATTGGGGTCAATAAGTACTTATTACGTAAGTCGAGATAAAACTCCTCTCACATATTTATCTCGTATACCGTAAATCACAATTTATAAGCACTTATTGCTAAAAAATAAGCTATCCCAAACAAACACATAAAATTATTCATGGGTCTACCCAAATAATAATGAATTGGGTAAATGGAATAAAGCTATGGTTCATATGAGCATTCCATTTACTTATTCTATCAAATGGAAACAAGCCAAAAGTAAGAAGGCACTTGAGGACTAACAACAATTATGTTAAGGCACTACTGATTAATTTAATTGTTTAATTTTATTATCCAAGAGTATCTAACAAAGACAAAAATCTATTTTTTAGATCAACTTGTTTACACATAGATATATGAATAAAAAACACATTATACTAAAACTATTTAATTTTTAATATCAGCAGATGAGTGTAAATTACGTACTTATTTTGAAGAAAATATTTTTTCATTATTATCGATTTTACATTCCCATCTTCTTATAAATACAATCACTTTCTATTTGGCCACACTTTAGTGGCTAAACAAAATAAAGATAACACATAACTTCTTATTTGAAGTTTCAGTGGGTGGGATCTTTTCCCCATTTTTGTATGCAAATTCTCTCTGAAAAACAAATGCCCCATTTAGAAAAAGCAAATGATTAGATCTTTTTTTAATAATAAAGAGTAAGAAGAAATAATTATTTTTTAAAAAAAATTGGGTAGGCGAAACAAAAGTGAGATAAAAGGAAAAAAAACACAGAAGTAATCAAGGCTTTTGACCATTTGATTGCCTTGGGCCATATATGGGCCAGACAAATGATGTAATTATTTTAAAATTGGGAGGTTCAATTAAAAAAATTAAAACTTTAAAATTGAAAATGTTGATTTTTTCCACATAAATTTTTATAAAAAATTATTCTTTAATAAAGACTGAGTTAGCCAGGCCTAACTTGTCCCCAAGCTAAGCTTGGCCCAGTATATAAAAAAACATCTCATCAAGTTTCAAGCTTTAAACCCATATAAGTAAGATCCAACCCAAAAAAGTTTTGTAACTTACAGAATGAATAGCCATTTGATCCACATATACCAATTAGGATAATAACAAAACAGAGAATACTTGGATTTAGCAGAAGGGGCTAGTCCAATAGAAGGATACTTGTGCCTAGCAAGGGAAAAAAACAAAACAGAGAACAAAAAAAAAAAAAAAGAAGAAGAAAAGAGGTATAGGAGTAGGTAAAGACTGATTTGAATGGGAATCAATGGATCAATGGGCCTTTTAGTATTTGATGAAGTCAGATAGTGATTATGGCTTAGTTAGGCACTTGTGAACTAAGCAGAGAAGGATGGCAGGTTGCCTAATCCCTAGGAACACAAAAAAAAAAAAATTGCACAATTAATGTCAAACTAGTGGAAACTACACCCACCCACTACTTCCAAGCATATTATATAACTGCACCAGAGCAATCAAAATCATAGTTTGGGGTAAAAAAATGGATGAATTAGAGAAGAAGAAGCAACTCAGGTTTAGGGAACCACCTTCAGTTCCATTTCTATGGGAAACAAAACCAGGCTTCCCCATAAAAGATTGGAAACCAGAGCCTCCTTCATCATCATCATCATCATATTCTTCCTCTTCTTCTGGAGCAGCATCAATTTCTCAGGTCCCTAAGTCTCCAACCAAACTAGTTACCTCTATTCCCTTTGCTTGGGAAGAAAAGCCTGGAACACCAATTCCTCATTTCTCATTCAATTCAGAAGCCAAGATCATTGATATGGCATCTTCATCATCACCACCACCACCACCATATTCTTCTTCTTCTGTTGCTGCTGCTGCAGCATCAGTTTCTCAGGTTCCTAAGCTTCCAATCAAACTAATTGCCTCTATTCCCTTTGCTTGGGAAGAAAAGCCTGGAACACCAATTCCTCATTTCTCACTCAATTCAGAAGCCAAGCTCATTGATATGGAATCTTCACCATCTTCATCTTCAGCATACCATGTTGCCAGCAAAGAAAGCAGGTGTGATAGCAACTTTGATGAAGGTAGTGACATTGATGACAGAGTAATTATTAGCATGGAACCAGAATCATCTGGTTATACAGATCCCTCTTTACTGGAAAACTGTGTGGTAGCATCAGAGAAGTTTTCCACTGAACAGATTGTTGAGTCACCATGTTCATCCCCAGCTTCTGAGAATGGAAGCAGCACAAGTAGTTATGAAACAGGAAGGTCAAGTCTGGTTGGAGCTTCCTTCTTGGAGAGTCTATTTCCGTTGTTTCCGCCTAAAACTGGGTTCCTTGAGAAAGATGGGTCTTCTTCAACTCCATTAGAAGTGAAGGAAGGCAGAGATTTTGATGGAGAAGAAGATAATAATAGAAGTGCCATGTTAAGGAAGCCACCAACACTTGGAGAGCTAATTATGATGAGCAGAAGAAGAAGCTATAGAGCGAAAGTTGTTCAGATGAGCAACTGGGATCTTCAAAGGGTAATTCTCCCTCCTCTTTCTTCTCTTCTTGTTATGTTTGAAGCTATAAATTTTATATATATTTTAAAAAAATATTAAACCTTCTTTTTATGTGTTGTTTTGAACCAAAAAATGCAAAATCTTGGTCACAAATCACAATTATCTATGGCTCTTGTTATACTCATGTATAGTTTTATGTTTGCCTATGAAATTCAAACCACTTGACTACAACAATGATTAAACTAGTCTGATTTTGATACGGATCCATCTAAGTTCAATTACCCAGTATTTTTATTACCCTCTTTTGATCCAACTAAGTATTAAAAATTGAGATATGCAATAAATTTTACCCTTATTATGTTTTTTGGGGAAATTTTTTATTTTACCAAATTATCATTACTCATGCTTTACCAGAGTTTTCTATTACCTTTTTCCCCATCTAGCAGAGCCAAGAAAACTTGATACAGTAGTTTTTTTTTTTTTAAATTTGATTTTGGAAGGAGAGATATTTAATTAAATATGTGAGAATAGAGAGGTTGATTTTGTACCCATGTTTTACATGTTGGCTTAATGGACGACGCAGAGTGTCAGAAAAAAGGAAGCTTTTGGATGCTTCATGTTTGCATCTGGCTGCAACATGATTGAAGGATTGTTCGACAAAAAGTTATTGCCCAGACTGAAACTGGTGTAGCCTGTAGGAATCTGAATTAATTTTATCAGTTATAGTATCTGTTGTAGTTTATGAGCTTTCTTTGTTGAGATTATGGATTGCAAAAGAATATTACTTCTCTAGTGTTATCTGGGATTTTACAAGTTCCATGAACTCAAATTTCCATAACAGCTTCTGGCATCATGAGATATGAGAGTGCGTATAAAAGTTATCTGGGAATATCACCGTAAGATCCCAAAGAAGGAATGTAATTACCAAAACGTCTCACAACAAGTGAATAGTATGTCATAGCAAGTCCCAGCACAAAAAATGACGACAGGTCAAGCTCATTTTTTGGTGAAATTTATATTTCTCCCTTGGGATCTCACAATGATTTCTCCCAAAATGTTTCCTATTGTTCCGTCTAGTATTTAGTATAAAATATATTTATCTAATTTGATTAGACTAAGAAAGTTAGTTAAAATAGTTAATATGACATATATTTTTTTAAATACCCTAGTCATCTTCCTTATTTCCCTCTCCTACTTGATTATTGTTTAAAGAGTATCAATAAAAATAAGTTAGGAAAAGATTGATAAATATAAAAACTATATCTTATATTTAGGATCAAGACCAACTCTCTAAATATGTCCTATATTAAGTAGAGGAGGAGTACTTGGCACGAGTTCTACATTCTGTTTTAAATAATTTAAGTTTCAGTCAACATGGGTCCCACAGAAATTGAAGTTGAGGAAAAACCATCCATTCAAACAAATCATTAAGTCATTCATATGAATCACATCAATACGCTATTCATGAGTCATTTTTCCCACTTTGACTTCCTACAGAAATATTATTATAATCACAATAGATTTAGTTATACACCCACTAATTTTTAAAAGCTAAAGTCAGATATGCCTAATAGCTTCAGAACCAAAATTAAATTTCAATCTCGAGCAATCATATCACTTGAGCATAATACTATAAGTAGATGATTTTATTGATATGATGAAAAATATATATCAATGGAACTTCAATAGGAAGATTTACAAGTTCCAACAACTTTCCTAATCCTTTCAATAATTACAGGAATATTTTCTAAAGTTAGTGCACTAAAACAAATTCCAAACCATCCTGGTTCATGACAATGACAGGCTGATCCAGGAATTATATTGATCTTAGAAACATCAATAAACTTGTTCCACAACTCAAGTTCTCTTTCCTCCCTATGAGGTTGCCTTAACAATCCTCTCATATCAGCCCAACAGTAGAAACCAGCATTGATCTTTGCACACTTGATTCCTAGAATACTCAAACCAGTCTCAAGTTCATGGCGCACTTGTTTCATTCTCTTCGGGTTAGTTTCAAAATACTCCTGAATAAATTTTCTATCTGAAAGCATTGAAATAACTAACCTCTGTGTCGGAGCAGATAAAGAAGAAAACCTACTTAGCTTCCTAGCAGCAGCCACAACAGTGTTGTTAGATGAATATATAACCTCAACTCTAAAGCCTGCAAGTGAGAGGTCTTTTGAGAGGCCATATATTATATGAACTCGGTTCTTATTTAGACCTTCTGAATCAAGAACTTCAGCTATGCTCACAAACTTGTCACTTTCATATACTGATCCTGCAAGTACTTCATCAGCAATGATATGGATGTTTTTCTTTTCTGCAAAGTGCACTAGACTTTTGAGCATGTCCCGTGTCAGCAGATTGCCGACCGGATTTGCAGGGTTGGAGAAGAGAATTCCTCGGACTTTGACTCCTTGTTTCTGAGCTTGAGAGAATTCTTTTTCAAGGGTAGGGATTCTTAGAGCAAAATTGTCCTTGCTTTGGCAGTGAACTGGTATTAGGTTTGCTCTAGCTCTCCATTTCACATCCTTGTCAAAGCTGTAAAAAAATTTTTGTTCATTCATTTGGTTTTTGGAATCAGTTAACTTAGAGCCATGGATTCAAAAAAAGGGATTTGATTTATTACCCTGGATAATAAGGTGTAGGGACAAGAAAAGCATCTCCCGGGTTTGCTAAGCAGAAAGATAGAATCTCAGTGGCAGGACTGGCTCCAGAAGTTAGCACCATATTTGATGGGTCCAATTTCACCATCCCTCCCATCACTTGAGACATAAAACTTGATATGGACTGCAAAAAGAAGAACAAAATTGCTTGTATTAGGGAAGAGCACAGAAGTTTTCTTCTAAAGATTGCCTGGGATCAAAGAAATTTTAGGGGGATTATAGTGAATTCTTTGTACTAGACTTTTGTTCAGAGTTTGTCTTTTATAGATAGAATGTGAAGAACCACATCGGCAAAATTGGGGAGAAGTACCTCACTAGAAATTTAATTGGTGAGGAGGAGACCTAATAAATATTCATACCTAAAGAGTATTTGTACTCATCAAATTTTGTAACCACATAATGCTAATACTCTGATTTAGGTCTTCTTCACCAATTAATTTTCAATTGGAGGACTTTTCCCCAATTTTGCGGACCGTTATCCAATATCCTTCAACATTTCTTCTAAAATAGATTGATGTTCTAATAAACTGTCATTATACAGAACTTCAGAACCTCACTTGCAGGAGAGCCTAACTTACCATTTTCAATTCCTCCAATCCATCAAATGGCTGATAAGTTGCAATCCCATTAACACAGAGAGTGAAATCATCATGCGATTTCTTCTTGTTCTCTGATACCCACTTCTCAATTAGATCCAGGCAGAGCTACAATTAATTAAAACAGTTGATTATCCCAACCCTAGGACAAGAAAAATGCAATCCACAACCCAAGTCAAGAACTGCACTGAAAGAAACTAATATTGAGCCTTCAATATATTATTGATTCCTCTAACATCATCACAAAAATTTTAATTTGATTCTTTTAACTCGGTTTTAAAGTAGACCAGATAGATACATAAAATTATTTAAATCCTTTCTAAAACATTCTTCAAAAATTCAAACATAGAAGTTATATATTTGACTACAAAACTTACATAACAGAATGGCTATATAAAACTAATGTTGCCCTTCCGATTTCCGTCTAACTGTCAAATTTATTATTTAATTAATTTAAATATTATTTATTTACCATGGTCTGTTAATTTATCTAAATCATGCATAACGATATTAATCAATCAATCTATTATTAAAGTATCTTCATAAGCTTGAACTATATCCAGATTATGTTCATAATAATACTAATAAGTAAATAAAAGATGAACTAACTTTGCTCTCAGACCATCTCAGCTCAATCATCCCATTTGGATTATTAATTCTATCATAAGAATCCCGAGCCACTCTCTCCGACCCAATGTCATACGGCGAATCATCAGGTTCCGCAAGAAAATTCGCGAGAGACGACACTTCAACACCGATGGGCGGTGGTGGGAGCTCCAAAGGCGGTGGAGATGGAGGAATCCGAGCAGATTCATCGGAACGCTGCCGTTTGAGATAGAGCTGGAGGAAGTAGAAGAGAGCGCAGGGAATCAGAGAGCCAAGCAGAATGCCTCCTCTGCCTTGAACCACACCTTGGAGAGGCACCACGAGTCTCATGGCCGCAGATCGGAGGATCCGGATTCAGGCCAGGGTCACAGGCTCAGAATCCCGGCCACCGGAACCAGAGAACAGATCGCCGGTGGGTCTCATCGGTACGATGAAAGAGACATGTATAGTAAGTAGAATTTCAGGAAATTGAATTGATTGTTGAGGAAGGCAAATCTTGGAGACTTGGACGTTTCGTTTTGTGCTTATTGTTCCGTTGGCTCATTTATACAAATTCTGTTACCTTCTTTGTGAAGATACGTAGGGATACGGCTGTTTGGGTTAATCCGTTCATAAAAATTGAGATAAAACTCTCTCATAGATATACCTCATATACCTTAAATTATGTTAAAAAAACAGCCTCTATCGTTAATCCAAATCACACGCAATATGCAGCAATATGCATACTCATGGCTACTGTACATTTTGATTTTCCAGAAATAAAAGGAATTATCCTGTTAGTTCTAAAGATTTTTAGTTTGCGTTTGAGGTTAAGTTAAAGTATATTTGTCAAATAGTACCGTACAATTTAAATAGGAAAAAAGGGAAAAGGGAAATCCTGATGTAATATTTCTTTTCTGCAACATCACACATACCAGTTGAGACAAGCAAAGAATCAAGGAATCAGATCTATATTGCTTACACGTTTTAGATTCTGTGAATGCATATTTTCTTTGTTGAAATCCCTCTTGCTGGAACCAATACCCTATTGGTTGATATGTTGAACTTAAAGGAACTGATGTGATGATATATTGAAATGTTGGACTTAAGCCTTTTTTTGTGTACATAACTATGGATTAAGGATCTTAATTTATCAACATATGTTAGTTTTAGTGATGTGGTTTTGGCCGCTTAGCCACAATATCTCAAATTTAAGTCTTGTATCAGTAAACCTGGGAATACAGGCCAGCTCATGGGTTGTGGGCTAGCCTGCACTAACCCGCAGCCCACGCGGTGCAGGCTGGCAAATGCCAATCCTAACCCCGTAGTGTGCGGGTTGCGGGCCAGCCCGCCGGCCCATATTTTTTTTGAAAAAAAATTCCTATTTTTTAAAGATGATTGAAAATATGAGATACATATATATGAGTCGTTAAATTTACTTTCCTAGCATCAATAATTTCTTTTATAAAAATTTAAAAACATAATCTACAATTCAAGAGATAAAGTTATCAAATTTGTCAAAATTTATAAACAAAACATAAACTCATCCTCAAGCAACCAAAATATAATAATTTTGTTTAAAGAAGAAGGGAAGAGGCTAAGATTTTTTTTTTGATTGGGAGGTACCAAGATAGGAATGGAAAATTTATAAGTTTTATAAAATTATTATATGTAAAAAAAAAATTTGTGCCAACCCTTCAACCCCCAAGCTAGCCCGCATTAACCCGCTGACTATGCGGTGCGGGCCTGTGCAGCCCGCATTTTTGTGGGTTAGAATTTTCCCAACCCTATCCCGTCAAAACCCGCAGGCTCACGGGTTGGGACTATATTACCGGCTCTATGTATCAGTGCAGTAAATACCAATGTAAAAAAAAATGTCTTTAGGTGAGTTACTTGCGCCCTTGAAAGAGTTATTGTAATAAGATCTAACAATACTTAAGATAACCACATATGGAGGGAAAAAAACGTGATAAGAATCTTAATTCAGTTTATGAAGGTAAAAAGGTTAGATATTTTACTTTTAAATGTTGATGAAGACTAAAAACTTATTAGTTTGAAATTTGAAGCTTAATTAACTACTTTAGATGTTTATTTGTGGTCATTTGGAGATTATATGTGTGAATTGTTATGTGGAGAAATGTTGGGCTTTAAGGTATACAATTGGAGCAGCTGAGATAATGATTTTGAAATGGATATGTGATTATAAAAAAAGATAAAACCCGTAATGAGCATATTAGGGGTAGAGTAGATAATAGATGTGTGAACATGTACCAAAAAAAAAAGTTGTTGGAGCCGTCAATAAGAAGGATATATTAAATTGTATGAAGTCCTATAAAAAAATGATAAAGAAAAATCGAGAAGAACGCTAAATAACTATTGAATAGGATCTTTTGATTAATAATCTATCTAAAAATTTGATAATTGATAAAGTAATAATGTCGTGCGATTCATGCGGCTGACTCCCACGCATGAGACAAGACGTCTTGACCTCTTGGTTTCAAAAAATAAATTATTCCGGTTTAAATAACAAAATTTGAATATATGGACCTATAAGCTTAAGCCCATGAGCAGAGGCCGGCCCATTTTTTCCAGGTGTCCTTGATGTATTGTAATGGGATCAAGGGACGGAGGGATCCCCTAACTGAAATAACAGAAAGAAGGATTCGGTGAAGGACTTTTTCGGAAATCATTACCAAATGGGAAAAACGCGCCTCTCTTTCGTTTCCACAGAAACATATTTGTCTTTCTCGACGGAAAGTGAAATGACCATTCTGTCTTTCTTCCCCTCTCTGCGCTTTTCTCCATTATTCCAAAATGCTTTTGAATTTCAAAACCCCCCAATTACTAGCAAACGTAATGGAATATTATCATAAATGAATCAAACAAAATGAAGCTTCCCTCTGTTGTTGATCAAACAAATGAAGCTGCACTTTTTTTAACTGTGTGTTCGTGAACTTGGGGGGCACACTTGTTCCTCCTCTTTATAGGACAAAGGGAAAAAATATGTTCAATCACACTAAATTTCATTGTCATTTTATAGCATAAAGTTTATATGAAAAAAAAGATTGAAGAAAGAGGTTATGGTTATAGCGTCATATATATGAAGACAAACACTAGTGTTTGAATTTTTTAAAAATGGAGCCTATCACCTTATGATGTAGTGACACTTCTCCAAACTTTTTGTCTATTATATTTGTTAGTATGTCTTTTTGAATATTATTTAATAATTCTATATTTATTTTTTAAAAACTTAAGTTACATGATAATTTTATTTTCAATTGTTGATTCTACGTTATTTTTTTTTTTTATACTTCCAACTATATGATCAAGCCATAAGTGTTTTTGGGAAAAGTTACAAGGGAAAAGGATAAAAAAAGGGAAAAGGATAAAAAAATATTATTTAAACTTTAAAATCTTAAATCGGTGATTTCTTACAAAATTGAGTTGTTAATTGTTATACTCTTGTGATCAATACCTATACTCTTATAGGTAACAAAACTGATTTGAGATTTTAATGTTTAAATAGTATTTTCTTATCTTTTTTTTTTTTTTAAATTATAAATGGCACAACTAGCTCTTGAATGTGGATGATGCACTCAGTCCTAAACATATAACATCTTTTTCTAAGTGAAAAAAGATTAAGAAAACAAGTTAAATTCTTAAAGACATTTTTTATATTTGTATGAACTCAAATTTCAGACCATTTTTTGAAGAGGCTAAAAGCCCTTTTCATTGGGATTAACACTTGTTGATTTCTTTAATCTTATGACAAAAAATTTCTAACAACTTTAGTCAGAGTTAGGTAATATTATTAAATTTGTCTAAAATTTTAATGAGTTTTAATGTTATCCTTGACCAAAGATCATTAAATTATCATTTTTCCACGTTAATCTCTCTTCCCTTCACACCTGAGAATAAAAACAACATTATTAAACTTACAAGTTAGGTGAGAATTACTGTGTCTGATCCTTCATATAGTACCTATTTAGAGAGTTAATTTTAGTCTTAAATATATATAAAATATATTTTTTATATTTATCAATCTTTTTTTTAATTTACCCATACCGACGCTTCCTCAATAATAATTAAGATGGAGGGGGAAGTGGAGAATTATTAAAGATGACTATGATATTTTAACAAATACATGTTACATTAACTGATTTAATTAATCCAATCAAGTTAGATAAATAACTCATATATTAAAGACATGTAGGAGTAAAGTGCCTGTCTACTCAAGAGAAAAAAGGGAATATAATGTCTTGGGCTAAAAAAGAATATAATAACGTTTAATCAAATTAGATAAATAAGTCTTATATAATCAAGGTATTAAAACCCGGATCGGGTACTGAACCGGTCGGGGTACTGGGTTAAGGGTCAGTGGGTCAGACCGGGGCCAAACCGGAGCTAAACCGGGACCAAACCGGTGAGAAATTGAAAATTTTAGACTTATAGTATGAAATTCTAAAGGAAATATAAAAAAAAAAAAAAAAAAATTTTTTTTTTAAAATGGAAACCGGACCGGGAACCGGACCGGCCAACCGGCCGGTTCGCCGGTTACCGGGCCGGACCGGCCGGTCCGGTCCGGTTTCCATAACCTTGTATATAATATATATCTTTAGGTGAAAAAGGGAAATATAATGTACAATTATCTCAACATGAAAGCCAAAGTTCCTTACAAATGAAGGGAAATTAATAAGATGTTGGTTGAGATGATGCTTGTTTGGAATAGCAATTAGAATGTTTAAAAACAACTTTTCAATCGTGATTTACAGTATACGAGATAAGTATATGAGATAAGTTTTGTCTTGATTTACGTGAAAAATAACTTATAAATAATCTCAATACTAAAACAAATATGCCCATAATAAGCGGTCTTACATCATAAAAAGAAAAATTTAAATTTAAATCTTAAAAAATACTCTTATTGAAAGAGACAAAAACCTTTACGGTTTTAGACGCAGCACAAAAATTCTTCGTCATATAAAAAAAAATACTGAGGAGAAGGGTACAATTGTCACATCGCAAATTCATTCCCCCCGCAGTGTTTGTGTGGAATTGTGGAGCCCACAACAAGTTCAAATTCACTGAGACTTTCGGGAGTTGGGCGCTACGCAACAGATATAAAACCCGGTAAGGCGCTTACACATACACTGTGTTTTCATTTCATATCTTTGTTTGCGTTCCCTTTTCTCCATCGAAATCTTCGCCGTTCTCTCCGATACTGTTTACTCTCACCGATTCGCAGACGAGAAATATACATAACAGAACTACCAAAGTCCCCCCCCCCTCTATGCAAAAATCGTTGCATTAAATTAACATTCCGAACTTTCTCTCTCTCTTTTTCCGGGAAAATTAATAACGACGAATTTCCTTGGAACGAGTGGGAGGACAGGATCCTAGGTTGTTTTTGGAGTTTTGCAACGAATGACCGGAATTTTCTCCCTCATTTCATTCTCTACGGAGGAGAGTGGAGAGAAAGGGAGGGAAGGTAATCGGAAAGAACCGTCTCCTCGCGTGGTGGTTTGCTCTGCTCTCTGAGGCAGCGAACTTTCATAGCTTTCTTTCTCTTATAGGAGAAACCAAATTGGCAATTGAGTACCGGAGGTGGAAAATGCTTTGATACTAATTAAGCATTTTGAGCCTAATAAATTGATTTCCATGATTGTTGAGGGTTTCATTGCTTGATCATTGTTTCAGGCGACAGGCTATGAAAAGAGAAGGAAGGTTATGGAAGAAGAATTCGAAGAGTTTGTGGTAGAACCCTTTTCGGACGATGGTGAAGACATTGACCCTGATTATGAGTTCGACGCTCCTCGTTTCCATAATTTCTCTCGCTCCGAGAATTTCTTGGATGCCGTGGAAGCTGAACAATGGTTTGAATCCGCAGGAAGCTATCCACCTTCACGTAAGAATTCTATGAACACCGTGCTTTCCATATCTGATCAAAGCATTAGGGAATTGTTGTTTTGGTTTAAATCCTGGATGAAAGTCATGAACTCATTGAGAAACTGCATTTTAAATTTCTAATTGACTCTGCAGAAAGTTTTTGGGTTTGGATTTAATTTTATTTGGTTCATTGTGTTGTCATAGCATATGTCTTGAGGTTGAGATTGGGAAAAGTCTTTTCATCGAAAATCATGTGCATACCAGCTGACTGTCGAAATGGCAAAAGCTCGAATACCATTAGCGACAACTCTGGTCACTGCATGGAGCATGATGTTTCAGCGACTGAGGGCGATTACAGAGGTACTGTTTCTGTTGCACTGAATCATACTGCTTTGCTATCAAATTCATGCATGGCATTGATGTTTTGCTGCAAATCTACTGGTATTTGTTAACAGAGGAAACTTTCAATATTGTCCATTCGTCCTTGATATTTTTAAAAGTGTCCAGACTTCAGAATGAATATCTGAATTACTAATGCAAGAAAATGCTTGCTGATTTTGATTATTAAAACATTCACGATAGATAATAAATGTAGATTATAAAATTAGAACCCTAGCACAGCTTATACTATTCATAAGCCATGCCTTTCTATAATTTTTTTTTTTACCGTTTTACCTTGCTGTGTTTTTTTTATGATCGCAAAAAGTTGGCACCACCACCTGCCTGTATATTCAGAAGTCGGAGATTAATTCTTCTGCAGGATGGAATTTTCTAATTTTTCAGTAGAGTTTTGTGTGAACCAAACATATTTCATTTTGAATGTTTTATATTTGTTTTATTGATTTGCTTTCAGGTAAAAGAAAGCCTCTCTTCAAGTCAGCTCGTTCGAAAATGTCAACTTTAATGAAGCCCACGGCAAGTCATTTAGCCAAGCAAAGGAATCCTTCAGAAGTCCTCACCAGCCCTCGAATTTTAAGGTGTAAATTATATATCACCTCCTGTAACATTCGGCAAGGTTTTGCCTGAATATGTGATTTAAAAAAAAAAAAATTGAAGATTGGTTTATTACTCATGCAACTGCTGTTGAAGCACTCACTACTCTGAAATCCTTTTTTATGAAAATCTGTAAAATAGATATGAACTTTCTCAAATTCATGATGCCTTTTCTTATATTTTTTTAATGAATTCTTTGGCCCGTTCCGCTCTTTTACCAATGGATTCTGATAAAGTTATTTTTGGTTACTACCTGCCTCTGTTATTTTTGGCCTTATAATTAATTTTTTTGCCTTACATTTAAATTGGGCAGGTCTCCAAGTCAGAGTTCTACAGATGGCAAAGAAACCAAAAGACAGAAGCTAGAAGCTGGTTACTTGCGTAAGGTATGCTATAGTTTATCTCTTGATGCTCTGACGCCCATTCGTTTGTATATTCTTCTTTGGCCTGATATCCACGCTTGCAAATTTGTTGATATATTATCTCACGACATTTTTGAAAATGTTTACTTGCTCTGGCTGAATTTAATATTGCAGCTCTTTCCTTGTTCTTTTGCCCTTATGTTATTATCTCTTAATATATTTTCATTTTATCACACTATTGATGACATGATAAAGTAGTTCCTCTTTTATTAATAAGAAAAACTAAATGCTTGGCTTCTTTTATTTTTATACTTTATATGGTAGTCTGTTTCAATTTTGTATATTTCTTCTTTCATTTCATTTCTATGAACTCATCAACCTCAGCTATATTCTGCCGAACTTCCAAGCTCCAGAAATTATGCTATTAGTTAACATCTAACGCAAGTGCTTCTTCTTCATTTTGTTATAGGCTGCACATCTTAAGCATCAACCTCCTTTTACACATAAGAAGCCGAAGGTATGTAGTCTAAAAAAGTATTATTCATTTTATGTGGTCTTATATGTTGCTTTGGTTTTATACATGAAATAATTTAGTATCAAAGTTGTGGCAATATATTTCAATAGTTTTGAATTGTTTCCGCAGGTTGATGCTGCTGACGTCAATTCAAGCTCTATCCTGAAAGTTACTATTCCTAAACAATTTAACCTGGAAACAGCTCATAGAGCACGAAGGCATAAGTATATTTGCTTCTTTTTTAATCATTATTTTGAAATACCATACATTCCTCCCTGAAAAATTACCTAGTAAATTGTCTTGTTTTTCTGAATTTCAGGTCTAGAACCAACAATGAATCAGGTCAACGTGGAAAATCAAGTTCTCATATGTTTAAAGCACTACCATTAAATAAAAAGGTGGCTATCTTCAATTTTAATCTATGAAAGAAATAGATGCAAGTTTCATATGAATGTACCTGTATAGTCTTCTAATAAGCAATTTTTGGACTTTGGCAGATCCTTGAAGGTCCTTCATTATCCTTTAAGAAAAGTACACCACAACTGACAGAGTTTAATGTAATTAGTCTTTGTTCATTGTATTCTCTTTATTGATCCGCTATATTTTATACACTCTGTCAACGATTTGGTGCGAGGAAGCAAATTCTGAGTTCTTGATTTCTTTTGCTTTATTACTTATTTCTGTTTTCAGGTATTCCACTTGAAGACATCCAAGAGAGCTATGCAACACACATCTAATAATGTTAGTAATGTCACAGAATCTGCTTTAGCCGTCTCATATCTGCAATTACTCTATTTTATTTCTGTTTCATCTCAGTAAGATAATCTAGTTTTATATTAAGTATCATGTCGCTTATTCCAGTGCTGATGTTTAGAAGGCCTTTCTGGTTGATATCTTTTGTTTTGCAGGCCGTTCATAATTCTAACTGCAGTACAAGCTCAAATAGAGAAACAAGGGATCTCAGAAGGTATGAGCATCTTTATTTTGCATAAAGGTGGACGTGTTATAATGTAATAGTGCGACACCCGAAGAGAAGACTTGCAATTTATTCATAATCGTATATCTTGAGTTTACATTATTGGTTAATCATGCATTTTCTGTTCTGCATGGTTCTTTTTTCCTTGCACAGACAAAACTCCACTGATGAATCGAGGCAGGACAAATGTAAATTTGTTAGCAAACTCAGGGGCAGCCCCAAAAAACTGGTAATTTATCATCACTGATGTGGTAGTGTGGCTGCATTTCTCTCTTTCTTTTCAAAGCCATATATATATTTCAATTTGTATTCTGCTGGTATCAGGGACTCTCAAGTAGAGGTGAAAGAGGTGTCTTCAGAAATATTAAACAGGAATATGTAATGGTAATGTATTCTATGTTCTTTCTAACTATTTCTTCGTTTGTTCTAAATTTTTGTGGGCAAATGTGCTTGATGTTGTGATTTGTAAAGGCTTTCTTCTGATTTTGTTTTTTCCCCTCTTCAAAGGAGATAAATGACAAGAGGTTGTCGAATGAGCCCCCTTCAGAATTATTTAGCAAGGTATTAACTTTAGGGGTTTAATCTTCTTCAAGATTTGCCAATATATACATACTCCATTCAAAGCCAATATAATTAACAATGCATGCTTAGAAGCATATTGGGGTTTGATTTCCAGCTCTCTCTGGGTTCTGAAGTCAAGCGGACGACTACAAAAAAGCAGGCAACTTCTAAGGTTCTTTCTCAGCATGCTTCATGAAACCCCTATTGCAATGTTTACAAAGTTTACATTGTATCTAAAGTGATGCATGAGTACCTTCTTACTTATTCAAAATTCCAGGGCTTGAAGGAGAACAGGCCCAGCAACTTTCATCTTCAGAATGAGGTATGTGAGTAGCTGTGAATATATCAGTCCTTTATATTATACTCCTGTGGTTCTTAATTTAAGACCTAACCTAATTAACTGATTTGAATAGATTAAGGATGTTAGTTTAGTTAATACGATATGTTCCCTCCCTCTCCTACTTATTATTGTTGAGGGAATATTAATAGGGTTAATTTAGATAAAAATTGATAAACATGTGAAATAGGTCTTACATTTAAAATTAATATCAACTTCTCAGTCAAATCCTATATTAAGGAGCAGAGGAGTAATATAGTGTGTTTATTGGTAGATGTAGTACATTATGAGAATATCTATCACTTAGTGCTTTCATTTTCTCTTTGAATTTAACTTCAAGATGATGAACTATGTCAAAGAAGAAAAGCATAGGCCCTGCGTGAAGCAGTACCTACTGTGTATGAATGAGAGATCAGATATAAATCAAGCGTGTATGTTAACAGGTAAAATCATGTCTAAGTATAATTTTTTTATTATAGCCACTGCTTATCCTTTGAAAAAAGAAGTAAATTGCCCTGATCTCCATTCTATGTTGCTAATATTTAATAGATAGACCATTTTATTTGTAAAACTTTATAAACCTTTGCTCAAAAGTCAAAACTAGGACTCGATACAAGGACATTTACTCAATTATGCTAAAATCACACAAACCATTTTATTTTCACAGAAGGTTTGTGCAATTTTATCCAAATTTATGAGAAGTTTGTGTAATTGAAGTTTTATTTCATAAAATGTCTGTCATAAGGTTTCAGAATGAAAGAAAGATTTATACAATTTGAACGAAATCTAGGAGAGGTTTGTATATAATTTTTTTTTTTTTTAAAAAAAAAGCCTTCAGGAGCAGTGTATACAATTTGTTTAGCTTTATTCTAGTGGATTTATCTGTTGGTTTGTTTAACAAGTAAATTTTTTGTATTTGTTTTTTTGACACAGGAGGTTGTACATATTGTGGTTAAAACTCCAAAAATGAGTCGCTGCTTAATAATGGGATATATCCTGAGCTTTTAATTTGTATGGAAGCTATCCCACAGGAAGAAGCTGATTCTGGCGAAGATATACATTTTCAGGAATTGCTAAAATGGATCCGAAGGCTTGCTTTGTACGAGAAAACCCTAAATAGATTTGGGAACCCTTTTTTGAATTACCCAGGCAATCGTTTTGGGAATTTTTCTCATGTATCCATAAAATTCCGTTCAATTAAGGCTCAACCTCATCCATTTTATTTTGGGAAAAAGGTAGAAAAAGAACTTTAAAATCATGAAATTACAAAATTCTAAATTAGATATATTTTAAAAAATGAGTTGTGAATTGCTTATCATCATTCCTTTATCAATTTTTTATAACAAATTTGATTTAGAATTTTGCAATTTTAAAGTTTTTTTTTTATCTTTTTTCCTTTTATTTTTACCCCACTAAAAGAAACGGAAATAAAAAAATCAATCTTGGAGGATCTTTAGCTTTTTTGTTTCAACTTGATGTGGGATCCTGGCTACTCATTTTAGTCATTAAGGGCCTATTTGGTTCAAAGGGAGGAGATGGAAGAAAAAGGTAAATAGTTACCTTATTTAGTTTGGTTAGGATGAGAGGGGAGGAATGATAACAATTTATCATTTTATCCTAATATATTTTGTTATATTTTTTATTTATATGTTATATAAATTAATTTACATCTTATCTAATTAATATAATAATATTTATTTTTTAACTATAATAGTAATTTTTATTTATAATAACATATTTTCATTTTAAATTAATTTCATAATAATATATTTTAATATAAAAATAATATTATTTTTCATTATGATAATATATTTATTTAAAATTATATCACATATTTTATAATTATAAGGGAAAATCTCATTTAAATCCAATTGAAATACTAAAATTTAAATTTAAACCTACACTTTTAATAAGTTATTAATTAGGCTAAGAGCCCTAATTACGGGGTTTTTGAATGTTGGTAAAAGACGAGAACGCCCCTCTTTGTTTGCAAGGAAGGATGTTTATTGTCAGACAATATCTCCAGTTCACTAACCTGATGCCCAACCAAGTTTGATACATGCTTGGGCAAGTTTTCAATGGAAAGTTGTCTTGATACATTGCTCAGTTTAATATCAAAGAATTGTCAGGCTTGATTAATTGTTTGAAAATGAATAAAAACTAAAACGAAAACATAAAACAAACTAATATCAAAGAATTGTGTGCACCATATTTGATTCTCCACGCACAGCGACTTCACCTTCTCTTCATCATTCCCACTTCTATTGCCTCTAAAATCCTCCTGGCCTGCCTCTTTCGCTTCTTAGTATAGAAACCAAACTCAAATGTGTTTATTCCAAATCTTAGATGCTTTATAATGAAAATCATACACCTATTTATACTAAAATCACAACCTTATAAAATCTTTAAAATAATGCAAAAATCAAACATGGCAACCATTCACCAACCCTTCTGTCGTCATTCCCTATTCACAACGTCATTGTATACATCATATGCAATATTTTCATGTCAACGATGATGGCTGCTCTGTTTGTGTTTATTCTCTCTGTTCTGTTTCACTTCTCTTCTAAGTCCACCCTCACATTTTCCATTTGTAATTGAATCCCAATAAAATCAGGATCATAATGGGAAATTAGATGGTCTACATCGAGTTGTTGTTGGTGGATCTGGTGCAAAATAATGTCTTGGCTGAGGAACCAAAAAGCAGCACAGTTATAAGATGATATAATTAATTTGAGCAGAAAGCCAACGAGAGAAGAAAACTAATGTATGAAACAAACCTATTGCTTAAAAGTTATAAGGAGAACTGATTGAGATGGCGGTGAGCTTCAACAGCCATGAGATCGAGTTTCAGGGAGGGGGGAGTGAAAATGTGAACCACCATATGTGTGACACTAAACTAGGGGCATTTGGGTTTTTTTAATAATATTAAGAAATCCCTAATTAAGCCTTCTGACCTGATTAAGAATTTATTAAAAGTGTAAACCTAAATTTAAATTTTGGTATTTTAACTGGATTTAATTGGAATTTTCTTTAATTATAATGTTTTTTATTTATGAAAATTTATTTTTATTTTGAATAAATTTTATAATAATATTTTTTATTTGTAAAAATATAATTTTTTAAATTTTATTTCATAATAATATATTTTAATGATGAAAATATATTTTTATTCAAATTAATTTAATAAAAATATTTTTTTATTTAAATTTGTATGAGCATATGTTATAATTATAATAATTTTTTATTCATAAATATATACTTTCATATTAAATTATTTTTAATAATATATTTTTTATTATAACAATATTTTTATTTTTCATAATATTTTTCATCATGGGCATTATTGAATATCATATAAATTATAAGAGTAAAATGGTTCAAAACTTTGGCTCCCCTCCAAAATCCCCCAATTTGGAGGGGAGCCATAATTGGGGTTGTTGGAGGGAAGGAATGGAAACTTTGGGGTTCCCTCCTCTCTAAAATTTCAAACCAAATAAGGAGAGGGGTTCATTTTTCCTCCCTTTCCATCCCCTCCCCTTCAACCAAAATGCTTATAGATATTTCACATCTCATGCAACAAAAAGGATTTTTTTAAAACCAAACAGTGCCTTAAAATAGGCTTGAAATGTCACTAACAAGTTGTTGGTTGAAATGGTAAGGGTAAAGAGGATAACACATGTTCAAATCCCGAGAAGCGTACTTGTTCGGAGAGGTAAGAATACTTTATTCTCTAAGCTTCGAAGTGGAAACCTTGATCAAATTAAAAAAAAAAAAACGGCTTGAACTATCAAAATATTTCCCTACTCAACCCCTTTTTCGTTTCCATTCTAATTCATGTGTCGTTTTCTATTCTCATTCATATGTTTGGGCATGCTTATTTTAAGTGATTTTATACTTTACAAAACAACTCATCTCACACATTAAACTTGTATAATAGAAAATTACTTAACATAAATTGATGCAAACAACCAACTCACAAAGTGGTTTGGGCTAGGGTTGAGTAAGTTGCTCAATGCCTGTTGAGCCCACCCAAGCACGGTGGAAAATTACCCATTTTGGCCTATCCAAAAAAGGCCCATAATGGGCGGATTTAAATGGGCAGGCTAGTGCACTAAATGGAACAGGCTACAGGCATACTCTCAGGCTGCCCATACCTGTCCATTTATGTGCATATAACATATATATATATATATATAACAGTATAAATTAAGACAAAGGAGCTTGTATATCTTATGTATGTGAGATAAAATAAATATTATATTATATATAACGTTGATTCTAAAAGGAAAATTCTTCAAAGGAATCATGATATATAATTATATACATTTTATTTATTTGACTAGTGACTTATTTATAAAGCACTACAGATTTTAGGTTTGGGTGGATTACCTTATAAGAAAATCCACCGGAAGCTTCAATGATTTTAAAAAGGAGCCACTATAGTTGAGGTGCTAATATGGTGGCCCCAAGGACTAGAAATTCACCCTTAACTTCTTTCTGGTATGTAATTTTTGTTTTTGTTGTAGGTAATAGAGTCCAACGTCATGATTAAATATAATTTTGGTAGAATTTCAGAGTATTTCAAACATTCACATTATCCATATGGGCGCCCCAACTTAAAGTTGATCATATACTCATTTCTTCCAAACCCAATTTCAGTAGATACCCGTTATCCCTCTTTCAAGTGTGAAGTTGGTCATAAGTTTGTTCATCAACTTCTTGTAGGCAAATCTTTTGTCATGCGACGTTTCAATACAAGGATTTTTCAAAAGGTGTTCTACTTTTCATGTCATGTTGATGAATCACCAACATTGTATTTACTATTAGTTCAAGTGGTTGTCATAGTTGTGTTTGTAAATTTTAGGTGCAGTAATGTGTATTTCTCCATTAGTTGGTGTCTAAGGTGTAATGTCATCTTATCTTTTCTATATTTTTGTACTCTTTTTTATGTTAAATTAACGTTTTATTAATATATTTGATCATTTTATCAAAAAAATTATCTTATGAATCAATGATTATATATCATCATCATCATTTAAAAATAAGAACCAACAATGTAATAGAAGTACAATTATATATTGAGGCATTTTTTTTTAAAAAAAAAAATACACTTGCAAGATATCACGTCCAGTGAAATTTGTAAATGTTTAACTCAACCCATTTGCCACAGGCATGAGCTGCAATAGCTAGTTGACCATCAAGTAGCCCATCCAATCCATTACACAACCCTAGTTTCGGACCCCAAAAACACTTGCAATGCTTTCTATAAGTTAAACAAAACTACTCTCACATATTTACCTAATACTCAAAAAACCATTTTGAAAAAGCTAACCCTAAATCCATTTAACACCGTTAAACTGATTCTGTTTATCCCTCAAGTTCTTGTGGTTGCTACGTTAATAGAGAAATAGAATTGATACCAGCAATTTGATAGTGATGGTCAAGTAATTTCAAGTCTAGAACAATTCTTAAGATTCTACTCTATGATTGAAACTGTCGTGCAAACAGAAACACATACTTCCTATGAGTTCTATTCTGTCAATGGACCTATATTTGTCATCTGCCTAAATAGAAAAGTGGACATGTACTCCAAAAAGTGGCTCTCTTTTCTTTCTATCTGGAATGGAACATGAATACAGACAAAAACTATGAAAGAGCTATTAGAGGGTGTTCTTGGATATATCATCACCAAAGCGAATGAACCATTGAGCATCACAAGAATTGTTCTGTTGTTGTCGAGGTTGTTGTTGTATCAGTTCCTTCTTCGGGCCGCCTTGTTGCCCCTTTTCGATTACAAATCGTGCGTAGTCAATGGTCTTTGCAGCTGAGGCAAATGTCTTGCTGGGAGGTGCAGGGAGAAGTGAGACCAAAACCTTGGCAACCTCATGCATGGTAGGCCTCTCTAATGGATTTCTTTTTGTGCAAAGCAGTGCAAGCTGAAAGGTTTTCCTCACATGGGCTTGATTTATGCAGGTCACAGAAACTTCAGGATCCACAGCCTCCATTACAGTGTCATTATCTGTCTTGGACAGTATCTGCAAAAGTCATTTTCACACAACAGAAAATGACCTTTCAGTTAGCAACATGCAAGTTCAGAGCTTGATTAGGTAATTACATGAAAAGCTTTACTACTCATGAAGAAGTTGAGCCTTTTTCACCATTTTTTGCTTTGAGATCTCAACATTTTGAAAGTTTGAGCCTTTATTGAATTACCCACCCGAAAAACCAGAAATGAATTAATGCAAGGAAGATATATACCAAATGATGCAAGTTGGACTCATTGTGCACTGCTTTCTTCCCGGTGAGCAGCTCAAGTAGAACTATGCCAAAGCTGTAAACATCAGATTTCTCATTCAAGCGCGATGTACGGGCATACTCAGGGTCAATATAGCCTATTGTTCCAAGAACATGTGTTGATGCATGAGTTATAGTGGCTGAGATACATTTGGCAATGCCAAAGTCAGAGAGATGAGCTTCAAAGTTCTCATCCAGAAGAATATTTGAAGACTTGATATCCCTGTGAATAATTCTAGGGTTGCAGCCATGGTGGAGATAAGCAAGTCCCTCAGCAGCTCCCACTGCAATCCTTAAACGTGTTTCCCAGTCAAGTTTTACCTTCTTTGAGGGACCTGCAAGACAAGACAGTTTAAGGAAGAGATCTCTAAAAAAGCTCAAAACTTAGGTTCAGTTTCCTAGATGTTTGCAATTAAGTTCTCCAATAAAAAAAGTACTGCTTCCATTCCTCTTTATAAGATACCATTGTTTGAATAGGCGTGTTCATTTTTATAAGATACAATTCAGAGACGTCTCAACATTTAATGCATTTTTTTCATTTTTAACCACAATTAATTATAGGTCTTTCTCCTCACCTTTTCCCACTCATTCTCTCTCCCAACCACCTTCTTTATAAATAAGGGTGTTTTTGGAAAATGAGTTGCATTTTTCACATTTTTATTGTCTTTACCCAATTTTACCTAACTTTTTGATCTATGCAATTCAATTATTGATGTTTTATAAAATGGAACGGAGGGAGTAATGCAGAGCATGAAGCTTCTTCAGATTCTCCATGCACAATATCCAAGCAAAAGAAAGTCCTTTTAAGGAAGAGATCTTACAAAAAGCTCAAAACTTTGGCGCAGTTTATTAGATGTTTGCAATTAAGTTCTCCAATAAAAAAAAAAAAAAGTAATGCGGTGCACGGATATTCGAGTCTCCATGCACCATATCTGAGCAAAATTAGCAAAATTACCATGAAGAAGATCCCAAAGAGAGCCATTCTCCATGTAGTCATAGAAAAGGAGGTTTCCGTTTGGAGTTAGTGCATAACCATGCAAGGTGACAAGGTTTCTATGTCTGATACTGCCAATGGTTTCGAGTTCTGTTTCAAACTCCCTTTTGTTGTTAGGATGCTGGTTGTATAGTCGCTTGATCGCAATCGGTCGAGAATTCTTCAAAACACACTTGTACACTGTACTAGAACCACCATATCCTATGATATACTTCTCACTTAGATTCTCTGTACTTCTCATTATATCATCATAGGTGTGTATGGCCATATCCATATGAAGAACAACAAGTTTAGGTGAACCTAACATGAAACAAAACCGAATGTCAGAATTTTGCATAGCAAAAAATTTTCTCAAGTGAAGAAGTTCTATGTTCCAACATTTACCCATGCCTTGCCCATTTCCTCTAGATCTCTTCATCAATGGCATTGATTGGCTCAATCTGTACATAGCAACTATTACCATGGCCAACAATGTGAGGATCCCAAGAGTGAGACAAACAATTACAGCCCTGGAAAAAGTTACTGAACAGGAAAAAAGAAAAAGAAAAAAAAGTATAAGATATTGCCCATCATGCTCAAACATTTCTTTAGAGAAATACTTACATACTCTAGGAGTACTATGTCATCTTAACTCTATCCAATGAAAACATAATAACTCAGATCATTTTAATCTTAGTTGGCCAATGACTCATGAAAAAATTCAAATTCAAATGTTATCTTGTTTTTAAGAAAAAAAACATCATAATTTGGAAAAAACTAAAACAAAAAGATCAACCAATAATTTTCTTAAAAACAAGATAAAATTTGAATCTTTTTAGAAGAGTCATCAGCCAACTAGAATTAAAATAATCTGAGTTGTTATGTTTTCATTAGACAGAGTTTAAATGATGTCGTACTCCTGAAGTACGTAAGTATTTCTCATTTCTTTAACACACAAAACTAAAATGAAGACAAGAAACCAACACAAAGTTGGTCTAGCAGTGTAAGGCCCCGCTAGATCCCTCTGGGTCTTAAGTTCAAGTCTCAGAGGAGACACCATTGTTGAAAGGGACAACCACAAACCCCCAACCGAATATCGGATGATAAGATGAAAAAAAAAAAGAATGAAAACAAAAGCCACATACCCTTGGATTTTGTCATGTAAGGATCACATATTGATCCTAACCAATTTCCACATAACAAGGGATTTCCAATGAAGCTGCAACGTGTCACACATTATAAGTGATTTATCAATAGAAGGTGAAATGAAATTCCCAGTTTTCACATCAATACCTGTCAGACGAAAATCGTGAGAAGTTCCTCATAGGAGGAATTGTTCCAGACAAGTTGTTGTAAGAGACATTCCTTAAAAAAGTCAACAAACAAAGCAATAAGCTTAAGAAACAACACAGAAGAAATATAACACTAGGGAAACTATTGGATAGGTATACTCACAAAGAGGAGAGACTGAAGCAGTTAGTTAACTGGTCAGGAATCTTGCCATGCAAGTCATTGTTGCTTAGAATCCTAATAAAAATTCCAGCAAAGCAAAAATATAAACAAAAATTGAACATCCAGTCCAGAATATACTTACTGTAAAATGTTGGGAAGAAACTACTTTTACAGTTAACTTACAGTGAAACAAGGTTCTGCAGCATCCCAATTTCAGAAGGAATGCTACCAGATAGATTGTTGAAAGACATATCACTGGAAGAAGAAACAAGTAATTAAACATTCATAAGTAAACAGGACATCATGAATGTTAAGACTAGAAAGGTCATAGACTTGCATAATCTGGATGCTTTTCAGATTCCCAAACTCAGCAGGCAAGGGACCAGTAAAATGGTTGTGGCTCAAGTTACTGCATAAATAATGCATATCTATTAGTAAAAAAAACAATATATCAAACTTAGGAAAGCAGGTGTAATTGTGACTTATTTCTTACAGTGTCAGAAGATGTTCCAGATAACCAACAGATGCTGGAACCTGCCCTGAAAAATTGTTGCGAGATAGATCCCTGAAGCATTACCAAAGGAAAAGAAAACCCACTTAGCACACTTTATAACTTATTATGTTAGAAATATAACAAAATGAAACTTACAGTGTATCAAGATTTATGATGTGGCCCAACTCAATTGGTATATTCCCTTTGAAGTTGTTTTCTGAGAGATTTCTGCAGATTGAAGGAAAATCTTATATCACAGATCAGTAAACATGTCTTCAACAGATAAAATATAACCGGATCAAATCTGATTTGCCCCTACTTACAAGTAGGTCAGACTCCCAAGGCTGCGGAAGCTCAAAGGAATAGAACCACTTATGCGATTACCGTGCACATTACTGCAGAAAATTTAATGAAATATTGGCATGGTGACATGAAGGTATAGAACAGTACTAGAATATTTAGAGTTCATGTCATCTCATGAATCTTACAACTTATTCAAGGCAGTACAAGAGCTTATGTTATGTGGAATAGATCCTTCAAGATAATTGTTAGCAAGATTCCTGAACCACAACAAGAAGAATCATTTAATAGCATTGATCTATGAAATGTCAAGACCATAAGATAAAATAACATAAACTTACAATTCAAACAAAAGCTCAAGCTTTCCAAGTTCCTCAGGAATTCTGCCAACTAGTTTGTTGCCATGCAATTGCCTTGTAAAAACAAAGTCCCATCAATAATAATCCAATAAGAGAACAAAGACAAAGGGAATGGGAAATAAACTCACAAGTAGCTCAGTTTGGACATGTTGCCAAGTTCAGGAGGTATTGGACCAGTGAGCTTGTTCCCATGGAGATACCTGCAGAAAGTAAAATCTCAAGCACAAAGCAATCACTAATAGGAGGGTTTCATTATGGTGTGAAATCATACTTACAGCTTTCCTGTGAAAGATAAATTGCCAAGTACAGGAGGGATAGGCCCCACCAATTCATTCTCACTCAAGTCCCTGAAATGTTTCCAGTACAGTTATGCATTTTCCTATGGTCAACCTATATCATTTTCCAGAAATGCAGTCTCACCCAGAAAAAAGTGTATCCATTATCTATATACTGATCATTACACTTACAAAATAGCAAGGGCTTGCATTAAACCAATCACTTCTGGAATCCGTCCAGTTAGTCTATTCCCTTGAAGTGACCTATAAAGAACAATTATTACTGAACAGTAATCAAGATAACAAGATTGTTGACATATAACCGACTCTTTTCAGGAAGAGACAGAAGATATGATGCAAACAATTAACTCTTATATCAAGATAACATTGAATAACAAAGATTTACAAAAGAAAAGATACTCACAAAGTAGCCACTTGCAGAAACCCAATATTATAGGGGATCTCCCCACTAATCTGGTTATATGATATATCCCTGCATCTCAATCAAAGGCTTGTGTGAAAATGTGGGGCGAAAACCATACTAATAAAAGCCACCATTGAATTCGCTGTAGAAATGACATACAGAATTTGAAAGCTTGTACAGTTCCCAATGGTTTCAGGTATTGTGCCCATCAAGTTGTTGCCTCTCACATCACTGAGAATTTATGTAAACTAAAGATTATGGCAAAGGTCAAACAAAAAGGGAAAACGGGAAGGAATGAAAGAGAAACCTTAAACTCTCTCATTGCCAGAATACTTACAAATACCACAGTCCAGTTAATTGACATATATCTGGGGATAGAGTTCCACTCAACATGTTTCCTCTCAACCCTCTGTTTCATAAACACAGGCAATTTGAAATCAGATTTTGACACAATAAGGAGAATATGAAACGAGAATAATTTTCCTTGAGTATATTAATAAATATCAAACAAAAGATAATAGAGTTTCCCCACAATTAATCATAGCATACAGGCTTGAGTATAAATGATACAAACAAATAGTAAAAGAGACTCACAGGTATTGCAACACTTCATTCCAATAGAGGAGTCTTGGTATCTCACCAGTGAGCCGATTGCGAGCAAGATCACTGAAACACAAAAGGAAGTACAATGAATAAGACTTAATTCCTGAGCGGCCAAAGCAAGCAAAATGCTATTACTAATGTATAATCACAAGTTGAAGTGACAGGCGATACTAAAAAGAGAGATTCAAAACAGCATCACATAGGACTACATCTCCTCTTCACATGCAAAACCTTACAGAAGCAGATAGCAGAGGAACTTACAGAGTTTTCAGGTTTGGAATTTGGGTCAAGGTTGAAGGAATAGGACCTCTCAACTGATTGTTCTTCAAATTCCTGCATTTCCCAGAACAGCTTAGGACTCATAATCACACAAAAGCAGAACATCACAGTGAGTGTCGTATTCTGGCTTCAAACTTACAAAAACTCAAGTTGCTTTAGCTTTGATATTGAGAAGGGTATGTCACCATTCAGCTGATTATCAGACAAATCCCTGAATTTTCATAAAAAAGTTATTTTGATCAGAAATTGAACGACAAGTATATTTTGAAAATGAGCATTGAAGAAAGAAAGAAACAGAACAAAGATTCATACAGATGAATAAGAGCAGCGCAGTCCCCAATTTCATCAGGGATCTGACCAGTCAGCTTATTTCCCTGCAGATCACTGCCATTTCCAAAAATACATTCAGATTCAGAATTTATATATAAATGGAAGCAGTTAATGAGGGAGAAAAGGGTCTTTGAGAAGGTAATTTAAATGAAGAGTGAATCAAACAAACTCAAACAAGCATACATGGATTGCAAGTTTCTCAAGTCGCCAATGGCTGGTGATATCTCCCCACCCAGATTCAAACTTGACAGATTCCTTCAGAAACAAAATAAAGCACTTAAAGTTAATTCAATATAACTCAACTCAAAATACATTTCCTCCTAAACTAAAGCCTAATTACAAAAACGATACATCAACTGTAAGATATAAGAAAAGGCCTCTCTAGACTTTATACGAATATTAAAACGCTAAATTTCAGGGAGTAATGAAATTTCATGCAAACTATTCATCATACAGAGTAGTCTAAAGCTTAAGAAAGTGTTGTCACTGTACATGCATCAATACTGTAATAGAGTTTTGCTGAAGATATTTAGAGCAAAAGGACAGAGAGAGAGAGAGAGAGAGAGAGAGAATCATACAGAGCAAGCACAGTAAGGGTTAAATTATCACAGTAAACGCCACGCCATGAACAGAAGTCATCATTGTGCAAGTCATCCCAGTCAAGCAAAACATCTGCTATGTTGCTGAAGGAAGCTTTAAACTCCATTAATGCTTGTCCTATGCATGTGATTAGCATAAAATAAGTCACCAGCTCAAAATAAAAGAACTTCAGTGAAATATGAATGTCCATGCGCTGCTCATTCGTTTAAACAAAAACAGAAAGGGAAATCCAATTTTTTCCTCACTAAGAGCTTTAAACTAGTGACTTTCATCTTAAAGCAAGAGAAAGACAATCAATCGCATAATAGCATGAAGTACATCATGAAATTCGTATCCCAGCCTATATGAAAATTATAGGCCAGTAATTCCCAAGTCTAGAACTACAAACACAAAATAAGGGAAAGTATTACCTAATATTAGCATTAAAAGTTTCAAAGAATGATGAGATTAAAAAAAGGTGGGAAACTGCAAACACAGAAAGGGTTGTATAAATTAATATTAACATTCATTCAATACAGATTTTATTTTTTAAAATTAAATTATTATCTATCAGTTGAAATTACCAATCAGTTACATTTATTTTTTTTTTAGAAAAATATAGTCTATGTATATGTATTTATCAATAAACACAAAACACTTTGATTAAAAAAATATAATTATAGCATATCACTTTTTTTGGCTATTAGGTAAGATTTTAGGAGTTTAGAGTATGTATTTGAAAGAGTCACATCAGTTGCAGAGAAAATAGTTTAACTAAAAAATGAAGCAGTTTCTAGGCATATTTGTTTTAGCGATTCGATTGCTTATAAGTTACTTTTTAATAGTGATTTACGGTATACGAAGTAAGTATGTGAGAGGAGTTATATCTCGATTTACATAAAAAGCAACTTATAAGCAATCGTAACGCCCAAACAAACATGCCCTCTACCAGCGGAAAAAGCTTCTCATACTAAAACAGAAGCCAGATGCAGCCAAAGAAGAAGGAAAAAGAATCCAGATGAATTTCACTAACTTAAAACAGCGGATTCTGTGTTTTGCAGCCAAAAAATGGAAACAGAACATCGACAGGGGAAAAAATAATTTCCTTCTATATAGGTTGAATGGTGAACGTTTGGTGAAAAAAGTTTCCATTAGCCTAGTAGGTAGTTGAAACTCCTACTGCATAAACAGTAAAAACTGTTTAAAACAAATAAAAGTTACTTCTTTGTCACCCATCTGCTACTGCTCTTACTACTATTTCATTTTCATTTTTGTCACTGACTAGACAGAAGGTAAAAACAAGGACATCTTCGTCGTCTCTTGCACACTCTCATTTTCCCTTGCACTTTCAGAAATGGAGGGACTCAAAAAAGATGACAGAAAACAAAAATCAGAAAACATTTTAAGGTGCAGTGAGGAGAAGTAACAACAAATGGCAAGGAGGTAAAAATCACAGAGTGATAAAGCATATGCATACAAATTACACATACATGTAGACATACCTTCTTGGCTAATGGAGGAGGCAAATGGAGAAAAGAGAAAGAGAAACGCCATTGCTACAAAAAGATGCTTCTTTTTCTGCTTCTGCAAACAGAGCAGCACAAACCCATCTTCCATAGCGAACAATCTAGAGCAGAAATAGAGAAGACAGTGATGGTGAATGAACTAAGAAGGTTGAATAGATAAATAGCAGAGCTTGAGTCTTGACCCTTCTTTGCTTGGCTTTGTAGAGAGAGAGAGAGCAGGCGTTTGGCGTGAACTAGGAGGAAAAAGCGGGGAGGGAGTGTAATGAAGAGAGAGAGGGAGGGAGAGAGCCGGAAGGTACAGAATCATAAAGCCATAATGCCGCAGAAAGCAAATTTGGCATACTCTACGCTGCTACTTATAGCACAGTTTCAGCCTTTAAGCACAAATCTCTGTGAACCTGTTTGCATTACCTTTTCGTATAATGCTACATAATTGAAAACAAGCATTTATGATTTTTCCTCACATATGTTTATGTTCTCATTCTTATTTAATTCATCAGTCATAAACCAAAGGATAATGCTATGACATAGCAGATAATATCATATGGCCTGCTTACAATTATTAACTCTTGGTTCAAAATTTTCAAACATAAATAATTTGAAGTAGCTTGTATTTTTAAATATAATATATTTCAACAACAAATCCATTCTTGGGTTTTTTTAGAGCATCAGGTATCCTAAGGACCTATACCTGTTTTTCTAATTTTTTTTGTTATCGAGCCCATGTCAAAACTTTTGATTAAGATGGTAAAATCTTTATCAGTTGAAACCAGTGCGAATAAAAAATAATAATTTCTTTCATAAGTTATCAATGGCATTGTCAGTGTTTAAATTTGTAATTATAATAATTAATTACTAATAACTTTTAAAAATAAAACTTGTTGTATTTCCTGGAACAGAAAAGAATGATTCAGCATGGTTTAAGCCTTTAAGGGTAGGGTGGAGCGGTGGTCAGTACAGTGTTTCAAAATGGGAAACATGGTTGCCTCAGCCTCATTGGTTAGTTGAGAAGGGTGTTAGTTAAAAAGTTGAAACAATTATAGTTCAGGGCCCAAAACTAAGTTTATTTATTCTTTATACCAAAAGTTTAAAAAATTAAAATCAATATGAATTTTTTAAAGAATTTAATAGAATAAATTATTTTCATTTATTTAACATAAATGCATTCAAATTAAGATTTGTTTAGAACGCATTAGCCTTAATGGTTAAAAATTTAATTTTATCATTGAGTTGGCAATTTCTATTTCTATTTATATTTATGAAATGACACTAACTCCCTTAGAATTTATTTAAAATTAATACAACCTGAGAGACTTAATCAGTATTAATTTTGTCAGAGGGGAATTATCTATAATTTTTCTTGTCCTGCTAATATTAAAATTGACACAAGTTTAATGAAATGATAACGGTGCTATAATTTCTGAACTTTAAGAAAACATTGCACCAACTTGAACTTTTGGGTGATCGGTGTTAAAATTATTTTAGACACAAACAATACCCTTAAACATTAAAAAACAGTATCAGCCAAAATTGGATGGAAAATTCTGCCAAAACATTAAAAGATAAGAAAAATTAATATATTTTTGTTGCTTTTATTGGGAAAATTATTAAATATATTAATTGAATAATGAATATTAAAAAGTTGAAATAATAATAATAATAATTGTTGAATGGCCGTACAAGAATCAGATGGGATCAAAATGACTGCCATAAAGTAAAGTAATGGCATTGCTGCAGCCTGCAACTGCAAAATTGCAGAGAACCAGTGACAGACAGACACACTCTGAAGCCAATGCCCCCGTAGCCGCCGTCACTTGCTTGTCCTCCGTCGCCGATTCTTTCTCCTCATTAATGCCCCTGCCTCTCACTCGAATTCCCATTTTTGCCCCTACCTCTTTTTTTTCCCACAAGGTAACCCCTACCACTTTAACCATGCATTAATGATAGTAAGGTTATTAAATTCAAAACTGAATTGGTTGAGGAAATGGATCAATCGAAGTTAAATTAGAGTTAATCCGAGATTAGATAAATGAGGAAATGAAAATTTTGATAGATATTATTATGAAATTCTTAATAAAATAAAGAAAAAAAAATTAAAATATTTCTTAAATAAAAAATATTGAACTAGTCAAAACTGCCTAATCAAACAAGTTCAATAACTGGTTCACTGGTTTTCCGGCTTAAATTGGTTGGCCAGGTCTGGTTTTAATAACTATGCATATACATCTACCTTCTACTAGTAATAGTATTTTTTGAATGGATACTAGTAGTAGTATTTACTATTTAATTTGGGATAAGGCATTCAAAGTTTTGCATAATAGTTGTGGGTATTCACAAGTTTTTTAAGAGGTTTGAGAAAAGTCTTTCATGGAAAAATTAATTGTTGAAAAGGATCTAAATCAGAATAGTAGTACTCAATCGGTACAAAATTCTCAAAGCACTAATACTCTTTTGAAAGCCAATTTGGCTGTGAAGATATATCTTATTACTAATTAGGTTACAAGCTACAACGTCGTAACCTAGTTCAACAGAGTATTAATGCCTTTGCAAGTGCCAAAGCCTTGCTGGCGAAGCCCCGACGGCCAGCATTACCCTACCAGCGAGACTCCAGCGCCAGTAGCTGAAGCTTCAGTGACAACTTGAGTAATGAGATTTGACTACTTAAGTATGAGGATTGACTATTTGAGCTACTTAAGCTCTATCAAGAGTCATTGACAAGTTGAATAAAGGCAATGACAACTTGGGTGTAGCCATTAATAACCTTAAGAGCGTAATTTGTCAATCACTACATTCAAATTGTCATTGCATTTATTCAACTTGTTAACCACACGCGGATAGGGTTTATGAAGCTCAAGTAGTCACTTTCTAGTCAACCTCAAAAAATTTTGAGGGGCATTTTGATAAAAACACAATATTTCAAAATTTCAAATTAGTTCCTTGAGACCTATTCATCATTTTCATGTATTAACATACTTCTTTGGGTTTTCCAAGTTCAAATAGTATTTATTTAAAATTTTCTCTTAATATTATATAGTCAAGTTTAAATATTTATAAATTCAGTCAAAAGTCGCATTATCGATTAAGTGTGTATTTGGATTAACTTTTGGAAAATAACTTTTATGATTTACAATGTGAGTATGTGAGAGAAGTTTTGTCTCAATTTACAGAAAAGAACTTCTGAAACTACGATTTCAGGCTTATCCAAACACACACTAAGCGTGCGTGTTTTTTTATTATTCATATTTTTAAATATTACACAAGACTGTGAATCAGAAAAACGATTTTCAAGGGGAAAACAGAAAACGATGTAAAGAAACAAGAAAGATTGTGCTCGTTTTGAACTGTGATTGGAATGCTTAAAAACAGCTTTTCAATCATGATTTGCGGTATACGAGGTAAATATATAAGGGGAGTTTGTCTCAATTTACGTAAAAAGCAGCTTATAAGTAATCTCAACGCCAAAACAAACATACCCAATTATATCAATTGTAAGATAGTGGTGTTAGGAATGGAAATTTTAGATTACACAGAAAGATCAATAACCATAACCATCAGACTAATGACCAGAGAAATAGAAATACAGAGAAGTTAAAACAAATTTAATTTCCAATGGACACATTTTTCTGTGTATATACTATAAATACATATGACATAGCTTGTTAAAGATTATTAATCAAATCTCAACAGAGATTTTTTGAAAGATGTCCAGCAATTCAGTAAAGTTAGTGTCTGTATGGATTGTCGGTGTTTACGGTGTACAAAATAAGTATGTGATGAGAATTTTGTCTTAGTTAGCATAAATATGCTTTTTAATGTTAATGTTAATTCAAACTGGCCCTTAGACTGAGATGGCTAATGCAAAAGCAGATGGTGATAGACTGATAATCAAAGAACCATAATTGTTAAACTGAGAATCCTCATATCATACAGTTGTTTCTTACCAACTTCTCATCAAATTGACTGGACAGAATCCTCACAGTCTTTGTTTTAGTACATGACGCCAGTATTTGAGTCAATTCACAAAACCTTTTCCCCTTTCATTTGAATGGCAACAAATACAACAAAGATTAAGGTCTAATTTTGTCCTAAAAATTTTTGCACAGGAGCTGTAGGTATCCAATTTTTTTTTTAATTACATTAATTTTCCTTGAAAGTATTAAAGGCAAAAAAAACAATGCCACCCTTGACCGTTAAAAATGTTAATGGTCAACGCTAGTTTTTTAACGATTAGAGTGACTTAGTTCTTTTTTAATACTTTCGGAAGGAGATTGATCCAACAAAAAGTTTCAGATACCCATAGTTCCTAAGCGAAAACTTCTGAAGCAACATTGGACCTTAACCCAACAACAAAAGAGAATAATAAATAAAACAAGGAAAAAATAAAGACTGTCGATTTCTTCATGAATCAGGACTCCGGATCAGCATTGTGCCATCCCTTTGTGCATGGAGGAATACTCATGAATTCATCAAATTCTTTTACATGAATGTCACAGCACTTCCACTGCAAAATCACATGAAAATAAGGAGGTTGGGTTAAGTTGTGAAGATCCACAAGCACAATTTAAACATCAATATTCAATACAAACAAATTGGAATATGCAGTGAATAATTATTCAACACCCACCCCTCTTGAGCGGTCATGAAAAACAGCAGGACCCGGATGGTAGCTGCATGCAGTATCATGATTATCCTTTTCCTTGAATTCTTCACCGCATCCTTTATTTTTGCATTTCTGGGTTTCATTTATATCAACCGTCTTCTTAGGTTGTTTTGGAACAGCACTTGCTTTGCTTTCAGAAGGGGCATTTACAAGGTTCAAAGGTTTGCTTGGAGAACCTAGAAAACACAACACAGTAAATTTAACTCAAGAAGCTTGAGAAGGGAATCACATAAAAATAATAAAGAGCGGTGGGAAGGTTCATCCTACATATCCAAAAAAGCGATTTTACTGCATTTAGCTAATACTCCCTCCAGTCCTTTTTACAAGCAGCTTTCTTCCTCTTGGGTTAGTCCTTAATATAAGCAACTTTTTTTTTTGTCTCAAGATTTAAACTACTCTTTCCTTCTCTACCCCTATTAACTACATACTCTTATATTAATTATCCTCCACTCACCAGTAATTCTCTTTCATTTAATTATTTATTACTTGTTCTATCTCTTATGCTCTTTTCATAAATAAGGGCATATTTGGAAGAAACATGACATTTTTAACACATTTATTGTTTTTAACTAATCTTAACCGGCAGTTTGTTTGGCGCAAACAGGAAAAAAGTTGCTTATAAAAAGGACCAAAGGGAATAACAGATAAAAATGTATACCATGATCCGAACAATAGAAGCCCTGTTGACACCTCAAACAAGAATCCCTTGATGATGCATTGGTAATCGAAGCTGGCAGTGGAGCTGGGGCAGGTACAGGATTCCTTTTAGGCTGTGCAAATTCTTGCTTCTCTGTTGTGTGTTTTCCAGTCTTGCACCTTAATAAAGAAAACTGTGGTCAACAGATGCTAAAAGCATCAAACATAGGAGACATAAGCTATTCCAGGTATGTTAAAAGTAAAAGGTTAAGTGGAAATATTTTTTATTTCAAGCATGCAAATGTCAGCATAATAAGCTGTTGCATCACTGGTACAATGAAGTTATATTAACAAAAACCCTATCTTCTGCCTGTGCTTAGTATAGAATATAACATATATCGCTGTTCTGGTTTGGCGTAGATAAATTTGAAAACAAATGTGAAATCACAGCCTCAGAGACCAGAACGTGGCAAAGAGCACATAGCTTCGCATTCAAATGTAATAACTTGAGATAAATTCTTGATTTTAAGAATTTATTTTAGTCAGAAATGGAAGCAGATATGAGCGAGTCACTGACATAAAAAAAGACAAAAAATAGTAAAATCAATCAAGCCAGGCAAATGCATTATATTAGATCTGACATTTGTAGCTTGCAATCCCCACAATCCAAGTGCTCGATTTTATGATTTTGATTTCTCAACGTTAGAGACTAAACTATAATCCACATTAAGGTATTACTCAAAATAAGGTTAACTCTTTTAAAATGACCAGTTGACAGCAAATAAAACTTTGATAATCACAAAAAAAGGAAAGAAATGGGAGAAAAAGATGTCTCACCCTGGAATCGCTAAAAACAAGCCAAAATCATGACTTCTTTTCTTGCAGCAACTCCATTCTTTCATACCATCATGAAATATCGGCTAGAAAGTAAATTTAAAGTTTAATCAATTGTAAATTTAAATAAGGAATCACTACAGGAAAAAAAATAAAAGAGCAGTGGTAAAGAATTAAATGAAAATGCATGGACTTACTCCCTGATGAAGCCAAGATGCCAGTTGTCAAATCCAAATCCCAAACATGCCCGATGACGATTGATCAGTAAATTCAGAAAGGAAGCAATGGCATAAATAAACAAAAAGAATAAAACAATGGATGCAGTTAACTTCATTCAGTTCATAAGGAATGAATTGGTAATGATATTGACAAACATATGAGAGCTCAGAAAATGAACATGCATAAAAACAAATGCACACACATGAGCACACGCACGTGCACAGTGTCTATTAGAAAGGCAATCAATAAATAAATTCATGAAATTTTGCCCAGTTACACAAGTCCACAGACCTGGATGGAATATTAATCGTTGCAGAACCCAAAAAAATAAAATTGCAAAGAAAAGACAATATTTTTGCTGAACAAGAAGTACCATACATGGTCAGTTTCAGAATATGGTAGATAACAGTATTTCAGTACATGATAGTTACCACCGAGTGGAACAAAATTCACATGAAGCAGATAATTGATCACAGATCCCACAATAAAATGGATATGATGAAGACTAGGGCGGCCAGAGAGAATCTTCAATAGTAACCTTGAGACCCTCTATCTAGGAGAGGGCAACACCATGGTTCAGTTTGAGAACCATTCTGAAGAGTTAAGAAAGCCCAACAAAATGGAAATGAACCACACATTATAGAAATCAAACAGATCAATTTCATCAAAAGGTGAAGGATTGTCTAATGACTGGAATTAGCAAGAAGACACAGTGATCTAAGATCTATCACCCACATTCATAGAATCATCCACCAGAAAACAAAAATACCGGATCACCAACTAAAGAATATCTCCTAAATCCGGCTTCTGTGAAAATCAGAAGCACCAGAAAATCATATCATTGTAGCTCCAAATGTTCTGACCCAAAATTTTTTGTTAGAATTTTCTTTCTGAATCCCTGGACCTATAATACACTCAAGAGCTTCGAATTATCCTTGCGATAAAGATATGGGACTGAAATTTTTAAGCTTTACAGCTCTTGTTTCATAATACCACGGGTTCTTGGCCAAAACACATAGGGTATTGTTTTTTGTGTACCTTCAATTGATAGCTGTGTACAAATCATTCCCATAGTGATTCAAAATTACCATAACTTAACATTAGACTAACAGTGAAAAACCAACGAAAAGAAGCAAATTTCAATATGACACAGCAGGCATGTATGCAACCAAATCAGGGTGGCTTCACATCAGTAAGTAGCCCAAGTCAACTTTTCTGAGAAACAACTTCACAAAACAAAACTCATTTGTGATCTAGTGTAAGAGCTGAAAAGCAATAATTTTAAACCCTAAACAATTCACTATTAGGACTTTCAACCCGCCATAAAGACAACAAAATCCGACCAGTATTTCAAGAATCACCAACCCATCATTGTCAACTACATTCCCAGTTAAGGGGTAAGCAAAACATGAGAGGTGGAGAAGCATAACAGGTGAGTAAAGGGGGAAGAGGAAGAGTGATTTTGCGTACCGATTCATGGTATTGACAGGAACCCTCAGGGTTATCGTCCTCAGTGAACATGGCATCGCAGCCAGTTCTCTGACATCGAAGCTTAACAGGTTGATGCTCCATTATTTTAGTAAACAGGACAATACGTGAAATCGTCGACAAGTTTCAGGCCGAAAGCACAGATCAGAAACAAGGCTAATGGGATTCGCTGCTAGCGATACTGATACTTTTTTCTCTGACGGCGATGGGCCTTTAAAGGAAAAATCGTAAAGTATCAATCCAGCCGGGTTCCCGGCAACTTCTCCTTTGGGAATAATTTGTTTTAGCATGAGTATAAAAAATCCAATGATTATATAGACAAAAAACCACGCACAAAAAATTCTATGTCAAAGACTCGTGAACATTCAGATGTGGGATAAGAGATAACTTTTTTTTTTTGGCCAGAAAAGTATATTTCATTGCTTATTAGGAGTTAAAACAAATACAAGGTAACAGAACCCAAAGCAAATAAAGGATAGAGAGAAAAACATAACAAAACCAAAACCTATCAGAAACAATTAGAAACACAATCCAAGTCTTGATTCAATAATTTCAACAGCGATCTTGCTGGTCTTGAAACCCAATCTACTGGGGATAAGAGATAATTAGAAAATAGATTCAAAAGTTGTCGGTTTATCTAAAGATTTATTTTTTTGTTGTAAAAAAAAAAGATTTATTATTTAAGTAATCATATATATCTGAACATTTAATTTGGGAAATTGAAATCAAGTCCCATCAAAGAGAATTAATTACAAACAGGTCTCTTGAAATCATAAAATTATAGTAAAGTCCCATGGAATCTGAATGACATTAATTTCAAATGTGAAAAGACCATTTTATCCTCTTTTATTTAAAATCAAAGCTAACAGATTTTGTGGTTTGATGAATTTTCCTTCTCAACCCTTTACACGAGGAATAATAAAAGTTTGGATTTTTGCTAAGATGAATTCAGTAATAACTAAGATATTAAAACCCGGATCGGGTATTGAACCGGTTGGGGTATTGAGTTAAGGGTCAGTGGGTCAGACCGGAGCTAAACCGGTGAGAAATTGAAAATTTTAGACTTATAGTATGAAATTCTAAAAAAAAAATTAAAAAAAAAATTTAAAATAATAACCCAGACCAGACCGAGAACCGGATCGGTTTACCGGCCGGTTCGCCGATTTTCGGATCGGACCGGTAACATTGGTAATAACATTACATGTTTGTTGGCTTGGAGTTTGTTTCTTTCTCTATCTCCTAAAAGTTTGACACCTTGCTTTTCAGCTCCCTATTTTGGATTTCAATGCACAATATTTTCAGCTCCCTATTTAACCGAGAAAATGAAATTATTGACATGTGGTGGAGGATGCACTGATAAGCATAAGCACATTGTTGATAAGTCATGGAGCTAACAATGAAAACTCTATTTTTTGTCAAAATATTAAGTCTATATTACGTGAAATTATATCCAAACATATAGTATCTAACTTATTTAACTGTGAAAACAATATGTAAACTTAAATGAAATTATTGACATGTGCTGGGAAATGCACTAACAAGTGTGAGCATATGTTGATAAGTGTAAGGACTTCATTGATAAGTCATGGAGTTAAGAGCGATAACTCCATTTTTTGTCAAAATATTAGATCCACATTGCATAAAATTAACCGGGATTAAAAGACCAACATTTATTATATGACAATATTTAACTTAAATATTTACTTTAATTCCCTGTTAGTTGTTATAATTCCACATCCACATAATGATCCTGGTTAGACCTTCATGAGCTAATGAAATACAACGATGGTGTAATGTAATATTCTTAGTATTTGTTTGGGATATCTTATTTTTTATTTATAAGTGTCTATAAATCGTTATTTACGGAATATGAGGTAAATATATGAGAGGGGTTTTATCTCGACTTACGTAATAAACACTTATTGCTAAAAAATAAGTTATCTCAAACTCCCCTTTATATAAAGAATCAATCACTTTTAGCACTTTCACTTATCAATGATGACTCTTTAACTTGTTAATGCAGGCATTTTAACTTATCAATTTCATGCGGTTTAAAATTTGATATTAAGTTATGATATAATTTGATATAATATTATTCACAATCAAGTTTTTAACACTTAAATCTCCCTGAATTTGTGGACAACATATATTGATAAAGCAGTAATTTATGTTGACACAATTTATCACTAACAAATACAAAATATATCATTGGCAATACCCATGAAATAAACAAAAAGACCATTGATATTGACTTGCCAATTAAGTTACATGGAATGTCATTCCTAGTGATAAGAAAAGCCATTTTTCTACCAAGGCAAAGTAGTGTCTTGAAGCCAGCTACCTTCAAAGGTTGTTCCTTTAAAATCAGCATCTTACAAAATTGAGAAAACAACTAATTTTGCTGCTGGATGTTGATCCCCTGAACATGCATGTGAGCATGGTTATTAAAATCCTATGAATCTCGAGTCGTATCTCACGATTCAATTAAAAAACAGATGAAAAAAATATGAATATATTAATATATCTTATTTATGCATGTATCTTGGGATTCCAGGAATGATACAAGTCAAAATTGTAGAAATCGTGCTACGCCGATGATTCTTGTGATTCTAGGTGAACCAAGTTACGCACAGATTGAGTTGGATCTAGTGCGACCCGACTTTAAAAAACCCCTTTTTCATTTTCTTTTTCTGATTTTATCCAAGTTTAATTAAAAAATTTCTTTTGCTTCTATGATTTTCCTTGATCTCCTCTCTCTTATCCCTATAAAAACCCTATTTTTTAATTTCTTTTTTCTCCAAGTGTTATTTATCTTTAAAATGTTAATATGTACAAATCTTTTATGTTTTCTTATGTGAAACTTACATTAATATCCTTGATCATGAATCTTATGATTCATCATACATTTCAATTCATGATTTTAAAAATAAACTTTCTGATTCATGATTCGTATCCCGATTTGATAACCTTACATGTGAGCACAATATGCAATCACAATATCAGATGGTGGAGAAATACACATAGGACAGTCAAAATCTTCATCATCCTTTATCCATCTTTACTTTTTGAATTCTTCGTCATCTTAACCTGTATAAACAATCCATTTCATCATATTACAAAAGTTTCCATGGGCTTGTTACTATACAATACAATACTTGTTACTCAGGCTGCATCACTTGTTAATGACATTCAGTACCAAAACCAAAGCATTCAACTTGACAATTAGTACCAAAGTGCCAAGTCTAAGTGCCAGGCATTCGACTCTTCACCATACAGTGAAAAGTAAATATAATGAAACTCAAATTAAGCACAAGAAATGCCATATTGACAATTCTAAGTGCTCAAACAAGAATCATATTGGCACTTATAAACATCACTCCACCTTCGATCCAAATCTAGAAATTCCATATTGCTGAAATTGTTCCAAACATTATTTTTGAAGCTTTAAAACATAATGTAATAGTTTGAAATACTTATTCAACATTTCAGCTTTTGTAACGGGTCTCAAACCATCATTTAAATGTCTCTAATCATAATTTATATAGCTAAGACATCTTTATATCTTAAGGAAGCATCAAGCAAAACCTGTACATAGATTCACAATCTCAAAAATTCATCCCAACACATGGCATAACATTGAAATTGCAAAGAATAGTCAATTCCAACTTCCAAATACTGAGTTTTGATTCTGATAGCAGCAAACCAATGAATACACACACACCATTCATATTCATTGCACAGCTCTTTGAAATGTTAATTAATCAGTTTCCAATTCCAAATCCGAAACCCATAGCCACAACCATCATCTAATCTTCATATTCATGGTATCTAAAATTAACTTCACTCCTATACAAAGTGCCTTACCTCATGAAACAGTAAGCAAAAAATCGATAACCCATGGTTTCAATAGCAAACACGCTTCATGCACATAAATTACACATTCATAATCATACAATACAAGTATCCTTGTAGGCTTTTCTTATGATTTGTGTGCTTCTCATTGAATCGAAATCTGAAAACCCAACATGCAAGAGCATCTAACCACAAGTAACAACAATAAACATGATCATAAGCTTTCAGTTGCCAATAAACCACTTAATTGCTAATTTCTCCCTCTTCAAGGCCACGTTTCAGACGCTCACCCCAAACAGAAGAAATAGAGTATGGGAAGAGGCTTATGTGGCTTACCTTAGTCTAAGACTACTATTACATGCAGGATTGCGATCGCCTCCTTCTCCGGCATTCTCTAGTCCTCTCGTCTCACGTCTCTCTCGCTCTCTCGGACGAAGGGTGAGGAGGCGATACTGAGTGAGCGACAGGTTCTTTTTTCTTTTTTTTTCGCCATCGAGCGACAGGCATTTAATTTTTTTTTTCTTTGCTAATAAAGGAACTAGTAATATTAAAATCAACTAATCTACAAAGTTTCATGGGTAGAATTAAAACAACCAACACCAATAAAATGGGAAATTAAACCCTTTAAGCTAGCAAATAAGGTAAAAAGATAAGAATTTAAAAGTTCTTTAATACAATAAGAACATAAAAATAGAACTAGTACATCTTCCATACCATAGGCTAAATTGACATGTAACTGGGACGAAGGTTGAAATACCCAACTAAGAGAGCAAGACCTTTCTAATGAAGCTTTGACAATCCACCCGGCTACTAAATCTGCTTCTATGGGAACACATTTGCAATAAAGGTTTCTAACAAACTTCCTTGGTACAAGAATATACTCAAGGAAAACAACATTCATCATATAGTTAGAAAAGGCACAAACAAATAGACAGTAGGAAAAGGAAACAAAACACCAGCCCAAGGATAAACAGTGATGTCATACACACTGAATAGGCACATGTCTAGCCCGACAATGAACAGTGTTAATCATCACACTGAATAGGTACATGCTTAGCCACTGAAGAACAGTGTATACAATTCTACTAAACAAGCCCAAATCGATGATTCTGGGTTTCTATCTAATGCACTTTTCTAAGACACTTGGCCAATAAAATATTTTACCTACCTTCCACATACAGGTACCCCCATCCAAGCATAACCATATTTTGAAAGGGTTTTAAACCCCTTGTCTTTGGGGCTTGGCTCAGTCATTCCTACTCTTTCCCATTTAACCATCTACATCAACAATAGTAGGACAAATACATCTTCATTAAGGTATATTGACATATAAAACCCACTGACCAATGAAGAAGTATAATGAACTACCAATTCAAATGATACTAACCAAGTCATACTATGAGCCAAATCTTCGACACAATCATCAAAATTTAGCATATAATACCTAATACCAATAGGAGCTATCCTTCCAATCTCAACTATCGATCCCAAAAGGTCATCAGAAGGAAAAGATCAAAAGTTTAGTAAACCACTAACCTCAGGCTTCAAGAATCACAAATTAGATACCTGGGAATGCATTTGCGCCATTACCTTTGGCTTTCTCAGAACAACTAAAAGCCCCGAATTCCCCTTATTAATTGATTCGTCATCACCTTACAGTCACCTGGGATTCTTGTTAGCACCGTTAAGCTCTGATGTCTCGTACGCCGCTCCTCCACCACATATCTCGACGTCAAAGGCCACAGGGGCACCCATCAAAAGTTGTCATCGGTGGGCGTCTTGGGAGAATGATGCTTGAACATCTCCTCACCTCCGGTTACCCTACAACCTGAGTGACAGGCATTTAATTAGTAGGTTTATGCTTTTTTGTTATTTAATGAACAAGGTCAGATTGGTAATTGTACATTTAGAATTAATTATAGCCCGATCCCTTGGGACTTGTATGCTATTTCATGATTTCAAGGGACTTTATTGTGATAAATCCTCTTGTTTGGGACCTAAGTGTAATTCTCCCATTTAATTTTTAATTTAATATTTTAACTTATGGTGTGTAATAGGATTTAGTACTTAAGTTTTTTATAATAGATTAAGTATTTTAATTTGGATTTAGATTTTTAGTCTTAAATTTTAAAAATAAATATGGAAGGGTCCGTTTGGTTCGATCCCATTACACCTTGCAGTACAGTGTAATGCGATGCAATGCAATATTAATTACAGTGGTAGTGTTTGATTTGATTTTTAAATAAGGTGCAATGAGTTAATATTTTAACAATTATTTAAAATTAATATATTGCACAAAGTCATTTTATTTACCCTTAATATAATCTTTGTAAAAAGAAGTTAAGGATCGGCGGCGGCAAAGATAGAGGTGGAAGAGGTAGTGGTGGCGGCAACGATGGGGGTGGCGGTAGAGGAGGAGGTAGTGGTGGTGGCAATGGGTGGGTGACGGCGGCGACGGAAGAGGAGGAGGAGGAGGTGGCGGTGGTGGCGGTGGTGGGCCTGTGATGGTGGCTGCGGCGGCGAAGGAGGTAGCGGCGGGTGGGTGGCGGCCAAGCAGACAGAGGAGGAGGTGGTGTAGGTGGCAGAGGGTGGGTGGCGGGGCAGAGGAGGAGATGGTGGTAGTGGCAGCGGCGGCTGAGGAGGAAGAGGAGATGGTGGTGGCGGTGGGCAGGTAGCAGTGGCGGAGGAGGTAGTGGTGGTAGCGGCGGTGGCGGCAGCAGAGGAGGAGGTAGTGGCGGTGGCAGTTGTGGCATGATACGGCAAGTGAAATGAGATAAGTAAAATAAAGACGCTGTAAACTCAAGAGTAAATTGGACTTTTTAAACCATGCAATGAGATGGTAATGAGGATTCATAGGGGGGAGGTATGAATGAGGATTACCAATTTTTTGGTAATCATCATTACCATGGTAAACTTTATTACCATGCTAAAGAGCAACCAAATACTCTTATTTTGGTAATGCAATCATGATTACCATTGCAAGCATATAATGGGGTTGAACCAAACGGGCTCGAAGTTATAATGATGTATTTATGAGAAAGTTACCAGATATACCTAAAGGCTTAAAACATGTTACATAGCTAGTTTGCCAGCTTCCTTTCTACCACTCTAATCCTATTTGTAAGTCTATTTTAACCAAAAACTTATATCCTTATTATAAGTTCAGTTTCAGAGTAATAAAAGCATTTTTTTACAATTTTGCCCCTATTAATTGCAATAAACAAAAAGAATTTATTCATGTTAACTCTTAGAACCAATCATAAAAAAGGGAAAAATTAGATATTTAGCCCACAATTAATGAGTTAATTAACTCTCCTTAATATGTGCAAGTTAGTTAATTTCGACTTATGAATAGGTCAAAGTGGTATATTATTACTATATAAGTAATACTAATAATGGATAGATGGATTAATCCTTTTTCTAATATTTTATTGCAATTACTTTTTGAAATTTATTTCTGAAAAAAGCATCTTATTATCAAAATGATCATATTGATTAAAATAATGTCGGACCAAACTCATCAATTTTTTTCAGCGCCATATCCAATCCTATTTATATATTTAAACAGCTTGGCCTATTTTTGAATAAATTTAACCGGAGTTAATTTATAGTAGAACGATTTTAGACAGGACATAAGTTGATTACATTGATTAACAATATGATATTTTTCTTGGACTAATCAGTTCAAATTTGAATGAGTTTTCTTCCCATAGCTCATTATGTTCTGACTCCAAAAAAAAAAAAAAAGGTGGCCAAGCATGATTTTGGGTGAAACAAACCAAAAGAAATACTGTAGAATAAAGTTAAAAATGAAAAGAATTGATGTTAATAATGGACTAAATTTTAGAACCCATGTTCCACAGTGAATTTTCTAAGACTGAGGTCAATCATGTATAGAAGAAAATAATTAACAAGTGTCCGTAGTGAATGAAATGAACACAGCATAAGCAACGAGGAAAGGCCCTAAAATTTCTTTTCTTATATACACTATCAAAAGAATCTAAACAAAAAATTCTAAGCCTATTAACATCAGAGTTTTGCCAGTGAGTTTTCATTCATTAGCAGCGATGAATATTATGCAGACTTGTTCATCTGAAATGTCAGCCATGGAAGTTGCAGTTGAAACGGGGTAGAAGAAGACATAGGAACTTTGGGGAGTCACAATGTTCCTTTAATTTCAATCATGGTAGCTTTCTCCTGTTAGAACAAGAGAGAGAGAGAGAGTTGGTTATTATCCGCATCTTTTTAAGAGTACTTGTACAAGCAAAAGCATCCTTGGTTTTTCCAGTGTTGCTGTAGGCATGGCCCCAAGGATGCCTAGGTTCATAGCAAATGAAGCTGAGACAAATAAATGTCAAGGTCATATCATTATACATGTAAACATGCTGCACAAAGCTAATTCTATAATTGTAATAACTCTCGGGTCAAATAACGGGAAATTGTAATAAATCAAAGGGTTAAGTTACATCCAACATTCTAGAGTATGTAACATAAAGTGACTTTTAGTGCATTCAACACCCTAAAATATTTTTTGCATTAGCATGCAGTAGAGCTCATTGATATTGAAAAAATACTTCATGGGCAAAATTGTGCCAAAAAATTACTTTAGAATATTGGTGCTACCAGAAAAATATTTTAGGGTTTAGGATATTGGATGCACCTTAACCCAAAATATAAAGAGAGAAAAGCATAAATTTCAAGTAATTGCAGAACTAGTAGCTTTCAACAAACATCTACAAAGATATAGAAGTAGAACATAGCAAGAAGTCAGTGAGGTGTATGTCTTGGGTTCAACCCCTTCTACGTTATCCTCTCTTTTACTTTGCAGGTCATGGACCTCCTATGTAACCCCAAAAACAAAAAGCATAACAAGACCTAATCAAGGATGGAACATTCAATCTTTGAAATAAAGTAAACTTAAAAGAAGAAAAAGATCACGCCTTTTAAGTTGTGGCATGTCAAGTCTAGCAAAAAAACTGAAATTCACGAGTGAAAGTAATTATCTGCTCATATACATGTTAAGGACATATTACCTCACTCTGTGCACTGGCTCGTCCATTGCTCTCTGGGGGGAACCAGTGCATTAATACACCCAGATTCATGACAGCAGGTATCAATTTGAACAATAGAGGGGTTGTAACCTGGAAATCAGTAGTTATCAGGTTAATATTTCAATTTTTCAATGAAGTTCAACATTATGGAAAAACATGGTGTCTTGTAGGGTAATGAAACGTACCAGACTAAGCGCTGTCGTCCCAAGGAGGAGAAGATACATTTTCCCCTGTCGTGATAGGTGCAATTAATTAGCAAAACTAATATGAAAAAGCTTCTCGATGATAGCATGAACAATGAAAAAGGCAATGCATCAATATCAACAGAAGCGAGATTAGAGCAAGATATACTAAGTAACGGCAAGTGTCTTTCATGCTCACAAGAATATATATATTCTTCTCAATTAACTGGTAGTTCATTCTAGACATAGCAGTGTAGGGATCTTCTTGCCTTTTGGGCCTTAGCAGTGTACAAATTAAATCATCTTCCCACAGTCAAATTTGAAACTTCAGTTTTCATTTACAGAACACGAGAGATTTATATCTCCTCTGCTACCACTCTCATTCTGCTGATGCAGATTACATTGAGGATCTGTTCAATGAACCAAAAACAACCATATGGTCATCTCTCTTCCCGAAGCAGTGAAGGATTTTTTACCATATTCCTAAAGAAACAATTTTATCTCAGAGCTCTCACACGTGCCCATCAACTAAGGCATACAATCAACCAACTCACTAGTTGTGCACTCTCATCAGCGGAATGACCACAATCACATTTTTAATTGTCCATCCTTCACGGACTCAGATCACACTCTTTAAAAGCTTGCACACAAGTAAAAATAACTTAGCATGTCCCTATGGTTGTTCAGAATCTAAATGATCTCTACTGATTATGGGCGACGCTCATCAGTTGTCACAACAGATTGATGGGGCTGTTCCCATCAATCTTGATTGACATATTGGCGACACAGATATTAATTAACGTATACCTTGCAAGTGTGATATGTAACACTGCAGAAACAAAGCAAGCACAGAAGATGAACAACAATTTCCATCAGATGGAAATGTCAAGAGCTAAGCAGCATGACAATCTGTGAAGTAAAACTGTAAGACAAGAGAGAAGAACCTCAACAAGATGGAGATTTGAAGCACGGCTGAGGAGAACAAAAGCAAACTCTCCAATCTGAGCAAGTGAAATCCCAACCTATATTGTCATGAAAACAGCCATTCAGTACTCAATGAAATGTTAGTGAACAAATTAAATCCAAAAAGCTGGGGCAACTTACCAGAAATGATGTCCGAACACTATAACCAAAGGCTTTAGTAACAACAGCAGCAACAGCAGTCTTAACAACTATAACAAGGATAACAGATACCAGCAAGATATCTACATGGTTCCATAGGAAATGTACATGGATAAGCATTCCAATGCTTGAGAGGAAGAGAGCTGCAAACAGGTTACGAATTGGTTCCACCTACAATATATTCATGCATCTTGTCAGATGTAACCTTTTTTATCACAACCAAAACATTCCTTAAAACAGAATCAGCAAATCAACCCAAGAGTACCTGGTCCAAAGTATGCTGTGCAAAGTCTGTTGTAGAAATCATAACACCAGCAACAAATGAACCCAGCTCGAGGCTAAGGCCAAGCTTGTCACTGCACTGAAAAGAGATTTCAAACTTATCAAAAAAAAAACAAAAAACAAGAAAAGAAAAGGGATTTCAAAACATCAAATGGTATTTGACTACTTTAAGGATTTCAAAAGTTTCCAGCACAAAAATTATATGATGCTGCAGTTATCTGCTTGCTCAAAATGGAGACATCGGTTTGACTAAACCTAATCAGCCTTTTCTGAAGAAATTTGTGATAGGAATTGTAAACAAACGTCCACTAATACATGAACGAGAATGATTTTTTCCTTCTTAGTTATATAAGAATAAAGCACGGGAAGATGAGCAGACTTATCACTAACTAATTGGACCAAAAAAGTAGACTAGGGTGCAGTATCTCACCCATGCTGATAGTAAGCAGAATGCCACAGCAGCTAGCTGATAAAGTTCATTTGTCTGGAGTACAAGAAAAGAAAAAACAAATCAATGTAAAGTTCATCGTTCTCAGATGAATGTACTTGTGTGTGTGTGTGTTTTTGTTTGGGGGGGGGGGGGGTTGTTACCACGTGCGCTTTTGAGAATCACCTGAGATGACAGCTGCATCATCAGTTTCAGAAAGAAGGGAACAAACGACCAGCACAATATAGATATCACAGCGAGATACATGGACAAAACTAGCAACCTGAAGTTGGAAATAGTTAGATCAGATGCTACCTCAATTACTACAGTTTCCACTAACATCTAAGATTCGACATACAGCAAAATAAAAACTTGTGAAAAGGATATAGCAACATCAAAAGTTTCAGTTGGCTTGCACCAACAGTACAAGAGGTTAATTTTGTTCAGTTATGAAAGAGAAAGAAACCTTGTGAATGAAAAAATAAAAGAAGAGGAAATATAAAATGCACATGACAGACTTACAACTTTCCCATTGAAATTATTCCTAGCAAAAGGCCACTGGTGCCACCCAAAACTGGGAGCAAAGCAAAGAGTAAACCCACAGCACAATCCTAATAAAAAAAGCAAAGGAATGAATGGTGTGTAAGATAAATAAACCATTTGACCAGTCACAACTCGGAAAATACCTGAAAAATAAGAGTTCCAATTGTCACTTGACCATGAAGAGAATTATTTATGTTCCGCTCCACTAAAAATTTCACTACCTAGTGAAAGATAGAAAACAAGAAAAAATCTTGCTTAGAATCTAATAAGCCCTAATAACAAATAAATAAGACACCATTGGTAGTTTTAGGAAAAATGTATGACATTATATTTTTATTACCACTGCCGTTGATGACATAGACAGAAAGGAACCAACAAATACACCTTCTGACAATTTGGCTCCAAATAACTGCAAAGCATGAGGACAGATATGTTCAGTTTCCATTTAGAAACAATCATAGCCAGTAGCTTCTATAATGTAACCGCTGCCATACCATGGTAAAAATGCCGCAAAAGAACATAAATGTCACAATTTGAAGCAGTCCACCCAAAACAGCAACAGGCCCCACAGCTTTTAACTGCATGGATAAAAATCTCAGAATAGCTTTATGCAAAAGAAGCTTTTGCAGGACAAGAATAGCAAACCTTCGACAAAGAGAACTCCAGCCCCAGAGCAAACAGAAGAAAAACAACCCCAAATTGGGCAACAGTTTCAACCTGTATACAAGAAAGTGGTCAGCAGCCATAAAAAACAAAATGATTGTATGTTATCACATATATAAAGCCACAGTACAACAAACCCTGGTGTTACACTTTCTTTCAAAATATTCTATGAAAGAATTACATCCAAATATACAAAAGTTGATGGTTGCTATTAATAAAATATCACCATATTATATCTCCAAATACTGAAAAGGATCTAAACTAGATGGGAAAGCTCCCAACATTTGGCTCAGGTATCACATCGTATGTCTGATTAGTGTGTTATTAGCAGAAGAAATTGATTAGATCGGCTTATCTTCAGTCTTCCTGTTTCATGTTGTTTATCATAAACTTTTGTTTTGCAATCTTTATGGCCCATAGTCAAGGTCTGAATTTGCACTTTAATTTGATGCCTTGGGGTCTATTTTGAGGTCCAAGTCTTTTATTATAGACTATGGTTGGGATAAAGAATCATCCAATAACTAAGATTATCATCATTACCAGTTGCAATAAACAAGTCCAAATTTCACAAGAAACTCAGTAGATATTGACTAATGATAAAACAATCCTCTAAAAACAGCAATCAGAATCTCCAACAGAAATTATGAACATAAATTTCGAAAACAGGAAAGACCAGACTGGGCATATCAAAGAAATAGTCACAGCTTTGCTAAAGATGATCTCAAGCGATGTTTTGATGACATACCTGTACCATTTCACTAATAAAATTCAATCCCCCAGGTCCAATAAGGGAACCGGCAAGGATATAGCCCACAATGACCTACAATATGGGTAAAATATTAGAAGACTGAACCTCCGCATTCCCATCTTATAGATCACATTTTCTTCAACAATCAAATAAATCACTTAAAGAGATCCCACTAGTCAATGTTGGATGAGCAATCGACTAAAAAAATATATAAACAAAAAGGCTTCAGATACAATAATTAGCTAATGTAACAAAATACAGACCGGTTGGCCCAAACAGGAAAAGAGAATTCCACCAATGGCTGCAGAAACTATCACAACCACCAAATCTGATATTAGCCTGCATAAATTTGAAGCAACAAGATAACAGATCATTCTCAGGGTGGAAAAGAGGGGGAAAACAGCACTGTAACCAAGAACTATAAAAATAAAGGGGCACTTGCAAGCAATGTTTACCATTCGGTTATATCTGTCATTTTGCTGGAGTTATATCTGATTTTTTTTATAACATTCTATTATTGAAAATAAATTACAAGAAAAGAAGTCATAATAAATGCCAACCTTAAATCCAACTGAAGTATTGGGTATTTGGATTTCTTGTTTGACATCACAAAAACATTGTCCTGCCATGCAATAGGATAAACAAATAAATGAGTTGGATGAAAACTAATAATTTAAAAGCATAACGTATAACCAACCAAGGAAAACATCACGAGTCAGAACACCTTTCTGTCAATCAAGGTTGTTGCATCGTCAGAATCTTCATTCTCCAGGGAGAACACGTCTTGAAATTGAAATGATCTGGTACCACTGATGGGGGGGAAAATTCAATATGGATACTAAAGGCCTTCTAATAATTAAAAAAACTACATCTAATCATCCATTATAAGTGACTAATTTATTAGTAACATGTCATACTTTCCCTCCTGAGTATCATTTCTCTTGCCTTTATCATGAGTAATTTTAGCTACAGTCTCCAGTACAGCCTGCAATATATGACCAAAATGTCTATAACTCACATTTACATAAACAATAGCATAGCTCAACTATCAATAGAAGATTATGTTTTGCTCATTATAGATATGAAAGGCCATAAGCTGTCACAAAATGAATGAGGGCCTAAGATTTGAGAAACACAGTTCAAATTCCGTACAAAACAACCAACTTTCAGTGATAGATTCGTGGGGGCTTTTTATATTAAATTGGCCAGTATATGCCAATGAAAAGATTATCATAATAAAACGCATTTTTCTTCTACAAAAGAATTTACAGTACAAAATATTTGTGCAAACTATGCACACAAAAATAGGGGTACCTCTTGATCAGCTACAGTACTGTTGAAGCTACTCTTGTCAGATCCTAGTAAAGATGGAAGAGAATAATTAAATCCATTCACAATGCTTTAAACAAACCTATGAGCTACATGATTTGTGTGATGCACAGTGAACCATGAAAATTAAACATACTATATATAGGACAATGCTATCAAATTATTTATTCCCAAAACATAAAGTAATGCTACAATTCATCACCTAACAAATATCTACTGGTACAAGCATAGAACAAGTAAGCACAACCTCTTTAAGTTTTCATGACATTTAGGGCCTGTTTGGTACAAGGAACATTTTAGGAGGGAACGGAAAGGAAGGGAAGATTGAGAGGAAACTTAAAAGAGTGAGTTGTTTGGTAGACATGGGAACGGAACATAGGTTGAGGGAAGATGAGATGTTTGATTGGAAGAAAAGAGAGTGGTTTAAGTAGGAAGATTGTGTGAGAAACTAAAACACCCCTAACTTCACCAGAAGTTCAAGTTCAAACTTAACATTCCAATTCGAACTTAACAGCTCAGATCAAACTTAATAATCTTAGTTCGAACTCGACCTCGTCTTCACTATTCATCGTCTTCCTCGTGGTATTGTTCATCGTCTTCCTCATCAAGCTCTGAGATCGAAAGAACTCATCTTTGTGCTATGAGTGAAGGGGTTGGCGGACAAAGGCGATGTCTTTGATAGAGAAGGTCAATCCTTATTTGCTTCACCGGAGGTCAATCCTTATCTTCTTCGAGCTATCAAGTCGATGGCTCGAAACTTGGATTCAAAGCTTCGAATCACTGCCGAAACTCATGAAGCAACACCACTCTCAGATTCAAACCAAAAATTACCTTCAGCTTGAATTTCTGGCCTTCAGCTTGTCCTTCGACTCACGAATGTTCTGCCTTTCAAGGGCATTTTCGTCCCACGATTTCACTCTACCAAGAACAATTTAAGATCCCACCATTTTTGGAGGCATATGAAGATCCCATGTTTAAGGGAATATGGCAGGAGGCGGGAATGTGAGTTGCGGTCAGTTTTCGGTGCCAAACACGTTTTTTGGGCTAGAACATTGTAATCTTCCCTTTCCCTCCTCAACTTTCCACGTAACGAACAGGCCCTTAGGCATGAGAGATGTTTATTTGACCACACATCCTGCTACACCTAGCTTAGAAGAGGAAAATAAGATAATAAAAGAAATCCAAAAAGCAGCTTTCACTGACATCCCAACCACGTCAATCCTCTAAAGAACATGGAGCAAATCTAGATGCTATGGTCAAGTGTGGTGACTCCATAAACTATGCTACTTAGGACATACTCATATGCGCCATACAGAACTCGGCCTGCGCGAACACCTTCTTCCAATAAGGCAAATTTTTTCTCAGTTGAGATGCATGATTGCTTCCACTAGCTGATTGGTTGAGTATTTTAGAGATAGACAAGTTGTCCTCTCGATGCCATCTGAATTTCATTCAACAGGACCAAATAAACCACACCCTACATTCGGAAGTTTAACCCTGGCACTATGATTACCCCTTAAGAGCAAAGATTTGTGCATACAATTGTTAATTATATAATTTGATTATAAAGTTACAACAAGCAGACGATAGAAAAACAAGCAGCAATTCACCAAAAAAAAAAACAAAAGAAAAGAAAAGGGAGAAACAAAAAGCACAAAAATGAAATAGCTCCAGGCCCAACTTACGAAGGATCATTGAAAAAAAATACGAAATAGAAAAGTTGGAAGAGAAAGTAAAAACCTTCAGGCTGGTCATTCTCTGAAAATTCTTTCTCAAGGACACGATCGAACATTTTAGCCAAGCTGCCATCACCAGGATCCGATGAAGATGAGTTCGCCATACTCCCGTAGAACCTTTCTCGTACTTCCTTCTCCGATCTGGCGGAAGCACAAACCCTCGCACAAATTGCGATTGACAGAACACAGCACCAGAATCCAAACATCCCCCATTTCTTGGGGGCTACAACTGCCATCAAATTCAATGCAAGTACCGTTCTGTGTTTTAAGAAAATGCAATTCAATTCAACTGAATCACTGAAAAGCTAAGAAGACTATGAAACAACAGGGAGGGATTCAGAAAAAGGAAACACTTGAAGCGAAGATTCGATCTTTGAAGCTTCAAATATTTCGGAAGGTCGTTACGCGATTTGCAGTTTTGATTGCTTGAGGGGCGGGATGAGACGGCAGGTGATGATCTCACGAGAACGGGAAAATTAATACGAAATTACAAAAAGGTGCCGAGGAGGCATGAGAAGTTTTTTGTAATTTAACTTATGGGGAGGGAAGTTCCACTTCCACCTTATGGAGTGATTTGAAGGTGAAGGAAAGGTCACCTTTTTAGTATTAAATTTTTTGTGGTGGTTGGTCTAATCACACCTTCTAAACAATTTTTAGTTGTATGCAACAGGTTGAAGTTGTCAACTTTTTAATGCATGCTTGGGTCTTTAAAGTGTAACATTTTTTATTAAATAAAAATAAAACTTTGTTATTTAGTTAAAGTATGATGGAATTGTCTTCTTTTTATACTAATTGGCGTGGAGAAATAAGTATACTAGCAGTATGGTTAACTATAAGCAAAAGTTAATGCCGTCACGGATTTATTATATTCAAAGTGGGATATTAAGCTTCTCTATGTGGCAAAAAATATCATTAGGTGTGCTGACTTCCTAACAAATGACGCTCAACAATTAGAGGAGAATTTTGTAATTTTGCAAGTGCCACCCCCTGAATATAATATCTATATAGCCCAAAACTATAATCCACTGGCCTGATATCATTATTTAAACTTATTTTATAATCTCCAATATTTTCTTAACTGTTTGTAATATATAAAAAAAAAAACTACAAGCAAGAGTTTGGTAAGGAGTCTTGTTTGCCTTATGTAGGTGTGTCCCTAAAATCAGGGGAATTTGTATAGTATCCCATGATTTTCAGTTTTCCTTCATATGTTGTTTTCTTCCACATGCATCTTGATTAATTGAAGGATTGGCCACATTGGATGTGTTAGTATCATGTTCATTGGCTCACATCTATGTTTAGATGACCGACACAAAAATAATTGCGCTTGTTTAATGATAAGTAATATACGTGATAAAAGCCTTATAGTAACAATTTTTTTTTTTGGCTAACTTCTTGTAACAAGTTATCATCTATGAGTTATCAACAATAAACCCATTTTTCAAACTTTGCCCTCAGCTAGTACAAACTTTGCATTATACTCATAAAAAAATGATACCCCTTCGATCCTAATTATAAGATAATATTTAGAAGTTGATATTGATCCTAATTATAGGACACTGTTATAATTTTTGTCAATTTATTCCCAAACTACCCCATATTTACTTTCTCAATAATAATTAACACAATAATTAATTTAATAGCACGCTTATATTCTATCAAGTGAGAGATCCTACTTTCTTTTTTTATTTTTAAATGAAATAATTTTAAGAATTTTTTAAAAATATGTTCCTGTAACTATCCTTCCAAAGTGTTTGATTTTTTCCCTAAAAATAACCTAATAAAATATTAATTTCATTATCTTTTTCCCTTGGCTAAAAAAAAACATTGCCTTTATATTATGCCCAATTAAATAAACGTCCTCTTAATAGAAAAATTTGAGAGATAGGAGAGGTACGATGAAAAACAGAGGTACAACGTAACTGATGTCATTTTAAATTTTAGATAAGGGTATTTTAGGAAATTAAATATGATTAACTAATTTAACTATTATCCTTAATTTATCCAAAATTAGGTAACTATGTCCTATTATTAGGACCGGAGGAAGTAACTCATAAGGCATGGGATTCTAATTTTGACATAATTTATCATGATGTTAGTATCAACCTATCGTCCATCTATTACTTATATAATATGAGGGTTGGTAGGATTGTTGAGTAACAAGATGCAAGCCTACGTGCTTAGTCTATAAATATTTTTTATGAATGATATTATTAATTTATTATTACTACATTTTTTATTATAACTTGGTATTAAAGCTTCTAGTATACTTGATAACTTCTCGATATATGTTGCCACCACAGCATGTCTCTTGGTATAGATTCACTTTAGGTATACTTGATAACTTTCTGATATATGTTGGTAGCACGACATGCCTTTTGATATAGATCGCCTACTAATAAGATCCTCATATCGGTGAGATTTGAATTCAACTCATAACCTTATAATTATGAATCAGCCTCTTTACGAACTAGGCCGACATCTGTTGGCATATACTTAGATAATTTTGTAGTTAAATCATTGGAAGCTATCTTGATTTTAAATATTAAAAAGAAAAGATTTGCCATGAAAACCTATGTAAGTAATTTCATCAAGATATTACGTGCAAGTTCAACAACCACAACAAATTGAAATTAATTAAAAGATTTATCATCGACATAAAAGATAAATAAATTTTGTCATATTATTGTAGTAAACGAGATAAGATAGAATCATTCTCATAAAAGAGAGCTCGGATAGTATAAGAAGAATAGATGAAGCAAAAAGTAATACACAATGTCTTTAAGGCATGAGCAATACTTTCTGTTAAGCTTAATTCGCCCTCATCTATGTCTATCTTATATGATGTAATTTGGATTGACGGACAAATTTTTTGTAAGATACAATAAAGACTTTTAAGTATGAATTGCACTCCTAACACTCAAGCTAAGCAATAATGGCTTTTACAAAGTGATAACTTGACTTTATATCTGTGTACACTCAAGGACAAAAACAATGAGTTTGATCTCTTGTTGTTGTGTGATTTATGATGTTTACTGTTGTATTATGTGTCACAAATGAAGTGATGGTATAAGGTATTTATAGATCATGAAGTGATGTTTTAAAATGGTGTCTCTTAAAATAACACATCTTCAATTAAAAGTCATTACCATATGTTAGATTCATAAACCCTTATGAATCAATATAACTTAAATAACCAATTACTATTTAAAATAACTCTTCCATGTCTTCCATGGAAAATTACACCTTTATAGTATTAGAGTTTTCTAAAGACCAATATAACCTTTTGCCAAATAGTGGTTACGACATCGTTCCATAGGTGCCTTTAGTGTCATAACTCCTTACACAACCCTTCACATAAATTACCTAATTTATAAGGATACGAATTTCTAATAAACACATCTCTTCGTTTTAAAGTATTCCAACATATATATTCACGTCATAAAGTATAGTATAGACCCACTCAACATAACTTTTCATAAAGGAAAAGAATGTGATCATTCTAGTTACTTATGTTACTCATTCTGGTCTTTAATGTATGACTTGATTGACGAGTTATTATTTATTCTAAATATAAAACATATATATATTTTTTACATTTGTCCACATGTTTTTAATTTACCTTATTAATATCTCCTCAACAATAATCAAGTAAGAAATATATTTAAAAAAAATATATAGAAATATGATTAGAGTGTTTTAGAAAAAATATATCCTATTATCTAACTTAACTAAACCAATATAGAGTTAATTTAGCAGTGTAAAGCCCCGTTAAATTTTTTTAGGTTTTGAGTTGGAATCTTAGGAGAGACACTGATGTTGGAAAGGACAACTACAAACTCTGAATTGAAGACCGGATAATGATAATAATAAACACTAACTAAACTATTTTGTTAATCTAAGATTAGACAAGTAACTCCTACATTTGTGATTGGACGGAGCATTACCTAATAAATAACTAGACTAGATATGAGGCCAGCAAAATTTAGACAAATCGGAACAAACCAACTGAAAGAAAACTTCAAAAATTCAATGCTCACCAACCTCTCGTATATTTGACTTGCTATCCAACCACCCGATATCTATCATTAATTTAATTTTTAATGGTTAAGATTTAATAATATGTAAAAAAATATTATTATAATAAAAATCTATCATGATAAATTTTAACCTTTAAAAGTTAATATAATGATAGATATATTTAATGGAGAGTAAATGGAGAGGAAAATTCTCCCAAAAAGATGGTATGACGTGGCAAGCTTGGCATTCACCCTCTCCGATATCTCATCCTCACGGAGCGTGTGCTTCCCACAGGTTCAGTTTTACACTCGCAATCCATTAACCCCCGCAAGTGCTCAGAGAGAGAGAGAGAGGCCAGTAATGGAATCGGTTCTAAGTCCTGTTGGATCAGGCTTCTTCTGCCACAGCGCAGCTTCTTCGTCCAAGAGAGGAATTGTAGGTACCCATTTCAATTCTTGCTCATTTGCTGGGGTTCATGGCGGCGCACCCAAACGCATCGTTTTGGTGAAAGCAGAGGGTGTGGGTGTCAACCCTGATATCAGGAAGAGTGAAGAGAAAGTGGTGGATTCTGTCGTCGTCACTGAGCTCTCGAAGCCCCTCACTGCTTATTGCAGGTTCGCTTTTTTTTCTTCCCCTTTTTTGGTTCGTTAGAGAACGAATGATCAGGATTTTATGACTCAGATGATCATTTTGGTTATTAGACGGTTAGGAAACCAGTGGAGATTTTTTTATGATAGTTGATGTACTATACATATACTGGAATTTATTAAAAGGGGAATAAATGAATCCTTGTGCAATTAGAGTGAAGAACTTTGTTATGTGTAACCTAGTTGGTGGTGTTCATGGCCACAACTCAAATTGTAGAATGCTTGACAGTGGCTTAAGTGTACATTATCAAGATGCATGAGTATCATTAACTGTATAAGCTCATTTGCGTTCATGCTGAGTTCTGTATATGGAATATCTGTTTCTGTAAAATGATGTTCACCACGAGTTAGTATTTTAGGGACCATCTTTTCAATCAAATAGTTGGTGGCCGTTCTTCTATTATACCTTGTTATACATCTCTGCTCATTCAACATGTATATTGATGTGTTTTCTCAATTGAAATTGCTGGTGTAGGTGTATATAACTTTCTGAAATGAATCTTTCTATGGATTAAGTTGCCAGAAAGAATAGCATGCATACCTTTTTAGTATAAGAATAATTCATTTATGATTCTAGTCATCAATAATACAGTCAGCAAACCAGGTACATTCTCAATGGTGGAATATACTGTAGGGAATTAGAGTTTATATGAACTAAAGGCTATTGTGAATAAAACATAACATGATATAGAGCATGCATCCACAACCTGTCCTAAATCCAGTCTCCACGGGATGCTGGCCCAGCTGATTTACATGGTCCTGCCGATTAGACTAGCTAGGATCTGCCTGATTGGGCCTCAAGATTCTCCATCATATTCACAAAGTTTTCATGGTACGATGGCTTAAAATTTAGGAGTCCCTTGGGCATAAATTATACTCCCTCTAGAGTTCAGTCTTTAATATAAGATACATTTGGGGAGTTAATCTTGGTCATAAATATAAGCCTTAGTTTTCATATTTATCAATATTTTCCTAATTTACCTCTATTGATACTCCATCAACAATAATCAAGGAGAAGAGGGAACGAGGGAATTAAGAAAGATGACTAGGGTATTTTAGAAAATACATGTCATATTAACTAATTTTCTTAATCTAATTAAATTAGGTAAATATGCCATATATAAAGGAACAGAGGGAGTATAGAATAAGAAAATATATGAAATTTGGCTTAAATACATGTTTGGTCCTTTATGTTTGCATCAAAGTTCATTTTAGTCCTTTATGTTTATTCCCGACTCCTGAGTCAGCATTTTCTGTTACATGAGACTAATGGTGTTAACATTGAAGGATTAAAAATGCACTTTTTAAACATAAGGGACTAAAATGAACATTGATACAAATATAAAGGATCAAACGTATACTTTAGTCATGAAGTTTTAACACACACACATATTTGCTTTGGATTTAGTGGGCTCAAATTTTCAGGGGTAGTGGGGCAGAAATTACAAAAATTATAATACCTAGAAATTTGCCCACCCTCAACTCTATATAGATCCGCCTCCCATGCATGTGGCCATAGAATAATTCCTTCTATGATACAATCGATATATTCTCTACATGCATGTTCCTTGAGAAAAGTTGTATTTGTCATGGTTGTCCACTGAAGCAAACCACACTTTGATATAGAGACTAGAGTAATGCAGCTACTGAGATGCTTTTGTAACCAGATTGAACCATTGTTGCATTTTGGGCATATTCTGGCCAAATGAAGTATGTTGTGCGTTATGCATGGCCAACATTAATCTAAGTAAAATCACTCATTTTGTAATTGATCTTTGATCTCTGGATAACAAGACTAGGTATGATTAGCTTGTAATACAGTTATAACAACCAAGTGGCTATATCTTTTGGATCTCTATAAATTTGTGCGTTATACTATTATTGAGCTATAGCGTTGACTGCCTTTTCATCTGTTGTTGCTTTTTTTTTTTTTTTAAAAATAATGCGTGGAGGCTCTGTATGTTAGTCTTGTCTTTATAAATCAATGGCGGGGACTCTTATGAGACGTTAGATAGCAATGGCAGGTTTAAGAGGGACAAGCCATTCTAACTCCGTAAGGTTTCTATTCTTTGAGGAATCCATCCCCTTGTAATTTACACTTTATAGTACAACTTGTGTGATTTTGCTTTCTCTTCACTGCCATACCTTTCACTTGTGCAGCTGTGTTATCACTTATGTGTTGTGTAGTTTGAGTGACATGCCAGTAGAAATGAAATTCAACTTTGAAAGGTAGAAAGTAATGTAATTTGAATTCTTTTGAAGCTAGAAGACTGTAAAAAAATCCTTTGAGATAGAAGGATAAAGAGAAGAGAGAAAGTGAGAGGAAAAGAGAGAAGAAAGTGAATTCCATATAAACCCATTTTGGTGTCACTTACATTTTCTTGTCATAGACTTTGAATTTAGAGGACACAAAAATGACTTATACTGATGATTGTGAGTGTGTGTTTGGTGCAGATGTTGGAGATCAGGGACCTTTCCTCTGTGTGATGGAAGCCATGTAAAGCACAACAAAGCAACAGGGGATAATGTTGGGCCTCTTCTGTTGAAGAAGTGATCACTTTTGCGTGATGTATGTTATGTTGTATTATTATTAAGAGAAAGTAATAAGGCAAAAATAATTTTTATATGCAGCAAACTAAATAGAACGAGCCTAATGTGATGTGAATCTTCTTCCTTGTGGTTTGTTTCTGGGACTAGTGTCTCCATTGTTTTTGACAATAATGAAGTTGACTTATTGTTCACTGAAATTTATGCCATCTAAGATGCATGCATGCGTGTATCCTAAATTTGAAATTTTCACTGTATTATATATGTAAATAAACAAAAGGCTGGAGGGCAGTCTTGGACTATCCAGTGGAGATAAGATTATTTATTACTACCACATGTCAATTCCAAAGTGAAAAGGGCTAATATAAAAGGGCAATAAAGCGTGCTTTGAGGGCTATACAAGTAATTAGCCCATGGCTTAGCAAATAAACCAACCTGGATGCCAATCCCACAAAGCTGGCTTGGGAATTTTCAAATTAATGATTAGTTTCTATTTATTTTTATTTTTAAGAATTCATTCAAAGTTCAAACTTCAAAGGCGGTGGACAAGTTGAGCCCGAGTTTTCGTCTCTCTCTGATAGAAAGAACGAAGAAATTCAGGCATGTTTTTAAGAGTTTTATAAATTTGACTTAAAAATCACGCAGTTCAATTTTTTTAATTCAAATTGTGTTTCAGATTCATCTTAATCAGGGCAAATATATAAGGACTAACAAATTTTTTTTTTCAGAATTTACAGTTATATAATATATTTAATGATGTCACTTATAAATAAAATTTTTTTATAACTACCTCTAAATAGCCCATCTTTTTATTAGCTAAACTTTAGAGATGTAATTAATGCATTTTTTTTTCATTTTTACTTATAATTAATTATATGTACATATCAACAAATATAGAATCAATCTAGTGATGTAGGGCCTTGCTAGCCGTTTAAAAAATGGGTTAAAATTATCTAAAAATAATAAGTATGTATGAAATAATTTTTTTTCCCAAAATAATCTTATTTATAAGGGGACAAGTAAAATAAAGAGATATTGTATATATAAGTATCACAAATCTTTAAATTAATACAATATATATAATTATGAGGGAAAAATGAAAAAATTTATTAAATCTCTAGACAATTTTTATTAAACTTTTATAAAAAATACTAAAACAATTAAAATTTTATGCTTTTATGAAAAGTACTTGAGAGAGAAGGGAGTAATAAAATTTAGGAAAAATTAATCTATAAATCCTCATAGTTTCACTCAATTTTGAATCAGCTCTCTATAATTTTTTTTTCCTTTTTATCCAATTGCTCGGCTATTAGTGCAAGTCTTTCTGTTTGGATTCCGTTAGTTTAAGCTGATAAGGTAGTGATATCACTGATATGTGGCTAAGTAACATCTCACTAAGCACAACACAATGACAGCCACAAAGATTTTGCATCGGACAAAAAAAAAATCCTTGGAATTCTTCCCTTTCTTCTTCGACGTTTTCATCTGCTTCAAGTATTGTCTGTTTGCTTCAACTCCTTTTGTCCTCTATATGGCCGGGCTCAGGGATCGGAGGCCGCCATGGCCGGGATCCTCCATGTGGCTATCAGTTTGAAGCAGATGAAAATGCCGAAGAAGAAGGGGAAGAATTCCAAGGTTATCTTTTTTAGTTTGATGCAAAATCTACGCGGCTATCAATGTGTTGTACTAATCAGATGTTACTTAGCACCATATCACTGTCTTATCGGCTTAAACTAACTGAATCTGAACTGAAGGACCTGCACTAATAACTGAGCAAACAATAACAATTGGATAAAAAGGCAAAAAAATTATAAGGACCTAATTTAAAATTAAGTGAAACTACAAGGACTTACATATTAACTTTGCCAAAAATTTAGATAGAGTCGTAGAGCAATGGGACTAGCGGGAATAGACGGGAGCAAGTTGTTTGGATGCCTGTGCGAACGCGAAAATGGACCATTCCAAGAAAATCAATGTCACCTTCAAATTCAATTTTAAACGCTGAAACCAATCATACACAAAAGATACAAGTGTCGGCGGGCTTGCACAAGAGCACGGGTGTTCCGGATCGGAAAATGTCATTCCTGATCCTGAGCAGGGTTGGGAATGATTTTTATTTTCGATCCCGATCCCGATCCCGAAAATCAGGAAATTTTGGGATTGGGAATTTCCCGATCCCGGATTTGCTTTTTTTTTTTTAAAAAAAAAATCTCTATATTGAATTTTTTGTTGTGTTTTCTTTAGTCTAATATAAATATATAATTTGTCTAATATCATATTGTACCAAATAAGTCTAATATAAATATATAATCAATCTAATACATGTTTAAATTTGTCGATTCAGCTGTAAAAAGAATAAAGATAAGAACAAAAAATTAGAATTATTTAATAAATAATAAATGAAATTAACTAACTAAACTAAAAGAATAGATATTACCTTAAGGGTGTTATAGATTTTCACATTTTATTTTACATTTGGTCTTATTTTCTTAAATATTTTTAAAAAATATACATATGTATTTTCGGGATCGGGAAAAAGTCGGGATTGGGAAGTCTCATTCCCAATCCGGATCCCGACTTTTTCCCGATCCCGAAATCACATTCCCAATCCCGAAATTTTCGGGACTGGATTTTTCCGTCTCAATTTACTCTGGATCGGGACCGGGAATGTCGAAATGGGAAATTGATGAACACCCCTACTCAAGAGCATTATAGCCCATGTGGTGCACCACCCTTTGCCCCAACGCTACGCACCGTTTCCTTCGCTTCTTGCCTCACCGCACCTCCATTTGTCACTTATCAGTACCCTCCACCTGTCGCCTCAACCTTCTAACGCGCACCTCAGTCATGACGGTGCCTACTTAAAACGACATCGTTTCCCCCTCCTCCCACCTCTCTCTACTTTTGCGGTGCACGTTGCTTCCTTTCCGAACACAATAACGCTTTCACTTCATTTTTTTTTTGGGGGCCACAGCTCACAGCATTTCTTAATTGCGGTGCACGTTGCTTCCTTTCCGAACACATAACGCTTTCCCTTCATTTTTTTTTTTTTGGGGGCCACAGGTCACAGCATTTCTTAAATTCTCTCCCGTTTGCTAACATGGTCACATGTAATGTAGTGTTAGCTCTGTGCAATTAGCCTCAAATTATGATTCCCAAATTGATATAATTCCAAATGAATTATATACCCTATTTTTTAAATATTCTTGTCATCAAAATCCAATTCTTTCATGACGTGAGTTGAAAGCAACAGTTGTAACAAAACCAATCTATTATAAACCTTAGTTTTGATTTATTACTTCTAACAAAAATTTGGTACCACCTTCACTCTTTAGTATAAGCCGTCCCATGAACGAACTTTTATATTAAAAACACATATATACAATTTTCTATGATCAAATTATCTCGAGAGGAAATTAATTGCAATTACTCCGTATTTCATTACTTTTGAATTTTGATCAGGACCCTTTTTTGGCGTGGAGCATCCAATATGGGCCCTACTCCTTTTAACTGAAGGGTTTGGTTGCGGTTGTTGTTGTGGTTGTTTTATTTAGGTTAATGATAAAAATTATTTTTTTAATGTAATTTATGATATATTAAGTAAGTTTGTGAAATAAAACATAAAAGTTACTTTTTCGATATAATTTACGATATACTCCCTTCAATCTTAAATATAGGACATAATTTATAGTGAAAATTATACTATAAATTATGTCTTATATTTAAGACCGGAGGTAGTATATGAATTATTTTTTAAATACTAATTCAAATGTACCGTAATTCAAATTGTGTCCGGTAGAATTATAAGGTCCTAAAATTCTACCCCTAAAGCACTTAACACTGCGCTGGATTCCAGAATTCGAAGATCTCTGAGTGGGTACGACCCCCTTTACCGGTTGAACTAACCTCATGCTCTTATTTTCTGCCAACATTTTTAATCAGATGAAACCGGAAAACTTCTATAATCAAGCCATAACCGTCGCAAAAATACTGCCACGTGCCTATTTCAGAAGGGATTGATTTTGATCCCGTGTCGGTATGCTCTCGCAGCCGGTAAAGTACTGGACACGTGTCAGTCCACGCCTCCACTCTCACCACACCCGAAAGCAAAGCTTAAACGCGCGCTGCTAGTGGCAGGCTCACATTTCCATCACTTTACACCTCTACCCTTCTCTATCTCCTTCCCTCTCTCTGAACCACATACCCACCATTTTTTCCGGCCATTCCGTCGGAAGATTCTTTCTCTCATGCTTCCTTTGTCGGCTCATTCCTCGCCGGAACCCCAATCTCACCGAAGACTCAGAACTCCTGAACTATTCGACGGCAAGAGCTCTTTCAATTCACTTTCGAATGTCCTTTTCTCTCCTCAAAGCCCTCGCGTATGGATCATCGTTATCATCCTCTTCATTCAGATTGTACTCCTCTGCAACCTCCGTAGTTTCCCCACCTCAATTTCTCTTCGCTATCGCCACCATGTCCACCATCGTTTCCCTACTTATCTAGCCTCCAATAGCGTCATCGAGCATATACCTAGGGAGGAAAGCCCCGTCATCGAGAAGATTCCCAGTGAAAATACCATCGCTGTCGTCCAGACTTCGTCACTTGACAATTCCGGCGACCATGACCAATGTGCTTCGGGTAGAGTCTTCGTCTACGACCTTCCTCGAACCTTCAACCAGGAAATTCTTGAGAATTGTGACAACCTGAACCCGTGGAGCTCCCGGTGTGATGCGCTTGCAAACGACGGATTTGGCCAGGTTGCCAGCGGACTCGCCGAAATTGTGCCGGAGAATCTAATTCCGGCGTGGTACTGGACGGACCAGTTCGTTTCGGAGATCATCTTCCACAATCGCATGCTGAACCACAAGTGCAGAGTCATGGAGCCCGAATCCGCTACGGCGTTCTACATCCCCTTCTACGCTGGACTCGCGGTGGGGAAGTACCTATGGTCGAAATCCACCGCCGCGGAACGCGATCAACACTGTAAGATGATGCTAAAGTGGGTCCACGATCAGCCCTACTACCAGAGATCCAAGGGCTGGAATCACTTCATCACCATGGGTCGCATAACATGGGATTTCCGCCGTTCCAAAGACGATGATTGGGGTTCTAGCTGCATCTACATGCCGGGAATGAAGAACATCACGCGACTTCTCATTGAACGCAATCCGTGGGACTATTTCGACATTGGTATTCCCTACCCCACCGGATTCCACCCCCGATCCGAGTCGGACCTAACTCGGTGGCAGAGCTTCGTACGAGAACGGAAGCGAAATACTCTCTTCTGCTTCGCCGGCGCGCCACGCAAGTCGTTTAAGAACGACTTCCGAGGCCTTTTGCTGAGTCAGTGCCGTGACTCGTCCGGGTCGTGCAGAGTCGTGGACTGTGCGGGATCAAAGTGCTCTAACGGAACAACGGCGATTATGGAAACATTTCTGGACTCCGATTTTTGCTTGCAGCCCAGAGGGGATAGCTTCACGAGGAGGTCGATCTTCGACTGTATGCTAGCTGGTTCAATTCCGGTTTTCTTCTGGAGGCGAACCGCCTACCTTCAGTACCAGTGGTTCTTACCTAGTGAGCCGAGTAGTTCCTCGGTTTACATAGACCGGAATGATGTGAAGAATGGGACCTCCATTAAAGCCGTACTAGAAAGGTACAGTAAAGAGGAGGTGACGGCGATGAGGGAGAAAGTAATTGAGTTCATACCCAAGTTTGTGTATGCAAAATCCCACGAGGGGATAAAGGGGATAAAGGATGCTTTTGATGTTGCTTTTGATGGGGTTCTGAGAAGGTTTCAGGAGCAAGAACAATCAGATTTTACAAAATGGTAACCACGGAAGAAGATAAAAAACCCAACTTGCTGATGAATTGGGCAGTTGAATGGACTTATTTTCACAGATAAAATGAATAGATCTATAATTGAGGAAGCACCCACCGGATTCATTCGTCTCTGACGGGCTCGTGGGTTGTACTATAGTATGTGATTCTTTCTTTTTGTGATGAATGACGATACATTCATCAAAAACTACTGTTTGTTGTACATTTGTATTTTTTTTTCCAGAGAGAGAATAAAATTCATTTTTGAGTACAATAATTGCTTAGTTCTGCAGTTACTGTAAAAGCTGCAGGTGGCAGGTAGCTGCTGAGAAATTACCACACGTTCTGATGATATAATAGTAGAACGATGCTTCCTGCAATGAAGATTGGCGGTCCTCACTGATTTTCGATTTGGATAGATCATGGCAGTTCATTGTTTGGCCGATGATGGATTGGAGCAACAGACACAGCTTCACTGATATAAATGCATTATAAAAATTGATATATTGCCATGAATCTGTGGATATGTACTGATTGGGATGAGTATATCCAGGGTTTGCTGGATCTGTTTTGTAGAAAATCTGTCTGCATTTTTATAAATTTGTGATGATAAACATGTGCACCATCACCAGTTCAGAGATTGGAGCTTGGAGAGGTGCATTTAGTGCAATTTTCTAAATACACGAGGCAGGTTAGATGGCTTTGAGCTAAGTCGCTTCCTTGTTTTTTTGTTTTAACATGGACACTTGGTATCCTGGCTAACCTTAGAGAATTACAAACCATGCTGATCCCAAAGGATCAAACTCGTAACCTTTGATGATGCCGAAGCAACTTCTATCATTTGATCCAAACTCTTGGTTGGGTTAAGTCAATTTATGTTGCAAGTGTTGCAACAGCCAACTACTAATTTATGAATTTGGGTGGATTTAGAGTATGTTATCCCTTTATCAGTGAGGGGAAGCCTAATCTGTAGTATGTGTGTGTTTGGAATGGCTTATTTTTGTCCAAAACGTGCTTATAATTCGTGATTCACGGTATACGAGGTAAGTATATGAGAGGAGTTTTTTCTCGGCTTGCGTAATAAGTACGTTTTTCCTGTACAAAACACTTAAACAAACAAGCCCTATATTGGAGTGTCACGTCATGGCAAGGAGAATCTGAAACTGGATTTTGCTTTGGTAGTTTACAAGGGTCAAAATATTTTATTTCTTGATTTACTGAAAGAAAATATTTTTGGAGGATGATGGCAGAACCCAGAAGGAATCCAAGCCAATTTGTGCAGTAACCTTGTGGGGCTTAAAGGGGTGAAAAGGCATTAAAAAATTTGCAGTAAATGGGGAATCTGTCACTTTTGTCCTTTGCTCTATATGTAAAACAAGCAGGGAAATTAAAGAAGAGTGGCCCTACTCATTCTTATTTAAAGGCCTTTAGCCCTTTAGGATTATTAAAGTTGGGCAAAATAAAAAAACAAAAAATCAGAAAAAGGGTTTAAGAGTTGAGACGTACAACTGATACAAGCTTTCCAATTGTTTCATGGACGAATATATTAAAGAACTTTCAACAAAGTGAGTGCTGGTGTATCTATTATTCTTTGCTTGGAGGAAACTACCTACCTAGGCTGAATTAATAAAGCTGTGTAGATACTAAGCGTACTGTTTTTAAATACACAAGTGTGACGGTGCCAAAAAGTATGATTTTAATTTATAGCACAAAGCCATCTCTACTTCATTTTTTCTGTAGCTGTTCATCCAGGTACCATTGAAAAGGGGAGGGCCAAATCATGAGGCTCACTAGGGCAGGACTTGATATTTAGAAATAAAAAAGTTCATATCACCAAAAATAAGTTTATTAAAAGAAGAAGAAGAAGCCATTTTGAAAGCAATTCAAAGTGGGAAAAAATGATCATGGTATTAAATAAATGCTAACATCATGTGCAAGCTTCATTTGTTGGCAGCCTCCCAAGGTCAACTTATTCCGGTAGGCGGTATACCGAGAAAATGTAGGTAAATTACACACATTTTGAAAGACCCCTTATTTTAAACTTCAATACTGCATCACTAATTAAAAAAGAAAAACTAATTTTTAATGAACTGGAGCTTACCTTAATTTGACAAGGGAAGCAGCAGTCTCACGTGCCTAGGTTTTAAGGAGTGCTTTGAGGATTATTCTTACTAGTTTACTAGTTTGCTCTGGAATAGGAGTAAAATACAGCAAAAAATTGAATTCCTATAGAAAGAGATGCCCGCATTTAGTGTCTGATACTCTGAGAATACCTTCAATAGGAGGATATCTATACTTAAAAGAAAAAAAAAACACAGCAGGAACATGAACAGCTACTACACATGTTCCAAATGATATCCCAAAAAAAAAAAGGGAAAAATTCTATTTAAAAATTGTATGAACTTGCAAAACCCACTGTTAACATATGAAAATGACATAAATATGATAAGTATTAAATTGAGATTTTAAAGTGTTGATGTTTTTATCATTTTACCTATCAATTTTTTTTTAAAAAAAAGAAAAGGTGCCCCTTATCGGAACACCACCGCCAATGGAGGCCTTTTTTGGGGGTTTTCTTTTTTGAAAAAAAAATGGTTGAAGGGGGCAAAGGGTTGAATCAACCCACCCCACCCCACCCCCCCCCCCCCCACAAACAAATAGCCACCAAGCTCCTTTTTCTACACACACATATGTATAATATAAATGAAGGCATAATTACTTTAACAAAATCAATAATGAAAATGACAAAATATGTAATAGTATTGACTAAACAAATAATGAGATTGACTAAACAAATAATATATGTATATATATGTATGTATATGTATAATATAAATAAAGGCATAATAGTTTTAACAAAATCAGTAATGAATATAACAAAATGTGTAGTGGTATTGACTAAACGAGTAATATATACACACATTATATATGTGTGTGTGAATGCGCGCGCGTGTATGAATGTATGTATAATATAAATAAAGGCATAATGACTTTAACAAAATCAGTAATAGAAATAACAAAATGCGTCATGGTATTGACTAAATGTAACACACACATATGTATAATATAAATAAAGGCATAATGGCTTTAACAAAATCAGTAATAGAAATAACAAAATGTGTAATGGTATTGACTAAATGAGTAATATATATACATTAATACCATTACGCATTTTGTTAATCTCATTACTCTTTTAGTCAACACCATTACGTATTTTGCTATTTCCATTACTGATTTTGTTAAAGTCATTGTGTCTTTATCGATATTATATATATATATATATATATATTAATGTATGTCTATTACTCGTTTAGTCAATCCCATTACTCATTTAATCAATCTTATTCCTTATTTAGTTAATACCATTACGCATTTTATCATTTTCATTACTGATTTTGTTAAAGTTTTTATACCTTCATTTATATTACACACACATATGTTAAAGGAGTTTGATGGCCTAATGGCCACCAAGCCCTATGGGGGTGGGGTGAATTCAATCCCACCCCTTGCCCCCCTCAACCATTTTTTTAAAAAAAGCCCCCCTCCCCCAAAAAAAAGGCCTTGGTGTTGAAGCTCAGGCAGCCAACCAGTGGTGTTGCTATGGTAAGGGCACCTTTTCTATTTTTTTTTTTAAAAATTAAGGGGCAAAATGATAAAAGCATTAACACTTTAAAATCTCAATTTGATACATGTCACTTTTATGTCATTTTCAAGTGTTAACAAATTTTTGTGGATTTTGTAAGTTCATGTGATATTTAAATGGAATTTTTACAAAAATGAATTATATATATATATATATATATATATCAATCATTAATAATATATTTTTGAATGGTTAATCATTAATAATATTAACAGGTCAAGAAAAATCAATAATAATATTAACAACAATAATTTTCAATATAAGAGTGGCCATGATTTTACTTTTTGTTTCTAACGTAAAATCATTTACTTCAAGAGTTGAGGATAATATACCCCGATAGACAAAAGAAGATATTCATTGTTAATCTCAGTTTCCTGAAGTATTATTATTTGGGCCATTAGCCCAAGAAAGCAAGTTTCACAAAAAAAAAGCAAACAAGACGCAAAAGATTGTCCATTAAACCATGGCCCAACAATGCATGTCATACATTTTATTTTATTTTATTTATTATTGTTTATTTGAGTTCCCTCGTAGTGTTTGGATCAGTTGAACTTTGTCGAGATTGGCAAAAACAAAAAAAAAAACGGTTGAACTTTGTCAAGACTCAAGAACCATGCATGATTCATCGCTATCTAGCTTGCAGGTGGCAGTGCACGTGTCTTCCTCTCACGCTATTTTAATTTCTTAAATTTATCTTCAATTTTATTTCTTTCTAATCTTTTTTAGGGAAAATCTCTCAAAAAGAACTTTTAAATTAACAAAAGACGTAAAGGTGTTCCGAAATTCTATATCCCAGATCTGTGCGAGTGTCTGAACTGGAATATTAGAATTCGAGACAAAATGACGTGCGTGACCCTGGAAGTTTTGAAATTGAAAAGCGTTGAGGGAGGCGTGATAATGATGCTAAAACCCATCCAGGACCATTCATCTTCTCTGTCTTCATCGGTGCCGTTGGTCGACCCTGGATCCGTGGCCTTGGATTGCTATAGTCCACAACATTTAATATTTTGTGTTTCTCTGAACTAAATCCTGTTGTCAAAAATGAGAAGTACCAAAAGTTAAACAATATCAATAACTCCGATGCCATGAGTTGAGATAAACTAGAAAGAAAACATAGTGAAATCTTGAGCACTCGTCATCTTCTTCTCGGTTGCCAACAACTCTGATGTCATCACCCCCAACAACTCGCCATCTTCTTCTTTTATAGGATCCTGTGTATATGAGCTAAAAAACAGGGATAAACAGAGAAGAGATTGTTAAGAACACTTAAGTGATCATAACAAGTAATGAATAAGTTTGGAAAATCACTCGAATTGTCTGAGTCTTGACCCAATCACTTCCTAGGAAAATTTAGTAATGATCGCAGCCACCGAGTTGTGAAAGTCTCAGACAATTCGAGTGATTTTCCAAACTTATTCATTACTTCTTATGATCACTTGAGTGTTCTTAACAATCTCTTCTCTGTTTATCCCTGTTTTTTAGCGCATATACACAGGATCCTATAAAAGAAGAAGATGGCGAGTTGTTGGGGGTGATGACATCGGAGTTGTTGGCAACCGAGAAGAAGATGACGAGTGCTCAAGATTTCACTATGTTTTCTTTCTAGTTTATCTCAACTCATGGCATCGGAGTTATTGATATTGTTTAACTTTTGGTACTTCTCATTTTTTGACAACAGGATTTAGTTCAGAGAAACACAAAATATTAAATGTTGTGGACTATAGCAATCCAAGGCTACGGATCCAGGGTCGACCAACGACAACGATGACGACAGAGAAGATGAATGGTCTGTTTTAGTGCCATTATTACGCCTCCCTCAACGCTTTTCAATTTCAAAACTTCCGGGTCACGCACGTCATTTTGTCTCGAATTCTAATATTCCAGTTCAGACACTCACACTGATCTAGGATATGGAATTTCGGAACACCTTTACATCTTTTGTTAATTTAAAAGTTCTTTTTGAGGATTTCCCCCCTTTTTTATGCATATTTCTTTCTAATCTAATTGCAAGGTATATTTTGCAGTGTTGAAATTTATCTTAAATTAAACTAAATCAACCCTCTCCGTTATTTTACAAGGCGAGGAATTTATCATTCTCAGAGAGACACAATTTTAATTTGACTTCTCTGGAAATCACGATCCCTTTATAATAATAAATGTGTATGACATCTAAGCCAGCCAAGCCATGTGATTTTATGGCTCCTCTCTCATTTCACTGTTCATATGAACAGTGACGGCTTGCATTGGGCTTTGTGTCGGAGCTGTAGGTGGAGTACAAGCCATATATATTTTCCTGCACCAGAATAAAAACGAACTTCAGTAACGTGGGCAGGCATTATATATAACAAAAGAAGGAAAAAACGAACTTCACATTTATACTCCAGTCATATTAATTACCAACAAAGGGAATTCATTTTTTGACACATTCATTTTCCTACTTTCAATTTCAATCATTATATATAATGGGAATTCATACTTTGACACATTTATTTTCCTGCTTTCAGTCAATATATATAACCATCTGCTGAAAAAATGAACTTCACAATTATACTCCAGGCATAATAATTACAAAAAAAGGGAATTCATCTTTTGACACATTTATTTTCCTGTGTCAATCACGTGGGTGGGCCTTATATATAACAAAAGCTAGCAAAGGGTTTGTGGATTGTTTTCCTAGGAAGTATGCACGCCCCTTCAGGTGATTTCCCTTCATTTGAATAATATAATGACATAAAAAAATATAATATATTTTTCAGGCAATATGTGATTGGTGTACACAAAATCTGTTCAGTTTAAATAGATGTCATTCTCATTCCCACACCCTCACGCCCAAACATTCTCATCAAATCCTTTCGGTTGGGGTTCTCTCTCATTCTCATTCCCACACCCTCACGCCCAAACATTCTCATCAACGCCCATTCATCTTCCAGTTGGAGGACAAGTAGTTAAGTTGTTGTATAGTGAGGTTTTTGTTTTTTTTTTTTGTGTTTGTGGGATGTTGATCTAACATCAAGTACATCTCACCAGTGCGATCAGGTACGTTTGAAAGGTGATAGTGCAGTTTATTCATGGTTGGAATATCAACATTTTAAAAAGATGCAGCACTTGGTGTTGATTGTCCAGTATGGTTTGATCAAGAAGGAAGGAGGTATAACAACTACAGTCTTTTATATTGTTATTACATCCATGTTTGAATGTCTGAATAAAGGATGCTATGGTTTCTTGTAATTATTGCTGCTGCAGATGAGATTTCAATTGGAAACTACAACTATGCAACTAGAGTTTTTTTGGAACCCTACATTTAATGACATTCTTCCTATGAGGAGGGAATTACTTGCAAGGGCAGCAAGGACATGAAGATGTAGGTTAGCCACCAATTAGGGTTCCTGTTCAGTGTTGTATGGTATTTTATGTGTCTTTGGTTGTAGTGGTTATTGTATTGTGTATGTACCTGCCATTTGTGATGGTTGGAGTGTATTTTGTACAAGTGTAACTGGGTGCTATATGTCAGTACTCATATTATATGGTAGTTATCATTTTATAATGTCACTCATTGTCTCAAAGAGTCCAAGCATGTTTTAAACTATCCAAGTAATGCATGAAATAACAATGTTATGGTTGTATGTTTTAAAAAAACATTCAAACAGTTATCAAAAAAGACATTGAACCAGATAATGTGCACCGTTAAGCACCGCAGAAACAGTTGACGTGATATGCACTTGAACTTAAAATGTTGGATTGAGGTTAGGTTCTTCTCACATTTTTCATTGACAAGTTAACTTTATTAATGAGAAATGTGAGAAGAGCATGGCATTATTTCTAGAGGAGCTTTTGATACGTGGTTACAAGGGTATTCAGCTTGTGATACATGAGGTTAGGTCTTTTGCATTCTAAGGTTGTGAAGTAAATTATTGACATATCAGTGGCTATGTAGTTAGTTACTACTATCAGGTTAGGTCTTTTCCATTATGAGGTTAGGTCTTTTCCATAGTGTTGTGTTGAACAGAGGTGGGTATGTAGTTAGTTACTACTATCATAAATGTTGACCACTATGAAGAGGTTAAAAGATTGTGAACTTAAAAGTATTAATATTCATTATGGTAGAGCAGTAGTGATTTTTCACTGGGTGTTTTGTTGATATATGGCGGCTCTGAGGTCTTTTGAATAGAAAAGAACAGGCATCAAACTGGATCTAGCTATAGCAGACTGATTTGAAGTTACTTGTATTTGAAGATAATGGTTTTGATTTGAATTGTTGGGTTTTGGTTTTCTCCCTATCATTTAAAATGTTAGAGTAGGGTGCTAAAAACAAATAAAAAAGCTCTTCATCCGTTGGGTTTTGGTTTTCATCATTGGATATCTGTTTTATTTTATCCAACTCTGTCTTACCAAGAGTTGACAGTTGGAAAAGATGGGGAGGAGGCTAAATGTTGCATACGTTTATTGACCATTGGATATAGTCTGCTGTTAGGTAGGTTATTGCTTGTATGAAAGTGATTTGTATCGGGTATTGTGTTGACAGAATGTCAACCTCAAAAATTGGGACTAGTACAACTTTATTAATGAAAGTACCAGCCTTCATAATTTGCTGTCAAGGAACGTTTTTGACCATTGGTTATTGTCGTCTGCTGTTAGTTAAGATTTTCTTGTACATCTATGAGTTGTATGAGGTTTTGTATAGGGTTTTGTGTTGACAGAATGTCAACTACAAAGACTGGCAATAAGCACAGCTTTTTAAATGAATGTACCAACCATCATAATATGCTGTCAAGGTTCAGACAGACTTTCTGATCAAGTTAGAAAACAAACTATATTAAGTATATATCTTTTTAACACAACAAACATATATGAGTGCTGATTCCAACTTACCGGCTCTTTCTGATTATACTTCCCAAGCAGACACATTATTACAGGTTCAACTCCAATTGCCTGAAATATGAGATCCAACATAAATATTTGTCCTGAATTTTTTCTCCATAATAGATTAAAATTAAAACATAGACATCCTATTTGATTTTATTCATCATATTGATGATAGCTAATAGATAATCAGTCAACTATGACGTCAATAAAAATTGGTTATTACTCCCTTGAATGTGAATTCTAATTCTAAATATATGAATAAGATAGTTAGTTTAAAAAAATTAAATAGATTGGTCAATTTAGGAATCCATTTGTTAAGTCCATAAGATATGATTACCGTTGTTGTTTTTTATTTGGATATTGTTGTTGGTAAATAATATTTTGTTGAGCAGCCTATTGGAGATATGTAGGGGCTTGGGGCTCAATCCTCAAAGGAACGTTGGCAAGTATTTCTTAAGTCATCTTAACTTAAGCCCTCACCTCTGCCAGACTATAATGTGAGAGTAGTTTCCATTGTTTCAAAGCAACGTTTTTTGACCATTGGTTATAGGCCATAGCTGTTAGGTAAGATTTTACTTGTACACCTGTGAGCTCTATGGGTTTTGTATAGGGTTTTGTGTTGACAGAATGTCCAATACAAAGACTGGCGACAAGTTAAGATCTGCCTATATCTTGCAAACACAGACCTCACCCGAGCATGTTAAGATCTGCCTATATCTTACATTGAACCTGATGAGAATTGACAGGTTAATCTAATATTAAATGGTATAGGCCATATAAGAAAGTTTACTACAAAAACATGAATCGTGAAGTTATAAACTTTTCCTTTAATGATATGTTTGCATAGCAATATCCCAGTTCCCAACTTCAGATTTTGACATTGACTTGAGTGAATCATATTTTGTTCAGCAGCCTATGGTAGACTTGTAGGGGCTCGGGGCTCAATTTTCCTTAAGAGTTCAGATTATGGCAGTAGTTTCCAAGGAATGTTGGCAAATTTTGGTTAGCCGAGCCAAGCCATGTTCTGTTTTGGCTTCTCACTGATTTGAAAAGTCATCTTAACTTAAGAGTTTAGCTTTGCCAGGCTATAATGTTAAGATCTGTCTACATCTTGCAAGCACTGACCTCACCCAACAAAACTCACTTTTACCAAGCCCTCTTACTTATTCCAACCGATTCATTATATTTTCTTTGCACTATCCCAGTTCCCAACTTCAGATTTTGACATTGACCTAAGTGAATCATATTTTGTTTAGCAGCCTATTGTAGACTTGTAGGTGCTCGGGGCTCAATTGTCCTTACGAGTTCAGATTAAGGCAGTAGTTTCCAAGGAATGTTGGCAAGTTTTCGTTAAGTCATCTTAACTTAAGAGTTTAGCTTTACCAGACTATAATGTTAACCTTTCTTGGCTATATCTTGCAAACAGTGACCTCACCCATGCATGTTAAGATCTGCCTATATATTACATATAAATATAACCTTTTCCCATCCCATTATTGCTCTGAAACACAAAGGTTGAAAAATGAGTTCTGTTTGAAATTATTTCCCCTGCCCCTTTGTTCCCCAAAAACCTGAAAGATTGAAAATATAAGGCCATGCACCAACTGCATGAAAACGTACCCTCATATATCAGAGTATACTGAAGGACTCCTTGCTCTTGAGTAATTCATGTTGACATACTCCATTGACAGAACACCTTTATCAGAACACAAATCTATTAGTAACACATCTAACTCTAAAATTAAATGGCAGAGGCCATTTCAGATAATTTACTACAGAAGCATGCATCGTGAAGATGGAAAAAATAACATTTATATGTTTTCACAGCAAAATTTAATATCTGGTTTAATAAAATAACATATTACAGGCTCAACCATCAGCAAGCAGGCAATAATGCATGTTCAGATTTGTTTGTATAGCATCCTATTGTAGAATTGTAGCGGCTCAGGGCTCAATAGTCCTTAGTAGTTCAGAGCTAAAGCTGCCAGACTGTCATGGAGAAAGTAATTTACACGAAATGTGCCAGACTTCACAAACGCCTTTTTCAAGGTGTTTCAGGTTAGTAACCAGTAGATATTATAAAGGCTTTTTTCAATGATTCACAAATTAGCCCATACATTTTTGGATGCATTTTATTAATTTGAAGGGATTGCATCCCCGTAGGCCCAACATGTCAACCTTGTGTGTGCTTTCATGCTTCTATCCCGCCATTCCCACCCAACCTCCTCTTCATATTGTTGGTGCTTAAAAAATGAAATCTAAAGCAACAAAATGAAATCTAAAGGAACAAAATTTCGGAAAGAATATTAAATTAAGCACTAAAAAATCATTGGAAAAATAAAATTTCAAACCTGCTCTTGAGCCTGCATGGCAGCTGTATGGCTATCTCCAGTAAACATAGAAGTCTTGATACCCAGTAAGTTTAGGTACTCTATACCTTCTACTACTCCAGATCGGCAAGCATCTGAAAAAATAATATCAAAGTCAAATAGGAGTTGCTGCTAAGTATATATTGCCAATAGTCTTTTCTCATTGACAGCCACCTTCTAAAGGATGCATAGTGGTTGCAAGAAGGCAGAAAAACAGTTCAATACAAAGAGGAAAGGACAAATAGCATAATTGCCAGTCACCTCCAACCCTAACCCTCCACCAACAATTACAAAAGTTTAACAATGTAGACATGCTTCATAGAGAACATTCATCTGATTGACGAAAATTATGGAAAGCTAGAAGTCTATGACCACCAATATGCATTCCCAGGGAAATGAATCAAGAATTCATAAATCTCTCTTCAGCCACAATCTCACCATTGTTGGAAAAGCACACTCTGAACATCATGCATCAATACCAAATCTTATTAAAATGTCCCAACTATTTAGGCGTACAGATTAATAACCTCACATTAAGAACCTTAATTCAAGATCCATGCAGTACAGTTCCACCTCTCAGGCCTTGAGAGGAAGAGAACAGCCACCTAATGAATTGATTATGCTTCTAACAAAAGACATATTTAAAGCCAGTAATAGCGCTGAATGCAAAAGACAGACATCACAGCATTCTTCAGAATTTTCAAATACAATGACGTTACTTAATTTCTAAATTTCAGTGAAGCATACAGTTGTAAACCAGTTTCAAAGTGTCCTATCTCTTCTTTTTTTCCTTAGATTGATTTATTGTATTATCCTACCATTAACATGTTCTAGATTTAATTATAGAAAACTCTATGTAATCAAGAACAGAGTTCTCATATCAGAAGTATAGACACAGCATGAATACTGGAAATTATGTTTATCTCCTGTAATGATTTAGGAGTATAACAACACAACTCGAACCACCAATTTTGCAAACAAATCAATAAACCTCAAATGTCCAGCAGAGGCACCCAATGATTTGCAATTTGTTTAGCAAAGGCCAATCACCAAGTTATGCAAAATTAAACATATTAATAATAATAATAATCATAAAGTACTTCACTATAGAGTCAGCAAAATTACACATGCAAGCAAGGTTGAGAGCCATGGTGTAAGTTATTATCCATCAAAACGTAATACAGAAAAGTAACATTGTTTAAAAAGTATCTAATCACAGATAGGTTCAGCTGCAACTCACTTCATAGAAAGCATAAAACATTGGCTGTTGAATTACGGTTCAAGTGTGATAAGCATCCAAGGTTCAAGTCTTAGCTTATGCTAGCTGATATGCTGAAAAGTTTCTCCATAGACTTTAAGAGCCAGGGCAGAGAAGTTTGTAAAATGTAATTAGTAAAAAAATTTTAAGGCCACAGACAGTTTGTGCAAAAGGTGGAAGATAAATCATTCTGAATGGTACATTGCCAAAACAACTCAAGACTACAGATAAGTTCATAGTAAACAAAACAATACTGCGGTTTTCACATAATGTAGGAGTTGGATCCCTTGAAATTTTTCATGGCTAAAACCTTTCCTCTTAACTCATGTGTAAACGAAGCCATTCTTATCTACCGCCACTGCCCAAGAAACAAATATCAATAAGACATTGTAACTGAGGCAGTAAATGAAGTAAAAAATGCACCAAGTAGTGATATTTAATATATTAAATTATAAGACCACTGTTGCCTTGGCTTAAACATTGAAAGAGGAAACGAATAACAAAGAGATAATAGTACAATTTTACATGGAAAATAATTTTACAACAGAGGTAAAGGAACTAACAAATAACAAATTGAGTTGACTCTTGAATTTTCTTCAAGATAATGAAGAAACAAAGAGATAATAGTACAATTTACTATTTATATTCGTGGCCTTGCGGTTTTCATAAATAAATTATTTGTCAAAAATTTGAGACTACAAATGAAACAATTAAAACTCTGTTACATGCTTTAAGGACCAAATGAAACAAGATTATAACACATAGGAGGAGAGAGAAACCTGCTCCCGTATCTTCCTAACAACCATATTCAGACTAAGCCTCCCTTTAATTCTTCTTTCTTCAGGGTCAAAATGTATATCGTCATCATATAAGCCATCCATGTCAGAGCTTTGTCCCTGAGAAAGCAACATTATTAGTTCCTCTTAACTCATGTGTAAACGAAGCCATTCTTATCTATCGCCACTGCCTAAGAAACAAATATCAATAAGACATTGTAACTGAGGCAGTAAATGGAGTAAAAAATGCACCAAGTAGTGATATTTAATATATTAAATTATAAGACCACTGTTGCCTTGGCTTAAACATTGAAAGCATAATTCACATTCAAAAGGTTGGGGATCTTGAAGAAAATTCAAGAGTCAACCCAATTTATATCCTATAAAATAGGAATAGGAAGAGCAAATTAAGCTTAAAAAAAAGTGTTGTTTACTCCTCAAAAACATGGCCATCTCAGTAGTAAACAAAGACCCCAAACACAAGGCATCTTAATAGATTAATTAGCCCCACAACATACCGTAGCGCTGCAAGTTCAGAGGTCTGCATCTGAATACCAAAGGAACGTGCTTGCAACATTGTAATAAGAATCTAATTGAGAATCCTGAGCGGCGGACTTGGTCTGCATCTGAGAGGTGTTTTTTGGAAGAGTAATTAAAAGAATTTGTATTGAATATACAAATTAAAGGAATTTGCATTGAATATACAAATTAAAGGAATTTGCAACATGCACACAAGTTCATATATTTTTCATGGAAAATAATTTTACAACAGAGGTAAAGGAACTAACAAATAACAAATTGAGTTGACTCTTGAATTTTCTTCAAGATAATGAAGAAACAAAGAGATAACAGTACAATTTACTATTTATATTCGTGCATTTGCGGTTTTCATAAATAAATTATTTGTCAAAAATTTTTGAGACTACAAATGAAACAATTAAAACTCTGTTACATGCTTTAAGGACCAAATGAAACAAGATTATAACACACAGGAGGAGAGAGAGACCTGCTCCCGTATCTTCCTAACAACCATATTCAGACTAAACCTCCCTTTAATTCTTCTTTCTTCAGGGTCAAAATGTGTATCATCATCATATAAGCCATCCATGTCAGAGCTTTGTCCCTGAGAAAGCAACATTATTAGTTCCGCTCCTCAAAGAAAGTAGAACACTCGGGCTTTGGAAGCAAAGAAAAAGTTTTCAAAAAATTCAATTCTTCACAGCGTATTGAGAAACTACCCAATACAAGCCGATTCGTCAATTAGTCCAATTGGAATTTAACCTAAGGTAAAAACACAGATAAAGAAAGCTGAGACGTGCGTGGCTGATAAATATTGAGTTACCAGTACTACCATATCTGTGTAAGACATATGATTAGTCATAAGTGTAATAGGTATAAAAATTAAATTAATGAAAATACATAATTTTCAGCTATCGCTTGTAGCAAAGTAGATGCCTCCTCTCTCAGATTTTGCATCTGAGGTGGTCCATCAACACACACATCACATCTGTATGGCAGCATGTCCGTTAGAAAATGCCAAAATATAAAGGTTTAAATGGATTGGTAAAGTAATATCACCATTAAGACCATCAAAGCCACAGTGCTAAGAAAAAAGTAGATTAGGGATATAGCCCTTATCTACAAAGCCACGTGAATTGGCAACTTTAATGTACATACAGGATTTCCTCTAAAATATTCCATAGCATAGAAAAATTTTAACTAAATTCAGAAATATTCCATAATGGTGGAGACGAAGTGGGCTTACATGAGACACTTTTCATTATGGAAGTCCTCTCCAAAGTACTTCACTAGAGTCTCTGCCCTACAAGATGAAGTATTCATTCCATATCTGCATATGCAATGAAATATTCTTTGGTAAATGCTAATACAAACAAGACATCTGTAAAAAGATCTGTTCACCGATTCAAACCTGAAACAATCAGACAACATGACATAGGCACGTTTTAACTGATCTTCACTTCTATGACTGGGCAAAAGTGACGGTTCCCTTGATAGGTTTGCATAAAGAACTGGTTGTGAAGCAATAGAGACAAAGTAAATTGCCAAAACTCCAGAGAACAAAGAATAGCAAAGTAACTATGCATCCAAGGTGATGAAGAATATTAATTTGTCGCCAGTTCTTGAACTTACTGCAATCTGCTAATTTACCATCTCGTCCAGCCCGACCAGCTTCTTGGTAATAGGCTTCTAAACTCTGATCATGTCAAATTAAACCAATGATATAGGAGTGAATTAAAATAAAATCAAGATTCAGTAAGTGAAAACATTAAATTAATAAACCCCGTTGGATTAAGAATAAACACCGTTGGTAATAGGCTTCTAAACTCTGATCATGTCAAATTAAACCAATGTTTATAGGCGCAAATTAATAAACACCGTTGGATTAAGAATATGTCGAGATGGCTTTACGAAAAAATGGAATATGTCGATATGATCGTCTTTGCCGTTCGCAAGTCCCAACTCTTCCCGGACAGAAATCAGTAGCCCCAATACCTTCGGTCTCCTGCTCTCTGCATCGCCGGCGTCTTCTGTGTCCATCACTGTGTCCTTTCTGTTGAAGCTGAAGCTGAACTGCTGAAGTCTGAGAAGCTCCATGGATGAACCTTCTTCGCAGATGAGGAATTGGGAGGACGAACCTCCATGGATGCTGATGAATTGCCAAATTAGGGTCTGGATCTTTGTCTGGGCAGATGAGGAATTGGGGGAATGCCAATTATAGTGTCGGATCGGGATTGAGGAGTGGGTGTCGGTGAGAGGTGTCCAAGCTTTTTTTTGCCAGGTGTAGGGGTGACTAAGCTAGGTAGATAATAAAACGAGTCAAGAGTGATGCACGGGGTACTGGAAGTGAAAAGTAATAAATAAATAAATAAATATGTGGGTTTTTTAACTTTATTCATTCTTGATGTGAGGATCAGATGTTTTTTTTTTTTTTTTGTTATGGCATTTAATTTCCTGGTCAAAAGTTTAGCTATGGCATTAGGTTCTTGAATTTTTTAAATAGAAATTTTCTTGCTTTTATTTAGAATAAATAATTGGTAGTCTTATATTTGTTTTTGGAGTTGGATAGTAGAGTTATTTTTTTGGATAGAGTGGTTCCATTTTTTTAAATAAAATTATTTGGTTATTTTTGCCCTCATGAAAATCACAATTTGGCGGATTTCCCATTATGAAGGGAGGTTAAAAGTAGGTGAGTTGATGTATCTTGTGTTGTTAATTAATGTGTGTAAGTTTAATCCTTTGTATGTGATGACTCTTATGTTTGGTTATGATTGCAGTCCCTGATGAGGTTCGTTACAAAGAAATATATTTTGAATATAACGCCAATCCAAATGTCGAGAATGGAGATAGCGGTAATGAGTCTGAATCTCCCGAAAGTTAGGTTTGGTCTGTAAAGATTTGTCACAAGTATTTTGTCATCAGTGTGTGACATATTTTTATTTATAGGTGTGTGCATTGGTGGTTTTGATTTATTGGATGACAACAACGAAGTTACATTGGAGGCAATGCATGTTAAGAGAAATGAAGTACATGGTTAGTGGTAAATGGTTGATTTGTTCATGAGGTTGTGTTTATTTTTTCATTAATTTATTTTGGTTTGTCTATTTTGAAGGCTACATCGACGAAGGAGATGCGACATATCGTTGCCAATCATGTGGTGTTAGGTTAAGGTTCAATGAAAAAGTTGGAAATTCAAGTTCATTGAATGCTCCATCATTTTCAATATGTTGCCTTAAAGGGAAAGTTCAGTTGCCATTGATGACAGCTCCGCCAAGTGAACTACATAGCTTATTCTTTGACAAAGGAAAACCTGAATCTAAGAATTTCCATGAAAACATAACATCATATAACAATATGTTCTCATTTACTTTTATGGGTGGGAAGATTGATTATTCCAATAATAGGGGCGGTGGTCCATACACCTTTGTTCTATCTTGGATGAATTACCACAAGATTGGGAGTTTTCTACCTCCTGAAGGTCAGAAGCCAGTTTATTCTCAACTGTATATATATGACCCAGATAATGAAGTCTCAAATAGTATAGAAGCCTGTTTTCACACATAGACAGTTGTATGTTGCACTTTCAAGAGTTAGGAGTATTGGGGGCTTGAAGATTTTATTACATGATGATGGTATGACATCCAAAAATGCAACAACTAATGTTGTGTATAAGGAGGTATTTAGGAACCTGACATAACATAGTTAATGAGGGTGTATTAAACACAAATGTTTAGGTTAGTTGCTTCGTGGAATGTTTTTGTAATGAGGATGTCATGTATTTGAGGTGAACATATTTTGTGTATCCAGTTCGTTGTATGTTTGTATTTGAAGAAAATGCTTCCCGCGCATCGCGCGGGGGAGTAAATGCTAGTTGAAATTAATAAAATAATATTCACTCGTGGATCTCGCTCCTCGTGCGACGAAAGAACCTATTTGAGGCCTCGGAACACGCAATTGGTAAAAAAATTTAAATCACTCCACAGACACCATTTCTATTCATCGTTGATTCTTCAGGTTTCGATTCAGAGAAGATGAAGATGATGATGAAGACCGAGGTATTTCTGCAACTTCTACTATTGCTTGCCCTAGGAATCGGAGCGACTCTCTCCGTCGCAGAGATTCAGTCTTCTTCTACTCCACGACCTCACGCCGCCGAATCCTTCAATGTCAGCTATATCCAGGTATATTTGCCTCACAAACCTCTTTTCGTGATTTTAATTTCTCGCTCTTTGATTCCGTAATCCACTGTTTCATCGTTTATGAACTATGATATATATATAGCCTGTGAGTTTCCTTCTTAATTTCTTTGGTTCGTCGTGATAAAGATGAAGACCGTAGAGAGCTGTCCTTACAGGGTGGTTATATCTACGAGCTGTATGTCTCCTGTACGTACAAAGGATCAGATCAGTATTGCTTTTGGGGATGCTTCTGGCAATCAGGTCTATTTTTTACTAAGTTGGATTCATCAATGTTTTTTTATTGCCTTTGCTAAAACATGAGGTCCAATTTTAATTCGGGATTTAGTTGTCCTGAGAATATATTACTATTCTGGGAGTTCAAGCCTTTTGGTTCTTTAAACAACATTTGAAATTTAATGGCGGTAATTACCTCCCAATCAGCCAGGAGATGGAACTTGCATCTTTTGGGGATCCTAATGGCAGTTTACTCTTCTTGTAGTACTCTCTTATACTTTCGAGGGGGCATAAATTGATCCTAGGATTGTGGGGAAAGTTTACCTCAAAAGTTTTCATTGATGATTTTGTCCGAAAGTGTTTTAGGAGGTAATTTGTCCGGGAGTTTTAAAATGGGAGTAATTTTATCTTGATGTTTATCTCATTTAATTTTAACCGTTAGTTAACTAAATATACTGTCTGATAGTTCACATATCATCACGTCATTTTTGTTAAGGTGTAAATTTATTTTGGAAGTCCGTATGTCATCTACTTCATTTTTTTTCAATGTTAGATTTAAAACTTTCAGAGTAAATTTATACCTTAACAAAAATGACACGTGGATTACCAACTCAACATATTTAATCAACTAATAATAAAAATTAACTAAGATAATAACAAGAGTTAAAATACTCCCATCTTAGAATTTATGAGACAAAATTATCTCCTAACACTTTTAGGATAAAATTACCTCTTGGTGTAAAAAATTTGAAAGCAAAATTATCACTTAACTTGATTCTATGTTGGTATATATATAGTAGGAAGAATAATGGTTTAACAAAAACTCTTGCTTGATCGCTACAGAATAACAGATCAGAGACTACGGTATCTCACTGAGTGATAAAGTACTTCTTCCTGTTCTTTTCAGAAGGGCCCGCGAATTACGCGGATAAAAAAAATAGTTAAAATTAGATAAAATTAATGAATAAGTAGAAAATGATCTCTTTTAGAAGGGTGCCTTTATTTATAAGAGATAAGTACGAGAGAAAAATAGAATTATAATAAGAGAAAATATAAAAAAAAGGTATTCTGGGAAAAAATATGAGGAGAGAGAATAAAATTAATTATAGGTAAAAAAAAGGTAATAACATTAAATGCTCAAAAAATTCTAAGTGGGCTTTTTTAAAAAGGAATAAGACAATTCAAAATCTAGACTTTTATAAAGAGGATAGACGGAGAATGAAGTATCAAGAATAGAACAATGAATTTTCATAGTGATATTGGGGAAAACAATACTCCCTCTATTTTTTATTATAAGTTTTAAATTTGTGAACGAGTATGCCTTAAAATATAATCTTTATTTTAGGTTTGTTTAAACATTTATTGTGTTTTTTCTTTCTTTTTAATTTTACCCATTGTTGACCGTATTTATTACATTTAAATGTGTGTGTTTGGGAGCTTTCCAAACCATGGTTTCAAATCATGGTTTGCGTAACCCGAGACAAAACTCCTCTCACAAACTTACCTCGTAAGTCGTAAAAGCTATTAAAAAAAGCTAATCCAAACACACAATATTCTCTTTTACTTGTCCTCTTTATCGATAAGTAGAAAAATAATATATATCTATTAACTTTAACTAATTTTAACTGTGTTTTTTATTAACACAAATAAATTATTTGAACCTTATGATAAATGACGGTTGAAGGGAGTAGTGGATTGATCGCTTCGGCCTTTAGAATCCCTGGTGACAAGTAGCCTATTATAGGACCAATTAGTAAAATCAAAAAGAAAGGAAGCCTTATTTTGGAGACGCATTTAACTAATTGAGGGATGCTTATTCTTGCTTCTTTTTTTCACATATTATTAATCAGATATATGCACCAAGACTGGATGATCCAACTTCAAGCGCATTTGAGCGGTGTTCTACAGATACATTTCAGTTAAATGGTCCATGTGCATACAAGATTTGCTACGTTTACTTGTACAGATATGGACACGATGGCTGGAAGCCAAAAAGTGTGAAAATTAACGGCCATAACACAAAGGCTGTTACATTTGAGTACGACACATTCATACCCCCAGAGACGTGGTACGGCTTTAATTTGTGCAATGTGCCTTCATCTTCACACCAACTATCTACCAGGGAAGGGTTTTTATATGCTGTTCTAGGGTTTGTTTTTAGTTTCTTGATGTATTATTAGATATATGATGAATTTCTTCACATCTATATATCACTCCAGTTCTCTCTACCTGGGAAACTTAATTAGTATTTACTCTGTGTGTGTGTGAGAGAGAGAGACATGTGTATTATTTACCTATGGTGTGATTCTGTGTATTATTCTATGGCTTGCTTGTATAGTCTGTGACTTGTTATGTCCTCACTGAAATGTTTCAATACGTGATGTTAAATTGGTTCTTGCTAGACAATTTAGATTACACTAAAATAGGAGTGGGAATGGAACTCACAATGAGCAAGAATTACTTCTTTTCCCTGGAGTCAGGAATACGGACCGGTTCTTCATGGGCTCGGGCCTAAACGGGCAGCCCCCAATTTTTAAAGCCTGTGGCCCTAAAGGGTTGGCCTTTTATGGGCTCGGACCTAAAAGGGCATGAACTCATTTTAATTAAAAAAAAAAATTCTTTTTCAAGTTTTACAATTTATTTATTATTTTGCTTTAAATTGAGATATATTATTTTTAAAACTCATAAATTTTTAGTTAAAATAATCATCTAATGTCCAAATTAGCCTATTTTTTAAAGTTTAAATGAATAAACCATTGTAGAAAATAAAATAAATCAAACCATTTAATAATTGTTTGCATGTTACTAATACTTTATTAGGTACTTAGGTGTCTCTTATATTGATAATTTGATATAATGATATTATATATATTAATTTAGTTTTAAAAAATATTAAACGAGCCTAAAAGGGTCAGCCTTACAAGGCTGCAGGAGGGCCGATTCTTTTAGGCCGCTTCTTTTTTTAGCCTCTAAATCATAAACCCAGCCCTTGAAGGGCTCGGGCTTCAGGCCGGCCCGATTTCCTGACTCTACTTTTCCCCTTTCCCTCCCTTTGGTTCTGGAGCATAATAATAAAATATTTTAGCGTTAAAAAGTACTCCATTCGATTCGAAATGTAAGACATAATTTGAAAGCGAATTTAGATTTCAAACGTAAGATTTTATTTTCAGCAAAGTTATTTGGATTATTTAGTGTATTCGGCTTTTTTTTTTTTATCAAAACCTTTTTGATTGGTTGCCGAACACTCAAAATTTTCCAAACTTAGGTTTTGATTAAACCTATATTTAAAATCAAAACCTAGGTTTTAGGAAAAGCTAGTTTTTTTTTTGCTTTTTCTTTTGTGTGGGTCCCACCCCCTCACTCGCATTGGTCCTTTTTTCTTATGTGGGCCCACCCCCTCTCATTTGTCCTTTCTCATTATGTGGGCCCCACACCATGAAAAAAAGATATTCTTACCATAATACACAAACACTCTTATTTTATCAAAATCATTTTTTTCTCATAATCTATTATGCTCAGAATCTATTCTCCAGAAGCTATTCTCCAAAAGCTAATCCAAACACACCCTATGTTATATATAGTTGTATAATTGTATAAATTTTTAAAATCAAATAGACATGGCCTGTTTATCTAAATATGTGTAGTAATAGGTCTGACCTAAGTCTAAGCCTAACCTATATGTACCAAATAGGTCAGGTTAGACTTTATGTAGGTTAGATTGTAGGCCCCTGCTAAGGACCTAGCCGATCCTTACCCGTAAGGTTGACCTATTTCTTTTCATAATTTCTATGAGATAATATATATAATAATTAGTTAAAGTATACATTTATTACTCTAAATTTATTTTACTATCAAGTTTTAGTTTAGTTCATGAATTTAAAAACATATACTTTTAGTAATTTAAATTTAACCCCTCAATTTCATTTAACCAAAAAAAAGGCAGACGGAGCAAGTTTAAATCATGATTCTTGAATTATATTAAAGAATTAAAATTTATACATATTTTGTCTACGGTTGGATTTAATTGCAGAACACGTCGTTTAAATTTGCTAGATCCCGGTTCAAATTTGTTGAATCAATATTTTTTATTTTGTTAAATTAAATTAACGGTGTTAATATTAAATCTCTAAAAGTACAGTTTTTAAACTTATCGGATCAAATTGAAATTCAAAGTAAATTTAGAGAATCAAACATATATTTTAATGTTGATAATTTAATATTGCAGCAATAGGCAGTTTAACACCATGTAGTTTTTATAAAGTAATTTAATTTATTTTTATTCTGAAAAGATATTACATACATGATTGATATACACTTAAAAGTTAAAACTTCGATTAAAATAGTAAATTAAACTAAAGATTCTCACTGGCCCCAAAAAAAAAAATTACACTAAAGATTCTAAATTGATAAAATCTAATACATATTAAAAATTCAAGAGTTCTTGATGTAAAAATAAAAAAATAAAAAATTCTGATATTTTGTTTTCCCCATCCAATGGTTAATAAATCACAATAAGTGAGTCTGGCAGGAACATAAAACCAGGAATGTTTGCTTCATTTTCTCCTGCTCTCCCTTCTCATTCCATGTTCATTGTTTGAATATTGATCCCATGTTGAAACAGAAGTGATAATTCTCTACCCCTTCTCTTTTACACATTTCTAACCCAGATGTGATTTTGGACCAGAAGGCCAAGAAGAAGAAGGATACCAAGAAGTGTAAAATCTTGGACATGAAGACCCGGCGTACAAGAATATTTATTTTGAACTTTCGGATATCAAAGCCCTTGCAAGAAAAGCTGAAGGAGAAAGGCATTCAATATCTATTTCCCATTCAAGCCAGGACTTTTGATACCATTCTTGATGGTTTTAATTTGATCGGTCGGGCTCACACTGAGCAGGTGTGTTCTCTTTTGTAGTTACTAATGCTTATAATTTCCTAGCTCTGATAGTTAGAGCATTTTTTTTAGAGATGGTTACTGAATATTGGTGCAAAAAATTTTTTGGAGCCAAAGGTTCAATAAGATCATCCGGTTACGCTCTATATTTCCTGCTTCTGCAATAATTGGTATCAGAGCCAAGGTTCGATATGAGGGAGAAAGGCATTCAATATCTATTTCCCATTCAGGCTAGGGCTTTTGATACAATTCTTGATGGTTTTGATTTGATTGGTCAGGGTCACACTGGGCATGTGTGTTCTCTTTTGTATTTACAAATGCTTATAATTTCCTATCTTTGATAGTTAGAGCATTTTTTTTTGGAGTCGATTACTGAATATTGGTGCAGAAATTTTCTTGGAGCCAAAGGTTCAATAAGATCATTCGGTTACATTCTATATTGCCCACTTCTATAACAATTGGTATCAGAGCCAAGGTCTTATCTAAGTATGCTCTGTGGTTATGGCATAGTTTGAACTTCCAAGTAGGGGTGTACATGGGCAGGGCTTGGCAGGGCATGGACCATGCTCGATGCCCAACCCGACAAAAGAATGGGCGGCGTTTTGAGGCCCGTTGCCCGGCCCTGCCTAATGAAAGCCCGAGTAATTTCGGGCTGGGCTGGGCGGGGCTGGGCAGGGCGGGCTTGTGTGCCCAAAAATCTCTCAAAAATTTAAAAATAATAAAGTATTAAATAATAATAATACAAAAAAAAAATAGTTTGGTATTTCAAAAACATATTTTATACTATAGTCCTTTTAAGATTTTATTACTTAGATTCGATTCATGGGCAATAAAATAAATTAATTCAATAGAGATTATTTTCTTATTATTTGAAAATAATTTACTTTTCAAAAACTCAATTTACCCACTTCTTAATTAAATATGTGTATGAAAAAAATATGCCTATATGCCTAGTAAATACAAAATATGTTTATTCATTAAATTCTAATTGAATGGTAAGTAAATACTTGTTCAATTATATATACAATATATATATTTTTTAAATACAATTATAGATACATTTTGGGCAGGGCAGCACACAACATTATGCCTAAATGATTTATGGGTGTATTTTTTAGGGTTGGGTTGGGCATTTTTTTGTCGGGTTCGGGCGGGCATTGCGGGCCTCATGAACACTCCTACTTCCAAGTTGGAGATTTGTAGGTTTTTGGCAAGTCCCATATCGGTGGTTTTTTTAAGATGAAGGGGGACCTTGTGTTATAAAAGGGAACCCCTCCTCCCTTTAAATCCATCCCTCAAATCGTCCTTTCCTTCTGTAAGGTATTTTGTAATTTCTCTTGTCTTGTATTATTTCACTTATAAATTATTTAGAGTGAAATTAGATCATGGTATTCCTTTTATTGTTGTCTTATTTATTATTTATTAGTTGTTATTAGATATAGTAGTTGTGATTTATTATATTATTAAATTAGGTTTAGATATTTTGTTTCTAGTATTATGATTTTAGTATAATCGGTTACGCTCTATATATCCCGCTTCCACAACAATTGGTATCAGAGCCAAGGCTCTGTCTGAGTATGCTCTATGATTACAACATAGTCTGAACTTCTACATCAGAAAAGAATTACTTTGGGCTTTTGCATTAACAACTATTAAATAGTATCTGGAGCAGAAATAACGAACAAAAAGAATAAAAAATCTGCATCAAATGTTAATAATTCGTTGTTGGCATCTTCGCTTTTGACAAGAATTATGTCCAATGTGAAGTTTGCAGTTGAAATTTTTTGCGGATCGAGATATTTTGGGATGTGGCAAAGCGAGGTTCTTGATGTCTTTTTGCAACAAGGACTAGACTTTTCCATTGAAGAAAGGAAACTAGATAGCGTGGGGGAGGAAGATTGGAGGATCATCAATCGTGTTGCTTGTCATACCATTCGATTATACCTTTCAAGAGAACAAAAGTATCCACACACAAGGTGGTTGTAGAAAAATCTTCATATGTGATTGATATATGGATATTGGTTTTTCCTTTTGTTAATACTGTGTTATGTGATGCATTAGGTGTTCTTTGATTTTGAAGTTTATGGTGAGGCACTGGGCTTGATTTCTTGCTGTTTGTATGGTGGACCTCCATGTATAGCTCAAGAAATTAAGCTCAATCAAGGTGTTGATATTGTTGTTGGAACACCAGGCCACATAAAGGTAATTACCATTATGCATACTTATGTGTCTTTATGTATTATAGAGCTGCTGTTATTCCTTGTTATGGTTATTAAATTACGGCTAAGATGTAAGCTTCAGTTTGCCATAGAAAGGATTTGTTCTTAACTTATATGTGGATATCATGTAGGATCATATTGAGAGAAAAAATATTGCCCTAACCCAACTAAGGTTCTGTGTCCTTGATGAGTCTGATAAGATCCTGAGGAAGGATTTTGTAGAAGATGTTGAATTCATTCTTGGTATGTGCTTTTCCCCTCCCTGTTATCTATGAAATAGAATGCAGCTATGCTTAAATTTTAGGGTAAATTATGCATATATATGATGGAATATACTTTAATTACACTTCACCTTCTTATTTGTTGATATTCCTTACACCAAATATGGTTAAGCTGTCACAGAATATTGAAATGTTGTCAAAGGTTTTTGGGATGATAAGATATTTTTCAGAGATGTAAAAATCTACTCTGTATGTGATATGATGTTGTAATAAATGATTTGAAAAGTTAGTTAGTTAGTTAGTTAATTAGAAGAGTGGGATTAACCATTAGTGGCATTAGCTGTTTAAGAGCAGTACTAGCCAAACATGGCCTTACCCATATCTAATTACTAATAGGTCCATGATTAATGAAACCCCTAATCCCTGCTGTGGTATTATTCTGTTTCTGTTTCCCGGTTCTGTTCTGGTGCCTATATATATGGCAGACTATCTATTGTAAGCACTGATTTGTTGGCTAATAAGAATTCGAGTACTATTCAAAACTATCTCCTACTCTTCTTCTATCTTCCTAATCTCTCAAATTCTCTCCTTCAAACCTCTAATCCTCTTCTCTTCTACCCTAATCCCCAATTCTGCTACATTCACATTATTCTGGTATATCAGTGGTATCAGAGATTTCGCTCCTTGGCCTGGGATTATTGGCTCGTCACTTACTCCTGAATGGTCAAAACAAGATTACAAGAAAACATAAGAAATATGTAAGAAAGGCTACAAGCTATGGAACAATGATTTGAAATAGTAAATGACCTTCATGATGTTGTTCAAGGTTTCAGGGAAGAACTACAATTGGTTCAATATGGGATGCAACATAATTTAGAAACTCTTGTGCAAGATGTTCAACGTAGAATGTAGCAAGGACAGCCTCTTGCCTTCTTTAGTAAGGGCCTCTCTCCCCGACACCAAAATCTCTCAGTTTACGAAAAGGAGTTGATGGCAATGGTGCTGGCGGTGTTGCATTGGCACCAATACCTTGAAAGGGGTAAGTTCCTCATTCGTACGGATCAATAAAGCCTTAAATTTCTATTAGGACAGCAACTTAAGACACCATTTCAGATGTTTTGGGTGGCAAAACTTGCAGGTTTTGACTATGATATAGTGCACAAGAAGGGGGTGAATAATTCGGTAGCGGATGCACTTTCTCGCCTTCCTAAGCAGCAACTAATGCAGATGACTTATAGCACTACATCATCAGAATTGTTGCAGTAGGTAAAAGATAGTTGGCATGTAGATGACTTCACTCGCTCTCTACTTGAAAAGGGGCAACAAAATGAGGGGGTGTGGAGTCACTTTACTTGGGATGGTATTCTTTTGCGGAGGAAGGGTAAATTGGTTGTAGGCAATGTAGCGCCCGGAATTTAGAAAATATTGACCCGCCACCAAAATTTTAAAATAGGATAATTTTGGAAACCTTTTTTAAAAATGAATGAAACCAGTATACAAAAACCATTTAGGATTCGGGAGTCGATTGTGTATGGGGAAGGTATTAGGCACCCCATAACACCCATTCAAAAGAATGGTTACCCTAAATTAATTATTTAAAAATATTATGGCCTTTAATCTAATAATAATTACCCAAATAAAAAAAGAGAATATTTACAAAAATAAATGAAATGAAAACTAAAGAAAAAAATGAACATTTATTTATAAAAAGAAAATAAGAAAAAAATATTTATTTATTTACAAGGTTGGACTTGACCTAGGATGAAAGCCTAGGGCCTACGTACCCTTTAGAGAGATCAAAGCCCACGTAGTTCGGGGTAGAAATGCGTGTCACTTGGTTGGTGATTTTTAGAAAAATGTTTATTTAATTTATTTGAGAAAACTATTTTTGTTTAGTTTGTATTATTTTTTTAAAAAAGGTATTTTTTTTTATTTTCTTGTGAAAGAGAGTTTTTCCTTTTTATTTTCATTTACCAAAATGTGTCAAAATATTTTTTTCCTTTTTTTTGAAAGAGGACATTAGAAAGGGATAAAGAAAAAGAAGAAGAAAAAATAGCACAAATTAAACAAAAAGGAAGTCAAAGGTGAGGAGATTTATGGGTACCTTTTATCCTTTGAACCCTGCTACAACAAGAGATAAGGTGATAGAACTACATAATAAACAAGAGGCAAGTACAATTACATTATCTATATTTATTAAGCATGACACCTAGTATCATAAAAAGACAAGACAACACATACCTCTTGCCTAAATGCAACGCGTCCAACAATGATGTATGAGATAATTCAATCGGACAATAAAAAGCAAATCCACAAGACCACAACGAGGTAAGCAACATCTAGCAACGTCATAGTGCAAAGTAAAGTAATGTAATGTATATTGGATAAAGTCATAGTGCATGAATGATGAGGTAAGTATGAGTCACAATGAGGTAAGCATGAAGATGGGGTAATGAAAGCATGAAGATGTAATCACAGTGAATCAAGTTGCGCGGTGAAAGCAATAAGATCCCATGTATCATTAGAAATAAAAGAAAGGGATGAAAACTCAGCCACATACCTTATCTCCTTGCTCTCCCAAAATTATTGTGTGTCTTGCTTCAACCCTTGCTCCCCTATTTATAGTCTCAAGGTAGGGTTTTCTTTATAAATGCTCCTTCTTTTTTGCATTTCATTTTTGATTTTTTTTATTTTATGTTAGGAATTACCTAACTTAACCTAATCACCATCAATGGAGATTTTTTTTTTAATTTTCATTTTTTATTATTATTTTTGTATTTTATTATATTCATAAAACTTCCTAGCTTGACCTAATCACCATTAGTGGAGATTTTTTCTTTTTAAATTTTTTTATTATTCTCCCTACAAGTAATTTCCTAATTTAAACCTATCAACATAAATGAGATTTTTTTATTTTTTATTTTTATTTATTTATTATTTTCCCTTAATGAATGACAATGTCAATCATCATCAATGAGGGGGTTTATTTTAATTTTTGTTTTTTTATTTTCTCTTTTAATGATGATTGTCAATTTGGGCACCAATAATCATTAATAGGAGGATTTTCTTATTTTCGTATTTTATATTTTTTTTCTTTCAATGATGATTGTCAATTTGGATACCAATCATCATCAATTATTTTTTAGTTTTTGAGTGGGGCCCGAACAAAATAGGGTGTTCACAGGCAAGGTAGAAGCTCTTCGGTTGCATATTCTTGAGTGGTTGCATTCAAGCCCTTAAGGAGGACATTCGGGAATATAAGCTACTTATCATCGTATTAAAGGTCTCTTTTGGTGTAAAAAGTTAATGAATGATGTGATGGAGTATGTTAAAAAGTGTGACACATGCTTGAGGTGCAAGTATGAGACTATAGCTTCTCCGGGGTTGTTGCAGCCTTTGCCTATACCTAGTAGGGTGTGGGAGTTGATTACTATGGATTTTATAGAGAGTCTCCCAAATCACAAGGGAAGGATACTATATGGGTAGTTATAGGTCAAATGAGTAAGTATGCCCATTTTATATCCCTTACTCATCCCTTTTTAGCATCTACCTTGGCACAACAATTTATGGATCAGGTTTACAAACTTCATGGTGCACCGGCTGAAATTGTGAGTGATCATGATTCTCTCTTTGTTAGTAGCTTTTGGAAGGAATTTCTTCGTGTGTTGGGTGTGGACCAAAAGCTTTCTACAACTTATCACCCTTAAACGGATGGGTAATCGGAAGTGCTTAATAAGTGTTTGGAGACGTATTTGTGGTGTATGTGTTGGGAGAAGCCTAAGGATTGGGCTAAGTAGATTTCACATGCAGAATGGTGGTACAATACAACATATCACACAGCCACTAGAGCTACACCGTATGAGTTGCTTTATGGGCAACAACCTCCACTACACACCCTTTATTTACCCCATAATTCAGTATTGGAGTTGGTGGATCGTAGCTTCACGGATAGAGAGGAAGTTCTAGCACTTTTGAAGCATTATTTGCACCGTATAGCAAACTTGATGAAGCAGAAGGCTGATTTGCATAGGACGGATCGTGAGTTTCAGGTAGGGCAATGGGTGTTCTTGAAGCTTAAGCCTTATAGGCAAATCTCTACAGCAACAAGGGTTTCTCAAAAGTTGGCTCCTAGGTTCTATGGACCTTATCAGGTGGTAGAGAGGGTTGGAGTTGTTACATATAAGCTAGCATTACTACCAGAATCTAGAATTCATTCTACCTTTCATGTTTCCCTATTGAGGCTATGTCCGGATCCTATTGTGAGGCCTAGGCACCCTCCCATTAATTTTCCGGAGTTGCCACCAGCTATGTTGTAATATCCGAAAATACATTCAAAGGGCTAAATGTAACAGATAGTGAAATAAAAGGGTTTAATGGCACTCTAATTAATTTTGCCATGATCAAGAGTTAATTGCTACTTGATCTTGAGGATAGATTTGGGACACAAAATGAAGGGCCAAGATTGCTCTTATAAATTAGAAGTAATGAGGAAGATAATTAAAGCAATTTCCTTATCTTTTCCTCTTATGTGGACACAAGGCACATGCAAGACCAAGTCAACATACTCTCTTCCCTTTTTCTACAAGAAAACCGTCCCCTCCTTGCTCTATTCTTATGCAATATTTCGTCCAAGCTTTGAGAAAGGAAAGGAAGAGAATTTAATTGATATATTCTTACACTTAAAGTCAACAAAAGTGGCCAGGATTTAATCAATATAATTTCCTGACCTTATGCATATGTTGGACGTTCAATCATATGGGAAAGAGAAAGAGAAGTTAATAAAAGGATATTCTCACCTTTTTGCCCAAGCATAAGTCGGTCAAGCATTTCAAGAAAGAAGAAAGAAGGAAAGAGAAAAGATCACTCTTTTTGTGCCAATTACACCTAGACAAGTTACTAAAAAAAATGTATGACCAAGGAATTAATATTAGCCACAATTTTCTCTCCATTTGGTCCAACTTTTCGGTCAGCTCTTGAGGGATAATGGAAGCCAAAAACCTGATTATTCATCACTCTCTCTCTCACTCTCCAAGTTGGTTGCTACAGCTCCAACGAAAGAGAAAGAAGAGCAAGGAAAAAGGTGAGACTTTCCACCTTGATTTTCACCTCCTTAACCACATCTATGGCTCAAGTCTCCTTCATGAAACTTGTTCCTCTCTTCCTTAGCTTCATTTCTACGGTTTTTTTTTGAAGAAGAGGAGTTTTCAGCCACCTTGCAAGAACAAAAGTTGAAGAATTAAAGAAAGAGCTTAAGGAGGAGCACTAGGTGAGTATTAACATCAATTTGAGCTATTGGTTGTGTTGGTTGAATGAGTATTTTGGCATGCATAAATTTTCCCTGATTTTGGCCAAACAAGGGTTTGGGTAATTCATGATGTTTTGGTTATGTTATTGGTGGTTTATGATGATTGGAAACCATTTGACATAAGTTTGATGCTGAAATTGGAAGTTGGTAATTGTTGGAATTTATTTTGAATTTTCTGCCAAAACAGGACATGAAGAACAAGTGGGAGTTTGTTAATTTTGATGTTACCATTTTGTTCTACATGAAAAATTATGTGGAAATAGCCTCGGGTTGTGAATTTTGGGTCATTGAAACTTAAAATGTAAATCTGGATTTTTAACTTGAACAGAATTCCAGTAAGGTACTCTACTTGTATGGTGTTTTTGGATAACCAAATGATCTCTAAAAATTATGAAAATTTCCAGTCTTAAATTTCACATTCAAAGATTCAAAATGGACATATAATTTGTGTCATTTCATTTTTTGAGCTGGGAGTTTTGGTTGCCCAAAGTTTGATGTCGAAACTGGACTTAATTCTGGAGCAGTGTGGGAATTTGTGTAATTCTGGAATTGTGTGGTAATTTTCGGTAATGATTCATATTTTTCCTATAAAGAGGACTTCAATAGTTTTTCATAGGACTTGAGATCACCTCATTTCAATTTTTGTAGAATTAGTTATGATTTTTCAAAGTCTGGAGAAAATTCTGGCAGATTTGGTCCCTTATGCGAAAATTGAAGATGTAATGGCATAATGTAGTATTGTTGAACTTTAAGGTTAGGAATTGGTCTTTTAGGTTAATTGACCACTTTAACTCCTTAGTTGATTTTATTAAATGTCCCTAATGATAGCCAACTTGAGTATTTGAATTAAAGAATTGGATTAAGTAATAACCTGTCGTTGAAATTCTAATTATAGGATTTGACATTTACCCTGCATGTGATAAACCAGTGACAGTGCACGAGCGGAAAGAGCAAGGTAGTGACTCTTTCTCTTATTAGGTGTATGATGCCTTGCATGTATGTCATTTCATTGAATATGCCGTGATGTAACATTGACGTTGTGAAATGCCGTTGTTGTGCTGTTGTGAAACATGCCGTTGTGAATGCAGCAAAAGCTGTCGCAAAAATGCTGTTGTGTTGTTGTTGTTGTGATTTGCTTACATACTTTGTAATTGTACATGTTATAAGTGAATTGTTACTACTGGGATTCTTTTGAATTTCATTCTTTCCAATGACTAACCTACAGCAAGGGCAAGCGGTTCAAAGGAAAAGCAAGTGACGAAGGGCGGTTAGAGTTCCTATTTAGGAGTTTTAAATTTGGTAGTTGGTTGTCATATTTTGTTGGGGATTAGTTGCACATGTTGTATATATTGAATAGTGTTGTGTAACCCCCTGTATGGAAAACTAAGCGTTGTAAACACTTTATTAAGTAACGAAACCTGAGCGTTGTCGGGAATTTTTGGTTGCACTCTGATATGCATGATTGAAATCGAACTGCACAGGCCAATTATATTCGAAATGTGAACTTGAGACCGTACTAAACAGGTTCTGGAAAAGTTTTAAATTAACCGCTGGTCTCTATTTCAACTTAATGATGCACTCTCGGACTATAAATTTGGTTATTAAGGTAGGGGGTTACATATGGAGCCGGAAAGCATTCTAAATTGAAGGGTTAAGAAGCGTCAAAAGCGAATGATTACAGAAGTATTGGTTCAATGGAAGGGCTTACCTGAAGAAGAAGCCTCTTGGATGGCCCTTCACTCTTTTCAACAACAATATCCTACATTTGTGGTTCCTAATCCTTGAGGTCAAGGATGTTTAACGGGGGTATTGATATGATGTTGTAATAAATGATTTGAAAAGATAGTTAGATTAGTTAGTTAATTAGAAGAGTGGGATTAACCATTAGTGGCATTAGCTGTTTAAGAGCAGCACTAGCCAAACATAGCCTTACTCATGTCTAATTACTAATAGGTCCTTGATTAATGAAACCCCTAATCCCTGTTGTGGTATTATTCTGTTTCTGTTTCCCGATTCTGTTTTGGTGCCTATATATATGGTAGACTATCCATTGTAAGCACTGATTTGTTGGCTAATAAGAATTCCAGTACCATTCAGAACTATCTCTTACTCTTCTTCTATCTTCCTAATCTCTCAAATTCTCTCCTTCAAACCTCTAATCCTCTTCTCTTCTACCCTAATCCCCAATTTTGCTACATACATATTATTCTGGTATATCAGTATGTTATGCAGGTGAGGTTGAAGATTTTAGTAAAGTTCAGACACTTCTATTCAGTGCTACTTTGCCAGACTGGGTTAAGCACGTATGCTTCTATGTGATGATTTATAGTGTCAAATGTTTTTCTTGTTACACAAGTTTCGTTGCCAGATATGATTTTGTTGCCAGATTTCCTCAAGGTTTCTGAAACCAGATAAGAAAACCGTTAACCTTGTTGAGAATGAGAAAATAAAGGCTAGCACCAACGTTAGGCATCTTGTTCTTCCATGCAGTTCTGCCACGTCCCAGCTTATCCTAGACATTATTCACCTCTATAGCAGGTGAACTTGTATAATCCACTTGTAATATTTGATCAACATTTTTATGTCCCTATTGAATTTGGTGCATTATATTTTGATGGTTTTGTTTCAGTGGAGGCCGGACAATCGTATTTACTGAGACAAAGGAGTCAGCTTCTGAACTTGCACGGCTTTTGCCCAGAGCTCGAGCTCTACATGGTGACATACAATTTGCACTACGTGAGGTGAGATACTTGGGTGTATAAAATTTGTATCCTTATAACAGATATGTTTGCCTTTTGTCAATATTTTAGTGGACAACTTTTTTATCTCTTTTTTCTTTTTTCATCCTGCTGAAATGCACAGTGCCGCTTGCAGGTCACATTGTCTGACTTTAGGTCTGGAAAGTTCATGATCTTAGTGGCCACAAATGTAGTAGCTCGTGGGTTGGATATTAATGATGTTAAGTTAATTATTCAGGTATTTCTGACGCATTTACTTAATTACTTATATTATATTGAGTTATTATCCTAACTTTCCTGATCTGTATGGTGATCCTTATATTTGGTTTAGTGTGAACCTCCACGTGATGCAGATGCCTATATTCATCGTTCTGGCAGCACAGGACGGGCAGGTATAAATGGGACGGTGCTATTTGTTCAAAAGGGGGAAGTTCAGGGTAATCAGACTTTGATAATAATACTGGGATTGAAATTTTCAGGCAATACTGGAGTTGCAGTTATGCTTTATGATCCAACAAGGCCATATATTTTATCTAAAATAGAAACAGAATCAGGTGTGAAATTTGAACACATATCAGCTCCTCAGCCTGCTGATATTGCCAAAGCTGTTGGTGGGAATGCTGCTGAAATGGTAAACCAAGTGTCCAACAGGTATGCTTTTTTTTCCCCCTAGTATGAAAATGGTATTTTATGTTGTCTTTGTTGTTAACATATGTCATGAAAGCAGTGTGATTCCTCTATTCAAGTCTGCAGCTGAGGAGCTTTTGAACAACTCTAGTTTAACAGCCTTTGAATTACTTGCAAAAGCTCTTGCCATGGCTGCTGTGAGTCCCCTATTTATTTAACATTTTCTCAATCTATCTTTTTCTGCAATTGTAATTTCTTAAACTCCCAAAAAAAAAAATCAAACTCTTCATCTTCAATATACTTCTAAGTTGGGCAAAAAATTGATTGTTTGTAGGGTTTTGCTGCGATAAAGAGAAGATCGCTTCTTACTTCCACGGAGAATAATGTCACATTACTTCTTGAGACTGCAAGACCCATCTTCGCCCCATTGTGAGAATCTTACAGTGAACCATGTTCTTGTGTTATGACACCTACATGTTACTCTAAATCAGATGGTGATTACCTAAGCATACCTGCTATGTTTTTTTTGAAAGGTCTACATGTTTGCCTTGCTGCGGGAAGATCTTTTATCTGCTACTTGCCTTCAATTTTAAGTGATTGTGCAATATGTGGTGGAACATGTTTGGAAAATGCAATGCAGTTCACATTCCATATGCAGTTTTTCTTTATCTTGTTGAAGTTAAGGCTATGAAAAGTCTATGATGTGTGCTCTCATAAAATATTTCTACCCCATCTTCAAAATTTGGACAGTATTCATTATTCCCTTTTCTGGATAGAAAAGTATATCTGAAAGTGCTTTAGGTTGTTGTAAAAAGTTGTTATAAGGCATCTGACTGTTTTAACTTCATTGATGGGTTTGTGCATTTTAATGTCGAAATTTATAGCTACTGGTTATTTTGGGATTGGCAGCAAGTTAATTGTTTGATATATTTGTAATTTTTGAAGCAATTTGTTATATAACAAATGCTGCACTTCCCATGACTTTTATTAATATATTCATGTGGTTCTTATATGAAGTTGTGCTTACAATGCATATTAAAAACACAATGACTGGAATAGATTGATGATCTACACAACTTAAATCCTGACCTGGACTGATCTTTTCTTTTTATATCATGTTAGGTAGTAACTTATTCAAGTACCATGAGTGAGTTTCTTTTACTGATTCTTTCATTGGGTTTTTTTTTTTTGGCCCCAGTTTTGCTCTCAAAGACTCAAGAAATTTCTGCCTAAGGAGAAGTTTGAGGCAGTGAAGGGTCTTACTCTAACTGCAGATAGAAAAGGCTGTGTCTTTGATGTGCCAGCTAAAGATTTAGATAGATATCTTGCTGGTAAAATTTTACTTTGAACTATGCATGTGAATTAGCATTCATTTTGGTTGTTTTTTTTAAGGGATGTTTATCCTTCAGGTCAGGAAAATCCTGATAATGAAGTATGCGTAAAAGTATTAGAAGTACTGCCACCTTTGCAAGAAAGTAGTGGCCAAGGAAACAGGTTTTCTGCCCAAGGTTCGTTTTCGTTCATCCTTTCCCTCTTTTGTTCCCATTTATTTCTACAACTAATCTTGGTGTTTGCTGTTCTTTGAGGGACGAATTATTTATGAATCCTTTTGTTCATACAAGAATTTTTATGAACAGAATTATCCCACAAAATTATCCATATTATGCTGTTAAAATAATTGCGAACAGAAGGGGGAATTTTATCCCACATTTGACATTTCGCCGTTTCGTCCCTGAAGCAAGTTGCCAATCAGATTTTTAAAGGGAAAATGACACTTAGATACCATTTGAACTTCAAAATCTCAAATTGGTTTTATTGACAATAAGAGTAATGGGATTGACAACTCAAATTTTTAGGAAATAACTGATTTAAAATTTTGAAGTTCAAGTGATATTTAAGTATCTTTTTTCCTTTTTTAAAACCTTGAGAACTTTCAATTTTGTCGTTAGTGTGAATATGTGGCTTTGGCTTCTGGTATGTGGTTTCTTACCAATCACATTTTGTAGCCACACTGTTATTGTTAATGACAGGGATTAGAACCTACTAGAGTAGTCGGAATTACGTTTTTGAAATATTGAATTGTTGTAGATAACCAGAATTAAGTTTGTGCCCAGAGTTTATGCACATACATTGTTGAAGTTGAAGTAAAAAATTTTATATGCAAAATGAACTCAAGTAGATTGGTGTTCTATGGTTTATTAGTGATATGTTCTAATGAAAAAGCTACTTGTAGTCTTAGAGCATTATTGCTTTGACTCTTCATCATGTATTGCAGTTTGGATAAGCACTGACATACTTCTTATTTGTGTTGGTGATGTTATACTTTTGCCTTAAAACAAAGCCATGAGTTTATGTTTTTCTTATCTAAGGCTTGAATTTGTTATCTGCACATTTTGGAAATGATTTATGCCTTGGAGTTGGTTACTCACTAGACAGTTAAAACATGAATAAAAGAGAGTTGCCTGGGTAGATGTTAGAGAAGGGTTTGGAAACTAGAATTTCCAAACGTATGTGGATCTAATTTTCCCTGCTGCATAATTTTATCCCAAATACCATGTCACTTTGCTATTGATTTTGTATTTGTTTTTCGTGTTATATGAACTGAAACTTTGATGGGGCAATTACGGATAGGTGCTTGTTCCATGTTGCCTAGCAAGAAGTTTGCCAAAGTATAATATGAGATTCAATCATTTATTCGTTTCATTTAAATGGGGGTGGTTTTTTCCATTGGAACAAATGTCAATATTGTTCATTGTATACTTATTGCAAGTTCCTGAAAGTTGCAGTTATTTATGCTTTTAGGGTTCTTGCCACTTTTGTAGGTCACAAAGGGGTGGAAACAGGCCAGGCTTTTGCCTTAACAGGCCTAGCCTATTAAGGCACAAACTGGCCTGAGCCTGGCCTCTGACCTATGACTTGTTGAAGGCCAATTTTTAGGCTTGGGCCTGGCCTGAAGCCTGTTAAGGAGGCCTGAATTTTTTAAATTTTTTTAAACAAACCGACAGGCCTACAGGCCACACTGCAAAACAGGCTAACAGGCCACAGGCTGAAAACAGGCTAAAACTTACAGGCTCAGGCGAAATTATCTTTTAACCCTTATCTGATTTTTTTTTTTAAGAAAATATTCTTACATGCTCAGGCCGGCCTGGCAAGTCTGACAGGCCTGTCAATAGGCCTTGGCCTGGCCTATTAAGCAAAATAGGCTTTTGTTTTGGCCTTGGCCTGGCCTTTTAGCCTGACAGGCCAGGCCTGAATAGGCTAATCACAGGCCAGGCTACAGGCCGCCTAGCCTGTTTCCACCCCTACTCACAATGGTCCAATGTTGTCCTATCAAATTAATTATTGGGATAGGATAATATCAAAGCATTGACGAGAAATGTATGCAGGGTGATCATGATGGTACTCTTGTCCCTGGTCTCTGGTCCCTTAGCTGAAGGGGAAAACGAGGGCAGCATGCTTTAAAGGCTACACTTAATTGACATGATGAGAGAGCTGTAATGTATGCAGGGTGATCATTGATGAACTAAAAATATCTTCTATTGGTGTAAATATGACATTGTTGACAAGTTTTTCATGACTTAATCCAATGTAATGACAATTCATAGTTATCTCCATGTATACAAGTCTTTCCATTGTAATAACAGTTTATGCATGGTGGATAACATTGTGCCATATTTCAATGAATATTCAAATTGTCAATTGTGATTCTTAAGTAGTCATGCTTTCTACGTAAGTTTTCAATGGGTGGTTTCAAAAATTTCTATAAGGTTGTTGACATTTGAGGCACTCAAATAGTCAATATGGATATTTAAGTTGTCAATTGCGATCCTTAAATAATCATTCTCTATATAAAAGTCATCAATGGTTCGTTATAGAAGTAACTTAAAAAATTCTCAACATTCTTGACAATTGTTTTACCTAAATAGTTAATATGGATATGTAAATTATCAATTGCAATTTTTAGACAGCCATTCTATATATGTAATTAGGCAATGGTGACCCACATAACTTGGAAATCGTAAAAACTAAAGTAGGTAAAATAGACCCAAAATTAGGCAGAAAACAAGAGCAGGCCAGGCCAGTGTTGGGCAATGACCAAACTTCACAGTCTAGAAGTGGCAATTGCAAAATCGACTAAAGGGGAGGGGGGATCTGGCTGCGGTAACTACATCTTTGGGAGGTAAATGAGGGGCTGAGTTTTTTTTTTTTAAAAATAGTATCTAATATTTTGAAATATTTTTTTGGATGTATCTAGTATCTTAAAATATTTTTTAAGTAACATGTATTATTTTAAAATAATTTTTAGTACTTTTAATCTCTTAAAATATTTTTTCAATTGTACCCAGTGTATTAGCAGACTGATTGTAATTTAACCCTTAATGTATTTTAAAGAGTTAAAAGCACCAAAAAATATTTTAAAGGGTTAAAAATACCAAAAATATATTTTAAAGTGATTTTTGGAACTGAAAAAATATATTAAGGGTTAAATTACAATCAGTATGCTAACACTGGGTACAACTGAAAAAATATTTTAAAGGGTTAAAAGTACTAAAAATTATTTTAGGATACTACATGTTACTTAAAAAATATTTTAAGATATTAGATACATTCAAAAAAATACTTCAAAATACTAGATACTATTAAAAAAAAACTCAACCCCTCATTTGCCCCCTAAACTACACCAAAACAGTGTAGTTTGGGAGAAAAGGACGGGCAGCGGACCGCTAGACAGCTGACCGCAACCAGATCCAGGGGAGGGGAATGAGGGGAATGGGAGGGATTTTAAATTTAAATAAAATAAAGATAAATTTGTTCTTATAAAAATATTTTCCGCCATTCCTCCTGAACCAAACAAGCTAACGTTAAAATCCCTCTATTTCCCTTTCCCTCTAATAAATCCAAACTAGTAATATTAAAATCCATCTTTTCATCTCCACTCCCCTCCCCTCCATTGAACTAAATGGACTCCTAGTGCTTGAATTTTTGACTCACTTAAAATTTATTCCATCAATTATGACTTGATATACCTCAGTCCCTAAACTTTTAACTCACTTATGACTCAATCCTTAATTAATATAAAGGGTATTAGTAATTATGAAGGGTAAATTAGTAAATAAAATTTATTTTAATATAAATTTTAATTAAAAATTAAAATCTTTAACGAAATTAACAGTTTGGACTTAAGTGTATGTTTTCAAAATATAGGGGAAGTCGGTGTAATTAACGCAAATCGCAAGGGAGGTTAAAATGTTTTACTCTTATTTTTAATAATTTTGTCCTTATGATCTATAACCAAGGTAATTAAACTCGGACCGGCCATTGAACCGGCTAAGGTACTAGGTCAAGAGTCAGTGAGTCAAACCGGAGCTAACCTGAGGCTAAACCGGTGAGAAATTAAAGATTTTAGAATTATTAATATGAAATTCTAAGAAAAAATTTAAAAAAATCAATTTTTTTTTTAAAAATCTGACTAGACTGGATTGGTCTACTGGCCAGTTGGCCAGTTTCTGATCTAGTCCGAGTTTGAGAACATGGTCTATTACCCATGTTAAGTTATCACTGAGTCATAACAAGTTAAAAGTTCATGGACTAATTCATACGTTAAAAATTTAGGGATTGAGTTATTTATATATTTTGCTTTAATCATTAGAAACTACCTCACTGAATATCTCTATTTATTTTTGAAATATTTATTTATTCAAATATATTTTAGTTTATTTTGGATTAAGGTACATTCAACACTCTGAAGTAGTTTTTTATGTGCATCCAGTGCTCTATAGTATTTTGTGGTGCATTCAGCACCTTTTTCAGGGGCATCCATCACCCTAAGGTATTTTTAGGTGTAATTTTTCATTTAGCAATTTAGATAATTTAGGGTTTTGGATGCATCTAAAAAATACTTTAGGGTGTTGGATGCACAAAAATAAATAGTTTATGGTATTTGACACACTTGGAAAAGCATTTCAAGGTGCTTGGTGTGTTAGAAAAAATACTTTAGAGTATTGGGTGCATCACAAAATATTTTAGGCCACCATGCACCTGGAAAAAAAAAATTTTAGGGTGCTGGATGCACCTTAACCTAGTTATTTTTATGGTTTCGTTTTTTAAAATAAATTAGGACTATGTTTGATATATTTATTTTGAATCAAATATTGTGATCTATCTTATTTTATACCATGGAATTATATCTCATTTTAATATATTTTAATTATTGAGATTTATTTTTGATATAGAGAGTATTTGGCATCACTTTTTGGGTCCCAAATCGCACGTTTTGGAGCAAAAAGTGAGATTCAAAAATTGGTTCTTTTATTTAGTGTTTGGGATAGCGTTTTGTAAAAATGATTTATGAATTTGAAACCAACTTTTTCTATAAGCCACATCTTGTTACTTATTATAATTGGCTTATCAAATAATTGGTTTTTTTTTCTCAGAGTGATGTTAATTTTAATGCAGCAGAAATTGACAATGTAGCTCATGAAGATAATAATACGGTAGATGATGCGGCTTCCTCGACCAATTATGCGGGACATCTTCAACCCATATGAATCATATTCGTGACATGATTAGAGATCAATTTGTACGGGACATATAATCCAATTAGTAATGTTATATTTTTTTGTGAAATTATGTATTTTGACATCACATTTTCTAACTTCAATTTTTTTACTTGTTTTTAATTTTAAATATTTTGTTTTCTTATACGAGTAACTAACACAAAAGCACTTATATAATCGCCAATTCAAATAAGTTTTGACTTTTAAAAAAGCACTTATGCAATCGTCAATCCAAACAAGTTTTAATATATGCAAAAGCACTTATTCAATCGTTTATCCAAATATAAATCATATTATACAAATTTATTTAACCAAATCTTACTTTTCTATAAGTCAGATTTAAAATAAGTCATTTTTCCTACCGCTATCCCAAACACACACATAGCCGAATGAAATTATTTTGTCCGGAAGTGAAAATAGACCTGAAAAAGAGGATGAACTTCGTGTATGTCTTATTCAACATCACTTCTGGAAAATTTAAGATACTTGACCTTACCAGGTACAGCTCTTTTTTTTTTTTTTAATTATGTGGAAGGCCTTGTACCAGTAGTCAACTTCCACAACATTGAAGAACCTTGATTTTAAAGGTTCATTATTATAATGGGTGTTTGGATTAACATTTAGATAATCATTTTTACGATTTACGAGATAAATATATCAAATGGGTTTTGTTTCGGCTTAAAGAAAATGGCTTCTGAAACCATAGTTTCATGACTTCCCACACACTTTATATTGTCCATTTGCTTTGTTTAAATATTTTTGGTAGAAAATTAATTTGTTCATTTTTGTTCATTATGTACTTGAAAGGTTTGATGACATTTGAATATTACATGTTTCTTTTGTTATTTGGCCTATATGTAATTCAGTCTCTATTATTTTTTTCGGTTAATATGGATATATAATAGTGTACGAAGACAACTTTGCACACCAAAATTGTTTTTCTACGCTTTTGCATGAAGTAACAATAGCACTCCTCTCATCAGAGGAGATGAATACAAAATCTAATAATTTCACTTTGCATTAGGCTTCTGTTTCCCCTTCTATCACAAGGATACATCCAATCCAAATAACGTTAAGGTTGGCGAAATTGAATATTGTGAAATAAGTAAAGCATAAATTAATAGAAATAATCTGTTAATGTTAATATTGAATTAAAATGTGAAACTTGTAAATAATTATGCTTGCATCATTTATGAATAGTGTATAATATGATTATTTTTCAAACTTAATATACGGAAGTTGCCAAAGCAATTTTGGTGTTTAATAATTTTTCTACTCTTAAAATATTTTCTTAATAACATTCAATACTTTAAAGTAAAAGTAAAATTATCAGTTCACCAAAAAGTAAAAGTAAAATTACATTTTAAGATGACGGTACTAAAACTCTACTGAGAGATGTGCACATATTTGGTCCTTAATTCTATGTATTATAAATATTAGATCAAATGAAAGATATAAAAAGTAATGAAAAATATGCGGCCAAAAAATGTAATGCAAAATATGTATAATCTGCATAATCCAATAAGTGTATGTATAAATATAAAATTCGATTTCATTGGTGATACCTATGGCATGATTGTGATAATTTTTCATGGAATTTGATATGATATAAATATAAGGTTCAAGAATAAATTTGTCCTGAAAGTTGTTATCAAGGGGCACTTTTGCCCCGATAGTTTTTTATGAGCAATTTCGTTTTAAAAGTATCAAAAGGGAGTAATTTTGTCTAAGTTGTTAATTATTCCAATTAATTTTAAGTGTTAGTTGACCAATTATACTGACTGGAAGTCCACATATCATTTAGGTCAATTTTGTTAATGTGCAAATTTACCCCGAAAATCCATGTGTCACCCATTTTATTTTTTCTTTTTAAATTTAGATTTAAAATATCCATAATAAATTTGCACCTTACCAAAAATAACATGGATAATATGTTGACTGTCAGCCCAACATATTTGATCAATTAACAATCTCTTCGCAACTGTTCAGATCTAATTTGAATGATTATGATTGAATTTATTTGATATAGTCGAATCAATAACATTAATCACTAAATTTTTGTTTAGGTTTGGACCGTCAGGCGAAGTTTTTTTCCAACTTTTTCCCCTAAAAAATTAAATTCAATTTCAGCCCTGCATTCATATGTAATGTAAGGAGACCTTATCCTTACGTGTGTCATGGAATTATGACCGAGAGGGGATTGGGGTTTTTTTTGCTTGTAGGCCTTAGTGTTAGTTATTATGGTTAGCCGCCTACAGTTCAAAGTTGTGGAACCCAGAAGTCTCAAAAACTCCCTCTCAAAATTAATTGAAGAATGCAAGAATTTCAGAGAGCTCAAACAAATCCATACCCAGATTCTTAAGTACCCATTGTTAACTACCGATGACCAATATTATCTCATTACTCGTCTCCTCTTCTTTTGTGCTTTTTCAAATTGGGGTTCATTCACCTATGCTTCTAACGTTTTTCGGACGATTAAGAACCCGGAAATTCGTGCCTACAATATCATGCTCAGATCATATTCAGGTTTGAAGGATGATAAAGGTGAAGACAGCCAAATTTGCGAGGCTTTGTTGCTTTACAGAGAAATGCTTCGCAATGGCATTTTACCAAATAACCTCACTTTCCCCTTCCTTTTAAAGGATTGTACTAGGAGGCTGGATGAATCTACTGGCTTAAGAATTCATGCCCAAGTCGTCAAGTTTGGATTTTGTGATGATATTTTTGTTGGGAATTCATTGATAAACTTGTACATGGCGTGTAGGTTGCTGAATAATGCCAGGAAGCTGTTTGATGAAATGCCTGTGAGAGATGTTGTCACTTGGAACTCAATGATTATTGGGTTTCTGAGAAATGGAGAGCTTGACAATTCAATGGAATTGTTCAGGCAGATGAGTGAGAAGAATATCATAACTTGGAACTCCATTATTACAGGGTTGGTTCAAGGCGGTAGGCCAAAAGAGTCGCTGCAACTTTTCCATCAAATGCAGGTTTCCAGCGAAGGTAATAATACGGCTGAGCCTGACAAATTCACAATTGCTAGTGTCCTATCAGCTTGTGCTCAACTTGGTTTCATAGATCATGGGAAATGGGTGCATAGTTATCTGAGAAGAAGTGGGCTAGAGTGTGATGTGGTAATTGGAACAGCACTTGTGAACATGTATGGTAAGTGTGGGCATGCAGATCAAGCAATTAAGATCTTCAAAGAAATGCCTGAGAAGGATGCTTCAGCATGGACAGCTATGATCTCAGTGCTCGCTCTGCATGGCTTAGGCGAGAAGGCTTTCGATTGCTTTCTAGACATGAGAAAGGCCAGAGTGAAGCCTAACCACGTAACATTCGTCGGCTTATTGTCTGCTTGTGCTCATTCTGGTTTGGTAGAGAAAGGTAGGTGGTGCTTTGAGATGATGAAAACTGTTTACTCAATTGAACCTCACGTTTATCACTATGCTTGCATGGTTGACATTCTTAGCCGAGCGAAGCTCTTCGAGGAAGCAGAGGGAATAATAAGAGAGATGCCGATGAAGCCTGATGTTTTTGTGTGGGGTTCATTGCTTGGAGGATGTCAAATGCATGGGAATTTTGAGCTAGGTGAGAAGGTAGCTATTCATTTGATTAACTTGGAGCCTAATAATCATGCTTTCTATATAAATTTGTGTGACATATATGGCAAAGCTGGTCAGTTTGATGCTGCTAAAAGAGTTAGGAATGTGATGAAAAAAAGAGGAATCCAAAAGGAAATCCCAGGTTGTAGCATGATTGAAATATGTGGGGTGGTTCATGAATTTTCTGCAGGAGTTTCACTGAATCTTCCAATGGAAATGTTTTTGGTCTTAAATGAGTTAAATAATCAGATGAAGTTATTACCAGGATGGTGAAATTCAGTGTAAGCAAATTAGAAGCAGATCATGCAACCATCACTCACTATATGGAAGCAATTTTTTACCATTTTGCCACTAGTTTTTATACTGCTAAAGGAGTTATTACATTTGTTTTAGCAGCAATTGCTTTAGCCAAGAAATGTCTTTTCCAGTGGTTAAAACCATTGTTAAAGTTTTACCTCGGTCAAAATCAGCGGCTTTTCTTTTCCAAAAAAAAAAAAAAGGAAGTGATTGGGATGGTCACTCAATTACCAAAGTGAGGGCAGTAAAAATTTGAGGAGGAATAACCCATTTTTAGATGGAGAGAAAAGGAGGAAAGAAAACTAAACAAGAAAATGAGGAGAGAAGAGTATTTTCTCCTATTTGGATAAAAGAAGAAAAGTGGGGGGAAATAAAAGTTAGGGAGAAAATAGGTGTGGGATCCACATCATTTTTTTTTTAACTTGTCTCTCCATATATGGAGATAAAATGAGAATAACACTCATTTTTCATTATTTGCCCTCACACGTATTAATAAAACTCATTAATAAATACCACACATGCATTTAAAAATACATTTTCCTTTTTTCAAACTTTGTCCCTTACTTATTTATCTATTTATTTATTTATATCTTTTTATTATATTTAATTTTAAAAAATCCAAAAAATTATCTACTTTTTATTTTGTTTTACTTTAAAAATAAATATTTTTTACGAAATCAATATCGCAAGATATTATATATTTCATTTTAACCCTTTCATTTTTTATTAATAATGTTAGATAATGCATAATTTATTTATTTCCTATTATTATATTTAATTTTAAAAAAAATTATCCACTTTTCTTACCTTGAAAATTAATTTTTTAAAAATATTTGGTTTTAAAATATAATAACGTCAAAATGTATCTTATTAAATGATTTGGTCTTAAATTATATGGTAATGTTAATGTTGATGTGATGTATTGTGATAGGCAGTCCAGTACATAAAGCTTCCATCAAGTGACAGCTGGGGATAGATATATGATATATTTTTTTTATATAAAAGGGTATTTTAGTCATTCACATATTTACTCATTTTCTTTCTTCTCTATTCTCTCTTGTCCATCCAAAGAGTAGGGTAATAACATTTTCTCTCCTCTCAAATTTTTTCCCCATCCAAACGGAGCATAAGAGAAATAATCATACATATTTTATGTTACTTTTTTTGGCCGCCTATTTTACATTACTTTTTATATCTTTCACTAGATCTAATATTTATATTACATAGAATTAGGAATTAAATATGTGCACATCAATCAGTGGAGTTTTAGTACCGTCACCTTGAAATGTAATTTTATTTTTACCTTTTTTTTTACCTGATAATTTTACTTTTACTTTAAAGTGTTGAATGTTATTAAAAAAATATTTTAAGAGTAGAAAAATAATTAAACACAAAAATTGCCTTGGCAACTTCCGTATATTCTATGAAGTTGGGAAAAAAAATCACATTATTCACTATTCAAAAATAATCATGAATAATGCAAGTATAATTATTTACAAGTTTCTTATTTTATATCAATATTAACATTAATAGATTATTTCTATTAATTTATGCTTTACTTATTTCCCAATATTCAGTTTCGCCAACCTTAATTTTATTTGGATGTATCCTTGTGATAGAAGGGAAAAGAGAAGAGTCCAATGCAAAGTGAACTGAAATTAGACTTTGTATTCATCTCCTCTAATGAGAAGAGAGCTATTGTTACCTCATGCAAAAGCATAAAAAAAAAAAAAACAATTTTGGTTTGCAAAGTTGTCCTCGTACACTGTATTATATATGGGAGAATTACAATGAGGTCCCAAGAAAGGTAAAAAATGAAGAAATGGTCCCTATAGATTGCAAAATGAAAAAATAGTCCTATTAAGAGGAGAGCTATTGTTACGTCATGCAAAAGCATAAAAAAAACAATTTTGGTTTGCAAAGTTGTCCTCGTACACTGTATTATATATCCATATTAACAAAAATAAAAAAATAGAGACTGAATTATAAATAGGTGAAATAAAATAAGAAACATATAATATCAAATACCTGAATTCATTATTCTAGATAACATTGCTAAATCTCATCAAACCTTGCAAGTACATAATGAACTAAACTGTCATGAATTAATTTTCTTCCTAAAAAAATTTAAATGACAATATAATAATGAACCATTAAAATCAAGGTTCTTCAATGTTGTGGAAGCTGACAATTGGTACCAGGCTTTCCACATAATTAAAAAAATAAGGGATATGATTGGGAAGGTCAAGTGTGTGTTCAGCAAGCTTTGAAACCATGGTTTCAGAAGCTCTTTTTCATAAATCGAGATAAAATTCTTCTCACATATTTACTTCATAAATCATAAAAGTCATTCTCTAAAACTTAATCCGAACACACAATACACAAATTCCATGAGGGGCATCGGTATCTTCTTTATAATCCTTTATTTTACATTTATTCCAACTCCATCTCTTCCCAGGTGAATATATAGATGTCTTCGTCCATCACCCATAAATCAATCTTTGATGATTGTCTTTCCCTTTTACTTGTAGCAAGTTTGTCCTCATACACAGTTACGTCAATTGAGCGAAAAATAGGATTATTACCTGATAATGGAGGTCATGGTAACAAATTAAACACTTTTTCTTCTGGATTTATGTCACACATCCAGCTCAGAAGAAAACAATTTTCCCTGTCATAAGCCCACATCAGTAACTTTAACGGTGTTAGCGACGCGTGCAAATTTAACATTGTTAACTCTAAGTACAAGTCCTTTTGAAGGTAAAGGATCACTGTTTTCAAATGGACAAAACTTAAAGGATCAAAAACCACATTTTGAAACTCTAGGAACCAAAAGCATAATAGAGGTAAACTGTATAGGGACCAATTATTATATTAACCTTTTTTCTCTTAAAATATCCTTATTAATTACACATATTAAGAATATTTTCATTCTAGGGTAGTTATGATTAAAAAGGGTATTTTAGGGAAACTAACATATATTTGTTATAAATAATTAATATAATTAATTTTCTTAATATCTATAAATTAGTTATTTAACTCCAATATTAAAGACCGGAGGAAGTACTTTAAATTTTACAAAGGGTTTTGTTTTAAGAACTGATGTGAGGAGTCTTGTAAATAAGGCTAGAGGAGGTGGCGGCTTCTGATTGTTGCAAAAGTTTTTTTTTTTTTTGGAAGTATTTATGTGATAAAACTTGTGAGTCTCTTAATTAAGGGCTTGAGACATACATCTGTCTGTATGCAAACTCCTTTCCCAAGCAAATTCTTGGTCCTGCTTGTTCATCTCACATTCTCACCCACAACAACTGAAGATATTTGCTGCTGTTCTTTTTGGGTTGCTTCAAATTGAAACTGGCAAAGCAATCACCAAAACACAGGAACGTGCTCACTTTACAAATGTGCTTCATGTCTAAGCCTTTGATTTTCTAGCCTCTTTATATATATACATATCACAGCTATACAAGCATGAAGCATATTGGTATTTGAATAAATTGAACATGAAGCCTTCTTAAATGTGCTTCATATTGGAATTCAACCTTTATTTCTATATATGGCGTCCCAGAAATTCTCCCTTTACATTTAATTCATTAGAAGTAACATAACTGAGTTAAAATGTAAGTAAAGGAGGCCTACTTTTATCATGTAATAAATTAACATCCATACTATATACTTGAGAAGCTTCATATATATAATTACTTATTTAACATTATTCTTTCTTGAAATCAGCAGCGAACTTAGAGTGCCAGAAAGGATCAAAATGGAGACCAATAGAGGAAATGAGAGGCAATCCTCTAGACTCACTGATTCTGATCCTCACAACACTAGCATCCACCACCCCACCTTCTAGCCTATGAAGCCTCTTATAACCCACCGTGGTCCCTTTGATCACCAACTTATCATCCACATAGATCTCATGCCGTTGGATCCTCTGACCAAGTCCTATCGCTTCCTGCACCCTCACCACATTGAATCTCACGCTCCCATTATTATTATTATTCCCTCTTATTTCAATCCAATACTCTCTTCCTTCTTCTTCTTCAGGAGCCCAATATGTCCATAAATGGTCACTATCTAACATGTTTTCTGGTCCAAAACCACCTTGTTTTCCTCCTCTTTGGCTGCTTGCTGTGACAGTGAATTCTCCTTCTGCTGCTATGTTCTTCTGGAAAATTGTGGTTATTGCACTGTGAAACTGCTTTAGCCTTTGAGCATCAATGTCAGATATGAGACCGGTTGTGTTGGGAGGCACGTTGAGGAGTAATAAGCAGTTTCTACCGACTGAGTTGTAGTAAATGTCAAGTAGTTCAGTTAGGGTTTTTGGTGATTCTGATTTGTGCCAAAACCATCCTGGTCTAATTGATACATCGCATTCAGCTGGAACCCAGTCTGTTCCTTTGGGATCACCTGTGTTTAGGTAGCTACACGTACACAAATATATGATGATCATCACCAAGAAAATAAGTGACCATTACATGTTTGAATGTAAGAACAATTAAAGAAAGAATTGAAGGTATACATTGTTAGGGAAGTCTATCATATTGGTTTAAACTATTTGGATGGAAAAGCAATTATAATATATAGTTATACCCCCACAAATCTAATATGATATCAGAACCATTCGATTTAGGAAACAAAAAAAATGAAGATTGTGGGCTTGAAGCCTTTAAGACTAAAAAATGAAGTATAAGCCCAGATGGAGAAGAAAAAATGAAATAGGTAGACCTAAGCCCCCTCTAAATTCAAAACTCAAAAGAAGATTGTGGACTTGAAATCTTCAAGACCTAAAAATGAAGTACAAGCCTAGACACGGGGAAAAATATTAGGTAGACATAAAGCTCCTTCTAAATTCAAAACTCAAAAGAAACACAGGCACATGTGGAGAAATAAAAAATGAATAAAATATGAAAAAAGGTAGTAGGAGGAATATTATTAGACATATATCTCCAAGATCTAATACTCTTTTGTTCTTTTCTGGCAAAAAAAAACATACTATTTTGTTCTTAAATATATATATATCAAAAATTTAGTAGTCATCCGATTCTAAATATAAAGCCGAAACTATATTCTTAATATAGGACATATATCTTCAAAATCTAATATTCCTTTTATTCTAAATGTAGAACTGAGTTTGTAGTGTATTGCACTACAAACTACTTGCAGTTCCCACGTATATTTCCAAAAGCTAATATACAATTATTACAAGACATAAATGATAACTGTACTTACACTTCAAGCATGAAATAAGCTAGTGCTAGTTAGTGACTTATCTTCAAAGTGAGATAATGTCAAAGGCATGTAGATGCAATACCAGACCTCAAAAGGGTTAAGTTGGCTTGGAGGACGATGGATGACACTTACTGGGTGATGTCAGGATTTCCAATGGAAAGAGAAGTTCGGTTGATGAGAGACCAACACGTGTCGGAAGCATAGCCTTGTTCATCTCCCACCCACCTCACATCAGGACCTGCATCTGAGAATATGTTAATGGATTTCTGCAACTCTTTCACCATTGAGAACCATTCTGTGAAGTAGTACGTCACATTTTGTGCCTTTGGATCCTTCGCTCCATCAAACCATATCTCCCTCACTTCTCCATATCTGCATATTATCATTCATCAACCATTCATACAATAACACTTCAAAAGTATTGGAATATAAGAGTGCCACGTTTACAAGTTAGAGAAATGGTAGGATTGAGTGTATATAACAATAATATTAAGAGAAATCCTATCAAATTGGTTTAAGCTAGCTAGTTTGATAGAAAGACAGCTCTGATATATACTTATATCTCAAAAATTCAATATGATATCAAAGTTATTCGATAGACTCTCATTCAGTGTTCATCAGAGTGCAAAATGCTGTGATGAGATACTGACAATTCAGATCTAATTGGAATTGTCCAAATTTAAATTTTTCTATCTGTCATTTTTTAAATGATAAAATCATTTTTCTCAAAAGTAATAGTTATTATAAGGTTGTGTTTATGTTAAATTTTATATATATTAGAATAAAATTTTATTTAAAATATAAAAGTTGAGTTAAATTAAATATGAGCTGTCCAGATTTGTGATGAGCACAGTATGCTAATCAAAATGTAAGCACAAAATGTGCTCCCTCATTCCATCCGGCTGGGACATCAAAGAAAGGAAAAAAAAATGAAGATCATAGAAAAAATTTAAAAAAAATGAAGATTGAGGCTCAAAAAAGAAGTACGAGCACTTACACAGAAAAAATAAAGAAAAATGTAGGGTTGAGATATGCGAGACTAAAAAAAAAGTACAAACCCAAACAAACAAACAAAATGAAAAAAAAAAACAGTAAAAAAATATTAGAATATAAGAGTTCTGTGATGACTAATTAGGTAAAGGACTGGAGATGTATAATGTTAAGAGAAGCTCTACCAAATTGATTTAAGTTAATTTTCTACAGAAATATAGTAAAAACTTTTTCCAGAAAATCAGGTTGTTCATAGAAATAACAGATAATTAAATTAAAGAACCTCACTTGTTGAGCAGTTCTTGAAGCTGAGCTAAATAATATTCATTGTAAGGTATATCATGTCCATATCGAGAATCATGCCTATCCCAAGGTGAAAGATAAAGCCCTGCATCTATCCCTTTTGCTGAAGTTGCACTCACAAACTCCCTCACAACATCTCCTTTCCCATTTTTCCAAGGGCTTCCAATCACAGAATGCTCCGTGTACTTTGACGGCCACAGGCAAAACCCGTCGTGGTGTTTCGCCGTCAGGATCATCAACGAAACTCCGGCCTCCACCGCCACCTCCGCCCACTGCCCAGCGTTGAGGCCTGAAGGGTTGAAGATCTCCGGGCTCTCACTGCCGTCACCCCATTCTCTGTCCGTGAAAGTGTTCACACCAAAGTGAAGGAACATGATGATCTCTCTTTGTTGCCATTTTAATTGTGAATATGATGGGAGGGGTAGAATCGGCAATGGTGGAGTTGTTAAAGCTTGCTCATGCACAGAAATGGCCGACTTGAAGAGATGAAGAAGAGAAAGAAGAAGAAGAAGAGAGAGGAACAATAATCTTGCCATGATAATGCTCTAGATTGTTAATTGGTTCTTCTTCATCCTCATCATCTTTAATTTGTACCTCTTTGTTAGTGCTTGTGCTTATATGTGAAGAGACAAAAATAGGTAGAAAATAGGTTTGAAGTAATAATTAAGGGAACATTATTTAGGAAAATTAAGTTTTAATCCCAATAATTTTGCTTAATTTTTAATTCAGATTTCTGTTGAGTCTTTATGATCTACAAATTTTCTGATTTAGTTCACACATACTCATGTATTCTATTTTTAAATTATTATCATTCAACTAAAAATTCACATGAAAAAAATAATACACTTGATTATATTTGATTGGATATAATAAATATAAGGAACTTGATTTTTTTTCCATATTATATATGTGGGTGTATGTATATTCTATATGTAGTATAAACACACTAATGAAAAAAATTAAAACATAAATAATAAAATAAAAATAATCACATATTGAAAAATTATTGAGAACATAGAACATACAACACAACAAAATGAAACATATATAAGAGACTTACTTATGAAATTTAAAATTATAAGGATTAAATTAAAAATCAATTGAAATTATATGGAAAAAATATAATTTTAATTTGTTTTTAAATTTTTTGAATTGTTAGGTTCAAGGATGAAATGAATAATTTCATTCTTTTTTAAAAAATTAAAAAAAAAGGGAAACTTGAATAATCACATTTAAAGCAAGATTCAGTGAGTGCATTTGCCATAAAATCAAATGAATATATGATTTTGGTGCATGAATGGTTTTATGAACATTTGATATCCATTAAATGGTTTCGATCCTTTTACCTTATTCATGCATCTATGGATGGAAAATGACACTTTATGGTTTTTTTAAGAAAAATAATGACACTAAGGGACCTTCTTTTTTTACACAAAACAATTAATACTATGAGACAAAATAGGGGGAAATTGAAAAAAGGTCCCCCATTAAAATTTTATTGGAAAGAATGACATGATATATTTTTATACACAGTAAGTATAAGTATTTTACAAATTATATACACACATAATATTAATATTCTGATTTAGATCCTTATCACAAATTAATTTTTGGGAGAATTATCCTTAGGTCCCAAGGAAAAAAATAAATGAAGAAATGGTCCCTAGAGATTACAAAATAAAAAAATGGTCCCATTAACAACTCCAGAGGTTTGTATTGACAACTCGTTAACAACTCTAAAAGCCTGTATTGATAACTCCATGAGACCCTTTTTTTATTTATAATCTCCAGGGACCATTGTTTCATTTCTTTTCTTCTTTGGGACCTGAATGTAATTCTCTCTTAATTTTTTAGTGGGGGGCTTTTTTTTCCAATTTTCCCAAAAAATACAGCTAATCCATGGAAACATGTCAGACTTTTAAAAACCAAAAGCTTAAACTTAATCGCCCCAAAAAAAAAAAAGTTGTTTAGTGAATTAGTGCTCCCTCCATTTCTTGATATAAGTCTTTTTTAAAAGTTTTCATTTCATTTTATATCGCTTTTTATAATTCTTTTATAAGATCTCTTTTAGTAAGTTTAAAGTATCATTTGAAGGCAAAAAAAAAAAAGTTTAAAGTATCATTTATTTGTTGATTTTAAAAAGTAGCATTTATTTAAAACAATTATTACATCCTTATTCATGAGCAATGTGAAAATGTTTTATGCATTAAATTAAAGAGCAAGTAGGGGAAGAAAACAGAGAGAATTAAAGAGCAAATTTGGTAACAATCAATATTTTAAGGGTCAATGTATAAAAATATCCATTAACTTTCATCAAAAACACACTCAGCACACCCTAAACTTTTATTAAGTGCAAAAATATCCATAAATATTAGAAATCATATTAAAAATGACACGTCCGTTAAAATACACTAACTTCTATTACTTTTTTTGTAGTGAGGGTCACTCTATTTTCTTGAAAGTACTAAAATACCCCAAGTCCACAATGGTAAAAGCGCAAAATTACCTATAAACTTTTACTCAAAATGAGCCAAACATCATATACTTTTTCATAAATGCTTTCATGTCCATTTTGTACTTTTTGCGGTGAGACCCACACTATTTTTAAGAAAGTACCAAAATACCTTTATGTCCATTTTGAATTTTTTTTCTATTAGGTACAGGTATCCTCCTAATTGAGATCATTCTATTCGAGGTACTATCGGGCACCTCTCCCAATAGAGATTCAAACTTTGTTTCGTGCACGTTGTGAGGGACTAGCCTCTTCCTCTAGACCCAACCCCCGTTGGTTTTCTATTTTGAATGCTCATAGATATTTTTGTATCTCCTAAAAATATATGATGTTTGAAATACTTTAAGTAAAAGTTTATCAATATTTTTACACATTTGTCATTTTGTCCTAGAGACATTTTGGTACATTCAGAAAAATAGCATGGGTTCCACTACCAAAAGTAAGAGACGTTGGCCCATTTTAACAAACATATCAATTTTGTAACAATTTTAAATGTTCATGTATACTAAATATCTAAGAAAAGTTTACAATGTTGGCCCGCTTTTGCACAAGTCATATCTCAATGTAATACGGTGTAAGTTCACATACATTTGGTCGGGCCAAAAAAAAAAAGTTCACATACATTTGGGCCATATGGGACAAGCTGCTGCTAGTAATGGACTTGTGATCTATGAAGAACAATGTGATGTTGACCCAATATAAAAATGTAATTTTTTTTTTTTGGAAAAAAAGGGGAGCACCATGAGGAGGCCTACTAAAAGATGGATAAGGATCAATTTGTTCCTGGTTTAGTGGTTGGTTGATAGAATTTGGATTGAGAAGAATGGAAGGTAAGAGAAGGGAAGGTTTGTCTTAAATTCAAATCAAAGGAAATTAATTAATATAATATATCAAGCCATTTTCTCTTTTTCACTGATTCTCTTACATTTCATATTTGACATTTTGGTTTCATGTCTAACTAACGAAGACTATGCAGACGAAATTATATTTTAATAAAGTCGAAATAGATAATCGGGAAAAAAAAATAAACTTGTGTTTAGCACGTTTTGTCTCCATCTGTGTGTTGTGAATATGTGACCATTGGATTAACCTCATAACAAATTTAAGTAATTAAACAGATATGAAGGCTCCATTTAACATGACATCCACTTCGTAAGGTTATTTTCATATTGTCTCTAAAGTAATTGCAAAATATAGCTTTTTCTGGGGCATTATCAGAATTAAATGCTTGAAAGTTGACATTTTGTTCTATATAATTATGTCAACTCACGCCCAGTTGGCATTTTATCCCAATAATTAATTAATAGTTTGAAAGAAATTAAGTTGATACCACTACTACCATAGTTAGTAGAATATGACATCTTTGAACTGTTATTTAAATGAAAGAATTACAATGACTGTGAGGTGTTTAACTAACGGTTTATGATGGTTGATTCTCACATTTTCATCACTATATCTTCCACTTTTCAATTATTAGAATACATCAAATCTCACTAATGAACTTATAACTTAATGGTATGAAAACTTCCTCTATTGAGAGGTCACAGGTTCGGTTCCGCAGTATTGAAACAAGGAAGACATCCCTATCAGCCAGTCAAAGGTCAAGAAAGTTAGTTTGGCTGGATAGTACTCTACAAGATATCATGCTCTGCTAAATCATTCTCCTGCACAAACTGAGAAGAAGAAGAAGAAGAAGAAGAGAGAAACAGAGTGAGAGACATGGAGGTTGGTGTAAATCCATTTCCATTAACATTTGCAGTTCACTTTCTGGGTATTGCTTCAATTGCTATGGTCTTTGTTTGGACCATTCACTATCTTGGTGGCTTAACTTGGAACTCTTCAGACAAGTCCCTCCTCTTCAATGTAACTCTTTTTGTCTCTCTTACTCTGCATAGTATGTATACTTCTACATTTGTACTTTTAAGGTTTTCATGTCCAAGTCTTGTCTGATTTTTCAGGTCCATCCTGTTTTTATGCAAATTGGCTTAATTGTTATCGGAGGCGAAGGTAAACAATCCAACATATTTTTACTTAAGAGAATTTTAGTAAATTATGTTTTGATGGTAAATGACCAAAATGCCTTTTAAGTTTTTTATCTGATCCATTACTGAAATTCTCTCCGTATACTGTGAGAACCTAGAGAGTGGCTTCTTTTATGAACAGGAATCACTGATTTTGGTTGTTGTCTTGTGTTGGTTACTGCTGAACAAAAATGCAGCAATTATAAGTTACAAATCTCTACCGTTGGAGAAAGAAGTGAAGAAATTGATACACCTTGTGCTTCATGCCATTGCATTGATACTTGGAATAATGGGGACTTATTCAATCTTCTTGTATCATAATGAAAATGACATTGCCAATCTCTATAGCTTTCATTCTTGGATTGGAATTGCAGCTATTGTTCTTTATGGCGTTCAGGTATAACTACTCATTTTCTTGTCTTCTAGGTACACCTAACTATAGAGGCTGAGATTGAAGTAACATATATTATCATTCTTTAAAAATTCTGCAAATTTTAGTAGAACCTCCCTCTTAATAACTGAATGCCACTGAAAATTTTTCCACTATATTAGCTTTTAATTAGGATATGTTTCTACCAAAAGTTCTAAATTGGAACCACTGTTTTTAAATTCAAACTGATAAATCAGTTCATGGTCTTATCCAAAATATTCCAAAACTGTATTGCTTAAACAACTGGTCAATACTAGTCAAGAACTGACAAAGTTCACTAAAACAATATATAAAGACCAAGTTGCAAGGTGTGAGGTTCTCACCTCTATAGTATGAGTTTCTGACCCAATTAGCCCATTAGCCTGTTTTTACTTTTTAGTGAGTCCAGGCCTCCAAAAAGTGCTTTATTTCCCACCCGTGTAGATTGTTTATCTGTTCAAAGGCTTCCAAACCACCTTCAACGGACAACCAAACATGCCCCAGTTTACACGCATACTAATATAAGAGCTAGTTAGAGTTAGAGTTAGAGGGTTAAATTTAGTCTGCAATATAAGATCTCAATCCACTTTATCTTCAATATTTACCATTTTTTCCCCAAACTAATTTATCTAACTTATAAACTACTAAGATATAATCTACTGTCACACAAGGATATTTGAGAGAGATCACGTCACTTCTGTTCAAATTAGCCAATTTATTTCATTTCCTTAATCTAATACTTCTTATAAGCATATATATATATATATATATAGATGCTAGTTTGATGAAGTTGAATAATGAATGTGTGGGGATTAATTGTGAACTTGCAGTGGATATATGGGTTTGTGATATTCATGTACCCTGGAGGGGACCCATCTCTGAGAAGAGTGTCAATGCCATGGCACATAATGTTTGGGCTGATGGTGTACGTGATGTTTGTTGCTGCTGCTGTACTTGGATATCTGGAGAAGCTCACATTCCTTGAGAATAAAGGATTGGCCAAATTTGGATCTCAGGCTTACCTTGTCAACTTCACTGGTGTTGTTACTGTCTTGTTTGCTGCCTTGGTTGTCTTCTGTGCTGTCATAAGACCTCCTGCTCCTGCTTATGAGGACTATGCTCCTATTTAACTCCTACCATAGCAATAAAACTCAGATCAAACTGACCAGTCAGATCAATGATCTCGTCGAATTAGCAATCCGGATTAATTCAAATTATCCAAGATTAACTCAATCACCTGAGCAGGTTGAATGGATCGAACAAGTTAATTTTATACAATTTTTTCCTACAAAAGTCTACAACGACATCATTTTGAATTAAAAAAAAAAAACAGAAGTCCATCATATTTATACTTTAGTATGTAATTATATGTTGTTAAATTACATGTGATTTATGTATGAATGTTATGGATTACCACTTTTTTTATTTAAATTTGAATATTATTCTTTCATGGTTATATATGAATTTTTTATTCTTTAATTATATTATTTCATTCATGATCGGATTGACTCTTATTAGACTACTAACACTGTGGAGTGTGCACCTAATGGTCACTGTTTAAGTAAAATTCTTGTTAAATGGGGTAGCCTGGTGTCCTGGGAGGAGGAAGAGTAGGTATAGGTTAGTTGTACCGTGGAACATGGAAACACGAGTCATTGTTTGTTGTTATTTTATGAGAGGATTAGGAATTGAAGGAATAACATTAAGGGTATGTTTGGCATGAGGGATTTGGAAGAAAAGGGAGGGGAGGAAAAATTTTTATGAGTTAGATTTAAGAAAATTGGAGAAATAGGGTTATAAAATTTTAATATAGAGAACATATAAGATAAAAGAATAAGAAAAACAAATTTAAAATTTTTAACCCCACTTTTCTTATTTTTTTAAATCCAATTTAAATAATTTTTTTCTCCGCCCACTTTCTCTCCCCTCCCCTCATACCAAACAAGCCCTAAGGTGTGTTTGGTTTGAGGGGAGGGGAGGGTAGTTAAATTAACTTTTTAGGTTGAAGATATTTAAATTTTGAAATCCAAAATTTAAAAGGAATAAGAGGGTAAATTTTAGGTTTCTTAAACCCAAAATTATAATTTCCACCCCTTGCCCTCCCCTCCCATCCCTCCCCTCCCCTCAAACCAAACATACCCTTTAAGGGTCTGTTTGGTTGGAGGGGGGATGGGAGGGGATGAAAAATGAACCTCTCCCCTTGTTTGATTTGAAAAATTGGAGAGAAGAACTCCAAAAGAGGGGCTCTCAATCCCTCTCATCCCCTCATTTTTATTCCCTCCAAATTGGGGGGTTTTAGAGGGGATGGAAAATGAACCCCTCCCATTCCATCCCCTCCAATTAAATCAGACAGGCCCTAAGGGTTACTTTAAGTGGATGGCTTTTTCTGTGAAATTTCAAATTACCCTTTCCGTTTGTTTTTTCGGACCAAGGTTTGATGATGTGGAGTCACATTTACTTCTATATAAAAAATATTTAACTACATATACATACCCTCTTATATTTTTTGTAAGTCTGGTTGGAAAAAAAAAGTTGGTTCTTATTATAAGTCCACCAAAAGGGTAATTAATAACAATGTTACAATATCTGAGTAAAGTTATTCAAGCTTGTATGTCGACGTCTCATTTGCAATTGCTTTGGAATGGAGAAGCTACTAATATGTTTTGCCCTTCCAGAGGAGTAAGACAAGGTGACCCAATATCGCCGTATCTTTTTGTTATCATGATGGAAAGATTGGGGCATCTTATACAAACGACAGTTGAAGAGGGTGTTTGGAAACCGTTTAGGCTCTCCAAACGAGGTACTCCTGTCTCTCATATTTTTTTTGCTGATGATCTCATTTTGTTTGCAAAAGCAGATCTAGATAACGCGGGGGTTATTAAGGCTATCTTGGATGACTTCTGTGACATCTCGGGACAGAAAGTAAATGCTAGAAAATCAAGAGTTTACTTCTCAAAGAATGTAAATCATATAAAAAGCAGAGAAATCAGTGAATTTCTAAATTTTACTCCGACGTCAAATCTAGGGAAATATCTGGGAATGCCAATTTTACATGAACGAAGATCAAAGGCTACATACAGTTTTCTTCTGGATAAGATGGATGCTCGCCTGGCCAATTGGAAGTCTAACATGTTGTCGATGGCTGCCAGGCACACTCTTGTGTCGTCTGTTATGTCGGCTATGCCAACTTATGCTATGCAGACAGTGCCTCTTCCTTTGGGACTTTGTGATGAAATTGATAAACGTTGTCGTAACTTCCTCTGGGGTAGTAGCTCAGCAAGCAAAAAACCTCATCTAGTCTCCTGGGATAGTGTGTGTGCACGTAAGGAGAATGGAGGCTTTGGTCTTAGGTTGGCACGATACCAGAACCAGGCGTTCATGATGAAGCTTGGATGGAATATGATTAACAGAAGAGATTCGCTCTGGGTTAGGATTTTGCGTGAAAAATATAAAGCCGGGAATGATATTATTCCTAAAGTTGAGAAGCGCCGGTCTGAGTCTAGTACGTGGAGGGGTATTCCTAACTGTTAGGACAAGATCAAAGATAGCTTAACATGGAGAGTTACCAATGGACAGAACACTTATTTCTGGAATGACATTTGGGTCCCGCATTTTGATAAGCTTTAGAGTTTGGTAATCAGAGAATTGCCTAGAGATGCTTCTGAATGGAGAGTAGCTGATTGTATCACTTCATCCGGACAGTGGGATATGAGAAAGTTTCAGCACCTACTTCCAAGTCATGTATGTACAGCTATTGCATGTGTTAATATTAATCAGCGTAATGGGGAGGATTTTCCGGTATGGAGATGGTCTTCAGATGGAATGTTCAACATCAGATCAGCCTACAAATACCTAGTAGGCACCCCACAACCTCACAGTAATAACTGGAGGAGATGTGTTTGGAAATTGAAAGTCCCTCAAAAGGTACCGTTTTTTCTTATTGTTGTGCTTTCATGGTCGTCTAATGACAAACTTAATGCGTTATCAATGAGGTAGTCATCGGACGGGTTTTTGTGATATATGCCATAACTCAAGCGAGTCTGTACTCCACGTTTTGCGGGATTATCCTTTCACTTCTGAATTATGGAAAGGATTCTTACCTCTGGATTGGCGTGATCAATTCTTTGGCTCTTTTGAGAGAAATGACTGGCTTACATGGTGTGCGGGGAGAAAAGAAGTTATACAGGGATTCGAGTTTCGTCTTTGGTTTTCGGTACTATGCCGACATATCTGGTTAGCTCGAAATGACAGATGTTTTAATAACAACACTTGGAGTAGTCATGCCATATTAGCCCGTGCTCGTGCCTGCTTAACATGGGGAAATACAAGGTTGGTTCAAAATAAGAGTGCAGAAAGGAATCAACAACAGTGGATGCCACCACCGCTTGGGTGGGTGAAGATTAATACCGATGGATCTAGGAATGACAACTTAGGGACTTGCACGTGTGAAGGTGTGTTGAGAGATCACAATGATGAATTTCTGATGGGGTTTATGTATCAGATTGGGCAAGGAACGGTAGTATCTGCGGAAGCTTGGGGTGTTTTGTGGGGACTAAAAGTTGCATGGGATAGAAGATACAGAAAAATCATGATTGAGTCTGATTGTAGTGAAGTAATCGATATAATTCAGGGTAACGTTTCTCAGGAACACCCTGATTTTTAGCTTATTGTGGAGGTTCAAACGCTGCTGGATAGAGACTGGGACGTGGAAATTTCACATTGCATTCGGGAGTTTAACACGGTTGCAGACGCTATGGCAAAAGAAGCTTGGAAGATGGCGATTGATCTTCATATCATATTTTCGCCCCCTGATGCTATTACAGCCCTTTTAATTAATGATGTAAACATGATGAATTTTCATGTTGACTCAGGGGGATAGCTTCTGATGTATTTGTAGAATATCTTTTATTATAAAAAAAAAGGTAATTAAAAAATAAATTAATTCATATTGAAAAGATAGAAAAATAAAAGAGGGTTGAGAATACCATTAATAAATAATTGAAAATTTAAAAAAATATATCGATTTAAGATATATTTAATAAGATAACTATTTTTTTTTTATATATGATAATTAGATAATTAAACTTATAAGAAAAACCAGAGTGGTATATAAGGGGTTTGGTGAAAGAAAATAGTTATGTGCGGTGTTTGAGAACATCCCCTATAAACTTGTTTCTTTTTGTAAAACATGACTCTTACAATGTACTCCTCATGTTTAATATAAAACCTAATTTATAGTGCAAATTACACTACAAATTAAGTCTTACATTAGGGTCCGAGGTAATATTTATCTTATATAATGTAAATCACATAAGTGTTTGTTTGAATTAGCGGTAGAATCTGTTTTTCTAACGTGATTTACAATTTACAAGGTAAACAAGTGAGAGAATTTTTGTCCCGACTTACGTGAATGTACTTTTTAAATGCTAACTCAAACATGCCCTAAAATAAATTAGATCAAAGACTTAATATTAAAAATCTCAAGTCACATGCCCAGCGATGAAAACTAATGTCCTCATGCCTCATTTGGAAAGTTAGATGGAAATAGATAAGCAAAAAGCCAACAAACCAATGAATTCGGGCATATTTGAATTACCGTGAAAAAAATATGTTTATATCAAAACAAAACTCATCTCACGTAATTATTTCTTTATTATAAATCATATTGAAAAATTAACTTCTACCGCTAATCCAAACAGACATGAAATAGGCCATCAAGATTCGTTTCACGTAGAGGAACTGATTGAAATACCCTTTTTAGCTAGAAAAGAATTGACGCATAGTTGAAGAACATGGACATTTGATGAGGATGCATGTTTGGTGTACTCTGGACTACATATGGTAGCTCATCCATATTTGACAGCCATATTTACTTTATTTTAATTATTTATGATTGTTTTGCAATAATAAAATATTACTCCCTCCAGTCCTAATTATAAGATAAAGTTGACTTTTTTTGGAGAAATTAAAGAAGTTAATTAAATTACTTTAGAGTGTTTATATTTTTAGTTTTTTCTTCAAACTAATTAGTTTAACTAATAAACTAATATATAATCTAAAGATACATAACATATGATATGATTAAGTAACTTATTTAGCTTCATTAATTTCTTCAAAAAAAGTCAATTTTATCTTATAATTAGGACCGGAAGTAGTAAAATTCAGATAACCTAACAGGGCCTCTTTGTTAGATTAGGTTATGGATTTCTTATAATTATAAATTAATATGAGGGAGAAGAAATAAATATAACATGTAGATTTTACTATTTATATGTAGGTGTCAGTGTCTTACTATTCAGTAAGCATTTGTAGAGTTGTAGAATAATTGCATGTTTGGCAAACCACAAAATCTTGGTTTCATAATTTCTTTTTTGCAAGCTGAGATAAAATACCTCTCACATACTTATCTCGTAAATCATAAAAATTATTTTCTAAAAGCTAATCCATTATGAAGGGAGTATGGTGCTCCACACAGAATTGACTACCTTCATCTACTCTTACCGTTCTCTTCTCGTTCTCTTCCCCTCCACTACTTATTTCAAAATTTGTATTAAAATCTTAGCGATTCAGATTTAATATTTTATAAAAATATTAGTAAAATATCAAATTATTAAAAAATAATTTAATAAATTTAAAACGCTTAGATTTTAGTTGTGATATATAATTAAAATTGTAATAAAAATTATTTAAAAAGAATATTTTTATAAAACATTAAATCTGAACCGCTCATATTTCAATCCAAAGGCTGAGATAAATAGTGAAGAGGAAGAGAATGGAAAAATAACAGTAAGAGCAGAGGACGACAGTAAATCCTATCCCACACATATGGTTATGGTGCAGTGAAGTGTTTGTTCTCTTTGCAAAGATTATTAATGGAGTCTTCACATTTAAGGTAGGATTTGAACACATTTTTTTGACAGAGTATATATAAGGCATGTTTTTGTTTACTGCAGCAACATTATTCTTTAATCCATTCACTTTTCATTTTTTATAAGAATTTACGTTTCATTTTTAATTATATGATAATGCAATTACCCAAAAAAATCATTTGAATAGGTTGTATATTCGATTTAAAATGATGTTCCAATTGGGATTACAACTTACAAATAAGCAATAAGAAATGGGGAAATTACTTTGAGGCTATAAGAAGTCAAACTACACCAAAAAAAAAATTTTCTTGAAATTACCAAAATATTCTGAAATTATTATCACTTATTTATAAATAATCTTTAATGTATATTTACCAAAATTTCTTTAATTATAAATGAATATAATTTATTATTGATTTTAAGGAAGTTTTTTGTACTTTGAATTCTTATTTCAAATGGATATGATTTATGTGTATGAGGCTATATATGGGCCGGTCCATTTTCAATTGGTATATTAATTTATTCTCCAATATCTCTTAAAATAGCATAGACAATGTAACTAAAAGCTGATCTAGTTACGGGCCAAAAAAAAACAAAAACTGATCTAATTGATAAAGAAGTTGGCCTGTAACTATGAGGTTGTGGGTTTAAATCTTATTGATATGAAGATCTTCTCGGTGAGCGATCAATAAGTATCTTTATAAGAGCACTTTAAACTTAGAGGCATGCCGTAGCCCTGACGAGCCTCCGTAACCCAATTTACCTTAACATTTTTTTGTTAAAAAAAAAAGGCATAGACAATATATAAACAAAAAATTATACGTTTTTTGCAACCTAAATTAAAAAAATACATTCATAAATAAATTAGTAATTTGAAATTTGGTATACAATGGATTTTAGTCTTGGAAAGTCTTGTTTCACTTTTTGTTGGTATTATATTTTTTTATGATAAACCACGAAAGTTATAGTTTTTGTAAAACAATTTATGATTCTATCTCACCATTGGTGGATGGCCAGAAACAAATCAAGATTCTAAGGAATATGGATCAAGTTGGCATGGGAAATCTCAGGATACAAACAAAAATTAGGAATAACTAAAAAGATGTTTTTGTTGTTACTATTAATAGGACAACTCATAAAAATTGCATGTGGCGACAATTATCCATCAATTTTTTTGACAGATTTTTATATTTCCTCTGTTTTTTTTCCACCAATCAATGTATCCCATTCTGCCTTCAAGTTCATGGTTCTATGCCACTTAGAGAAAATTTTCTTTCCATTTAGACTGTATTCTAATAATTTTATCATCCAATATTATCAAACTAGATCAAACTTTAAATGGGGAAAAACTCTAGCAAAAGTTTCTTTTTGTAGAGATCCAATGCAGATATTTTTGGTAATTGTATTTGTACTTCAATATTTTAAAAAGTAATTGGCATAATATTTTCCTTTTATCTAAGAATTTGTAATATGGTTAATCTTATATCAAAAGAAAAAATTTAAATGACTCGCTCTTTTTTTTTTTAACCTTAAAGAGGCATGTATTAACATACATTCTAAAGCGGGACCAAATCCACAACGTCCTATTTGTAAAGTTGCTCTCATAACTCTAAACTAGAGGCTTAAGTCTTTTTAATGGAATCAGGTCATGTAATATGGATTTGGCTATCGTCCGCTGCCCTAGCGTCCGCTGCCCGTCCTTTTCCCCAAAATTATACCATTTTGGTGTAGTTTTGGGATACAATGTTGGTGGCTAACCTTTTTTATTTATTTTTTTTAAAATGGTATATAGTATTTTGAAGTATTTTTCTAAATACATCTAATATCTTAAAATATTTTTTAAGTAACGTGCAGTATTTTAAAATGATTTTTAATGTTTTTAATCTCTTAAAATATTTTCAGTTCTACTTAGTCTGTTAGCAGACTGATTGTAATCTTACCTTTAATGTACTTTTTTAGTTCCAAAAATTACTTTAAATTTAAAATAATTTTAAGAGATTAAAAACACTAAAAATTATTTTAGAATACTACACGTTATTTAAAAAATATTTTAAGATATTAGATACGTCCAAAAAAAATATTTTAAAATACTATATACCATTTTAAAAAAATAAAAAAGGTTAGCGTCCAACATCTTATCCCAAAACTACGTCAAAACGGTATAGGATTAGGGAAAAGGATGCGTACTGGACGCTGGGGCAGCGAACACTAGCGAAATCCATGTAATATGGGTTGGTTTAGGGAGTGGTGACATGATGTTATGTACTATATGATTTATATACTTGCTTCTCTCTCTCTCTCTCTCTCTTTTAAATATACTTGACTTTTTTTTATATAGCATTAAAGGCCAATTTTTTCTTGAAAGTTTTTTAAGGGCCAATTTTACTCCGGAAGTATCAAATCTGAAGCAATTTTGCCTTAATCATTATCCTAGTTAAGTTTGACCATTAGTTGACCAAATATGTTGAGTTGGCAGTCCATGTGTCATCCACATCATTTTTGTTAAGGTGCAAATTTACCCTGGAAGTTTTCACTTAAGAGCAAAGCTGCTCCGAAAGTTTAGAAGTCGTGGCAATGTCGCTCAAACAGTTATCTAGGTTAAGTTTGATTGTTAGTTGACCGAATATGTTAAACTAGCAGCATGAACAACATTGAAGAATAAAACGTTACATATGGAGGAGGAGCTCACATTTGTCAAAGAGTAATAAAGAAAAAGATTCAATCACTAGATGTACAACACACTAAGGAAGATTGTCGAAAACAAGGCCATCGAAAACATTCTGCCGCCATACCCCAATGACGCCGAGATAGTCAAGTATTTCTTTGATTTTCTCATCATCGTACAAGATGTTTTTACCTATGATTGTCTTTAATTCTTTAGATGGGATGCATTTTTTAAAAAAAAAAAATTGCTTATTTTAAAATCTAACTTTGAAAATAAATAAATAAAGTGGATGACACATTGACTTGCCAAATAAGCATATGTGCTCAACTAACGGATAAACTTAACTTGAATAATAGCAAGAATGAAATTGTTACAGCTTAAAGACTTCCAGAGCAACATTGCTTCTTAAGAAAAACTTTCGGAGCAAATTTGTACCTAAATCCAAAAATAAAAATGATGTAGATGACACGTGAACTGCCAGCTCAACATATTTGGTCAACTAACGATCAAATTTAATTGGGATAACGATAAGGTAAAAATTGTTCTATATTTGATACTTTCGGGCCAAATTTTTTTCCCAAAAAACTTCCGAAACAAAATTAACTTTTTAACTCTTTTATATATAATATAGAAGTAACCATTTTACCAAAAAATACTCCATCTGTCACTTATTATAAGAGACGTTTTATGGGCATCGTTTGTTTTTAGGAGAATTATGTTCAGGTCCCGTCTAAGAGAAAAAATGAAACATTGGTCCAATGAAGTTGTTAATCACACCCCTAGAGTTGTCAATTCATGCACTTGGAGTTGTCAACAGAACCATTTTTTCTTTTTTTTTTTTAACGGGACTTGAATGTAATTGTCCCTTTGTTTTTTATATAAAAGACACTTGGTTGTTTGAATTCTTTTGGTTTGTCCATTTTTTTTCCATTGAATGGCTTACATTACTCATATTTAATTCTCATTATTTCTCTCTCCACAACATATTATCTCCCTTCCACATAAATGGGTATTATTGGCAAACAAATTACATTTTTATATATGCAATTCAATTATTTGATGCTTATAACAAGGAACAAAGGGAGTAGCTCTTAACTTTTGGTGATTTAGAGGTTTTAGTCCTATTTTACTCATTCAATCCTAAATATAGAAATTCACTGAGAATTTGTTAAAACCTGAATCTACCTTATCTTTTAAATTTATAACTTTTTTAAATTATCCATATTTATTACATATATTAAAATAAATACTCTCATAGGAGGTTTCTATTGCAAATCATGGGCATCTCCGACATCTCCTTCTTTGGAAGAGGGATGTCTCTATATATTTGGAAAACCAACAAATACTTTTTACAAATAACCAACTTAATTAATAAAAAAATTTGTTGAAAGTCCGTGCTTGAAAAATTTTATTGGTCATAACTATAAACACCTTTTATTTAATATATATACTTGGCCAGATTTTATACCCAAAAAGTATCTGTTCTCAAATTGAGGTTTTTTTAGTTCTTGAAATTTTTAAACAAGGATTTTTCACCATTTTTTCTTATTTATTTATTTATTTAATATAAGTAAATTAGTTATAGGTATAATAAAAATAAATATAAAAAATTGATGGAATAACTAAAATTTTATAAAATCTAAATAAGATGATCTGATAGCTAATAATAGGATCGATCCTTCAAGTTAGCATCCAAATATATGAATGCCAAAAGAATCCTTAAAAGAAGTTCGATTCCTACAAATCCTCGTTATTATTATTTTTTCTGCCAACTACAAATCCTCATTAATTGAATAAATTAAATTTATATACTTGTCTTTTTTATACGTAAATATAGAATTCATCAACATTTAAAAAAAAAAAAAAAAAACTCCATCCGTTTCTTATTACAAGAGATTTTTATGTGTTTGAATTGTTCCTTCTATAAAAACCACTTGGCTGTCTGAACATTTAAGCTGCTCCAATATCTAAGGATGAAAAAAAAAGCTGCATACCTGGTGCCTCAAAAGTTATTAAAAAAAAAAAACTAATAAAGTAAATAAATTAAAAAAAAAAAAAGACTGAATCTTCTTTCTTTCGTATTCGTCTCCTGTCTCCATGCTACACAGAGAGCTCGAGGTTGAAGACAATCTCAACCTCAGTAATTAACTAATTAATCTAATTTGATGCCTCCAAATTGTTAATCAGGTTTTTTTTAATTATTTAATAATAAATCGAAGTTAAATTATTACGAGGAGTCATTCACCCTATCTATGACGTTTATATATTATATTCATAAATATCAATAAATTTTTTTTTTATGAAATTGACAAGCCTTGTTAAGCGACAATTTATTGCTATTTCCCTAATTTTCTACTCATGTTTGATGATGTTAATTAATTATTCTTTTTTTTAAATGATGCATTTTTTGTGTGCAAACTTTCCGTTAGTGCCCCACATAATTTTGTAACATACATGCTATTTTATTTGGACATTAAGTATTAGTAGTTTAGTACTATTATTTTTATTAAAATTAATCCAATTATCAATATTAATATAAATTAGTGTATCTTATTTTTTTAAAAAAAACATGGTGTAATACATCTCAAGACATTATATACTACTACCTCCGGTCCTAAATATAAGACAGAGTTGACTTTTTTAGGAAAGATTAAGGAAGTTAAATAAATTAATAAATTATATAATATGTTGTGTATATTTAAATTATATATCAATTTATTAGTCAAACTAATTAGTTTGGAGAAAAAAATAAAAATAAAAATATTCTAAAGTAATTTAATTAGTTTATTTAATCTCTTCAAAAAAATAAACTCTGTCTTATAATTAGAATAGGAGGGAGTACTACTTTTTATGAATTTTGCTTGAGAATTTTCAAGAACTAATGCTTACGACCATAACCACTACCAGTGAATACCAAACTTTGAAGAAATTCATAGATAGAAGGCTTGAGGGTGAAAAAATGATCCAGTGATGTGAAAGCAAATTATATTGAGTTGTATACTCAAATAAATACATATCTTCTACTCAAAGTCGATATTTTTACACGCACGCACACATTCTTATTTAATTTAATTTTAAATTAAAACAATAAATATTGAAACTATTTTTTTTTCATTGAATTTCCTTCTTTGTCTATAAAATAAATAAACGAACTGTTTGTGCTAAACACTAAGTATAAGTATCTGGAATCGCGCAAAGCCACTTTTCTATGACAGTATCTTAACTAATTTGATTTGAGCTTATCTTTTATTCATATTAATCATAAAATATTCGTTTATTCTGTCATTAATATAAGATATATTTAGGGAATTGATCTCGTCCTAAATATAAGACATATTTTTATATTTATCAAATTTTTTTATTTTATCCCTATTGATACTCCCTTAACAATAACCAAAGAGGAGAGAGAATGTAAAATTAAAGAAGATGATTATGATGTTTTAGAAAATACGTATCATGTTAGCTAACTTAACTAAACTTTACAATATGATTAAATTAGATAAATATCTCTTATATTAAGAATCAAATGATGTAATAATCAATAAAATAACTAAAAGTGGAAGAATATAATACTGAATAGAGAGAGAGAGAAAAGGGAGCGTAGATATGCAAGGACCACCAAAATATATGAATCTCAAAGGAATCCTTCAAAGCAGTTCAGTTCCCATAAATCCTCATGAATTTTTCTGAAACTAATTTTTTTTTTTGGTAAAATAACCTAATTACCCTCTTTGAAACTATTTTTTTTTTCATTTAATTTCCTTCTATTTCTAGTATAAAATAAATAAATGAACTGTTTGTGCTAAACACTAAACTCTAAGTATGTGGAATCGCGCAAAGCCACTTTTGTATGACAGTATGCAGCATCTTAACTAATTTGATCTGAGCTTATCTTTTTTTCACATCACTCATAAGATATTCGTTATAAGACATATTTAAGAAGTTGATCTCGTTTTAAATATAAGACATGTTTTTCATGTTTATCATTTTTTTTATAATTTACCCTTATTGATATTTCCTTGATAATAATAAGAGGAGAGAGAATGATGAATTAATTAAGATAACTATAATGTTTTAAAAAATACGTGTCATATTAATTAACTTAACTAAATTTTTTAATGTAATTGAATTAGGTAAATATATCTTATATTAAGAATAGAATGATTTAATAATCAATAAAATAACTAAAAGTGGAAGAATATAATACTGAAGAGAGAGAGAGAGAGAGAGAGAGAGAGAGAGAGAGAGAGAGAGAGAGAGAGAGAGAGAGAGAGAGAGAGAGAGAGAGAGATGTAAGGACCAGCAAAATATATGAATCTCAAAGGAATCCTTCAAAGCAGTTCAGTTCCCATAAATCCTCATGAATTTTTCTGAAACTATTTTTTTTTTTGTAAAATAACCTAATTATCCTCATTTAAAAAAAAAAAAAAAACCCTCCACTGTCTTAGTTATTACTATGGAAAGTTTCAAAAAACAACTAAAAAAAGGGATAACCACAACTTCAGTCAGGTCATAATGAAATTAGGACATTCCACATAAACTTAATTTTCCGTGGCACCTTGTAAGAATTAAGTCATTTTAAAAGACAATTTTTTTAACAAAAAAAAAGGGAGAGAAGAAAATAGAGTAGCTAGTAATATTTTGTTTTTATCAAAAGAGTAGCTAGTAATATGATTGAGTGAGGTTTTGAACAAAAAAAATATGATTGAGTGAGGTAACGATGAACAGATGTTGCCACGTGGCCCCGTACTTACCACCCAGCTCATTTGAAAAATGGAATATATTAAAGAGAGCTGAAAGAAAGAGCTCATACAGTTACCTTGTTCCGCCAACCATAATATCCTAACCGCCTCTCTCTCTCGCTCCTTCAATTCCTGAAAGCTCCGTTACACCATTTTGCTTCAAATCCTCATCGTCGTCGTCGTCATCACCAGGTTTCTGTAAGAAATCACACCTAAACTCAAAAAAAGAAAGGCAAAATCATGACCGAGGAGCAACTCAAAAAGCCAGAGGAGGCTGAATCCCGATTATCGGAGCCTCCTCCACCACCATCTTATGACGCGCCTCCACCACCATCAACACCACCGCAATCACCTCCGTCCCATGAGGAAGATCCACCTCCACAGCACCCACCGCCGCCTCCGCCTTCTTGTGAAGAGCCTCCAAAAGTTGTGGCTGAGGAGAAATCTGTGACTCCACCACCTCCTTCTGATGACCTTAAGGCTCTTGCTCTTGTTGAGAGTATATTCTCTTTCTCACCTTTCTCGTTTATTTCTTTGTTTCCTCAAAAAATTAACTCAAGAAAATATCTCTCCCTCTCTCTCTGTATGTGTGTGTTTTGTTTTCCATGGTTACTCTGTTTATTTTATGGTTGGTTCAGGGGACGAGTCCTTATTTAAACACCTTTTTCATTTCTTATATATATATATGGTGAATTGATGATTTTTTTCCCTCCAAGTTTCTTAAATCTAACTTGTCATATCTGCTATCATGTTCTTCAAGGGTTTCTGATAATGAATTTCTGGTGTTTAATTCGCAACGATCTCTGCTATTTTTTATGAAATGAATTATTCTTGTCCAGAAGAGTTTCTGAAGGGCTTTTTCATCTATGTGGGACTCACAAGTCATAATTCTTTCTCTAATAAATACTTTATTAAACTTTTATTCATTTCTGTCTCCTCTTATAAGTTTACCATGGCTGGTTTTTGCCTATTGAAAAACACGTACTTGTCTTAGGAGGAGATGTTTGGGTATTTCGAAAGCAAGATCACTGTGATTATATGATTCATTTGTACCTTCATCTAAACATCGTTTACCTTTTTTTTTTTTAATGGATATCAACCTTCTCTAAATGGTGCTGCTTCTTATAATTCATCCTTTAAATTCTGTGTCTGTTCTTAACCTGATCTTAGCTATCTTGGAAAATAATTTGTTCAAATTTAAGGCCAGCAAAAGTGGTTGAGTGAATGAAGGTCTAGATTAATTATCATAATTTTGGTTATCCTCTTAAATTATCAAGTTCTCTAACCCTATGAACACTCTGTATCTGTAATAAGGACTGGTCGATGAATCTGTAGAGTTTTTCCACCTTCTCTCATGTATCTGGTGTCATACCCAAGAGAAAGAACACAACATCAACAACAATAAAGTCTTTATCTCACTAAGTGGTCGGCTACATGTATCGCACTATGCCATTGTGTTCTGTCGAAAATCATATCTATAGATATATTATTAACTAAAAGATCGTTCGCTTCGGCCTTCCTTGACCTTGTTTTATAGGGCTCCATACTGTTTGATTAACCCACCTCATTGGAGCATTAAATGGCCTTCGTTGAACATATCCAAATCACTTCAAATGACTTTCTACCATTTTTTCTTCAATAGTGGCCACTCCAACTCATTTGTGTGTATATGAGTATTACGAATCTTATCTTTTTTTTTTGTTGTATGAAAAAAGAACTTTGTCATTGAAAAAATAAATAGATAAAAAAGAACTTCTGTGCCACAGTGTATCAAAACCTATGTATTGAGCTGTAACCATGATATTATGACATCTTTGTGATTATTGTTGTTAATTAATCTAGAGCCTCATGAAGCTTCTGAAGAGAAACCATTCGAAGGTTCTCAAAATCGAGGTATCTCAGCTGTTTTATATCCCTTCATGAATTTTCATATCCTTTACATTTAGATGCCATGCATAAACCTTTTCATATGCAGATGCAGTGCTGGCTAGAGTTGCAACCGAGAAGAGGATTTCACTGATCAAAGCCTGGGAAGAAAGTGAAAAGTCCAAAGCAGAGAACAAGTAAGTGACTGCTTTTGCATTATTACACTACATATTATATTCAATCAGGGTATTTGTTTCTTTTGATATTCATTGAGAAAGGTTTCATGGATATCAATTTGACCTGAATCTTTTTGAGCAGAGCACACAAGAAGTTGTCCTCTATTTCAGCATGGGAGAACAGTAAGAAAGCAACCATTGAGGCTGACTTAAAAAAGTTTGAAGTAAGATAAATCATTCCTTTTCATTAATGGTAGACCTTGTTCCATTGATTTAAATCTATATTACTATAACTTCTGCTACAAACCAAGTGCCCATACTTCTTTGCTCTTTTTCTCCTCTCTCAATGTCATTTGAATGCGTAACCATGTGGCGAGAAAACTATTCCTCTCGACCAATCCACATGACACTTGAACATTGACCAAATGCACATGGTTCTATAACTTCTCATTTGTTCTGTGACCAATCTGTTTTTTTTTTTTTCCTCAAATAAAAATTGAAATGAGGAAACGAGTAACAAAAATCTTGGAAATAAAAGAAATAGTAAGTTAGTTTTGACAGATCAGAATGCAAATTAATGAAAATTGTTCTTTGCATACCTTTTTTTCTAAATAAATCTTGGTTTGCTGCTAATTCTTCTTCTATCTTTCTAATTTTTAATGCGAATAGGAAGACATGGAAAAGAAGAAGGCAGAATATGTGGAGAAAATGAAGAACAAAATAGCTGATATCCACAGGGCGGCTGAACAGAAGAGGGCAATGATTGATGCCAAGAAAGGGGAAGATTTCCTCAAGGTAGAGGAATCAGCTGCAAAATTCAGGGCGACTGGAACAGCTCCAAAGAAGATGCTTAGCTGTTTCTGATATTTAAAATCTCATATCTCGTGAGAAAACCAATAATGTTGAATTGTTAGTATTTTTTTCCCTTTGGGTGAAAAGTTGTTAGTGTTTTTTCTTTGACTATTCAAAAGTCCTTACAGATGTGCTATTTGTTGGTGTCATTACAGACATGTGATTAGACTTTGAATTATTTGTTGGGGATTTTAGTCGATGTTCAGTTATTATGCGTGCATATCAATGTTGGTGTGAGTGCCTCCCTTTACTTCAGACATAAAGAAATTGTATAATTTACTTTGTGGTATGTTGATTTTATATATATATCAGTCTATTTAAGCATAGGATTGTGATACTTTAGGTTAAAACTAAGTCTAATTTACCAATATTCAATTGGTCTAGCAGGATGAGGCATTTGGTCTCTTAAGCAACGTCCAGGGTTCAATTCTTAGATTGAGCATGAAACTGTTGGATTGGAGGGTCACCCCCTTTATGTGCCTTTGCCAAACTGAATCCCGATTGGTTTGAGCCCGTTGAGTTTTCTGTGATATAGGGGCTGGCCTAAGAGGCTGGGATACCAAATGCGCAAGTAAAAAAAAAAAAAAAAGTCAGAGATGGAAAGGATGGGACTAATGAAGACTTGATCTTAAAGATTTTTTATATCATGCAAACACTATTTTCAACCAAAACTTTTAACTCTCAGTCTGAGTTGGTGAATAGATTCTACCGCAAACTCTTGATACTAATCAGTCTTGAAAAGAGAGCAGGAAAAAAGATGAGAAAGATACAAGCGAATATAGAAATCAGTCAAAAGGCATGCAAAATTCCTTTTACAGCCACTAGGAAGTGGAAGGTAATTTTGAATTCTAGCAACTGTTTTATCTAGTCTCCTTCATTTTACCCCTAAACCATCCAACATATCCCAAACAAGGAGACCAGATGAGGAGACCAGCTGAACTGTGATTAGTCACTAGACTTGCATATACAAAAAGGAAAACCCAGAAAAGGCCAAAAGGGCACAAAATTGTCCATCCATAAAGGCATTTCCTTTCCCATAGAAGTTTATGCAGTAGATTTAGCCATATCTATCAAGCAGAGAACCCAGGAAATTCTCACTCTGTTCCAATCCTTCAAAGAATCCTACATTACCATCAGTCATATCTAGCAGGAGCTTTAATGCAGAATCAGAGGCTTCAAGAAATTCATGAGAACCTGAATCTGACCCAGCTCTGCCTTCTTCAAGCTTTGGATTGCAGCTGCTTGCTTGTTCTTGTTGAGCCGTGTTGGCAAACACACTGCTGGCTTGCGAAGTGGGGCTGTCGCTTTCTGCTTTCTTTACCGTGATCATGCGAAATGATTGTCCTACCTCGGAGTGCCAAAGTCGAAGAAAGCAATCAGAATGTATGTTAGTTTTGGAACAATGATTGAGACATGAGGATTCCAATTCCATTGACAGCCTTTTTTCTGCCTCCACTCTGGCATTTTCCCACTGGATCACATGACGTACAGCAGAAGAAGATTCATATTTCTTATCAGTTTGATGAGTACCAAAAGAGGGCTCTTTGGCCTCCAGAGAATGATCTGAGCGACGGAGGCGCTTCTGCAGATGCGTGTTCCAATAGTTCTTAATTTCATTGTCTGTTCTTCCTGGTAAATGAGATGCTATAGCAGCCCACCTAATGCATCCAATGTAAAATCACAAGACATTAACATGAGAAGATTAATGATTTAGCAACAAAATGAGAATATTTCCTATCATAAAAACTGTCAGTGAAATGTTATATAAAAGATCTCTTTTCCCTTTTAGATATATTCATCTGATCTAAAGGCCATGCACAATAGCATAATGAATGAGGGGCACAATATTCTCCAGAAATCCATTGCATTTACAACTAAAATGCTTCAGTTTCATCAATTTAATTCAGTTGGCTCAAGATAAGAGGCTAGACATGACTGTTTTCTTCTGCAGCTCATGACTACAAGGAACTTTCAGAGAGCATGTGTTATGAAATATAATAAGAATTAGAGGGTTAGTTAGTTGGTTAGTTGGTTACTTAAAATAACCGTTAGGAGTAGGTGAGGATTACATATTATATATATGTTATACAATATACTTGATGTACTCTGATTAAAACTTGTGAATTGTGGTAATAATCTACTTCTCTCATCTCTCTCTCTCTCTCTCTCTGCTATTTCTCTTTCCCTTTCTCTCTTTCTGATTCCAACACCATAACAGCATGCATGAGTAGTGTGTATGTGAGTGCTCAAGAAAATTAGCAAGGGAATCAATACACTACCTGTTTCCGAGCATGCCATGAAGTTGAATAATTTTACCTTCTTCTTCACTAGTAAAAGGGCCACGCTTGATATCAGGGCGGAGATAGTTTATCCATCGAAGCCGACAACTTTTTCCGCATCGAAGTAGACCTAGTTGCAGTCATGTTATAAGTATTAAGAACTGCTGAATAGTATGATTCAAGTCTTCTGATAAAATAGCATACTTGGATTTAGGAGAGAAATCAGAAATGCAATATATCATTAATCATACCCTAAGGTATATTTATTAAAAAATACATTAGGATGAAATGAACTTAATTTTCCATCTCTCTTTTTCACTAAGACCATCGTCATATTTTTCTTCTTTGGAATATGTCAACTTGCTGACCATCTTCACCACATCAAATCTCCATCCAACACAATTATCTGAACAACTTTTGGAGGTAAAAGATATAATTGAATAGTAAAGTATTACTCTGTACGCTTAAGGCAACAAAATTGGTGCACAATAACTGTTAATGTAATTGAATTTGAATTATTGGGTGATTTTACCTAGTTGATCATTTATCAGAAACAGTATTTCCATTTATACCATGCAATAAATGTTACTCTGTACGTTATTTCCATTTTCTTTCTGGGGAAGAAATTATATTGCACTTAACCAGAAACAGTATGAGAGCAGCAAAATGCAGAGGCTTCTCATAGAATTACAGTAAACAGCTTCAGTCAGTAATTTATTCACTTTTATTTTGTAATTATCATAGAAGTAACATCATATAGAAGAACTCCACAATGGGATTTCTCTGAGAATCAGATTGGTAATCTAAAATCTAATACCTAAAACCAAATGAAGTTACTGAAGAACTTGGCGATCACATTTTCTCTGAGCATCAGATTGTTAAGTACTCCCTCTGGTCCTTAATATAGAATCGATTTAGGGAGTTGATCTTGGTCTTAAATATAAGTCCTATTTTTCATATTTATCAATATTTTCCTAATTTACCTATTGCAATTATAATCAAGGAGGGGAGGGAAGAAATTAAGAAAAATGACTAAGGTGTTTTAGAAAATACATATAATTATTAAATTCGTTTATCTAATCAAAATATGTCTTATATTGAGCAACAGAGAGAGTAAATAACTAAAACCTTATAGCAAAAGGAACAGAGCGATTAAATAACTAAAACCTTATAGCAAAAGAAGTTATGGAAGATGTGGCGTTCAAAGATTCAAAAGTACAGCACTACAGAGTCAAACAGAAACATCCTCTTTAAAAGGCAAAAATTTCTATAGGTCCCAACTACAAATTCACCAGCCAAGACTATGACAAGAATTCAGGCAAACTAAAATTATGGAGATAAAACATCTGGTGCCTATATCAGTTTTCCTATCCTCTAATGTCATTATTGAAATTCAGGGGAAAAAAGGAACTGCTTGTTTAAGACTAGGTTCAACAGAAATGTTGTCTTCATGAACAATATTTTATTATTTTAACCCTAGCTTCCAACATTCCAGAAGTTCCAGGCCTGTAAATCCTCCTTTACCTTCCACACCCGTGATCCAACATAGAAAAAGAATTGACCTTTTGTACGCTAGGGTTGACCAGACCCAAATTAGCATCTATATTATACATACTACCAGGAATATATGATATTTTACTGTATAGATACGGATGACGAAGACAAAATATAGATTTAATTGTATCATGTGATTGTTGAAGACAAGATTAAACACAAGCTTCTCCACTTTTGACCTATAGGTTACAGAAGTAGTAAGTACACAAGACAGCAGCAGCAGCAGCAACAACAAAAGTGGTGTATTGGAAGCTGAACCTGCATTATTGGGTAGTGTCCGCCAATTTCCACAGCCATGCTTCTTGATGTACTGAACTAAGATTTCATCTTCTTCAGGAGTCCAAGCTCCTTTTCTCACTGCATCTTTATCACAACATGGTGACCTCCCCATCTTCACCCCTCATTACCAGGTTGATCTAGGTCTATATATATAATATGTTCCTTTTTCTTTTGTATCTAGTTTCGATAACCTAGAAGAAGACGAGGAAGAACAAGAGGAAGAGGAAGTAGAAACAGAGGAAAAGGAAGAAGAGTGTTGAAGTGGAAAACCCAGGGAAGGGGGACAATGAAAATAATCAGATAGCTATAAATGCACTAGTATAGTACATTTGGGCGGCGTAGGGAGCAAGGACCGTATTTAATGCGAACATGCCATGTAGGGCAAATGACTGGGGGTGTTAATTCTTAGTAACGTAAAATGAGAGAGAGAGAGAGAGAATACAAACATAAATATATAAAACATTTAAAACCCATGAAAAGGAAAGCGAACCCGGCAAGGGATTAACCAAAACAGATATGATTTCCAAAGAAGAAAACGACAGAACTTTCAGTGAAGCAATTAGTCAAACATATGACAGGAAGAAGACTCTCGAAAACCCACTAAAATAACACACAAGTCCTGCTATGGCTGGGAAATGGACCCAAGCAAGAAACAGTGATTTTGATGGGAAGTTTTATTATTATTTTTCTATTTCCAAGGAAAATTCCACTAAATCTAACACTTCAACCGAATGCATCGTATTGCAAAGAAAAAATGGGGAAGATCAGTGTGAGGCTGGAACGGGAGAAATGTTTAAAAACAGTTTTTTAATCATAATTTATGATAAATAAAATAAGTATATGAGAGATGATAAATAAGATAAGTATATAAGAGAAGTTTTATCAAAAACAGTTTATAAACCATTATGACGCAAATCCAAACATACATTTAGTTTCAAAGTATCGTCTCATGTTGAAGAAACAGGGAACAAAGATAATGCATGCGGTTTGATGATGGAATCCCAAATTAAAAAGGCTCGATTGGTTCAATAAAATCCTTGAGCTAAGTACGAAGAGTTATTGAACAACAAAACACAGGTACGTATGTGTTTCCTCTTTCTTGTATGAATCCGTACGTACAGGAATTTAAATATCACCCGCGAGGAAGAAACAAAATAATTGAAGAAACATGTTATAGAGTTCATTGGCGCCATTAAATCGCCCAGAGCCAGAGAAGCTTAAAAAAGGACGTCATTGTCTGCGGGTCATCTTTTAATGACGACAGGCTTTCAATAAAGGCTGCTTCAGAACAATGATGATATGGCTGACCTGCCTACCCTCGTGGAAAGTGGTTTCGAATCACGGTGCTATATGACGTGTGCAAAACGCAAAGCTTGTAAGCTGATTTTTGTTTTTTATTGTAGGGACATTTTTGTAAATTGAAGTTAATATAAAAGTTACCAAGGGCATGTTTAGTTAACGTTTAAACTTTAAACCGTGGTTCTGGAAATCTTTTTTGGAGAATTATAGTAAGGTCCATAGAAGAAGAGAAATGAAAAAATGGTCCTAATAGATTGTAAAATGAAAAAATGGTCTCATAGAGTTATTAATACAGGCTCATGGAGTTGTTAATGAGCTATTAATACAGGCTTCTGGAATTATTAATGGGACCATTTTTTCATTTTGCAATCTACAGGGACCATTTCTTTATTTTTTTTTTCTTCCTTGGGACCTCATTATAATTCTCCCTTTTTTTTTGGTAAGTCAAAGTAATTTTTTTTACATATTTATCTTATAAATTATAAAAACGCTTTTAAAAAACTAAAACAAACAATCACTATTAGTTAAGTAGATGTAGGTTTAACAGTAAAAAAGAAAAAAGAAAAATAGATGTAGGTTTAGATATACTTTTGTAAAAAGATCAATTTCACAAATTGAAACTTGAAATAATTGAAAAGCTGATTTATTTATGTATAAAAAAATTTGTAAACACTAAATAACACATTAACACTTATGTTTTCAAATTTCAATGAACAAAAATATACATACATGTAAATATAAAAAGGAAAATCTCGTATAAAGACGGTTGAATTATCTAAATTAGAATTTGAGTCATTGGACTTAACAAATTATATATCAGATTATGTGTCATAATTAGGATTTAAAAATTGAGTCAAATTACCTTCATATCCTTTAGTTACTAAAATAGCAAAATTAAAAATATAAACATAATATTTGTTTTGTCAATTAATTCTTTAGGAAGTACTGTATGACAAGGCACGGTTTGTTCTTCGATTTTTTTCCAAACATTAATCATGCACAATATTCTTTTTTTTAATATAATATTTGGTTTTATAGGAAAGTAGGAATATATATAACTAAAAGAGGTGAATTATTGTATATCACAATGTTTCACGAATAATCTCATATGATAGCTCGATCAAGATCAACTAATAAGTTTACTCCTACTATTTTTTTTAATTAAGTTTCTAGCTATATAGTTTAACACTATAGCTATCGGGAATGGAGGTAATTTACAATTTATTTCAATTAATTGATAGAGTAGCTAACGACAGATTATATATAGAAGGAATTGATAAAGCAAATAACAGGGTTATATTTTGGGAAAATGATATTGGGACCTTAGTTTCATTTTCCCTTATGTTTTTAATTTTGTTGTTTTAATAAAGAGATATGAAGGTAATTTGACCTAAATTTTAAATTTCTAATTATAACGCATAACCTAATATATAATTTGTTAAGTTCTTAAATTAGAATTTGGGTAATTCAATAGTCTTTATATGAGATTTTCCCAATATAAAATTTAAAAACAATATTTAAACTAATATTTATATCCATGCAATAATTATGTATCAAGAGAACAGAACTCCCTTTTGACCAAAAAAAAAAAAAAAAAGAGAACAGAACTCCCTTACTGTTTGGGTAGAGAAGTACTCACATAGTCTTGAAGGGAATTTCTGCATTCTTAAATCAATCTCCAACTGGTTAGACATTTAGGTGGAAGGTGATGAGGGATAAGTGGGTTTTCTTTTAAAAAAAACAAGATCAAAATGATATTATATTAAAAATGAAAGAGTTACAAATCAGACCTAACAGAAGGACAAGAGTTAGAAAGTTCTTTTTTTCTTTTCAAGGAAAGTTAACATGATATTAACAAGTTTAAAGAAATTACAGAGTACCACAAGAAAAATAACACAAAAATATTTCTAAAAACATCAAAAAAGAGGGAAGGGGGAGCTAAAAAAGAAGTTCCGGAAGAAAAAGATGTAAGCATAATTTAACAATTAGATTGCTTATACGTTCCTTTTCACGTAGGTCGAGACACAACTCCTCTCACATACTTACCTCGTATACCGTAAATTATGATTGAAAAGCTGCTTTTAAGCATTCCAATCGCTCATCCAAACGAGCACAATATTATGGTTGTCTTGAGCAATGCTTTCAGTGTTGATGTTTAGCTTGATAGTGCAAATGACGTCCAAAGGTCTCTGATCTTGAATCAAAAGATCCAATGGAGGGTTGCTCTAAGGCAAAAGAGGGGAAATGATGTTGTGTTGTGAGTTAATTTTTTTCCAACAGAAGTGTCATAGAGGGGATCCAAATCTGTAAATAAGAATATGACACATAATATTTGTTTAGAACAGCGTTTGGAGCATTTAAAAATAATTTTTCAATCATAATTTACGGTATAAGAGGTAAGTATGTAAGAGGAGTTTTATTTCAATTTATATGAATAAACACTTTTTGAAGTCTCAAATATGATCCCATACAAGCACGTAGATGATCTTCTTTCTCTTCTTCTATGCAGGATTAGAGTCCAATTATCCATGGATCTATTTTGGCGAAAAAGTGAAATTTTCCTCTTCGCCATGCCATTTAATTTTTTAGAAGAGAAAGCTATGAAATTGTATTCAACCACAAGAGTTTAGAAAGTTCAATCATACTTGCAGGGAAACTTATTGTAAAACTTATTCTAACAAAAACAAAAGATGTGAGGAAATGCACAAGATCTTGCTTAATAATGCTGCTTGACTTATCCAAGGATCGCCTATGGAGATTGATATGCTTTTTCAGTGGCCAAATGTGGAGAGAGAGGGAGAGAGACAGGTTGTTTCATGTGAAAACAGAGATGAATGAATAATCCAACACTGATTAACTTAAAAAAAAAAAGAGCTCTATGTGGTTGGAGACCACAATCTTTTACTTTTATTTTTTAAAAAATAAGAAAAAAAAAGGCATCTTTATCTTAAATTTAAGGGAAATTCCTTAAAAAATATCATGGAAATAGGTAAATTCCAAATCAGTGCGCCGAAATTGCAAAATCCGGATTTAATGCTCTGTCAATACGGACATCAGATCTGTGTTGGCGAAAAGACGAATTTGCGTTTCAGCCCTCCCTCTCTCCACTTAGGAATAACAACACCTCTCTCTTGATTAACAACATATCATTCTATATTAGCAACTTCGTTCTATTCTTTCACATCTTCATATCTCAAAATATGATATTGTTAATGTAAAATACAGCGTTGTTAATAAAGAACAAGGTGTTGTTATTTGCCCTAAAACTTAAATTATAAAGTTGTGAAACAATAAAGGGGAGTTGTTAATGTAGAATACGGTGTTGTTAATAACAAGAATGGTGTTGTTATTGTGAAAGTATAAAGCGGAGTTGTTAATTGTCAAAGAAGAAACTTGAGTTGTTAATCTAGAATCCAGAGTTGTTCATGAAGAGTCTCATGTTGTTATTCTAAAGTGGAAAAAAGGAAGGCTGAAGGGCAAATTCGTCTTTTCGCCGACACAGATCTAACATCCGTACTGACACAAACACTGAACCGGGATTTTGCAATTTTGGCGTACTGGTTTGGGATTTACCTATTTCCATGATATTTTTTTAAGGATTTTCTCTAAGGGCTTGTTTGGTTAGAGGGGAGGGGATGGGAGGGAATGAAAAATGACCCCCTCTCCTTATTTGATATGAAAAATAGGAGGGGAGGGGCCCAAAAAAGGGGCTTCAAATCCCTCCCATCCCTCATATTGGTTCTCTCCAAATTGGGGGGTTTTGGAGGAAGCCAAAAATTTGGAACTATTTTACCTCTATGGTCTTTTCATATTTTCAATTATACCCTATGAGTCTTCAATAAAAATATAACTTCTTCTGCCATCTCCAGTGTTTCTCATCTTGCTTCTTATCTCAAGGATGGAGCTTTTCTCTTTTATTGGATTGAAACTGGAAGAGCAAGCTTCACTTGACTGAGCACTAGAACTAGTATGATGGGGATGGAAGGGGGGAATCAGAAGCTATTACATCATGCCTTGCAAGCAAACTTTGAATACTATCATTTAATTCAAGGCCCCGCCCAAGAAGCTCGTCGTCCCTGCCACATAACCAGGATAACAAGAATTATCCTAATTTTTTACACGGGTGAAGGAAATTAATAAAATAAAATATGCAAAAGAAGAGAGATTCGTAGATATCATGGAACCACTAGTTTTTTGCACTATCAGTATCCGTCGATATTAAATATGTACATATTCACACACTTTAGCCCAAGAACTAATAACTATAACAGAGATATAGAAATAGAAAATATCAATTGATTGATATCCAATTATAGAATCTCTTTGGGAAGCCCGTCCAAACCCACATCCCTTGCCATGTTCATACATTATCTTGTAGAGCATAACTTTCACATCTGCAGTGTTCCTTGCATAAACAAAACTTGATTAAGGAGTTGCGCCCAATTATACCCTGTGAGTATTTAATAAATCATTTATATAAAGAAAAATATATAAATTAATGTTTAAGAGTAAAATAGTAAATTAAATATTATCTCCCCTCCCCTCTTAAACTAAACAAAAGATCATTAAAAAACCTTTTCCTTCCTTCCCCTCCAACCAAACCAAACAAAGTGATACTCCATCCTCCCCTTCCATTCCCTCCCATCCATCTCCTCCCTTTAAACCAAACAGGCCCTAAATTTAATACTGTGTTTGTAAGATATTTCACATTTAATTGATAAAATCTAGGGACTTAGAAAATAAAATTATAAAATTAAATTGGGAAAACCATCTTATAGATAACTGTACTTTCGCTTAATTTTTAATTTAATACCTATATACTATTATTTCAATTACATTCTTATCTTCCTTTTTTTTTTGGCATAATTAGCTCTTGTATGGGAGATAATAAGCTAACTGAGAAAAATTACTGGAGGTTAATGACAAAATAAAATTAAAAGATTTAATTAGGAGAAAAAACATAAATTAAAAAATCTTGATGGAATAAGTAACTACACAATGGTTTTCCTACTAAATAATTGAATTTGAGGAAAAGACTGAAAATGTGGGAAGGAAAAAAATTAAGGAAAGAAAAAGCTGGAAAAAGAAGGCAAAAGAGAATGCTTAGTGTTGTTTGTGTGCCAAATGGGTTTACTCCACCTGTTAACTTTGCCACCCCATTCATCTTTTCTTCTCCCACAATGTTTCCTCTTCTTTCTTCTGCAAATCCTCAGAATAACTTGAATCTTAAGTTTTCCAATACTTAACTCATTAATACCTAATGCGCCCTATAAAAAGCCCTAATTTCTGCTTCTTCATCTACCATATGATATACCTCATTGAAGCAGGATTCAGGAAATGGTGAAGCTGACAATAGTAGGCAGGGTCAGTGACGGATTGCCTCTCGCTCAAGGTCTGAGATATGTGAATCAAGAAAATGGGTATCTTTCTTTTTACCAGAAACAAGCACAAATCATCCTTCAAGAACTTTCAAGAGGATCATTGACGGCCCCCAAGATGACCATTCGTATTGATCATCACTGCTTCAAGTATCCTTTCTTCTCTGTTTTGAGACTCTGTATAGTTCTTTTTGAATGGTCTCTAGGCTTTCATAGTGATTTCAATGCTCGTAACACTGATGAAGATGATAATTCTTTCACTCGTGACTGCGCTGAGTTTGGCGTAATTCTTGCTAGTTTAGAGCTTAAGATGGCACATCATTTTCTAGGTTAACAAATTTTCAGATTTCTCAAATTTAAGCCTAGGACTACATTGAAAATTGCATAAAACTAATGGGTTAATTAAATTATTTCCTTGACGTGAACTCTTGATTCTTTTATTTTTGTTCTGTTCTGCTTCATATTCTTCACGTTCTTATCTTTTATCTTCAGATTTCTTCAGTGGGTCATCTTAATGATACTTTCATGAGAAGCTGAGTTTGTAGAACCATTTAACTTAAGGCTTAAGCTATAGATTTGATTTTCTAAAAAGGTTTTATAACTTGCTTTTTTTCCATGGAAAGTTTGAATGCGAGAAACTTAACTACAATTGATGATATGTTGGTATTGACTAAGCTACTTGATCGAGAATGGAGTTGTTTTCATTGTGTTGTGTGATTCCTCATACCCAAGAAAACTGGCTTTCCATTATCTACAAGATTTACAGAAGGAGTTTGAGAAGTTTGATAAAACCCTCACAGACAAAATCACAAGGCCATATAGCTTTGTCAAATTTGGTAATTTTCATTCACATCTATAATGATATAAGCATCTAGCATTTAACGTTAATGTTTGGCTGCAAAGATACTGAAATATATAGGAAAAAAATTTCCAGATCTATCTCCCTCTCTGTTTATATATTTATTTTTATTTTTTGTTTACACAACCTACACATATTTTCTTGGCAAAAATATTACAATTTCAATGGCAGATGGTATAATTGCAACTGTTAGAAGACAATACATCGATACAAGAACTCAGGCCAACCTTTCAAAAATCAATGCGAATCGGAGACAAGACATAGATGTTGATACTGAAGATATGTTCAACATTTTAGGAAGAAGAAGAAATCCAGGTAAGATTTTTGTCTGAACCGTTTACCTATTGCCTCTCATTATTTTCACAGGAAAAAATCATGAACAAAGTTAAAAGCAAGTTACATTCTATTTTGGTTAAATTAATCTTATGATCCTTAGAATTTCTCACAATTTTAAATTTGATCCCTATAATTAAAAAGTTTGTTGTTGATTCTGTAGTTCTACACTTTTTTTTAATAGTTTGGTCTCTGTCCTTAAGAACCATTTGAAAATATTAGAGGCATAAGCACCCAATTACAAAATGTCAAACTATAAGCACCATATTGAATATTGAGTAAAACTGTCAAGTACTGGCATAGTTTTTCAACCTTTTGTTTGAAAATAAATATCTTGTAATGACAGAGACAGTGGGGAGATCGCCTGCAACTCCTCCATCGGCTTCCTCTATATGGAGTTCTCCTTGCCTTGAGGTATCGTATAAACTGCTTCTAATAGTAACCAAGAAGTGGGCTGACTTGACCATTTTTCTTCTTTCCTTTCAATTTCTTGACAAGAAAGCAGAACAAATATGTTATTATACAGTTTTGTTCCTTTGTGCTCAGGTGATTGCACTGAAATGGACTCCTATTATGATCATTATTGTTGCTTCCATGGTTCTATTATGGGCCAGCTTAGTCCTCACCGACTACCTTATAATTTCAAGCTGGTGATATTACTGAGATCAAGATTAATGAGAAGGATCTAATGTGATTCAACTTTAGTATTTGAAGGACTCATGGATATATTATGCTTCCCTGATCGTAATATGATACAAATACGGTGTTGGAACTTGTAAAGGGATAGATTCCAAAAGAGGGGGTTGAAAGAGAGAGAAAATTTAAAGAAATCTGATATGTCATAGAGTTTGTACTCTAGTTTCCCTGCAAAGTGATAACTCTATTTTATATCATATAAATTAGTTGGAGCATGCTGGTGGGTAATATGTTAATCAGCAATGGGCTTACTATTCGTATTTGCTGATGTAAACCATTAAAGAAGAAGAAATAAAATCTGCCCCAATTGGAATATAACTATGTGCTTGGTTTTCTTTTTTTCTTTTTTTGTTTTTCATAACCATTATCTGTCCTACCATGCTTGTTTGAGAATCTCAACTGGCTATAATCTTTTCTGCGGTGTATGGAGAAAGAACTTTTCTTGGGGGAACATTTTAATCAATCATATTTTAGAGTAACAAATTCTTCATCATATTTACTTTTAAGAAAATACGCTAGTTAACCCAAAAATCACCCGAGTGCAAACAAGACCTTTCTTTATTTGTTTGTATCACTTTTTCACTCAAAAGTTTGATTTTGTTCCTACTTCATCCTTCCAAAGATAGTAAAATAATCTTGTACAATCAATGAAACCGCAAATATTTTATGGGCTTAGAAAAACAATAAAATTTTCCGACTTGCGGCAATTTTCTGGGTAGCTAGCTGATACTTGCGTCATCTTTGGAGGACATAAATGGGTTTTTTACTCAAAACAAATTATCATGATCCTGGGATCTCATATTATTTGCTGTATTAATCTGGAACGTCAAAGTTGTCTCTTGTCCCCAAGTCCTTTCATAATATCACGGGCATTATATAAATCAACTGTGAGATGTACAAGATTTGCAGCAAACATCATTGAAATAAAACCACGTAGTGTTGACTCTGAAGTCTGAAACAAGATTCCATAGGTGTAAGCAGAAGCAACTCTGGATGAGTAGCAGTTAAATTACATTTTTCTGGTATCCTATGGAAAGCATTTGAAATGGCTAACTAGAACACTTTGTAGTGAAAGTGTATGTGTTTATATAGGTTGATTTTTTTCCTGTGAAGTATAATTATAAACTATCCTTCCCTTTTGAGCTGCTTTGGAAACTCTGCTTCTATATGTACATTTCATCATTGTTCATGCTGAAACTTGGGAAATGGATGACCTCATTTCCTGCCATTTGATTTGCTATCTTGAACTGTGCATTGAAGACTTCAGTAGCTGTTGCAGCATTTGCGGTTGTTAGACCATTATCAAACTCTGCACCATAGCTTCCTCCTTCTGATGCACCATGCATCGTGGCTTCGTGGAAATCTGAGTACTGGTCAAAACTTTCATTTCCGAACACAAAAGGGTCATCACCTGAATTTGGAGGGATCCCACTGTTCGTTTGATCTAGTGAAAGCCACTCAGCAAATAGAAGTTTTGGTAAGGAGCTCTGACTAGCTTCTTTGATGAAGTTATAGTTTTGCAAGGAAGAAAAGTGATCAGAGATTGGAAGTGCTGGTTTTTGACTTGATGATGAAGAAGAATCAAAGGTATCTGCGCTTGAGCTAGCGTACTGCATCTTTTTATTATTACAATGAGACTGTATTTCCTCTGCCTTGGGCTTGGCCACTTTCTTTTTCAAATATGAGTGCCAGTGGTTCTTTATCTCATTGTCTGTCCTTCCTGGTAAATGCTGTGCTATCTGAGACCACCTGATCAATATAATTTGTGTCTTGCTTAGAAATGTTAATCAAAATGGAAATAGAGTTTCTGAAAAGAAATACTTCCTCTTGTCCTTAATATAAGACCTATTTATCTAATTTAAATTAGATTAAGGAAGTTAGTTAGTGTAGTTAATATGATATGTTTTTCCAAAACATCCTAATCATCTTCCTTAATTTCCTCCATCTCTCTTTTGCTTGGTTATGTTAAGGGAGCATCGATAAGGATAAATTAGAAAAAGATTGACAAATATGGAAAATAGGTCTTATATTCAGGACCAACATCAACTCCACAATTAGGTCATGTATTAAGAACCGGAGGAAGTAGAAAAAAGGGAAATCTGCAACTGCTGCCTTTTCTGAAAAATTGATTCTAGAAAGTAAGATGCTATGAATTAGGGTGTTTGATTTGGAAAGTACTAGTAGGATTCAATTTAGGGTTTTGAAAAGTAGACTAAAATTACTCCAATATTCAATTATTCATTGACATCTGTCCCTACTGAAAACAAAAGAAAACGCATGCCAATTCATGGTTTGACTAACCTATTGGTTTTCCTCTTGATTATACCTTATATAGGACCCACTTGCTGCTAATTTATAACAACGAATTCTTGACTTGGAACTCTAAACCAGTAATATTGACTTAAATTTACAGTGCAGACTTTTTTTTTTTAACAGAAAAAAAAAGAAGAAATTGTTGGAAATTAATGAAAATTTGAAAATAGACTGAGTGTTACAGATTACTTGTTGCCTAGCATGTCATGAAGGGCCAAGATTGTCTCCTCCTCTTGTTTGCTGAACATCCCTCTCTTCAATCCTGGCCTTAGATAGTTGATCCACCTCAATCTGCAACTCTTCCCATTTCTCTGCAAGCCTGATTATTTAATATAATTCAACCTTATCAGCTAATAGTTTTTTTCATTAATAAAAAGAGAATAAATAATAATCATTTACTTGAACCAAAAGTCACCATCCTTCTTTTTCACTCTTGCGTCTTGGTTTTCATAAGCAGAATCTATCTACTGTTGACCCGAAATGGCTATTTTTCCAGAAGTATAAAAATGCTGAAGTTGTCATTTTACAATGACGACTCTGATCATTTAACCTTATATCTATAATCAAGTTTATGATTGGTCGGACTCATATTAACATATTTAGTTCAACTGAAGAATTTTTATTGGTCAACTCAAATATGAGGGTACCAGAACCAGTGAAAAGTCTGCTCACATTAGTGTTTGATCAAATTTTCTCCTGGAAAACTTGTAACATGAATCAGTCACCCATACATACATATATATATATATCAGACAAAAGATTGTTCTTTAAATTACACATGAACACTTCAAGTTTCAATCTGATGTCTGTGTCTCTATAATTGAACGATAGGGAATCAGGAAGAGGGAAGAGAAAGAAGAAGAAACAGACCTGCATTGATGGGAACAGAGCTCCAGCAGCCATAGCCATGCTTGATTATATAATTTCTGAGCTTATTGTCTTCTTCAGGTGACCATAATCCTTTCCTGTGTTTAGGTTTTGCCTTATCAGCTGGCTGCCTCCCCATTTTGCTGTAGCTCAGAAACCCAGTTCAATGGATTCTACTGAAACAGAGATAGAGAGAAAGAGAAAGCAGACATGGAAATAGTGGACAAGCTTATCCTTATATATAAATCAGGTATTAGTTGTATTCTTGAATTTTTAAGTCCTTACCAACTCACAAATAAGAAATAAAAATAAGTTGGGACCTGTAAACTGTAAAGTATAATGTGTGTGTGGGTGTATGTATATGTATGGAGCTGCCATTCTGGAATGAGAACAAAAAGAAAAACTTGTGGTGGCCCATAGAGATTCACAAGATTTTAAGCATATTGAGTATTGTTTGTGTCCAACATGAATGTGTTACATAATTTTCTTAGTACAAAGAAGGATCATCAATTTAATTAGTAATGGAAATCAGCAGACCTTAAACACAAAGACCCCTCAAAAGCAACAGCTCTCGTAATTTTTCATACACTTGGCGGTTGGTATATAGTTGGTAAATACTTCCAATAATAATGTATAATGTGATAAATTAAAATATGACCAAAATGTTGAATGCAGACTTATGGCTTAATATTGTGTAATTCAAGTTGATTTTTTATTTTTTATTTTTTAAATTTTTTCTTAAATGGAAAGCTCTGTCCGTCATGGCCTTGTGCTTGTGGCGCCGACACTTTTTTTGCCCTGCCGACTAACGAGATAATTTGTTTCTTCTGTAAGATCACAGAGGCCGCAAATATATATGATGAAATATTCGTTAATGTGATTTAAGCCATGAAGAAAATTAATCCCTAGAAAACTAACCTAATATAGAATGTGAGTTTGTTATTGGGTTAACCGCCAATTTTATCTTGGAAGTTTTTACTTTGGGGCAAAATTACCGCACGAAAACTTTTGCCCCAAAAATGTAAAAAATGAGGCAATTTTGCCCTGGTAATTAGCTTACTTAACTTTGACCTTTTAGTTGATCAAAGCAGTCCACATATCATCTATGTCATTTTTGTTAAGATGCAAATTTGTTCCGGAAGTTTTAAATCTAACTTTGAAAAAAGATGAAGTAGATGATATATGGACTTCCGGTGTAATTTTATACCTTAACAAAAATAACGTAGATAATATATGGACTGTCAATTCAGCATGTTTGGTCAATTAACGGTCAAAATTATTTGAGATAACTACAAGGGCAAAATTACTCCTTTCTTTTAAAACTTTCAGGACAAAATTGCTCCCAAAACACTTTTGGGACAAAATTGCCCCTTGATGAACCCTTTGTTATTTAAGTTTTGTTACTATTATTGTATCCATGTTCAATGAAATTGAAATTTGCCAAGGGGTTGGATTCAATGGTTTTTTTTTTTTTTACCATGATGCAAAGTTATTGGATACAGGCTTTTTGTATTGTCCGAAGTTTGAGAGATTGAGTCAGATTATTGATGGCATATAAACAGAATGGTTTGTTGTAATTTTTTATTTTATATTGATTTTGATGATATAGCTAGAAAGGTAAAAATTGGTGAAATTGTATTCAAAATTGTGGGGTGAAATAGAATGAAGGCAGAAAGAAATAGACAAACTGCTACTATTGAAGACTCATCAAGAATTTTTTTTTACATAAAAATCAAAATTTTATTATATTTTTTTAGAAAAATTAAGTAATTTGAATTTTAAAAATATTGATAAAACTAAATAAATCATTGATAAATATATAAACGTGAAGCTCGTGTGTTATGTTAAGAGTTATTTATACCATGCTTATTTATGTGTATTTGTGATTTATTCGATATGTTTATTGATTTATGCTTGGTAAAATTCTGTATATAGGGATAAAAAATTGTGTAAAGAATCTGTCCAGAGTATAAGCCGTTAAGCAACCACTATGATTGGATGGTGTATTAAAATGATGAATAAGTGGCAGTCCCAAGATTTAATTAAAGGAGAAACAAACGGAAGGCCCACCAAAATATGTATATAATATGATTCCTGGCTTTTTGGGCCAAGTCGTACACACAGCAAAAATTAAAAATATCAAGATCCAAGATATTAAAACTCGAATCGGATATTGATTCGGTTGGGGTACTGAGTTAAGGGTCAGTGAATCAGACTGGGGCCAAATCAGAACTAAATTGAGATTAAATCAATGAAAAATTGAAAATTTTAGACTTATAATATGAAATTCTAAAAAAAAAAAATTTTAAAATTTTTTTTTTAAAATATGAACTCGGACCGGACTGAGAACCAAACCTATTTACCGGCCAGTTCGTCGGTTTTGGAGCCGGACCAGCCGGTCCGGTCCGGTCCGGGTTCAGGAACCTGAGATGCTACACATTCAATTCAAAAATATTTACCAAGATTCTAGAGTTGAAACTGTTCTCTAATGCTGGCAAAAAAAAAAATCGTTCTCTAATTTTATACGGAACTCGTTTTTGCGAAGAACAAATTCTGTACTATACTATTTTTTTAATAAATAAATTATCCTCTATGTGACTAGGTGCCACCTGTCCCTTAGCCTCTCTCCTCAAACCACCCCCACAATTTTCTCCCTTACAAAGCAATCAGATGACGCCGCCTCTCCAATAATTTTAAAAAATTATATATACTTCATTTTTCTCACCCATATTTGTACCTCTCCACACATAAAATTATAAACTATTAAAATTTTAAATATTTATAATGTCGGTAGAAAACTAAAATTAAATAAAAATAAAAAAAATTAACTTTTTTATTATTTTGGAGTACGGAACACAAATGGAAAAATAATTTGGGGATTTGGATGAATATTAACCCAATAAATTAATATATTGTTAATTTATAAATTATTTAAAATCTTAATTTTAAAAATTTTTTAACAAAAAATATTTATAAAATGTTTATTAATATTTATAAACTATTAAATATTTATATTTATAAATTATAAAATATATTATAATTAATTTTAAAAATAAATAATTTTAAAATTAAGATTTTAAATAATTTATAAATTAATAATATATTAATTTATTGTGATAATATGCATCCAATACCTTAAATTATTTTTCTAGTCTTGTTTAGTACTCCAAAAGAATAAAAAATTAAATATTTTTACTTACTTTTAGTTTTTAACCTACATTATAAATATTTAAAATTTTAATAGTTTGTAATTTTATGTGTGGAGATGTATAAATGAGAATGAGAAAAATGGGAATTAACTTTTCTCATTTTCTTTTTCCATCCGCTCTAATGCGTTATCCCTTTCATAATCACTAGTTTAAATTTTAATAGTCCACATTTAATATTTCTTTCACATCCTTCTTTTTATTATAATAATATTATTATAAAATATTAATATAAACCATTGATCTTGATCTATTTATAAAGAGAGTAAAAAATGGGAGCAGATAAAAAAAACAGAGAGAGAGAAGTTAGGTTCAGAAAAATGGAGTATCAATAATTTTTTTAAAAAGAAAAATGGAGGCGGATGGTCATTTATTTCATTATTTGTTTGGTGGGGGAAGAAAATCGTGGGGGTTTGTTTGAGGAGAGGGGCCTAAGGGATAGGTAACCAAGCTGGGGTATTAAAAATCATTTAAAAAATAGTACAGTATAGAACTCGTTCTTTACAAGAATGAGTTCTATACAAAATTAAAATTGTTTTTCACGAAAACGATTTCAGCTATAGCATCTTGATAAATTTTTTTATTGTGTGTGGTATTTGGCTCAAAAAGCCTATGATTTCTTGAAATGACTTAATTTCTATCAAGTTATTAGAGATTATTTAGAAATTAAGTTTTGTTGTAAATGACTTCATTGCTTTCAATGTTATTGTTCCTTGATGTATTACCATATTGGGAAAAGGGAAAATCCCTTTAGATGGCAGTTCGATTACTTAAATTATAAATTAGGTCATTGAATTTAACATATCCTAAGTTAAGTCATATGACCTAAAATAAAATTTTAAAATTTGATATTCTATCTTTATTACCCTTTGATTCTCTCTTTTAATAACCGTCTCTTTCTTCCCATTCATCATTTTCGATCCTTCAAAGTTTGCTCGCTGATTGCAATTACTTCTCACCCTCTTCCTCCTCCTCCTTGCACCTCTACAACGACCATCTATACTACTCTTTATCATCCCTCTCCTGTTCTGCTATGCTCTTACAGAATCCTTTCATTCAAAATATTGTCTACAATAAATCAAAAAAAGTAAAAATGGTCTGGCCCAAATGAGTTTTATCCGTTGGCAAGAGGCGATAGTTTATTTTCTTATCCAAATGAATTTAATTCTTCCAATTGTTTTTCACTAAAAATAGATTATCAAGTCAAGCACCTATATCACTTAAATATTCTAGGCATAGCAATATCGCTAAGCCCAAAAAGAGTGAAATAGAATTTGTAGCAATGATAGAAGAAAACCCTGAAAATATCATTTTAGTAAAAGATTGCTGCTTGCTATGCATCGAACAAATACATTATTATTCGACAAAGAGGCTCTTGAGAAGAGTACAAGTTATGACAAAGAATCGAGAAGCGGAAGAAATTGTCAGCATATAGAGGCATGAGGAGAAGAAGGACGAGATGTGAAGAGATCAGGAAGCAAAGGGTGGATGGAAAGAAAGAGGTAGTAATCCGAAGAGATAATCAGAACAAGGATACTAAAGTAAACTTATCGAATTTTGAAATTTCATTTTAGGTCATTTGACTTAATTTAGGATATGTTGAATTCAATCACTCAATTTAAAATTTGAGGAATTGAACTATCTTTTAAAAGGATTTTCCCCATATAAAGATGGTTGAATTACTCAAATTCTAATTTAGGTTACTAAACTTAACATATTATTAATTAGGTTATATGACATAATTAGATATTTAGAAATTAAGCCAAATTACCATTATATCCCTTAGTTATTAAAAAAAAAGTAAAATTGGAGATGGAACTATATTGTTTACATGTAAGAACCCTAACGGCAAAAAATTCATTGGAGGCCTCAACATAGTCAGAAAAATCGGCAAAGAATGATACAATAAGTTGGTTCTAATGTTAAATCTTCATTCTTTAATCCCTTATAGTTAATATATGTACTTAGATGGATTTTTTTTTACACGTGAGTCGGTCGGTCCTTTGTAATATCAAACGTCAGAAAACATATATACTGATATACATGATAATGAAGGATAATTAAGTGTGGCCACGTTATTGTTTTGTTGGTCAGTCGGTCCTTTGCTTGCACCCCACGAGAATTTTCTCGCATTCTATGTGAAGAATCCTACACTCATGTATATCTCTATTTGCCTTGGTGGGAAGAAATCTGAACACACATAAAGAGATGTATTTAGTTTATGAAATAGAAAAGAATGAAGGACATGTTAGAAGTAATGCAAAAATTGCTCTTACAAGCGTTGAATGATGTTTTGATTCATTTATCTCTATTGATCTCCGCTGCATATTCTCATCAATGAATGGTTTCTAATATCACTGTTTTGTTTGGACTTAAAGCTGAAAATTGTAACTTGATGTCATTTTTGGTTTTTTCTAAAAAAAAATTGCATTTTATCTTCGGGACTTTTTCAAAATTAAAAAGCTTCAGTTTATTCCTTGGATTTGATTTCTCTTCACAACGCTGTGAAGATCGCTGTCGAACTCACCAAAAAGAAAAGGGACCTGTTATTGCTTATTCATCCTGTTTGCCCCGTTGTTCTGATTCTTCCGCCATAAAAATCATTGAAAACGGAGGCTTTTCCTTTCTTCTTTTCTTTGGACCATGGGATAGGGGCATTATTGAAAAATAACTAACATTTAAATGTACTAAATTGGGTCATTGACCCAATTTAAGATTTATTGATTTTACCAACCTTATATAAGATTTTCTTAATTCAACTATCTTTATATGGGATTTTCCCAACTTATATTACCTTTTTCAAACATATAGTACCTTTTTAAATTATGAATGTGGGTAGATTTGATTTCCATTATTTAGATTTAAAATATATTTAAATCAAATTGTTACCATTTTTATATTTTAATTATTTAATTATACACTTTTAATAACATTGATAAAAGTAATATTGCGAGTTTACCATTCAAGTTTGCAATTTAAGTTTATGTTGCTGTAACAAATTTACATAAACTCGTGAGTTTGTCAACCTACTTTACATAATTAGATTATTTTTTTTAACATAATTAGATTATTACATTTGTACAAACTCTAAAAATAATATAATCATTGTTTGAAGAAATTTAAATAACCATAACAAACACACAAATATTACCAAATATATACCTGCCCTTATGAAGAAATCATTGACTTGACATTTCGCAGCCCGTGCCATGGAGTTATATAGTACTTATCTTTCATTAATTACGGAATTTGTTATGTAATAATTTAATAACTTAGTGACTTGTTGACATCAACAAGGAATCACAATTATTGTTGAGTATTGGCCAACGTAACTCTTCAATTCGTAAATTTAGTGATTTTTTCTTCAAATTTTAACTTAAAAAATACACGAAATCGTACTTAATAATAAAAAATTTTCTTAGAAAATTATAATTTATTATGCATGTTTTTCTCGCATGCGTTTGTCCCTTCTAAAAGGAGCAAGGAGATTTTTTCCTCCATTCCTTGAATAACTTGTGGAAGATGCAAGAAATATTTTAAATATCATAATGTTTATTGTACTTGATTTTGTTATTGTAGTTAAATAAATTTATCATATACCAATAAGTTGTAGGTTGAGATGGTAAGTAATTTCATCCCCTAAGGAGGAGAATACGAGTTCAAAACTCAATGAATATACTTGTTAAAAGAAGTGAAAACTTTTTGTGCACTCAGCCTAAAAAAGAAAAACCCTTATAGAACTAAAAATATATTCTATAAATTTAAAGGGTTTAATTTAGAAGATCAAACCTATATAGTAGGCTTTAACCAATTTGATATTGTTGCACCAAGTTAACAAATTCATTATATACATTTAAAATTTAAAAATATTCAAATTTCGAGTTGGAAAATATTTTTATGTGAGTAGACATTGCTATTTTTTTTTTTTTTTGTATTTTGTGATAACATGTTACTTAAACACCATCCTTATCAATTCTAATTAATAGATTATGAACTTAGGGAGTATTTATAACTGAAAAAACGGTAGAGACACAAAATAACTACAAGACTTGATTAAAAATGAGATTATAAGGAGCGGCAAAATTTATTTTTCCAAGAACATATATAATTTAATTTACTTAAATTATTTAAATTTGGTTTACATGATCCAATTAAAGTAATTCGCTTTTGAGAATATTCCAAGAAAATTCAATGCTGGGGCCGTGCATGACATGATGAGGATCAAATTATTATCCAATCATCAATGGATTTCATCATCAAGATATACATTTAATTATTTATTAAAAAAATAATACATTTAATATTTAATATTTTGTACACTGGTTATTAGATATATTCTTTTCATTTTTATCACAAAAATCAACCCCTTCACTTCTGGTATATATACTTAAATTCCTAATTCCTTGATGCTTAAAATCTTTATGCCCCCTTAACATAAAACACAAAATGACATATATCTTATAGATGTATAATTAATTTAGATTTTTTTATGTGTATAATAATAAACTAATTAGTATGATAAACAACATAGTATTGATTAATTAATTAATTAATTAAGAGTGATGGTGACAACTTTCTAGATTACACCGACTACCCAAATTGAACAGTGCTAGGTGCTCACGATCTAATTACTTCCTTGTTAAATAATAGTATAAGAAATTAATATATAAAATCATTTCGGTGCATTTGATTTTCATTTTTAAATGCCACATGACTCTATCCTAATTCATTAAATGTTTGGAATTAATGGACTTACGTTTAAATTAAAGCTAAGCGTGAAATTCTTGATGATTTTTTATATCTTACTCCCTCCGGTCCTAATTATAAGACAAAGTTGACTTTTTTGGAGAAATTAAGGAAGCCAATTAAATCAATTTAGAGTATTTATATTTTTAATATTCTTATATTATATATCAATTTATTAGTCAAATTAATTAGTTTGAAGAAAAAAATAAAAATAAAAATATTCTAAAGTGATTTAATTGACTTCCTTAATTTTTCCAAAAAAATTAACTTTATCTTATAATTAAGATCGGAGGGAGTACTATTATTAATCAAATATGTTAAGATGTTTAGATGTGTGTGTGTGTGGATATAAAATTTAATAGATTCTAATACAGCCTAGAAGTAAAGTGTCCAATGTCTATAGTCAAGTCTAAACCTAATCCATAATTAGGAAATTTGGTTAAACCAACTGAGAAATTTAAATATGCTAACAATTGTTCTTCAATGCAGTTCTTTGGAAAATTATATTCTTATATTTAGTTTAATAAACTTAACTTTAATTTTTATAATTAAAACATTTTTAATATAATTCATAATCTTAGTTTTGATGAGCCTCCGATGCTTATCTAACCTAAAGTACGGATTAAGTTAAAATTCGTTTGGAAAGCCAAAATTATTATCAGTATATTTTTCTTAGAAAAAATTTTATTTCTTCGCATAGTCACAACTCAAAAGCTTTCTCTCTTAAATGTTACAAAAATATTTTGGATTTATAATTTCAAGAAGTATAAGTAATAATTTTAAGAAAATGTTAATAATAATTTTTGAGTTTTACCAAAAAAATCAATTTTCAAAGTCGTTCAGAATAATCATTACTCCATCGAATCCAAGTCTTTTTTTTTTTTTTTAAAGTTTAACTAAATTGTTGTTCTTGCATGAATATTTTAATTAACCAACGACTTTAATTTGTTGAAAATTGTTTAAATTTGTTGCATTTTGACCTAATCATGAACTTTTGTACCCCAATTGAGTTAATTATAAGCCCAACCAAGGGTTCTAAAGCCGAAATCAAATGTCAACACAAACTTTTTTTTTAAACTAACGCAAACATTTTTAGTTAGAAATATTTGTTGAGGGATATCCAATAAAATTGGAGTAAATATTTTAACCATTAAACTTATCCTAAAGTTGGGTAAAGCATTATTCAAATCGTAAGTCAATTATGACTTTGCAGTTTAATGCTCGAATCAGTATTATCTGAAAATAAAATAGGAATTTTGGCTCTTGCAATAAAATATGGATTGAAGAACCATTATGGCTCAGTCTCTGGTTCAGCCTGCTTTATCATTAAGCTCTTTAATTTATATATATATATATATATATATTGTTCAGAAGTGGAAAAGGAATATTACTCACAGCTAAGAGTGATTTCATGGAGTTCATATAGGTTTGGCCTGCTTAATTTCTATTGCAATATTTAATTCAATGATGAGTTATTTGTGACGATTAGAATACTGTGAGGTTTGGCATCAGGAAAATGATTTGAGTGGCTGCAAAAAGTGAGAGAAGAAAATGAAAGAAAAAGAAAATAAAGGAGGGATATGAATTTTTAAATTGTAGCTAATATTTTAAGACTTGAAAGGTTACTTTGAAAACGTCATTAGTTTATTTTGGCAGTCTTAATTTACATTCCTAGGTTATGAGATAATCTCTTTCTTGGTGCATTGCATTTGTCTTTTCTTATATCACAGACAATACAAGAATTTAGGTTAAAAAAATAAAGAAAATGTCCGGTTCTGGGTTATGCCAACTTGATTAATAATTTTTATGGGCAATTAGAGAAACAAAGAGCCGAGGTGGCAGTTCGATTGGCTTCCTATTTGTTAATGAGGTAGGGTTTATATTTTTTTTTTGGATAAAGGTGCATTTGGTACGCTGATCTATTTTTAGATGTGTAACTAATAATCTAAAGTATTTAATAATATGATTTTAGTCCTAATGTATTAAAAACGGTGAAATCATCACCCCAAACTAACTGAGGTTAACCTCCATTTCGTCCCTTGCGGTAAACTCTTTTCTGCTCTATGCGTCTTCCTTGGGTTCTTCTTTTGCTTCTCCAAAAACAAAAGTCCAATTTTTCTATAGATTGACTTAAAAAATGTTCGGAAAACTTAATGGTTAAGAATTTTATCTTAATGTTTTTGGATGACTTGGTCGGCCATAGTTACCTCTTGAAAGGTTGATTGTTAAATGAATGAAACCATGGCATCTAGTTTTTGATAGAATGTTTGAACTCTTGATTCAATTTGAAATATATGATGATTGCACCATTTTTAACACATTGGGGTCAAAATTACATTACTAAATATTTTAAGGTGTTAATTGCACCTCTAAAAATAGTTTAGGGTGTTGGGTACACCTTTACCACCTTTTTTTTTTTTTTTAAGTTATAAGGGCAGCCACTAACGACCTGAGTTATAAGTAAGATCAAATTCGCAACCTCTAATTTATAAGGGATCATCCATACCATTAGGCCACAAGGCCTTTGGTGGGTAGGGTTTAGATTGATGGTGGTGTTTTTGCTTTGTGTTGCTTGAGATTGGGATTGTTATATTTGAGTCTTGACCTTTTTATGTTTTCCGAACTTAATTTTGTTTTTACATCAAAATAATTGTTTTTAGCCAAAAAACACTGTATGAAAAGAAAAACAGATTTCTATTGTGGGATCACTGTAACACAGAAATATAGACAACAAAAATATAAACAAGAGATGGGTGTATGGCAATGGTAAATCACAACGATATTAATCAAACCCAAAGTGACAACAATTTTTACTGTTTATTTAAATTAACTTACTTTAAGTGATGGTAAACATGTTAGAGAGTTCTTATCTTTTAAAGCGCAAAAGCACTTATTTCACGCCTAACAACAAAACAACTACAAGAAACCTTGTTCCATTAAAGAAATTGACTACATAAATTGCACAGCATCATTGTGTTATACGAACGACCAAAGCAACAAAGAAACTAACACAACTCAAAAATAGAAAAGGGAAGGGGAAAGGATTCACTAATCAGAAATCACTCACAACATAGCCTCCATCCTCTGTACACACCTCTTCATTCACTAAATAGAATTGGCCACATGACGGCATTTCTCTCTCTTTTTTAAATACTTTCAACTGATATCTAAAGCTTTTTCTGGATTCCATGACCAATTATCCGAGCAACCAACTAATCCTGTTTTAGGATTTGTTGCTTCCCCTCCCAACATAAATGACATGATGGCATTACACTTTACTAACCAAGTATAGAGGGGCAAAAATTCAAGATCCAAATCTTCTGCAATTATAAAAATAACTGCAAAGAATGTTGGTACATGAATGTAGAAGATTCAATTTACAAAAAAAATTGATGCCGCCCACAGAGCCCAGTTTGTTGAACATTACAAATCTCCATTCCAATATCCAAGATCTGTCAACTCCTGGCCTTAACATACCAAAAGAAAGAAAAAAGGCATACAAACACATTTTTCATTCAAATCCTACATATGAAGCTATGGCTTTAAATCTTTCGCGGAATCAAATTAAGAGCCGTCATCCTATTCTCTAACTACAGACTCAGTTGAAAATGTCATAGAAGACAGACTAACAAAATCAGGGCAACTTGGATCACAACATCTGCAGCACCTAGTGTCGCAGTAATCAGTAATCACGATGCAACCGCAATCAGACATGGGTCACCGCTCTTTCCAAGGTCAAGCTTAACTACTTGTTAGTAGTATAAAGAGTAACCTTACAGGACTCAAGACAAACACAAGGTTGTAACTTGTACAAATACAAGAATCAGTCAATACATCAATTGATAGTCTAACAAATTAACATAGAAACCATGTCATAAGGTAACCTCTGGCCAGTCTCTTTCTGTTTCTCTCCAGAAACTTAAATTTCAAATTCGGCACTCAATCCTGTCTATGCAATGATAACAAAGGATAAACTCGGCTTGTTCTCGGAATACTAAAGGACATCAAAAGTATGCTGTCAGGACAGAAGATCCTGATTTAAACTCAGTTAGTGATCATTTTGAACTGGAATCTGGAGAGCTGCTGAGGAATGGTGGATATAACAGGGCCATATCTCTGCACCAACACAAAGTAGTTGTGTTATATACAAATGTCAATATTTTCTTTTTCGGGGAAAAGGGGGGAGAGTGGGGATTAAAACTGCCACATTCACAGATTTCTCAGATGGCAAAAATTCACGATACCTGAACATTGTCATACAGTTCAAACAATGGGACAGCAAGAAGTTTAAGGTTTTTGGGCACTGCAAAGTACTCCCTCTCAGATAAGTGAACAAGGAAAAGCTTTTTGCACTCCTGCATGGATTAATCACATGTTTGTGAGCATAGACCCAGAGAATGAAGAAGATATTGCATATTCAGTGACATATTCTTGACATATCACCTTCGGTTTTGTTATGTGAGGAGGGCAGTATGGATACATGATGGTTTCAAAGTTTGGCCTCCACCAGATTGCCACACACTCACCTATCTGCACCAAGTGTAGTTCAACAATGTCAAATACACTACATTAAAAATTTGTTGGGAGCCTATATAGATCTGAGAGATGAGCTTCAATCATGTTCCTGACACTATCATCCGCATCCCTGATTAAACCATTGGAGAACATCACACGAATGCCCATGGAAATAAAATCTAAAAAACATCGTCCGTTCTTTTTGGCTGACAATTCATCATTATTCAACTGTTCAAAAGGACTAAAATTGTTTCCATATCCCATCCCCATACTTAATGTTAACTGTCATCTATCCTTACATTTTTAACATCTCTGTTTTGAGTCCATACCTGCCAGTCTGGCACAAGGGCTGGTGAGTTAGCACCAAGCTTGCTGGTCAACTTTCTTTTCAGGCCCTCCATTTCTGTCCCACAACATTAAACAACAAAAGAAAAACAAGTTCATAAGGGATAAATAAAACCTAATATTTTCAGATCATTTGATATTATGAATCAGGACATACAAGAACTTACCATTCTCCCCTGGCTTGAGGCGTCCACCTGGGAGTTTGCAGAAGGTATTTCCAATTTGTAAAAGAAGTATGTGAGGATGATTGTGTTCTTGTACCTGCAAAATACATGAGCTGAGATCGGAGAATGACAAAAAGTGCCCAGTGCAGATCTATAAAAGGAGTAAACAAATCTTTTTCTAACCAAGTAATGTCATACATGAGAATGTAGTAGCAGAATGATAGCACATTAATCATAAGAATAAAGAACGCTCATTATAAGAACAGGTAAGGCCAACATCAAGTGTATGCCCAATATTTTACACTTCTCTAACTGTCAAAATAAAACTGTTCATTTTCCGTGGACAATGATGTCAGCCTATAATCTGATTACCAAGATGACCTTATAAGCAAATGCAGAAAAGAGTGAGTTACACAGACCCCCTTGGAGTACATTGCAATCACACATGCGCTGCTTCAGAAAGTGCAACGAAAACAGCACAACAACCATAGTTGAATTTTAAATACATGTTCTTATCATATAATTCAAAATCCTTGTTGGCTTCCTAATGAAACTTGCTCTTGTCAAGATGCAAGTTAGGGTATACAATTATTGAAAATTAAGGTATATAATAATTCCTAAAAGAAAGGTAGCTATGCGCAAATAAGGGGCATGAATGAAAGAGCTATTGTTTAGGTGTGAGATACAGAACTCAAACTTATAGTGGCGGCTCTTCCTTCCTCTCAGCCAGACAACATCAGTATGAAAATAATTTTGCGATACTCCAAATAAGGTTATGCAATTCACTGCATGCACTAGATGTGTAGGAAATTTAAAGAGCACCAACTAAATCTTAAAACTTTTGGGAATGAACTGCTGAATGGGAAACAGATACAAAGATACTGACAAAACAATGAGCGATAAATCATAGAACATACCAATAAGATGCCCTCCACGCTGGTCCTCATTCCTTCTTTCATGTAACTGCAGCTCAGAAATAATCACATTTGAGAACATTGGGGTTATATGTGGAACATAAGCGTAGGAGTAGAATAACCGAAAAAACTATAATGCTTATTGCAGGAACTTCATTTCGAAGGAGCCTTAACGAATGATAAATTGATTACATGCAATGGGGCAAGTTAAAATCATTTCCGACACCAACAAATGTCATATTCTCCGAATATAGGTTCTTTTTGAGAACAGATCTCCTGAAGTTGGCTTTTCATTAAGTGTTCAGAAATCAGCAAGAACTAAATGCTGTATCATTTTGGGGGGAATATTAAGTATGCGGGATACCTCATCAAATTTTACCAAACTAAAACTTCAGAAAATATAAACGCTTCTTTCCTCAAAAAAAGAAAAAAGTAGCACATAGGTAAAATATAGCAGAATACCTAGGCCCCAATACTATGACTGCATCATACTTCAAAAAAAAAACAAAACAAAACAAAAAAAAGTTGCCCAACAGGTGTTTATACTTGATTTATAATTTTTTTAAGATGATTGCAAAGTTTTCTAAAGCGAAATGTCCACTTTCTCAGCAAACTGAAACTGGGCATTCCAGGGACAGAAGAGTTAAGCTCGTTCTAGGGTTTATGAAGTCGTACAAGAGAAAGCCGAATAGAGCGATAGAAAACAATTATAAATGGAGAAAAGAGACTAACTTGACTTTCATACGAGCGAGACGATCAGCGACCGAGGTGTCCTTCTCCATCTTGGGCTCCTTGGTCCCGAAGGTGTAGCTGGACAGCGGGTATGTGTTGACAACCTGAGACGATACCATATTGCTCGTATGCGAGTCTCTCTCGAAGCAAGAAAATCGAAGAAGAAGCGCCTGGAGATCCAAAAAGCGATGGACTCAGCTACACGAAGTGTCTTTCAGCTTAGGCCGCTTCGAATCGAACTGTCCCGATTCTTGGGTTTTGATCAATGCCACTGTATAACAATGTCAATATTGTAAAGGAAAATCCTTAAAAAAGAAACTTTAAAAATGAGAAAAGATAAGAAAGTATTTTAAATATTCACAACATCACATAAGTATTAGGGTCTGATTCATTTTTTTAAAAAATTAAAATGAAACGACAGAATTATCCTTCTGACATGAAAAGAAAATAATCAATTAAGAAAGAGAATGGTGGCGACGAGAGGGCAGCAACCGAGGTGGAAGAAGAGCAAAGAAAGTGAGGTGTGTGATTTTGACTCCACAATGTTTTTCACTTCATCAATAGATCCTAAGAATTTATTTTTTCATCTTAATTTTGATGGGAGCCTTTTTTGGGCAATTGGGTTTTTTGTTTGGAGGGAGGTTAATGTTGATGGGTGAAGGTGGTAGGATGTCGATACCGAATATGACAAAAGTTTAAGGTTTGAGGGAGAACAAAAAAAAGAGGCTGTATTTTGTTAGTAATCTTTTATCCAAACTTGAGAAACACTGATACAAATTTGTGAAAAAGTGAAGTAGGATTTTATTTTTGTTTTTGGGAATTGATGAAATAGAAAAGTACTTGAATAGAATTGATACCGTTATAAAATCAAGAAAGTATAAGAGATTGAGATGAAGGGAATGAAGAAATACAAGAGAGAAATAGAGAGTAAGGAGGGAGTGATTCTTATCATTTGGATACCAACAAAGTGTAGTACATAGTGCTCTATTTGTAGGCCCTCAACCACAACTAAGAGTTACATAAAGTAAATGGCAAACTTTAATCCTCATAAGTGCACACATTGTAACCTTTGAGTTATGGGCATGAAAACTCCTAAAGATCATTCATTAGAGAGGTTATGGGATATAAAAAATGAAAGATCAAGAGTTGGGAGCTCATGGACATCCACCTTAATTAGTATTTTACAACACTCCCCCTTGAATGTCCACAAAAAAAAATATATTGTGCCTCATTAAAACCTTACTAGGAAAAACCTAATGGGACAAAAACCTAGTGAAGGAAAAAGAGTACACAATACAAATCGAAACTGCCTCATTAAAAACCTTACCAGGAAAACCCCGTGGGACAAAACCTTGGTTAAGGAAAAGAGTACAGCATGGTCTCTATTTCACACGATGATAATATCGTATTTACTCCCCCTGATAATAACATTAGTTTTACTTCCCTAATAAGAACATCACTTCTAATGTATTGTTGAACATATCATTCTTTTAGCCATCAAACTATGAATGATACATTGTCACCAAATATTCTGCTAGATGTATTCCTCTTACATATCTTCTGGATATGCTAAAATATCAGTATATTATGACTTTATCTTATTCATCGTGAAAACAATAAAGAAAAATTATTCTGAAAATCATCAAAATATATCTTACATCCACATATTCAGTTTGTTTTGAACAAAATAATATTATATAATATGTTAATAGGACTATCACACCAAATCTCATTTTTGTTATTCACTGTGCACTTGCAAGAACTAATTTTTATTAATAAAATCATAATAGATACAATATTAGCATAATACAAAAATATTCTCATAAAGTATAAGGTACTTCTAGACCATTAAATTCAATGTATCTTTACAAGAAAATTCACCACGGTAAAAATATGTGATTTTGAAATCATTGATGCATTTGATAACTTGATCTACAAGTCAAGTAAAATGTAAAATTACTCATTTTTCAATATATTTTTCAATCAATTATATATGCTTGAATTATTTTCAAACTCGCACAACATTTTATATATAGAATAATTTTCTTGTATATGCTTCTGACATTTTAGATCCTTCAAAGACTCTCATGTAATATTCGCTATCCATATGCATATGCTATATATAATGATATCTAATAGACGCATTATTTTATTTGCATATACTATCAGACTAATAATTATGCAACAATTATTGTATCCACTACCAAATGTTGTACCTCATCATAATCATCATTAAACCTTGTGAAAATCTTTATTTTCACATGAATATTCATATATCACAAATAACTTAATATTTCAAATGTTTTGAACTATAGGTCCATAAATTTCACATACTGAAAGAACATTTTTCATTGCGTCTTGTCCCCTTCTTTAGTTGGTCAATCACCTTTTTTTTTTCTACCGACATATTTATGTATAAGATCCTCATTTGATCACGTGATATTATTACTAAAACTGTTGTCGACAACTTTATCTTTTCAGTTCCATTTTTCTTGTGACATAATTCATTGAGATCTCTTTATTACTTTCAGGTACCTGAACCTCTTTTGAGGGTTCTGCAATTAGTTATGTATTGACTTCTTCTAGAGTGTCTGCCTCCTTAATATGATTATCTTGATTATTTGCTTTTTTCTTTTTTCTTTTGGAACTGATTATTCTCTCATACTTCGGGCATGTCTCACTTTCATTTATACTGACTAGACCACTTATAGCTGGAATATGAGATTTAGTAATTCTCATTTAGGTCAGTAATTGCATCTGGCATATTTTATGTAATATTTCATGAATGCAAACCAAATGAACTTCTGGTTCATATTGTTATATTCGAGGATCTATATTTGATAGTAATAATGCATTCTTTTTCTTTTCTTTTCCAGCTATTTAATTTCTCCCCCTCATGTTAGGAAAACTTTGTCAAATGACAATCGACTAATCATGCAGTATAAGTCTCATAAATCCATTTGTTTCCATTAGAAACATTCATTTGTTTCATTTAGAGACAAACAAGAATAAGGAGGTTCTTACCCAACATTTATCTTAACTTCCTTTAAATATCCATCTATGTGCATTGTGGTGAATTAATAGGAATGCACGTTCAAACTTTTAAGATGGAATATACCTGGCTCCTGACTAAATGCCAATTATATTGAGAGAATTTGGTTGGCTAATATAAGTGCTGGAATATGTAAGATCAAATATGCCAACACTGAAATATAAATTTTGTTCTCATAAGTATTAATCTAGCTATTTATGGAGACTTCAATGAATGAATCGTATAATCTAGAAATCGCGCTTAACATAATAATTTATTCAAACGTTCTTGTAAACTTCAGGTTGCAAACTAATAATAATATCACATGTAACCATCTTATAGATGCATCTGTCGAAATTATTGAACATTGATATGTTTTACATGATATTTGAATGGGCCCATACATGAGTTTATTTATTTCCAGAAATATAGAGATCCATTCCAAATCATAACTTGTGATACTTTCATAATCAAATTTCTTTGAGAACAAGCAGCACATGATAACTCTTGAATTATATAATATGTTAACTATTTATGAAGAATCTTCTAGTTCTTCAATGGATGTCATACGTAATCTTTTATATATAACTCGAATGAATCAAACAAGTCATGCCAACAATATATTTGTTTGGATCAGTAAACTGCTGGTTTACTATGACATGTTGCTTAATCAACAACAAAACTTTTCAATTTCTATAAGTATTGATATAAAATGTCAATATGACATCTATTTTTCAGAAATCAATAGGTTTTGTGAGGAAGTATATGAGTAAAACTTTTCAATCACACTTATATTAACTCTTTAATATTAATTCACTTATATTCTAACAATCTTCCCCTCAAGTGTGAGTCATATAAATATACTTTCTTTATTTCTCTATTTCAAAGACAAATTTGTATATAGCAAGCTAATAATATATCTTTCATTTCAAAACTCAAGTACTTCATAACTCATAACTAATCATGGATTTCAGTCAATTGGACCATCATTTAGACCCTGTAATAGATTAAAACTCTAATGTAAATCTATGGGTTATAACTTTCCTTAATCAATTATTCTTCTGCCCATAGAATTTAAGAAAAACTATATTAGTTCTTCAGGAACTATATCAACTTTGTTATATTTATGTTCTTCAGGAACTAATATATATTATCACTTATTTATATAATTTTATTACTAATTAATGATGATGATGATGATGATGATATGATGCTTCAATTTGCCTCTTTTGATGCATATTCAAAATATGAAATGTTTAGAATTTACCACTACATAAAGAAAAATATGAGGAGATCCATAATCAAAATACATAAAGATCTTATTGCAATGAATTCTGATGTTTAAGGGCTAAAATTAATTTGAGAGAAATGTAAAGATAAATGTTTTATAATCCATAGTCTTCTTTCAAATATTTCTTACTGTTTGATCATCCATAAATTTGACTTGCACTATATATATAGTTCATGCACATTACGAAAATGATTTTGTCTAACAAATCATAAACTATTCATAATGAATTTTCTCATTCTCTTAATTCAAATATGATATAGGATTTTTTTCACAAATGTCACTTAAAACCAATTTGATTCCAATATATATATCATATTATAACCAATTTGATTCCAATATATATCATATTATATCATAATTAATGTATGAAACTTGCATATATCATATAAGAATGTTAAGGAGCAGAAGAAATTTCAATATAATGAATTGGGAGAGGAGGCAATAAATTATCAATACTAAAATAAAATACAAATTGAAAAGTATTTGTATGATTTTCAATAATGAAAGTTTGGAACTAAGAAAAATTGCATATGTATATATATATATATATATATATAAGGCAACATAATAGTGCTCAAGAGGAGAAAAGATATGGAAGACAAACCTAAAATGAAAAATATGACTAATAATGAAAGAAAGTACCTTGATGTTGAGGTATATGAGTTGAATATTTGTTGGGAAATCTTTGGTGCAATAGAGAAATACAAGTCCCAAGAAGAAAATAGAGATGGTAAACTCCATTGATATATGAATAGTATTCACATACACAATATACTTAAAATTACAAATAAATTGTACAATTATACATAAAGAAGGTAATTAAACAACTTAACTTTATAATTGAAGGTTATATGAATAAATACTGAAAACCATTTGATATGGGAGTTATAGGGATTAATCATGAGGTAGTTAGAATCCTAAAAGGCTATGAAATCATGAACATCCACCACAATAATATTTAAATTTATAAATAAATTGGCATATACTAAAATTTTAAAATGACCAATCATTACCTTTTTATCTATTTGATTTCATATATCACTCATGTTGATATCACAATGTTAAATAATAATTTCTCTCTCACAAATTAATCACAATCAATTTAAATTTAAACATAAAAAATCAAAATCATATAGCCTTCAGGGCTTACAATTATCATATAGCATTCAGGGCTTACAATTATTTCTTTTGGCTATACAAGCTGATCATCTTTCTCTGAAACTTATTGGTTTAAACATCATAACTATTTTTGATATTTTTCACAATATTTCATGGAAATTATAAAATCAAGAAAGTATAAGAGATTGAGATGAAGGGAATGAAGAAATACAAGAAAGAAATAGAGAGCAAGGAGGGAGTGATTCTTATTCATTTGGATGCCAACAAAGTGTAGTACATAGTGCTCTATTTATAGGCCATCAACCACAACTAAGAGTTACACAAAGTAAATGGCAAACTTTAATCCTCATGAGTGCACACATTGTAACCTTTGAGTTATGGGCATGAAAACTCCTAAAGATCATTCATTGGAGAGGTTATAGGATGTAAAAAATGAAAGGTCAAGAGTTAGGAGCTCATGGACATCCACCTTAATTAATATTTTACAATAGATACATTATTGATTTATTTATTACACGACACTTAACATGTGTTGAATAAGATTTTTGTAAATTCTCATAATAATTTCATAAATTCAGATCAAGTTTTTACAGCTTATAAATTAAGATTCAATTTTTATAAAAATTTCACAAATTTTTGATAAAAATTTATAAGTTTGAATAAGATTTTTATAAGTTCTCATAATAATTTTACAATAAATCAAAATTTAACACAAGTTTTAACAAAGGATTTACAATTTCAGATAAATTTTGACCAACGTGGAGTACTAAAACTAAAAATGGAAAAAAAAATTGAAAGATAAAAAATCATATTAACCCTCCTAAACATGAACGAAGTCAGGGAAGTTGGATAGAGCAGGCTTGCGAATTTAATTTAAACATTACAATATTTGTATTCCATGACGATGAAGTGACGGATGATCATGATGAATGAAATATAATGTGCAAGCGCAATGCAATGTACTTCCTGAATGTTGGTCCATGGCGCTCGTGAAAGCGCAGAAACGAACGCAAGCTCTTCTGCACGCTTGTCACTTCCCGAGGAGCCAGAAAGCGCGCCAAACCAACGAATCCTTTTACGCACTTCGTCGCACCTGAACCTCTCGAGTCACGGACCCACCTCCGCCAGTCGGTCTCCACCACCGTCGCCGCCGACATGGGAAAGCAAAAGCAACAAGTCATTTCCCGCTTCTTTGCGCCCAAATCAACTGATTCATCATCATTATCTTCTCGTCCGAACCCTCCAACCCCTCCTCCCAAAATCTCAGCTACTGTTAGTTTCTCTCCCGCCAAACGCCTCATCGCTTCTCAGCTAACATCACCGGATAAGCCTTCTAAAATTCCCAAACTCTCTCCTCATACTCAAAACCCTATACCTCCTCTTCCCGAGCCCTCCCTCCACCAGAGATTCCTCCGGAAGTTTCTCGAACCTTCCTCTGACCTTCCAGAGGCTTCTGCAGGGATTCCGAAGCTACAGTCATCTAAATCAATTAAGTATACCCCTTTAGAGCAGCAAGTGGTGGAACTCAAGAGTAAATACCCAGATGTTCTTTTAATGGTCGAAGTTGGCTATAAGTACAGATTTTTCGGCGAAGACGCTGAAGTTGCGGCGAGGGAGTTGGGGATATATGCTCATGTGGATCATAATTTCATGACTGCGAGCATACCCACTTTTCGACTACACGTACATGTGAGAAGGCTGGTGAGTGCTGGGTATAAGGTCGGTGTGATTAAGCAGACTGAGACTGCGGCCATTAAAGCTCACGGGTCAAATCGATTGGGCCCATTTTGTCGAGGGTTATCGGCACTGTACACAAAGGCAACACTGGAGGCGGCCGAGGATCTGGGTGGAGGGGAAGAAGGGAGTGGAGCTGATAGTAACTATCTGATTTGTGTAGTTGAGCAGAGCATTTTGGGAGAAAATTCAAAGCTTGGACTTGAAAGTGGTTTTGATGTGAAAATTGGAATTATTGGGGTGGAAATATCAACTGGGGATGCCGTTTATGGGGAGTTTAATGATAACTATTTAAGGAGTGCACTTGAGGCTGCAGTGTTGAACTTGTCTCCGGCTGAGTTGCTTCTTGGGGACCCACTTTCCAAACAAACAGAGAAGGTAATCTCTATTTACAAGAATGTTGCATGGTTGCGTGTCTTAGAGGAAACATTATTTTTCTTCACGTTTCAAGAATTGCAATACTGTTTCATTATGATATAAAGAGGACTCCAGCTTTTAGACCAAGTAATTTTGACTGTGAAGCCCAGGTGGCTTAGTGATTTCATGATTGAAAGTTTATTTCTAAGAGTAATCGATTGTTACAGTTCTATGTAATTACCAAAAAACTTTAGGTTTATCTCAAATCATGTAGTGCTAACAAAGAGATATTATTGCCCCATTTGATGATAACTCTGGATCAATTACTTGTTTAAGTCTATATTGACAAATTAAAATGAATTAATATCAATTCTCTATAATGACAATTAACTGATGTAATTAAATCTTATATTATTAGTTATTACTGGCTTATGCTGGACCTGGCTCAAGTGTTCGTGTGGAGCATGCTTCAAGAGATTGCTTCGCTGATGGAGGTGCTCTTGCTGAAGTTGCATCCTTGTATGAGAACATGGATGTTGACGGTCCATCAGAACTAATTCAAGGGAATGAGTTGAATGAGCATGACAATTGTCAGTTGTCAATCAAGGTACGTTATTTCTTCTGCTAGAGTTGGAGAGTTGTAAACTAAATTCAGAATTAGTTGCTTTCTCATGAATGAATTATTGGCTTAATCAGCATTTTTTTATCATTGACCATAACATGGAAATTATTGCCTTTGCATATTATATGTTTATGCTGAATAGAACTAATTGCTACAGGTGTTGTCTTTCTCTTTTCTGAGCAAATAGTATTTGTTTAATTATTCCTACCTAAAAAATCATTTTCCAATTTCGATGATACTTTACATGTTATCTGTACATGCACTAACATTGCAATTTCTATTCATGAGCTCACCTAATTAATCTCTGCTTTTTTTATAATTGTGAAGGAGATCATGAACATGCCTGATTTAGCTGTCCAAGCTTTGGCATTAACCATTCGTCATTTAAAGCAATTTGGTTTTGAAAGAATATTGTGTATCGGAGCTTCTTTGAGGCCCTTATCAAGCAATATGGAAATGACCCTCTCAGCCAACACACTTCAACAACTAGAGGTATTTATAGATATTGTATTCTATTTATAGGTGTTTAATACTAGTTGGGCCTATATTTTTCCCTACCTTGCTAGGTGTATCTACTTTCTCTGTTTGTTTCAAGACAAATCGACAATTATAAGTTGTTGTAGCAATGAGTATTACTCAGTCTGGTTAAATTGCCAAGAAGTCCAAAGGTTATCAGAAAGAAGTTTCTTGTTACTTGAATGAACTTAACTTTACGTAATTAGTGTGGCTTTGCCATCGCACTTCCACAACAATCACCATTAGAAGCTAGTCCTTCAAACATGAACATTCAAATATATATATGTATGTATGCATGTATGGATATGAAAGAAGTAATTTTGTTAGGAAGAAAAAGGAAGAGATAAATGGATTAATTGGCAACCAGGATATCATCTGATCAACCCAATTTTATAATATCCCCTTTTCGTTCTTTGGTTCAAGTTGAAAACTGACTGATTCTACTATATTTTATATTCAAGCATGGCCATGAAGCATCCTAACTTCCTGCTGGTAACAACTAGTATTCTTTGATAGGAACAGCAGGTGCCAAAATTGTGAATGATTGTGTACCGTTCTTTTACCATCAGATGATTATTTGTTTTCCTCTCGCGTGCTTTTTTATGTGCTAGAACTGTATGCTTTTTGTCCTTTATAATTTCAAAAATTATTCTGACTTCTTGCTGCATATGCACGTTTTCCTATGTTTTCACGTCTCAGGTTTTGAAAAATAACAGCGATGGATCTGAGACTGGCTCTTTGCTGCGGATTATGAATCATACTCTTACTATATTTGGTTCCAGGAATCTTCGGCACTGGGTATGGGTTACAACATTATTACTGATATACCACCATTTGATGTTAATTCCCATCTGGCAAAACAAAAAGAAAACGAAATGATTTCTTGAATATTTGGGCATGATACAGGTAACTCATCCTTTGTGTGATAAAACAATGATTTCCGCCCGTCTTGATGCCGTGTCGGAGATTGCAGAATCCATGGGTTCTTATAATGGTTTTAAGAATCTAAAACATGTCGAGGAAGATTCTGATGTAGCAGTAGTGCAACCTGATTTAGCTTACATACTTTGTTCAGTTTTGACAAATCTGGGTCGGGCACCAGATATACAGCGTGGGATTACAAGAATTTTCCATCAGACTGCTACCCCCTCAGAGGTAATAAGCATCTTCTTGTTGACCTGCTATATGTTCCATAGATTTTGAAGTTTAATCATTTGTTCTCATTTTCCTGGTTTGTGTGTGTACTTTTCCTTTAAAGGGTGACAGAGAGAAAAGGGTGCAGGCCATCATTCTGTTGGTTTTCAGATTTTGGTCCATGCTTAATTAATAGACATATAACACGCTAAGAATATGTTAGCACTATTTTTATATGATTTTCAAATGAATATCTTTGGTGGGAATTGCTATAAATAGAGCATGAATTTGAAAATAGTCTGTTTTGATTAAAAAGGAAGTTTGTGATGTAGTTGAGGCCTGAACATCTGATATATAAATGTTTATTGGGAGAATTACATTCTGGTCCGGACAAGAAAAAATATGAAAAAATGGTTCCTTGAAATCTCAAAATTGCATTTAAGTCCCCTAGGACTTTTTTTCCAATAAATTCCAATCATAGACTTGTCAATGGACGCTCCTAGATTTGTCAATGACGCGCCCATGGACTTATCAATGACGTGCCAATGGACTTGGCAGCGGACACCCATGTATGAGCTTGTCAATGGATGTTCCTGAACTTGTCAATAACGCGCCCCTAAACTTATCAATGACGAGCCAATGGACTTATTAGCAGAATTGGAATTTTTTGCAAAAAAGTCCCACAGGACTTAAATGCAATTTTGAGATTTCAAGGGACTATTTGTTCTTTTTTTCTCTTGTCCGGGACCTCAATGCAATTTTCCCATGTTTATTCGCCAAATTTGAGGATTATGTTATTAGTGCACTATGTCCTGTAGAAAGTAGAAGCTAAGCTATTCTTTTCTGGTCTGTTGAATCTATTTCCTATAGAAACTTAATGCAGAGATCTAAGTAGGACTTAAAAAAATGAAGAATGAGACAAGTTTTTTGGGTCAGTTCTATAATTGAGGGTGAAAATTTGTTTGAATCAAGTTACAAAAGTTCTCAGTTTGGGAATAATGAGTGTTGGCCCTTAATTTTAATGTATAGTCTAATACCGATAACAGAGAATGTTTGTATTGATGTTTAATAGGCTGTATAAGTTGTTGGACCCTTAATTTATTGTAATATATGGTAAGGGGTATAAATTGCCTCTGAAGATCTTTAATTAACTGGAAAACTGTTACTGATTGCTGGAATCAGTTACGTAATCCTGCTACAGTTTATTGCAGTTATTCAAGCTATTTTATCCGCCGGAAAGCAGCTTCAAAAACTTTACACAGATGAGGAAGAAGGCAATATGTTGCACTCAAATCTGTTGGAAAAGTTGATTTTGACGGCGGCTTCTGCCAGTGTTATCAGCAGTGCAGCAAAAATGTTGTCATCTATAAACAAAGAATCTGCAGATCAGGGAGACATAACAAACTTGATAATTGCGTCTGATGGGCAATTTCCTGAGGTCCATGTTCTGCATGAGGAATTCGTTTTAAAATTTGCTTCTTTTTGACCTTGAGTTGTATTTTGTGTTATCCTGAACATTGTTTGGTTCTACTACCGTAAATAGGTTGTCCAAGCCCGGAAGGCCTTTCAGATGTCAGTGGATCAATTAAATTCTTTACTCAGTTTGTACCGTAAACAGCTTGGAATGCGCAATTTGGAATTTATGGATGTTTCTGGAATAACTCATTTGATAGAGGTAATCAATCTCATTCTTTAAAATCCTGTTATGGCTGATTGTTTAGAATTTGATTCTGGTCACACCTTCATAGAATACCTTTTGGTATTCTGATTAGTTTATAGTTCATTCTCTTGTTGTTTTTGGCTTTTCATTTTTACATTTAAACAGAATACTTCGTTGATAGTTTAATCATTAAGGTGATATGTGTAGAATAATGAATTTCTTTGCTGATAGCAGGATTTGATGTTATATGATGTTTAGTGTGTCTCAATTTGTGTGGCCTTTTTTTTTTTGTTGACCAAAATCTGTGTGGTTCACATTTATAAACGGAAGGAATAGTTAGGTATCTACTGTTGATTATCTTGTACTTAACATATATTCTTTTCATTTTTTCCCTCTTGGTACCTCTCTTTCCTCCCTCCTCCCCTCTCCCCTAAGACAAGGAGGGAGGGTATATTCGTAAATCCTGCTGCTAATATCTTTATTTCCTTTCTTGGCTATTGATTATATGGATTATGGTCTGTGTCCAATTGTGAGCTAACTTTATGTAAGTATCTTGATTATTATTATACTTTTTTTCTCTAATCTTAAAAATATTAGTATCAGGCTTTTGGACTCGACAAGTAGTTTGAAATTATTATATGCTTTCACAAGTTTGCTTGGTTGTGAATAAATTATAATTGTTGTGATTTGTTTGGCTAAAGTTATCCACAGATGTAAAGGTACCCTCAAACTGGGTTAAGATAAATAGTACAAAGAAAACAATCCGTTATCACCCTCCTGAAGTGTTAGCAGCATTGGATAAGCTATCATTGGCAAAAGAGGAACTCACTGTTGTCTGTCGAGCTGCTTGGAATAGCTTTCTGAGGGATTTCAGTAAACACTATGTGGAGTTCCAAGCTTGTGTTCAAGCACTAGCTGCCCTAGATTGTCTCCATTCTCTTGCCATTCTTTCAAGAAATAAGGTTTGTTCCCTGAGAACTTTTCATGTGCCCCCAGATATTTGTGGAGAAGTTTTAGCATAACTCTCTAGACTTGTCTGTGGCAGGGCTATGTTCGCCCAGTATTCGTAGATGATAATGAACCTTCTCAGATACAAATTTGTTCTGGTCGACATCCGGTATGAACCTTATGGATTTTGAATATGCTTACAAAATTCACATTAATACCAAATTGATTGAGTCACAAACTCACTTTTGTCATGGTGTGCTGGTGTGCTTGTGTATTTGTATTTTGCATGTCTTTCAGATTTAGCAGAGGCATACTTGTTCAATCTGTCAAGTTCATATTTCATGAATGTTACCATTGGTATATGGGGTTAAATTGAGATGCTAAGAATTATAGCAAAGAGATCCGGAGTAATGTATAGGCATTTGGGTCTGAGCCCAAAGGAACATATTATTGACTGATGAAGTTGTCTGTTTCATTTGAGATATTTTATGGGATGTTCATATAAGCTTTTATTTTGTATTGTTAGTTTAACAACAGAATACTATATCCTAATGTTATTTGTTTGCAGTTTTGAGTGACTTGAACTCTCAATTTGACTTACCACATTGCTGATTGCCAGAGACTCATTATTGTGAGGCATTTCTTGTCAGGTTTTGGATACGACCTTACAAGACAATTTCGTCCCAAATGATACAAATATGCATGCAGACAAGGAGTACTGTCAGATCGTTACTGGACCCAATATGGGAGGAAAAAGTTGCTATATTCGTCAGGTTGCTCTGATTGCTTTGATGGCTCAGGTATAATCAATTATATGTTTGCCTATTACATTTTTGCTACGATGTCCTTCATGTCTCATAATATGCATGCTTTTGAGTAAGATGACATAATTTCACCCCTATGGCTGTTGCTTTATTGAAACATGTCCTGATATGTCTAGGTTGGTTCCTTTGTCCCAGCATCATCTGCAAAACTACATGTCGTGGACAGGTTCTACACTCGGATGGGTGCTTCTGATAGTATTCAGCAAGGGAGAAGCACCTTCCTGGAAGAACTAAGCGAGACTTCACATATACTTCAAAGTTGCACCAGACGGTCGCTTGTTATCATCGATGAGCTAGGGAGAGGAACAAGTACTCATGATGGCATGGCCATTGCTTACGCGACTTTGCATTATCTGCTGGAGCAGAAAAAATGCATGGTCCTTTTTGTCACACACTTCCCTAAGATTGCTGACATTATAAATGAATTTCCTGGTTCTGTGGCTGCTTACCATGTATCCTATCTGACCTCACCTGATGGCATGAGGAAAACCTTCGACTCAGATCATGAAGATGTCACTTACCTTTACAAGCTTGTCTCTGGTATTTCAGAGAAGAGTTTTGGATTTAAGGTCGCGCAGCTTGCACAGGTAGAGTTTCAATCTATATATCATTATTTGGGTTCATATAATGTTTGGTCCTTATAATTTGCCCTCATTTTAGTTTTAGTTCCTATAGTTTTAACCTTATGTTTTGGTCACTCAAGTTTCTTTCCGTCTAAAATGTCAGTCTGTATATTTTAATAAAAAGCTGGACTATTTTGCCCCTTAAAGAACCAAAACTGTTATGGATTATTTAATAAAAATGATTACGTTATGATTTTCAGCTTCCTTCACGTTGCATTAGTCGAGCAACTCTTATGGCTTCCAGATTAGAGGAAATAGTAAACAGTAGGGTACGTAGTAGATCTGGGAAGGATCTGCTGTTGGATACTGAGGTGATTGACAAAGAGCAAGAAGCAAAGCAGCTTATGCCTCTGCCACAAGATGATTCATGTCAAGAGTTCATTGGCACTTTCAAAGAATTCTTTACAAACTTAAAGGCTGCATTTCAAGAGGATGATCTTGCTGAAAGCTTCCGGTACATGGAGCATGCTAGAAGCACGGCAAAACAATTGTTAACAGGTGAAATCACCAAATTTTTTTTTTAGAGAAAAAAACAGGATTCAGAACTATTGCTGCATAGATATTGTTAGTATCCCAATGGCTCCTCTCTCTTCTTGAAGACGAGTGAGTTATTTCCTTTACGGAAAGATAATCATTCCGTTGCTGATTATTCATGTTTGGGAAAATCACTGGGTCCCAATGAAGAAAGGTAGTCACTAAAAAGTTTAAGAACACAGGAGCAGCAAGCAATGACAAGTTCTAGTGCATGGACCTGTTCATTTATTATTGGAACTTTTTAGTGACGACGTTCATTCTTTGGGACTTCATAGTGATTCTCCCCTTACGCTTTTATGGTTAGAATAGGATATAATACGAAATATCGACACAACAAAGTGATTTGATGGAGTTTATTCCTTTGCCTTTTCAGATAAATGCAATTTTTAGAGATGAGATGAGATGCATCATTGACTTGCGCAAAAGCAGGGTTCAGAAGCAGTCATACAGCCATAGATGTTGTGTATAATATTTTGCCTGAAAGGTTTTTGTTGTATGTTCTTTAGGCTTTTCAATTTTTTGCTTGGTTTCAGTATCTAATTCATGGCATGTAATGAAAATCAATTTATGCCAATCAAGAATGAAATAGTTTCAAGTCTCACTTCCATGCTCTTCTATATCATTGATGTGAAAAAAGTAATTAAGAAAGATCAGAAATATGAAGTGAAGAGTATGCATCATGGTCTATGTGCTTGTTTGGCTAATGAGATTTTGAATAATCGAGAATTTTTTAGTGATTTTGATTTCAAGTAATTATGATTAATCATAGTATATGTTTTCAAATTTCTTTTCTAAAATATGATTTTGAAAAATTGCATATGAATGTCGCTTGTCAATTTGGACTTACAGATGACTTTTGAAAAGTTCTCTAAACGTTCACAATTAGTATTTGATTTCAATAATTATTACATATAACTTGATGAATGACATAATGTTAAAATAATTTTTTATTTTAATGCGAAGACAAATTATCATTTTCAAGTAAAGTCAATGTTATTAAACCGGGACTGGTCAGTGAACAAGTCGGGGTACTGAATCAAGGGTCAGTGGATCAGACCGGAGTTAACCCAAGACCAAATGGAGGGAGAGTGAAGATTTCAGGTTTATTAATATGAAATTATAAAGAAATTTTTTAAAAAAATTTTTCTTTAAAAAAAAAAAAACTGAACCGGTCCGGTTCGTGTCCGGTCCGGGTTTAATAACAATAAGTAAAGTACTAAAATGAATTAATACAATTAAAATTATTCTCAAAATAATAATAACAGGAGTCAAATCCAGACTAATAATTAGGTGATTTGGTTGAGAAATAATTAAAACAAAGGGGAAAAAAATTGTTATGGAAAATGCAGTGATCAAGCGAATAAAAGTAGCAGCGACTGTTTTTAGGTGACAAACTATTTCATTTTTGCTTGCTCTGGCTGGAAGCGTAATCTTTTTAAAGAATGGGAAAGTTTATACGATGTGTTCTTCCTTAATTTTGCGAGTAGAACGAGGCACTTGACTGGAACTTTTTAATGTTACCAAACTTCTCTTGTAAAACTTTGCACGGTGTTTAATTTGTTATCAATCTATCATGTCTCAGATCAGAGACTAGCATGATGTTTTTTGAATGTAAAAGTTTCCAGCAAACTAATCAAGCTCTTCAAATTAGAATGGCCTCTTTCTTTTTACATTTTAATTACACCAAGAACGAACAGTAACATACACCATATTACAAATGTAGCAATTCAATGGAGGTCATTCCTTATTCCTGCTAAGAACATTCTCAGCTCCTGTGCTTTCCTCTTATGTTCCGGTGACGTGTCGCTGTCTGAATCACTCAAATTTATCACCTCGATACGATCACCATTAGTCTGTTGACACTTGGAGGAAGCATACAGTTGCTTAGGTGGGGAAGGACTCAGTAAATCAATGACCTCATATTTAGCCATGGAATCACCCTTCTGATTCCAATCAATCTGTTCATCATGTGATGAACACGGCAAGTCTCTGTTATTCAAATGAGCTTCATCCATGGCAGCTGCATCTTGAAATACCTGTTCTGATGAATCAGAGGCATTGTGATTTGCATGGTCTCCCAGATTGATATCCAGTGACAGATTCGTGAGTGTCAGGTTCAGTTCAGCCATAGAAGATGATACAGTTTCAGTTTTCTTTGGCCTTCTCTTTTGAGCATTTTGCTTCTTAAGCCAACCTTTTTTCTCCTCAAACTCTAAAATCTTCTCAGGACAAGCACTGGAGATGATTCATGATAGAACAATAATTATCATTACAGATTAATGACCAGCTGATATCTAGGTCTGAACGACAACAGTTTCAAAGTATATTTGGAAAACAAACCTACATGCAATTGTATAACTTTTGTAGTTAAGTGTGTGACTCCCGCAAAAGCTATATATCTTCCATGTAATAACGGGAAAAATCATAAAGTTCCAAATTTTAATTAAAAAACTTGCCTTTTTAAAAGATCTGCCGGTACTATTGAAGTTCCAAGTCCATCCATTTCATTCCATGACACCTCATAGCATTCTCTTCCTTGAACTTTTCGGCACTTAATGATCTCCGAGATAGGACACTTTACAGGGATCTGAAATAGGGTAAATAATACTGCAAGTAGTGTAACAGGGCTTATACATGGGAGGGCAGAAAGAGAATAATCATTTCTAAATATGAAAATTATACAAATCACTAATCAAAGAGTCATTGTTACATATAATTGAAAAAAAAAAGAAAAAGATTAAAAGGCAGGATATTGCTAGCTGAAGTAGACAGTAACTAAATGATGATTTTAATGACGAGTTAGCAGTACCTCATTCAATGGAAGATTTGCTCCTAATTCTGATGAAGTTGAGCGCAAATTGGCAAATCGTCGTAAATCCCTTTCAGCTATCTTTGGAAGGATATACTCATCTATGACAAGAACCATCCATAAAATCACAAATTCAAATTACTTCCAAAAATTACTGGCCTGGCTGGTATTGCCAATGTTGATATTTGAGCTTTTTTAAGTTTCCAATAATTTTGGTTGAAAGAGAGATTTACTAGAATTCTAAAACTCTAAACATCAATATGAGAATCAGATGTTCATAGGCATTATCTAAATAGAATATGGATAAATAACCTTATCCAACAAGACTGGATGAAGTATGAAAGAGCAGTTGAAGAACCTGTTTTCTCCGGAGGCCACTGAAAGAATTCAGAACATATCTGCTGGAGTTTACTACGTTGAAATGGATACTGAGCAAGAACCCTGCAGAGACAGTCATTCATCCGCTTAAATCAGTTCTGTACGGTTTATTAACCAGATCTGATTCTTCAAACTATACTACATATATAATTTTATTGATAAATTCAGATTCAATTAATGCATATCCATAGCTGCTTTTGATGGACTTTGTTTGTTGTTATAACAAAGCAAAATCACCAACTCTAATGATATGATGAGCATTTCAGGTGTTCTTGGTGCCACTAATCACTTTATGCATTTGCAATAAATTTGGAGCACCAAGTGGCTATAGATTCAGGGGTTCTCGCTATAGCTGAATACGAGGGAAAGATCATTTATATCTATACTGACAAGAAAATTTTATGGGAAAATTGGGATACTTTAAACATTCCATTAGTTATGTATCAGCGTTCCAACAAAAATACTTGCAAGCATCGAGTGTCCACAAATTACAATTAGCAGTTAATAGATAATTTTGTTGAAGTTCCTGCAGAATGAATTTAGTTAATTTAAATTTAAAGTTAATTGAGATTATTAATTAATAGTAAAAATGACATCAATACTGAAAACCTTGCATTGTTGTAACTAAAAGTCGTTTCTCCATCTTGATATTATATAATAATGAACCATGCAACATCAGTCTCAGTAACACTAAACTGATGTAGAATTACCTCATCACAATATCAGAGTCTGCTGCGTGGCATTTAGGCTCCACATAAGCATTGATAACTTGCAAGAAGTTATAATCTCTTTGTGAATTGTTCTCACCTCCTGTATGTACAAAAAGATAGAAACAAAGATGTGAACCAGACAAACTTACACGCGATCAAAGAAAATTCTATAAACAGCAAATCAATATATAAAACATGTTCATTCTAATAATGTTCAAGGAAAAAAAGTATATCAATGAACGAGACAAACTATTAATATGTTTGTAAACACTGACCAGTTGTGACATAAATCCAAGAGCAAACAAAAGAGACCTTTATCAAAAGTATATGTAAAAGATACACTTTCAACACTTTGATTCGTTACAAACTCTCCAGAATTAGAAGTTTACTTCTCATTCATAAAACTGAATATGGCTAAATTTGTTGGCAGAAATCTTGAAGAAAATTACATTTGTGCAAATTGTAGGTCATGGATTAGAAGCAATATAAATGCTTTACCCTGATTCAATGCCATATCATGGTCCAACATATTTTCTTTGTTGTTGTTCTTGAAAACTTGCCCCAGCTTCTTTGCACCTTTCGGTCTTTTCAGACATTCAATTCCTTCAGAAGCAAATTTTTGAAGCACACATTTGTCACCAATCGATCTAACTATCTGACAAGCTGACTCCTACAACCATAATAAAATTATCATAAGGTCATAAGCAACAAGCGAAACAGAGGGAATAGAAAGAAAGGTACTAAGTGACCATGAACAATGATAGGATCCATACTTACCGGACCTAGACCGTAAACTCCTTGACTATAATCACCCCCAAGAAGCAAGGCAAGAGCAATCTGAATATTCCAAGTCACATAGCCAATGGTTATTTTGCCAGAAAGGTAACCCAATCCCCTAAAATTGGATTATTTACAGAATTGGTACATGGACATATTGTACAATTCAAGATAGTAAGACTCTTCACTAAGACGAAAACACCACTGATTTTGGTAAAAGAATATACAAAAGATGTAAAATACTTTGAAGAATTTAAGATTAAGAATTTACTAACAGAAGAATAATCATGCGTATACATGGATACATGCACAGCACTGGATTCAGCTTAAGTTTCGCCAAGGAAAATCAATTCAAAACTAGAAGACCACAACTCCATGCCTCACGCTACGAAGGAAACCATTGAAAATAAATTCCGTGGCATAATTAACCCACACAAAGTGGGTCTGCAATAGGGTAACTTCTGTTTTAACTGGTTTTTTTCAGTGCCAGGATAATATGAACTGAGAAGCTAACATTGGCAGACCTTCCGAGACCTAACTACTCTTTCACAGCCTTGACATGCACAAACCTAATTGAACATAAGATTAAATACCATACTGACTGAAGAATGAAAGATCATCTCTATATACCTAAAAAGAAAACAGCATGTATTTAAAAGATAACAGAAAGTTACCAATGAGTCCTTTCCAAATCCAAGTTTTCTTTCAATGTCTTCCATCTCATAGCAAACAACATATCCGCCATCTCCTAACTCATCAACAAATGGTTCCTTACTTTAGTTAGTGTCAATAAAATCAAACCAAAACAAATGCAGACATGATTCAAAACAGATCTACTCACCAAGGCAGATATCCCTATACACTGTCCTTGCACCAAAAAGAAAGATATCTGAATCTGAACTGAAGCATCCATCCTGAAAGTAACCACAACTCTTAATGGATGAACCAACATTGATAATAGGTTAGCCAATAGCATAAGCACATAACAATGACTTCCAAATTGACAACAAAGAATAATTTGCTGGCAACTGATTGTTCTTACACACAATAATTCGGAGTTCAACAAAGCACACTGAGCTTCACCTTCTTCAATCCTGGGTTAGCAAAAGGCTAAGAATGTTATTAGTTCGCATTAGTGCAGTAACTTCAAGTCTTTTTCATTCCATAATGAATAGCGCAGATTCTTTTCAGTAAACTTTTAGACAACAGAAGCAGATAGCACACATTTCTCAGTACTAGTATGAGTAACTAAGCTACCTCTTTTCAGCCGTTTGATACTCTCACATACAAGTTTTCTTCTTTCCGAGCTTGTTTTTCCATTTACTCTGATATTATTTCTGGCTAAAACTGAAGATAACACTCTTTTTATGTCCACTGTCTGACATTAAGTAACTACTCCTTAGTCCAAAGAGTTGGCAGTTCTTTCATAAGCAATATATTAATAATTGATAAACTCTGATTCTCCAATATACTGCAAAGACTAAGAACAATTTAAGTTTTATTTAATTTTTCTTAGTAGCATACTGTCCAGCTATTGGACCATGTCATCAAACATGTATATCATACAATATAGGTCTGCTTTCATCTTTTCCAATATAACAAATCAGTACACTCATGTGCACAACAATATACAAATGAAAACTAATCTAACCTATATGCTTTAGCTCTGTTGGAGACATCAATATTAGGCTGTTATAAATATCATCATTAAAAACAAAATATTGAACCTAACTTTAAATAGTAATTACCCATTCAGGCAAGGGATGCCAAGAGCCATTCCCAAGATGCGAGCCTCTTTTATCATGCATGAAAACTCAGATCCCATGTTCCTCGGTAAAGAAGACCTTTTATGTAAGTTGCTTTCATTTTGTGCTACCTACATTATTATTGGCTCAAGTTAGTAGAAATGGAAAGTGCGAAAAAGAAAAGGCAACATGTAAAAAAAAAAGAACATATATGAAGTAAATGCTACTTACATCTTTTCCAGAGTTTAAACGTTGCCTATAAGTTGATAATTTAATAGTAGGAATCGATCCATCTAAGAAATAGCAAAGATCACACTATGAGAATGGATATGGCTGAATACTGTCAACACAACAACATTCGAAAAGCACAGAATGACCAGTAAAAGAGACGCCGTAATTAAGCAGAGAAAAAGGAACATGGACATGGACTATAAATGTGTTGTCCAAAGTCTCACAACAGATGTGCATGAAACTGATTCATATACTGGAACTTTCCAATACTAAGATAAGTTGGATCAGTAACAGGACGGGGGCCTTAGATGTGACCATAGAAGTCCATGCTTCGGAGTGTCCATAGAATTTTCAGAATAAGTCCTTCATTTAAAGAGGCCAAGACATCCATGAGCCACCGTGAGCTTTGTTGCGGGATGGCACTTAAGTTAGATAAGGCTAAGGCCTGCTTTCGTGAAAATCCCACATGAACACCGAATTTAAAGTTGTACAAATACTTTCTAGTTCTACCAGTAGAGATTTTCTGATTTCACTTCTCTTGGCTACTATGATGAAGGTTTAGACTTTAGAACATAACTTTTGTTCACTAAAATTGAAAACCTTTTCACATTGTCTCAAACCTACTATAGCATAACTGTAATAGGTGATAACTGGAAGAGTAGAGCAACAAAGTAAACAACAAAATACGAAGGGACACACCTGTAACAAAAATTAGGCTGCAATTCAAAGAAATAAGCGCTCTAATGCGGTGAAAGAGACCCCTGAGGTAGACTTTCTCCTTCACACATGGGATTGATTTGCCCACATTATGAAGTTGAACTATCCAACATGAGAGATCTATGCATATCCTCTTGTTCCTACGTTCAAATTCCAGCACAAGCCCATAAAATCATAGAGAAGAGGAGGAAAAAATGAACATGAGAGAGAGAAAGTAAAGGAAAGTAAGGGAATTACTTACTGGAGATGGTGAAGTGGAACTGTTTTCTTGCAGGATTCGAGTATATCCCACAAATGCTTCACACCCATGAGGGAAAGCGAGGGTGAGAGAGAGAGAGGTTCTATGACTATCTATGAGTGGATAGACCGACAGAGATGGAGAACTGGAGGCTTCGAATTCGAACCCAGGCGCTCCCTCGCGGGTCGACTATCGAAGACGACCAGCTGCAAGCGGCGTCGTTTTCTTGTCAAATCACATAAACGCTGAAATGAGCTATTTTTCCTTTGGGTAAATATAACTTTTGGTCCCTCAAGAATGGTACAATTTTGATTTTAGTCCGTTAAATTTTAAGTGTGTTTGGTTTGAGGTGAGGTGAGAGAGGGTGGGGAAATTACCTTTTTGGGTTAAAAGAATTTAAATTTTGGGTGGGAATCCAAAATTTTGAAAAGAATAAGAAAGTAAATTTTGGGCGGGAACCCAAAATTTAAAAAAATGAGAGGGTAAATTTTGAATTTCTTTTGTCCAAAAAGGTAATTTCCCCACCCTCTCTCACCTCACCTCACCTTACCTCACCTCAAACCAAACACAGCCTAAAGCTTTTTTTCATAGTTTCTGGAGAAAAGTGAAGAATAGCTTTTAGAGAATAGATTATGAGCAAAAAGTGATTTTGATAAAGTAAGAGTATTTGAATGTTATGGTCAGAATAGTTTTTTTCATGATCAAATTACTAAAAAGGACATTAGTTTTTTGAATAATTACATGTAAGGGATAAATTTATATTATATGCATTATTAAACATTAAATGTTTAATAAATACAAAAAAAATCGAAATAAATTTTAAAAAAATTATAATAATAAAATTAGTCAAATATACAATATCAAAAAATATATAAAATTATTTTATAAATTATGTTATTAGTCTATAATGTGGTTTAATATAGTAATAACATATGTGTGTGTGAACATATGTGGTTTAAAATTAGTCAAATATATATACATATGTGTGTGTACATGTATAGTAATAACTTGTGTAACAAAAAATTAATTATAAGTAGTTAGGATATAAAATAATCTACTACAAAATACTAAAATACAAGTTCAGAGTAGAGATACGCATACATTTCACTGATTGGCAAAAATAGAATACGTCAAAATGTAAATACAATAACATTTAACAGATTGTCAATAAAAGCGTACGTAAGAAGAAGGAAACTATACATGACTAAACTTCGTGCATATAATAAACGATTTGATCTCTTATAGAATCACGAAGAGAAGACATGTCAAATGAAGATGCAATTGATGAATGCATTGTTGAAGGTTCTATATCGTCATCTGCATCGGCATCACACAAAATACCCTCTCGATCATGGCGCCAGAATTCTAAAGCAAATCTATGCTTGACGATGATTCTCAGTCCAGTCATTGTATTCTAACCAAACAGAATTCTAAAGCAAACAAAAACAGGCATTGGATTCTAACCAAACTGAAATCTATTACTGTCATTGACTCATCGAAGCCTAATGACAGATTTTCAAACCATTATTCGTGTATTTTTCCAATACAGAATAACAAAAATGAAATCAATGTCTCCACAATCACAAATCTTAACAACTCAGTAAGTTTTATATACCAACTACCATTTTGAAAACACTAACCGGACAGAGGTTCTTTGCAACGTCATTAACCAATATCAACATCATTAACCAATATCAATGTCATTAACCAATATCAATGTTATTAACAAAAAATTTTTTTGCATCAGAGGTTCTTTGCAACGTCATTAACCAATAAACATGTCATTAACCAATATCAACATCATTAATCAATATGAATATCAACAGAGGTTCTTTTCAGGACAGAGGTTCTTTGCACCAGATTTTCAAACCAATATCAATGTCTAACCAAACTGAAATCTATCAATGTCACCAGATTTTCTCCCTCGACAGAACAAGCAATTCGGCAAAAAAAAACCAGAACAAGCTAAGTCGAAACACTCACTGGACAGAGCGAGTTCAGAGATTTTGAACACTTATGAGCGTCACCGGCACTGACCGCAAACCGTTCTTCCTTCTCTGACCGCCGACAAAGCTCCGACAGCCACCAGCACCTCAGATCGGACCAGAGATTTAGCAGAAAAATGGGGACAAAAGGGGGACTGTACCCACCCGAAACACTACCACCATCCACCACCAGCCACCGACGGACTTGAAATAGGCCAAATCAGTGACCGAGAACGCCGAATATGGTGATCTTCGACGGGATCTGGAAGAGAGGGAGACGGACGAAGCTCAACGGGATCTGGGAATAGAAGGAAGATAGAGAAAGAACAAGGGAAGGAGCCACGGAATCAGGGAACTCGCGACGCGAATGAGGGAAGGAGTGACAGCAGGAGACGAGAAATCGAAGCAATGAGAAGAGAAATGGAAGGAAGGAGCGACGGCGTGAAGAGAAAAGGGAAAAAGAGAAGAGAGAGAGAGAGATAATAATTGCTCTCAATGGTCAAATAATCAGTGAGGAATGCAAAAAAAATCGGATTGTGCCCAAACCAAGGTTTTACAATTCAAAACCTTGGTTTGGGCTGAAACGGGATTATTAAAAAAAATGGGTGTTTGGATGTTTTTAAGGGAAACCATGGTTTGGGCTGAGAATCAATTAAAAAAATTGAATCCAAACACTCCCTAAATCAGTGTTTTTGATCCCTCAAGTTTGATCCGTTTATAACCAGTAGCCTCTAAAATTTGAAAAGGACTTGATCGCCACTTTAACGGTATTAAATTGTCCTCTGTGGCACTAACGATGTTAAAGTATCATATGTGTAATGCTTATTAGGACACCTAATGTGGCAACTTCAATATATAATATTGGTCCTAAAAAAACATTCCAATGCAAACAAAACAAATCAAAACGCACACACACTTGCTTCAACCAGAAGTGGAAGACAACAAACAAAAAAGCTTGAAGTTGAAAAAGAAAAGGAAGAAGGGTCCGGTCAAAGAGGACCCACGGTCAATAAAGTCTGACGTGACCGTTAGTAATTGTTGACGGTAACCTACCGTCGGATACATTATATTTTACTTATAATATCTGATAAATCGATTTGCCTCATGTGCACTTCTTGAATTAAGTTAAACCTATTGTCAAGTTCATTATATTTTGCTTATAATGCCTCAATGATTACTTCTCCGGCGACGGCCACGTCAGACTTCGCCGATCGTGGGTCCTCTTTGACCTGACCCTTCCTCCTCTTCTTTTGCAACTTCAACCTTTTTTGTTTGTCATCCTCCACTTATGGCTGAAGCAAGTTTGCATGTATTTTGATTTGTTGTGTTTGCATCAGCTTTTTTTTTTTAGACCAATATTATATTAAAGTTGTCACATCAGGTATCTTAATAAGCATTACACATAAGATATTTTAATGTCGTTAGCACCATATCAGACGATTTAACGCCGTGAAAAGGGCTATTAACTCCTTTCATACTTCAGGGATTAATGGTTATAAACGAACCAAACTTGAGGGACCAAAAACACCGATTTTAAATTTAATGGACCAAAATCAAAGCCAACTCAAACTTGAAGGACCAAAAATTATATTTATCCTTTACTTTTTATCTCCCTACGCTTTTGTTTTGTTCTGTTTTTGTTTTGTTTTTGTTTTTTACCTGGCTCTCCCTATGTATAAAAGCTTTCTTTCTTTTTTTCACAATATAAAATATAAGTAAAAAGGGGGGAAATCCCATTATGGTACAAAATTTAGAGAGAATTAATACTTCCTAATATATTTAAAATTAGAATTCAACATATCATCGAAATCATATATCTCTGTCTAATATGAAAAATTAGGAGGGAAATAGTATTTGGATTAGAGATATGTTAATAGTTCATTAAAAAAAAGATATGTTAGTAATGTGCATTTTATCTGGGATTCAGCTCCAGAAATGCATGATCTTGAGTGTGAATGTGATACTATTAGCATGTCTGGTATAGCTTATTTTTTAAATATAAGTGTTTTTCACATAAATTGAGACAAAACTCCTCTCACATATTTACCTCGTTATCGTAAATCACAATTTAAAAACACTTATAAGTCAAAAATAAACTATCTCAAACCGGCACATAATGATGGGAATAGTATACTACCACCCATTCATAGCATAGGGGCATTTTTACCAACTCATAGGAAGTAGGAAATGACAGTTAACTCATTAAATATATCATAGATTGAAAATTTTTTCACTTGTACCCTTATTAGAATGTGTTTGAAAATTTAATGAGTGGGCAAAATGGAAATGAGCATTAACAACAGGGACAAAATTGAAAAATGAGCATTAATTGTCTTATAAGTGACTTATATTTTGAACTAAGTTATTCTTTTAGAAGTGCCTTATATTATGAATTAGAGGGAGTACGTCAAATCTCTACATTTTAATAAATGAATTAATATGATGGGCTATGTTATCAAAAAATGAATTAATTAATAAGTTTGTTTTTAATGTCTCATATAAAAATTTTAAAATGTAGTTACATATTATTTTTACCTAGTTATAAATTTCTAATTTTAAATATTAAAAAGTATGAATTCATTCATCATCAAGTAACATCAATTTGACTTGAACTTTGCAAAATTTATAACCCCTCATTTTTATAAAGAACATTCTCTCATGTAGGGATAGTCCTTAATATAAGGAATAAATTTTTTTTATTTGAAATTTTAAACTCATTTTTTTATTTTTACCTCTATTAAATATATGTCACTCATTATGCCTCTACAATAAATTTTCATTCATTACCTCTCATGTACTCTCTTCACAAATAAGGGTAGGAAAAAATACTATATTTTTAACACATTTCTTAGTTTTAAGTATTATTTTAAAACATGTGATTTAAATAACTGTTCTTTATAAATAAAAAAAAAACGAGTACATTAGAAGCTCCGTTTACATTTTAAACACTTGGCTTTTGGTTGGAACTTGGAAGTGGCTGGATAAGGTTTTACCAACCTTTGACATATAATCAGAACATCGTCATTTAGTGTTGGTTTAGAATAGTTTATTTTTTATTTATAATTACTTATAAATTATGATTTATGGTATACGAGGTAAGTATGTGAGAGGAGTTTTATTTTGACTTATATAATAAACACTTATTTTAAAAAAACACACTATTCCAAACATGTGTTTTGCAAACCTCTAAACCATGATTTGCGTAATCCGAGACAAAACTCCTCTCACACACTTACTTTATAAGTCATAAAAACTATTAAAAAAAACTAATCCAAACATATATATAATATTGATCCTTGTTCTTTCGGATGACAGGCAAAGGAGACTGTGCTCCATTTGGCAAGTCCCTTGTCAACTTTAACTTTGCCATCCTTTTATTGTAACATAACTGTCTTTTTTGGCAAAATAAAAACTGTCCTTCAAACTAATATTTTTTTTACCCTGTTAAATATATGCTCCTCGTTATCTCCATGCAATAAATTTACTCATATTATCTTTCACGTATTCTCTTAATAAATAAAGATATAATTAGAAAGAAGAATACAAATTTTACACAATTATTGCTATTTACCAATAATTTGAAATTTATGATTTTGATAGTTGTCCTTTTGAATAAAAAGGGAAGAGAATATTAAATAAAAATCTGAATCATTTTATCCCTTAAAAGTTGAAAGGGCAAAACCCATTATTTAAAATTCGAGTTAAGAAAATTAAAATAAAGATAAATTTGAGTACCAAAGATTACATTAAGTGTTTATTTGGGATAGTTTATTTTTGGGCAATAAGTATTTATAAATTGTGATTTAATGTATACGAGGTAAATATGTGAGAGGAGTTTTATCTCGATTTACGTAATAAGTATTTATTAACCCTTAATAAGTAATATCAAACATACAGTAACTCGAATATCTAACTACGCGTTTCCACCTTCAATTCAATTGATAAGCGAGCTTTAACTAAAACCAGAAAGATCGGAAGCTCACCGGTTTGGCCGCAACCAAACACAGCAAGTTGATTGATTGTGGAGTTCGTTTCAAATCGCAAAAAGGACCAAAAAGGTTTTTAAGGTAAATCCATTTAAGCCTCTAGCAATCCGCCATCCTCTGTTCCGCGTGTTGGGAAAACATCCATCGACACATTACAAACCCTTTTGCTCTCTCTCCTCCCCACCCCACCCCACCCCACAAACTTGCTTCACTCTAAACTCACACGCCTCTTCCCGACACACCTTCTGTCTTAAAGGTTAATCTTCTTTTCTCTCACACTACTGTTAACCCTTTTTTCTCTGTTCTTGCATCTCTATTTTTTATGTGTAATTTGGATCCGGTTGATAGATCTTTGTCTGAAATGACCAACTCTGTATTGTTTCGGCTCGAAATTTTCTCTCTCTTTTTTTTCATTTCTTGGGTTGAAAGAATTTGGTTGATCGGGATGCATGTTTCATTTTTTTTTGATCGGTCGTTTCTAAGATCTTGTGAAATAAAGGGGTTCTGTTTTTTTTTTGTTAATCGGGTTGATTCTTCTTCCTTTCTCCCTCGCTTGGGATTTCAATTTTCAATTTAATTATCAAGTTGTGATCTTTTTCCTTGAAACCCTGAACCCAACTGCAACTAAATTACTCTTATGTATTTGCTACCAATTATTTCTTAAAGCTTGTTGTTTCTGTTAAGGCCCATCTGCTTTTGAAGATATAATTTACTGCTTATATTCAAAAATCCATTCACCGAGGGCTGGTTTCCTAATTATATTCAGGAACCCATTCAATCCTCATACTTGCCTGCTAGCAATTTAGTTTCATCAATAAGAATTATCTTGCAAGTTTCCCTCTTTTGGAAGAATTAAAGTATTTTATAATCTTCTGCTGTGTTAAAGGCTTAGGCTAACTACCATTGGCAGTTTGTTATTCTCCATTGTTTACGAGTTCTTGCCACTCAAAATTCTTGCTTCTAGGATTTGAGAATTGTTGGAAGACTAGTTATGCACCCATTTTCACTTTTAGAATATCGTTCTTGCTGGCAATAAGAACAGTTCTTTCTTGTTAGAATGTCAAATTCTAGAGAACTTGTCTTGTGATAAATCCCGTAGGGGATAAAATTGAACTTCATAAAATATACACACATATAAGTGAAAGTACTAATAAACTCTAGTTTTGAGATTTTAAGTCAAGATGTGGTGTCAATTCCACTTATTTGCTCTCTCTTTTTTCTCTTTGGCCTATTTTGATTCTCCTCCTTTTGGGTGGCTCCCCATTCCATTCACAACAAAAGTATAGATATAAGAGAGTCAAAAATAATTGGGAGAAGTACTGGAAAAAACTATGTACAAAGTGTAATTAATGTGTTGTGAGGTAAAAAAGTAAAAGGAAAAGGCACAAATGCACGGAATTACAATTTCCTTTATACTACCTCCAATTCTTAATATAAGATCTAGTTTTGCACTACAAATTAGATCTTTTATTAAGGATCGGAGGTAGCATGATATAAAATTCTTGTAGTCTTTGATTTCAGTAAAACATATCCTATATAGTTGCATAGAACATTTAAGGAAAAAGATACTGATATCATAGTTCTTCAATTTGATGGTTCATTACTGGTTTTCAATTTTGTCTGTGCAGGTGTTTTGAATGTTTTGATTCACTGTAATTGACTAAGAATTTAGGAAAACTGGTAAAATGGAAGACAGCTACTCCACTGGAAGGGGATGGGAGGATCTGGACATAGACATTTTGGTGAAGATTTTCCAGTTGCTTGACATCTTTCAGTTAACTGCGGGCATCGATCATGTTTGTAGTGTGTGGCGTATGGCTGCTTGTGATCCACTTCTTTGGAAAACACTCGATTTGTCAATGTTAAGATCCAATTTCATCAAGACTCGGGAAGAGCCATTCGTCTATGTTGATACACCATCCGATACTATTTTGACCCGTTTGTTGGAGATTTCTTTGAGTCTAAGCAGGGGGAACATAATGACATTGATCTTTCATTTCAACTTATACATAAGCGATGAGCAGTTGACATACACTGCTGAAAGGTAATTTTAGGTTTCACATATAATGCTGAGGACCAAATAATATTCTCCTGCTTGCTGATTTGTTGATGATCTTTTTTGTTTGGTACTAACTTGCTTTACTATTTAGAGAGATTAACTTTAACCTTAACATAAGATAGCTCTGATACCAATTGATGGGTACCTAAGTGGTGGGATAGGAATTCTACCATAAAAGTTAACAGTTGAGGTGGGAGAACCAACCCACTTAAATAGCCCCATTGAGCATTTCCATCAGCATTTTTTTTAATTTTCCGTTTATGATTTTAATGATTGTTACAGTCATTGAAGAACAAGAGTTGTAAATTCTAAGTTTAAATAAGTTTTGATTGAGGCATTTAACAGTGGCTTTAGATGCAACTTGATTTATTTTTTGAGGAGCCATTTGTTCTTTTGATTTTCAAGTAATGGTTTTGTTACTTATTGAGATACTGCTTGGTAGTCTCTTTTGCATAATCTTTGGTCGGATTGTTGTTTCCTCTAAATTCTTTCTTTCATCTTTTCCTCAAGTGCTGGAGAACATCTGAAAGTAGTTAAGCTATGAGTGGCTGTAATTACTCAGTTCAATTATTGTCTTCTGATCTGAGTTCTGTCATCCCTTGTTGCAGGTGCCCTAAACTCAGACGACTCGTTTTGCCGGCAGGGAACAGAATCAAGAAAACAGGAATGATCAAGGCCATTCGTGGCTGGAAAGATCTGGAGTCCTTGACGATCCCTTGCATTGCAAATCCACCCTATCTTCTGAAAGAAATTGCGGAGAATTGTGAGAACTTCAGTGAGCTCAAGATCATGGGTCCCTGTAATATTTTCTTCGCCTCATCCATCGCCACGTATCTTCCAAAGTTAAGAGTGTTGAGTCTTCGATGTTCGATACTGTTAATGGATGTCCTCATCCTGATCTTAGATAGCTTGCAGCACCTTGAGGTGCTCAATATATCACATTGCATTCTGATGGATCAGAATAAAAGAATCATAAGAGAGATTGATCCGGCCGTACTTGAGAAGGCCTCTCGGTTACGCGAATTTCTCACATGCATGCAAGACTCGTGCATCATGTGCCAGCGGACGAGAACCGATGAGGGGCTCATGAGGTGGTACAAGTACGAGGAAGGTCTGTGGAAAACTGATGAGGTTAGGTCTCTCTCACTCTGAGGAAAACAGGAATTGGCTATAGTCGTGAATTTTTTAGGTGTTGCTGCTTATGTTACCTTTTGTCCTGTTCTTGTACCTTTAAATAGCGCATCCAAAATAAAGATTGTTGGATTGCAACAATTTAAAATGTGTTGTTATATGCCCCCTGAGAAGAAGGGATGTTAGATTTTGCAAGTGTGCACAGAAGTTAGCCCATATTCTCTGCATTAGGTGTAAGTTCTTACTTCATATGTTGACTTTTTTGTTTTTTTGCAAAATTTTTTATTTCCTGTTATGCCCCTGCCATCATGTGATCGGTTCTTATGCAAGGTTATTAAACCTGAACCAGTCGAGATAGTAGGTCAAATCGAAGTCACAACGGAGTTAATATGGTGCCAAACCGAGGAAGTAAATATTTCAAGGTTATTAATATGAAATTTTGAATAAAATATAAAAAAAATGAATTAAATATTTTTTAAAATAAAAAATACTAACTCGTGCTGATGGCCGGATCAAATGAGCGAACCAGTTGATGCAGCCGGGTTTAATAACTTTGTTCTTATGGCTAATTTGGTTGAAATTTCTCCTAAAGAGGGAAAGAATGTGTTAACGTTATCATTCTTGTTTTGTATGTTGTATCTTGAGTAATTTGTTTTCTATTCATATCAAGGACCCTTTATTTTATCCTTCAAGAATGCTTTTGGTTCCGTTGCTGTCCTTTTCTTGAGGAGAAAATGCAATTCGATCCCATCAATTAGCCAAATAAATAAATAAATAAGCAATCTTTTTTTGTTCTATTTTTTGAGAGACTGAATAGAAAAAATGTGTACGCGAATACCAAATTAAATATATAATCCCATGAAAGACTAAATTAAGAAAATAATTTTATGAGAGCATAAATTGGAAAGATAGCCTATCTTAACATTTGGGAAGGAAATCAATGGACTAATAGTATCTTAAAATTGTAAATTGTAAATTACAATTTATGTCAAATTGTAAATCAATGAACCTATAATAAATGAAAATTGTAAATCAATTAACCTATTCTTTGAACAAATTGTAAATAAATTATTTTTTATGTCAAAAATTATAATTATTTTAAATTTTAAAACATACCTAACAATTTTCATAAACGAAAAAGGAAACTCGACAGAAAAAAGTTGGAAAAATAATTTTTAGAAGAACAATTTATAAAAAATAAAAAACATATATCATGAAATATGAATAATTATGTACCATGTTGAACATATCTTCAACTCGCAATATATAAAACATGTTTTACATGTTTATATATATATATATATATATAGATAGATAATCTATTTTTCCGAGAGAATCTCTCTTTTCGATAAATTGTGATATTTGCAAAATTTTGTCACACAATGGCATCTAGAATAGTGGTATTAGTAAAGAGTGCAGGTGAAATTTTAATAATAATGTTTTATGTTAAGGGTATTTAATATTATTAAGTTTTTTAATATGTCAAAATATATATAAACATTATTAATAGGGGCACTTTTACCAAACCTGTTCAGAGTATATTTCGGATAGCGCTGAGAAGCACGTCCTTAGAAGAAAAAACGACTTTTGAGTTTTGGGTGGTGTTTGGGACGGCAAAAATGAAATACTCGTTTGAATGAGCGATTGGAATGTTTAAAAGTAACTTTTCAATTGTAATTTACGGTATACGAGATAAGTATGTGAGAGGAGTTATGTCTCGATCTACGTGAAAAACAACTTATAAGTAATCTAATCGTTGAAACAAACATGATAGAAAATGTGCTTCTGCCTCAAAAGCTACTGTACCACTGAAATCTTTTTTTTTTTTGCTTCCAGCGTCACAGTGGATTAGATCGCGCAATGGGTACATTATTTTATTAATATCTATCTCATTTAATATTATTTTTTTCTAGTCACATTACTATACGAAGGTGATAGAGTTGTCTTGGTCAAAAAAGGATGGTGAGGGGGTTGAATGGCCGGATGCCAATTTCTTTTTCTTTTTAACTTTCGTCCATTAAATATATTTAATTCAATATTTCGGTGTTTTCAATTTTTTTAATAATAAATTTACTTTTTTATAATTTAATTTTAACTTTTCTTTTAAATTATCACAATATATATTTATATAATATATATGTATTATTTAATAAGATTCATATTTTTTGTTGTCATTCTTCATCTAAACTTACTTTTTAAATTATCATCTAAATAAGTTTTAATTATTAAAACAAATTTACTTCTGACACTGTCAATCTAAATATAAATCATATTATACTATTTAATTTCTGCCCTAACTTAATTTTACTTATTCTCTTATATGTGATCTTTCTAGGGCATGAATCAATTTGTGAAGAACAAGTCGAAGTAATTTGGTTCAGACAGTCTTGAAAGTTGAAACACATGAGGGATTCATGTTTGGTTCGTGGTGGTTTTTCTTCTATGGATGCTTCTTGTGGTGGTAGGTGTGGGAGAGACAGAAGGAGCAAGAAGCAATTTTTCAAAGGCCAAAAAAAAAAAATTCACTGTGTGGGTCCCACTAATGTGTATCCAAATTAACAGGGTTGATAAAATTGCCTTAATTTATAATATTTATATGTATTTTAACAACCTAAAAAAATTAATGGTGATAAATGGCTCTAACATAAAATATTATTATTAAAATTACACCTTTACTCTTAGATAAATGGTATCAGACAAAGCGGTGGTCATGAAGTTTCCCATCCTGTGATGAATATTTATCCCAAAATCACTCATCCCTAGGGGTGGGAATAGGCCAGGCCAGGCTTTTGCCTTAACAGGCCAGGCCTGTTTTGTATCAGGATGGCCTGATCCTGGCCTGTGGCCTAAAAGAGGCTATTTTTTAGGCCTAAGCCTGGCCTGTACAAAGGCCTAGCTTGGCCTGAGGCCTGTTAAGGGGCCTATAAGTTTAAAACATTTTAAATAGACTTACATGTCACAGGCCGCACAATATGTTTCTTGACAATCAGGCCGAAAACAGGCCGAAAACAAACAGGCCTAATTAAATTAACAATCCAATATACATCATAAAATATAAAACCAAATACAAAGGCACTGGATTTTCTCATCTTCACATCAAATCTTCAATATAATTTCTTCTTCTCCTTCAAAGACCTAAAAAATAATCAAATGTATGGTATTAGAGTATAAAATAAGTTAACAAATAATATGTATAAGAAATAATGCACAATTTATACCTTTTGTTTCTTCTTTAAACTGTACTTATTGCGAAGCCAATCCCCACCACAAATTAGTGCTTCAATTGATGTTTCATTCAATTTAGAACGATATTCATCAATAACTCTACCTCCAGCACTGAATGTAGACTCTGAAGCCACGGTTGAGATTGGAATAGCTAGTATGTCCACAGCCATCTTAGATAAAATCTTATACTTCATACTATTATTTTTCCAAATAGCAGAGGTTTTTCGCCTCTTCTTGTTATTGATATCAGCATCACCATCATTTTTCTCAGAGGTTTGTTGACTAGTTTGCTGACTTGAATCTATTGGTGCTTGTTCACAGACCTCAACAGCATTGCGTAGAATTGAGGTAGATGACATTGTTTCACTCTCAGATGGAGATGACATAAATAAATCAACAAGAGTTTAAACAATAGATCCTGGAAAAAATTTAAACGATTAAATCAACAAGAGAAATAAATAAATCTAATTTGAATGATTTATTTAAACGATTAAATTAACATGAGAAATAAATAAAAAAAATTTTAACAGAAAAAAAATTAATCGATTAAATCTAAGATAAATAAATAAACGATAAAGATGCAGGCAAGGGACGCCGACTACGTTAGGATTTAGGAAGTAACATACCCGGATGATGACACAACGCCGAAGATGAAGACGGAGATGTTATCGTGATTTGTTAAGGGATGCCGATTGCCGAGTTCTAAATGAGCAGTAAACTGAGAAGGGATGCTGATGACGCGATGCCGATGACAATGACAGAGAAGCTGTGATGACGATGAGTCGACAGAGATAGATGATGAATTGATGATGAGTCGATGGAGTGCTGTGTGTGGATACTGGTGTGACGTGATTATGTGAACTAAAGAGTGAAGTTTGCGGGGGGGAAAAACTGAAGCTTGAAGAGTGAAGATTGAAGATTCTGAGAAGTCGTGTAGTCGTGTGAGTGTGACTGCCGACTGGTTTCTGTGAATTGTGACTTGTATGTTAGGGAATAATGCTAGTAATTAACTATTTCATCTTCCATCACCTTAACTCAGACGCAAGTTGTATGTTTTTATTAATTTTTAGAGTCAAGTCAATAATTCATTTTTGGATTTTCATATTCTACTGCGTGTTTTCAGTTGTGCTAAGAATCGAATCCAATGCTAATTTTAAAAGATGAGAATCCAATGTTTCTATTTTTTTTTTTTTTTTTGGTCGAAGAATCCAATGTTTCTATTTGATCGATCTACATTGTGATTTGTGAATTTGTGAGTTTTTTTTTTTTGGCCAAAGTCATCCCCTTCTCAATTTCTTAAGGGCCTGTTTGGTTCAAAAGGAGAGGATAAAAGGGGAGGAGTTCATTTTTTATCCCCTCCAAAACTCCCAATTTAAAGGGAACAAAAATGAGGAGATGAGAGAAATTTGGTGTCCCTTCTTTGAGGCCCCTGTCCTCCAATTTTTCATACCAAATAAAGAGAGGAGCTAATTTTTCAAATGAGCTTCATCCATGGCAGCTGCATCTTGAAATACCTGTTCTGATGAATCAGAGGCATTGTGATTTGCATGGTCTCCCAGATTGATATCCAGTGACAGATTCGTGAGTTTCAGGTCAAGTTCAGCCATAGAAGATGAAACAGTTTCAGTTTTCTTTGGTCTTCTCTTTTGAGCATTTTGCTTCTTAAGCCAACCTTTTTTCTCCTCAAACTCTAAAATCTTCTCAGGACAAGCACTGGAGATGATTCATGATAGAACAATAATTATCATTACAGATTAATGACCAGTTGATATCTAGATCTGAACCACTACAGTTTCAAAGTATATTTGGAAACCAAACCTGCATGCAATTGTATAACTTTTGTAGTTAAGTGGGTGACTCCCGCAAAAGCTATATATCTTCCATGTAATAACGGGAAAATCATAAAGTTCCAAATTTTAATTAAAAAACTTGCCTTTTTAAAAGATCTGCCGGTACTACTGAAGTTCCAAGTCCATCCATTTCATTCCATGACACCTCATAGCATTCTCGTCCTTGAACTTTTCGGCACTTAATGATCTCCGAGATAGGACACTTTACAGGGATCTGAAATAGGGTAAATAATATTGCAAGTAGTGTAACAGGGCTTATACATGGGAGGGCAGAAAGAGAATAATCATTTCTAAATATGAAAATTATACAAATCACTAATCAAAGAGTCATTGTTACATATAATTGAAAAAAAAAAAAAAAAGATTAAAGGGCAGTGATATTGCTAGCTGAAGTAGACAGTAACTAAATGATGATTTTAATGACAAGAGTTAGCAGTACCTCATTCAATGGAAGATTTGCTCCTAATTCTGATGAAGTTGAGCGCAAATTGGCAAATCGTCGTAAATCCCTTTCAGCTATCTTTGGAAGGATATACTCATCTATGACAAGAACCATCCATAAAATCACAAATTCAAATTACTTCCAAAAATTACTGGCCTGACTGGTATTGCCAATGTTGATATTTGAGCTTTTTTAAGTTTCCAACAATTTTGGTTGAAAGAGAGATTTACTAGAATTCTAAAACTGTAAACATCAAAATGAGAATCAGATGTTCATAGGCATTATCTAAATAGAATATGGATAAATAACCTTATCCAACAAGACTGGATGAAGTATGAAAGAACAGTTGAAGAACCTGTTTTCTCCGGAGGCCACTGAAAGAATTCAGAACATATCTGCTGGAGTTTACTACGTTGAAATGGATACTGAGCAAGAACCCTGCAGAGAAAGTCATTCATCCGCTTAAATCAGTTCTGTACGGTTTATTAACCAGATCTGATTCTTCAAACTATACTACATATATAATTTTATTGATAAATCCAGATTCAATTAATGCATATCCATAGCTGCTTTTGATGGACTTTGTTTGCTGTTATAACAAAGCAAAATCACCAACTCTAATGATATGATGAGCATTTCAGGTGTTTTTGGTGCCACTAATCACTTTATGCATTTGCAATAAATTTGGAGCGCCAAGTGGCTCTAGATTCAGGGGTTCTCGCTATAGCTGAATACGAGGGAAAGGTCATTTATATCTATACTGACAAGATAATTTTATCGGAAAATTGGGATACTTTAAACATTCCATTAGTTATGTATCAACGTTCCAACAAAAATACTTGCAAGCATCAAGTGTCCACAAATTACAATTAGCAATTAATAGATAATTTTGTTGAAGTTCCTGCAGAATGAATTTAGTTAATTTAAATTTAAAGTTAATTGAGATTATTAATTAATAGTAAAAATGACATCAATACTGAAAACCTTACATTGTTGTAACTAAAAGTTGTTTCTCCGTCTTGATATTATATAATAATGAACCATGCAACATCAGTCTCAGTAACACTAAACTGATGTAGAATTACCTCATCACAATATCAGAGTCTGCTGGGTGGCATTTAGGCTCCACATAAGCATTGATAACTTGCAAGAAGTTATAATCTCTTTGTGAATTGCTCTCACTTCCTGTATGTACAAAAAGATAGAAACAAAGATGTGAACCAGACAAACTTACACGCGATCAAAGAAAATTCTATAAACAGCAAATCAATATATAAAACATGTTCATTCTAATAATGTTCAAGGAAAAAAAGTATATCAATGAACGAGACAAACTATTAATATGTTTGTAAACACTGACCAGTTGTGACATAAATCCAAGAGCAAACAAAAGAGACCTTTATCAAAAGTATATGTAAAAGATACACTTTCAACACTTTGATTCGTTACAAACTCTCCAGAATTAGAAGTTTACTTCTCATTCATAAAACTGAATATGGCTAAATTTGTTGGCAGAAATCTTGAAGAAAATTACATTTGTGCAAATTGTAGGTCATGGATTAGAAGCAATATAAATGCTTTACCCTGATTCCATGCCATATCATGGTCCAACATATTTTCTTTGTTGTTGTTCTTGAAAACTTGCCCCAGCTTCTTTGCACCTTTCGGTCTTTTCAGACATTCAATTCCTTCAGAAGCAAATTTTTGAAGCACACATTTGTCACCAATCGATCTAACTATCTGACAAGCTGACTCCTACAACCATAATAAAATTATCATAAGGTCATAAGCAACAAGTGAAACAGAGGGAATAGAAAGAAAGGTACTAAGTGACCATGAACAATGATAGGATCCATACTTACCGGACCTAGACCGTAAACTCCTTGACTATAATCACTCCCAAGAAGCAAGGCAAGAGCAATCTGAATATTCCAAGTCACATAGCCAATGGTTAGTTTGCCAGAAAGGTAACCCAATCCCCTAAAATTGGATTATTTACAGAATTGGAACATGGACATATTGTACAATTCAAGATAGTAAGACTCTTCATTAAGACGAAAACACCACTGATTTTGGTAAAAGAATATACAAAAGATGTAAAATACTTTGAAGAATTTAAGATTAAGAATTTACTAACAGAAGAATAATCATGCGTATACATGGATACATGCACAGCACTGGATTCAGCTTAAGTTTCGCCAAGGAAAATCAATTCAAAACTAGAAGACCACAACTCCATGCCTCACACTACGAAGGAAACCATTGAAAATAAATTCCGTGGCATAATTAACCCACACAAAGTGGGTCTGCAATAGGGTAACTTCTGTTTTAACTGGTTTTTTTCAGTGCCAGGATAATATGAACTGAGAAGCTAACATTGGCAAACCTTCCGAGACCTAACTACTCTTTCACAGCCTTGACATGCACAAACCTAATTGAACATAAGATTAAATACCATACTGACTGAAGAATGAAAGATCATCTCTATATACCTAAAAAGAAAACAGCATGTATTTAAAAGATAACAGAAAGTTACCAATGAGTCCTTTCCAAATCCAAGTTTTCTTTCAATGTCTTCCATCTCATAGCAAACAACATATCCGCCATCTCATAACTCATCAACAAATGGTTCCTTACTTTAGTTAGTGTCAATAAAATCAAACCAAAACAAATGCAGACATGATTCAAAACAGATCTACTCACCAAGGCAGATATCCCTCTACACTGTCCTTGCACCAAAAAGAAAGATATCTGAATCTGAACTGAAGCATCCATCCTGAAAGTAACCACAACCCTTAATGGATGAACCAACATTGATAATAGGTTAGCCAATAGCATAAGCACATAACAATGACTTCCAAATTGACAACAAAGAATAATTTGCTGGCAACTGATTGTTCTTACACACAATAATTCGGAGTTCAACAAAGCACACTGAGCTTCACCTTCTTCAATCCTGGGTTAGCAAAAGGCTAAGAATGTTATTAGTTCGCATTAGTGCAGTAACTTCAAGTCTTTTTCATTCCATAGTGAATAGCGCAGATTCTTTTCAATAAACTTTTAGACAACAGAAGCAGATAGCACACATTTCTCAGTACTAGTATGAGTAACTAAGCTACCTCTTTCCAGCCGTTTGATACTCTCACATACAAGTTTTCTTCTTTCCGAGCTTGTTTTTCCTTTTACTCTGATATTATTTCTGGCTAAAACTGAAGATAACACTCTTTTTATGTCCACTGTCTGACATTAAGTAACTATTCCTTAGTCCAAAGAGTTGGCAGTTCTTTCATAAGCAATGTATTAATAATTGATAAACTCTGATTCTCCAATATACTGCAAAGACTAAGAACAATTTAAGTTTTATTTAATTTTTCTGAGTAGCATACTGTCCAGCTATTGGACCATGTCATCAAACATGTATATCATACAATATAGGTCTGCTTTCATCTTTTGCAATATAACAAATCAGTACACTCATGTGCACAACAATATACAAATGAAAACTAATCTAACCTATATGCTTTAGCTCTGTTGGAGTCATCAATATTAGGCTGTTATAAATATCATCATTAAAAACAAAATATTGAACCTAACTTTAAATAGTAATTACCCATTCAGGCAAGGGATGCCAAGAGCCATTCCCAAGATGCGAGCCTCTTTTATCATGCATGAAAATTCAGATCCCATGTTCCTCGGTAAAGAAGACCTTTTATGTAAGTTGCTTTCATTTTGTGCTACCTACATTATTATTGGCTCAAGTTAGTAGAAATGGAAAGTGCGAAAAAGAAAAGGCAACATGTAAAAAAAAAGGAACATATATGAAGTAAATGCTACTTACATCTTTTCCAGAGTTTAAACGTTGCCTATAAGTTGATAATTTAATAGTAGGAATCGATCCATCTAAGAAATAGCAAAAATCACACTATGAGAATGGATATGGCTGAATACTGTCAACACAACAACATTCGAAAAGCACAGAATGACCAGTAAAAGAGACGCTGTAATTAAGCAGAGAAAAAGGAACATGGACATGGACTATAAATGTGTTGTCCAAAGTCTCACAACAGATGTGCATGAAACTGATTCATATACTGGAACTTTCCAATACTAAGATAAGTTGGATCAGTAACAGGACGTGGGCCTTAGATGTGACCATAGAAGTCCATGCTTCGGAGTGTCCATAGAATTTTCAGAATAAGTCCTTCATTTAAAGAGGCCAAGACATCCATGAGCCACCGTGAGCTTTGTTGCGGGATGGCACTTAAGTTAGATAAGGCTAATGCCTGCTTTCGTGAAAATCCCACATGAACACCGAATTTAAAGTTGTACAAATACTTTCTAGTTCTACCAGTAGAGATTTTCTGCTTTCACTTCTCTTGGCTACTATGATGAAGGTTTAGACTTTAGAACATAACTCTTGTTCACTAAAATTGAAAACCTTTTCACATTGTCTCAAACCTACTATAGCATAACTGTAATAGGTGATAACTGGAAGAGTAGAGCAACAAAGTAAACAACAAAATACGAAGGGACACACCTGTAACAAAAATTAGGCTGCAATTCAAAGAAATAAGCGCTCTAATGCGGTGAAAGAGACCCCAGAGGTAGACTTTCTCCTTCACACATGGGATTGATTTGCCCACATTATGAAGTTGAACTATCCAACATGAGAGATCTATGCATATCCTCTTGTTCCTACGTTCAAATTCCAGCACAAGCCCATAAAATCATAAAGAAGAGGAGGAAAAAATGAACATGAGAGAGAGAAAGTAAAGGGAAGTAAGGGAATTACTTACTGGAGATGGTGAAGTGGAACTGTTTTCTTGCGGGATTCGAGTATATCCCACAAATGCTTCACACCCATGAGGGAAAGCGAGGGTGAGAGAGAGAGAGGTTCTATGACTATATATGAGAGGATAGACCGACAGAGATGGAGAACTGGAGGCTTCGAATTCGAACCCAGGCTCTCCCTCGCGGGTCGACTATCGAAGACGACCAGCTGCAAGCGGCGTCGTTTTCTTGTCAAATCACAGAAATGCTGAAATGAGCAATTTTTCCTTTTGTAAGTATAACTTTTGTTCCTCAAGATAAAATTGACTCGGTTTTGATTTTAATCCTTTAAATTTTAAATTAGTGTTTTTGATCCCTTAAGTTTGATCCGTTTTTAACCGGTAGTCTCTAAAGTTTGAAAAGGACTTGATCGCCACTTTAACGGCATTAAATCATCCTCTATGGCGCTAACCATGTTAAAGTATCATATATATGTAATGCTTATTAGGACACCTAATATGGCAACTTCAATATATAATATTGGTCCTAAAAAAACATACTAATGCAAACAAAACAAATCAAAACGCACACACACTTGCTTCAACTAGAAGTGGAAGACAACAAACAAAAAAGCTTGAAGTTGAAAAAGAAAAGGAGGAAGGGGCCGGTCAAAGAGGACCCACGGCCGATAAAATCTAACGTGACCGTTAGTAATCGTTGACGGTAACCTACCGTCGGATACATTATATTTTACTTATAATATCTCATAAATCGATTTGCCTCATGTGCACTTCTTGGATTAAGTTAAACCCATTGTCAAGTTCATTATATTTTGCTTATAACGCCTCAATGATTACTCCTCCGGCGACGGCCACATCAGACTTCGCCAACCGTGGGTCCTCTTTGACCTAACCCTTCCTCCTCTTCTTTTGCAACTTCAACCTTTTTTGTTTGTCATCCTCCACTTCTGGCTAAAGCAAGTGTGCATGTATTTTGATTTGTTGTGTTTGCATCAGCTTTTTTTTTCAGACCAATATTATATATTAAAGTTGTCACATTAGGTATCTTAATAAGCATTACACATAAAATATTTTAATGTCGTTAACACCATATCGAACGATTTAACGCCGTGAAAAGGGCTATTAACTCCTTTTATACTTCAGGGATTAATGGTTATAAATGAACCAAACTTGAGGGACCAAAAACACCGATTTTAAATTTGAAGGACCAAAATCAAAATCAAGTCAAACTTGAAGGACCAAAAATTATATTTACCCTTTACTTTTTATCTCCCTACGCTTTTGTTTTGTTTTGGTTTTTTGTTTTGTTTTTGACCTGGCTCTTCCTATGTATAAAAGCTTTCTTTCTTTTTTTCACAGTATAAAATATAAGTAAAACGGGGGAAATCCCATTATGGTACAAAATTTAGAGAGAATTAATACTTCCTAATATATTTAAAATTAGAATTCAACATATCATCCAAATCATATATCTCTGTCTAATATGAAAAATTAGGAGGGAAATAGTATTTGGATTAGAGATATGTTAATAGTTCATTAAAAAAAAGATATGTTAGTAATGCGCATTTTATCTGGGATTCAGCTCCAGAAATGCATGATCTTGAGTGTGAATGCCATACTATTAGCATGTTTGGCATAGCTTATTTTTGAAATATAAGTGTTTTTCACATAAATTGAGATAAAACTCCTCTCACATATTTACCTCGTTACCGTAAATCACGATTTAAAAATACTTATAAGTAAAAAAATAAACTATCTCAAACTAGCACATAATGATGGGAATAGTATACTCCCACCAATTCATAGCATAGGGGCATTTTTACCAACTCATAGAAAATAATAAGTGACAGTTAACTCATTAAATATATCATAGATTAAAATTTTTTCCACTTTTACCCTTATTAGAATGTGTTTGAAAGTTTAATGAGTGGGCAAAATGGAAATGAGCATTAATAACAGGGACAAAATTGAAAAATGAGCATTAATTGTCTTACAAGTGACTTATATTTTGAACTAAGTTATTCTTTTAGAAATGCCTTATATTATGAATTAGAGGGAGTATGTCAAATCTCTACATTTTAATAAATGAATTAATATGATGGGCTATGTTATCAAAAAATGAATTAATTAATAAGTTTGTTTTTAATGTCTCATATAAAAATTTTAAAATATAGTTACATATTATTTTTACCTAGTTATAAATTTCTAATTTTAAATATTAAAAAGTATGAATTCATTCATCATCAAGCAACATCAATTTGACTTGAACTTTGCAAAATTTATAACCCCTCATTTTTATAAAGAACATTCTCTCATGTAGGTAGGGGTAATCCTTAATATAAGGAATAATTTTTTTTTGTTTGAAATTTTAAACTCATTTTTTTTATTTTTACCCCTATTAAATATATGTTACTCATTATGTCTCTACAATAAATTTCACTCATGTACTCTCTTCATAAATAAGGGTAAGAAAAAATACTATATTTTTAACACATTTATCAGTTTTAAGTATTATTTTAAAACATGTGATTTAAATAACTGTTCTTTATAAAGAAAAAAAAAACGAGTACATTAGAAGCTCCATTTACATTTTAAACACTTGGCTTTTGGTTGGAACTTGGAAGTGGCTGGATAAGGCTTTACCAACCTCTGACATATCATCAGAACATCGTAGGTTGATTTAGAATAGTTTATTTTTTATTTATAACTATTTATAAATTATAATTTACGGTATACGAGATAAAGATGTGAGAAGAATTTTATTTTGATTTATATAATAAATACTTATTTTCAAAAAAAAAAACACTATTCCAAACATAATATTGATCCTTTTCTTTCGGATGTCAGGCAAAGGAGACTGTGCTCCATTTGGCAAGCCCCTTGTCAACTTTAACCTTGCCATCCTTTTATTGTAACATAACTCTCTTTTTTGGCAAAATAAAAACTGTTCTTTAAACTATTTTTTTTTTTACCCCGTTAAATATAATCTCCATACAATAAATTTACTCCTATTATCTCTCATGTACTCTATTAATAAATAAGGGTATAATTAAAAAGAAGAATACAAATTTTACACACTTATTGCTGTTTACCAATAATTTGAAATATATGATTTTGGTAGTTGTCCTTTTTTAAAAAAAAGGGAAGAGAGTATTAAATAAAAATCTAAACCATTTTATCCCTTGAAAGGGGAAAACCCATTATTTAAAATTTGAGTGAAGAAAATTAAAATAAAGATAAATTTGAGTACCAAAAATTATATTAAGTGTTGATTTAGGATAGCTTATTTTTGGGCAATAAGTGCTTATAAATCGTGATTTAATATATACGAGATAAGTATGGGAGAGAAGTTTTATCTCGACTTACGTAATAAATATTTATTGACCCACAATAAACCATATCAAACACACTCTAAGATGTTGTTTGGTTGAGCGATTGGATAAGTTACTTATTTTTGTTTAGACTTATGGAATCTGAAAATTAGAAAAAAGTCAGATTAGGTAAAATGATGAGTGTTTGGTTGAGCGATTAGATAAGTAACTTAAAGTAACTTATGTAAAAAAAGTAACAAAAGAAAGCTTATTTGAAAGTTGCTTAAAAGCAACCAAATATTTATTCATGCATTGGTGAACCAAACATGAAAACTTTTTTTTTTAAGTCACAAGGTGACTTATTGAAGTTAAGCTGATCCTAAAAACTGAAACAAACACACACTAAGTCTAATATCTAACTACGCGTTTCCACCTTCAATTCAATCCATAAGCGAGCTTTAACTAAACCCAGAAAGACTGGAAGCTCACCGGTTTGGCCGCACCAAACACAGCGAAAGTTGATTGATTGTGGAGTTCGTTTCAAATGGCAAAAAGTAAAAAAAAGGTTTTTAAGGTAAATCCATTTAAGCCCCTAGGAATCCGTGGATTTAGCTGGCGTCCGCTGCCACCCTTTTCCTCAAAACTATACAATTTTGGTGTAGTTTTGGGATAAAATGTTGGAGTTGATCTTTTTTTTTTAAAAAAATAGTATCTAGTATTTTTCTGGATGTATCTAATATCTTAAAATATTTTTTAAGTAACGTCCAGCATCCTAAAATAATTTTTAGTGCTTTTAATCCCTTAAAATATTTTTTTAGTTATACCCAATCTGTTAGCAGACTGATTGTAATTTTACCTTTAATGTACTTTTTCAATTCCAAAAATTATTTTAAAATATTTTAGAGTGGATTTTAAAGTTGTTGGGATTGAAAAAGTACATTAAAAGTAAAATTACAATTAGTCTGTTATAGATTGGGTATAACTAAAAAAATATTTTAAGGGATTAAAAGCACTAAAAATTATTTTAGGATGCTGGACGTTACTTAAAAAATATTTTAAGATACTAGATACGTCCAGAAAAATATTAGATACTATTTAAAAAAAAATCAACCCCAACATTTTATCTAAAAAATACACCAAAACGGTGTAGTTTTGAGGAAAAGGATGGCAGCGGACGCTGGCCAAATCCGGAATCCGTCATCCTCTGTTCCGCGTTTTGGGAAAACAACCATCGACACATCACAAACTTTTTTGCTCTCTCTCCCCACCCCCACAAACTTGCTTCACTCTAAACTCAAACGCCTCTTCCCGACCACAAAAATGCTGACACCTTCTGTCTTAAAGGTTAATCTTCTTTTCTCTCACACTACTGTTAACCCTTTTTTCTCTGTTCTTGCATCTCTATTTTTTATGTGTAATTTGGATCCGGTTGATAGATCTTTGTCTGAAATGACCAACTCTGTATTGTTTCGGCTCGAAATTTTCTCTCTTTTTTTCTTTGCTACTTTTTTTTTTTCATTTCTTGGGTTGAAAGAATTTGGTTGATCGGGATGCATGTTTCATTTTTTTTGATCGGTCATTTCTAAGATCTTGTGAAATTGAATTACAATTTTGTTTGGGAGGCTTCTTCGGGTGTGGCTGATGGGGTTATATTAAAGGGGTTCTGTTTTTTTTTTTGTTAATCGGGTTGATTCTTCTTCCTTTCTCCCTCGCTTGAGATTTCAATTTTCAATTTAATTATCAAGTTGTGATCTTTTTCCTTGAAACCCTGAACCCAACTGCAACTAAATTACTCTTTTGTATTTGCTACCTATCATTTCTTAAAGCTTGTTGTTTCTGTTAAGGCCCATCTGCTTTTGAAGATATAATTTACTGCTTATATTCAAAAATCCATTCACCGAGGGCTGGTTTCCTAATTATATTCAGGAACCCATTCAATTCTCATACTTGCCTGCTAGCAATTTAGTTGTGATCAATAAGAATTATCTTGCAAGTTTCCCTCTTTTGGAAGAATTAAAGTATTTTATAATCTTCTGCTGTGTTAAAGGCTTAGGCTAACTACCATTGGCAGTTTGTTATTCTCCATTGTTTATGAGTTCTTGCCACTCAAAATTCTTGCTTTTAGGATTTGAGAATTGTTGGAAGACTAGTTATGCACCCATTTTCACTTTTAGAATATCGTTCTTGCAGGCAATAAGAACAGTTCTTTCTTGTTAGGATGTCAAGTTCTAGAGAACTTGCCTTGTGATAAATCCCGTAGGGGATAAAATTGAACTTCATAAAATATACACACATATAAGTGAAAGTACTAATAAACTCTAGTTTTGAGATTTTAAGTCAAGATGTGGTGTCGATTCCACTCGTATGCTCTCTCTTTTTTCTCTTTGGCCTATTGTGATGCTCCTCCTTTTGGGTGGCTTCCCATTCCATTCACAACACAAGTATAGATATAAGAGAGTCAAAAATAATTGGGAGAAGTACTGGAAAAAACTATGTACAAAGTGTAATTAATGTGTTGTGAGGAAAAAAAGTAAAAGGAAAAGGCACAAATGCACGGAATTACAGTTTCCTTTATACTACCTCCAATTCTTAATATAAGATCTAGTTTTGCACTACAAATTAGATCTTTTATTAAGGATCGGAGGTAGTATGATATAAAATTCTTTTAGTCTTTGATTTCAGTAAAACATATCCTATATAGTTGCATAGATCATTTAAGGAAAAAGGTACTGATATCATAGTTCTTCAATTTGACGGTTCATTACTGGTTTTCAATTTTGTTTGTGCAGGTGTTTTGAATGTTTTGATTCACTGTAATTGACTAAGAATTTAGGAAAACTGGTAAAATGGAAGACAGCTACTCTACTGTAAGGAGATGGGAGGATCTGGACATAGACATTTTGGTGAAGATTTTCCAGTTGCTTGACATCTTTCAGTTAACTGCGGGCATCGCTCATGTTTGTAGTGCGTGGCGTATGGCTGCTTGTGATCCACTTCTTTGGAAAACACTCGATTTGTCAATGTTAAGATCCAATTTCATCAAGATTCCGTTAGAGCCATTCGTCTATGTTGATGGACGATCCGATACTATTTTGACCCGTTTGTTGAAGATTTCTTTGAGTCTAAGCAGGGGGAACATAATGACATTGATCTTTCATTTCAACTTATACATAAGCGATGAGCAGTTGACATACACTGCTGAAAGGTAATTTCAGGTTTCACATATAATGCTATGAGGACCAAATAATATTCTCCTGCTTGCTGATTTGTTGATGATCTTTTTTGTTTGCTACTAACTTGCTTTACTATTTAGAGAGATTAACTTTAACCTTAACATAGCTCTTATACCAATTGATGGGTACCTAAGTGGGATAGGAATTCTACCATAAAAGCTAGCAGTTGAGGTGGGAGAACCAACCCACTTAAATAGCCCCATTGAGCATTTCCATCAGCATTTTTTTTTAATTTTCCATTTACGATTTTAATGATTGTTGCAGTCATGAAAGAACAAGAGTTGTGAATTCTAAGTTTAAATAAGTTTTGATTTAGGCATTTAACAGTGGCTATAGATGCAACTTGATTTATTTTTTGAGGAGCCATTTGGTCTTTTGATTTTCAAGTAATGGTTTTGTTACTTATTGAGATACTGCTTGGTAGTCTCTTTTGCATAATCTTTGGTCGGATTGTTGTTTCCTTTTTTTTTTTTTTTTTGTTTTTTTTTGAATTTCTTCCTCCGGTATCCCACACCCGAAGGTGCAGACTAATCCGGAGTCGCCCCTTGGGAGGGTCTTCCCAGGGATCGAGCCCAGGTGGCGGGAGGGAATCTTTGCCTCCCTTGTCTCAACCATCGGACCAAGCCCCCCTGGGCGGATTGTTGTTTCCTTTAAATTCTTTCTTTCATCTTTTCCTCAAGTGCTGGAGAACATCTGAAAGTAGTTAAGCTATGAGTGGCTGTAATTACTCTGTTCAATTATTGTCTTCTGATCTGAGTTCTGTCATCCCTTGTTGCAGGTGCCCTAAACTCAGACGACTCGTTTTGCCAGCATGGAACAGAATCAAGAAAACAGGAATGATCAAGGCCATTCGTGGCTGGAAAGATCTGGAGTCCTTGACAATGCCTAGCATCGCAAATCCACCCTATCTTCTGGAAGAAATTGCGGAGAATTGTGAGAACTTCAGTGAGCTCAAGATCATGGGTCCCTGTGATATTTTCTTCGCCTCATCCATTGCCACATATCTTCCAAAGTTAAGCGTGTTGAGTCTTCGATGTTCGATGCTATTAAAGGATGTCCTCATCCTGATCTTAGATAGCTTACAGCACCTTGAGGTGCTCAATATATCACATTGCATTCTGATGGAAAACGTTCCGCCGCCTCAGAATAAAAGAATCATAAGAGAGATTGATCCGGCCATACTTGAGAAGGCCTCTCGGTTACGCAAATTTCTCACATGCATGCAAGACTCGTGCATCATGTGCCAGCGGACGAGAACCGATGAGGGGCTCGTGAGGTGGTACAAGTACGAGGAAGGTCTGTGGAAAACAGATGAGGTTAGGTCTCTCTCACTCTGAGGAAAACAGGAATTGGCTATAGTCGTGAATTTTTTAGGTGTTGCTGCTTATGTTACCTTTTGTCCTGTTCTTGTACCTTTAAATAGCGCATCCAAAATAAAGATTGTTGGATTGCAACAATTTAAAATGTGTTGTTATATGCCCCCTGAGAAGAAGGGATGTTAAATTTTGTAACTGTACATAGAAGTTAGCCCATATTCTCTGCTTTAGGTGTAAGCTCTTACTTCATATGCTGACTTTTTTGTTTTTTCAGAAAATTTTTGATTTCCTGTTATGCCCCTGCCATCCTGTGATTGGTTCTTATGCAAGGTTATTAAACCTGAACCAGTCGAGATAATAAGTCAGATCGAAGTTATAACGGAGTTAATATGGTGTCAAACCAATAAGGAAGTGAAGATTTCAAGGTTATTAATATGAAATTTTAAATAAAATATAAAAAAAATGAATTAAATATTTTTTAAAATAAAAAATACTAACTCGATCAAACGGGCGAACCAGCTGATGCAGCCGGGTTTAATAACTTTGTTCTTTTTGTTTTATGGTTAATGTAATGGATCATTGTTGGCCTTTGGTGCACCCACCTTCCAGGTATCCGACGTTGACCTGAAGGCCAACGCCGGATTTACTGACATGGGTCCCCGACAACCGACTAGTCCTGGCACCCCCAATCTGATAGGCCCGAAAGGAAATCACCTCTTTGAGGCGCCCCAGGGGAGAGAGTTCCCAACGGATATTCTTTACACCTTCCGTTTCCTGGGATCGAACTCAGGAACGGATTGGTGTGGCGCAGATGCCTACCCATCTGCGCCAACTTTGTTCTTATGGCTAATTTGGTTGAAATTTCTCCTGAAGAAGGAAAGAATGTGTTAAAGTTATCATTCTTGTTTTGTATGTTGTATCTTGAGTAATTTGTTTTCTAGTCATATCAAGGACCCTTTATTTTATCCCTCAAGGATGCTTTTGGTTCCGTTATTGTCCTTTTCTTGAGGAGAAAATGCAATTTGATCCCATCAATTAGCCAAATAAATAAATAAATAAGCAATCTTTTTTTGTTCTTTTTTTTGAGAGACTGAATAGAAAAAATGTGTATTTGAACAAAAAAAATAGAAAAAATGTGTACGCGAATACCAAATTAAATATATAATCCCATGAAAGACTAAATTAAGAAAATAATTTTATGAGAGCATAAATTGGAAAGATAGCCTATCTTAACATTTGGGAAGGAAATCAATGGACTAATAGTATCTTAAAATTGTAAATCAATGAACCTATTATAAATGAAAATTGTAAATCAATTAACCTATTCTTTGAACAAATTGTAAATAAATTATTTTTTATGTCAAAAATTATAATTATTTTAAATTTTAAAACATAATTATTTTAAATTTTAAAACATACCTAACAATTTTCATAAACGAAAAAGGAAACTCGACAGAAAAAAGTCGGAAAAATAATTTTTAGAAGAACGATTTATAAAAAATAAAAAAACATATATCATGAAATATGAATAATTATGTACCATGTTGAACATATCTTCAACTTGCTGTTGCGGAAGCGGGATATATAGAGCGTAACCAATTATACTAAAAAATCACAAATTAGAAACAAAGTCTCTAGACGTAATTTAATAATATAATAAATCACAATTACTATATCTAATAATAGCTAATAAATAATAAATAGGATAATAATAAGGAAAATACCAGAATCTAATTTCACTCTAAATAATTTACAAGTGAAATACTATAAGGGCCTATTTGGTTTAAAGGGAGGGGATGGGAAGAGAAGAGGAGATACAAAATACCTTATAGAAGGAAATAAGCAAGTTGAGGGGTGAGATTAAAGGGAAGGAGGAGAGCTCCTTTTATAGCGTAAGGAGCGCCTCCTCCCTCACAAATTCATCGATGTGGGACATATTTCCCACATCCAACACTTGCAATGTATAAAACATGTTTTACATGTTTATATATATGTAAATAGATAATCTATTTTTCCGAGAGAACCTCTCTTTTCGCTAAATTGTGATATTTACAAAATTTTGTCACACGATGGCATCAAGACTAGTGGTATTAGTAAAAGGTGTAGCTGAAATTTTAACAATAATATTTTATGTTAGAGGTATTTAATATTATTAAATTTTTTATGGCGTTAAAATACATATAAACATTATTAACAGGGCCACTTCTACCAAACCTGTTAAGAGTATATTTCGGATAGCGCTGAGAAGCACGTCCTTAGAAGAAAAAACGACTTTTGAGTTTTGGGTGGTGTTTGGGATGGCGAAAATGAAAATGTGCTTCTGCCTCAAAAGCTACTGTACCACTGAAATCTTTTTTTGTTTTTTTTGCTTTCAGCGTCACAGGGGATTAGCTCGCGCAATGGGTACAGTTTTTTTATTAATATTTATCTCATTTAATATTATTTTTTTCTAATCACATTACTACACGAAGGTGATAGAGTTGTCTTGGTCAAAAAAGGATGGTGAGGGGGTTGAATGGACTGATGCCAATTTTTTTTTTTTTAACTTTCGTCCATTAAATATATTTAATTCAATATTTCGGTGTTTTCAATTTTTTAATAATAATTTTACTTTTATATAATTTAATTTTAACTTTTCCTTTAAATTATCACAATATAATATATATATATATATATTATTTAATAAGATTTATATCTTTTGTTGTCATTTTTCATTTAAACTTACTTTTTAAATTATCATCTAAACAAATTTTAGTTATTTAAAAAAAGTTACTTCTGACACCGTCAATCTAAATATAAATCACATTATACTATCTAATTCCTACCCTAACTTAATTTTACTTATTCTCTTATATGTGATCTTTCTAGGGCATGAATCAATTTGTGAAGAACAAGTTGAAGTAATTTGGTTCAGGCAGTCTTGAAAGTCGAAACACATGAGGGATTCATGTTTGGGTCGTGGTGGTTTTTCTTCTATGGGTGCTTCTGGTGGTGGTAGGTGTGGGAGAGATAGAAGGAGCAAGAAGCAATTTTTCAAAGGTAAAAAATAAAATAAAATCACTGTGTGGGACCCACTAATGTCTGTTTCATATCCAACAGGGTCGATAAAATTGTCTTAATTTATAATGTTTATATGTATTTTAACAATCTAAAAAATTTAATATTGACAAATGATTCTAACATAAAATATTATTGTTAAAATTACACCTTCATTTTTAGATAAATGGTATCAGACAAAGCGGTGGTCATGAAGTTTCCCACCCGGTGATGAATATTTATCCCAAAATCACTCATCCTCTTCTCAATTTCTTAAGTGTATGTTTGGTTCAAAGGGAGAGGATGGAAGGAGAGGAGCTCATTTTTCATCCCCTCCAACACCCCTAATTTAGAGGAAACAAAAATGAGGGTATGAAAGGAATTTGAAGCTCCTTCTTTAAGGCCTCTGTCCTCCAATTTTTCATACAAAACAAGGAGAGGAGCTAATTTTTCATACCCTCCTATCTACTCCCCTCCAACCAAACAGGCCCAAAAAGTCAAGACATAATTCTTTAGAAGCAGATTTGGAGAATTGGGGGATGTTTTTCCAAATCCCATTTTTACATATTTGACGAAGGATCGACGGCGAACCGAAAGGAAAGAGCTGCTTTCTTAAATTAAGAAAAATTAAAATTTAAAAATAGTTCTCTAATTACTTACTATGTAATCCTTTTTGACTATAGATTTAGTAATGACCAATGGAAGGAAGAAATCGGAAGGCGCGGGCTTTTCTTCTTCTTTTTCATTGTATTGCTTTTCCCCACATCTCTCTCTTGCCACCACCCTTTTCCGGAGCGAAATGGCCTAAACAAGCTATAGATAAGAGAGGTTGTTTAAAATAAACCAAGGCACAGAAACCCAATAACTACCATCAAGGAGGATGTGCAAAGTATTACTTTAAAAATTACAAAAATCAAGATTATTGGGGTGTGTTTTGGGGGGGGGGGGGGGGGGGGGGTTGTGTTTTGTTTGGACCCAAAAATTTAGTTGGCGCTCAAATTTCAATTGGTAATTGGGAAAAAAAAAGAGTGTTTGATGTCTCCAATTACCAATTGAGTTTATGATGATCAAAATAGCTTATATCATAAGCTTAACATTAGAGCTTTTACTGATTTAGCTTTTGGGAAGGGTGGGAATGATTAAAATATTTTTTCAGTTGTATCCATTGTACTATCAGATTGATTGCAATTTTACCCTTAATATACTTTTTCGGCTACAAAAATTAATTTCAACTATTTTTTGGTACTTTTAACCCTTAAAATATTTTTTCAACTGTACCCAGTGTGTTATCAGATTGATTACAATTTTATCCTTAATATACTTTTTCAGTTCCAAAAATTATTTTAAACTATTTTTTTATGTTTTTAACCCTTTAAAATATTTTTCCACCCATTCTCTTTTACTATTATCACAAAAATCACATGTACTTAAGTTAATCCAAACAAGTTTTACTTTTGCAAAATTCATTTATACAATCGCTGTTCCAAACATAAATCACATTACACAATCGAGCTTTTACAAAAAATAAAATTACCAAAAACTAAATTGATAAATTCTATTTTTCCTATCGATGTTCCAAACACACACTATCCGTATACATGCTTCTATGAACCTTTGAATTTGAAAGTATTTATTACTTATCGTACATCAAAGTAACGTGATATGTAATCCATGTAGGAGTATATCTTATTGACAGCCTAACCGAATAATTATCTTTGGAGTTAAGGTTAGGTTCCCTTTCACATTTTGCCTGAAAAATATTTTCATTCCTGTAATTAAATTAAAGTTGAGTTTTAATTTATACCATAAATTTACAAAGGCATATCTTGCATAGTGGCCATGTCGGCTTCATATTAGATCATTGTATTCAGCTGATACTCAATGAGAAGATTAAAACAAATGTCAAGATACCAATAATAGCATATAGGAATGAGACTGTATTGGATTTTAAAGTAACGGATCAAAAGAATGAAAAGGAGCATGTCAATCGACCACCACGTGTTCTTAAATGGCTCACAACGTTACTAGATGATGTGTTGTCCACACTAAGCACAAGACAGGAGTCAAGTGGCTCGGACATACTCGCCTGCAGGTTATCAAATCACTAAAAAAAGTTGCATTGCTCAGTATGTGTCAAAAGGTCTTACAATTCAAAATGATGTTGAATCATTTAATCTATACTATTATTGTTTATAAATCCGTTTTAATCAAGGAACCAAACAATTAGATCTGGTAATGAACCGGTCATGGCACAAATTTAAGAGTTAATGGGTCAATCAGGGTTTAACCGGTAGTTGAATTGGTCATATTAAAATATTATAATTTATTAGTGACAATATATATATATATATATATATATTAATATATTTTTAAACTTCTATACATAAAAATAAAGATCTTTAGAAAAAAAGCTTAAAAATCTATTAGTATTAGTTATAATGCTTATATTTATGCAATAATATCTTGTTTCCTATAATTATTATATCATTTTAAATAATTTTTTTCATTATCTTCTTCTTTTTTTAGATTTGTTCTTTCTTTACCTACTTTTCTCTTTATCTTGATCTTCAACCTTTCATTTTTCCCTAAAAAATAAGACAAAATAATAATTTAAAAAATAAAAAAATGAAACCGGTCTAATAAGTTGAATCAGAAGTTCTCCGGTTTTAACCGGTCCAACTGATTCACGGTCCAATGAGTGAACCGGTCGGTCTGGTCTAATTTTGTATTCACTGCTTTTAACTGAATCTCATATGCCAAGGAGAGATAGTTAACTCAATGATTATAGAGTAAATTTTTAACTATGCCCTCATTTATAAATGGGTACTTTTTAACTCTTTCTTCTCTATCTATCTTTAAATTATTTCTTCATTGGTACAATAAATAGGAACAAAATTATCATAATCTCATTTATTATATTGAAACTGAACTTATAAATAGGATCAAATTTTTTTGTCAAAAAAGACTTCTTTTTTTTTGCCAACCAAAAAAGACTTATAAATAAAACTAGAATGATATGTTAAACAAGTAAATGTGGCATAGGAAATTGTAGACCAAATTGACTTTAATGGTGCAGAAGTTGATGAGAATCTTCATTTGATCCACAATTAGACATTGGGTTATTTAAGATGCTCCCCAGCCGTCCCACAACCCCAATCACAATCTCAATGGATCCCCTCAGCGGATAATTCAAAAGTTTTTTTTTTTTTTGAATTGAGATGACAAGAGAGTAGACTCTTGAGGCCACGGCGGCCGTTACAGTATTCCTAGTTACAAAAGAGACATACCAAATTTGACCCAATGGTTAGCTGAGGTCAGCCAAAGTCTGGATCAAACAAAGATCTGGCGGATGGTCCAAAAGTGACAAATCATTATTCAAATCAAGGGCACTCTTTGCCAAAATATCAGCACACATAATGGCTTCTCGGTGACTATGGGAAATCTCTAAATCCCAATCCTTGTAGATTAATTGTCTTACTTCCTCTAGCTCATTCTGTAGGGGATGATGTTGACCCCCTGACTGAAGTAGTAATCGAATGGCTTCCGTAGAATCTGTGTGTAACTTGATCTTTCTGAGATTCATGGCTTGGCAGGTCAGTAGTCCTACTCTAATTGCTTGAACCTCAGAAGCTGTCGAACCAAATGTGAATCCTAGGTTCTGTTGAAACCCGCAAATCCAAGCTCCTGAGCTATCACGAATCACTCCTCCAATTGCAGAATTTCTGTGATCATCAACTGCAGCATCCACAACAACTCGAGCAAAACCCGCCGGTAGAGCAATCCATCTTGTTGTGTCTCTGTCTGGTACTCTGAATATCTTGTGCCTTAGCCGCCCATCTTTTGTGCCTTCATGAAGAAAATGTATACCTCTGTGAAGAAGTTGCTGTGGCATGTCACTAGTTCCTTCAAAAGCTCTTCTACATCTGTTTTTCCAAATAAGCCAGTATATTGAACCAAAGACCCTAAGCCAGGGCCATTGAGACATCTTACGATTTCCCGGTGAGTGTTGCATATTCCAGTTGATCCACACCTGTAAATTGCCAGAAGAAAATGCAGAGTAATAAATGGGGTTAATACAAGAAAGCCACACTGAATTTGCAAATTCGCAATCTCTCAAAGTATGAATTGCTGTTTTCTCGCAGTTACACTCAAAAGGACACTCGGTGTTTATCCTCACATCCCTCTTAGCTCGAATAGAATTCGTAGGAACTCTTTCCTGAAATAATTGCCACATAAAAAATTTTACTTTCTCCGGAATAAGCCATTTCCAGAGACGTTGCCAGAAAGCATCGGAAGATTCCTCAAGCGACGAGTAGATAATTGAATAAGCAGATTTGACGCTGAAATTTCCATCAGATGATTTCCTCCACCAGAATGTATCATCGCCTGGTTGAGATGGAGGGGGAACTCTTTCAATCTTTTCAACAACCCACCAAGGTAAGTACACTCCCCATCTTTGGAGATCCCACTCCCCATTTGGACCTACGAAAGTGCTAACCGCTTCTTCAGGATTTATTAAGCTATGGTTACGGTCAACATAGTATATGAGAGGCTGCTCAAGGCTTGTCCATAAGTCCCACCAAGCATTTGTTAACTGCCCGCTTCGAAGCTTTCTGCCCACTGCTAGCCTGAATGAGTCCCATACTGTTGTAATTGCATTCCAGACAGCAGATTGATTCCTCTTCCTCTCAACTCTTGGAAGATTTTCATCTCCGCATTCGTATTTCGATCTTAGAACTTTCACCCATAAGGCATCTGTCTAGCAATGAGGTTCCAGCATAACTTCATGATGAGAGCTTTATTTTGGCTAGAAAGATCCTTGATGCCAAGACCCCTATCCTTTTTTCCCATCTTGATTTTCTCCCAAGCTACTAGATGTTGTTTCTTTTTATCCGGACCTTGATTCCAGAAGAAATTCCTATTTATTCTCTCAAGATCTTGCAAAACCCCTTTAGGCAGAAGGTTGGTTTGCATCTGATAAGACGGGAGGGTCGAGAGAATGGAATTTATCAGGACAATTCTACCAGCCATACTCAAGAATCTACCTTTCCAGGTAGACAGTTTCTTCTGAACTTTAGAAACCAGAGGAGTGAAGGTCAGCTTGGTGGTTCGTTTATGAAGAAGAGGGACACCTAAGTATTTGCCCAGATCCCCTGAAATATTGATTCCTATGGATTGGGCAAGATGCAAAGCTCTGGGAAACTGTACATTTCGAGAAGCAAATAATTTGGATTTGGAAAGGTTGATTTTGTGACCCAAGACTCTGCAGAAATAAGCCATCACTTCTCTAATGATCTCCATCTGACTTGATGAGGCCTCACTGAATAAGAGAAGATCATCGGCGAAGAAAAGATGAGAGAGCTCCGGGCTTGTATTGCTAAGCCTTAAAGGTTTCCATCTTCCTTCATCCACTTCTCGGTTTATCAGTTGGCTTAACCGTTCCATACAGAGGATAAATAGATAGGGACTCAGCGGATCCCCCTGTCGCACACCTCTTGTTGGCTGGAACTGGTTAGATAAAGACCCATTCCAAACCACTTTCATAGATGAAGTTGAGACACACCTCATCAACAGCCTCACAAAGTGCTCGCTTATGCCTAGACTATGTAGATTGAAACGCAGAAAATTCCAGTCGAGTCTGTCAAAAGCTTTTTCCATGTCCACTTTAATAGCAACATACCCTTTCTTTTTCCGTATCGTTCTCATTATTTATCCTTTAATTCAAAAGTTAAATGACGAAATCCAGCGGTTATAGGAGGGGATAAAAGTGGTAGTTTAATTATAAATTATAAACTTTTTATTCCAATCAACCTGTACATTGAATAAAAACTTTAATAAAAAACATAAAATTAAATTCTAACGTGAGATATATTTTCATTTTGAAAAGCTAACATTTTTAAAAATAGATAAAAATCTATATAATTTAACGAAATTAAAATTTTCTATTATATTTTGATTAATGAAGTCAATGTTGGCAAAAAAAAAAAAAACAAACAAAGAGGAAGAGGAAGAGGAAGAAATCAATGAAGATTTAATTACATCGATGTACCTAATAAAGTAAATTAAATAAAATAGGATGAAGGTGCAAATTTAGCCATGAATAATTTTACGATGAGCGTCTATAAGATTTATTTATTTTTGGGTGTAAAAGTAGACATAAACTATTATTTTGAAATAAAAGTAGGTATAAACTATTTAGGAGCAAATATAGCAATGCCGTTAAAAACATTTAACTTCTGTTACTTTTTTATACTGTGGGCAATGTTTTAAAAGCCGGACCGGATGTCAAGCCGGAAAAGTCAGCGGGTCATGGTTCATCCGGTCGGACCGGTCGAACCGGCGGTCGGACCGGTAACATAATAATTAAATAAAAATATAATATTTTGTATATATATATATATATATATATAGTAAGACATATCTATAAAATATTTACACAACTTGAAAAAAAAAACATGAAAAAATTTACATATAACATATGTCCTATATTACACAATGAAATCATTAAGAATAAATCAGATAATAGTTATAATTTTAATGATATTTTGTATTTAAACATTAAATATTATGCAGTTTTTTACAAATTTTAATATAAAATTTTAAAGTAGAAAGAGAGGACATATGCCTTACCTATTTTATATAGATGTGGATAATATTTTAAATATTTAAAATTGTTGTGTAAGCTTTTATTAAGAAAAATTGATAAAATATTTAATATTTAATCCTTAATTTTCCTTAGTTTGTTTGGAAAAGAAACATATATATATATATATATATACACACACACGTATATAATCAACACTAAATAATATTTATTAATATTAAATTCGCTTTTTAATGCTGTAGCAAGAATGTCACAATAAAAAATTGATTTTATTCCCAACTTGTTTGACCAGATAAAAGATAAAAGTGGAAGTGATAAAAGTGGAAGTACGAAACCTCTTGGTATCTTCTCAACCTAATTTTCATTTAATTTTATAATTAAACTCAAAGGGACATGTGGCAAGAGATAAGTGGGGATCAAAAAGCAAAAGTCACATATTTTCATCTTTCATCTTCACTCTTTCTTCAACATTCGCGAGTCTGCATTTCCTTCGCCGCTGTTTGCCTGTTTCACAGTTCTGCGAGCAAAAGACTCTTTTTTTGATCGGATGCTAGCAAAAGACTTCAAGAATGGATTTTGGTCTGTAACTGAAGTAGATCTGGGTTGGTTATTTGTTATGAAATAATATTAATTGTTTCATATTTTTTCTAGATTTTTCTGTCCTGCTATTACCTCTCTTTCTTCATCTTCTTCTTCTACATCTTTCATTTTTTAGATCGTTCGGCTTTGCCAGATCCGTTCCGGCTCCCGGCTTAACTCCGATTTCCGGCTTAAACGCCGGTTTTGAGCGGCTCAAAACGGCCTAACCTCTGAAACGGGCTATCCTTGCTGAACGAGCCGTTGAGCTCAACGGGCAACGGTCGGACCGGCCGGACTGTCCGGTCCGATCCGGCTTTCAAATCATTGCCTGTGGGTTCTATCAGTCTTCTCTCTGTCTATTATTTTAATAGAAAAATATCACTTAGATTATATAGAAACAATTTCATTTCATTAATCATTTCACTTGATTAATGAAGTCAATGTTGGGAAAAAAACAAAGAAGAGGAAGAAATCAATGAAGATTTAATTACATCGAATTACCTAATAAAGTAAATTAAATAAAATAGGGTGAAGGTGTAAATTTAGTCATGAATAATTTCACGATGAGCATCTATAAGATTTATTATTTTTGGGTGTAAAAGTAGATATAAACTATTATTTTGGAGTAAAAGTAGACATAAACTATTTAAGAGTAAATATAGCAACGCCGTTAAAAACACTTAACTTCTGTTACTTTTTTATATTGTGGATCCTACAAGTTTTCTCTCTGTCTATTATTTTAATGAAAAAATATCATTTAGATTACATGGAAACAATTTTATTTCAGTTAACGCTCAAAAGATTCTGAAATTTTATTGTATCCCTTAGATCAAACTGAAATTAAGTTTTTCAGGATGTGTTTGGTTTGAGAGGAGGGTAGGGGGCAAAATTACAATATTGGATAAAAGAAACCCAAAATTTATTCTTTCATTTTTTTAAATTTTGGGTTCCTGCCCAAAATTTATCCTCTAATTCTTTTTAAATTTTGAGTTTTCGCCCAAAATTTAAATAGCTTCAACCAAAAAAAGTAATTTAACCCTCCTCTCCCCTCAAACCAAACACACCCTCAGTGAACAGATAATAATGATCTTATTTTATTTTTTAGGGGTTATATAAAATAAAATTGTTTTTACGGGATCTAAGTAATATTTTTTATTAAAAAAATACAAAGAGAGAAAATTGGTAGATCCACAGTTTTAAAAATAACGGAAGTTAAGTATTTTTAATTTCGTTGCTATATATACTCCAAAATAAATAATTTATGTCTATTTTTAATTTTTTACTCTAAAATAATAATTTATATCTACTTCTACATTTAAAAATATATAAATTTTTTGAATACTCACCGTGAAATTATTTATTATTAAATATGCGCCCTCCCCCAATAAAAAATTAATTGCCGATATGTTGGCTTAAAATTAAATACATAAATGTCCATATCTAGACCAAACCCTGAAGAGGCTGACGCTACATAACGTTCAACAACTCTGTTTCTTTCTCTCGCTGGGCGGTTCCTTTGTTCATCTTCTTTCTCTGCCTACCAACCAGCAGCGAAGCCGCCATGGTTCTGCAACTATGGCAGACTCTGAATGAAGCCATCGTGGCTTACACCGGCCTCTCTGCGGCCACCTTCTTCACCGGCCTCGCTTTGATCTTCGCCGTTTTCTATACCGTTTTGGATATTTTCGCTCCGTCTGATCCTCCTCCCAGACCAAGGAATTTGGAGGAGATGGTGCAGCCTCTGCCTCCGCCGGTTCAGGTCGGAGAGATTTCCGAGGAGGAGCTCAAAGCCTACGATGGCTCCGATCCCAAGAAGCCTTTGCTGATGGCTATCAAGGGTCAGATCTATGATGTGTCTCAGAGCAGGTATAAATGTATAATCGGTCTTTGCTTTTGAATTTTTGTCCTTTTATCGAATGTTTGCGGCTAGTTTAGGGTTTTCTGAACTCATTTGGATGGTCAACGATTGTTATCGATTCTATTTAATGGCAATTTCTGGTGGCGGATAAGCATTTCGGTTTATAAAAAAGTGTTATATACTTTATTGTTTTTCCCCTTTTATGCTGTAAGTAGTAATATACTTTATCTGGGCGTCATCACTATCGCTTTTACAAAGCTTTTGGTGCTCTTTTTATGCGGTTAATGATTGTCCAAAGCTTCATCTGATTTTAAATGTCTTTAATATATTAAAACATTGTTGCTATATTGTTGCTCTGTTATTGGTGCTTTATTCTTCTGCTGTCCCAGATGATAAATTAGGATAACTTTCTCTCTGTTTTTCCCCCAAATGATTTTATCCATTTTCATTTGAAGCATGTGAAAGGTGGTTCAAGCTAATATGGGCACGGCGTTCTTGTTATTGAATAGGGCTAAATTTGATTGAACTAGATGACATCTGGTCAGCTTGGTCATTTGATCTCAAATATCATCTTCCTTTATAAATTCAGTAGTCTTTCCAAAGCCTGAAAAAACTTATTTCAGTGTAGTTTTAGCTGGGAGTTTACATTTGAACAATCTTCTGATATTTATGTAAACATTTACTTCTATTCAAATTGTGAATCGTGTGAGATACTATTTGTTCTTTGTAGAAACAGTTCTTTTTATTCAGGAACCTTCATTGCGATCTTGACAGCCTTACAGGCTTGCACTACATTGAGTAGATGCAAGTCAGCATCTTTTTTCTTTTTCCTTTCTTTGACCCAACAAACCATGGTGGCTAGAAGGTCTGCTGTGGTTAACCATGATCATACGTATTTTTTCGTCTTAGGTGAAACTCGGCTCAACGTTTGAGGATAAGCTTCCTTAACCTCAACTATGCTACTTCGTTTGATAAAAGGATAATACAATAAGCACATTTTTCTGGTTTCTGATTTTCAAGTTTTTAATGTGAATGTTTCTGAGAATCTACTTTCACAAATCAATAGTCTTGTGAGACTACTGATGGTAGATATATGTGTGGGTTGAGGTTGTCTTTCTATCAAAATGACTTGAACCAATTGATAGGACATGCCTCACTTTTTATACCTTTAATTCAATACTTAACTATTCTACATATTTTAATAATGATGAGTTAAACTTGTGTACCACTTCTTATCTGAACATGTACCTGTAAATGTTTATTTCCAGGATGTTTTATGGACCGGGAGGACCTTACGCTCTATTTGCTGGCAAAGATGCTAGCAGAGCTTTAGCTAAAATGTCGTTTGAAGAAAAAGATCTCACTGGGGACATCTCTGGTCTCGACGGATTTGAGCTTACAGCCTTGCAGGACTGGGAACACAAGTTCATGAGCAAGTATGAGAAGGTTGGAACTGTCAAAAGTTCTGTTCCAGTAACTGAAGCAGCCGAAACAAACGGTGAACCATCAGAATCCAGTGCTTCTGGCGATGGCACTGAGGCAGCTGCTAAAAGGCCTATCGGAGATGGCCGTTCCGAGATTTCCACCGATGAAGCCCCTTCAAATGTCAATGCAGATAAAGAATAAATCGGTTGTTGTTGCTTCAACCATCTTGCTTGTGATGTTATCAAACTCCTATAGGAACTGCTTAGAAGAAGACTCAAGATGCATTGATCCTACCGGCGAATGTGTATTCGAACCCTTCATACATATTTTCATTCAGAATAGGCTGTGTAATGGGATGAATGTTTATTAGATAAATAATAAATAATAAATTAAATAATGAGTTTGTAGTCGTAAACCTCAGTTCTTCCGAGTTTCAACCTCATTTTTGGTTGTGTTTCATAGGCATCCGAATGCTACTCTCTATGAAGAGATAGAATAAAACAAAAAATGGAAACTACTCGTAAGAAATTCGTAAAAAGTCTGTCTTAAAATTTCATTAGACAAAAGAATTTGATATGTTTTTATACACAGGTCGTGGACATGAGTCCTTTACACTCTACGAGTCTTTTATTCCCAGAAAGCACTGAAACTAGAATTAAATCCTTGCTAATAAAATTTTTAAATAATGATTATTCACGGATTTTCTCAAATATTATTTCTTACTTTTAAGTTTTAAAAAGGGTTATATGAGGGCAAGAGATGCGGGCGTATAAATTTGTGCGAGATTTAAAACGCGTGAGACGCATGGAATTGATGTGTTGATGCGTTGTCGGCACGCTTGCCATGCGGCATTAATCATGTGGTTGAAAATTTAGGGAAGACAATACCAAATACAGAAAACAAAGAGTGACTGTTTAGGAATTGTGGAATTTCCTTCTTGTACAAATCATGTATGAAGATACCATCCTTTTGAGTCTAGCGTAATGAATAGTTTTCACAATGGGATAAACTAATATTTGAATTTCTTTAAAGAGATGTGTTTACATTTAATATCCAACAGTGCCTTAAACTGAATTATCTTTAATCGGAGAATACATGTGGGTGTTTAAAAACTTAGACGGGACCGGAACACCCCCATCCCGATTCTCATCCCAATTTTTGGACGGGACACAAATGTCATCTTGGTATCAGAACCAAACCGGAAAAAAAAAACATGAAAAATGACATAATATAAGTTAAATGCTCCATATTCCATTGTTTGAAATGATCCTTTATAACAATTATCAAAGCCATGATACTTACTAAAAAATTGCACCTTATGAGCTCTTTGTAATTACACAAATTGATTTGGAGTCAAGACAATTATGTTATAAACAATTAGCCAAAAAAAATAATAGACACAACAATGCATGTGGAAAAACTTTTCATTCAAGATGATTGAGAATAATTGAAGAATATAGGGTTGAGTATGAGGTTAAAAAAAGAGGGATTGGGCCCTAGACCTCAAAGGTGAGACTAGATTCTATCATGGTCCCAATTTGTTCCGGTCCTAATTTTGGATGGGATAGGACATTCTGGTCCCAAAATGCCTAAAATTGGGGTACAATGGCCGGAATTAGGACACTTTGAACACTTTTACATATGCCTAATAAAAAAAAATAGTTTCATGCAGTATCAAACATAATTGGGAGTAACTCTCCTAAGAATGTTTTCCACATTCAAACATATTTGGATTCAGACTTAAGACCTCGTGCTTAATAAACCAAAACCCTTTTCTACTCATACCAAATGCTTCTTGGTAAGACTCCTTCCTTTTTCCTCAAACCCATTTTGGAGTTTTAATTTTTTTACCATGAATTTGAGATCTATACGCTTTGATCATAAATATAAGGCTTCGATTTCATTTATCTCTTATATTTTTTTTTTCAAATTAGCCTTACAATTAGATTTTTATATGATGTAAAATGTAGGTTAATAATGCTCCAATGTAAATGATTAAAATAAATGATATTTTAGACAAATCAAAACACATTTTAAAAAATAAATAATTTTTCTAATTTAATTAATATATGTGAATTAGTTAACTAACCCATATTTAATACCAGAGCAAATATTATTCGTGTACATATTTGTATGGAAAAAAAAAAAAAGATAAATAAGGCCAACACCACGTATGCATTTTTTTTTCATAGTCTCAGCATCTCTGTTGCTCCATTATTGTACGAGGATCGTATAAATACTCTTGTGGGAATCATCGAGCATGTTTCTGGTATTAAAAGAGGGGGGGAAACGAAAAACAAAGAAAGAAAGAATCATTAAGCACGTGAGAATAAATTTATTCAGTACTCGACGGTGGGTTCAATCAAAGTTCGTTTACATTAGATTTACATGATTATGCAATTATAATGTATATTAAACAAGATTATTTGTTATGATTGCAGTAGTATTTTCTATTAAAAGATAGTGAATAGTATTAATTCACCGCATGTGATCACATATTTATCTTTATCCCTTACTAATTATTTGAGTAATTGAGTGAAAAATGAACGGCTTGTTTTTCATGCATTGAATAGAATCTAGAATGAAACATATTATTTATGGTTAATAAATAGTAATCTTAATATAAATTTTATATATCTTATATCGATATTAGTATATATATGACATATCCTTATTGCACTGACTCAACCGAAGCACTTTATTTATTATTTTAGATAGGTGGTCCCTATCATCCTCTACACAATGAATTAGAGGAAATTAGGGGTTTAATCTACCATAATTGGGATTTAGAGATTCATCACTCGCACAGAGAAGTTATTGCATGTGCAGATCTTTTGGCGAAAGCGGCTCTAGATTCAAGCAATGACCTATCCTTATTGCACCACCCTCCAGGTTTTTGTTTGATCTAAATGTTAGCTGATTTAAGCTAAGATTTGGTTTTTCTCATTTTACTGATTTATGTTGATTCCTGTTTGAGTACGTCGAGACTCTCAAGAGAATGTTTCTCTTGTCATTGTAATTCAAAAAAAAAAGTATATATGACACAAATATCATGGCTCATTTCAACCCATATGATGATAATGAATTGATGAATGATGATTGAGCCTATTTAGATTGGTATTACAAAAACATATTCACATAAACTAAAAGAAAACTTCTCTCCTATATTTAACTCGTACACCATAAATTACAGTTAATCTAAATAGACACGTTAGTTAAGACTGGATCACCCTAACCAGCAAGCCCCCAGTCTACCATGCTGAAGTGTGGATGACGTGTCTTGTCCAAATGTCCTTGCCTTTTTACCCTTTTCCTCTTGTCTTTATTTTTAAAAAAAAATTAATATGTTGGTCTTATAAATGACCCCAATTAGTCCGATAAAGTGTCTTGTCTAGTTGATTTAGTGAGTGTTTGATAAATAACTCTCAAGCCATGGTTTCAGAAGCCCTTTTCATAAGTTAAGACAAAACTTTTCTCACATATTTATTTCGTAGATTGAAAAAGTTATTATAATCTAGATAATTAAATTCAGACTGGATTGGCTGGTTCAACCCAAAAATCAGTGAACTGGTCCAGACATCAACCCGGTTCACCTTTATCTAATAAGAAAATCGATTTTTTTTATTTTCTTTAGAATTTCATATTAATAATCTTAAAATCTTCACTTTCTTACTGGTTTAGCCCCATGTTAGCTCCTGTTTGACTCCAGTATGACCCACTAACCTTTGACCTAACACTTTCACTATTTCAGTAGTCAGTCTGAATTTAATAACCTTACTTATAATTGACGGAATTACAAACGTCCCTAGTTAAAAAAAAAAAAAAAAAAAAAAGCTTCCATTATTAGCAATAATGACAGATCTCACTTTCTGCCATTGTGGTAAGAAGCTAAGGACGCAGTCACCTTTTGGAGTCATTATAGGGTAATGGGAAATTAAATCAAGTTACTGAATCTTCCTTCCTATCTAATGAGAATGAGAAGCACAGTAAAGTTCATTAATAGAGCAATAAACATGGCAAAGAATTACGTGACAGCCATATCTGGTCGCTAATATGGTTTTAGGATGACGGAAGAAACAAATCGAACTTGTTTACAGATCAAAACTTTTTCGAACTTGCTTAGGTGTAGCGATCAATGACGAAAGCAATACAAGGAAGAAGAAGCTCATCGAACGTCGTAGACAATGAAGATCTGCGACTCTCCCAAAATTCTTTTCGTCTTAAGCTTCTGTGATTCCAAAGGCAGAAAGTGGGGGGAAAAAAAAACTAACGTAGAGGACGATTGTAATTCCCTTACATTAGTGTGAAATTACTTTATTTTTAATTTATTAAAAGCAAAATTGCGTCCCAAAATATTATAAGGTGTTAATTGCGCTTCAAGATGTTTTTGAGGGTGTTGAGTGCACTTACCCTATAAAAATAATAAAATAAAATACAACCATAATAATGCCATGCATGTCATCTATATCATTTAAGTGTCTGTTTGAGTTGGCGGTAGAGAAGTTACTTTCTTGACGTAATTTATGGAGTACGAGGTAAGTATGTGAGAGGAGTTTTACCTCAACTTGTATGAACGTGTTTCTCTAATGCTAACCCAGACATGCCCTGAACTTCTTTTGGTCAAATTGTAGTATAATCAGCAGTTTAACTGTATTATGTTACTATTGATCAGGTTGCTCCATTTTAAAAACTTTAGAAGTAAATTAAAGTTGCCCCACCAATAACTTTAGGATACTAGGTGTATGTAAAAATATATTTTTTAGGTGCTGAGCTGCGATTGATGATTTGAATGAGAGTAATAGCATATTGGGTACCCATCTATATAGGCAATAAATTAAACCTCAAATTAATTGTGTCGTCCTAGACACAGTTGTTGTCAATTCAATTGGACCTTTCCCATTAAAAATTAGCTACCCTACTTACTCTCCTTGTCCCTTTTTTCCTACATGTCAGAATCTCTCTTCTTCTTCCCCTTCTCGCACGCAAATGAACATTCAATATTCAATTCTCTAATTCCATCTCCTAATTCACCTCTTTGTCCTGCTACATTATAAAATTCTACTCTTTCATCATATATGTTCCTTTTTTGCACATTCTCAAATTACGCAGCAGGATGCTTATGAGAATATCAATACAGACATAGCTTCAAAGATTATTTTTATTTGAATTAAAGGAGTAGGCACTAACATCTTAATAAGGTTATAGGGGCAAGATCAAACCATCGACCTCCTACTTATCGGGAAAATTTTATATCACTAGATTACAAGGTTATTTTGCAGAAGAAGATTATCGTGTTTGACTTAAACTACATATATATCCACTCACAACAGCTCCATTAGCTCTTGGCATCATAATAGTTAGTGAGAGAGAGATCCCCACCAAACAAAACTTTAGATGGCTTCCAGAGGATTTTAATATGTCGACATCTATGGATGAAGTGAATTTTTCTCTTAAGTTTTAAACTTTCATCATTTGAACCTATTCGCGTGGCAAGTACTCATGATTTTGATTTTTGAACCATCAACATATATAGTTAGGGTTTATTTTGCTTAGCATATGTAAAACATGAATAATCATTTCGTTAAGAGAAGTTTTATCATGTTTTCATGGTATAGTACTTCCTCCGGTCATTAATATAAGATATTTATCTGATTTAATTATATTAAGGAAGTTATTTGAGTTAGTTAATATGACATGTATTTTCTATAATACCCTAATTATCTTCTTTAGTTTCCTCATTCTCTCTTCTTCTTTGATTATTGTTGAAGGAACGAGCATCCATGAGGTAAATTAAGAAAAGAATGACAAATATAAAAACTATATCTTATATTTATTATCAAGATCAACTCTTCAAATATATTAAGGACTGGAGGGAGGGAGTAATACTTTCTCAACTGCGATATCATTACAGAAAGTACATTTAAATTTAAACTTACCCGAAGAATTAATAACAATCTCTGAACCAAAGCATTGTATTGGCATATGCTCTGAGCACGAAATTAAAGAAGTTATGTTAAATGCGTTATTATCCCCAAAACCTATTATAGACACGTACTGTGAGAGATTAGGACACATAATTTGTTTCTTTTGCACGTGAGTCTGCTCAACCTTGCGATTAATAATCAATCCGTGCAATTAACATAATAATCAGTCAATTAATAATCAAGCTATAATATCATCATCCAGATTGCCTTTATATTATGATTGGGACTTACTTTGTTCCCAAGTGTCTAAACTTTTTACCACGAGTTAGAACTTAGAATATTAATTATTGATTCTAGTACACCTACACAATAATTCAAAAGAGTCTGAATTTACATTATTGTTTGAGCTTTAACACACACGTGTCAGTTTATAATTAATCAAAGAAGGTTGGCCCAATGAACAAAGCTCATACATGGGTTTGGGAGGGCCCTGTAATCAGAGAGGTTGTTTTCAAAATTTGAAATCGTAACTTTAGTGTTGCTTCAACCTTCAAGACTCATCCTCTACATCTATATATAATTAGCTTAATTAATTTATATATAATAAGTTTCAAACTGTATTGGCCCCACATATATAGATAAGGTTGTGTGAGAGAATACCTAATACATCAATCATATCTTCTAACCACTCACATTAACTATCAATAGTTCCTGTACTCATAGGTCTCTCCAAAAGCTAAAGAAAAAGATCTCTAGCTAATAAGTGTTTTGTTTATCAGTTTAGAAATATCAATCAAAACAATCATGAGAGTTCTTCATATTGTGTTCCTGCTTTGTGTATTAGCAATTCTACACTCTTCAATTAGTTGCAGGCAAATCTTCTCGAAGACGACGACGACGAAGATGGAAGAAGAAAGACCAAAGAGGGGCTTGTCTTCTTCTGCTCCTTCAATATTCACAAAGTTTTATGCTGCAGAATTGAGAGACAGAGCTGTGGATGTTAATGGAAGTCACAGAGTTTCACTTACTGCAACTCCAGGAGGACCAAACCCTCTTCATAACTGACGACTTAAGATTAATATAGGTACTGTACGTTATTACAGTTTCTGATGGTGAAGCCCTAGGTCTGATTACAGAAGGCATATATACAAATCTGAGATATCTATATGTGCGCGCGCTCTTGCGCGCTTGATCAATATGAACATGCATGGAACAAATTAAAATAAGTATTAATTAGTAGTTTTGTTGAATAGGAAGATTGCTTCAACTTATTAATTAATTATAACTTCATGATATATAGTGGAAGAACTTATATATGTTGCTACTAATTAGATTTGCTTGCCATTTCTTTGAAAATTATATTCCCTATTCGCTTAAATTAAAGTTAGCTATAGCAATAATTAATTAACGTCTAACTCTATATCATTATCATTATTACATTAAATTAAATTATGGTGAAACAGAAACTATTGAGTGTTGTCGGTCTGAAATTCTTATTTTAATCTCATCATTGTAACTTATTTAAATTCAACTTTGTTTTTGTTTTTAGTAAAAAAAAACTTTGTTTTTGTAACATTATTTTAGATTTTAATTACCTTAATTAAATTTCATTTGGTTTGGATTATACTGTTTTTAGCTATGCTTCTAGTTTTATAATTCTCTCTTATTTTATTTTATTTTCGTCTTTTAACTATAAAAAAATTATTCAAGCACTTTTTAAAAAGGCCATCATCAGAGATTAATATTTTATTTTAAACAACTTGGTTATGTTAAGAAATTAGAGTAATATAATTAAGATAAATGTTAAATTGTTATAAATTAAAATAAGTAACAGTGGTAGTTAAGAAAAACTCAATTTGTAGTTGAGAGTTCAGACTTTATGGACAGAAAAAAAAAAAAATCATGTAGGGAGAGTTGCCTTCAACCGAGTATAATAATACTCAAATATGATTTGGCATAGTACTAGATATCATTTATTTATATAAAAATAACCAATTAATAAATAACAGTATGAGAAGATAACCTATAATGTAATTGAAATAAAGAAACGCCAAATTTATTAAGAGACAAAAATAAAAAATTTTAAAAAAGAGCATATATAGTTAAACAAACACAGACTCGCAAGTTCCATAGACATGTTGCGGGTCAAACTTGATAGTTACAAACGTTCTTTTTGAAAAAAGTATAGCGAGACGATGCTTAATGTAACTTTTAAATTAAGTGAAATTGCAGATATGTAAGAGCGTTTTCTTGTTTTTGTAATTTCTAATTGCTGATTGATTTGGACAAGTAAATAGCTTGTGGACTTGTATTAGTCCATGGTTAGAAATATACGTACGTTAAGCAGAAGAAATTGAAATATTATCCCAAATTAATATTATGTCATTTTCTTGTGCATTAATTAAATTGATTTCTTATCATAGAAAAATCAGATTATATAACTATTAATTTGTCGGTATGCATTATATATAATTTGACTTTTATTTTCTTCTTTAATTTACTCAAATTATGAAAATTTAATGTGGACCCCACAACAATAATTTGTCAATAATACATCTGGTTATTGATATAAGAGCTAGATAATTAATCTATATACCAAAAAAATTAGTTATTAACTTAATTATTTGTAACAAATATGTATTTATTTATCTAAAATATTATTTTTAATTATTTGCATTGAAAGTTCGTTTAAAACTACCCATTGATGAAAACTTTCTTAACGTATGTGTGCCACCAATAGAGGAATAGTTTGAAGGAAAAAAATTATAAATCTGAAAGACAAAGTAGATTGAGACATTATATTTAGAATTTAAATAAACCCCCTTATCCAACTTTTATATTTAGAAAGAGATGGAATATAGGGTTAATGTGCAAATTTGCCTTGAAAATTTCTGCTGAAAAACAACGCTGCTCTGGAAGGTTTTTAATATTCAATGTCATTTCAGAGGTTTTAAAACGTAGCAATTTTGCCCCACATCATTAAAAAACTAATATTAACTTTTAACTGTTGATTTTTTAATGGTAAGAAGTAATATTGCTCCATCTTAACACTTTTAAAACAACATTTAAACTAAAATAAATTTTGGGTCAAATTGCTCCTCATCGAAAACTTCTAAAACAAATTTACACCTTAACTAAGCAAAAATATTAAAATGTATAAATTATAAATAGAATATACATAGGAACCTTAACCAAGCAAAAATATTAAAATGTATAAATTATAAATAGAATATACATAGGAGCCATCTTACTTGAACAAGATACGCAACTTTGTGAGAGAGAGTCAACTTTTGACATTTTGGAGGACCCCTTTGGCACTTGCATTCTGGTTCAGACAAATAACGTACGTCAACACTTAGAAATTTTCGACATTATATTAATCATAGATTTCCGCCACCTACATCCATCTCTTACATTAATTCTCAATAACATTATTCCTCATTTCTAATCTTCCTCCTCCTCCTCCTTCTTCCTCCGTTGTTGATACGACGACTTCTAGCTATGAGAGCTCCAAAATATTCCCTGACCCTCTTTCTTCTTTTGCTTGTCGTTTTGGGTGAAACGCAGCGTTCAACTTCAACCTCTCGTTCTGTCATCATCATCGTTGGCCATGGAAGATCAGAGAATCCTTCTTCAATGTTCGTCAAGAGTTATTCTGCTATTCTCTCCTCCTTCACCTCCATGAAGAAGAAGATTCATATTCGTCGTGTTTCTCACAGACTCGTCCCTTCTGGACCAAACCCTCTTCATAATTAATCTTTAATTTGTTGGTGATCGTAGGTATATATATGAATATATGTGTGTATGTATATGTAATGGATATCAGAGTAGAAAATCAGAGCTTGAGGAGTTGAGTGTGTTGTATATATCTTGTTCAGTACCCTGAATTAATGTCATATACTATGATGTGGTATCATAATATGTGCTTGTTGTTATGAAACTCCTTTTGATTTCTTCTGCTGAGAGTTCTGTAACATGTTGTTCATTCTAGTTTCAATAAATGGTTGTAATACAGGATAGAAGAGGATTAATTACTGATTTATAAATTAAATCAGCACTGATTGATTTGAGGTATAAAATAAGTGGGAAATTAATATTTTTGTTATTCAAGTTTTAACTTAGTTATACCTCATTCTTTCAACTATGACTTGGTATCACTCAGTCTTTAAATTTTTAACTTAATTAAAACTTGGTCCTTAATCTTTTCTCATTTATTAAAATGATCCCTGTCATAGATAATTCACCTTGACAAGTTATCCTACGTGGCACAAGAGATTGCTAATACTGTTAAAAATGGTGATGTGGCTTCCAAGTAAGATTCAAAGTTGGTTGGGAATGCAGACTTGAAGCATATTTACTTGGGAGATAAAGAAGAAACCTGCTCTCTGTCATTGAAATTAACATGTAATTTTTCTAGTTGGTTGAAAAAAAGAGGGAGAGCAAATCATAAGGTATTCAAGCTCCACAAGCCAAAAAGAAAGTCAAGCAGTCAAGCTTGACACTTTAGAGATTTGATTACTCCAATCAAGTAGTAGATGATAAGAATTTATTGTTTTTATTAAAGTTGAACATACTAATTTTATATTAAAAACATGAGGAATTAACAGAACAAGTTATTTTATTGTAATCCATGGAGATCTATATTTTCTTTTTCATAAGTTTTAGCGCTTTAATTATAATTATTTTTTAATTTTTTGTGAGATTAGGAGTATTTTTCATAGTTCGAACCAATCTTTCTCAAGATATAGAACGAAAATATTAAATCTTTTTTAAATAGATTTGTTTCATACAGTATAGTGGGGAATCAAACTTTCAACCATATATTTATTTAAGGGATAAGATTCTTTTTTGATATTATTAGCTAGTATCTGGTTCAGAGTTCGTGACTGCCCCTCTTATCACAGGTATCTCTGATGAGACTTGAGGTTGAGACCTAAAGAAATTTAATAACACCTCACACTATTAGATCAACTCTACAATCGTGAGACGAAAATTTTCACCACTCTCGTTAAGTTGAATTGTAATTCATGTTGGAGGCCTTGCGTGTGGGTATCATGTGATTAGAAGTTGCCGCAAAGCAACAATGAGGCTTGGAGCCTCATAGAGTGAGGCCCAAGTGCCGGATAAAGGAAGTGGGGTGGATTCAGAGAGAATTGAGAAAGTTTGGGGGCATATTTGAAAACCCTGAAATGGAAATATAAGAAAGTGAAGGTGTTTAGGGAAAAAGTCGAGGACAAGGGGGAGAGAGGAAGGAGTTAAACATAAAAAAAGAAAAAAATGGAGTGAGCATGATGATGTCTCAGACTAAGCACGTGACCACTGAGCCACTGACTCACTGTCACCAATGCCCCACCTTCACTCCCATTTCCACCTTCCCTTCCACCTTACACTTGCCCTCTTATTGCTTCTCCGCTCAATTTGCTTCAAAATCCTAACCCATTTATAACTTTTTTTTCATATATGAAAAATAAATTTTCAGTGAGTTCAGTTCGAACCGCATAGGACATGCCTTAAGGTTTAAAAAATATTTGCATGAGTAGTTATAAATCGCTTACTAATAAAATTTTTATATTATTAATAGAGTTCAAACTTAAGGCTTTATAAGTTATGAATAAACTCTTTATTAATCATCAATTTTTATTGTATGTTTGAGTCGAGATAGCTTATTTTTTATTTATAAATGTTTTTCATATAAGTTGAGACAAAACTCCTCCATATACTTGACTCGTATACTGTAAATCACAATTTAAAAGCACTTATAAGTTAAAATTTATCACTTAATTTTAGATAATAAGTCTTTATTACGCAAGCCGAGATAAAACTCCTCTCACATACTTACCTCGTATACCGTGAATCACGATTTATAAACACTTATTAACCAAAAATAAGATATTCTAAACGAGCACTAAGTTATTCCAAACAAGCTAACCCTTTATGACTATTTTAATTTTTTTTTTAAAAAAATTTGGCAAAACAGTTACAGTAAACAAGTTGAAAATTCTAGAATTTTGAGTTGGCAATGCTCAAAACTAAGTGTTCGTTTGGAATAGCTTATTTTTTGGCAATAAGTGCTTATAAATCGTAATTCACAGTACGAGATAAGTATATGAGACGAATTTTATCTCGGCTTGCGTAATAAGAAATTATTGTCCAAATATAAGTGATACCAAACACAGGCTAAGTTGGGTAATTTTTAGAGCCTGAGTTGGAATCATTTTTAATTGAGCGTTTTGTCCATATTGTTTCCTCCTATTTAGCTGCTACAATTTATTATGTTATCCTTAACATTTATATACGTATCGGTTGTTAAATATGATAAACTTGTAGGAAGCTAAATTGCTTCCATGACTTTTGGTATGGCATCCCGCAAGGTTCATCGCAAATATATATATATATTATTATGATTGAACTTTAACGGTTTAGATTTTTATTTTATTTCGTTTTTATTTCAGCAGATGTAAAATTTATAGTATTGATGATATTTTAAATGGTGCTTTCTCTAAGAAAATAAAATTATTATCTTTAAAAATGAAAACTATAAATCCGCACCAACACATAACATATTATCATACTTTCTTGTGGTTATGTACTTCTATATTTTTATTATTATTCAATTTTAATTAGCAGCTACCTTTCTCATTTTTTATTTTCCACACAACATACACTTTTTTCTTATGATATTTTTTTATTTTTATATTTTTTAAGTTATCATCTATCCCTACATTGTCCAGGTATCGTACCTTAAAATTGGTAAAACAATAAACATTAAAACCCTTTAATTTATATCTTGGCAAATTGGTCCACAAATGTAATAAAATTGGACAAGAAGATTATATTGTCAAAATGGGAGATATGGAGCTTTTATTATCTCCTTTTACTACGAGACATTAACTAAATTGCCAGATCAGTTTTTGAATCATACTTCTATAGATTTGAGCATTTATAACGTTTAATACATAACTGTTATAGCTAATAAACATAAGGTATGTTGAGATCAAGGTCGCGTAGGGATATATAACGCTTAAACATAGCGAAGACAAAACATAACGATCTTCAGAAACAATCATTATCTAACTATTTCATAACCCATCGTAACGTTCGGACCTTCAATGTCATAACTCATAACCCTTTATAATCCTATTAGATCTTCATAAGTCATAAGTCATAACCCTTCGTAATCTATTAGACCTTTATTTAAACTCAACTATTCCTTAACCCTTGTGATTCTTACTACTTTTCTTTATTAGCCTCCTCCTTCTCTCCTTCATCATGTTAAGATCCTAAGGAACTCCTCATTCGCAGCCGCCGCCACCCCCTCCTCCTCAAGGTTTGTTGATGTCAACAAATGGCTCAAGTACTGAAAATCCTATCCACATCGCCCCCCTGCGCCATAGCCAGAGCCTTCACCCCCTCTGCCAATCCATCTATTGCGTCGAATGAGGAGATGACACAAGAGAAAATAGTACTAGGGAATGATCTTGTTGTCATGAAGGAGGTTCGAAAGGCAAATTAAGAGAGGGGAGGAAACTTACTTTGAGACGGAACAAGAAAGGTCAAATTGTGAAATCTAACAAGTTCACTAGCTACCTCGATCCGGTGTGTGATGAAGTATATGCATGTTGCTTTTGGCCGCCCACCAAATCGAGGTAGTTAGTGAACTTGTCAGATTTCACAATTTGACCTTTCTTGTTCCATCTCAAAGCAAGTTTCCTCCCCTCTCTTAATTTGCCTTTCGAACCTCTTTCATGACTCCCCATTGCTCTTATTTCTTGTGCCATCTTGTTATTCAGTGCAATAGATGGATTGGCGGAGGGGGCATTATGGTTAGGATCCTCAATGCAAATACATAACGATTATTAAGTAAAATCCGTCACTTAATAGAAGACCATGCAAATAAATAATGATTATAAGTTAATAATAAATTAAAAAAATTGTCAAATATATAACTGTTATTAAGAATTAACCGTTACCATTTATAAAATATAATGATCTTTAATACTAAAAGACACGATGGCTCAATAATCCACAAAGCCCTCTTTATATAAACATCCGAAAACTAAACTCCACTTCTTTACTTTCATTTCAGCTTCTCAACGCCAACTTCTATTTCCACAAAACATTATTTCAACATTGTGATTAGTTCTAAACTCTTCAATATGAGAGTTTCTTAACTACTTGGACTTGTCTCTCTCTCTCTCTCTCTCTCTCTCTCTATATATATATATATAATAGAATAGTATTTCCCACATCAAGTAGCCATATAATTTGGATGGATCAAGATTTTCTAGGCTTTGTGGCTAGAATCATACCTTGTGTCTCTTTAGCAATTAAGCTTGTAAAGCAAAGGAAGATGGAGAAAAACAAATATTCTTATAAAAAAGGGCGCAAAGGTTAGGCAAGATAGGGGTATAAGTTTTTGCCCTAGAGTCCTTTGCTTTCTAGGGGTTAATTTCTGTGAGGAGACACAATTATATATAGGTCACCAATTACATTATCACTTATATGCATCAACAGTTGCCATTGATTCTCCCCACAAAGACTGTAATGCCTTGATCCATACCAAATTGCATAGCCACTTGATGTGGAAGGTACTGATGTTCTATTATATATAGAGAGGAGACCAACTAACTCAGAAACTCTCACTTGAAGAGTTTTATATCCATATATCATGGTTATTATATAAAAATCGTCATGTATTATAAATGTTCACGGTTCTTATTTATAAACATTATTTATGTACTTAATACATCACGATTGTCTACGTGAGATCGTTATTAATTTTTATTAATAATCACAGTTCTTATATACAAGCCGTTATGTATATTACCGAATATATGATGATTGTAAAATGAGACCATGATGTATCATGCAAGCATTACCATATATTATGATGGTTGTTTACATGTGTCCGTTAATTATTATTACAGTAATGGGCAGATCATGGCCTCACCAACCTCAATACATAACAGGTGTTACATTATAACCGTTATAATAGGTTCAGAATAAATAACGGTTTAGAACCGTAACATATCTACGCCAAGATTTTATAACGCCCGCATATATGACGGTTCGAAACCATAATGCATGACGGTTAATAACCGTCATATATCATGATTTATGTAGTAATGTTAATTTATTAATATATTTAATTTATTACATTTTTTATTATTTTTTTAAATTTTAATTAATGTGATATAAATCTATATCTTCTATAATACTACTTATAGTAACGTTGTTAAAAACCGTTCATTTAGCGACCGTTTTTGGAGAAAATAGTTATGTCTATATTAACGTCGTTAGTGTGTTTTATTTACTTTTGACACCAATAAATATTAATATCCATATTTATAACTCTCTTTTAGCTATTATAATTATTTTATCATAATTATTTATTGCTCTCTTTTATAATTAAATATCAATATTTTATATTTTATATTTTATATTCATAAATTATTAGTTGGCCCTTATGATTTAAGGAGTTATCATAATAATAATTTAGCCCATAAATCAAAGAGTTATCATAATCATAATTCAAACTAAAGCTATAAGAAGCTTGATTTCTAAGAAATATAGTTGGCCCTATAATTATAGTAATGCTTGTATATATATATATATATATATATATATTAACGTCATTAATGTATCCCGTTTTGTGTTCTTCATTCTTCATTGTTCGTGGTCTCAATTCTTCATCCCCAATATCATGGTAAGTCACCCTTATGAATTCATTAAAGATCTTGGCAACCGCAAGGATGGACGATGACTGAAAAGATTTCACCTCTTGATGTATGAAATATTGGCATGATTTTGGATGAGGAGGTTTATGATTCCCTATTTGATTATTGAGTTTTGGGTTTTTCGTGCTCTCTTTATTATGACATTTGTATTCTTCATGCAGGGCCATAGGATTGATCATTGTTGGGTTTGAAGATAAGTGGAGCAACATCAAATACACATCCAGTAGTTTGGGTGTTTTGTAATTTTTTGAGGAGAGAGATATTTTGCAACATTTTACATACTTAGAATTAACGGTAAGAAAAATATTTAGTTGGTAGTAGTACATATTGTGATTGAGTACTTGATTATATATTCATATGTTTTCCGTTTCATTTATTGTTTGGGTCTTTTTTTTCATCCCTCTGAAGTAGAAACACATGTCTCAAGTTCCTTGATGGCGTTGATGTCTACAGAAAAAGTTAAAAATTGATTATGACCTTCTCATAGTTTAGTTGTTAGGATCTTCAACCACTCCTTCAAAGAGAAAGAAGAGAGACGACACTCCATTGGCTGATAATGGGGACGTGGGATTTTCGAATGCATCATTGTAGCAATCTAAGTTTCGAGTATACTTTACTTTTAATTGTGTTCCGCGTTTTCACTTTATATTAGGTTGTACTCATATAGCATGATGTCCACCTTTTAGACATGCCTATTTAAGTCTGATTTTATAATTTTTTGCCACTTATGAATATCCTTTGATCAGAATATATACAATGAGCTAATCATGTTCAAACTAATAATCAACACCGTATTTATTTAATTAAACCATTAAACAATATGTATGCTAAAATCATGACAACCCCTCAATTAGTTTGTGACAATTTTTCATTTTGACTTCGAATTATGATAACTCCTTGGTTCAAAGAGAGAACAAAATTTTTACATACATGTTACTTTCTTGAGTAAGATCAACAATTTAATTTCAAATCACTTAAAATTCTTGACAACCCTAGATTATAATAACTATTTGAGTCTTGGTTTATGGGGATTAAAATTATTAATCTTTTAAAATCACTCTAGTATTTAATTAGAGCCTTAATTATGTTAAATTAAAGGAATGCTATAATGCCAATGAAATCTACCTATAAAAATAAGAAGTGACAAAACCCAAAATACCGGCTCACAGATGCTGAGGTGGATTTTTATTTGCTAAGTGTAACATTTGCGATTTGAGCCCCTTATAAACCATGCTCACTTTGAATTATAGTGATTCTTTGATCCTTGATTTATGGGGGTATAAACTTTTATCTATTATATTTGTGGCTAAAATCCCCATTTAAATATATTTCCCGAGGAAATAAACATTTAAGATTGAATCACTGATTTAATTAATTTGGTGATTTCATTGATAAATAAAAGTAATGAGGAGAAGTTAAAAAGGATCATATTTATAATATTAAATTGTATGTTGATTTAATCTAACAGATTCTTTCTTACAAATTAAGCATAAAAAAATATTCACAGATGATTAGGTGGATTTATAATAACTCTCTAATCCTAGATTTGTTGGGACTAAAACTTTTTTCTATTATATTTTAGTGGAAAAATACACATTTGAAATTTTTTTGTCAAATACATATTTATGATTTAATGGAGAACTGGATTAAGAAATAATAGTGCTACGTAGATCTCGAAAAAGATCCTATTGATAATATTAAATTTTTTGTTAAATTAATCAAAAAGATAAATTTTTCCAAATTAGGCCCAAAAATCAGAGATTCTGAGTTGAATAACAAAAGGGATATTAATTATGAGATGAGAGGATTTTATAATCACAGCTGTTAATTGATAAACTAAACTAAATTAAACTCAGGGAGAGAAAAATATTTTGATCAATTATTTTTTGAGTGGAATCAACATTTTAATTTTAAATCCCTTAGAAATTTTGATAACTCTGAATTATAGTAACTCATTCACCTTGATTTAAGAGAATAAAGACTTTTGTATATTAGAATTTTTTGGTCAAATACACATTTAGATATATTTTTTTCCATAAGATACACATTTAAGTTTAAACAGACGATTATAGAATAATTTCATGATTTATTATGTGCTTGTTTGGGATAGCTTATTTTTAGGCAATAAGTGCTTATAAATCGTGATTCACGGTATACGAGGTAAGCATGTGAAAGGAGTTTTGTCTTGACTTACGTAATACGTGTTTATTTCCCAGAAATAAGCTATTTCAAACACTCACATAATTACAAACAAATATTGCTTATTGTGCATATATAATAAAAAATCCACCCATACAAACTAAATTATATAATAAATAGTACATAAAAAATGATTTAAATCAATAAATTATCCTTTTATGCTTGCAAAAGCTTCTGAAATTCAAAATGCTATATAAGAATTTTCTCATGAAACGCACGGATAGTAATACTTGTTAATTGTAAAAACATGATGGCATAAGTTACAATAACATCTATAATCTTGAAAAATTATTAAAAATAAATAATAATTATAAGGACATAGCAAATATAAGAGTATATATTTTACACTGCATGCCGTGAAACAAAAATCCTTTTCTTACACTGACGTCGAACGAATCATATGTTATCAAAGTACCAATGATGTTGCTTTCAAAGTCATATATTTAGCTTGTTTTTATAAAAAATTTTAAAAAATCATGCTTTGATTGAAAATCTAAATTTTAAAAAATAATTTTTTTTTGACGAAAGGGAATATAAAGTGCATGAATATACTTATTCCTAAGATACCCATATGATTATGTGAGCAAAGAACCGTCAATAGTTAAGCTTTAACCTTTAAATAATGAAACAAGTCCAAATCTTTGAAAAATGCAAATAAAATAATAATAATAAAGCCACGCACCAACAAACAAATGGCTCAAATGAACAGAAAAAAGGCAAAGAAGAAGAGTTGAAATGAAATTTTGAAGATCTAATGATGTACGGGAAAAAGCAAGTTGCAGAACATAGCTTATGTGCCTGTTTGGATTAGCGGTGGAGAAGTGGCTTTTTTTTTCACCTGACTTTTGGAAAAGTAAGGTAGGATTAAAAGTGAAAATGTAATTTGTGTTTGGATTAGCGGTGGCAGAAGTGACTTTTTTTTCTAACCTTGAACCTGTTTGGATTAGAGTTTGAAAAGCCCGTTTAGATGTAAAATGACTGAAAATAGTATGAATCTTATGTAATACTACATATATATATATATATATATATTATTTGTATATATTGTGATTATTGAAATGAAAAAATATAAATAAAATTTGATAATAAGTTACTTAATCATATCATATATTATGTATTCTCAGATTATATGTTAGTTTATTAGTCAAACTAATTAGTTTGGAGAAAAAATAAAAATAAAAATAATCTATAGTAATTTAATTAGCTTCCTTAATTTCTCTAAAAAAAATCAATTTATCTTATAATTAACATCACATATCTCTTTTCTGCAATTAACATCACCGCGCGGGGGAATGAAGCTACAAAAGGGAGCTTCTACAAAACGTAGCTTTTTTTATTAAAGCGCAATAGATACGGACGCTATGCCAAACAGTCAAAAACATACCCACTGTGCTTTTTTCTCTGAAACGTACGGTTTCCCCACGCGGACGCTATGCCAAACAGACCCTATGACTGGACTTTAAAAAGGACATGAAAAAGATATATATATACACACACACACGCGCACTTCCTTTAATCCTACTAAATACAACAGTTAATATAACAGCTAGTTGGTATTTTTTAAGGGTTAAGAAAGTTAATTAACTTTTTAAAAATATTTATAGTTTTATCTTTTTTTTTAAACTAATTTGTCTCATTTTTATAAATTGATAAATATTTTAATGATGTATAATATATGATATTGTTATTTTATATAATATATAATATAATTAGGACGGATTATAAATATACTACATATATATATATATATATATATTTTATTATTTTTATTCAGAATCATAAAATTTATGTTAACATATCAATTGGCTACTCTAAACCATATAAATTTCATAAGAATCATAAAATAAGTTTAAAGAAATTGATTTGTTAGATCAATAGAGATTATCATTTATTAAAGGATGATTATATCTATTTATTTCATTGGGGATGTGGGTTTTATTTTTATAAAGTTTGGAATTAATAGGACTTATTAATTTTTTTATGAGTTTTTAAAAAATAATTTTATTATGTAAAACGTTAGGAGTATTTAATTTTTGCAGTTGAAATTTGGTGGGGCCATGCAATCTCACTCGATCCACTATTTGCTTCTCCTTAATTTTACCTGACAAAAAGCAAAAAAAACTTGCAACTCTCCATTTACTTTAACGCCTCACAATCACACATCCCTTCTTTGCATTCCCCATACTTCAAACGCGTGCAGTTTATCCGTAAAGGAGGCGCCAGGGACGGGAGGCGCCAGGGAGAGAAGCTGCGCCCAAAATCCTAACCCCTTTATAACTTTTTTTTCATATATGAAAAATAAATTTTCAGTGAGTTGAGTTCGATCCGCATAAGACATGCCTTAAGGTTTAAAGAATATTTGTATAAGTAGTTATAAATCGCTTACTAATAAAAATTTTATGTTATTAATAGAGTTCAAACTTAAGGCTTTATAAGTTATGAATAAACTCTTTACTAATCATATCAATTTTTATTGTATGTTTGAGTCGAGATAGTTTATTTTCTATTTATAAGTGTTTTTTATATTAGTTGAGACAAAACTCCTCCATATACTTACCTCGTATACTGTAAATCATGATTTAAAAGCACTTATAAATTAAAATTTATCACTTAATTTTAGACAATAAGTCTTTATTACGCAAGCCGAGATAAAACTCTTCTCACATACTTACTTCGTATACCGTGAATCACGATTTACAAGCACTTATTACCTAAAAATAAGCTATTCCAAACGAACACTAAGTTATTCCAAACAAGCTAACCCTTTATGACTATTTTAATTTTTTTTAAAAAAACAATTTGGCAAAACAGTTACAGTAAACAAGTTGAAAATTCTAGAATTTTGAGTTGGCAATGCTCAAAACTAAGTGCATGTAATATCCCGAATTTTGGGATTGGAAGCTTTGGAATAAGCCTAAATTGAGTGGACTACTAAGCCCTGATTTAGTAGATGTCCCAAATATATTCCCTAATGATTCTAATATCTTTGGGGTATTAAGAAAGTAAAATGGTGAATTTTGGAGAATATAATTATGTTTTCGATAAAATTGCCTATGAGGCAGTGAACTTATCATAAAGTTTTGGAAGACTAAATGATAAGAAAAAATTATAAAATTTTATAGGATGAAAGTAGACATCCTAAGCTTTAATTTGATAGGTCATATGACGCAATTAGAGCTATACACAAAAAGATATGAATTTTTGAAGTCAGCACAGAAAAACTGTGAAATTTCTGGAACAATATGCAAAGATTGAAATTCTGGGAATTTTGTGATTCTAGAAAGCAAAAGTCTATATTTTTCCTTGAAACTAGACTCAATAAGGGTTCTATAGGCTTTGGAATCACCTCATTACGATTTTTCTAGAATTAGTTATGATTTTTCAAAGTTTGGGCAGAAAAACTGTCATAAAATCCAAAAATAGGAATTATGACATCAGCATAATAAAACATGACATCATCATGATATTAAAAATAAAATCTGCATCTTCTTCCTCTAGTTTCTGTCATTTTTTTCGTGAAGCAACATGGAGAAAGAGAGAGAGAGAGTTTTAGAGAGAGAAGAGGAAGAAACTCGCAAGGTAAGCCGATTTCTTCGACGATCTACTTCTTAACGTGTATAACTCTTCTCCTAAGCTCCTCTTCTATATTATTTAAGGGGTTGGAAGCTTGAATTTCAGTGTGGGGAAGAGTTAGGGTTCAGCACAAGAAGGAAAAGCCAGAAAGAAGAAGAGGTAACTGCCTGAACTTTAAATATTGACTATTCTGGCTGCTGTGAACAATTTAATCGGTGAATTTCTGCTGATTTTGTTCTGAATGTAAATTTGGGAAATATTGTGTTCTAGGCGTTATGCTGCCAAAATTGAGTCTAAATGGTAGTTATAACGTAATTAAATCGTTAATAAGGTGGTTAGGAGTAGAAAGAAGCAAGTCTGCGGAGTCAGATTTGGAAAACCCCAATTTTCCCCGGAGTTCCTCTAAGTTTCAGCCAGCTCTAGAAATGGGTCTTAGAGTTGGATTTTCAATGATTTTATGATTTCATTGAGTTCAGGAGCAAAAATTAGGTGGGGTTACAGTTGGGCACTTTTTCGGAAAAGGCCAAGAAAGCATAATTACGAAAATGCCCCTAAAACACTGAAATAAGGGCTGCCAAGGGCAATTTCGTCTTTTGGTAGTGAATTTGGTAATTCTGAGTCCGGAAATGGATTCCTTGAGCGAAAATATGTTAGGATAGCCTAGGTTAGAATTTCAAGAAAAGTACAGCCGGACCGAGTATGATTGGGCCAGGTCCCCGGGGGTATTATAGTAATTTTTCAAGATAGACTCATATAACCCCCAGAAACACTATGGAAGTGTCTAAATAGTACATTTGACATTGTAGGATTGAATATGGAGCCCCGAGCTGTTTACACGTATATCGAGGCACGCGTTTCGAGATGGAAAAAGGTTAAGGTAGGGGACTTACCTTACTTGCATGTATTTGATATCTTTGCTTGTGTAATGATGTATGTGATTTCTTTACTTGATTGTGTAGAGCATATTTGAATAAATGAAGCTTTGTTTCTGTTTTCGCTGTGGCCATAGTCTTGTTATATGAAACATTGAGCATGCAGAAATGTCATTATGGGGCATACATATAGATAAAGCTAACATGTCATACACATAGCATCTATCATGCATGCATCATGGTATCTTTTTCCTACTGAGATTCTCTCGAATCTCACCCTCCCCTACCAACAATTCAGACAGGAGACGACAAAAGATATGCAAACAATAATGGAGAGTACCGTACGGGGGGATTACAGTAGTGGAACGAAGACGGGAAGTAGTCTCCGCTTCACTGGGATGAGTTTAGACACCCTAGTAGCCTTGTGCGGTTACCTTAATCATAAGTATCATTTACAAACCCCTATGGGGAATTTATGTAATCATGCACTTATTATCAGTATATTCATGTTATTCCTGTGTTGCCCATTGAACCACATATCATCTTCCGCGAATACTCTGAAAAAGGTGAAAATTAGATAAGGGCGTGACAGTGCACGTTTGGAATAGCTTATTTTTGGGCAATAAGTGCTTATAAATCGTGATTCACGGTATATGAAGTAAGCATGTGAGAGGAGTTTTATCTCGACTTACGTAATAAGGACTTATTATCTAAATATAAGTGATACCAAACACAGGCTAAGTTGGGTAATTTTTGGAGCTTGAGTTGGAATCATTTTTAATTGAGCGTTTTGTCCATATTCTTTCCTCCTATTTAGCTTCTACAATTTATTATGTTATCCTTAACATTTATATACGTATCGGTGGTTAAATATGATAAACTTGTAGGAAGCTAAATTGCTTCCATGACTTTTGGTATGGCATCCCGCAAGGTTCATCGCAAATATATATATTATTATGATTGAACTTTAACGGTTTAGATTTTTATTTTATTTCGGTTTTATTTCAGCAGATGTAAAATTTATAGTATTGATGATATTTTAAATGGTACTTTTTCTAAGAAAATAAAATTATTATTGTTAAAAATGAAAACTATAAATCCGCACAAACACATAACATATTATCATACTTTCTTGTGGTTATGTACTTCTATATTTTTATTATTTTTCAATTTTAATCAGCAGCTACCTTTCTCATTTTTTATTTTCCACACAACATGCACTTTTTTCTTATGATATATTTTTTTTATTTTTATATTTTTTAAGTTATCATCTATCCCTACATTGTCCAGGTATCGTACCTTAAAATTGGTAAAACAATAAACATTAAAACCCATTAATTTATATCTTGGCAAATTGGTCCACAAATGTAATAAAATTGGACAAGAAGATTATATTCTCAAAATGGGAGATATGGAGCTTTTATTATCTCCTTTTACTACGAGACATTAACTAAATTGCCAGATCAGTTTTTGAATCATATTTCTATAGATTTGAGCATTTATAACGTTTAATACATAACTGTTATAACTAATAAACATAAGATATGTTGAGATCAAGGTCGCGTAGGGATATATAACGCTTAAACATAACGGTTAATTATGCGCACTGTCATATATTGTGAGGCGGAATTTGCGAAAACATAAAAATAACGGTTATAGCTAATAACTATCATTTATTTAGTGATAAAAATGATAGTTCTTAATAAACAATCGTTATGTAACAATTACAAACGATTTATCTTCTAACATTTATATCAGCGAAGACAAAACATAACGATCTTCAGAAACAATCATTATCTAACTATTTCATAACCCATCGTAACGTTCGGACCTTCAATGTCATAACTCATAACCCTTTATAATCCTATTAGATCTTCATAAGTCATAAGTCATAAGTCATAACCCTTCGTAATTTATTAGACCTTTATTTAAACTCAACTATTCCTTAACCCTTGTGATTCTTACTACTTTTCTTTATTAGCCTCCTCCTTCTCTCCTTCATCATGTTAAGATCCTAAGGAACTCCTCATTCGCCGCCACCGCCGCCACCCCCTCCTCCTCAAGGCTTGTTGATGGCAACAAATGGCTCAAGTACTGAAAATCCTATCCACATCGCCCCCCTGCGCCATAGCCAGAGCCTTCACCCCCTCTGCCAATCCATCTATTGCATCGAATGAGGAGATGACACAAGAGAAAATAGCACTAGGGAATGATCTTGTTGTCATGAAGGAGGTTCGAAAGGCAAATTAAGAAAGGGGAGGAAACTTGTTTTGAGATGGAACAAGAAAGGTCAAATTGTGAAATCTGACAAGTTCACTAGCTACCTCGATCCGGTGTGTGATGAAGTATATGCATGTTGCTTTTGGCCGCCCACCAAATCGAGGTAGTTAGTGAACTTGTCAGATTTCACAATTTGACTTTTCTTGTTCCATCTCAAAGCAAATTTCCTCCCCTCTCTTAATTTGCCTTTCGAACCTCTTTCATGACTCCCCATTGCTCTTATTTCTTGTGCCATCTTGTTATTCAGTGCAATAGATGGATTGGCGGAGGGGGCATTATGGTTAGGATCCTCAATGCAAATACATAACGATTATTAAGTAAAATCCGTCACTTAATAGAAGACCATGCAAATAAATAATGATTATAAGTTAATAATAAATTAAAAAAATTGTCAAATATATAACTGTTATTAAGAATTAACCGTTACCATTTATAAAATATAATGATCTTTAATACTAAAAGACACGATGGCTCAATAATCCACAAAGCCCTCTTTATATAAACATCCGAAAACTAAACTCCACTTCTTTACTTTCATTTCAGCTTCTCAAAGCCAACTTCTATTTCCACAAAACATTATTTCAACATAGTGATTAGTTCTAAACTCTTCAATATGAGAGTTTCTTAACTACTTGGACCTGTCTCTCTCTCTCTCTCTTTCTCTCTCTCTCTATATATATATATATATATAATAGAATAGTACTTCCCACATCAAATAGCCATATAATTTGGATGGATCAAGATTTTCTAGGCTTTGTGGCTAGAATCATACCTTGTGTCTCTTTAGCAATTAAGCTTGTAAAGCAAAGGAAGATGGAGAAAAACAAATATTCTTATAAAAAAGGGCGCAAAGGTTAGGCAAGATAGGGGTATAAGTTTTTGCCCTAGAGTCCTTTGCTTTCTAGGGGTTAATTTCTGTGAGGAGACACAATTATATATAGGTCACCAATTACATTATCACTTATATACATCAACAGTTGCCATTGATTCTCCCCACAAAGACTGTAATGTCTTGATCCATACCAAATTGCATAGTCACTTGATGTGGAAGGTACTGATGTTCTATTATATATAGAGAGGAGACCAACTAACTCAGAAACTCTCACTTGAAGAGTCTTATATCCATATATCATGGTTATTATATAAAAATCGTCATGTATTATAAATGTTCACGGTTCTTATTTATAAACATTATTTATGTACTTAATACATCACGATTGTCTGCGTGAGATCGTTATTAATTTTTATTAATAATCACATTTCTTATATACAAGCCGTTATGTATATTACCGAATATATGATGATTGTAAAATGAGACCATTATGTATCATGCAAGCATTACCATATATTATGATGGTTGTTTACATGTGTTCGTTAATTATTATTACAGTAATGGGCAGATCATGGCCTCACCAACCTCAATACATAATAGGTGTTACATTATAACCGTTATAATAGGTTCGGAATAAATAACGGTTCAGAACCTTAACATATCTACACCAAGATTTTATAACGCCCGCATATATGACGGTTCGGAACCATAATGCATGACGGTTAATAACCGTCATATATCGGGACTTATGTTGTAATGTTAATTTATTAATATATTTAATTTATTACATTTTTTATTATTATTTTTTAAATTTTAATTAATGTGATATAAATCTATATCTTATATAATACTACTTATAGTAACGTTGTTAAAAACCGTTCATTTAGCGACCATTTTTGGAGAAAATAGTTATGTCTATATTAACGTCGTTAGTGTGTTTTGTTTACTTTTGACACCAATAAATATTAATATCCATATTTATAACTCTCTTTTAGCTATTATAATTATTTTATCATAATTATTTATTGCTCTCTTTTATAATTAAATATCAATATTTTATATTCATAAATTATTAGTTGGCCCTTATGATTTAAGGAGTTATCATAATAATAATTTAGCCCATAAATCAAGGAGTTATCATAATAATAATTCAAACTAAAGCTATAAGAAGCTTGATTTCTAAGAAATATAGCTGGCCCCATAATTATAGTAATGCTTGTATATATATATATATATATATTAACGTCATTAATGTATCCCGTTTTGTGTTCTTCATTCTTCATTGTTCGTGGTCTCAATTCTTCATCCCCAATATCATGGTAGGTCACCCTTATGAATTCATTAAAGATCTTGGCGACCGCAAGGATGGACGATGACTGAAAAGATTTCACCTCTTGATGTATGGAATGTTGGCATGATTTTGGATGAGGAGGTTTATGATTCCCTATTTGATTATTGAGTTTTGGGTTTTTCGTGCTCTCTTTATTATGACATTTGTATTCTTCATGCAGGGCCATAGGATTGATCATTGTTGGGTTTGAAGACAAGTGGAGCAACATCAAATACACATCCAGTAGTTTGGGTGTTTTGTAATTTTTTGAGGAGAGAGATATTTTGCAACATTTTACATACTTAGAATTAACGGTAAGGAAAACATTTAGTTGGTAGTAGTACATATTGTGATTGAGTACTTGATTATATATTCATCTGTTTTCCGTTTCATTTATTATTTGGGTCTTTTTTTTCATCCCTCTGAAGTAGAAACACATGCCTCAAGTTCCTTGATGGCGTTGATGTCTACAGAAAAAGTTAAAAATTGATTATGACCTTCTCATAGTTTAGTTGTTAGGATCTTCAACCACTCCTTCAAAGAGAAAGAAGAAAGACGACACTCCATTAGCTGATAATGGGGACGTGGGATTTTCGAATGTATCATTGTAGCAATCTAAGTTTTGAGTATACTTTACTTTTAATTGTGTTCCGCGTTTTCACTTTATATTAGGTTGTACTCATATAGCATGATGTCCACCTTTTAGACATGCCTATTTAAGTCTGATTTTATAATTTTTTGCCACTTATAAATATCCTCTGGTTAGAATATATACAATGAGCTAATCATGTACAAACTAATAATCAACACTGTATTTATTTAATTAAACCATTAAACAATATGTATGCTAAAATCATGACGACCCCTCAATTAGTTTGTGACAATTTTTCATTTTGACTTCGAATTATGATAACTCCTTGGTTCAAAGAGATAACAAAATTTTTACATACATGTTACTTTCTTGAGTAAGATCAGCAATTTAATTTCAAATCACTTAAAATTCTTGACAACCCTAGATTATAATAACTATTTGAGTCTTGGTTTATGGGGATTAAAATTCTTAATCTTTTAAAATCACTCTAATATTTAATTAGAGCCTTGATTATGTTAAATTAAAGGAATGCTATAATGCCAATGAAATCTACCTATAAAAATAAGAAGCGACAAAACCCAAAATACCGGCTCACAGATGCTGAGGTGGATTTTTACTTGCTAAGTGTAACATTTGCGATTTGAGCCCCTTATAAACCATGCTCACTTTGAATTATAGTGATTCTTTGATCCTTGATTTATGGGGGTATAAACTTTTATCTATTATATTTGTGGCTAAAATCCCCATTTAAATATATTTCCCGAGGAAATAAACATTTAAGATTGAATCACTGATTTAATTAATTTGGTGATTTCATTGATAAATAAAAGTAATGAGGAGAAGTTAAAAAGGATCATATTTATAATATTAAATTGTATGTTGATTTAATCTAACAGATTCTTTCTTACAAATTAAGCATAAAAAAAGATTCGTAGATGATTAGGTGGATTTATAATAACTCTCTAATCCTTGATTTGTTGGGACTAAAACCTTTTTCTATTATATTTTATTGGAAAAATACACATTTGAAATTTTTTTGTCAAATACATATTTATGATTTAATGCAGAACTGGATTAAGAAATAATAGTGCTACGTAGATCTCGAAAAAGATCCTATTGATAATATTAAATTGTTTGTTAAATTAATCAAAAAGATAAATTTTTCCAAATTAGGCCAAAAAATCAGAGATTCTGAGTTGAATAACAAAAGGGATATTAATTATGAGATGAGAGGATTTTATAATCACAGCTGTTAATTGATAAGCTAAACTAAATTAAACTCAGGGAGAGAAAAATATTTTGACCAATTATTTTTTGAGTGGAATCAACATTTTAATTTTAAATCCCTTAGAAATTTTGATAACTCTGAATTATAGTAACTCATTCACCTTGATTTAAGAGAATAAAAACTTTTGTATATTAGAATTTTTTGGTCAAATACACATTTAGATATATTTTTTTCCATAAGATACACATTTAAGTTTAAACAGATGATTATAGAATAATTACATGATTTATTATGATTACAAATAAATATTTCTTATTGTGCATATATAATAAAAAATTTGCCCACCCATAAAAACTAAATTATATAATAAATACTCCCTCCGGTCCTAATTATAAGACAAAGTTGACTTTTTTGGAGAAATTAAGGAAGCCGATTAAATTACTTTAAAGTGTTTATATTTTTAGTATCTTTATATTATATATTAGTTTATTAGTTAAATTAATTAATTTGGAGAAAAAAATAAAAATATAAATACTCTAAAGTAATTTAATAAGCTTCCTTAATTTCTCTAAAAAAGTCAACTTTATCTTATAATTAGGATCGGAGGGAGTAGTACATAAAAAATGATTTAAATCAATAAATTATCCTTTTATGCTTGCAAAAGCTTCTGAAGTTCAAGATGCTATATAAGAATTTTCTCATGAAACGCATGGATAGTAATACTTGTTAATTGTAAAAACATGATCGCATAAGTTACAATAACATTTATAATCTTGAAAAATTATTAAAAATAAATAATAATTATAAGGACATAGCAAATATAAGAGTATATATTTTACACTGCATGCCGTGAAACAAAAATCCTTTTCTTACACTGACGTCGAACGAATCATATGTTATCAAAGTACCAATGATGTTGCTTTCAAAGTCATATATTTAGCTTGTTTTTATAAAAAATTTTAAAAAATCATGCTTTGATTGAAAATCTAAATTTTAAAAAATAAATTTTTTTGACGAAAGGGAATATAAAGTGCATGAATATACTTATTCCTAAGATACCCATATGATTATGTGAGCAAAGAACCGTCAATAGTTAAGCTTTAACCTTTAAATAATGAAACAAGTCCAAATCTTTGAAAAATGCAAATAAAATAATAATAATAAAGCCACGCACCAACAAACAAATGGCTCAAATGAACAGAAAAAAGGCAAAGAAGAAGAGTTGAAATGAAATTTTGAAGATCTAATGATGTACGGGAAAAAGCAAGTTGCAGGACATAGCTTATGACTGGACTTTAAAAAGGACATGAAAAAGATATACACACACACACGCACTTCCTTTAATCCTACTAAATATAACAGTTAATATAACAGCTATTTGGTATTTTTTAATGGTTAAGAAAGTTAATTAACTTTTTTAAAATATTTATAGTTTTATCTTTTTTTTTAAAACTAATTTGTCTCATTTTTATAAATTGATAAATATTTTAATGATGTATAATATATGATATTGTTATTTTATATAATATATAATATAATTAGGACGGATTATAAATATACTACATATATATATATATATATATATATATATATAAACAAAGATACCCAATTCCCAGGGGAAGAAGTTTGGCACCACGTGGTGTGTGGCCAGTTCGCCTTTTTTGAGGGCCTGACTCGGAGGCAGGCGCACTCATGATCCCAACACTTCCAAGCACCAACACCAATCACGAGAATCACCAAGCAAGCTCTCAACAGAATCTCTGTTCTCCGGCTGCTTCCGCTGGCTGACGGACCTCCAGAGGAATGGCCGACTCCAACTCTGACGACCGGCTACCTCCGGGTTGGACTGTGGAAGTGAAAGTGAGGAAGAACGGTAGAAGAGACAAGGTAATTGAAGTTCGCCGGCTTGCTCTTTTGTTATGAGTGTATATCTTTAGAGTGTGAGATCTCTTACCTTTGGTTGCTATGAGCTTGTTCTGTTTTACCGGAGTGAGATCTGTAATTTCGTTGCCTCAAAGTAGACAACATTTGAGGAATTGGGATGTTTTTCTTTTTCATGTTTTGTTCAAGGGTATATTATGGCAGCGAGCTAGGTTTTGGTTAGTTTTTCCAGAAATTTTCAAAACAGAGCCTTGATTTTTAAAATATGAGTGGCTTACAGTTCGTATGTTCTTTGGAAAACAAATTTCTATGTTGCTTACATTTTGGTTAAATCTGTTATTTGCATGTTCTCTAAGGACATTTTGTACCTTGTTTGTTGTAATTATATCGCCTCAATTGAAGTTTTTAAATCAATATGGGCTTTGGCTCTTCTTTCTCTGTGATTACAGAGTCAGAGGAAAGCAATATAGGGAGAGTATTACAGGTCCTCTCTTCTCTGACTATTGTTGTTAAGAACCTGTGAAAGGGTTTTGAATATTTGTGAACTAGTTTTGAAAGTTTATGAAATATACAATCTATTAGGGTGAGATGTATTTCACTTAAGTACTGGATGCCCTTTTTAAGAAACATTATTGAAAATGCCATATCATATTTGCTCCCATTTTAACATGTTTCCCAGTTATTGATGGCTAAACAAGTATTAAGTAAACAAGCTTTTATCTTTTTTTTTTGTCTCTAGCCATTGCTTTACAGTTTGCTATATTTTAATAATTAACTGAGCCAGAAGGACATTGAGGCATGGAAACTCTAAATGACCATTTTCAAAGATGGTTCAACTTAAATCTTATGAAATTTGTACTTATTGCAGTTTTACTGTCCTCCTTCAAGTGGACTTAAATTCAATTCCATGGTAGAGGTTTCTCGTTATCTTGACAAAGTTCAGAACAGTCAAGTCAGCGTCACTAACATTTCAGAAAATGTTTGTCGACAAATCCTCTTTTGATGATCATACATTGTCTATGTTGCACATCTATCTCGTCCTATCAACTAATGTGAGAAAACTTTGCTTCTTTAAGCAATCTAGGTTGTAATTGAGAACGGTGTTGCAAAAGGTTTACCAGAAGGATGGATCAAAAAGACCAGAGTCACAAAAAAGAGTTCTACAATAAGAAGAGATTCGGTAAACATTACCATATCACCTTCTATCGTATAAAAATGCTTCCCAATTAGATTTCATGTAAGCTTCTTCAATATTTTGTATGTTACCCTCTGAAATTTTGCCTATTGTGATTCATTACCATGTCTTTCGAGCTCTTAAAATTTGAAGTTATATCTTTTATTTTGAGCTGTTAATTTGTCTTGATGACTAATTCACTTCAAATTATTTGCTCAATCTGCAGTACTACATTGATCCTGTGAGTGGGTATGTATTCCGATCTATAAAAGATGCTGTTCGCTATATTGAATCTGGGGAGATAGGAAGGAATGCATTCAAACCAAAAGATAAAGGCAGCAGAGATATAGAAATGAAAGATGACATTTTCTCTGTAAGGGCGGCTATTGTTTGAGTTCTTGCGGTTTATACGCTTACTCAATCTCTTAAGACAAACCTTAACTCCCATCTATTCATCATTTTGCTTTCCTGGTGTGTCAACATGCTCTCAACTAGCCATGTCTAAATTGGAAAAGGGAAAATTTAATAGCCCAGCTCTGGCGAACAAGATGTTAAATGGACTATAGCTGGAACTGCTATTTGATTAACTTTGTTTTCTTTTCATTTCGGATTTTCTTCTGTTTTTCCTTTCCATAGATGAGTTTATAACCAAGTGTTAACAGGACAGGTTTAATAGAGTGCATTGCTACGTCCTGACAACATGAAAGAATCCCACAGATATTAATGGACATCTTACAACATCAAACAATCTGACATTTGCAGAGTGATTGAAATCCTTTGTTTGCTTAATGTGATCGCACCACCAAGCTTTCTAGTTTGACAATTCTATTTATCCTTTTCAGTCAGCGGGTGTAGCCAAGAAACCAAAATTATCAGTTGGCAGAGTGACTCGACGCACTGTTATGGGTCAGGGCACAAATTTGGACAGGATGGTTAATGACCAACAGACTCCAAAAACTGCATGTACAGGAGAATCTATGCCTCTGTCTGAACATAATTCTCGTCAGTGTAAAGCTCTGACTTTTATGTTCCCTTTCTTCCTTTTTCCTTTTCTGAAGTAAACAACTCTGATTCATGCTTGCTCACTGTATATGCAAACTCACCTGTGTACTTTTCTGGTTATGCATGAATTTTGGTTTTATTAAGTCACAAAGACATTGCATTTAATGTGCTTTGGTTACATGTGATGATACAGGTGCAATGAGCTTTGAATTGACCAGCTTAGTTCCATCACATGCTGAATGTTCAGATGAAAAAGAAGGGGAGGTTGGTTTAGGTGAAAGTAATTTAAGTCCCAGTTGTGCAGATGCAGTTGTCCCAGAAAAGCAACTTCCAGAAAGTTTACAGACAAAACACACAACTGAAAAGGTTCAAAAAGGCCAGGGCAAATCCAAGCGCAAGAAAGCGATTAACTTGCCTCGCCGTGCTTCAAAACGTCTTGCTGGAATTCAGGTTGACCCTGTTCCAGAACTTATAACAAGGCGCCGAAATGCAGCTAAAAATTCTAGTGAAGTAGCGTTGACAAATGAGGATAAATCTTCAGGGAGTTTTCCTGATGAAGAAACAAAACAGCTTATTGAACATGCGAATGGAGCAGAAACCAAGCGTAAACCTCAAAGTTTGACGAACACAAAGGAGTCACCTAAGTTGAATCAGAGTAAGCATTTATGTGCTTACTCTGGGGAACCCTATGGGAATTTTTGTGCTCCAGAAAAGCTTCCTGAGAAGACTATAGAAGAGCCAAAAAGAGAAAAAGATCAAGAATGCTATTCATTTTTGCCTCTGGGGAATACAGTTACAGTGGAGCAAGTAAAAGACCCAGAGGGCGGTGCAAAGTTTGACTACTCTATTGACTTGCCCCTTGGAGAACTATTATCAGACCCATGTATTGCATTTGCAATACAAACTCTTACTGAAGGAACATTTGAAACCTCCAAGAACACACAGATATCATCTGAATTAAGCGATAGCAAGCATTCTGAAACTTCAGCTTCTGTTAAAGGGGACGACAGGAATATCAAAGGGCAGAATTTGAGTGACTGGAAGCAAGGAAGCAATGTGTCTTCACCACCAAAAGACCTTGTTGCACATGCTGGCAGTACTTCTGAATCACCATTTGGCATTTCATGGATGGACCCATGCATAGAATTTGCAGTAAAAACTCTCACTGGCAATATCCCAATGGAATATGATCCGAATATTGAGAATTGCCTTCAGCAGCAGCTTGACACTTCAAATAACCAGGGACTCAGTGAGGTTGCCTTGTCAGATGGTAGCTTAAATAGTCTGTACCCGACCGACTATTATTGCAGCCAATACCTTGGAACACAGAATCCTGTATTTAAACAGCAGCCGTTTCTGGACCCGGCATTACCCAATGCTGGAAGTGTCAGCATGGGGAATTCTGCCGGAGCCAGACTGCACCAATATGGTGGCGAAGATAGAAGGAATGGGTGCCAGAGATGAACAATCAGCTTGTAGCTGTACTAACCTAAGCTTGTACAGTTAGGAAATATTTTGTAAAATAGATAACCAACCAAACCTTTAACCTCCTTTTGGTTGTTTTTTGAGCATGTTATCCCCGTATCTGTTGTTGTGTAAGTTGTAGTTGTAGGAGTTCTGAACAAGTTTTCTTGTTGGCTTGACAGTAAAGCGGGTGTTTAACCTTTTCATTCCCTTTCTGCACTGAATTACCGTTCTTGCTTTGCCTGGCATTGTCCTTCCCTTCAACTCTTGATACACTAATTTGCATATAGTTTACTGTTAAAATATCAAATGTTTTAGTTTGTTCTGAGGATTATTGCAGGGTTAAGGAAGAAATTGCAAGTACAAATGATTCTGTACCTGTTGTTTTCATATGCGGTGGTATTGTGGTCTTTTCTTCTCCAATGGCAGCGCCGAGAAAAGCAATAATGTAGCAAGTGAGGTTTGGTTCCTAAAGGTATTGATCTTATTGGCATTATTCTGCATCATTGTTATTCAGTGTAGGGCGTCCGTGAAATATCACTGAAGATAAGGGCCAAACTAAGGAGACGATGGATGATAAGCTGCCTTGAAGTTCTGTAAACAAATTGGAGGCTATATATGGTTTCTGTTGTCACATGAAATATTGTTGTGAAATTACAAATGTCTCCGGATGCATGAAAAGGAGTGTCTTTGTTTAATGAAATAAAGAGTCCAAAATTTAATAGTTCATCCACATCTCATGAGATAAGATTCACTTTACTATCCGGTATTTCATTTAAGTCAGACAAAATGCTGTTTTAGCTTTAAATGAGAAAAAAATTGATCCAGGACATAAGGTTCAAAAATGAACTTTTGATGCTAGCAAGAGAATATATATATTTTTCTTAATTGGAGAAGTTAATTATATAATCAAAAAATTTTGATAATTTAAACTCAATAAAATAAAAATTAATTATATATTATGAAAAATAATTTACATTTAAAAACTTTTTTTAAAGAAAGATCAAATCTTTTAAATTGAATTTAAATAATACCAACTATCAGCCCTAATGTCGCTGATACTAGGTTAGTCTTACATGGGGATTGGTAGGCTTTATGGATGAACTTGGTTACCCCATTGAGCAATCAGAACCGTTCATATCTAATCTGGATAGTCCATTTTAAAATAATGATTTTCTAAATAAAAAATTATTTTTTGAAAAAATAATAGTTAAGATATTGTCTTTATTTTATAATCCATACCCATTAAAATAACTTATTAAAAAAATATAGACTTTCTTAAAAAATGAATCTGGACTGTTAAAATCATATATAAACGGTTAAGATCTGATTAACTCTCCTTGTTAAATAGTTGTCTAGCATTGAAACCAGGTTTACACAGCTTTGCAGATTACCTTGCGAAACATCGTATGGAATGTTCATTTTGTATCATTCATCGTTCTCCATTTGTTGGACAAGATGTGGATGTTGATGAGGATGAATATTAGGTTAGTCTCACATAGGGATTGGCACTTGGTAGGCTTTATTGGCACATTGCTTTAGAGAAAATCTTCCTATATATAGCATATATTGCCTCGCGAAAATTTCCCATGGAATATTCTTTTTATATCATTGATCAATCTCTGTACTAGAGGTGGTGGATCTTGACGAGGTTGAATAAACTTTTGTACCGTTTAATGCTTGAATTGCAACAAAATCTGGTATTCATTGAAAAATGTACTACTCCCTTCAGTCTTAAAAGTAAGACTTAGTTGATTTTTTTAGGAGATGTTAAGAAAATTAAATAAGTTACTTAATTTTTTTTGTTATCTAAATAAGTTATTTAATCATATCATATGTTGTGTATGATTAAATTATATACCAATTTATAAATCAAACAAGTTGTTTGAAGAAAAACGATAAATATAAATAATTTAAAGTAATTTAATTAACTTCCTTAATCTTCTAAAAAAAAATTAACTGGGTTTTATATTTAGGTGGTAGCGTACACTATCAATCAAGCTGAACCAAACTAGATTAATTGGGTATGAATCAAATACCAAGCCCGCAAAAAATATATTTTAAAAAATCTCAATAGGATAGACTAAGAAAGACCCAAAAGTGAGATACTTTTATGACGAAGGCGAATGAAGAAACCTCAATTCTTGCGACGAACAAATGGAGGCGTCGTCATGTTAACCTTCCCTCTGCTGCTTTCATCGCTGTCACTCCAACCCATCCCTTTCATCCGCGTCACCCCATGGTAGCTCTCCGATCGCCCGATGGCCGCATGATTCATCAGAATATACCTCCGCAGCTCCTCCGGCAACCGTAGCGTATACCTCTCATGGTCGCTCGACGGCGTCGCTTCAGGCTGTTCCACCATCGAATGTCCCGTCGAGTTGGATCTCTGAAGCCTCTCGTACATTCCCCATCTCGTTCTCCGATTCCGACCTGACTTAGCTCTGCAGTCTTCCTCCATGTTGTTTGCTGCGTTGCTGCTGCTCGCACCGCCGTCGTTTGGCACCTGCGCTGCTGGGTGGTTCTGCACTTCACTTCTCATGCTTCTGCCTGAATTTTCATATCCATCAACATTTACGTAAATCGATTTTACTTTTCATTTCTTTGAATGAAAGACATTCTTCTCAACGAAATTAGTTGACGTCAAGTTTTTTTTTTTTTTTTTATTAATTGACAAGGGTTTTCTTTTAGAGGCTTACTGCTTGTCTTTGCTCAAGTCTCCTTACATATTCCGTTCGGTTTATAATATAAGTTATTTTTAAAAAAAATGACTTAGACTATAATATAATTTATCTAAAAATTAATTAATATTTATTTATTTTATTCTTGTAACTAATGCTGAAATATGGTTCTTTGTAGTTTTCTATTCCCTTTAATACCTTATTTAATATTGATAAAATTGAAATTTTCTTTTAATTTATGATAAATTTAATGAATTAACGGATATTTCTTGATTTCAATGAATTAGTTAAAGTAATTTATACTATAAATAAAAAAAGTAGTTATTTTAAGCCCCATATAATTACTTCTTAAAAGTTAAAATAAACCAGAGTATAAAGATATATAAAGTGAACTTGGTTGAAGTGGTAAGAGAGGGCTGTAAAGTCACTAATTGGGAAACGCGAAAAGCTTTTACACTTCATTTAGTCGGGGAAAACCCTTGACAAAATAAAAAAATTCTTAAACTAAGCCGAAAAAAGTCTATTGAACGAGTAAACCTAAATCTTGAGATATTTAAATTAAGGCCTTAAGCATTTTAATAGTCTTGTGGTAAACGTGGAGCCATAAGCACACGTTTTTTTCATAGCTGGTACGTGTTCTTCTACTAAAAAATTGTTCATAAAAAAGATTATCACAATTTACGAAATTACCTCCACTTTCTTCGTTCAGTTCATCAGCGTTCAACTGAGTCGGCATTCGGATGGCGATTTCGCCGGAATCTTGATTCAGATTTGCGCGACAAAGGGGACAAGTATCATGAGAAGCTAACCAGGCCTCGATACACTCCGGGTGAAACACGTGATTGCATTTTGGTATCAACCGGAGAGTGTCGTGGTCTTCGAATTCGTTCAAGCACACTGCGCATTCGAGCTCTCCTTTTCCGATTTTGTGGTTTTTGATGGTGGAATACACGAGGATTGGGAATGTGTCCAGGATTTTCCGGTCGATTCCTCGAGTGCAAGAACACCGCCAACTTACGCCGTCGGCCAAATCGTGCCGTCTGGCGAAAATTACAGCGCTCCAGTAATTGAGGTATGCCGAAAAGAAGGTGATGAAGAGGACAGCGCATACGACGGCTGTGGCCTTGAGAAAAATCGCGATGTCGACCTCGGGAGTCATCGACGACGGCGAGGGTGCAGTAGCTGGGTGTGGAACGGCGCCGCCGGAGACATACGTCGTCGCTAGGAGAAGGAAGAGTAGGCTGAAGTGACATCGTCTGGTTTCTATCATTTGGATTCAAAAGTTCTCAAAGTGATCTGCGTCGTTTGAACCGATCTTTTAGTTGTTAAAGCAATTAGGTATACAAAAGAATTTCTTGGAGAAGACGGCTCTGATTTTATGAACACTAATTTGGTGAATTTATTTCTTCTGTGAATGGGAGACCAAGCAGTTTTATTTATATTTTTGTTTTCATTAATCATTAATTTGGGAAATAAATAAGCAAATTACTATATTTGACCTTTAATTCGGAAATTCTAAATTGATACTAAATACTAAAATCGTAGTTATTTATGTTATAAATATTATTGTTTTGATTTGGTAAAAAAGTTATCATAAATAGTTGCAGTTTAATTATTTATTCAACGAGTGGTTGGGAAATACCCAAACCGTGATTTCAGAAACTATTTTTCGTAAGTCAAGATAAAACTTTTCTCATATATTTATGCTATTCTCTAAAGCTAATTCAATTAATTTTTGTTTAAATATTATTTTTCAAAAGAATGTTTTTGAATGCTATATTTTTTATCGATGAAAATTATTTTCATATTTTTCATAATTTAAAAGAAAATTAGACAGAGGCTACAATTAAAACGTTCAAGAGAAAAGGCTAACTAACAACATTCAGCTCATTACAAAAAATCAACAAAGAGAAAATAGTACTACTAGTGTTTATAGAATAACAGCTCGTTTTTAAGATTTTAATGTAATATAATGTACGAGAACACTATTTTTTTGTACAGCTGGATCCATATCACTTCATGCTTCTCAAGGTTTATTTACTTCGAAATAAAATTCAATGGATTTGTGCATCCGCTTGTTACTTTGATTCGTGAAAGAGACCAAAACCAACTAAGTATTCAATTTAATGAATTTGTTTCCAAATAAAAACAAGCATATACTCCCTCCTGTCCTAATTATAAGATAAAGTTGACTTTTTTGAAGAAATTAAGAAAGCCAATTAAATTATTTTTGAGTATTTATATTTTTATTTTTTTCTCCAAACTAATTAATTTGACTAATAAACTAATATATAATTTAAGGATACTAAAAATATAAATACTCTAAAGTAATTTAATTGGCTTCCTTAATTTTTCCAAAAAGTTAACTTTATCTTATAATTAAGACCGGAGGGAATAGTATTTAGCATGGATGTTCAATGTTTATCTTTATATCTGAGTTGTTTTTTCGAGTAACGGCAAAAGGAAGAGTTGTTTTTTAAATGTGTATGTCATTATCAACTTATGCGGATACAAGTGATAGTTTTAGTTCCTTGAGTAAAATACTAGGGTTAAAAGGAATATATAGTTTGAATTACTGATTTGAGACGTGAGATTACTCTTACTGAGTGTGTGACAATTACCCAAACTTATATTTCCGTAAACTGGGACAAAACTTCTCTTACACATTTACTTTATGAATCGTAAAAGTTATTCTCAAAAGCTAATTCAAAAACACACTTAGTATGTGTTTGGTATCACTTATTTTTGGACAATAAGTCCTTATTACGCAAGCCAAGATAAAATTCTTCTCACATATTTACCTCGTATACCGTGAATCATGATTTATAAGCATTTATTACCCAAAAATAAATTATTCCAAACGAACACTTAATCTCAACGATCCTTAAATTCAAGTCCCAAAAATTTCTCATAAGTAAAACAAAACCTAAAATTTACTTTTACGTGTCTCTATGCTTCCCTTCTGATCCTAAATATAAGTTTTAACTATCTTAATGGAGCTTATTCTTTTTATAAATTACACTTTATACTTATATGAATTTAATTCACTTTATTTCATTTTACTGCAAATTAGTAACATACCTCTCTCTCATCTATTTTTTTTCCCACATTCTGTTTCATCGAATTATCTTTTTTCCCATTTATTCTCTTTCACAGTCACCCCCTCATATACAAAGGGTATATTTGAAAAAGAATTACATTTCCTGCTTATTTATTGCTTTTAATCAATTTTAACCAATTTTGATTTTTTATTTCTATGTAATTCGGTTAATCGTAACTTATACATTTGAGTACATTAAAAGTTGAGAATGAACCCTTGAGGATGGAATCAAGACGTGCGGGCCAAGGAAATTGAGTGAAGAAAAGCGTTTCATGTGTTGGAGTAGGTAGAAAGATTTAAGTTGAATCCAAGCTTGGCACTAGACTGTTCATGCCAGGTTAGGGATAAGTATGTCCCATGCTCCCAATATTGTTGTATTTTCATTCTGTCTCAATATTGCGGCATTTACAATATACTAAAATATTATAAATTATTAAAACTAAGGGTATTATAAAAAAATCAAAACACATTTTTTTAACAAATAACTAACTTATTTAATTTCTTTAGGATGTGTTTGGTTCAGCTTATTGGGCAGAAATAAGCCCGTTTTTGGGCAATAAGCCCAAATAAAAACGTGTTGCGTTTTTGCAGTATTTGATTCAGCTTATTTTAGTTGCATCACGGGTAGAGTAAGTTACTTATTAAATAAGCTACTCACTAGCTTTTCTATTAAGTCACTTATTACGTAAGTCGAGATAAAACTCCTCTCACATACTTACCTCGTATATCGTAAATCACGATTTATAAGCACTTATTGTCTAAAAATAAATGTGTGTTTGTGTGAGCGTTTTACACAGTAAAAACGCACTTATTACGCAAGCCGAGAAAAAACTCCTCTCACATACTTACTTCGTATACCGTGAATCACGAATTATAAGTACGTTTTGGACAAAAATAAGCCATTCCAAACACGCACAATCGCTCATCCAAACATAAATCACATTACAAAAACTGACTTTTCTATTAAGTCATTTTTAATAAGTCAGAATCATAATAAGTCATTTTTCTTACCGCTATCCCAAACACACAATGTGTGTGAATCACACATTGAGGATAGGAACAAGTAAATCCTTAAATTAATTCATTTGTTTTAAATAAATGAAAATACTTTCACGCAATCCTTAATAAAAAACAATACACTTCCAGTTCTTAATATAAGTCATTTTTTATAAGTTGATCTTGATTTAAAATATAAGACATAATTTTCATATTTGTCAATCTTTTCCTAATTTATTCCTATTAGTGCTCATTCAACAATAATAAAAAAGGAGGGGAAATGAGAGAATTAACGAAGATATCTAGAGTATTTTAAAAAATAATTGTCATATTAACTAACTTAACTAATATCCTTAATTTATTCAAATTAAATAAATATATCTTATATTAAAGAAGGAGTATAAACATATAATAGCGAAACACCCCCCAACCACAAGCTAACTGACAAGAACAGGAAAACAAGCTGAACTAACGTTGTCATCCAAAATGGTAACTTTGTTGAATTTTTGTCACCGTCAACCAATACATAGACCAACCGGTCCGGCATGATGTACACGCCTGATAAAGGGCAGTTGTGTGTCGAATCACTTCACAGAGTACTCTTCGGAAGAAATCATATCAGACATATTTATAATTAATTGATTTTTCTAATCACTAAACAAATTTCACATCAACCAAAGACTGCGGAGTTCACATTCCGAGGTAGAATTTCTGAAGCAGAAAGTCCTCCATCTCAAGGACTCAAAATTGATTTTGCCAGTCCCTGATGAAGCTTCTACTGAATTACAATTTCAACAATGGTATGAAATTTCAAGATATGGGTGATCTGCAATCAGAAGCTGTTTTGCTTTTCTTTCCTTTTTCTTCCCCCAACGATTGAGTCATTTACATACCAATTTTGGATTTAGAAAAGATAGGGAAAATTAATTAGGAGGTCCTTATAATTTACCTCAGTTTTGAATCAGATCCTCAAGGTTTTTTTTTATTGGATCCTTTAACTTTCTACTGTTAGTCCCTGCAGTTAAATAAGGACAAACACTGTTAAAATTTCCGTGAGAGAGTGAAGGAGCATCGCAAACGAAGTAAGAAGGTAATCATGGAGATGTTGGAAGGAACAGTGAAGTGAGGCAGAGAATGGTGGGGAAGAAGGAGAAGTTAACGGAAATTTTAACGGTATTTGTCCTTATTTAAGTACAGGGACTAATGGATCTAACAGTAGAAAGTTAAAGGATCCAGCAAAAAGAAGAAGAAAAAACTTGAGGACCTGATTCAAAACTGAGGTAAACTATTAAGGACCTCCAAATTAAAGGAATGGTTAAACAGCTAAATTTCACTTTGAGATCCTCCTAAGCAGGGCCTGAACCCATAGCACCAGCGCGAACTCTCAACATTTCAGTCCTCTTACTTCTCTCCATCACTTCCACCAACCACTCTACACTTTCCTTTATCCCCATTCTGCAATATTTCAAAACAAAACCCATTTATATAACTTCAATGCTTCATTATTATCACATGAGCGCGCACAAACATTAGTTTGTTATGTAATGGATCATTACTAACCAGATGCATTGGAAAATAAACTTCCTACTTACCCATCAAGGCCAGACACAGCTTCAAACATGTAAACTCTTTCATCCAGCTTCTTTAGATCTAGGTAACGACCAAGTTCTTCAGCTGAAACTGCTTCAGGAAGATCCTACAAATACAGTAATGTGAATAAGGCAGTTCCCACTGAGTGCATACATACACAGAGAGGACAATGGCAATAGCCTGTCAATAAGGAAGGACGAGGAAGAAGATCAAAAGAGATCTTAAGATGCTGCAGTAAAGGAAAGATAAAAATGAGAAACAAAGCAGTCACCAAATTCTGCCCTTTTGAAAACCCTAAAAAAAAAAAATCCTGCACTCCTAAAGTGCCTGTTGCCTGTATAAGCACTGGCGCCTCAAAGTTTATGGCAATTCATCTATGGCAACAAAAAACACTAGACCGTATCATGTATCAAAAAACACTGGCGCCTCGTGATATTTGATGGTCATTATCCAATAAACAGTATATCAAACCAAGGAATTTGCTTATGACATGTTATAGCTTATATGGTTATATTGGACTGCAAGATGAAATAATTACTCTCACCTGTTTGTTTGCTAATATTAAAAGAGGCGCTCCTTGTAAATCCTCATGCCGAAGTACCTTTTCTGATATACAAAAAGTCATTATATCATCAATGTGTTTTTACCCCCTAACAGATTCAGTATGATTGCAATTGCCAGCAAACACCTTATAGACTTAGAGTACTGTGAATTTATAAACTATAATATAAAGATCAACTTTACTAACCAAGTGCAGACTTTGAATCTTCAAAGCGCGAGGGACATGCAGCATCTATAACAAATATCACGGCATGTGCTTCTTCATAATATTTCTCCCATATTGATCGGAGTCCAGGCTGATAGAAACCTTGCATCAGTATCTTATAACCCAAAATAAAGGAGAAGGGACAGAATAAAATAACTTTCAAAAGAGGAAAAAACTATTAAAAAAAATTCAACCTCTTCAACTTAGCCACATCACAACTTTTTTAAAGCATTCACTTCAGTAACCTTTAACTACATAATGGCAACAGATTTCCTAAAAACATTTGCTTGGTTTTCCCGTAATTCTGTTTTAGTCTATCAAACAAGCATCGAAAGCACATACCTAGAATCATGTGAGTCACTAAAAGTATCAAATCCATAGAAAGAAAGAATTTTAACAAAGAGACAGCACTAGAGTCTTTGACAACTCATAAAGCCATAATAAAAAAAATATAATTACATCGTAAACTAAAGTGGATATTTCATCTAAAAGCACTAAGAATACATTTGCCACTTTGATGCACATACCTGGCCACCCAGGTCCCAGAATACAAGTTTTGTATTCGATACTTCTATTCGACCAATGTTTAGTCCAACAGTCGGGACAATTCGATCAGGAGGAAGTCCTTCTATGTTTGAGTACGTTGATTTCAACTTCTCCAATAAAGTCTACAATGAATAGTACCACAGTTCAGAACAATGGAAAAAAGTTTTAGAATTTGAAAATACAACAACAGAAGGCTGCATTACCGTTTTCCCAGCCTTGTCAATTCCAAGAATAAGCACGTGAAACTCTATCTTACTGAACATATACTTCCAAAGTCCATAAAACAATGTAAACATTGCTTATTGTATAAGCTTGCTTTGTATATTATCTCTGATACTCTCAACCTTCAAGAATACAAGAATATGAAGCTCATTTCATCTTACACGATAGCTCCTCTGATCTGATCAACAGTTAGCTATCTTGAATACAAAACTAAAACGTTCAGCTTTCTTGTTCAAGCCAAGGTTGTAAGACACAGATGAATGAAAATAAAGGGGAAAGTCTGCTTGAGCAAGCTTAGGCAGTTAACAGGCGGTTATTCAGTTCATCCTCAATTAATTATGAATAACCCCTTTAATTTAAGTGTCATATTAGCAAATTCATATGCACAACTTGATAATGCACCAACAATTAGATTCAATTTTACCACAAAAAAGTATATTATTTGCAATCAAACGATAACACTCTGCAGATAGTTGATCAAGGATGCTATACTTGATCTTAGTGACAAACCATGCACAATTTGAATCCTACATTCATTATACGGATAGCCGGGCTCATATAGTCATGCTAAGGTAGATATTCTGATCAAATAAACCTAAATTCAACAAATTTTAAATCGAATTGAACCACAGAGAATCACAGAAACAGATCTAAGAGCAAAGTAAGTGAAAAGATCCTCTGATCGCGAGTCAATTTCATGAGAACAATGGAAGAGCTTCGCACCCACACCAAAAGTATATAATTTAAAAAGTAAACCATTTGCTTTTGAACAACGAAAACCAAACTTGGCATAGATAGCCCAAACGAGAAATCATGCATAATCAAGAAATGATAGATGATTGACATACGCAGTCTAGTCTGCAAAAACAAAATCTAAAATTATAATACAACAGCACCGAGACTAACGAAAGTTATTGAATTGAGAGAGAAAAATAGCAGATTCATACCTACAAGTCTGACTTCCTCTGTTTCCGATCTTCGGCTAAACTGGATTTGATCCCACCACAGACAGTCTCAGGTCTTCGTGAACTCGCCGTGTTATGAGGCCTTTGCGATTTCCATTTAGAATGCCTATACTGCCCTCTTGTGATTGTGACAATTACAAGTGTCCGAATCCAGCATCATTTTGAGCAAAAAAAAAAACAAAATTCAGCATCATCCAAAACGTATCTATACTGCCCTCTTGTGATTGTGACAATTACAAGTATGGGGTGTTTAAACTTTAAAGTGGCCAGCCTCTCCTGGTTGTGGGATATTTTATTTCAGGAATTTTTTGTCCCGGTCGGGATTGGGATCGAGATCTTAAAAAGTTGAGATCGGGATCACACCTTGTGATCATAGGAATTCTCGATCCCTGTTTTTTTTTTTTTCTTAAAAAATAAGTTATTCTTTTATATTTGTATTTTTTACCCTATAAATTAAGTTATCATTTGATAAAATGTATATCACATATTTAGTTAGAGTTAAATCGTATATATCGTGATACTAATCCTAACTATATAATATATAAAGATAATAACAAAAATGATAAATGTGATGATAATAATAATAATAATATATTATTCTTCAATTCTAGCTTAATTTTTAGGATTTTTATGACCTTATTAGGTGTTAAATAATCACTTCAAACACTAAATTATAAAAAATTTAACTAATATAATTATATTATTGAAACCGGGAATTCCCAGTTCCGGCTACCACCCGGGACGGGAACTGGGAATGGCCCGGGATTTGAGCACCCCTAATTACAAGTGTCCGAATTCAGCAACATTTTGAGCAAAAAAAAAAAAAAAAGAAAGAAATTCAGCATCATCCAAAACGCATCGTTTCAGAAAGAATAAGGAATCGTGACCGTTTGTTTCGATTTCAGATTAGCTGTTCGATCCATGGAATTTTTTTTTTATAGTAAATGATATTCTACAAACACATCAGAAGCTATCCTCCTGAGTCAACATGCAATCTCATCTTGTTTACACCATTAACTAAAAAGTTGGTAATAACATCAGAGGGCGAATCTGTGATATGAAGATTAATCGTCATCTTCCAAACTTCTTTTGCCATAGAGTCTGCAACTGTATTAACATCCCGAGTGCAATATGAAATTTCCACTTCCCAATCTCTATCCAGCAACGTTTGAACCTCCACAATAAGCTGAAAATCAGGGTGTTCCCGAGATACATTGCCCTGAATTAGATCAATTACTTCACTACAATCAGACTCAATCATAATTTGTTTGTATCCTCTATCCCATGCAAATTTAAGTTCCCACAAAACACCCCAAGCTTCCGCAAATACTATCGTTTCTTGCCCAATCTGGTATATAAAACCCATCAAAAACTCACCATTGTGATTCCTTAACACACCACCACACGTGCAAGTCCCTGAGTTGTCATTCCTAGATCCATCGGTATTAATCTTCACCCACCCAAGCGGTGGTGGCATCCACCAGGGTTGATTCCTTTCTGCACTCTTATTTCGAAGCAAGCTTGTATTACTCCATGTTAAGTAGACACGAGCATGAGCTAATATGGTCTGTCTACTCCAAGTATTATTATTAAAACATCTGTCATTACGAGCCAACTAGATATACCGGCATAGAACCGTAAACTAAAGACGAAACTTGAAACCCTGTATTACGTCTTTTCTCCCCGTACACCATCAAAGCCAGTCATTTTTTTCAAACATGCCAAAAAATTGATGACGCCAATCTGGCGGTAAGAATCCTTTCCATAATTCAGAAGTGAATGGACAATCCGGTAAAACGTGGAGTACTGACTCGCGTGAGTTATGGCATATATCACAACTACTCGTCGAATGACTACCATGATGGTAACGCATCATGTTTGTCATTAGTCGACCATGAAAGCACAGCCACAAGATAATATGGTACCTTTGAGGGACTTTCAATTTCCAAACACATCTCCTCCAGTTATTACTGTGAGGTTGTGGTGTACCCACTAGGTATTTGTAAGCAAATCTGATGGTGAAAATTCCATCTGAAAACCATCTCCATACCGGAAAATCCTCCCTATTCAGCTGATTGATATTAACACGTGCAATAGCTGTACATACTTGGCTTGGAAGTAGGTGATTAGACTTGCTCATATCCCACTGTTCGGATGAAGTGATACAATCAGCTACTCTCCATTCAGTAACATCTCTAGGCATATCTCTGATTACCAAACTCTGAAGCTTGTCAAAATGCGGTACCCATATGTCATTCTAGAAAGAAGTGTTCTGTCCATTGGTAACTCTCCATATTAAACTATCTTTGATCATGTACCAACAGTTACGAATACCCCTCCACGTACTAGACTCAGTGTAACACTCCAAATTTTATATTCACAAAAAAAAATATAATTATTTGAGAAATTCACTAAAATAGTGAATATTCATGAATTTAGATCTTGTGAATTTTGAAATATTCATATTCACAAGGAAATGGGCAAATAAATTCAAGAAATTGAATTAAATTACAAAGATGATAGCAAAATCATAATTTTGTCAAATTAGCCCAAGATTTATTATTTTCCAATTAATTGGAGTTAATTTCAATTAATCAAGGAAAATAAAGGAAAATGCATAATTGGATTATTCTTGGTGGATATGTGCTTGTGACAAGTGCCACATTATGGTCCCTTGATGAGATCAAGGGCTAAGGGGCAAGAAGACATAAATGATGTGAAGGCATAGCATAAAGTTGGAAGAGTATGGCCTAAAGTAAGAGAGTATGGTAGGAGATATGGTTGGAGGGATGGTGTACATGAAAGGTGGAGAGATCTCAACCTTTGATTAGATCTAAGGCTAAGAAGAAAGATAACCAAAATTAATAAAAACATTCTCCTTCCTCTTTCAAGTCATATTTCATACAACACCAAAGAAAAATAGAGAGAGAGAGAGAGAGAGAGCTTGGGAAACTTTGAGAATTAGAGAGAAAGAGGAAGAAAATCAAGATAAGAGCTTGTATTCCAAAGTGATTTAAGCATCTTATTTTGTGTAGTCATCCTCTAATCTCTTATTCTTCATGGAAATCATGGTTTAGCAAGATAATCTTCAAGGTTGAAGGGAGAGAGAGGACGTCCAAGAGAGAGAGACACCAAGGATCAAGAGGTAATCTCCAAAATCTGAACTTCTTTATGTATTGAAGTTGTTGTTGGTGATTGTTGTTTGATTTTGTGATTTTTGGGTTGTGTTGTAAAATTTGAAAAGCCATAACTCTAAGGGGTTATGCTGCCCAAAATTCTTTAAATCATGATTATGAAGTGTTTAAATGAGTTAACTAAGGATTAGAAGTGGAAAAGTACAAGTTTTGGAAGCTAAAACACAAAGCTCCATTTTTCTATTTTCCCTTCAATATTTCAGCTAGACCAGAACTGGTACAAGGATTTGGATTTTCATGAAATAAATGGTTCCATTGGACTCAGTGGGCAAAAATAGGTGGGGTTACAGTTGGGCACTTTTTTCGGTAGATGCCGAAAAAGCATAATTATGAAAACGCCACTGAAATCCCTAAATAGGGTCTGTCAAGGGTATTTTCGTAATTTGACAGTGAATTTGGTGATTTTGAGCCCGAAAATGGATTCCTTGGGCGAAAATAAGTCAATATAGCTTTAGTCAAAATTTTGGAAAAACGCGCTATCAGGCCGGGTACGGCGGGGACGGGACGGGGCGGGGTCCGGGGGCATTTTAGTAAATTTTCACCATAGACTAATATTACCACAAGAAACACTATGGAAGAGTCTAAAATAATACTTGGATAGGTTATAACCTATTTCTGGTACATTTAATATTTTAGGACCGAGTCAGACGCCGGAACAGCACGCTTTACGAGACACCATTAAAAGGGTATATTAAAGCTTTGAAGTAGGGACATTATCCTTCATACACTATGCCATAGTTATATGATTGTGTGGATGCCATTGTTTTGTAAATGCACTTTATTAATCAACATGATTTGCCTAGAGAGGGACAGTTAGTGTTATAGGTGCACTTACACTGGGAGTTGGTAGAAGTCCAACTGGTGTAGATTGTGGGGCTGGGCCCTACTCATGTATACATGACGATGATATGTTTATATTGTTCATTAATTTGTACATACCTTGGCGCATGTCATATTTACTTTTCGCATTTTCTATGAACGATATTATGTCTCTACGGGGATTCATCGGAATCTCACCCTATTTTTAAATAAACACCTCAGTGAGTACCAGTCGGCCAAAGGGAAAAGATGTAGACGCCGATAAGTGAGCGGTACGTGTCTCGAGGCGCAGACAAGATCGTGGTCCTAATTAGTCTATTTTGTGATATTTTGATGAAATTTGTAAATATTAAAACTTCCACTGTATTTTTTGTTTCCGTTGATGAACAATATCGGAATTGTAAACGAACGACGTTGGGATCGTAAACGAATATTTTTATCAGTATAATTGTACTTTTCTGTATGCTCATTGAATTTTGTCTTTATTACTCTTCGATTATCAAAATGGAAACGGGTGTTGACACTCAGACCGGCGTTTCTCAACTTTAGGAATAATATCATTGCTGGCTTTATATTTTTCACCCAGAAGCCTGACCCAGAGCGAATCTCTTCTATTAATCACATTCCATCCAAGCTTCATCATGAAAGCCTGGTTCTGGTAATGAGCCAACCTAAGGCCTAGACCTCTATCCTCCTTACGTGCACACATGAGGTCCCAGGAGACTAGATGAGGTTTTTTGCTGGCTGAGCTACTACCCCAAAGGAAGTTACGACAACATTTGTCAATTTCATCACAAATCCCCAAAGGAAGAGGCACTGTCTGCAGCATAAGTTGGCATAGCTGACATAACAGACGACACAAGAGTATACCTGGGAGCCATCGATAACATGTTAGACTTCCAATTGGCCAGGCGAGCATCCATCTTATTCAGGAGAAAACTATACGTTGCCTTTGAACTCCATTCATGTAAAATAGACATTCCCAGATATTTCCCCAGATTCGACATCGGAGTAAAATTTAAAAACTCGCTGATTTCTTTGCATTTTATATTATTTACATTCTTTGAGAAGTAAACTCTTGATTTTCCAGCATTTACTTTCTGCCCTGAAATGTCACAGAAGTCATCCAGGATAGCCTTAATAACCCCTGCGTTATCTAGATATGCTTCTACAAACAAAATGAGATCATCAACAAAAAAATATGAGAGAAAGGAGTACCTCGTTTGGAGAGCCTAAACGGTTGCCAAACACCCTCTTCTACTGTCGTTTGGATAAGATGCCCCAATCTTTCCATCATGATAACAAAAAGATATGGCGACATTGGATCACCTTGTCTAACCCCTCTAGAAGGGCAAAACATATTAGTAGCCTCTCTATTCCAAAGCAATTGCAAATGAGACGTTGACATACAAGCTTGAATAACTTTAATAAGATATTCAGGAATCTTGAGTTCTTTTAGACAGTCGTAGACAAAATTCCATCTCAAATGATCATAAGCCTTCTCAAAATCAATCTTAATGACCATGAAACCCTTTTTCCTTTTTAAGGACTTCATAGAGTGAATGATCTCCTGCACAAGTATAACATTATCTGAACTCTGACGCCCTTTAACAAAACTGCACTGATTCGGGGCTATCACTAAAGGCATGATTGCCTTAAGTCTGTTTGATATAACCTTCGTAACAATCTTATATATAACATTGCAAAGACTTATAGGACGAAAATCACGAAACGTCTCTGGATGTTCCACCTTAGGTATGAGTACAATCTGAGTCCCATTGATTTGTCATATCCTCATCGGATCATTAAAAACTCTTTTCACTAATTCAATCACTGACGGTCCTACAGTTTCCCATTGACTTTGGTAAAATAACGGATTGAATCCGTCTAGCCCTGGTGCTTTCAACGGCCCCATATCAAACAAAGCTCTTTTAATCTCTTGATCTTCAACCGATCTCCCCAGAATATGCAAATTTACATCATCAATTTCAGGATAAGTGCATCTGAATACCAAAGATCCATTATAATTATGGGTTTCTATATACAAATTTTCAAAAAATTGGCTTCCTGATCTCATAATTTCCGCTGCATTATATGTCTATTCCCCATATTCAAGCTTTAATGCTTCTATTTTATTCCTTCTTCGTCTGCTATTAACCACTAAGTAGAAGTATTTAGTATTACGATCTCCATCTACATACCAATTAGCCCGAGAGTATTGAAGCCACATGACTTCTTCCCGTGCCAAGAGCTTCTCAAGCTCTCCCCATAGCTCCCCTCGTAACTTTTCCAGGTGCTCCGAGATACCTATCAAAGCCATCTTTGCATTAATCCCATCTAATCTTCGATATAATCTGTCTTTCATATAGGATATATTGCCGAAAACCTCTTTAATACCTTCAGATCCTCAATAAATTGTTTAATAGATCCGCACCAGTCCTCCTCTACCTCCCAGTGTGAATGGACAACATTCTTGAAATCATCATGCATAACCCAATGGGCGAAAAATCTAAAAGGCCTTCGATTCTTCGCCGTAAGAATATGAGATTCAGTATCAACCAACACCGGACAATGATCGGATTTATATTTTGGCAAATGTGTCACTGTGGCGTTAGGATTATTTATAAACCATCAGTTATTTACCAAGGCTATGTCTATTCTGCTCTGGCTATTCAGATTGCCCCAAGTAAATTGAAGTCCATTAAAACCAATGTCTAGTAACTCGCTACTCAGAAGCCAATTCTGGAATGACCTATCAATACCATTAGTCCTCCTGTGATTCTTACTCCAGCGTTCCTCGGGACAAGAAACAGCATTAAAATCACCAATCACAACCCATCCTCCAATAGTTAATTGCCGAATACCCTCAAGAGTTTGCCACAGTTGACGTCTAATAACCATATTTGGGTGCCCATACACTACAGTTAGAGACCACTCATCTCTGGTACCTTTATTAACCACCCCATGAATAAATTGATCCCTTGAAGAAATAACAGAGAAATTTAAAGTAGAATCCTAGAACAACCACATACCTCCACTAAATCCATGAGCTTCAACCACGTGCATATTCATCCATCCCAACTTTCTAGCAATGAGCTTAGCTTTTAACCCTAACTGTCTAGGTTCCAACAACGCAAATAAATTAACTCCATGTCTGGCAACAACATCAATAAGTAACATTCGAAAGGAGGCACCACCGTCACCTCGAATATTCCAAGTCATAATAATCATTAAATAATTAATAAAAGAGTTGAAGAACACAAACAAACCAGGCATTATTGAGACATGTGTCCCTCCTGAACATCCTCAATACCATGCATCATCTTATCATCAACACCTCCAAGTGGACTAAGCCTAGATACAAAAGTCTCTCCTCCTTCCTGGGTCATTCGATCCATGGAATTTCACAACTCTATTATTATGTGCTTGATGATGCTCGATAAAGCAAAAGGTGAAATTAAAAGTAATGTCCTTTTATAATAATGGCGTTGGTGTCGATGGAAAGGGTTTAAATGATTTAAAAATAGGATCTTGAGTTCCAATCCATAAATATAAATATAATCTAATTAATTAAGTCAGATAGTTGTATAAAAAATTGTTATTATCAAGAAAATAAGTATATGTGCATGAATAAATAATAATACATGTATATAAAGCTGAAAATTTACTGATTATTTCTGATTTTTGCTGTCATGGAACAATCAAGCTCAGAAATATGAAATTTGAACGACGTGTGAATAGCTGAATGGAAGATTTGTTTTTAATTTTTGAAGTTAAATATAATAGAGTAAGGTGAAATTATGATTTTAGTCTCTTGATTTACTCTTATGTTTCAATTTTATTTACTAACTTCTTTTGAATCAATTTAACTCTTGGTTCTCCATTAGAAAAAAAAAAAAAAAAGATAGCTTCTTAATTTTAATTTGCATTACATTCATTCATTCCATAAATTTATCAAGAATTTTGAAATATAATCTTCTATCATAAATATAAGACATAATTTATAATATAAAATTGTACTATACATCATGTCATGCATCTAGAATTGGATGAGTAATTCATAACTTTGTTAGGTGTTTCAAATGGTTTCATTTAATATTTTGCATTTAAATACGATATTAACTGAATACAATGAAGAAGAAAAATAAACAAGTTAAGAGATGGAAATTGAGCGCTCTCAGTTTTTCTTAAAAAAATACATTGAGCCAGGGCTCACTCATTTTCAATATAGTATTTTTTAATTCAAACTCTTATTTTAAACCCATATCATTAGTCATACGTTGACGGATGTCCCCTAGATGATGTCTCGCATGATTTTGCAATTGCAAGTGTAGAAGCGTAGCTCATTGACGTGACAAAAAAAATTAAAATTAAAATTAAAAATCTATAAACATGGAGTCCACTAAGGCACTGACATTATAAATTAGAGTAAAATACTCTACCCTTTTTTATGTTTTACCTTAATTACACAGACTTCCCCTCTATTTTTAAAACATACACTTAAGTTCAAATCGTTAACTCTGTTAAGAATTTTTATTTTTTAATTAAAATTTATATAAAAATAAATTGTATTTACTAATTTATTACTAATTTCCTAATTTTGACTAAAATTGTTTAAGTAATTTAATAGTTTTTTTTATTTTTCTTAACTTATTTTTTAATTTTGTAAATAGTTATATGTTAAATTTTTTTTCATATTGAGATAAATACTTGATTAATTTAATTAATATAGACATAGAAAACTTAATTAAAAATATGATTAATCTTGTTAATAGATGCCTACTAAAATAAACATGTTTATAAATATTTGTGTGAAAAAAGTATTTAAAAAATTAAAATTTAAAATTAATGTAAATCATATACTGTACCAAATTTACATTATTAATAACTTATTATGAATAAAATATATTTATTTCTTTTTTTTCTGTCTTTCATTTAAAAGGCATATTTTTTAGTCATTTAAAAGAATACTAAAATAAATAAGTTTCAATAAATATAATAAAAATTTAAAATTTAAAATTTTATAATGTAATAAAAATTTAAAAATTTTATAATATATTGGAAATTTTGAACATATATATGTATTAAAATTATTTTTTTATATAAAAATTTATTTTTAGATAAATATAAATGTTTATTCATTTGTTGAAAAAGAGATATTTTGGTTAAAGTAAATATTTAATAGTCAAACTTAACGGTCAACTAATGGTTGGGTGGATGGAAATGAAATATCAAATATGTAAGGAAGGTTTTTGTAACTTATATTTTAATTTTAAGGGAGATCTATATACGTTTTCAAAATAGAGCAGAGGTTTGTGTAATTTAGGTAAAATAAAGGGGTAGTCAATATATTTTACTCTATAAATTATAATGATCAAATAAAATAAGCATCTCAATATGCTAGGAATAGAAATAGGTCAGGCTCTTAACAGAGGCCTGCGACATAACCTACATAAAAGTCTAGTGAATAGGCTAGGCTCAGGTTTAGGCCTATTGTCAAGTCTATTTAGATAAACAGATCAGACATATTTTTATAAGGCCTAGCCTATAGGCTTGACCTATTTAAATTTTTAAATTTATACTATAATATAAGAATATATAATATCATCTAAATAATTGTATAAATTATTTATAAATTTACCAACTTAACTTTCATTATAAGTTTCACATTTCATCGTTATTATTCTCAACCCTTACTTTCACATCAATCATTAACCCCACATCTCTTCTCTCAAATCGCTCGAGATAGCAATGTTAACTCACTCCCTCTCCCTTAATTTGCTTTGTCCACTAAAGCATAATAATTTATATAAGTTTATTTTAGTGCTAAATGAAATATTATAATCTTAGTATGAGGAGTTTGTCCCAATTTATATGGGAATGGTAATAAAGATAAAATCTGTTTTACATGTTACTTGTTATACTTGGTCAATTTTAGAAAATATATCTCATTAATTAGCAGGCATTAGTTTTTTTTATTCCTATTTACTCAAACAATTGTTGTCATTAGAGATTCTTTTCTTTTCCTTATTAAGCCTTTATATCGCAATGAGAATGGAAACTAAGCTTTTAAGACAAAAAGTAATATTTTAAATAAGCGTGAAGGCGGTTATATATGAATTTAAATGTATAAATTTTAAAGGCTATTTAAATGCCTATTTTTAAATAGGCTTTTAAACAGGCTTTATACCTTTTAAAGGCCCAGACCCAGGTCTAAAAAATAGTCTACATACAAGCTCAGGTCTAGGCTTAGGCTTTAAATTTTTATTGCAAGCTCAGATCTATTTAGGTAAATCCTAACATAGTCTAACCTATTTCCACCCCTACAAGATGCTAATACATACAGTGTAATTTAAATTCAGGTATACCCATTAAATTCTTTTAATATTTTTCTATAAAAATTATAAAATAATGATGGATTAAAAATTAAAAAGAGAATTTCCCAGTCAATATAAATAATTTGTTCTTGTTTTTTTTTTTAAAAAAAATAAGAGAAATAAGGGAAAGTCAGCTTCTTGTTCCTCGGGACCAGCACGGTCTCAGTTTTCAGCGTTTTTTGACCGGTGACACCGTGAATGCCCCGTTTCAATGGATGCCAAAAATAAAAAGGTCAAAATAGGATATTTAACCCGGGAGAAGGGTATTATTGGAAATAGAAAAGTCTCAATCGCGGCGAAGAATTCTGAAGCTTCAAATTGCTGTTTATTGAGCAGTTCGACCAATTCCAGCAAAACGCGGCAATTCATTCTGTCATCGGTACATATTCTATCTCAGTTTTTCTCAATTGTTTTTTTCCCCTTAACAGCCCATTTGGATTCTCCATTCCTTTTCGCGTCTTGTTCCTCCAGAAAATGGCAGGATAACAAATTTCTGATTCTCCCTTCGAAGGGGGCTGGATCATGGGATAAACTCCAATATGGTGAACTTGATCGCATGTCTTTCAAATTATCGTTGTAGTTTGATCAGGGATCTGGATTTTTTGTTTGATTCAATATTCCATTTCCTTACAAGATCCGGATAGGAAGTCAATAGTCAATTAAATTTACTTTTTGCCCATGAAAGTTCACTAGAATGAAGTTTCCTTTAGATTTATGGTTCTGTGTTCATTCTTTGCTACTGTTAGACGATGCTGAAAAGTCTTGAAGATAGATTCTAGTATTTTACGTTTTTAACATTATAATTGTAGTGCATTTGTTTCTTGTTTGTGGAGTCATTTATTTTTCCTTTTCACTTCTGTGCCATGGTTGTTGCTTTCGTTGAAATGTTCATTTCTCAAAGGATTGCGTTTCAAGTGTGAATTGTGTCCATAAATGAAAGCTTAGAATATAGGGAGCATCGTTTGTAATTATGATGACTGGAATATTAGACATTATTGATCTACCCTTTTCTTCTATGTTTGTCACATTAATCATTGATGCTTTAGCTATCAACCTTTTCCCTTAATAATGATGTGATCAGCTAACTTTCATCATCTTCATCAAGGTGACAATCTGTTTAAGAATCTATATATATGAGATGGCTGCACCAGATTTTGCCTTTTCCCATGGTTGCTGCCCCCCTCCCCCAATCTCCAAATTGGTTAATAGCTTTTACCTGCCTCCCCTGTTTTCATTCGGTTTCCCTGACAAATATGTGATATTGAAATTTAAGAACTTAACAAATAAATTTCTTGTGTATTTTTCAGATGTCATAGCCACAAGGAGATTGATTTGCATGCTCATCGTGTTTGAAGAGTTCATCCATCTAGCAAAATGAAGTAATACAAGGATTCTGCTTTTATCAGTGTCCTTATTTCTTTCTGTAGAGAGTACATCATATGACTTAAATCAGAAAGCTCCAAATCATTGAAAATTGTACACTGTAAAGCAATAAATTGATAAATATAAATCTATTAGATGGATTAATCGTACCTATGTTTTGCAATTTTTTTGTACTTTCTTGTTGAAGATTCACCCCTGGAAATAGATAAACTTATGTTTTGAAGTGTGGCTATCATGAATATCAAAACAACTTTGCATTGCTGACTTTGGTGTTTTCTATTTTGCTTCTGTTTCAAACAAAATGAGACTGCATCATATTTGTGAAACCAAAAGGACAGATTGCAAATGTAAAGCAAGAAAGGTACATGATTTGTAATAGGGACCTGTAAGATTCAGGAAATGGTCGTAAGTTGCTTTAATTTGCCAAGACCATATTATTCTGTAAGTTGGAGAACACTGCAGCTCTGTTGCTCCTGTGATTTTGTGAAAATGAAATTAACTATTGAAGTCAAATACAGGTAATAAATGATTTTTTGAGTTTTTGGTCTTGAAATCATACTTCTGGGAATGGATGAGAACTGTGATAAGTTATAATTGATTAGGAAGGTTCACTATGCGTCATTTCCCAGATTTTACAGTTTGTGTCAAGTCTCATGGGATTTGGAAGTATAGTAAATGCTAAGGTCAATGGTATGGGATGTTCATTGAGGTTTTGATAGCAGGAAGATGCTCTTTTGGAGACAACTTATAACATTTTAGATGATTAAGGAATTTGTAGCTGAGTGAATGCTGGTATAAAGAGTAAAGAGTCAACCAAATAGCCTAGGATGAATCAGAAAGACATTGTTGTATGATGTACATGTGGAAATACCCAAGTCTTTCTTAGCCTAAAACTCTAAACTTTGTCATTCAAATCTCTTCAGAAGCCTGCAGAATCAAATAATTTAGGAAGTAAATACAGGTCAAAGTTGTCTTATCCTTCAAATACTTCATCAATCTTAAGACATAATGAACTTTTCTAGATTAGATTATTTGGAATTGAATCCTGCATAGGTTGTTATTTTTATAGTTCTATGTTTATAAGCATGTGCCAAATATTCTTAATGTTATGAATCTTGCGTTTGTTATCCCAAAACAGGGGCCGCGTAACATGGGATGAGGCTAACATTGAAGAAATTGAGGCAAACAAACCTGTGCGGATGAAAATTACTGAGCCTAAGACTCCATATCATCCTATGATTGATGATGATGGTATGCATGAAGCATCACTAGAACACTTCAACTACATGCTCCTTCGACATCTTCTTGCACATATTGGATTAAGACCATTTGTAAATGTATCTAGATATATATGTATAGAAATGATATATGTATAAATATAATACTTTTAAATCTGACCTTGCATTAATTGTTCTTGTAATGAGTATTTTCCAATAAAGTCATTCTGTCAAGTAATCAGATTTTATTGGCCTTTACATGGCCTCATTTCTAAATGCTAAAACATATTGATTTAATGTAGTTGGATGAAGATTCATATCTGTTTTTTTTTCAGTCCTGCACTCTAGATCCTATGAGCGGTTACTAATCACCTTAATTCCTAATTTTTTTTTAGATTCTCCATCAACTGTTCAAGGAAGCTTTGATTCATGTATTGATAATCACAATATCACACTAGTAGCGGAAGATGGGGCCTCTTCTAGCAGAAATGGGCGATCTAGTGGCTGGATGTCATCTGAGGATGAGGCAGATACAATGGAACAAGATGATGAAGGTTTTGCTTTGTTTTGTGTATAATCTTATTTGGTAAAAAGAAGCTTTATTCCCTATCCAAAGTTTAGATATTTATCGGGTGTTATCTTTATCCAAAACGGTTCTGTTATGATGAGTCCTTGTTTCTGCAATTACTTCAAAGAGTTCAATTCCTATATCATAGAAACTTAACCAAGCATGAATTGATATAAGTTTGAAAAAATCATAGTCAAAGTCAAGTAATTCTTTGGCCAAAAAAGAGAAAAAAAAGGTCAAGTAATTCCATTTGATATGTAATATTTGAATCCCACATGGAGAATTATGATATTCCCGGGGTTTAGATAACAATGAATAATGGATTGGATTGAAATGATGCACACCTGTATATTACTCATGATTAGATTATGGATATCTGATATTTATTAGCATCTTTCTATTAGCTGCTGTGAAATTTAGATCATTTTAAACGCAATATTTGGAGAAATTAGTAATATGGGTCTGTTCTGTACTTTAATATAGACATATTATTTACCCTGCTCTAATATTGAACAGATCGAAGGCTTAGGTTCAAAGAACACAGAAAAGCTCATTATGATGAATTTTTTAAGGTTAAAGAGCTGCAGCAAAAGGGTTCTTTGCTTGGGGAGGAATTAAGTGATGAAGATAACACTGAGTTTGGTGAGGAGAATTGTGACTCATCATCACTGAGTGCAAGTGTGGAAGGGATAAACATTGATGAAAAGAAGAACTCTCGCGCCTCCACCTAATGGTTCTTGGACAGTGGTCAGCAAATAAAGCCCACCCTTTATTTTGGTCTCTTATTTTGTGGATAAGAATAACGGTACAATTCACTTGTATTCTGCGGACCATATGAGTGTAGACTTTCATTTTTCATCCACAATGATCATTAATCATCCAAACTAACATGATCCTTTGCAATTTTGTAATCTGGAAAATGGGTGATCAGTCCTGACATGAACTTATAAGCCAAAGTTTTCTAAGGAATTTGTTTGTGGGTATGAGATCGTTTGCATGGCTCTAAAATGATTTAGATGGGGTACTGAATATTTTAGGGTAGGTTTATACCCAGTTTTCTCCTCTGGTATAAAGATTCTATGTTTACTTTATTTTGGTTGCTATAGCTGAATATCCTTCTCAGTATTGAAAATATTTTCATGGCAATTTCATTGTTACGAAGAACTAAAAGCTAGTGCTCTAACATTTCATTCATGGATAGAGTTGAGAAATATTGTGCTATAAAGAATTATCATAGAAGCTTTGTCCCTGTAGTTTGAAAAGAACTCAGATGTAGAATTGATGCCATTAACTTTGTTTATATGTGCTCAACACCGTTTAAAATGCTTGTGTGGATGTTGACAGAGTTAGATGATGCAAATGCAAAGAAGCTGTTAGTTGAGTTACCTCCTTCTCAGGCCATTCTAATGATCTTTAATTTCCTGAAGAAGCTGATGAACTGAAAAAACCATAACTTGAACAATTTGAAAGTCTTATCCAGCAAGTCAAGTCTGTTTCAAAACTTTCATGTCAAATATTTGAAAGTCATCAGGTCTTTTTCTCAGAAATGCTAGCTCCATCCTAAACTCAATTGTTCTGGAAATAGGAATAATAGGACGAACTTTTTTCTCAGAAGTGTTTTGTTGGGGAAATTTATATAGAGAAAAGGCGTCGGGATCTTGTGAGTTGTTAATGGTAAGAGTGTTGATATGTCTAATACAGACAGAACAAAGTGGAAATTTGACAGCCCTTGGATTGTGATCCCCAGCCGAAATAGGAAAACAACTCCTGGCCCATAGATGCATTCGTTCCACTAAAGAGCAAACTTTTTGATTTGGGAAAATGATATTTTGGACCTTCTTAAAATGAGTTGAAGACAATTAATATAGAGTTGGCCTGATATTATAAGGCCTCGTTAGATTTTTTTTGTCTCAAGTTTGTCTCTCAGAAGAAATACTTATGTTGAGAGGGGCAACCACAAACCCCGAACTGGATATCGGATGAAAATATCAAAAAATGAGTTGAAGACCCTAGAAATTAAGAAAATGCCAACTAAGGATCAAGCTTATGATCTTAATGAAAAATTAGCGGAAAACACAGAAGCTCGGTGAGAAGATGTCTGAAGATAAACATTTTCCCGTAAGAATTGCATATTCCATGGTTATAGGGATGCATATCAAAACAGTTTCTAAATATTTTTGCTTTCGAATATGTTTTTACTAAAACCCATTTGTTACAATTAAGATGTAGTTTTTCCAACTAAGTTTTTTATTTTTTTAAGAAAAAATCACTATTTCCCATTCCTACGTGTGGCAGGACTGGTGTAATGATAATACAGTATCTCAAAAGACATTAAATTTATTTGAAAAAATACAAATTTTTTAAATATATTCATATTTATAATTATGAATTATATCTTGAGAAGAAAGAGTTATATTAAATCATAAATAAAATAATCTATTAATAACTTCTAATAAGAATCACTCCTTCATTATAAAAAATGAAAAAAAGATAAAACAATATCACTTGAATTTCAAAATTCCAAATCAGTGATTTTCTATTAAAATAAGTTGTTAATTGCTATACTCTTATAATCAATACCTATACCCTCATGATCAACAAGACTAATTTAGAATTCCGAAGTTCAGGTAGTATGTTTTTTACCTTTTTCCAAAAAAAAAAAGGCCTAGTAATAAAAGGAAAGGAGGCATGCCATGATATGGGCTGCATAACTATATTATATATATAAATATGTATTTATGCTCCTTTTATTCTATTTATAGAATTATAAAGTACCTTCAGCAAGTTTCATCACACGAATTTTAAAAAAAAAACTTTAAACATCATTACCTTTTTCTTAAAAGTAAACGAGTTTCTAACTTTATCCATATTTAATTATATATTTTCTTAGAAGATAATAATTTACACAATCATAGATAAAAGGTAAAATTATATATTCATTAAAAAATTTAATGAGATACCGTATGAGATCAAAAGATACAATCTCTCTTTGTCCTATAAGTGGGACTAGAATAGTTCTCCCTCATGTCTTTTTTATAAGATCTCAATAACCGTATTACGCTGTTTAAGAAAATAGTTAAAATTAATGAAAAATAATAAGTATGACTGAAATAAATATTATTTTTCCAAACATGCCCTTAATTATGGGGAGGCAAGTACGAGAGAGAATGTAGAATAGTAAGTTCCTGTTCGGTTCACGGAATCGGAGGTAATGTAATATAATGTAATAGAATATAACGTAATGATGATTACATGAATTTGTTTAGTTTGTCATTAAGGAAAGATGATGTATATACATAAAAACGTTTGTTTGGATTACATAAAAAATGAGAATATATGGAAATAATATAGCAAGAGATAAAATTACCCTTATGTACACATATATGTATAATGTACAAATTGAGTTCAAAGTATTTTTTTTTTTCAATTTGTGTAGGGTATACGTTGGTCTCATAATAATTTTTTAATATTTAATGGAGGAAATATTATGAAGGGGTTCATAGTAATTTTTTAATATTTAATGTTGAGAATATTATTTAATGAAATATTTTAAAATTTCAATGGTGGAATATAATTTTTTATTTTTTTAGTGGGGAATATTTTTTATTTTTTTATATAATTAATTAGTTTTTGTAAATATTTAATGGTAGTAATTATTTAATATTTAACAACATTTATGGGTGAGCATTTTGGTCCAATTAAAAAATTATAATGACAATAGTGTCTTTTTCACTTGATCATAAGATGCATGCATCCTCATTCATCAGTCGTATAAGTGTAATCCTGAGTACATCAAATGATATAATCAAAATTATAAAATGTAATTATTTTTGCATTATATAAGACCAAACAAACGCTGTAATCGGTTTCTTGTATCATGATTACATGTAATCCTCTCCTATTGAATTGAACCAAATGAGTTATAAGAATATAAAAGAAAATGATGAGAGAGAATGAAAAAATCCACCTTTTAATTAATGTGCTCGTTTGGAATAGCTTATTTTTGGACAATAAGTGCTTATAAATCGTGATTCACAGTATACGAGGTAAGTATATGATAGGAGTTTTATCTCGACTTACGTAATAAAGACTTATTTTTTAAGAAATCGTGATCCCAAATATACCTAATGTCATATAAATAATTAATGAGGGGGTAAAAATGAAAAAAAGTTATTAGATATTGAGATAATTTTTATCAAATTCTTATAAAAAGAATAGACAGGGTATTTTTGTTTTTAAAATATTAAAATTAATATTGAAGATCTCCATTATAAGCAATTGGTAGCCGACTCTAGAGATGGGAGGCTAATAGAGGGATTGTTTTCTTCTTTACTGAAAAAGGAATAAAGAATGATGCTCACATGCCAGCCAAGAGCCATGAAATAAATATCTACCAGGAGAGGTCCCACCCAATTCCACCTCCCAAAAAAAAAGCAGTCACCAAATTCGCTGACTCACTCTTCCCCAAATGCAAGATATTTTCATCTGCCTTCTCTTTCAGAATTTCATTTTATTTTTTAATATTATCATTTAATATTTAACATATTTTCTAAATCATATTCCTAGATATTTAAGTAACCGAATATTGTTTGAGTAGCCCCTCCTAACATCCTCATACGTGTGTTCTCTTATACATAAACTTGAGATAATGAGGTCTAAATAAATTTAGTATTTGTTTGTGATAGTTTATTTTTGACTTATAAATATTTATAAAACGTGATTTATGATATATGAGGTAAGTATGTGAGAGGAGTTTTATCTTAACTTACGTAATAAATACTTTTTCCTAAAAAATAAATTAATCCAAACATATTTTTAATAAGGTTTTATACTATTAGAGCAACGCTGTGTTGACGGACCCCACCCGCATCTTATTTCCCACCCCATCCATCTTGATCCCGACATTCCGAATTTCTTATTCATCCATTCATGTATTTACAATTCACAATTTTGAATTTCTCCCCTCTGTTTCATTTCAAAATTATTATTATTCATGTATTGTTCCACCGTCTTCTTATAAAGATTGATGAAAAGAAGAACTCTCGTCATGCCTCCACCTAATGGTTCTTGGACAGTGGTCAGCAAATAAAGCCCACCCTTTATTTTGGTCTCTTATTTTGTGGATAAGAATAACGGTACAATTCACTTGTATTCTGCGGACCATATGAGTGTAGACTTTCATTTTTCATCCACAATGATCATTAATCATCCAAACTAACATGATCCTTTGCAATTTTGTAATCTGGAAAATGGGTGATCAGTCCTGACATGAACTTATAAGCCAAAGTTTTCTAAGGAATTTGTTTGTGGGTATGAGATCGTTTGCATGGCTCTAAAATGATTTAGATGGGGTACTGAATATTTTAGGGTAGGTTTCTACCCAGTTTTCTCCTCTGGTATAAAGATTCTATGTTTACTTTATTTTGGTTGCTATAGCTGAATATCCTTCTCAGTATTGAAAATATTTTCATGGCAATTTCATTGTTACGAAGAACTAAAAGCTAGTGCTCTAACATTTCATTCATGGATAGAGTTGAGAAATATTGTGCTATAAAGAATTATCATAGAAGCTTTGTCCCTGTAGTTTGAAAAGAACTCAGATGTAGAATTGATGCCATTAACTTTGTTTATATGTGCTCAACACCGTTTAAAATGCTTGTGTGGATGTTGACCGAGTTAGATGATGCAAATGCAAAGAAGCTGTTAGTTGAGTTACCTCCTTCTCAGGCCATTCTAATGATCTTTAATTTCCTGAAGAAGCTGATGAACTGAAAAAACCATAACTTGAACAATTTGAAAGTCTTATCCGGCAAGTCAAGTCTGTTTCAAAACTTTCATGTCAAATATTTGAAAGTCATCAGGTCTTTTTCTCAGAAATGCTAGCTCCATCCTAAACTCAATTGTTCTGGAAATAGGAATAGGACGAACTTTTTTCTCAGCAGTGTTTTGTTGGGGAAATTTATATAGAGAAAAGGCGTCGGGACCTTGTGAGTTGTTAATGGTAAGAGTGTTGATATGTCTAATACAGACAGAACAAAGTGGAAATTTGACAGCCCTTGGATTGTGATCCCCAGCCGAAATAGGAAAAGAACTCCTGGCCCATAGATGCATTCGTTCCACTAAAGAGCAAACTTTTTGATTTGGGAAAATGATATTTTGGACCTTCTTAAAATGAGTTGAAGACAATTAATATAGAGTTGGCCTGATATTATAAGGCCTCGTTAGATTTTGTTTTGTCTCAAGTTTGTCTCTCAGAAAAAATACTTATGTTGAGAGGGGCAACCACAAACCCCGATCTGGATATCGGATGAAAATATCAAAAAATGAGTTGAAGACCCTAGAAATTAAAAAAATGCCAACTAAGGATCAAGCTTATGATCTTAATGAAAAATTAGCGGAAAACACAGAAGCTCGGTGAGAAGATGTCTGAAGATAAACATTTTCCCGTAAGAATTGCATATTCCATGGTTATAGGGATGCATATCAAAACAGTTTCTAAATATTTTTGCTTTCGAATATGTTTTCACTAAAACCCATTTGTTACAATTAAGATGTAGTTTTTCCAACTAATTTTTTATTTTTTTAAGAAAAAATCACTATTTCCCATTCCTACGTGTGGCAGGACTGGTGTAATAATAATACAGTATCTCAAAAGACATTAAATTTATTTGAAAAAATACAAAATTTTTAAATATATTCATATTTATAATTATGAATTATATCTTGAGAAGAAAGAGTTATATTAAATCATAAATAAAATAATCTATTAATAACTTCTAATAAGAATCACTCCTTCATTATAAAAAATGAAAAAAAGATAAAACAATATCACTTGAATTTCAAAATTCCAAATCAGTGATTTTCTATTAAAATAAGTTGTTAATTGCTATACTCTTATAATCAATACCTATACCCTCATGATCAACAAGGCTGAATTAGAATTCCGAAGTTCAAGACTTCAAGTAGTATGTTTTTTACCTTTTTCCAAAAAAAAATGCCTAGTAATAAAAGGAAAGGAGGCATGCCATGATATGAGCTGCATAACTATATTATATATATAAATATGTATTTATGCTCCTTTTATTCTATTTATATAATTATAAAGTACTTTCAGCAAGTTTCATCACACGAATTTTAAAAATAAACTTTAAACATCATTACCTTTTTTTTAAAAGTAAACGAATTTCTAACTTTATCCATATTTAACTATATACTTTCTTAGAAGATAATAATTTACACAATCATAGATAAAAGGTAAAATTATATATTTATTAAAAAATTTAATGAGATACCGTATGAGATCAAAAGATACAATCTCTCTTTGTCCTATAAGTGGGACTAGAATAGTTCTCCCACATGTCTTTTTTATAAGACCTGTATAACTAAATGATGTGGTTTAAGAAAATAGTTAAAATTAAAGAAAAAAATTAAGTATGACTGAAATAAATATTATTTTTCCAAACATGCCCTTAATTATGGGGAGGCAAGTACGAGAGAGAATGTAGAATAGTAAGTTCCTGTTCGGTTCACGGAATCGGAGGTAATGTAATATAATGTAATGATGATTACATGAATTTGTTTAGTTCGTCATTAAGGAAAGATAATGTATATACATAAAAACGTTTGTTTAGATTACATAAAAAATGAGAATATATGGGAATAATATAGCAAGAGATAAAATTACCATTATCTACACATATATGTATAAAGTACAAATTGAGTTCAAAGTTTTTTTTTTTTTTCAATTTGTGTAGGGTATACGTTGGTCTCATAATAATTTTTTAATATTTAATGGAGGAAATATTATGAAGGGGTTCATAGTAATTTTTTAATATTTAATGTTGAGAATATTATTTAATGAAATATTTTAATATTTTCAATGGTGGAATATAATTTTTTATTTTTTTAGTAGGGAATATTTTTTATTTTTTATATAATTAATTAGTTTTTGCAAATATTTAATGGTGGTAATTATTTAATATTTAACAACATTTATGGATAAGCACTTTGATCAAATTAAAAAATTATAATGACAATAGTGTCTTTTTCACTTGATCATAAGATGCATGCATCCTCATTCATCAATCGTATAAGTGTAATCCTCAATACATCAAATGATATAATCAAAATTATAAAATGTAATCATTTTTGCATTATAAAAGACCAAACAAACGCTATAATTGGTTTCTTGTATCATGATTACATGTAATCCTATCCTATTGAATCGAACCAAATGAGTTATAAGAATATAAAAGAAAACGATGAGAGAGAATGAAAAAATCCACCTTTTAATTAATGTCATATAAATAATTGATGAGGGGGTAAAAATGAAAAAAAGTTATTAAATATTGAGATAATTTTTATCAAATTCTTATAAAAAGAATAGGCAGGGTATTTTGTTTTTAAAATATTAAAATAAATATTGAAGATCTCCATGATAAGCAATTGGTAGCCGACTCTAGAGATGAGAGGCTAATAGAGGGATTGTTTTCTTCTTTACTGAAAAAGGAATAAAGAATGATGCTCACATGCCAGCCAAGAGCCATGAAATAAATATCTACCCCAGGAGAGGTCCCACCCAATTCCACCTCCCAAAAAAAAAAGCAGTCACCAAATTCGCTGACTCACTCTTCCCCAAATGCAAGATATTTTCATCTCCCTTCTCTTTCAGAATTTCATTTTATTTTTTAATATTATCATTTAATATTTAACATATTTTCTAAATCATATTCCTAGATATTTAAGTAACCGAATATTGTTTGAGTAGCCCCTCCTAACATCCTCATACGTATGTTCTCTGAGACATGAATTTGAGATAATGAGATCTAAATAAATTTAGTATTCATTTAGGATAGTTTATTTTTGAATTATAAATACTTATAAATCGTGATTTACGATATATGAGATAAATATGTGATATGAGTTTTATTTCAACTTATATAATAAATATTTTTTCTTAAAAAATAAATTAATCCAAACATATTTTTAATAAGGTATTACACTATTAGAACAACGCTGTGTTGGCGGATCCCACCCCCATCTTATTTCCCACCCCATCCATCTTGATCCCGACATTCATGTATTTACAATTCACAATTTTAAATTTCTCTCCTCTGTTTTATTTCAAAATTATTATTATTCCTGTATTGTTCCACCGTCTTCTTAAAAGAAAAATATTTAAAAACTTCAAACATGCACAGCCTAATACTAGTCAAAAAAAATTATTTGATTAGATTAGATTAAAGGATAAAATATCAATCAATCAATCAAATTCTCCAAAATATCTACTCGTTAGAGCCAGTTCAAAAACGTCATTTAGGATCAATTTATGAGTCGTACCTCTCATTCTCGTTCTCTCCCGCACTCCATATTCCGTCGCTTTGATCGCTAATCTCATCGATGACAGAGTTGCAAGAGGAGCACGTACTGACGGCGGCGGCGCCTGAGACGGCGTCGTTTTGGACCGACGAGAAGCATTTGCAGTTCCTCAACTCCATAGAAGCCTCTTTCGTCACCGCAATGTTCGAAAACAGCTCTAGCCCAATCCACCGCCTCCGCCGTCACTTGCTTGACGCCTCCGAGTCCACGACGGATCTGAATCCCCACCGCACCACCTCCGTCAACCATACGGTTTCAGGTAATCTTCGCGCTTCCCTCTCATTTCTTGTTCTTTCTCTCGGTCCCTTTCGGACGGAGATCGATGTTTAAGGCCGTGTTTGCTTTCGCATTCTGAGAAACTTGAACTTTTCCGGTAGGTGGTTGGGGAAGTGTTGGATTTTTTTTACTTTATCATCCTCATTTCTTTTTAATCCGTGTAATGGTGTTATTAAAAAAAAAAACTTCAAGAAGTTTTTTTTTATGAAAATAATCGGTGGATCAATATATATAATAAACTAGAACTTTTATTTTTCTCAAGTTGTGTAGTTTAGTGTATTGGAAAGATGAGTAATTGTACAAAATTCATTTTAAAAATTTAAAAATATATGTAGTCAGTCGTATTATTTATATTACATGTATGTGTGTGTGATGAACATATAATTATATAAACATCAAAATATATAAGATATAATTAGGGAAAATGATAGAAAAATACATTTGAGTTAAAAAATCCAAAATGTCTATTAAATTAACAAAAAGACAAATAGATTATATGGTAGAGATGTGGAATTTTGAGGGTTGGGCGTTGATAATTTGACTGTGGAAATTAGCAACTTAATTGGATATAGAGATTAACAACTTAAGCACTATTATAAAAGTTATCATTGTCTATATTCAAATAGTCAAGACCTAAACTTTAAAATCTCATTATAGATCACTCATTTATCTTTTTACTAATTTAATAGATATTTTAAGATTTTTATAATTCAAATAGTATTTTTCTATCTTACTTTTTTCATATAATTACTGTTTTAAATGGTTGGTAGAAGTTACTCCCTCCTTTTCAAAGTACCAAAATTGGAAAATACTCTTTAACTAATTTGTAGAATCTAAAAGGTTTACGTAAGTTGATTATTTATGATTAATATGCAAAGAATTTGTCACATTTTTTCAAAAACATCATTACTATTTAATGATTCAACTCTAATCTATGGAGATAAAAATGGTCAATAAATAGAGACATTGTGGGTTAGCAAAATTATTTGAGAGACAAGAGAAACTATGCCCGTATACTTAGGATCAAATTAAACGAGTGTTTGGCAATTTACTCAAATCTATATTTACGTAAATCAAGACAAAACTCATCTCACACACTAACTGCCTAGAAAGATTATCCACCTAGTGGACATAACTAATGAGAGAGTCAAAATTTAACTGGGACAAATGTAAACTTTACTATTCACCCCCAGTCAAATCCTGAGATTTGAACGTGCGTGTTTAGCCTATGTATTTAACACACACACGTCTATGTGATTCGTGATGAAAATTGAAGCAGAAAAATTGGCAGTGAGTTTTTTTTTTTATTTATAATTTTGTGTTGTTAGAATTCTTGTGACCATATATATTGTTAGTAGAAAAAAGAGAAACAGAAAGTTGAGGGCGTTAAGGTTACATTGGCAGGGATGGGTGGAAGAAGCAGGTCAATGAAAAGGAGAAGAAGTATGAGAAGAAGATCATCTCAAGCCTTTAATTCATTCCAAGATCAGGTAAATACCTACTTAGCTTAGCCATTGATATAATGTTTACGTGTACGTTTGAAAATATGAATAATATATATATCTATATATATTTCGTTGGACTTGGAGTTGGACGCTAAGTGAAATTGAATAGTATTAATCAAGGTATTAAAACCCGGACCGGGTACTGAACCGGTCGGGGTACTGGGTTAAGGGTCAGTGGGTCAAACCGGGGCCAAACCGGAGCTAAACCGGGACCAAACCGGTGAAAAATTGAAAATTTTAGACTTATAGTATGAAATTCTAAAGGAAAAATTTAAAAAAAAAAAATTTTTTTTTTTAAAAAAATTGGAAACCGGACCGGGAACCGGACCGGCCAACCGGCCGGTTCGCCGGTTACCGGGCCGGACCGGCCGGTCCGGTCCGGTTTCCATAACATTGGTATTAATATCTATGAATCATGTAGACACGGTTAGGCATTTGTCACTATAGTTAAATACTCCTAAACTCTATGATTCATTAAATCTTTTACTCTCTCACTATAGTTTTATATTTAAAAACCACAAAAAGACATTACCAAGAAGTTAACAAGGTGAGGGTGACATATTTCCTCTTACCAACTTGTGAAATATCCTCCCCACCTTAACATCGCCTTGAAGATTATATTTATTTCTTGTGTACAATAATTTTCTGGGTTGGTCTTCTGTTGCTATTAATTCCTAACATAGTTCACATAATATCACCACTAGTATAGATATTTGTCATTAAATTTGTGGTAACAATATCATGAACACACAAAAGTTGTTGTACAAATTCAAGCATGTGATATATCACCTCTACTCTTTAATATAAAGTTTCATTTATATTGTAAATTGCCATATAAACAAGATGTGACAGGAAGTAGTGTGTGTAGTGTGTTCACTACTGTGTTTGGGATAGCGGTAGGAAAAATAATTTATTATAATTCTGACATATTAAAAATGACTTAATAAAAAAAATCAGTTTTTTTAATGTGATTTATGTTTGGATGAACGATTTATTTTTGGACAATAAGTGTTTATAAATCGTGATTTATGATATACAAGGTAAGTATAGGAGATGGGTTTTATCTCGACTTACATAATAAGTGACTTAATAGAAACTGCTGTGTAATGAGGAGCTTATTTAATAAGTAGTTTATTATATCCATGATACAATTAAAATAAGCTGAACCAAACATTATAAAAACGTAACATATTTTTATTTAGTCTCATTATCAAAAACGGGTTTATTTATACCGAATAAACTGAACGAACCACACCATATATTACATGTAATGTGTAAAATAGAGAACACAAGCAGAAGTTGGTCGCTTTAGAAATTGAAATATCTATGCTACTGGAAGCAATGGATAATTGACATGTGTCCCTACCAACAGGTGGTCCCACAGATTGGACCAGGGCAACATGATATTGCGGAGGACTCGGATCAGGCAAGTACTGTGGAGTAGGTGGCTGCATGACAAGACCCTCTAATCTATCTCCTCTTGCTTTTATTTATTTATTTATTTTTATTTTCTTGCAGCCTTATCCCTTGTCTAATTTTCTTTTTTTAAACTTCTCTACCTTGCGTTCTCAAATATCAGTTTCCCTCACTATTAGGTATAAAGTATTGGGTATGTTTGGTTGAGCGATTCGATTGCTTATAAGTTGCTTTTTAATAGTGATTTACGGTATACGAAGTAAGTATGTGAGAGGAGTTGTGTCTCGATTTACGTAAAAAGCAACTTATAAGTTTTTATAAGTTGAAACAAACATGCTTATTATTAGGTTGTTTGAAGTTGTGTTTCATGAGCATATTTTTATAATTTGGTCAAATATTTATTTTATATATTGTAAATCTCGATGATAAAGTTGTCTTTAAAGTTTCAATCATCATTTGAAACCCCGAACTATCACATTATAATATCCTATTTTTATACCTTGGTTAGCTCTTAATGAATTACGTCATTCAATTCTTGTGAGTTAAAACTGGTATATTTAATAACTGCCAATTCAAATGTTAAAAGCTAAAGAAATGTTGAATTTTTTTTTTTTTTTTTTTGCGTGTGCACCCGGTATCCCAGGACAGGCCATCTTTCAGGCACAACAACGGCCCCGGACTAATCCGGTTTAAATGCTCATATTCAATGTCAACCATTTAAAAAGAACCAAAGAGAAGAAGATGAGCAAGTTGTTTTTTTTAAGAAACCATAACAATTTTCTTTTATAACCATGTAATGTAAAATACATATACAACCATATTGATGCTCAGGCTGAAAATCAAGGTATTAAAACTCGGATCGGGTATTGAACCGGTCGGGGTACTGGGTTAAGGGTCAGTGGGTTAGATCGGGGCCAAACCGGAGCTAAACCGGTGAAAAATTGAAAATTTTAGACTTATAGTATGAAATTTTAAAAGAAAAATTTAAATTTTTTTTTTAAATGTGAACCTAGACCGGACCGGTTTACCGGCCGGTTCTCCGGTTTCCGGGCCGGACTGACCGGTCCGATCTTGGTTCAGAAACTTTGCTGAAAACTCGAAACCTCTGCGACGTTGAGACAAAAACGTTTGTTATTAGGGCAGCTGATCATCAACAAAAAGCCCTAACAAAATTGAAGACGCAAGGCATGATTTATTTGTTATTCAAACTTCAAAGGGACATATCAATTCAGAATTGGATAAGCAGATTAGGAGATTTGCATAACTGGTGGCCTTAAAACGCTCACGTCCTTCCCCCTTGTTTTGATTCATTTTCATTCACATCCCCTATGTGGGACCAACAGTACACAAGTCATTTGCTTGTTTTATCTTTCTTGTCAGGTTAGTTAACTTAGGTTCATTTGGACTATCCGTGACAGAAGTGATTTTTTTCTAATATGATTTTTGTAAACTTAATATAGGATATAAAATCATATTATAAATATGATTTATGTTTGAATTAATGGTGGTAGAAACCCATCTACACTGTGAAAAACAGATCTTAGTGACTTCTTAAAAGTGTCAACACCCGTTTCCATTTCGATAATCAAAGAGTAATCACGACGGAATTCAATGGGCATACAGAAAAGTACAATTATACTGATAAAAATATTCATTTACAATCCCAACGTCGTTCGTTTACAATTCCAATATTGTTCGTCGACGGAAACAAAATACAGCGGAAGTTTTAATATTTACAAATTTCACCAAAATATCACAAAATAGACTAATTATGCCCACATTCTTGACCCCGCCTCGAGACACGCGCTGCTCACTTTCCGACGTCAATGTCTTTGCCCTTTGGCCCATTGGTACCCGCTGAGGTATTTGTTTAAAAATAGGGTGAGATTTCGAAAAATCTCCGTAGAGACATAATATCATTCATAGAAAATGCGAAAAGTAAATATGTCATGCGCCAAGGTATGCACAAATTAATGAAAAATATAAACACATCATCATCATCATCATGTATACATGAGTAGGGCCCAGCACCATAATCTACACCGGTTGGACTTCTGCCAACTCCCAGTGTAAGTGCACCTCTGGCACTAACAGCCTCTCTCTAGGCAAATCATGTTATTAATAAAGTGCATTTACAAAACAATGGCATCCACACAATCACATAACTTATGGCATAGTGTATGAAGGATAATGTCCCTACCTCAAAGCTTTAATATCCCCTTTTAAATGTGTCTCGAAGAACGTGTCGTATCCGGCCTCCAAATCGGTCCTAAAATATTAAATGTACCAGAAATAGGTCATAACCTATCCAAGTATCATTTTAGACTATTCCATAGTGTTTATTGTGGTTATATTAGTCTATGGTGAAAATTTACAAAGATGCCCCCGGGAACCGGCCCGGCCCCGCAGTACCCGGCCCGATGGCACGTTTTCCCAAAATTTTGACTAGGGCTATTCTGACTTATTTTCGCCCAAGGAATCCATTTCCGGCCTCGAAATCGCCAAATTCATGGTTAAATTACGAAAATACCCCTGACAGCCCCTATTTAGTGATTTCAGTGGCGTTTTCGTAATTATGCTTTTTCGGCCTCTACCGAAAAAGTGTCCAACTGTAACCCCACCTATTTTTGCCCACTGAGTCCAATGGAACCATTTATTTCATGAAAATCCAACTCCTACTACCAGATCTGGTCTGGCCAAAATATTGGTCACAATTTGGAAAAAAATGGAGCTTTGTGTTTTAACTTCTAAAACTTGTACTTCTTCACTTCTAACCCTTGATTAACTCATTTAAACACTTCTTAATCATGATTCAAAGAAATTTGGGCAGCATAACCCCTTAGGATTAGGACTTTCCAAATTTACAAACTTAACAATATAACCAAATCCAACCATAATCATCAACAACAACCACATCTAACATAATCTTAGGATTTGTGAAGTTACCTTCTTGAGTTCTTTTTCTTCCTCTAGAAGTTCTCCTCCCTCTTTCTCTTTGGACTCAAGATTTGCTTGCTAAACCATAAATTTTATGGAAAGGAAGAGATTAGAGAAGAGATTTATGGAAGATTAGAAGAAGAAACCTTTAAGAAATCTCAACTTACCTTAGCTCTTGCTTCTTTTGCTCTCTAAATCTCCAAGAGCTCCCAAACTCACTCACTCTCTCTTTTCTCTAGTCTTTGTGCGTGAATGAGCATGAAAGGAGGAAGGGAAAATATGTATTATTTGTTATTCTTCATCTTTATTCCTAGCCCTTGATCTAACCAAGAGTTGAGATCTTTCCACCTTTCATGAACACTTTAATTTCCATCATGACACCTTACTTTATGCCATACTCCCTCCACTTTATGTCATACTTTGTGATCATGAGTGTACTTGGGTCTTATCTCTTCATATGTTCATGACACTTGGCATTTTAATTTCATTAATCAATTTCTAACACTTTTCATTTTCAATTTTCGGAATAATGTCAATTCTGGCAAATTTTCTGCCTTAACTTTGAAAAATCATAACTAATTTTGTAGACATCGTTTCGAGTCGATTCCAAATCCTATGGAACCCTCATTGAGTCTAGTTTCAAGGAAAAATATGGAATTTTACTGGAAATGATCATATTATTCCCAGATTTTCAATATTTGACCGCTGCTCCAGAAACTTTCCAGATTTTCTGGATTAACTTCAAAAATGCATATCTTTTTGTACATAGCTTCAATTGAGTCATATGACCTATCAAATTAAAGCTTAGGATGTCTACTTTCACCCTATAAAATTTCATAATTTTTGGTCATCATTTGGTCTTCCAAAACTATATGACAATCTCACTGCCTCGCAGGCGATTTCACTGAAAATACTATTCAACCTTCAATTTTTAATATTTAATTCCTTTGGCCTTAAATATTCACCATTTCCTTGAATATATATATAATAATTACAATATATTTTTGGTGAATAAAATTTGGGATGTTACAATTCTCCCCCACTTAATTAAATTTCGTCCCCGAAATTTGCTACACTTATACATTCATGAATTCTGGGTAACGCTTCTTCATACTTTCTTCTGTTTCCCACGTAGCCTCTCTAGGCGATAACCCTCTCCAGACGACCTTGACAAATAGAATGCTCTTATTTCTGAGCTGCTTTTCCTGTCGATCGATGATTCGGCCAGACATGACTTCATAAGTCAAGTCTTCACGCATTTCCACATCTTCATACTCTATCACGTGCTCTGGATCAGGTTGATACCTTTTCATATGAGAAACATGGAAAACATCGTGCATCCTACTCAAACTCAGTGGCAAAGCAATACGGTACGCACTTTGAGGTTTTACTCCTCCTTTGTGCATCAACAATGTCAGGCTGATTAAATAGGAGTCCCACAGGAATCTCCATAATACCTGACTATACTCAAAACTGGTGTTTCTCTATGCCCAGGCTTGGCCCGATTCCACTTGAATCATTCAGAGCCATAGAAACTCTTATCAAAACCCCTTTAATATGGAACTTATTACAACGCACCATCATTGAGAGCCAACGCTCCTGTAGCTCTATTCTACAATTCAATGTCACGGTGACTGCACTCTAGGGTTCGTCGTCACGGTGGCTGCACTCGCGGGTTAGTCATCACAGTGGCTGCACTCTAAGGTTTGTCGTCACGGTAGCTGCACTCTAGGGTTTTTCGTCATGGTAGCTGCACTCTAGGGTTTGTCGTCACGGTGGCTGCACTCTAGGGTTTTTCGTCATGGTGGCTGCACTCTAGGGTTTGTCGTCATGGTAGCTGCACTCTAGGGTTCTATACTCGGTGCTTTACACAGTCGCCCATACACCTGGTCAGCTCCCCTCCGGTCAGAACTTTCCTTAGGTAGCCCTCTCCGTTCAGATTTTACCATAGGTAGCCCTCTCCGTTCAGATTTCACCGTAGGTAGCCCTCTCCGTTCAGATTTCATCGTAGGTAGCCCTCTCCGTTCAGAACTTTCAATCTTTGTGGTCGCAGTACAACTCCACAACTACGCCATAAAGGCAACATTTTCATATTCAAAGCAAACATTATTACCATCTGCTCAAGATTATGGATGGGATAGTTCGATTCCTGAAGCTTCAGCTGACATGATGCATACGCCCTCAACCGGCTTGCATAAATTCTCATCTCAATCAATGCCTGCTTGCATCCGGGACTCAATTCCCTTCCCAATCCATGCCATCTAGCATTAGTGAAGACAACAAAGGCCCACTATGGATCTGGGATTATCAACGTTGGTACTTTAATAAATTTTCATCATCAGCTCTCTGAAGCTCCTCTCACAATCATCATCCCATGTATAATGTTGAGTTCTAAGAAATTTTGATATAAACATCTCATCCTTTTTATTGTCACACCCCGCACTTCCCCCGCACTTCCCCAATCCCAGGGACTACGAGCAGACTACGAGCGTGGACTCACCAGGATATCTGCGGCCCCTCCAACTCAACTGCATTTCTTTTGGGCTCTTGCAGCCTCGAACACACGACCCTGAGGGCATAAGATCGTGGTCCTGACTAAGGCTACTACCATTGAGCTACTCATAATAATCAACAGGACTCAGAACACTACGTATCACAACCACAGTTTCCGGCCTTCTCAGTTCAATACTGCTTCCACTTTACCAGGGTCCCTTAGGATCCCTTGCCACGAGACTACTTGGCCTAAAAGTCTATCTTTTAAAAGCCAAATCCCACATTTGCTTACCCCATTAGTTGGATCCCATATGACCTTCGTAGTAACACTCCATCGTTCATAGAACATGCGATAGGATATGCCTTGCACCATATAATACAATATTATACTAACACATAACTCAATTCAGTCGGAAATGTGTTCAGAGCCAACCATTGTTGCAACCCCTACACATTCCGTACCTCAGTCCTCGACTAGGCATATCAATGTACCCAAAGGCACTGCCCGTAGGCATTATTCATCAGTGTACCCGAAGGCACTGCCCGTAGGCATTATTCATCAGTGTACCCGAAGGCACTGTATATCATACATATTGCAGAAGATGGCATATACAAAGCATATAAACAATCACAGTGTATGGAGGATAGAGTTACTACATTGACCCTTCCTGGATAATATTGAATTTTTAATCTTCCCCTGGTCTGGGTTCTACTACATCTCTTGCAGCTCATTACTATGATCCTTGATCATTACATACCACTTATTATCGATAATGCACAGTTCAGTGTACCCGTAGGTACTCAATTCAGTTTAGTGTACTCAAAGTTACTATATTCGAGGTACCCATAGGCACTATGCATCAATTTCGGTAAGTCCACCCCCTGTCAGTAAGCCCAATCCAGGCCCAAGGGACATGGTTCCTCACTATGTGGCTGGCAACAATGCCAACACGTCTCATTTCAGAAGGATCTCTACTCACTACCACTATCATCCCGATACCATTCTCTTTTTTTTTTCATTGCCTCCAGAGGGACTTCCTGATTCTTACATTTCTGGGTAGAATTCCCACTGCCAAACACATCCTTGTAGTTGTCACTTTTGTCAGGATGCAAACTCAACAAGTCGTTCTACATCACGATATTAATTCTGATAACATTATTAGAATTGGTACTACTGGCACTCTGATAACGTTATTAAGTGTATCGATTCTTTTATCCAGCGCACTAGTCTCACTGATACCGTTGACTGGGCACTGGTACCTCCTTAGCTTGTGCTGATTTTATTGTCCTATGATACTGTTAACACTATTCTGATATCGTTGACACCATTCTGATACCGCTATCACAAGTGCGTCTATCATTACCATATGTACAGGAACTACCAATACCATCAATTGGGTACTAGTACTACCTCTGCATGCATTGATAATACTGATACCATTGATATCATTCTGATACCACTGATATCACTGATACCATCCTGATACCACTGATACAATCCTGATACTATTGATACCATACTGGTATTATCTTCAGGTGCACCAGTACCACCGATACTACAATCTGGGTACTGATATCACCTCTGAGTACTCTGATACCCCATTCCCTGATATCGAGTTTACCATCTCGATATCGCTCAGTCACGAACCTGCTCCCTTGGTATCCCTGACTCGTCATTGTCAATGAATACTAAGTACCGGCCTCTCGGGGTATCATTCTCCTGCAACGCCCTATGATACTTGGCCGTGAAGAGATATGACAACTCCATATCTGGCTGTAAATCGTACGATACATGTACCGGCTCCGCCTGAGACTCGTTGTCGCTTAGCTCGACCTCTGACATCTAGTCCGGATCGTAGTCAGAATCATAAGCCTCCGATGAATCTCTGGTCTCTATGACCTTTGTTACTCCTGGTGACACCGGACTCGGCACTGGACCGTATACTAACGTATTGCCGTTTCTGAAGTATTCGATCGTCGGTCCTTGATACGAAACAGGCTGGTTCACCATCGTTTCGCTGTCACTTTCCACGATCACGATCATCGGCTTACTCGGACCATTTATGAATAGTTCAGTCGTAATGCAAACAAAACCTTATCAGTATACAATTCTGATAATGCCAGAACCGCTTATTAGCTCTGATACTAAAAGTGTCAACACCCGTTTCCATTTCGATAATCAAAGAGTAATAACGACGGAATTCAATGGGCATACAGAAAAGTACAATTATACTGATAAAAATATTCATTTACAATCCCAACGTCGTTTGTTTACAATTCCAATATTGTTCGTCGACGGAAACAAAATACAGCGGAAGTTTTAATATTTACAAATTTCACCAAAATATCACAAAATAGACTAATTATGCCCACGTTCTTGACCCCGCCTCGAGACACGCGCTGCTCACTTTCCGACGTCAATGTCTTTGCCCTTTGGCCCACTGGTACCCGCTGAGGTATTTGTTTAAAAATAGGGTGAGATTCCGAAAAATCTCCGTAGAGACATAATATCATTCATAGAAAATGCGAAAAGTAAATATGTCATGCGCCAAGGTATGCACAAATTAATGAACAATATAAACACATCATCATCATCATCATATATACTGATATACATGAGTAGGGCCCAGCCCCATAATCTACACCGGTTGGACTTCTGCCAACTCCCAGTGTAAGTGCACCTCTGGCACTAACAGCCTCTCTCTAGGCAAATCATGTTATTAATAAAGTGCATTTACAAAACAATGGCATCCACACAATCACATAACTTATGGCATAGTGTATGAAGGATAATGTCCCTACCTCAAAGCTTTAATATCCCCTTTTAAATGTGTATCGAAGAACGTGTCGTATCCGGCCTCCAAATCGGTTCTAAAATATTAAATGTACCAGAAATAGGTCATAACCTATCCAAGTATCATTTTAGACTATTCCATAGTGTTTATTGTGGTTATATTAGTCTATGGTGAAAATTTACAAAGATGCCCCCGGGAACCCGGCACGGCCCCGCCGTACCCGGCCCGATGGCACGTTTTCCCAAAATTTTGACTAGGGCTATTCTGACTTATTTTCGCCCAAGGAATCCATTTCCTGCCTCAAAATCGCCAAATTCATGGTCAAATTACGAAAATACCCTTGACATCCCCTATTTAGTGATTTCAGTGGCGTTTTCGTAATTATGCTTTTTCGGCCTCTACCGAAAAAGTGTCCAACTGTAACCCCACCTATTTTTACCCACTGAGTCCAATGGAACCATTTATTTCATGAAAATCCAACTCCTACTACCAGATCTGGTCTGGCCAAAATATTGGTCACAATTTGGAAAAAAATGGAGCTTTGTGTTTTAGCTTCTAAAACTTGTACTTCTTCACTTCTAACCCTTGATTAACTCATTTAAACACTTCTTAATCATGATTCAAAGAAATTTGGGCAGCATAACCCCTTAGGATTAGGACTTTCCAAATTTACAAACTTAACAATATAACCAAATCCAACCATAATCATCAACAACAACCACATCTAACATAATCTTAGGATTTGTGAAGTTACCTTCTTGAGTTCTTTTTCTTTCTCTAGAAGTTCTCCTCCCTCTTTCTCTTTGGGCTCAAGATTTGCTTGCTAAACCATAAATTTTATGGAAAGGAAGAGATTAGAGAAGAGATTTATGGAAGATTAGAAGAAGAAACCTTTAAGAAATCTCAACTTACCTTAGCTCTTGCTTCTTTTGCTCTCTAAATCTCCAAGAGCTCCCAAACTCACTCTCTCTCTCTCTTTTCTCTAGTCTTTGTGCGTGAACGAGCATGAAAGGAGGAAGGGAAAATATGTATTATTTGTTATCCTTCATCTTTATTCCTAGCCCTTGATCTAACCAAGAATTGAGATCTTTCCACCTTTCATGAACACTTTAATTTCCATCATGACACCTTGCTTTATGCCATACTCCCTCCACTTTATGTCATACTTTGTGATCATGAGTGTACTTGGGTCTTATCTCTTCATATGTTCATGACACTTGGCATTTTAATTTCATTAATCAATTTCTAACACTTTTCATTTTCAATTTTCGGAATAATGTCAATTCTGGCAGATTTTCTGCCTTAACTTTGAAAAATCATAACTAATTTTGTAGACATCGTTTCGAGTCGATTCCAAATCCTATGGAACCCTCATTGAGTCTAGTTTCAAGGAAAAATATGGAATTTTACTGGAAATGATCATATTATTCCCAGATTTTCAATCTTTGACCACTGCTCCAGAAACTTTCCAGATTTTCTGGATTAACTTCAAAAATGCATATCTTTTTGTACATAGCTTCAATTGAGTCATATGACCTATCAAATTAAAGCTTATGATGTCTACTTTCACCCTATAAAATTTCATAATTTTTGGTCATCATTTGGTCTTCCAAAACTATATGACAATCTCACTGCCTCGCAGGCGATTTCACTAAAAACACTATTCAACCTTCAATTTTTAATATTTAATTCCTTTGGCCTTAAATATTCACCATTTCCTTGAATATATATATAATAATTACAATATATTTTTTGTGAATAAAATTTGGGATGTTACAAAAAGTAACTTTTAACCTTCTTTTTAAAGTAACTTTTGGCCTAAAAGCCCATTTAAAAAAAATGTCAACCTAAACATCTCTCTTTTTTAGGTGATCACCAAGGATATCCACTGTCGGTAGCATTGACTAATCCCTTTGTGATACTGGTCTCCATTTAAGGGCTGCCGCTGGCCAAGGAATTCTTTCCATACCCGAAGTCGGGATTCAAACCCCTATCATTTGGTCAAGGGATTAGGTGAAATAGCCACCAAACCAAACTAATTTGATTAACATCTCATTTTACTCACACCGTACTTCTTCCCTTCCTACCTTGTTTTTTAGCCCCCCACCGCCTTTCCAAATAGCCCTTTAGAGTACTTGATAAAATGAAACTATTTACTTTTATATATCTTTTTAAATATAAGTTTTATTCTTGGGAGAATTACATTCAGGTCCCAAAGAAGAGGAGAAATGAAGAAATGGTCCCTATAGATTGCAAAATGAAAAAATGGTCCTATAGAGTTGTCAATACAGGCTCATGGAGTTGTTAATGGGACCATTTTTTTTATTTTGCAATCTATAGGGACCATTTCTTCATTTTTTTTTCTTCCATAGGATCTAAGTGCAATTCTCCCTTTATTCTTTAGACTACAATTCTAGACCTAATTAGTTAATATGTATCATCAACAATTAGGATAGGAATTCCGATCAAAAAAACAATTAGGTTAGGAATTAGGAAGGCCCACTCAAGCAAAGAAGATGGTACTATTTACATTACCTATCCATATGTCATTTATTTCAGAATCTTTCTATTGGCAAAAAAAAAAAAAAAATCAGAATCTTTCTATTTTTAGGAGGGGGGAATTTTTTTTTCTAATTTTATCGAGGTTCCTCATTTTGAAACTTGGAGGGCAAAGAACAGTATTGGGATCTCCAGAACCTTTTTTATTTCATGTTCAAAATATTCCAACATAGATTTTTCAAACTGAACCATTCGCTATTCCCATTATCGAAACATAATTTTTAAATAAGGAAAACCATGTAATTCAAATTAAAAACATTGATAAAAGGTCTCTCCTTAAAAATTTTATTGGATAGGACGATACTTTGTGTGCATAAAATCACTACTACAAAAAACTAAAGCTGTGGCGCTTATAATTGTATTAACTGTGGCGCTAGAGAAGTGCCATATATCTATACGCTACTAAAAATAGCTGTGGCGCTTGGAAGCGCCACAGCTATTTAAATTTTCTTTTTTTTTTCAATAGCCTCCTGTGGCGCCTAACCAACCAGGCGCCACAGGAGGCCCCTTTTTTTTTCGCTTTTTATTTTTATTTTTCTTTTCTTTCTTGTGGCCCTTTTTTTTTTTTTTTTGCTTTTTACAACAATAATGTTCTTATATTAATACTCTCCAAAGCTAACATAAAAAATATCACAATACAATAACTTAATATGTGAACACAGTACATCAACAACTGATGATTAAGTAAATTAAAAGATTACTAAAAAACGCAAGCTTGTCAGCCAAAAAATTTAAACAAAGCAAAAAGGAAAACGTTATATTACGGTTTATCTTGACTGTACTAAAAAAAATTTAAACAAAGCAAGTTAGAATGAAACAATCTTCTTCTTACGTTGGTGACGCTAGCTTGAGTGACGAGGATGAGCAAATGTGAGCTGTGGAGTGGGGACTAACGAAGAAAGGGGAACAACTAGGAACAAAAGTGGGGACTAACGAAACAAAATGGAAAAAGGGGCAAGAGAATTTAATGAAGAAGACGAGTGTGTGTTTTTGTTGTGCAAGAGAAAGTGATATCTTTTACAGGGGAGAGGCGTCAACGTGAGCTAAGGAAGAGGGAATAAAAAGGAAAAAGGGAGGGAAAAGATAAAAAGTAAAGTTAAAGGAGGGAAATTTGATTGGCGGGAGAGTTGAAAATTCATATTCAGCCAATTGTGGCACTTCTTTAAAGAAGTGCCACAGCTGCTCCTTTTTTTTTCTATTTAATTTTTTTTTTATTTTTAGGACCCAATTGTGGCGCCTGCCAAGGCAGGCGCTACCCTTGGGTAGGAGCAGGACCAGGCGCCACAGCTGGCCAATTGTGGCGCCTGCCTTAGCAGGCGCCACAGCTGGTCCCAAAAATTAAAAAAAAATTAAATAAATAAAAAAGGGGCAGCTGTGGCACTTCTTTAAAGAAGTGCCACAAAATGTGCGCCACCTTTCAATCTTTTTGTAGTAGTGAATCCTGCAGGGTGCTAATACTTTCTTTATATAAAAATACATATTAAATCTTTATGCCTAGTAAGATTTTCAAATGGTGATTTTTTATCGATTTCCCATTAAATCATAACACAATTAAAATCAATGTTACTAAAGTATAATTAAACTGATGAAGCATTCTCGTAAAAGATGAATGCACAGTATATACTGAATAATGATATAATCAACTTCATAGTAGTCTTCTGATTTATGTATGGTAGATATAATTATGCCTCACTGATGGCCAAGAATATAATTATGCTTCACTAAAAATGTTGTTCTCAACGTCGTTTGTCTTTTAGCATGTTTAGATTAACTTATTTTTTAAGAATAAGCACTTATTACGTAAGTTAAGATAAAACTCTTCTCACGTACTTACCTCATATTCCATAAATCATGATTTATAAATATTTATTATCTAAAAATAAACTATCCCAAATAAACACTATTACATTACATTCTTTTCTTGGTCAGTTTTTTTCCCAGGTTTCTTTCTCTCTCTTGTTTCCTTTCTTTCATTCATTCTTTTCAAGGCCGTAAAGCTTCCTGCTGGTTTAAAAGTGAGAAGTAAAAATTTCTTCATTTTTGGAAGAAAAAAGTGATATAGCAGTATCGTCCAAAGTCCAAATCACTGTTTGGATTAATAGGGAAGAAGCAACTTTCTTTTTCAATTTGACTTTTATAAAAATCAGATTATAAATGTTATTTGTGTTTGGATTGGCGGTTATAATATCCCAAATTTTAGGATTGGAGACTTGGGAATAAGCCTAAATTAAGTGAACTGCTAAGCCCCGGTTTAATCGATATCCCAAATCTATTCTCTAATGTTTCTTATATCTTTGAGGTATTAAGAAAGTAAAATAGTAAATTTTGAAGAATATAATTATGTTTTCGAGGTAGTGAATTTGTCATGTGATTTTGAAGAAACCAATGATGAGCAAAAATTATGAAATTTTACAGGATGAAAGTAGACATCACAAGCTTTAATTTAATAGGTCATATGACTCAAATAGAGTTATATGTAAAAAGATATGAATTTTTGATTTTAGCACAGAAAAACTGTGAAGTTTCTAGAACAGCATGTAAAGATTGACATTCTGGGAATTTTGTGATTTTATCTAGTAAAAGTCTATATTTTTCCTTAAAACTAGACTCAATAAGGGTTCTATAGGCTTTGGAATCACTTCAATTCGATTTTTCTAGAATTAGTTATGATTTTTCAAAGTTAGGGTAGAAAATCTGCTCGAATTTCTGAAATTCAAAAATAAAGGAAATAAATAAAATAACATTAGATATATTATAAAATATATCATCTTCTTTCTCCAAGCTCATTCCAGCGTGAAATATACCTGAAATAGAGAGAGAAAGAGAAGATTTTTCTAGAGAGAGAAAGTGAAGAGATCTTGTACGATAAGTTGATTTCTTCGGTGAATCCTTACCTAAAGCGTATAACTTCGCTCCTAAGCTACTCTTTCATATATTTTAAGGTTTTGGAAGCTCAATTTAGCTCTTGGGAAGGTTAGGGTTTCAGCCAAGAAGAGGTAAAACTAGGAGCTTGAGATAACTTCCAAACCTTCATATATTGACTATTCTAGCTGCTGTGGGCAATTTAATCGATTAAATTTTGCCGAATTGCCATTGGTTTTAATTTTTGGAAATGGGTTGGCCTAGAGGTTATGCTGCCTAAATTGGTACTAAATGGTAGTTGTAACTTAATGGAATAGTCAATAAAGTGGTTAAGAGTAGAAAGAAACGCGTTTGCGGAACCGAAACCGAAAAACCCCAATTTTCCCTAGAACTCTTATAAGTTTCAGCGAGCTCTAAAAATGGGCCTTAGAGTTGGATTTTCAATGATTTGATGGTTTCATTGAGTTCAAGAGGGAAAATTAGGTAGGGTTACAGTTGGTCACTTTTTCGGAAAAGGCGGAAAAAACATAATTATGAAAACGCCCCTGAAACCCTTAAAGTGAGGCTGTCAAGGGTATTTTTGTAATTTGACATCGAATTTGATAATTCCAAGTCTAGAAATGGATTCCTTGGGCAAAAATAGCCCATGTCAAAATTTCAGGAAAAGTACAGTCGGATTGGGTACGGCGTGGCTGGGCGGGGTCCCAGGGGGCATTTTAGTAAATTTTCACAATATACTTATATAATCCCCAGAAATACTATGGAAGTGTCTAAACGGTACCTTTGGCATTGTAGGATCGAATATGGAGCCCGAGCTGTTAGCAAGCTTTACGAGGCACACATCTCGAGGAGGAAAATGGTTAAGGTAGGAAACTTACCTCTTATGCATGTATATGATATTTGTGTTAGTGTGTTGATGCATGTTATTGCTTTGCTTGATTATGTGAAACATATATGAATGATTTGAAGCTATGTTTCAATTTGTACTACGGCCATAAGTATATTGTTTGAAGCATTGAGCTTACAGATTTGTCATTGTATGAGCATGAGTTATGTGATGCAAGTATGTCATGCATTAAACATTTATCGTACATGCATATTGGTATTATTTTTCTACTAAGATTCTCTCGAATTTCACCCTCCCCTACTAACAATTTAGACAGGAGAAGACATAAGATATGTTGAGAATAATGCAGAGAACCATATGAAGGGATTGCAGTAGTGGAACAAAGACGAGAAGATGTTCCTGTTTCACTGGGACGGGTTTAGATACTCAAGTAGCCCTGTGTGGCTACATTGATAGTAATGATCATATACGAACCTCTATGAGATATTTATGTAATATGCACTTTTTATCAGTACATTTATGCTATTCCTATGTTGCCCACAGAACCGCATATCGTTTTCCGTGAATGCTCTGAGAAAAAGTTAAAACAAGGTAAGGGCATGACAGCGGTGGCATTAGTGACTTTTTTGTTCTAACATTGAACCTATTTGAATTAGCGTTTGAAAAGTCCGTTTAGGTGGACAATGACTGAAAAAAGCATGAACCTTATTGAATACTACACACATACACACATATATTGCTTGTATATATTATGATAATTTATGTGAAAAAATGTAAATAAAATTTTATAAAATAAAAAGAAGTTCAAAAGCAGTAAAGAATATGAAAGGCAATAAATGCCCCCAATAGTGGAAAGTCGCTCAGAAGCAGTAAACAACTTATTGTAGAAGCTGCTTTTTTCTTTAAAGCCCAGTGGAGAATAATGCATTTCCAAATGGTACATTATATGCCAACTGGGCTTCTCATGTCCACCTGAGGTTTTTTCCTTTTGTACCGTGTTCCCAAACAAGCGCCAAATCAAATTCCAAGTCGGGAGAAAGGTCCAAATCAAATTAATAGGATCCAATTGATTTAATATAGTAATATTTTCTAACGGGTGTAAGTATTGTTGTCAAACTCGTAAGTTGAATTTCTGAGTTTATCGTTTTTATGTTTTAAGCTCACAAAATCGAGTCAATAGTAAACTCGTGACCGTTGTAAACTCAGTAAACTTACGGGTTTATACATTGAATTTACCGTTTTTATATTTTTAGTTTACAAAATCGTGGTAACTTACCCTTAAATTCGCGTTAACTTTTTCAATTTGATCACGCTCAACGGCTTTATATATGAATTTTATAGAAATTTCTTTGTTAAATATGGTAAATTATGAATGTTGATGGATTTAAAATATATTTAAATCAAATTGTTGTTATTTCTTATATTTTAATTATTTATTATACACTATTAATACTTTTTAATAGTAAAAGTAAACTCTTACGAATTTACGATTCAAGCTCACGATACGAATTTACGTCATTATCACGAATTTTCTTAAACTCACGAGTTTGACACCCTTGGGTGTAAGACCCCACTAGATTCCTTTAGGTCTCGAATTTAAGTTTCAGAGGATACATTTGTGTTGGGAGAGGAAGCCACAAACCTTGAATCAGATAATGAATGATAATATATAAAATATAGCAATATTTTGAGTACACTTAGGGTTTGATCATTTAACTGACTATCTTCATGACTTTAACCTATAAAATTGGATCGGTCTTAAATTTTTTTTGTTTCGACCAAATTATAGTATTAGTTTCAGGATTATAAAAGAAAAAGGGGGCAAAACATAAATTGTGCATATAAATGTATCAAAAAATAAATAGGGAAAATCCCTGATAAAGGACCTCAAAACTTTGAAAAGACAATGAGGTGATAGAAGATTCTAAAATCCTGCAGAGGGGATAGGGGACTTGTGAGGAATTTACAATTTCAAAGAAAATTACCAATTTATTTTTACTTATTTTTTTTATTAAAATAATAAAAACCCCGCCAGCGGCGGCCCCTGACGGCCAGCCGCTCTGGCCTTGGTGCCCGGCGGGGGCTCCGGCCAAAGGAATATTCCCTTGGCTTTAGAAAAAAATCCCAAAGTTGAAGGGGTGGGGGTTCGAATCCGCCACCTGTGATGATTGGGCTAAACAAGCCTCTTTTAATATATATAGTGTAAAAAATATATATATATATAGTAAATTTTGATTTTTAACTAAACCAACAAACAAGTTCACATAAGGAATTGTCATAAAAGAAATTAATAAGTTCATATAAGAATTTCACAATTTTCGTTTTTTAAGCAAAAAATCCACAACTTGGTAATTCCTTATCAAATTAAAACTTAAGATTTTTTGCTTAAAAAATGAAAATTGTGAAATTCTTATATGAACTTATTCATTTCTTTTATCAATCTGACAATTCCTTATTTAAACTTATTGGTTGGTTTAGTTAAAAATTAAAATTTACTATATATATATATATATATATTTTTTTTTACACTATATATATTAAAAGGCTTGCTTAGCCCACATGTGGGGGTTCGAACCCCCACCCCCTCAACTTTGGGATTTTTTCCCAAAGCCAAGGGAAGCCCCCGTCGGGTGCCACGGCCAGGGCGGCCGGCTGTCGGGGGCCGCCACCAAGGAGTTTTTATTATTTTAATAAAAAAATAAATAAGGGTAAATTGATAATTTTTTTTGAAATTATAAATCCCTCACAAATCCTTTATCCTTTCTGCAAGATTTCAGACTCTTTTATCACCAAATAAATACTAGTAGTACATAATTATCCAAAGCAGGCTTATGACCGAGTCAAATTTACCCGGGCCTGTCCATCGATGTTGCTTCAATTAATTTGACAAGAAAACTTTAAAGCTTAAAGGTTTTTTTTTCCTTGGTACTAAATGCATCCATCTACTTCAATCGTTTAGCATATGACATATAAATTTTGGCCTCTTAAAGGACCAATATTGATCCTGGTCCTTTAAGAGGCCAAAATTCTTATGTCATGATACACGTGGGTCACGAAAACAATAGAGAATCTCTCTACACACAAATCATCATGGGCATTGAATATATTACAAAAAATTGTATGAGGTCTAGAATATTATTGAAGGAATGATTACTTGAATTAATGATGAACTGGACGGAGATATTTCATTGGAAAAATTGTTTAATCCTTATAGTTTCACCATATTATATCTCAGTTCTTATAGTTTGACTCGTCATGATTCAATCCCTAAAATTTCCTAATTTTTATAAAACAAGTGAGTCTCATCTAACTCGTCTTACGTGGCATCTATGTTAGGGCCAGATCAGCAAAAAGTAAAGCCAACCTCACAGTTCTATGAATCAAACTATAGGGACTGAGTTACAAACTCGATGAAATTATAAGGATTAAATTAATTAATTTTCCCTATTTCAATATTCCCAGTAGAGGAATATAGAGGAGCAGTAAAATATTAAAGAAATTGTTACTATACATTTATTATTCAATCGAGGCACCGACGAGAAGACTTAATCAAACAATATGGAGTCATATGAAAAGTGATAGAGAAAAATGAAAAAAAAAATGTCAATACCCGTTTCCATTTCGATATTCAAAGAGTATTAAAGACAGAATTTTATGGGCATACAGAAAAGTACAATTATACTGATAAAAATATTCGTTTACAATCCCGATATCGTTTGTAGATGAAATATAGAAAATACAGCGGAAGTTTTAATATTTACAAATTTCACCAAAATATCGCAAAATAGACTAATTATGACCACGATCTTATCCTCGCCTCGAGACACGTGCTGTTCACTTTCCTGCATCTACGTCTTTTCTCTTTGCCCCACTGGTACCTGCTGAGGTATTTGTTTAAAAATAGAGTGAGATTCCGAAAAATCCCCGTAGAGATATAATATCGTTCATAGAGAATGCGAAAAGTAAATACGACATGCGTCAATGTATGCACAAATTAATGAACAATATAAACACATCATCGTTATGTATACATGAGTATGGCCCAGCCCAACAATCTACACCGGTTGGACTACTGTCAACTCCTAGTATAAGTGCACCTATGACACTAATTGCCTCTCTCTAGGCAAATCATGTTGATTAATAAAGTGCATTTACAAAACTATAGCATCCACACAATCACATAACTTATGACATAGTGTATGAAGGATAATGTCCCTACCTCAGCTTTATAATCCCTTTTTCCGGTGTCTCGTAACGCGTGTCGTTTCGGTTTTCGAATCGGTCCTAAAATATTAAATGTACAAAAAATATGTCATAACCTATCCAAGTATCATTTTAGACTCTTCCATAATGTTTCTTGTGATTATATTAGTCTATGGTGAAATTTTACCAAAATACCCCACGAGACCCCGGACTGGCCCTGCCGTACTCGGCCCGATGGCACGTTTTCTCAAAATTTTGATCAAAGCTATTTTGACTTATTTTCGCCTAAGGAATCTATTTCCGGGCTTGAAATTACCAAATTCAGTGTCAAATTACGAAAATATCCTTGAAAGCCCCTATTAAGGGATTTCAATGGCGTTTTCGTAATTATGCTTTTTCGGCCTCTACCGAAAAAATGTCCAACTGTAACCCCACCCATTTTTTCTCACTGAGTCTAATGGAACAATTTATTTCATGAAAATCCAACTTCTAGTACTAGTTATGGTCCTAACCAAAAATATGAAGAAAAATAGAAAAAATAGTGCTTTGTGTTTTAACTTTCAAAACTTATACTTTTCCAATTCTAATCTTTGGTCAACTCATTTAAACACTTCATAATCATAATTTAAAGGATTTTGGGCAGCATAACCCCTTAGGGTTATAGCTTTTCTAATTTTACAACTCAACCCAAAAATCATAAAAATCAAATAACAATTATCAACAACTCAAGAAGGCAAGTTCATGAAGTTATTCTCTTTAGCTTCTTGGTTTCCTCTTACTCTAGGCTCCTCCTCCCTCTCTTCTTGATCTCAAAGTGTGTCTTCACCACCATGGATTCATGAGAAACAAGAGTTTAAAGAAGGATTTCATGGAAGATCACAAGGAAAATGCTTGAGAGATACATGTACCTTGAACTTCTTCCTCTTCCTTCTCTCTAACTCTTCAAAGTTTCTCAAGCTCGCTCGCTCACTCTCTCTCTTCCTTTGGGTTTGGATGAAATGTGTGCATGAAGGAGAAGTGGATGTGTTTTATTAAATTGTCTTTTCTTTCCTCTTAGCCATTGATTTCATTAAGGGCCCAAAATGTGACACTTGTCACATTCCTCTCTTCCATCATAATTATTCCATTAGCTTCTAATTAAGTTTGAACCAATTGCTTCCCTTGTCTCTCCTTAACATTGAACTAGTCTTCTCCCTTGGTTAGCTTTTAAGAAAAACGTGCTCCCCCTTCTCATGTTCCAACTAACTTATTACTCTTCCAACTAAGTCCAAGTGTACACTCTTCCATGCACTCAAGTTCTTTCATTCCTTCACTCAAGCTTACCATCATGCAATCAAGTATCTCCCTTCCTTTACTGAAGCTATCCTTTCATGCATTCACTATACTTCCATTTTGTGTGCACTCATCCTTTGTCATCATTGAAATGTTCATGTAGGCTTGCCATCATGACTCTCTTCATGTAGTAATTAGGCATGTGCTTATGAAATCAAATTTTCTCCTCATTCATGTGTGTTTGGACAAAATTTCAAGAGGGAAGGAAAGGGAAAAATGATTTTAACAACTCCACAATTTACATAATTGCTAACACATTTTATTTTCAATTTTTGGAATAATGCCAATTATGGCAGATTTTATGTCCTAACTTTAAAAAATCATAACTAATTTTGTAGACATCTTTTTGGAGTGATCCAAAGCCTATGGAACCCTTATTGAGTCTAGTTTCATGTAAAAATATGAAATTTTACTAGTTGGGATCATATCATTCCCAGATTTTCAATCTTTGACCGCTGCTCCAGAAATTAGTCAATTTCGCTGGGCAAACTTCAAAAATGCATAACTCTCAATCCACAAGTCAAAATGGCTTATATTACCTATCAAATTAAAGCTTAGGATGTCTACTTTCATCTTGTAAAATTTCATAATTTTTTCTCATCATTTGGTCTTCCAAAACTATATGACAATCTCACTGTCTCTCAGGTGATTTCATTAAAACCACTATTCCACTTTCAATTTTCAATATTTAATTCATTTTGCCTTAAATATTCACCATTTCATTGAATATATAAAATAATTACAATATATTATTGGTGAATAAAATTTAGGATGTTACAAAAAGCCTCAATAAAGTTATTGAATTAAATATTTGAGTTAAAAAATATCCAAAAATTTCTTTTATAGATATATTATAATGTATCGTGTCCTCCATATAACTGACTTTATGTAATAGAATATGATTTATTGTTTATGTAGACATGCATCTCCTATTAAAAGTAATCTTATTTAAGATACAATTTACTGCTAAATATAAACACGTGTTAATAGAGATTTAGACCTTGTGTTGATGGACTAGTCTCTTCCATTAACAACAATCCCAGTCAGTGGTGCTGGCATACATCCTTATGGAATGAACAAAACTCAAATTTTCAACCTACATGAGTGGGCTAGTATCTGATACGCCCTCTAGTTTTTATTATAAGACACCAATTAATATATTTTTTTATCCTTTTTATAAGGCATTTACAAATTTTGAAGAAGCATTTAATTTATTTTTTCATGTATGCCCATATTTAATAAGGATAGTAAGAGAGAGTAATAATTAATGAATATTTGAATTCAATGTAGTTAGTAAGGGTAATATTGGAAACTACTTTGATTTTAGAACAACTTTAATTCTTTTAACTATTTTTATTGATTTATAAGAATTGATAGTTGGTACCTTATAACAAGGATTAGAGGGAATACCGTACAGCAGATAAGGGAGGAGAAGAGATATTTTAGTAAAGCTGACAAATGCTATATCCATGGCCAATGACATGGAGTTGAGTGGCATGAATGATCCCCTAAAAGTGGTAAATGGCGAGTTCAATCTCACCTATAACCATATTTACATTTTTATCCTTTTCTCGATTTGATTCCAGTCAGGGCTTGTAAATTTGAAGAATCAGTGAGGGCATTTTAGAACACCACCACATATTTACCTTCATTTTCAAAGATTTCAGCCACTGGTGCTTGTCCGTTTCCATAAAGGAGATTTTTTTTTTCTTTTAGTTTGAATAGAATCTCACCTTTTTTTTAATCTCCCAAAAAGTGTAGAAGTTTCTTTAGATCTAAAGAGCCGTGTTGGAGGTTACCAAACGGTAAATATGGGGATGTGCACAGATTTCATATACATCCACACACACGATTGCCATCATTAATAGTTGGTCCTTCACAACAACATGCTTGAAATTCTTCCGCTCGCCGGGAATAAATCTTCTGAAATTGAAATCCATCAATTTCTATGAAGTTTTCTTTTTAAATATTTTCACCATTTTATTCTTTTTTATAAAATAAAAATAATCTTTCCGTCTTAAAAATAATAAACTTAAAGAAATTTATAGATCCTTAACCAGATCCATAACTTTTTTAAGTCTAAATCATTTAAATTTTTTCAAAAAAAAAGTAGATGTGCATAGTTGAGAGAGAAAATTTATTTTATTCTTGAATATCTTATCACGAGTTATCTATTATCTACTCTATATATAGATATATGTGCTTATTTAGAACAACGATTGGAACGCTTAAAAACAGCTTTTCAATCGTGATTTACAATATACGAGGTAAGCATGTGATGAGAGTTTTATTTCAATTTATGTGAAAAACAGCTTATAAACAATCTCAACGCCATAACAAACATCTTGCCATGTCAAAGACATGAATTAAATGATAAATATTTATAGGGAAAATCGCTGGTAAATACTAAATAAGCAAATTAATTACTCTTTGCCACCAACACATATGGGATACCTAATTGTCATTAAAATTGAACTTAAAAAGACTAAAAAACCCTTAGTTTGACGACAACATTTTAGGCAGGAGGGAGGAAGGAGAAAAGGCAGAGGAACTCGGTGTTTGAGTACAGTGTAGCAGATCCAATCTTCGTCAAACAAGCCTTCCATACTCCTTCGGACGCCGTCCACCATTGTCAGCCGTCTGTGGTTGTTCTCAGGCAAGCAGTGAAGAAGGTCGGAATCCTAGGGATTTTTCTACTCCCAAAATCTGGTGAGAACGATTTGCTCAATTTTCCTTTGCATCTTGATTTTAATTTGTTCCCCGCGTCATCAGGTTGTTCTTGCATTCCACACTCCTTTGGACGCCGTCCACCATTGTCTGCCGTCTGTGGTTGTTCTTAGGCAAGTAGTGAAGAAGCTTGGAATCCTAGGGATTTTCCTACTCCCAAAATCCGGTGAGATAATTTAAAATGCCTTACTTACTAGTAATGTTTATGCTTATATGGTGCTTTCTAAAATAAATCAACAGGATGAGGCTTTTGAATTTAATATGGTTTAGTGGAAGAATTTTCCTTTATAAAGAAGTAAATTTCAGAGTTAGTAGAGCTCTCTAAAGAGATAAAATTCAGTTGAAACTATGCTGAGTTTCTTGTCTTGAACCCTTTCAAAATGTAATTGGAGTAGGCTTATTATAATGGGAGTATATTTAGATGTCATGGACTGTTTGAACTCTACTATACTCTGTTTTTCTTTTATGCTTCGTGATATATCATTAAGAACCTTCAAATCAACCCATGACAAATACTCTTAAGACTGTGGTTCACTGTGCTAGATGACAAAATCAGGATTTGTGCATGAAGTTTATGCTTTTGTTCATATGGTGCTTCTCTGTTGCAACTTAATATGGATTATGAATAACCTATCTTTTCTGCAAAGCATGTCAATTCAAAACTTGTTGGTATGCAACAGACATTTGGTAAGTGTTTCTGTTCTCCTTCTTGTTTGAACTCATTTTGGTGTTTGCTCATATGTTTCTGGGATCTTTGTATAACTATGTTGCATGATTGAAAGTTGCATCTAATCAAAGTGTGCAATTGTTTTATTGTCATGCACAAACTTACTGGCTCTCAACTTTGCAATTTGTCAGAGCAAACATTTTTGTGATTTACTCGCACACCAGAATCATGATCTCTATGGACACAAGCCTGCATTTGATTTTAGATTTGGTGTTGTTCAACAGCAGAGCAATGTGTGAGTTAGTGAAATTGTTGGATACTCTTGTATGTATAGATGTATCCATTGTATGTTAATGTTTTGCTATTTATTTCTGTCTAGATGGGACTGTGGCATATATGTGATATTGTGGCTGCAAATGTGGGAAAATATTAGAAGGCTTGAGTGGAACAATTTCACAATGCCTGATGTGAGTAAATTTTTACTTTACATGTTACAATATGATTGGATCTAACTTAAAACTTTTATGTTCAGGAAGACATGGATCAAAAGAGGGTGGATGTGGTGTGGTGGCTAGTTACCCATGCGAAGAACAAACATCGGGAATGGATAATGCATAACATTGAAGTTTGGAGATATAAGAAGACAAAGTGTCATTAATGCTTTAACTACTTTAACTAGGGACGTTTGTATTTCGTTTTGCAACAAACTAAACTGTCTGTATATATATGACTTTGTTAAACATTCGATCATTCAAATGTCGATAAAGTTTGACATACGTGCACAACATGTTCCTTGTGTGCAAAACACGATCTTCCGTTTTGTGTATTTGATATTCCATTATGTGCAATTGAGCTTCCAAATTGTGCCAATGATCTTGAATTGTCATGTACTCTTCCATGATGTGCCAATGATCTTCCGTTTTGTGCAATTAATCTTCCATTTTGTGTAATTGATCTTCCATGAAGTGCAATTGATCTTCCGTTTGTGCAATGGATCTTCTGATTCATGTGTAAAGGATGATCCATTGTACCAATGATCTTCCATTATATGCAATTACTCTTCCATGATGTGCAATTCATCTTCCATGATATGCAATTGAGCTTCCGTTTTGTGCAATTACTCTCCCATGTGCAAAGGATGATCCATTGTGCCAATGATCTTCCGTCTTGTGCAATTGATCTTCCATTTTGTGCAATTACTCTTCCATGATGTGCAATTGATCTTCCATAGTGTAGTCGATCTTCCGTTTTGTGCATTTACTCTTCCATAATGTGCAATTGATCTTCCGTTTTATGCAATTACTCTCCCATGTGCAAAGGATGATCCATTGTGTAAATGATCTTTTATTTTGTGCAATCACTCTTCCATTATGTGCAATTGATCTTCCATGATGTGCAGTTGATCTTCCATATTGTGTAGTTGATCTTCCGTTTTGTGCAATTACTCTTCCATGATGTGCAATTGATCTTCCATGATGTGCAATTGAGCTTCCGTTTTGCGCAAATACTCTCCCATGATGTGCAAAGGATGATCCATTGTGCCAATGATCTTGCATTGTCATATACTCTTCCATGATGTGCCAATGATATTTCGTTTTGTGCAATTGATCTTCCGTTTGTGCAATGGATCTTCTGATTCATGTGTAAAGGATGATCCATTGTGCCAATGATCTTCCATTATATGCAATTACTCTTCCATGATATGCAATTACTCAGGAATAGGTGTAGGTGCACAAAACGGGAGATCAGTTGCATATAATGGCTATCACATGTGAATCTCCATTGCAGAATCATTATTCCAGCAACATTCAGGTAACAAAACCGATTACACGCAATACACGATACACAATATACAAACTCCCATCAACTAATATCAAAAACTTCACAATAATGGCCAAACTCATAATATCTAAGGAACCCCCAATTATATTTACTATTTCCTTACTCACACACACAGCAATGCACAATACTAAGTTCCACTAGCAATATAGAAATCATCGCCTCCATCAAAAACTGAAATATGAAGAAGGGCTTCAAAGTGATCTATCGACTCCACAGTGATGGACCTCTGGCGGACGCCACAGTGATCGACGGCAACAACAGAAGACTCGCATCACCGCACTCCGCCAAACATGATAACTGAACAAGCCACTGTCATAAACTTTAATCGTTTGCTTCTGCCTCGTATGATCTTTTTAAACTAAACTAAGGGCTTTTTTGTCTTTTTAAGTTCAAGTTTAATGACAGTTAGGTATCCCATTTGTGTTGGTGGCAAAGAGCAATTAATTTACTTATTTGGTATTTACTAGCGATTTTCCCTAAATAATTAATAATAAAAATAGTGATAGAATAATGAAAGTTAATTGTGTTCATGCTCATGATGAGCATGTGACCACACACAAATACAGTAGCATACATACGTGTGAAGGAAAACAAAGAAACAAACGGAAGTTTTCCGATCAAGTGTTCGTTTAAAATAACTTATTTTTAGATAATAAGTGTTTATAAATCGTGATTCACAATATACGAGATAAATATATGAAAGAAATTTTATCTCGATTTATATAATAAGTACTTATATTTTCAAATATTGAGAGACGTTGTGTGTTTGGAAGAGCTTATTTTTGGGCAATAAGTGCTTATAATTCGTGATTCACGGTATACGAAGTAAATATGTGAGAGGAGTTTTTTCTCGACTTGCGTAATAAGAGCTTATTTCCCAAATATAAGCTCTCCCAAACATGCTAGTAACATAGTACCTTCTAGCGTTTTCCTTTCCTTGTCCCTCCTTTCTCTTTCTTCCCCCGTTTTCCCTCCTTCGTTCCATTTTCTCTCTTTTCCATAAATTCTTATGAGAACCTTCTAGAAATACTCTCCCCATTCCTCCCTCCCCTTCCCTCCGTCCTCTCTCTCTCTCTGGCTCACCTTCCAGCGATGGCCATCATGAACCCTCCCTAAAACACCACTTTCAGGTAAATTGTACGAGTTAACCTCATCTCAGGGTTGTATTTCTCGGTGTTTTCTTGCTAATTTTATATGGCTCCGCCGCCGGTGGATCACAACGGCGAGTCCACATCCGGTGAGAACCAGAGATCTATTCCTACGCCGTTCCTCACTAAGACGCATCAGCTTGTCGACGATCACACCATAGACGATGTGATTTCCTGGAACGAAGATGGATCTACTTTCATCGTTTGGAACCCTACCGAATTCGCCAGAGATTTGCTTCCTAAATATTTTAAGCACAACAACTTCTCTAGCTTTGTTCGCCAACTCAACACCTATGTAATTATCGCATATCGTCTTAATCTTCTTTTTCAATCTGTTGAATCTTTCGTTTGATCCTATTTTTATTATTTGTATCTTTGTAGGGATTCAGAAAGGTTGTACCGGATCGGTGGGAATTCTCGAACGAGTATTTCCGCCGAGGCGAAAAACGGCTTCTGTGCGAAATACAGCGACGGAAGATTTCGACGCTGACACCGACACCGACGTCGCCGGTAGCGAAGGCCGGAGCCACTCCGACTGTGGCAGTTCCGGCGCCGGTGCCGTTGACTTCTATACCGACGGCGATGCCGATCATATCGCCATCAAACTCAGACGAGGAGCAAGTGATTTCGTCGAATTCACCGTCCTCCAAAGCTCCGGCTGAGCTTATAGACGAGAACGACCGATTGCGAAAAGAGAACGTGCAGCTGTCGAAGGAATTAACGGAGATGAGATCTCTCTGCAACAATATTTTCTCACTGTTATCCAACTACGCCAACAACCAAATCGACGGTGCTTTGCAAGGAAAAGACACCGTGAAACCGCTGGATTTGATGCCGTCGAAACGGAACTCCGGGGGGGAGGAGCCGTCGGCGGTGGAGGAGCTAAATCCGAAGCTGTTTGGGGTGGCGATTGGTGCGAAGAGAGCGAGAGAAGCGAGCGGAGGAACGGAGGAGGAGGACACTCTGTTAAGTTTGCATCAGCCGGGGCCAGCGGAGGTGAAATCAGAGCCGTTCGATTGCCAGAATCATCGAGAGAATCAGGAGACACCGTGGCTGAATCAATGCGAGATAGTAAATCAGAGGGTGTGTAACTAGCACACGAGTGAGGGAATACGGTTAGGTTAGAGTAGGAACGCTGTAGAGAATCGGAGTCCGTGGATACGGAGACGCACGTACGATCCAAATGTCACGTGCGTCGTTAACCGGTGGGGACCGATTCCGAGAAGTTTCTCAGAGACGCATTCACAAGAGTGTGCGTCTTTCAAAATACAAAATTACAAAACAACGCTCTCTCTCTCGCTCAGAGTTAACTATTTTGTTTTTCTTTTCTATTTTGGCATGAATTGTACTTTGGTCTCTCTACATCTAAATTTATGTAGATCCATAATTTTATTGAAATTCACAAATGATGTTCCATCTAAATAAAATACGCGTGCCATTCTATTTTATCTGTTTTTTTATTAATTTACATATTTGACGTTGAAGACCAACATTTTAGGTATGTGTTTATTAAAAACTTGTTACCATCTCTTGTCAATGTTGTTTTTGGGTGGATGTAACAACAACAAAGTCTCGAGAAATGAACGAGATTAGAGGGGTTCCTCAGCTACAGTAGCAATAAGAAGCTTCCATGTTTATCCTTTCTATCTTTTTTTTTAAACATAAAATAAACAGAAAAATAAGAGAAGGTGATTGATACGGTTGGATATGATGTGGATGTAGAAGGTGTAGTTAGTGACTTTCGTTTTCAAATGATGAACAGAGAAAATATAATAAAGGGGGTTTCTAGGTACTTTTTTTTTTATCTTTTTTGTTTTATATGTTTCTTTTGATTTGGGATGGAAGGTGGGAGAAGGCTAGAAGCAGCCAAACAATGGGATTTATCAATGATATTACGATTTGCGTAAAGAGATCAAAAGTAGCCTCCAAAGTTCAATGATTGATCCCCCAACATATCCTTCATAAAAAGCCACACTTTCTGGGCTTCTTAAGCTATTCATTATTCTCATTCTTATTCGGCCACAACAATATCAAGCAGCACCATATATATATATATATATATATAGATAGTGTTCCCACACATTCTTAATATAAAATATATTTATCTAATTTAATTATATTAACAGAATTGATTAAATTAGTTAATATATCATATATTTTCTAAACCAACCTAGTCATCTTCCTTAATTCTTTTCTTCCTTTTTCTTCTCGATTATTATAGATAGAACATCAACAGAGGTAAATTAAGAAAAGATTGACAAATATTCTATGTCTTATATTTAGGATAAAGAGCAACTCTCTAAATATGTCTTATATTAAGGACATAAGAAGTAATAAACAACAAACTCACCAACAGGGGTGTAAGCCATAATGGAAGAAATTTTGGCCGCTCAAATGTAAGATTTCGAATTTGAGGCTGTTTGATTATAGAAAATGTCTTCAGAAGAAATACCCCTAATTGGGCTTGATAATGCACTCATCTTATCCAGTCGAATAGACATATCCAAAAATAAATAAAGCACAAACTTACTCAATCACAAGGTGAATTCCCACGGAAAGAATCAATCATTCAATGGATATGAGAAATCAACAAGTAGGTAAAGAGACAAACTCAGTTCTTTACACATATCTACTTCTTCCCCTTCCATTCTTTTTTTTTTTTTTTATGTTACATTGGCAAGCCAGAGGCTTGAAAATTACAAAAAGCCTAGATTTAGACTACTTTCGCTAATGTCAATGACATTCCGCCACACTCAAAAATAAGTCAACACATTCAATAGGTTGTGATGAAATGACCACAAAATCCTTATTCATCTCTTGAGCTGACCGGGCTAAATAACCAACACACCTCAATGCTTCCCTATAAGTATGAACAATCTGTATATCCCCATATGAAAGGATAAGGGATCTTACTTCCTATATCTCATCTCTTATAGGATGACCCCTGCCCACATTCAAGTAACAACAGATGAACAGCATCTAAAGAATCAGTATGAATCATAACCTTCTTGAAACCTAATTGTTTTTTGAGTAGAATGCCCCTATAGATAGCATGGATTTCTGTAGTAGTTAAGGTACTATGCCCTATTTCTGTTGAAATCCACATATCCAGTTGTCCTTGGTGGTCTCTGATCACTCCTCCACAAGTTGCATGTCCACTGTTCCTGTGAGATCCTTGCACATCCACCAATACATAACATGGTTCTAGGGGACGCCATCGCGCTTATGCTCTATCTGGTATATGCATAATTTGATGCTAGAAACGGCCATGCCCCACTCCTTCCATTAGGTGGAAAATGCACCTTTGGGTAATCGCTCTGGGCTGATCTCTTATGCCTTCAAAAAATTTTGTACACCTATTCTTCTAGCGAAGCCAACATACAACACCAAATGTTATGTGCCAATGCCATCTAGCAGTAAGCCTGCCAGATGGATTGTTTTTTGAGTTCCATTTCAACCAATCCTGCAAAAAGCCAAAGAAAAATATAGAATAATATAATGGGTTAGTTAAACAGAACCACACTTTTTTGGCTATCTCATAATCTCTTAGTATATGGATAATGGTCTCCTCACTATCACACTCAAAAGGACAAGTGTTTCACGCATAGGGATTTTATTTTGCTCTAAGTGTATTAGTAGGAAGTCTCTCATGAAACACTTGCCACATGAAGAACTTTACTCTTTCAGGAATCTCCCAACGCCATAGACACTGCCAGGTGGGTTTAAGCAGATGCTCCTGTCTATGGTATATCATAGTGTATGTTGATTTAACAGTAAAGTTCCCATCTGAAGCCTTGCGCTAATATAAAACATCTTCACCTAATCCATGAGGTGGAGCAACATTCATAATTTATTTTGCAATCTTGTTTAGGAGGAAGGTTCTCCATTTATCCCTATCCCATTGTCTATTTGAATTTACAAAATCCTTCACTACTACCTCTAAATCTAACAAGTGAAGATTTTTGTCCATATAAAATTTCAAAGGCTTGTCTAATGGAGTCCAATAATCCTCCCATGCCTTTGTAGACAACCCACTTCTCAATTTCTTTACAATCCCCTTACAGAATTCTCCCCATACCGCTATTATGCTATTTTGGACTGCAAATTGACATCTTTTCTTATTTACTTATGGCATCTCACTATCACCACATCCATACTTGCTGCGCAAACACTTTACCTATGATGCATCCAGTTTGGTAATAATTTCCCAGCAGAGCTTCATAATAAGTGCTTTATTTTGATACTACAGGTTTTTAATTCCTAACTCACCTTCAGATTTATTCTACTTCATCGTATCCCAAAATATAAGATGCATCTTTTTTGAATCCCTATTATGATTCCAAGAGAAGTCTCTACTTATCTTTTCCAAAGTAAAAAGGACCCCTTTAGGTATGAGTACATATTGCATATGATAATATGGAATTGAGATAGAACTGATTTAATGAGAACAATTTTACCTACCATGCATAGAAAACTCCCTTTCTAGTTTACAAGCTTTAGGGTAACTTTCTAAACGAGAGGCGTAAAGGTTAATTTAATTGCTCTCTTGTGTAGTATAGGAACCCTAAGATACTTTCCTAGGTCAGGTGTAAGGCCAATTCCCAAAATATGGCTAAGTTCATATGCCTTGTTGAAGTGAACGTTCTGGAAAAAAAAAACCTTTGACATAGACTATCTATAACCATGAACTTTGTATTTGCCTCGAGGCACATGCCAGTCACTTCCCTTGGTCTACATCCTTACCTTTTGATCCACTGGCACCTGCTGAGATGTTTTATTTAGAAAAAGGGGTGAGATTCCGAAGAATCCCAGTAGAAACATGCTATCGTTCATAAAAAATAAGAAAAGTAAATATGATATGCGCCATGTATGCACTAATTAATGAACAATATAAGCACATCATCGTCATGTATATATGAGTAGGGCCCAACCCCACAATCTACACCGGTTGAATTCTCACCAACTCCAGTGTAAGTGCCTCTAGCACTACTGGCCCCTCTCTGGGCAAAACATGTTGATTAATAAAGCGCATTTACAAACAATGGCATCCACACAATCATATCACTATGGCATGATGTATGAAGGATAATGTCCCTACCTTGAAGTTCTATCGACCCTCGTGAAACGTGTCGACTTTCGGCTCCTAAAATATTAAATGTACAAGAAATAGGTTATAACCTATCCAAGTATCATTTTAGACTCTTCCATAGTGTTTCTTGTGGTTATATTAACCTATGGTGAAAATTTACCAAAATACCCCCGGGACCCCGGCTCGGCCCCACCGTGTCCGGCCCGATGGCACGTTTTCCCAAATTTTTGACTAAGGCTATCCTGACGTATTTTCATCCAAGGAATCCATTTCCGGGCTCAAAATTACCATCTAATTGAGTTATAACAACTATTTGAACTAAAATTGGGCAGCATAACCCTTAGGTACATACTTTTCCAAAATTTAAAACAAATGGCAATCCGGTGAAATGTCACCGATTAAATTACCTACAGCAGTCAGAATAGTTAATATACGAAGATTTGGAAGTTACCTCAAACTCCCACAAGTTTTTCCCAAATATTGCTAAAAACCCTAAGTGCTTAACAACAGATTTTGAGCTTCCAAACCTTAAAGAACAAAGAGAAGTAGCTTAGGATCGGAGATATGCGCGTTAGGAGCTAAATCATTGGAGAAATCGGCTTACCTTGCGATTTTTCTTCTTCTTTCTCTCTCAAGAATTCCACACGTCCTCTCTCTCTATACAGGTCTGTTGCAGCGTGAAAATGGGCTGAAGAGAAAGATGATGATGTATTTATCATATATTTTGCATTATTTTATGCATTTGTTTCATTTTCCAAAAATTTCAAAATCAATTTTATGCACATAAACCCTATGTACATGTAACCAAGCTCATTAAGCCTAACCAATATTTTCTTATTTATGCCACATGTAGGAGACACCTAGAGGTCCCTCCCTATGTCTCAATTGGCTTCACAACTTGTTTCGGTTACGTATACATGTAAAGTTCCAATTTTGGTCAAATTTTCACTTTTTACTCAAATTTTCCATAAATTCATATTAAATTGACCAAAATATTCTAAATATATTTTTAACCTTTATTTTCCTTAATTAATTGAAATTAACTTCAATTAATTGGAAAATAATTAATTTTACGATAATTTGACAAAATTACGATTTTGTCATTACCTTTCTAATCCAATTTCTTTTCTTATTTTTCCTTGGTCAATTTCCATCTATTTTTTGGACCAAATATTTTCTCTAATGGACCTTAATATTGGGCTTTTTAAATCACGTAAATTAATTCCATAATTATTTTTGCCCGATTTCTCATGAAATTGAACATTTATAAATTCATAAATTCCAAATTCATGAATATTCACAATTTTATTGAATTTCTCAAATATTTATAATATTTTTGGTGAATCTAAAATTTGGGGTGTTACACCATTCTCCACTTCATACCGTATGAGATGTTCCATTCTTTCCATGCATAGAACAAAGAGGTATGGACTTAGCGGGTCACCCTGATGGACCCCTTTAGTAGGTAGAAACTGTAAACCCCCTGCCTGATTAACCGTAATTATGAATCAAACACGCGTAATAAAATGGATTAAAGACCATCAGATAATTTAAAACTCATTTTAATTCCCTATCTTAAAGTAGGGTTTTCACAAAATCTTTCAAAACTTTTCCTTACCCTGGTCTCACCCTCAAATGTCGAACATAATTACCTGTGCAGTTATATTTCATTATTGCATATCAAAGTGTATAGCTAAATTCCCGGCAACTCTCGGGTTTCCTACATGTACAAACTAAGGGTTTATAAGTCCCAATTAGGGGATTACATGCCCAAAATCAAACGTAATATTTGTATCTCGAAATATACAGTAATCCCAGGTCCAAAAATGGATAACCAATATCTCAAAATCAAATATTTTCCTCCAAAGGGTCCTAACCGCTCCTGGTTACTTGTTTTTCCTTGGAGCCACTTGCCCTGTCTGAAGTGTTAGTCAATGGAAAGAATGAGATTCAAGAGAATCCCAATAGTAACAAATCATTTATACCACACATAATCACATAACATGCTGGTAAATCATCACATAGGAGTAGCAACACAAATCTCACTCCACCCTCATCCCTTTTTATCGCTGGGAAGGTACACAACCCTCACCCAAACTGTTGTTAGCTACTCAGGGACTATTGATGTAGCAGTGGATACACATAGCCTTATGGCCCACAAATAGGCTTTTGGCTTTCACATAATTACAAATATTACATCCCATCCTCATCCCCTTTTACCGCAGGGAAGGTACACAGCCCTACCCAAACCGCTATTAGCGACTTAGGGACTATCGGCATGGTGGTGCATACGCATTTCTACAAATATTGTAGCATTAGAATCCGTCACAAAATAATGATATAACACACATACAATGTATCACATAAGGTACAAAAGAAAGAGTCACTACCTTGTTCCTTCCTGACATTTGCTAGCATAATGGGCTTACGAGAGCGGCAAATGTCAAATCCTATAAACCAAAATCAAGAGTGGTGGATTAATTCCTTACTCCAATTCTCGCTTTCAAGACATTTAAGTTGGTTATCATATAGATTCTTTAGGTGGCTTCTAAATGCTTAAACATAAGCCTGAAGGGTTGGGGAAAGTTTGCCCAAAAGACTCTCTCCAGAAGTTCAAAATGCAGATTTTCAATGGTTGGCCGCGGCCAACGGATACTCAGAAAGATTTGGGCTGCGGCCAGCCCCACACGGGCCGCTGCCAACCTGTGACCATGACTCCTGGTTGTTTTCCAAACACTTATAACTTTGTACACATAACTCAGAAGGACTCAGTCTATATAGGGATGGAAAGCTTGTAATGTGTACTACAATCCTGGAAAGTTTCATAATATTTAGACACCATTTGCTAGGTCAAAATATCATGTAAAGTCAGGTCCCTACACAGCATTTTAAACTTAGCAAATTTCCAGACTTAACCAAATTTTCCAAAATTTCAGACTTTGGCTTCTAATGGTTCCAAATTTCAAATCAAACACCATTCCTACACAATTTGTACAAGGAATCCATTGGAGCTATCAAAACAACTAAATACCATTTCTATTGTCATGTTACATAATGACTACCACATGTCACACCAAAAACTCAATTAAAACACCACATTGCAATCCATTCTAAACCAAAATTCCAAACCAATTCTAAATGCACAAAGACACTCTATGACACCAATTTCCACACTAAACACTAAACAAGTCATGCTTTTCAAAATTCACCAAAAATCAGGGAAAAATCATAAATTCCTAAGACTCAACCAATGGTCACAAGTTTTAGGTCAAAGTGTAGCAAACTCTTACCTCAACTTCTTTCCAAAGCTAATTCTTCAATTCTTCCACTTTCAAATTTCCACAAATCCTCAAACACCACTATTCAAAAATCTGAAACCATAGGAATAAATCCCTCAACCTCATGATCAATATCAATGAAGATGAGTTGAGCATTTAAGGTCAAATCCTTACCTAAACTTGAATCCTCTTCTTTCTCTTTCCTTTCTTGGTTGAATGAAAATGGAGGTTGAAGTGAGAGAAGATAATGATGATGAAGGAAATCAGATTTTCCTTTGGCCATGAGGTCTTGGCCGACCTAAGAAAGAGAAAGGGAGAGGAAAAGAGTTTGAAATGTTGACCCTAATCCCATAGCTCACATATGGACATTTGGCAACATCTTGGCCTTCCTTCCCTCACCTCACATAACATATACATACACACTCCTACTCCTATGCTCATGAATCCTAACCGTTGGTCTCAAGTTACCTATAAGTTTCTTCTTTGGTAACTGACCAATTAGTCGGTAACTTCCCAATTTTACCATTTTGCCCATGATTATGGCAATTCTACTCAATTCATTTCCAAACTCATTTTTATCATTCCACTAACATCATCATGCGCCTGTTGGAAATTGTTCCCTAAGGGCCAATCATTATACTTTAAACATTATTATTTTAATGAAATTTCTCTATTCTATTATCATATTATTTGCATGTTAACTGTGATAATTGTATCTTTGGATAATTCATAAAGATTGTCCTAAAATGTTCCTGGTCGGTCATCTATGCGGGAGCAGAGATGAAACAAGACCAGTATGACTTTGATAAGATATGGAGATACGAATCAAAGTCTTAGGCACTTGTAAGAGTACAAGGTGCTGGACCGACCCACTATGAGAAAGCTACATAGATCAAGTCATAAGCTTTTCTCATGTATAACCATGTCACAATGCCCTTAGACCTGAGGTCATCATGGATTTCTACATGAGAGTTGTTAAGCTTTGAACTAATCAAAAGTCACTTTTGACCGGGTGATGATAAAGGCTACGATCGGGCTTGGTGGTTTTTCATGTAGAGGAATATGAATGATCAAGATGAAATTTGTCCCTCACATTAGTAGAGAGATATTACTGGGCCCCTCGATGAGTGAGTTTGAGAAATGTATGGCCATACTATGATGAAAGGGTTTTCTGTCTCTGTTATCAGGCTACTCAGGAATCGAGAAAGTAATGGTCAGGAACAAGAGGATGACATTTTTCATGCCTTATCCTTGATCGATATATCGTGTGACAAAAGGGACGTGACATGGTTGTATGACAGGTTGCATCGTGATGACGATCCTCATATGAATTAGGTAGTCGTAATGTCTTGCTAGAGGCCGCTTGCGACTTTTGGGTTTGTGTAGTTATTGGCCCACTGCCAACTTCATATGGGCCTACAGGGTCGCACACAAGAATGGCCCAACACAAGATAATGTTTGATTTAGGGTGGATGAATTTTATATTTATATATATATATATATAATATAAAATTCATTAATAATATTATATAGATATATATATTTTCAAAATATATATCTTATATATATATATATATTATATTATTATATTTAATAATACTATATAGATATATATATTTTCGAAATATTATATATATATATATATATGTATGTATGTATGTATGTATGTATGTATGTATGTATGTATGTATGTATGTATGTATGTATGTATGTATGTATGTATGTATTATATGATATTATTGTATTGTGTTGGTTTTAAATTTAATTTATTAAGATATATTAAATTTAATGACTAACATGATAGAGATATAGTATCTCAGATTTAATTTATGAAGATAAATTAAATCTAATGGCTCTTTATTTAGATTAAATAAATAGGTTAAATTAAAAACTGTTGGATAGATTTAATTTAAACTGAATTTATTTAATTAGCTCATCAAGATAATTAATTGTTAATTAATTTCGAAATTAATGATGATTAATTTTGAAATTTGAAAATAACCCTCATGGGTTATAAACTTGATAGAGCTGATAGACTCAGGGTACATCAGAATTGAGAGCCGCAAATTAAACCCTTGGAGACATTAGAGGCGCTAGCACGCAGTCTCGGTTGGAGAGCATTCGTGTAGATACCGGTAGAGGGAGCGGACCTGACGTGTTGGCTCCTAGAGATCGTGAAAACTCTGAATCATCAAAAAGGTATGAATCCTTCCAACTTGGTTTAAACGCCGTTGATAGATCCTTGATTAGGCTCGGTGAAATTTTTTTTTTAAATTCTTCCGCTGTGCTTACCGATCCTATAGCGCCCTCCCCTATATTTCAACCCATATAAACATTGATCCACTCATAAGCTTAAATATAAGGCTTAGGCATTAATTAAAACATATTCACATCAAATTCAACAGTAATTGCATCGATACTAACACAATTAGCCCTAAATCCCAAGTTGGGTTATTACAGAAACTACTTTGATTCTTGTCCATTCCATAAAACACTCATTAAAGCTGAGTTCACACATTTAATGATCAGATTAATGAATCCCTCTACTAGTCCTAAACTACCAAGCATGCATACAAGGAATTTCCAATCAAGTATGTCATATGCATTTTCCACATCAACCTTAATTGCAACAAATCCTTTTTAACCCTTCTTTGTGCTCATTGAGTGGATCGCTTCATGGGCAATGCTTATGTTATCAACACCCTACCTTCCACTAATAAAACTATGTTGATTCTCTGACACCAGATATCGCATAACACTCTTCAAGCGATTAGCAATCACTTACTCACAATCTTAAAAATTACATTGCAAAGGGAGATGGGATGAAAGTCTCTCATAGATTGAGGATGATCAATCTTGGGTAGCAACACAATATTTCTTTGGTTGATCTCTCTTAGTCCTTCTGGGTCAGATGATATCTTTAACACAAATTGACAAACTCTTTGTCCTATTGAATCCCACTATGTTTGAAAATAAGTGGGGTTGGAGTCCATCTGGCCCCGGAGCTTTAAAGGCACCTATCTAAAAAGATGTATGTTTTATTTCAATTAAGGATACTTCTTTCTATAATATCTCCAATTGATACCTATCCAAAGGTGGGAAATTTTGAGGCCAACTTTAGACTTGTACTGTTTTACCCTCTAATGAATACAGGTTTTTGAAATAATCAAGCGCCATCCTTCTCAGTCTATTCTGATATGAGACCCACACTCCATTCTCATCCTAGAGTGCTTCGATTTTGCTTCTTTTTCTCTTAATAACTGTGGTGGCATGAAAAAAACTAGTATTTTTGTCTCCCTATTGCAACCACTTACACCGAGACTTTTGATACCATAAAAGCTCCTCCTGAGAAGTTATCTTATGATAGTCTTTCCATAGCTTTTTCTCTAGTTTGAAAAGCCCATTTTGTCTATTATATTGTCTAGCTGGGACAACACCCTTGATCCTCTTAATCAATTCCCTTTTCTTTTTCCCCAGATTTCCCACCACCTTTGTGTTCTATTCTATCACTATTTCCCTGAAAGTTTTTGCACCCTGAATCTAATCCTTCCCAATCCATGATGATTTGACCAATTCTAAGAAGTCCTCTTCCAAATAACACGCTACTTGGTAATGGAAATTTTGTCCTCCCTTGTCATGCACTACTGGAGGACTATCGGAAACAACCACTACTCTATGGTCTGATTTGAAACGAAAGTGGTGATATGCCCTTGCCTGAGGATGTGATATTTCCCAGTCAAAATCACAAAATACCCAATCATTCCTTTCTTCATTACCCTCTCTTTCCCAAGTGAACTTGTCTCCTACCATGGGCACCTCCAATAGTTGCACTAGTTTATACAATCTTGAAAAGGAGCCATCACATTGTTTGAGGGAACAACTCCCCCACTCTTATCTGATTGTTGGAGGAAAGCATTAAAATATCCCAGGACCATCCAAGCCATAGTCAATGACTTTACTATTGACTGAATTGAGGCCCACAGTTTCCTCCTTCTTGCCACATTAGTATCCCTGTAGACAAAAGTAACAAGGGTAATTTCATTTGATTTTTTATCTGGGACCTTACAATGAAGAATTTGGGTGTTTGATGAGACATTCAATTAAAATCTCATTGTTGTTCCATAAAAGCTATATGGCCCCAGCATACTTGGTTGCTTCAACCCGTAACCAATTTGTAAAACCTGATTTCTTTTTTACTACTTTATCAGCTCTAACATCACTAACGTGAGGTTCCAAGATACCCATGACGCTGATTCCATATTTATTAACTATATCTCTTAAAACTCAAGGGAACAACCTACCCCTCACCCCCCAATAATTCTAAGCTACAATGATCATAGAAAATAATAAGTGCAACAATAAAAGGACAACTTACTGATTGGGTGGTTTCTCCTTCTAGTTGCTAACAATGATTTGCCTCAAATTTTGGTCTTTTAGGATTGCCACCTCTGAGTTGTTGTGTTCCTCTAGAATTTTCCATGATAGTTAGCAACTGGTTTTTACCCTCCTCCTATTCAGTGTGATGTTCTTGTCTCAGTGAAGCTTCCTCATGTTTATTTATACCTTGTGAATTACCTTGGTTGTTTTTCTTCAATTTTCCTTTCCGATCTTTTTCCAAGTCCATGTCCATCTTAGAGCTAGATTCACATTTTTTTTAAGCATCCTTGGACCACATTATGCTTTCTTTGACCCAATATGCCTTGCACTTTAGAAAATTTTGGACTTTCAAGACTTAAGTCCACATGTCTTTCTCCTTTGCTCCCCTTGACAATATTTTTGTACCCAACTCCACGAGTGGGTTTTGTATTCACCTTTCTCCTTATTTCAGCCTATTACATTTTTATTTACCCTCCTTTATTATTTAATTTGTCATTTAGTGTTCTACCTCCTTGATTTTTTCCTCTGTCATCGGTTCTTTTCCCCTGTCACAACACCTCCCTCAGATCTCGTTGCAGACATATCTACTCCAACCAAATCTTTCAAATTTTCTTCGGGGAACACATCTTCTCCATCATCCGTACAATATAGGATGAAACCACCCTGCCGTCACTTTTTCACCCTGACCCTTCTAAACTACTTTTCCTTCCAAACCTGTCACTGTTACCCTCTCTTCTTGTGAATCTCAACTTTACCGATTTTTTAACAAACATCCATGGCCCGAATGGTCTTCTTTGGCCAGAAGAGACTTTTATGGTGAGAATCTCGGTGCCAACGGTGCTTGGCTCGGTGTGGACCATGAAGCATGATTATCTTGCAAATTTTCTGGTGATACAGTCCATGGGCACTGTTCTTTCCAGTGACCATACCGACCACACTTAAAATAGATAAGTTCAAGGCCTTCTTACTCAATATTGAAGAGAGCCAAAGCCAATATAATCCATGGGATTAATCTTTTTTGAAGATCAAGCTCCACACAAATTCACATGTGTCTCCCTCTTCCAACCTCTGCTTTATTATCTTCTATATTTGCAATGGTATGCATGTCCACCCGAAGTGTTTTCCCAATCATATCCCCTAGCCTCCACATACATTCTTTTATGTAGCAAAGCAATGATATATGCGGTATTCTCACCTAGGTTGATACCGTCCCAGAGGGTTATTGAAAGGATCGAAATGTGACAACCACCGCTGTACTAGTATGGTATGTCTTGCTGTTGTCCATGGCCCCTCAAGCAAAACCTTCTTGTAATGTGTTCCCCAATTCTCCTTATCTTTAAACCTCACCGCATAGTAATTGTTAGGGAGGTCAATTAGACTGAAACTATTTATCTGCCATATTATTGCAAGGTGTTCCTTCAGCCTGAAAAGATTGAACTTGCTCCCAACATTGTTATAATAAGGGTATTTTTTTTTTTTGGCCAAATAATAAGGGTATTATTCTATGGCTGAAGCCCATTTGTTATATTCTTCAGGGGTGATTGGTAGGACTAGGTATACATCCATCAGTTTCTTTAACTTCTTTAAAGGCTCTGGAAGCTACCATTCCTAGTTTAAAAGATCAGAGATCCGTGTATATGCGTCCATACTTGAGCTACCGTAAGCTACTCCATTATAATATGTCCCTTTAAACCCCAAAAGTCAATCTTTGTATGATAGGATTTGTGAGGCGATAAAATAGGAGTGCAATTTTTTTTAAAAAAAAAAAAAATTTGTCAGGGTAGAATCAAGGAGGAGAAAAAGGCAGATGGGGTGATATTAGATGGACCCACCAAATTTCAACCACAAAGTGATGTTTCTATCCAAAATCAAATTTAATTATGAATAATTAAATACTCCTAACGTTTTCCATAATAAAATTATTTTTTAAAAGCTCAAATAAAAAATTAATAAGTCCTCTTGTTTCCAAACTTTATGAAAATGTAATCCACATCCCCAATGAAATTAATAGATATACTCATCCTTTAATAAATGATAATCTCTATTGATCTAATATGTCAATTTCTTTAAACTTATTTTATGATTCTTATAAAATTTAGATGGTTTAGAGTAGCCAATTGGATGCCAAAAAAAAAAAGAAAAAAGAGTGGCCCATTGGTATGTTAACATAATTTTTATGATTCGGATAAATCTGATTTTTATTAAATCAGATACTCTACAATTTTCATAAAGTTATTAGATGAATCAATTTATTAGACGGACCCACCAAATTTCAACCGCAAAGTGATGTTTTTATCCAAAACCAAATTTAATTATGAATAATTAAATACTCCTAACGTTTTCCATAATAAAATTAGTTTTTAAAAACTCATATAAAAAATTAATAAGTCCTCTTAATTCCAAACTTTATGAAAATGTAACCCATCGGCCTTTTACTCATCCTTGATTATACCCTTACTAAAAAAAAAAAGCAAGTTGTAATGATTACTTGTTTAGCGCCTCCCACGCCCCTTCTTTGCGTTCCATATGTGTTTTTTTTTTTTTTTGAATTTTTTTTTCGGTATCCCACACCCAAAGATGCAGATTAATCCGGGGCATCCCTTGGGAAGGACTTCCCAGGGATCAAGCCCAGGTGGCGGGAGGAAATCTTTATCTCCCTTATCTCAACCACCGGATCAGGCCCCTGGACGCATTCCATATGCTTTAAACGCAAAGATCACTTGTTTGACAATAAGTATAAAATAATTGTGAGGGTAATTAAAGACAAATTGATCATCACGTAAGTTTGGCTTTCTTGAATTTTAGTTTTTACCTACTTTTTTTTGAATGTACTTGTTTGACAATTTGGGAAGGTATGCCAAATTAAAAAGTATGACAATTTGACAATATTTCCGGCACGGCTTCTCCCCTTTACCTTTTTTTTCTCCCTCCATTATCCAATGCATTGACGCCACGTTGCCCCCTTTCCTCCTTATATACTTATTAAACGCTTTGTAGCTTGTTTATGCAGCCAGGATCTGAACATAAAATTAAAAAGAAAAAGTAAGAAAGGTGCCGCTGCACTATACAAACACAACTTTTTTTATTATTATTTTGAGTAATTAATTTTAGGAAAAATTTGGAAAAAGTCACTGCTAAAAATTCTTTAGTAATGAGGAAGTAAATCAAAATAGGAAGAATATCATTTAGACCTCAATTAAGAGAAATAATATATTGATAAGTCGCATAACTTGTCAATAGTAGTTTTTCACTTGTCAATTAGAACTTTTCTGATATTATTTTCTTTCGTTATCTTAATGATTTTTTTTTGGATCTGATTAAAGGTTTTTTCCCCGAGACTTGTAGGATAAAGAGTTCTCACTTCACTCAACAAATGTATTTCCTGAGATTCAAACTTGTGTTCTTTTCCTTATGAAGTTGACTTTGATCAAACCTACTCCTTCTTAGCAAATATATACTATTATATAGCAAATCCTTCTTATTAATAAAATTTATTTTAAACACAAGGAACTAATAAATTTTTATACCCAAAGAGTATTAATACTCTGATGGGAAAATATCATTAAGATAATCAAAGAAAATAATATCAGAAAAGTCCTCTTTAACAAATGAAAAGCTACATTTGACAAGTTATGGGATTTATCAATATATTATTTTCTTTAGTTGGGACCTAAATGATATTCTCTCTACTTTGATTTAGTTCCTCATCACTAATGAAATAATTTTTAGCAGCAACTTTTTCTGAATTTTTTTTAAAATTAATTATCTCAAAATAATAATTAAAAAAAAAAGTTGTGTTTGTGTAGTGCAGTTGCACCTTTCTCACTTTTCTTTTTAATTTTATGTTCAGCTTCTGATTGCATAAACAAACTACAAAGCATTTAAGTGTATAAGAAGGAAAGGGGGCAACGTGGCTTCAATGCATTGGATAATGGAGAGTTGAATAAAATGGCAGCGGACTGAAAAGGTGAAGGAGAGAAACCATGCCCCAATATTTCACCTCCTTCAGGTGAAAGAGAAATGAAAGAGAAATGAAGACGAGAGTTTAAGTGTTTGTTTGAGATAATTTATTTTTTATTTATAAATATTTATAAATAATGATTTATGATATACGAGGTAAGTATGTGTAAGAGTTATCTCGATTTACGTAATAAGTACTTATTTTCTAAAATAAAAAGTTATTCCAAACATAGCTTAATTTAACCATTGAAAAAGTTTCATCAATATTGAATATAAAATGTTACTCCCTTCTATCCTTAATATATGACTTAGTTGGAGGTTGGATTTTGGTTCTAAATATATTACTTCTTTTTCATGTTTATCCATCTTTTTCAAACTTATCCTTATTACTGCTCTCTCAACAATAATTAAAAAAGAGTGAGGAATTAAGGAAGATGATTATGGTGTTTTAGAAAAAAATACGTCATATTAACAAATTTTATTAATAAATCAAATTAGTTAAATAAGTCTTATATTTAAGATTGGAGGAAATATTTATTATTCATGATTTATAAATTATGAATAATAAAATTACCTATGCATTCATAAGATAGCCCAAAAAGAAACTAGATTTATCATTAGTAGCTGGGTCCAAGAAACCATATTTTCGGCCCCGATAAAAAAGCATATTTTTAATGGCCGAATGTGGTAAATTTATAATATTTTAGAAAATAATTTTCGGGTAAATGCTAACTTTTCATTTTTGTCGTCATTACAAATCTATAAAAATTGGAGAATTAAATTTAGGCTGATGGGAAATGAATTCTCTTAGCTAACCTTTTCTCTACTTATCATGTCTATTATTGATGAAATCTGGAGTGCTAGATTTAAATTTTATAAAGCTATCAATGTTATGTTAGATTATAATAAATAGATAAGTAAATATAAACTATTGAAGCTTTATTTATGAACTGTCCAAATTTCATGCAACGCAGTGAATAGAGAGAGTAATTAAGTGAGAAGGAAATGAAGAGAAAATTTAGTAGAGAGAGCTTAATTTCCATGAGTATGGGAGGAATGGGAGAACTAAACCAAATATAGCTTCATTGTCTAAATTAATCCATGTATCTTCTAAATCTTTCCATAAGACATTATCGGCACATATTTATAATAAATGGCTTAAATTAAGACGACACTTCTTCAAGATTGCTTCCCATCATGTAAGCAATATTTTGGCATTTTTATTAGAATAAAGGTGTAATTCTACCCATAAATATTTTTCAGAAGAAATACTAGCATAATAAACATTGTTTGGATGTAAAAGTATTCATAAACATTAAAAAGTAGACTAATAATAACAATTCGGTTAAATTGTGCAACATTGACCATTAGAATGAGAAGTTTGACAAGTTTTCTGACACACATGTGAGCTGGCGATGACATGTATTTTTCCAATTGGCGGAGGAGGAGTTTCGGGGTAGCTTTCTCATTGTACACGTCATCGTAGGAAAAAATACATGTCATCGCCAGCTCACTATAGGTGTCAGAAAACTGGTCAAACGTCTCATTTTAACAGTCAATGTCGTCCAACTTAACCGAATTAGCATTATTAATCTACTTTTTAACGTTTATGAGTATTTTTGCACTCAAAAAATATTTAGTGCGTCGGTAGCTTTTCAAGAAAATGTTTACGTATAGATTTGCACATTTACTCTTTTTATTAAAATATTACAAACAGTATAAAAAATTATCAAAATGCTATACAGTAAAAAAAATATTTAACAAAATGTTGCATTAGAATTGGTTCCCCAGAAAAACGGTATTTTGTAAGGATGACTTCCATGCCTGACATATATTTTTTTCAATTAAAACATGAAACTCGTTCACCAGGGGAACGGTTCTAGCTCTCTGCCTTCTCAGTAGTGCACGCTTTCTCTTTCTATTCCTATTGTTTTCAGCTAAAACTATATCTAAATACCCCATTTTATAGACTTTTTAGTTTCCACTCTCCCTTTTTTTTGGAAATATTACAGTCATGCCCCATGGCTTCCATTTTTTATTTATTCTATATTTCAAACAAAATTAAAAATGAGTCTACTTTATTTCCTGCAAAACATAAAAAATGAGTGCATTTTTATAAAAAAATACTTTCTATGCTAATAATTAAATTTACAGAGAATATATAAAATAAATACAAAACATTTATAGATATGATATAGGAAAAATTAGAATGAAGGACATGGAGGAAAAGATATTCATTAAGGAGAAAATTTGTAATTATTTAGAATGACCAAATAAAAAATATAAAATTAAACATACTAAAATATCCATAACAAAATCTTCTGTGTTTCCTCCTACATTTTCTCCCATGATCTATTTTTAAAACTATTACAAAATTCTAAATTTCACTAAATTAAATAACAATTTTCTCAATTTTTTTGTCACAACTTGCATGGATATCTATGAAAAAAATTACACATTCTTTAATTTTGTAAAAATTATATTTTCTTAAAAAATTCAACAAAAATTTGATTAAAAATAAAATTATATAATTTTAATAAAACTCAAGGTCTTTTATAACTTATTATATATGTTAAACCAAGAAATTTTATATGATTTATTTTTTTTAGAAGAAATTTATGTGGGTAAAATAATTCATTTAATGTTAATAAAATGAAAAAAATTATAAATAATCTATTATATCCTGAAAAATATGGAATGAGTTTAGTTTTTATTTTTAGAGTTTAATACTCTAATTTTCCTTGTGTTTTGCCTTAATTACACATACCTCCCCTCTATTTTGAAAATATACATTCAACTCTAAACCGGTAATTCTATTAAGGATTTTTATTTTTTAATTAAAATTTATATTAAAATAAATTTTATTTACTAATTTACCCCTCAACATTACTAATTCCCTAATTTTGGCTAAAATTGTTTATGTAATTTAAGAGTTTTTTTAAAATTTATTTTTCACTTTTGCAAATAGTTATTTGTTAAATTTTTTGTTCATATTCAGATAAAGACTTAATTAATGCAAACATATAAAAATTAATTAAAAATAAGATTAATTCTTTTGATAGTTGCATACTTAAATAAATATTTTTATAAATTTTTGTGAAAAAATATATTTAAAAATTAAAATTCAAAATTTATATAAATTGAATAATGTCTTAAATTTACATTATTAATACCATATAGTGAACCAATCATGGTGTCATGGAAAAAAATTAAAAAAAATATGTTTTTAGTCATTTAAAATAATACTAAATAAATACATTTCAATAAATATGATACAAAATTTAAAATTTTATAATATAATTAAAATTAATAAATTTTATAATATTTTGAAAATTTTGAACATATATATTAGAATTATTTTCGTTTGTATAAAAATTATTTTTAGAAAAATATAAATATTTATTCATTTGTTGAAAGAAGAGTATTTTGGTCAAAGCAAATGTTTAATAATCAAATTTAACGATCAACTAACGATTGAGTAGATAGAAATTGAATCTCAAATATGTAAGAGAGGTTGTTGTAATATGCATTCTAATTTCAAGGGAGGTCTATATGAGTTTTCAAAATAAAGAAGGGGTTTGTGTAATTTAGGTAAAAAAAAGGGGTAGTCAACATATTTTACTTTTATTTTTATAAAAAGAGTTTAACTAATATTAATGTTGATAATGTAAATCGGCCAATTTGATGATATATATTGGTGAAAAATAAAATTTAAAAAATATGAGTTTGACCATTGTTAATTAAATAATATATTAAAAGTAAAAAAAAAAAAAACAGAGAGAGATATGATCATATCATGATGGGCGATTTTAATTTTAATTATGAATACAAAAAATAATGTATGAGTATTTGTTAACAATATAATGTTCGAAAATTAAAAAAAAAAGGATGATGAGGGAATTTAGGTGAAGTAGTTTTCTTTGTATACGGTTGATATGGAATTTATTCAGTTTATATTTAAAAAAAACAAAAGAAGATACGATGCTGTCATGTTTGAAATTTGTTTGAAGTATAGAATAAATAAAAAATGAAAGTGTTGGGGTCATAACAGTAATATTTCCAAATAACAAAGGAGAGTGGAAACTGAAAAGCCTATAACATGGGGTATTTAGGTATAGTTTTGGCTGAAAACAGAAAAGAATAGGAAGAGAGAGCGTGCAGACATAACTGGGAATACGGGCCAGCCCGCGGGTCACAGGCTGGCATGCGGACGGGCCAGCCCATGGGTCACGGGCTGGCCTGCACTAACCCGCGGCCCGCGTGGTGCAAGCCTGTGTAGCCCGCACTTTTGCGGGCTGACAAAATGCCAACCTTAACCCGCAGTGTGTGGGTTGCGGGCCAGCCCGCAGGGCCGTATTTTTTTTTTTTTTGAAAAAAAAATTCATAGTTTTTAAAAAGGATTAAAAATATGAGACACATATATATGAGTAATTAAATTTACTTTCCTAGTATCAATCATTTCTTTTATAAAAATTTAAAAACATAATCTAAAATTTAAGAGATAAAGTTATCAAATTTGTTAAAGTTTATAAACAAAACATTAACTCATCCTCAAGCAACCAAAATATAATAATTTTGTTTAAAGAAAAAGGGAAGAAGGTAAGATTTTTTTACTATGGATTGGGAGGTATCAAGATAAGAATGGAAAACTTATAATTTTTGTAAAATTATTATATGTGAATAAAAAATAAAAAATTTTGCAGGCCAACCCGCAAACTGACCCTCATTAACCTGCGGGTTATGTGGTGCGGGCCTGTGTGGCCCGCATTTTTGTGGGTTGAGATTTTCCCAACCCTAACCCGCGGGCTTACGGATTGAGCCCGCGGGTTGAGCCCATATTATCGGCTCTAGATGCACTACAAGGTGGAGTTAAAATCGTTCGGCAGGTGAACGAGTTTCATTTTTTAACAGAAAAAAATATGTCAAACATGAAAGTCATTCTTGCCAACAACGACTTCTTTATAGATCTAAAGGTGAATGAGATCTAATAATTTAATGTAGCATTTTGATAGATATTTTTCATTCCATAGCATTTTAGATTTTTTATACTGTTTGTTTGTAGTATTTTAATAAAAATGCCCAATATTTTGGAGAAATTAGTCGATACCGTGAAAAGATTTGATGTAAATAACTACATATGCGGTTACAATACTACTCAAGCTATTTGTTAGATCAGTTCATAGATTATTTCTATCTAAATAACCATATACTACCACGCCTACTGACTTGGATAATCTAAACTACTCTCCTTTCATCCCCTTCAAAAGCTTGAGCACCTGAAGCATGGTAGGCCTGTTTGCAGGATTATCAGAGAGGCACACACAAGCAATCTGCAGCATCCGAAGCATCATCGGCTTCGAATCGGCATCCAGAACCTTTGGATCAAGAACATCAGCAGCCTGCCCCTTCTTGATCTTCAGAAAAACCCACCCCACCAGATTCCCACCTTCAATGTCTTTAAAATTAGGCCCTGTCGGTTCTTTTCCAGTCACCAGTTCAAGCATGATGACCCCAAAACTATAGACATCTCCTCTTGTTGTGGACCTCCCACTCTGTCCATACTCCGGCGGAATGTACCCAAATGTTCCAGCAATGTCGGTGGTGATGTGTGACTCACAGGCGCTGATAAGCCTAGCAAGTCCAAAGTCTGCAACTTTAGGCTCAAAATCTTCATTTAGCAATATGTTGCTTGCTTTAATGTCTCTGTGAATGATGTGGGGGATGAACCCGTGATGAAGGAAAGCTAATCCTCTGGCTGCACCAGTTGCAATTTTGTACCTTTTGTTCCAGTCAAGGACTTCAAGGGCTCCACCAGTCCTGTTTCTCAACCAAAGATCTAAGCTTCCATTCACCATGTATTCATAAACAAGGAGTTTCTCTTCACCCAAGGAGCAATAGCCAAGAAGTGGTACAAGATTTTGATGTTTCACCTTGCCCAAAGTTTCCATTTCAGCCATGAACTCGCGATGGCCCTGCGTTTTAGCTTCACTCAGCTTCTTTACTGCAACTGTTTTGCCATTGGGCAAAGTAGCTTTGTATACAGTCCCAAATCCTCCATCTCCAATTATGTTAGTCTTGCTGAAGTTGCCAGTAGCTTCAAGGATATCCTCCAAGGTTAGTTTTAGAAGAGGCTGCTCAAACATTGCAACATTTATGCTCAGAGGTTCCTTTGATCTGCTACTGCTCAAGAAATAAAGATTTTGATCCACATAGTTGTTTAGCTTGTGTTCCTCAAGGTCTTCTGGATCGTTTTGCTTCCTGCCAATCCATCTGTGTAGAACAAATGCAACGCTCAGAGTCATCAGTGTGATTGTAATGGCAATCGCAGCAAGCGGCCACGCATTAGACAAGGAAAATCTACCAATGCTTTTGATTGGGCAATTAACGCCCAAAATCCGCCCACAGAGATTTTTGTTTCCTGTAAGTCTAACTCTTGATAGGTTCTTGCAAATACCGCTTCTGGGTATAGGCCCTTCCAATCTGTTCTGAGACAAATCAAGGTAGTTCAGATTAACTAGGCCGCAAATTTTCTCAGGAATCTTTCCATATAACCTGTTAGCAGAAACATCGACGTACTCCAGCTGCACTAGATTCCCAAGTTCCAATGGAATCTCACCGGTGAACATATTTCCATGAACATCCATATTTGTCAAGTAAGAAAGGTTTCCCAAAGAGCTTGGCAAATCCCCATTGAAGCAATTGACGCTCAAATTCATTGTCTCAATCCTCCATGTCATGGTATTGGAGAAGAGCATATCTATTTGCCCAGAAAGCTTGTTCTCCTGCACATAAAGTCCAACAAGGCTTTGAAGACCTGATAGAGAGGGTGGAAGCTGGCCACTAAGCTCATTATAGCTCAAATCTAAGTGTGTAAGCTCCTTCATGTTCCCGCAGTTAATTGGAATCGGACCAGACAACTTATTTCCTGTCAAATTCACCTTCACCAAACTGCTCATTTTCCCAAAACTTTCAGGGATGGTGCCATTAAGCTGATTATGTCCCAGATATAATCCTTGTAGCTTGAGGGAATCTCCAAGTTCTGGTGGAATGGAACCAGACAAGAAGTTACCAGACAAATCTAGAGTTGTAAGATTTGTCAGGCGAGAGAGTGAGCTTGGGATACTCCCAGAAAGCATGTTGTTGCTGAGCAAAAGATCTACAACGACCACACAGCTCCCCAGTTCATCAGGTATAATCCCAGACAATTTGTTATGGGACAGATCAAATACTCCAAGGTGTTGAACAAAGCTCAAATCAGGGATGGCAATCCTGCTAAAATATGAAGATCGTTTTGCAGGAATAGACCCAGAAAGATTATTATGGGACAGAACTAGACACTGTAATTGGCTCAGTTCCACCAGTTCATCTGGAATAGATCCATTCAGTTGATTATTTCCAAGGTCCAAGGTTGTAAGTGAAATGCAATCTCCTAGCTCTGATGGGATATTCCCTTCAAGAAGATTTCCATTCAAATTAAGAACAGATAGACCCGTGAGATTTCCAATTTCCTTGGGTATAGTACCCGTCAGTTGATTGTTATTAAGGACAAGCCTCGCTAGAAGACCTGCATTCCCAATCTCCGCAGGAAGAGAGCCCTGCAGACGGTTATTTGCAGCAGAAAACTCCATTAGAGTTGATGAATTCCACAAACTTGAAGGTATGCTTCCACTAAAATTGTTTGAGTCAAGGTCAAGCACCATCAAAGGAAGCTCTGAAAGGTACTGTGGGATAGAACCAGTGATCTGATTTTTCATCAATTCTAACTGGACAAGGTTCTTACACCTAACAAATGCTTTCTCAATTGTGCCAGTAAGGTAGTTATCATCAAAGTCGATCTCCATAAGTGAAGCGGCATTACATAGCTCCTCAGGAATGGGACCCGTCAGCAAGTTACTTCTCAAACTGAGGTGCTCCAATGAAGAGCAATTCCCAAGCTCAGGAGGAATTTTACCAGAAAATCTATTCTGTGAAAGCAAAATAGTATCAATCTGATTCCACTTTCCAAGCCAAGCAGGCAAAAGTCCATGAAACTGATTCCTTTCAGCTATGAATGACACCATTGGAAGCTCGGAAAGCTCCTCTGGCAATGAACCAGAAAGCGAGTTGAAAGAAAGCATCACAGAAGTCAAGTTTATACAATTTCCAAGCTCAGACGGTATGGAGCCAGTAAGCTGAGCAAAAGAAAGGTCGAGCAATTTCAAATTCTGAAGCTCCCCAATAAACTTCGGTATCGAACACTTCAAGGGGTTGTAAGAAAGGTCAAGATTAGACAATGACTTCAGTTTAAACATTTCTTCAGGCAATGGACCTTCTATAGAACTAGAAGGTGCGTAAAGCACTTGAAGCCGCGAAAGCTCGCCGACCTCAGGAGGCAACCTACCCGTAAATTTATTAGAGGCAATGTAAAGGGCAGTGATATTCCTCAAGTTACGGATTTCCGGCGGCAGAGAACCAGAAAAGGAATTGTTTGAAACGTCAACGGAAATCAAAGACAGAGCTCCCGTGAAAAGAGACAAGGGTAGAGAACCTGTGAGAAGATTGTTACTGAGGTCAAGGAACTGAAGCTGACTCAGGTTTCCGAAGCTTTCCGGTACGGTTCCGGTGAGGTCATTACCAGAGAGGTCGAGGACACGGAGTTGTGACAGGAACCCCAGTTCCGGTGAGATTTTTCCGGTAAAACGGTTGGAGCCGAGTGCGAGAGTTATAAGCTGAGTCAAACCGCTGAGCTCGTCTGGAATTTGGCCGGAAAACTGATTATAGCTAAGATTGAGCTCCCTCAAGTTTCTCAGATTAGCTATCTGTGGAGGAATATCACCAGAGAGTGCGTTGGAGAATAAGTTGAGGACGGTAAGGCCGGTAAGGGAGAAGAGAGACGAAGGGAGTGAGCCTTCAAGGTGCAGAGTCGGAAGAGAAAGTGAGGTAACTCGGTCGAGTTCACAAGTAACGCCAGACCAGTTGCAGTGAGGGGTTGAGGAGTTCCATGAAGCAAGAAGGTGGGGGTTATGGAGACTGGTTTTGAAAGAGAGGAGATGATTTTTCTCAAAGCTTTCATCAGCCTGGTGCGTGAAAGCAAAAGCAAGGAAACAGGAGAGGTGGAACACGAAAAGGAAATGAAGAAGAAGACTGAAAGGTAAAGCCATCGCCGACGGATAGAAAAAAAGGCAGAGGTTACAGTTTGAAAGCTAGAAAGAAAAGGAAATGGGAAGGCATTGCAGAGAGAGAGGGAGGGAGGAAGAAGAAGAAGAAGAAGAAGGCATGAAAGGCGTTGGCGAGAAGGAAATACGGCCGAAGGCGAGAGGAAGTGTGAGTGAGGCAAAAGAAGTTAAGTGTCAGGTGGCAAAACGGACCTCACGTGATTCCCACCTCTCGGAACAGCAAAATTTTCAACCCCCAAAAGAAAGCTTCACGTTTTAAAACAAACTAAACTGCATTCCATTACCATCTCAATCATGCAATTAACATTTAATTGCATTAATATAAATAGCCAACAAAGGTTCATAATTCAAAATTAAAAAAAAAACTTTCCTCCTTTTACTTATATTTATAAGCTCCAATTCTCAAACCAAATCTTGTTATGTGTAATTACTTCAATAAAATTTATGTACTAAACTTATGCTGTTTTGGTCTATTTATATGATGGAGAGGATACATTTTTTTGTATTATTTAGAAGGTACGTGAGCACGTCATTATTTTGTTTATATGAATATATAATTGTATCATTCACTTATTATTGTATATATTATTGTTTTTATTATAGAGTATGTAATTAAATAAAGATAAAGTTGGAAAGATGTTAAATTTTAAGGCAGAATTAATAAAATTTAAATTTTTTTTATCCGCATAAAACATGTTAAAGTGCTTTGCAAATAATAACATAGGAGTATATGGTTTTGACATCTTGTTAAAATCAATCCGTACATGTATGTATAAGAATAAAAGAGGACTTTCAAATATTGGATGATTGCATGAGAATTATTATTATAGCATCATTTGGTGATAAACCCTTGATATTATATTAACCATAAAAACATAGTTTTAGTAAGAAGTTGTGAGTGAGATTGTTCTAAAAAAGGTCAGAGATGGGCATAATTGCATAATATTTTAGTCAACGAAGAAAAGAGAGTGGCTAGGCGTTTCAGAAAACCCGGATTTTGTCCCACCCGCTTCTTTTTATTGAAAATTGAGGCTGAGCATGTCTGTCTTTCTATGTTCTTTTTTAAAAAAGAAAAAAAAAAAAGTTTTGTCTCTTCTTGGCTTCTTGCTTTCTCCTTTCCAATAAATGTATGGTATATCTAAAGTGTTAAAGATTAAATTTATCAAAAGAAACCAAGCGGGTTGGCGTCGTGGTAGTTTCACTTCGTCGCTTAACCAGGGGTCTTGAGTTCGAGCCTTGGGAATGCAGCTTGCCCCTTGGCTAGCACTTTACCTTTAAGTGGAGGTTCCCGGTGCAATCCGGATTAGTCTGGGGCCGTTGTAGTGTCTGAAAGATGGCCTGCCCTGAGATACCGGAGGAGAAATCCAAAAAAAAAAATTTATCAAAAGAGAGGAGTATTTCACATAATTATATTTTAAAGGGGATAAAAATACATAAAAATAATTAAAAATTGAGTATCTATCATAAAACCATTAAATTTGATATAATGTTGTTAGGGATTTTCTTCTCTTATAATTTAACGCCGTTAGATCAAATTTAACGATTTTATATTGGATGTTCCCTTTTTAATTCCTTATATATATTTTTATCCCTTTTAAAATATAATTATGTCTGACACTCCTTTCTTAAAATTTTATTGATAAATTTACTGTTTAACCCTATTTTAAAATTAAGAGTACGTGTAAGTGCGTTCGGTTCTGAGCTCTGAGTAGTTTTTCGGTTTCTCTCTCTTGAAAGGCGTGCAAAACCTCCCCCTTCTGGTATAGGCGACCACCGGAAATTGCCACCGAACCGGCCGTCTGATTCCACTCCAAATGGCAGTAAAAAAACAGAAAAAATCAGATTCAACCCAGGAAATTTTTGACACTCCCATGTCAGAAGAACTCCCTCACCAGAAAGTATCTGAGGAAAGTGGCTCCACTGTGAATGGTCAGACTTCAGGTCAGCTGCAGAATCATAACGCCATTCCTATGCTTTCTTATAAGGATTCACTGGTTGGCTTCAATGGGATAGCAAATGGAGGAAATAATATGGATAATGAAGAACTCCTCTCTGATGTCCTGAATAAGGAGTGGGAGTTGCCAACTCTCACTGACGAAGTCCAGGCTCTCATGCAGCATCACCCTGTAGTGCCAGTGACATTAGAGGAATACAATGAATGGTGCAAGCCTTGGAACGCCTCACTGATCATCACTGTGCTAGGTAAGCGTTACAATGTTTATGCTTTAAGAACCTATCTTAGTCGTATATGGAGCACTTCTGACTTTGATCTAGTTGACTTACCAAATAATTACTTCATTGTTTGTATCCTTCAAAAAGAAGGATGGGCTCATACATACCAGAAAATCCTTTATGAAGGTCCTTGGGTCATCCAACAGCATGCTATCCTAGTTCAAAAATGGACTCCCAACTTTGATCCCTTTAATAACCCTCTAGGTCGGATAATTACTTGGGTTAGGATCCCAAATATCCCCTTGCAATGCTATAATCCCGAATTCATCACTAGGTTGGGGAATAGAATAGGGAGAACAATTAAGGTTGATTTACTCACCCCGTCTGAGAACCATTCCAATGTTGCTAAAGTTGAGAGGGGAAAATACGCTAGAGTATGTGTCGAACTTGACCTTCAGAAACGCCTGGTCTCGCGTGTAATAGCGGCTCACTCAGCATATCATGTAGAATATGAAGGATTGGGGATGATCTGCTTCTCGTGCGGCCGTTATGGACATAGGAAAGAGGATTGTCAATGGACTTATGTTGAGACTCACATGGCGAGGGATGAGCAAGCCAAAGCCGTCCCTTTGGTGGTGACAACGGTGCTGGAACCTGAAGCCAAGCCTGCTAATAATGAGGATCTCTTTGGCCCATGGATGCTGGTCGGTCACCGCAATCGATCATCACGGAAAGGAAGCTCCATGGGCGCACCGAAGCATCCCAATCCCAGATCTTACAACCCCAAACAGCAGATTCCGACACAGCAGCTCAGTCGGCCGCCCATGGCTGGTGCTCGGGATTCACGCTTCGGAGTGCTGGCGGACTTGGAAGACGGTGTGATGGCGACGGACGAGCTAGCTGACGCACGGTTCAGTTCTGACACAGGCATGGTGGTGAGACAGGCCGAAATAGATGAAGGAGGGAAAGTGACCCACGAGATTCACGCTGCAGCTGCTAACTATGGAGATCCACGCAAATCCTTTAAGCCACGTCACCCCTCAAATTCAAAAAGTGGTGGTGGTCAAAGGTCAAGTGAAAGGCAAAGGCCCTTTGGGCCTTCTTCAAGTAGGAAGGTCCAATATGTTAAAAAGGCCGTGGAAAGTGATGGATTAGGAAAGGAAAACATATTACACAATGATGGGCCTTCAAGAAGCAATCTGGGCCGAAAAGACCTAGCCATTAGGGAGCATGTGATAGTTGGAGGTAGCATAAACCATAGAAACTCATCCCAAATTTCTACTCCCTTGAGTAATATTTCTTATGGCCCTTATGATCATAAAAAAAATGTCCTGTTACTTGAAGGGCCAGTAACCACTAGTGCGCAAGCTCCTGATGCTTTTTTGAAAGAAAAATGTGAGCATAGTGACCAAACAGATCGTCCTATCCCTCTCTTACCCCCTAATTCCATGACATTAGACGATGATATAGGCGATGATTTCATGATTACGGAAGCTGGTGAGCCGGAAGCTCATCATTTTGAATAAGTTTTTACTCACTATCTCTCCTGCTTGTAAATATGATTATTGCATCTTGGAATTGCAGAGGGGCTGGGAGTAGATGTTTTCCCACCACCATCAAAACCATTGTGAAAGATAATGCTGTTGACATTTTATGTCTTCTTGAAACCAGAATAAGTAGTGCTAGAGCTGATAAAGTGACACACAAACTCGGCTTCAGTAATTGGATTAGACTTGAAGCTTCTGGTTTTGCTGGGGGCATCTGGATTCTGTGGAATGACATTGATTCTCAAGTGGAATACATCCTCTCCACTACTCAACTTGTTCACTGTAGGGTTACTGATAAGAAAAATAATGATACTTTTCTTATCACTGTGATCTACGGTGAGCTGGTCATGCACAAAAGGGATGGCTTATGGCACTCTCTTCAGGCCATAGCCAGCAGCACTGTGGACCCATGGCTGGCTCTTGGGGACTTTAATGCCTTCATGGAGCCAACTGACAAGATGGGAGGTCGCTGCCCCTCTCTCCGGTCTATGAAAAGCTTTGCTGATTGTATCAAAGCTACTGATCTACTTGAAATTCCATTCGTTGGAGACCGCTTCACATGGGAAAAGGAGGGAGTAAAAGAGCGCTTAGACTGGGCCTTTGGAAACCTGGCTTGGGAATTACGGCACCCCAAGCACAAAGTTCTCCATAAACTCCGTTATAAATCTGATCACAGACTACTCCTTGTTTCCAATACGACAAACTTTACTCGGGGCAGACGAAGACATCCTCTTAAATACAATGCTGCATGGGCCTTGGAGGAAAGCTTCTTCAACATTGTTGGTCAAGCTTGGGACAATAAAGACTGGCTTGAAGGGAAGCGTAAGTTTGACATAGAATCATCCAAATGGCATCAATCCACCCTTGGAAACATCCCCAGGAAGAAAGAGAATCTCCTCAAGCGCCTTGAAGGTATTGACAGAGTCAGGCAAAGCGACGATAACAATGGCCTTCATAAGCTTGAAAAAAAGCTATGGAAAGATTACAGTAAGCTAATAGAGCAAGAGGAGCTTATTTGGTACCAGAAAGCTCGTTGCAAATGGTTGGCTTGGGGTGACAGAAATACTAAATTCTTTCATACCTCCGCCACGATCCAAAGGAAAAAACATAAAATTGAAGCCCTGCAGGACGCTAATGGCAACTGGATTTCCGACCCAAAGATATTGTGTGATTTGGCCGGGAAATTCTTCAAAGAGCTATATACTAGTGATGGTAGCGTCCAGGACTCGTCTACCTGGTTTGCAGATTTTCCGCCCCTCACAAACCAGGATATTGAGACTATCCACAGGGGAGTGACGGACATTGAAATCAAAAATGCTGCCTTCATGATGGGGGCGCTTAAGGCTCCAGGGCCGGATGGCTTGCAAGCTCACTTTTTCCAGTCCCAATGGCACAGGATTGGAGATCGTGTCTGCACCCTCATCCGGGAAATTTGGCAAACCCCTGAAAAGGTCCGGGACATTAATCACACCCAACTTATTCTGATTCCCAAAATTGACCATCCTGTTGGTTTGACAGATTTTCGCCCTATCTCTTTATGCAATGTCATTTTCAAGATTATCACTAAAATCATTGCCGAGAGACTAAAAGGGGCGATGTCCTACCTGATCCAACCACAGCAATGTAGCTTTCTTGCTGGGAGGCAAAGTTGTGACAATGTTATCATTGCACAGAAGGCTATTCACACCATGCGGAGCAAACGAAGGAAAAAAAGGCTTTGTTGCTGTTAAAGTTGACATGGAGAAAGCCTTTGACAGATTAGACTGGGGATTCATCCGTTCTACACTTATCATGGTTGGTATTCAAGACCCACTGATAAACCTAATCATGGCATGCATCTCTTTGGTATCCATGGAAGTCAGATGGAACGAGGAAGAACCCTCCACATTCCTTCCATCTCGAGGGGTTCGTCAGGGCGATCCTCTCAGTCCCTACCTCTTCATACTATGTATGGAAAGACTTGGACAGCTGATCACTAATGAAGTCAACCAGGGACGGTGGAAAGGTCTTACTTTCAACAAGTATTCTCCTACCATTTCCCACTTATTCTTTGCTGATGACCTTCTCTTATTCGGGGAAGCTTCTTTGGACCAGATTGAGTTAATCAGAAACACCATGTATGCCTTTTGCCAAGTCTCGGGCCACAAAATCAATCTGGCTAAATCCAAGGCATTTTTTTCAAAGAATGTTAATTTTAACCATGCCTTAGATTTGAGCCAACAGCTAGGTATTGGAATCACTGGTGATCTCGGGAAATATTTGGGCGTCCCCCTTTTGCATCATCGAAGTACGAAGGCTACATATTACCCTATCCTTCTCAAAACCCAAAAGTGCTTAGCAAATTGGAAAGGTAGGTTTCTCTCTATGGCAGGACGCACGGTGTTGATTAAAGCTGTTCTCTCTGCCCTCCCCAGCTACCAAATGCAAACCACGCTTCTCCCAAAAGGCATTTTGAAAGATCTTGAAAAGGAGAGTCGTCGTTTCCTTTGGAATCAATATCAGGGCAATAGAAAGATGCACCTCATTGTATGGGACCAAATAAAGCAGGAGAAAGATTGTGGTGGATTAGCCATTAAGGATTTACGGAGCCAAAATGTTGCCTTCATCATAAAATTATGCTGGAATTTACTCACCAAACCAGAGGCCCTCTGGGTGCGATGCCTTAAAGGGAAGTATAGATGCGGTGAAGGAGATTATCCCCTCGTCTATCGGAAGTCGTACTCTTCCAATGTCTGGCGTAGCATCACGACTGTTTGGGGGAAATTCTATAGTGGGGTAGGAAGATGTTTAAAGAGCGGTAATACTTGTAATGTGTGGTGGGATCTCTGGACCCCATTTGATGAGCCGCTAATTCATTTCGTGACTTCTGGTATCCACCGGTTGGACCCGTGTGCTAAAGTTAGTGACTTTGTCTTGGCGCAAGGTAGGTGGGATCTTCACAAATGGAGTGAATTCCTCCTTCCTTGGGTGATAAATATTATCAGCAAAATCAAACCACCAAATGAGAGAGGTCAAGATACTTTCTGCTGGCGGAATGCTTCTGATGGTAATTTCAGTGTTCAATCTGCCTATAAGTTTGTGTTTTCCCAATGGAAGCAGTATCGACCGTCTCTGTGGCAGAAAATCTGGAAAGTCCCAGTACCAGAAAAAGTTAAGATGTTTTTATGGCAAGTCCTTCATGAGCGGCTACCCACTAACTCACTCAGAGCTATGAGAGGTTTAGTTGACAGTGATGAGTGTCCATTTCAATGTCAAAGAACTGAGAGTATCCTTCATATCCTACGAGATTGTGAGAGTGCCCGTGAGGTGTGGCTTTATTTCATTGACTCTAACGCTCGTTTTAGTTTCTTTCAGTCTGATTTGCAGGTATGGCTAAAGGCGAATTTATCTGAGACTAAGACCATGGGCCGTTGCCGCCAATGGCTATGGCCCAAAATCTTCAGTCTTATCTGTTGGTCCCTCTGGAAGAATAGATGTTGTGGAATTATGGAAGGCTTTCGATCTCATCCTAATGAACTCATTCATGCAATCATGTACCTGATGATGGAATCTGGATCGTTCACTACCTTCAAACATCAGATATTCCATTTCACCGAGACAGAGTGCGCCACCTGGCATCCGCCACCGGAAGGAGCGGTTCGACTCGATACAGATGGATCAGTCAATCACCAGGGTCTTGCGACTTGTGGAGGATTAGTACGTGATGACAGGGGTCAATGGGTTCTAGGCTTTCAACAGAAGCTGGGCTTCGCGCCCTCAACTTCGGCAGAGCTCTCAGCACTCCTGACAGGTCTACAGATGTGCAAGGAACGGAATTTCTGCAGGGTCATGGCCTACACGGATTCTCTTGAACTATACAGCCTGATCATGAGGGATGTAAGCAGGCATCACCCATTGAGGACAGAGATTACTGCTGCCAGAGATCTCCTATATTCTGACTGGGATATAGAGCTCCACTGGGTGCCAAGAGAAGGTGTTCGATGCGCTGACCTATTGGCTAAGGAAGCTCACCGTCTAGAGGTTGGCATGGCATTCTTGCCAGATCCGCCGCCCCAATGTCTCTTTTACTTAGAACTAGATCGCAACTATGCGGCCTAGGCTGTCTTTTACTTTCTGATATGTAATTTCCAAGCTATGCTTGGCCGTCTTTAATCTAATAAAAAAAATTAAGAGTACGTCGATCTGGCGAAGCATCCCTAGGCTTCTTTATTACTTTTTCCCCTTTTTTTCTGTCAAGTTTATTATAATTTCTATTTTCTCATAGCATTTCTTTAAACTCATTAGTTAAAGCATTTGATACGCTGGAACAGAGATTATAGAAATGTTTTAATACCTCTGATCCTTAATATAATATAAATTTGATTTTTTTTGGAGAAATTAAGGAAACTAATTAAATTACTTTAGAATATTTGTATTTGTATGTTTCTCCAAACTAATTAGTTTGACTAATAAACTGATATGTAATTTAAGGATACACAACATATGATAGGATTAAGTAACTTATTTAGTTTTTTTAATATCTCTAAAAAAAAAAGTCAAGTCTGTCTTATATTTATGACCGGAGGGAGTATAAGATAAAGTTAACTTTTTTTGGAGAGATTAAGGAAGCTGAATAAGTTACTTAATCATATCATATATTATATATTAATTTATTAGTTAAATTAATTAGTTTGAAGAAAAAATTAAAAATATAAATACTTTAAAGTAATTTAATTAGCTTCCTTAATTTCTCTAAAAAAGTCAACTTTATCTTATAATTAGAACCGAATGGAGTAGTATTTACTGATTATATTGAGGCTGTAGATTTGTTATTAGGGGTTGTGAGAGTATCCACCTTTTTAGTGCGTGTTTGGATGAGCGGCGAAGAAGGAGCTTTTTTTCTAGATGGGCTTTTGGAAAAATCAGATAGAAAAAAAGTTAGATTTTAGATGTGATTTGTGTTTAGATTGGCGATGACAGAAGTGACTTTTTTTCTAACTTGAAACCTGTTTGGATTAGCGTTTGAAAAGCCCATTTAGATGAAAAATGACTGAAAAATGTATGAATTTTATTGAATACTATATATATATATTAGTTGTATATATAGTGATAATTAAAATGAATTTTTTTTAAGAAAACTAGATAAAATAAAAAAGGTGCAATTATTATTAAATACTACTAACACATATATATGTTAGTTGTATATATTATGATAATTGAAGTAAAAAAATATTTAAAAAATTTAATAAAATAAAAAAAATTTATTATTGAAAAAAAAATACACGAAGATGCAGCTTTAAAGAAAAAAAATTTGCGTTTAATGTTTCCAACGGTGGCATAGGACTGATGCAGCTTTATTTTTTATTTTTTCCCCTTCATGGTCTGACGCGCTGGAGAAGCTCTCTTGGCCAGCTTCTAATATAAAGAGCATTTCGAATAAAAGCCCATCACGTTACATCGCTGTCCCAAATATTTCCTCATCACCCAACTGAACTTTTGGATCTCAAATGGGCATTTTTTTGTGGCAGTCGTGGTCCCAAACAGACCCTTAGTGATATCATTGATATCGGTGAAGATGTCAAATTATGGTTGTTTAGGAGTTGATATGTCTTCATTAGCCATATACCTAGGGGTCATAATACTTTAACAGATTCTTTAGCAAAGTTAACTCATAATGTAAGAAATTTTGCTTTCCTTGATCAACCACCACCTTCTTATTAGGAGACGGTAGTTGACGAAGGATGATAAAATTTTTGCCCACAGTTTGCAATGCTATTTTTGTGTTTTTAATGGATTTAATATTTTCACTAAAAAAAATCATTGATTATGTAATATTGGACTGTGTTTTAATATCAATTTTGCTAACAATGAGGGAGCTTTGATAGCTTGCTTGGAAAAAGAATCAGAGTATTTAAAAAAAAAATTTAATTATGATTTATATTGTACAAGATAAATATGTAAGAGGAATTTTATCTCAGCTTAGGTTAATGTATTTATGATAAGCAAAATTTTAGACAAGCACTCAATCTCTGTGTGTGTGTGAGAGAGAGAGAGAGAGAGAGAGTGTGTGTGTGTGTGTGTTTGGTTTGAGGGGAGGGGAGGGGAGGGGAGAAAAATTACAATTTTAGACAAAAGAAACCCAAAACTTATCCTCTCTTTTTTTTTTAAAATTTTGAATTTCCGCTCAAAATTTATCCTCTCATTCCTTTTAAATTTTGGGTTCCCACCTAAAATTTAAATACCTTCAATCCAAAAAGGTAATTTACCCCTCATCTCCTCCTCTCTCTCCCCTACTCTCCCCTCAAACCAAACACACCCTTAGTTGCAACTTACAACTAGGGGTGTTCAACAATTTCCCGTCCCGACCTTCCCGTCCCGATCCTGAAAATATATATATACACATGTATATTTTTTAAAAATATTTAAGAAAATAAGACCAAATGTAAAATAAAATGTGAAAATCCCTAACACCCTTAAGGTAATATCTATTATTTTAGTTTAGTTAGTTAATTTCATTTATTATTTATTAAATAATTCTAATTTTTTGTTCTTGTCTTTATTCTTTTTACAGCTGAATCGATAACTTTAAGCATGTATTGGACTAAGTATATATTTATATTAGACTTATTTGGTACAATATGATATTAGAAAAATTATATATTTATATTAGACTAAAAGAAACACAACAAAAAATTCAATATAAAGATTTTTTTTTTAAAAAAGCAAATTCGGGATGGGAAAATTCCCGATCCCGAAATTTCCCGATTTTCGGGATCGGGAATGAAAATCATTCCCGAACCCTTCTCGTAATCGGGATCGGGAATGGAATTTCCCGATCCTATCCCGATCCCGAACACCCCTACTTACAACCCCCATCCAAACTAGCATCAGCGGCTCCAACCTGGATGACAGCGGGTGGAAAAGAAATCATTTCCATAAGATTTATGAATCCAATCCTTCCATCCACCTTTGTTGCTTTAACTTGGAAAACATAAATTTACTTTTATTTTGTAAAATAAAAGCAACAAAAACATATAGTGAGTATTTGGAATAGTTTATTTTTAGGAAATAAGCACTTATTACTTAAAGTCGAGACAAAACTCCTCTTACATACTTACCTCGTATACCGTAAATCACGAATTATAAGCATTTATAAATAAAAAATAAGTTATCCTAAACGAGCACATAATAAATTGCTTCAAGTTAAGACTTTCATTCAAATACTTACCTTATAAATCGTAACAAAAATTCTAAAAAATTAAAACAAACAAGTACTAAGTTACTCGGAGTGATGATGAATTTTTAAGTCTAGTTTACATTATTTTTAAGTGATTTCACAGGATTATAAAATTTTGGCTAATATATTACTCCCTCTTATTATATTTATAAGCAACATTTTTTCTTATGTGTTTGGTCTTATAGTATAATTAACAATTTCACTTTGTCTAAAAAGTTAATAATACATTTTTTTAAAATTTTTATTTACCCAAAATTAATTATGTGTTTCCCGCGTCTCTTCTTCTCACTCAATCTCTCTCATCCATTTTCCTATTTATTGTCTCTCTCACTTCACTTACTATGTTTGTAATTAATTTTAACCACAAGTTTATTTTGCATAATTTATAGTTGTTGCTTATAAAAAAATGAAGAGAGTATATCGATAGTAGAGCCGAAAAATCGGGCCGAGTCCGTCAAGAATCAGGCTTATAATTTAGAGGCTCTAGAAGGAGTCGGGTCTAAAAAAGCCTACCCTGTAGGGCAACAGGCCTTGTAGGCCATAGAGCCGACCCTTTTAAGCTCGTTTAATATTTTTTAAAAACAAATTAATATATGTAATATCATTATATCAAATTATCAATATGAGAGACACTTACATACCTAATAGAATATTAGTAACAGGCTAACACTTATTAAATTGTTTGATTTATTTGGTTTTCTACAATAGTTTATTCATTTAAATTTTAAAAAAGTGCTAATATGAACATTAAATAATTATTTTAACTAAAAATTTTTTAGTTTTAAAAATAATATATCTCAGTTTAAAACAAAATAATAAATAAATTATAAAACTTAAAAGTGAATTTTATTTGAATTAAAATAAGTTTAGGCTCAAACTCGTAAAAGGTCAACTATGTAAATCCATGAGTTTCAAAAATTTAAGGTTTTATAGAAAACGAGCTTAAACAAGTTAATCCATTTAAACCCGACCCGTCAAATACTCAGTCCTGTAGAACCGGATCGACCCATATTCCCACTGTAATAGGCATAAAATTGTATCAAACTTCACGAGTCATTGTGATTCTGGTTGTCCTTTTCTGAGGGTACAAATTATACAGAAGTTTAACTTTTTGTTAGAGGGATATATGGATGATCCTCTTGAGACAGAGAGCAGGGAAAAGAGTGGAATATATCCGAAGTTAAGTGACAGAAAGGCCCTCGAAAAACGAGAGGAGACCTGGGATTCGGGATTCTGGAAGGACGTTACGGGGGCATGGGGGGTATTTTCGTCATTCGAGAAAGACAGGAGATTCTGTTAAACAGCAAATGATATGAGGTGACGTGGGTGAGATATTCTGTCCGTAAAGTTCATCGGGAGAATCATTTATTCAATTATGTTTCCAAGGAGTAGTGGTACTGGCAAGTCGTTTGTGGGGAAAATTTTGATCCTATGATTCATATTAAAAATCTATTTTAACTATTAATTTTCACGTAATAATGAAAAACAAGCATATTTATTTTAACATTGAGATTATTTATAAGCTTTTTTTTATATAAATCAATATAAAACTTCTATCATATTTTTATATCATATATCGTAAAATCACGATTGAAAAACTACTTTTAAATATTTTAATTGTTATTCCAAACAAACACTAAATAATTAAATATGACTTAAATTGTTTACTTTTTAAAAATTTACCCTTATTAAAATTTTATCTCCTCACATTTACTACTGTGTGTCTAAATATATGTAAGAAAAAAGTTTGATTTAAAATGCAAGTTAGTAATCAACGACATTTTCTCAATTTTAGTGTTATTTAATTTATAAGGTGAAAGGGTATTTTTGTTCCGGAAGTTTATACTAGGGGCAATTTTGCCCCGTAAGTGTAAAAAATAGAACAATTTTGCTATGGTTATTATCTTGATTAATTTTGACTATTAATTACCAAATGTACTAAGCCGACAGTCTATATGTCATTCACGACATTGACGCGGATAATATATAGATTACCAGCTTAGCATATTTGATCAACTAATAGTTAGGGTTAAATTGCTCCCTTTTTTACACTTTTGATGCAAAATTTCTCCCCAAAAAACTTCTGAAACAAAATTATCCCTTGATAAAAACTTTCAGGATAAAATTACCCCATTAATCCTAATTTATAATTGAAAGAAGGAAATATGAGAGAGGTGTGAAAATCGATTGTAAAGTAGGTAGAGGCAAAAAAATTTAATAAGGGCAAATATACAAAATTTATCAATTTAATGCATTTCTTGATATGCAATAATGAAAGTATAAGTGACTTATATTTAATATTCGTTTAAGATAGTTTATTTTTTAATAATAAGTGTTTATAAATTGTAATTTACAGTATACGAAGTAAGTATGTGAAAGAAATTTTATTTCAATTTACGTAATAAGTGTTTATTCTTAAAAAAAAAAAAACTAATCCAAACATCCTTTAAAAATATGTTTGGATTAGCTTAGTCACCAAGTGGTACAAATCATTGTGCTCGTTTTTTTTGACGTTTGCTCATAAAATCAGATTTGAATAGTGGCAAAAACGAACTTGAACAGTGAAAAAGTTAAAATGAGTGTTTGGTTCAGCGATGGAATTTGAGGTAAAAAATGTCATAAGTTGGAAAAAGTAATAAGCCTTAAAATGAAGCTTGTGTGTGTGTGCGTATATATAAAATAATATTGATAGGAGTATTTTTATATCTTTGAGGATCAATGAAGTACTCAAAATCACTTATAATCACAAAACTTCTTTTATGAAAAATGTTCTAAATAATTTTTTCTTTCTTTAGATAGTGATCTTCTGTTAATTAGAAAATACTTTGGGATAAGAGTTTAGGCAAGTTTTGAGTTTTATCAATATATGACTGTAGAAATGTAGATAATAATTAATAATTAATTTTAATCAATTTATATTTATTATTTAATTTTTTTATGATTTTATAATCAATTTATTTTATAAACAAGTCATAAATTAGTTTCTATATGGTGTTTCTACATATTAAATTTAGTTTAAATAATTTTTTTGGATTATTGGAGGTATTATTGAGGTTTTAATCAGTTTATTTTGTAAGATTTTGAGCTATATGAAAATATGATTTAGGATTTAATATTTAAATTAGAGTTTGATATAATTTATAAAATTTAAGCTTGAGGTACACAATAGAAAAAACTTTTGGAGTGTACCAATTTAAATTAGAGTTTAATATAATTTTATTAAAATTGTACCATTGCCAAATTTTCAAAGTTAATTTGTGAGAAAATTGTGAAAAAATCCCTCCGTGTGTAGATATCTTCCTAGGTCTCATTTAACAATTAAGTTGCCAATGAGTAGAGCTGGGAATCAGGGCCGGCCCGGCCCTACAGGGCTGGTCCTTGACGGGTTAGGGCCTAACAGGGCCGGCCCTAAAGGGCTTGGGGTCAGGAAAATTGCAGTTTTTCAATGCCCGGCTCGAGAGCATCAGGGCCAAGGTCGGCCCGCAGGGCCGGGAAATCCTTTTCACAATATTTAACTATTTTTCCTGCATATTTTCCCTAGAGAGATATAATTAGTAAATAACAACGATTAAAGTTCTAATTTAATACATAAATGTTGTCAACATTAAAGTTTAAATAACACGTCTCTTGCAACAAACAAACACAGTTACTAATGTATAATCAAAGGTAAAATCATGTCCATAAATAACTTACACAAAGGTTAAAGTATAAGAAGGCAAGAAGCTAAATACTCTAACCTCTAAATAACATGAGTATGACAACTATCATTTTCACCTTCTTCGCCACTATCATCAATTTCAAGGACATTTGATTGTGTTTCACTTTGAACAGTAGGTTCAAGTAGTAAAATAATTACAACCTCCATAAAAAATCATATTCTATCAGGCAGAATAATATATAATATGATTTTAGTCTAAATAGGTAGAACAATATACTCAAAAATCACAATATGATTCAATTTGACAAAACAATATACTCAAAAATCATACTCTGTATAATATGAGGACAGAGTGACATATAGATTCAATATGGTAATTCAAAAATGTAACATGGTTCTTTTCCAAGTATAAAAAATAAAAAATAAACGGGCCTAAAGGGCCGGCCCGAGGCTCTCCAGGGCCGGCCCTTTTAAGCCCAAGGCCCTACAGGGCCGGCCCTTTTAGGCCCGACTTCCTTTTGAGGTTACAATTTACAAGCCCGGCCCTTGAAGGGCCAGGGCCTGTCCGACGGGCTCGGCCCGTTTTACCGGCTTTACCAATGAGTACTTTTTTCACAATTATCCCTTTATTTTTTCTTTTTTCATAATTTTTACAATTTTTTCTCTTAAATAATACAAAGGCCGCTTATGCAAAAGTCAAACCAAACATCATTCACTTTTATAAGTTACTTATCTAATCGCCAATCCAAACACTCATCATTTTACCCAATCTAATTTTTTTTCAATTTTAAGATTTCATAAGTCTAAGTAAAAATAAATCACTTATCCAATCGTCAATCCAAACACACCTATTATCACCTCTCTCACATTTTTCTTTACTTCCAATGAGAATTAAATAAGGATAGAATTAAAAAAAATAGTCATTAATAACCTCTAAATAGACTTATATTTAGAATAAAAAGTTTCATCTATAGATGGACTTATCATAAATACCTAAGTCGTAAGTCATTTGCAAGGTTTTTAATTATCCTTTTATAATTTTTCCCTTATATAATTTTTGTTAGAAAAAAGACAAATGATATAAAAATGAGAATGATTTGTACACCAAAGCTAAAAAAAAAAAACTTTAATGAGGGTAAATTTAAGAAGTTTATCAATTTAATGTGTTAGTTTGTGTATACGAATGTGTTACAGGTCACTTATAATAGTTGTATGGGTAAATTTGAGAGTTTATTTTATTTTTAAATAAAGTTAAAATGATATAACTCTTTGTTTAATTTTAATGAGATGGTTTGGGCCTTATAATAAGGTTAGGGGGATTGCTTGATTTTTATTTGTCATCATGACGTATATTTGAGTTAATCATTATAATATTAAATTGGTATTTACACTACACAGTATTTCATCTGGTTTTTTTTATAAAAGTTTAAAATTTAAATTATTTTAATCCTTTTTATAAGATTTTGAAGAGTTGTCTAAACATTTAATATTTTTTTTTATTTTTACCCCTCATTAATTATATATATTATATTAATTAAAAAATTGGTGATACTTATATTTACTCTATTTCTTAAAAAAAAATTAAGATAAAATTATTAATTTTAACTATTTTTAACTGCTTTCTTAACCTGTGTAATTCAGTTACAAACTCTTATAAATAGAGTCAAAGGGAGTGTTAGAAGGGCAATAATAATAATCAGGTCGTATTGAAAATGTTTAGTTTCCTTTTCAGGAGCACGACTTGTACCACTCTATGTTTAAATATAAGCTACTTATACTGCATTCTTGTATATTAAAAAATGCATTAAATTGATAAAATTTTCTACACCTATCCTTATTAAAAAATTTTCTCTATCTAATTTATAAATGATTTTCACACATCTTTCTCTCATTTTTCTCTTTTTTCAATAGAATTTAAATAGGGACAAAATTGAGAAAATGTCACTAATTAATTATCCTACATATGAGTTATATTTTGAACCAAACTTTTTCCTTTTAATTGACTTATATATATTTAGGCACAAACTAGTATATAAGTAATGTATTTAATTGCATGATAAATTAAGTTATAAAAGTTATACATTTATTTTTATCGAAATGAAACATAAAATATAGTGAAAATCTACACATGTGTGTATATATAATAGATTTTTTATATGACTATTTTTTTTTTGATAAAAGACAAAATGAAATTAAGATGAGTATAATGTTTTACAAAGAACTAAAGTTAGCAGGACAAACATAATATTTAAAATAACAATTAAAGTTAGAAGCCAAAAGTAGATTTTTTATATGATTATCTAATATTCGATACTAATTGCAATAATTCAAACTCTTAATAACTTTATTTACAGTGATCCGGGGGGGGGGGGCATTTAAGGGGAATGATTTATTTAACCGCAACGTAACAAAGGAGAAAATGGTACGGACTCTAGAAGATGGAATCGTAAGAGTACAGTAGAGTGCGGAAAAGGCCACAATAACATGAGTTATGTAACACCCCAAATTTTATATTCATAAAAAATATATTATAATTAATTGATAAATTCAATAAAATGGTGGAAGTTTATGAAATTTGGAACTTATAAATTTTAAAATATTCATATTCATAAGGAAATTGATAAATTAATTCAAGAATTGAATTAATTTATAAACGTGATAGCAAAATCATAATTTTACTAATTTAGCCCAAGATTAATTATTTTTCAATTAATTGGAGTTAATTTCAATTAATCAAGAAAAATAAAGGAAAATGTATAAATTGAATATTTTTAATATAATAAATCAAGAATTGTAGAATTAGAGGGACTTGGGCATACATTAATTAGGGGAATTATACACAATACAATTATATGAATTAAAAAATTTGTGAAAAACATTTTCTTCTTTTCTCCTCCCTAAATTTCGGCCAACACATGAAAATAAGGAAGAAGAAATGGGTTTGGTTAGAGTAAAGGGAAGTGAGGATGGTTGGTGTAACTAGAAGGGAATCTAGTCCAAATCTAATTGAAGCGAAATGATGATGGAGTATGGCATAAAAAAGAAGGCATGATGAAGGAGTATGGCATAAAGTAAGAGGGCATGGTTGGAGGTATGGGAGGAGGAATGGTGCATGATAGGTGGTACAATCTTAACCCTTAATGAGATCAAGGGCTAGGAAGAAAGAAGACCAAATGAATAAATATTTTCTCCTTTCTCTTTCATGCCATATTTAGGCCAACCACAAGAGCAAAGAGAGAGAGAGTGAGCTTGAGAGTTCTTTGAAGATTAGAGAGAAAGAGGAAGAAGGTTAAGGTAAGTAGTTGTTGATTTAGTTATTTGGCTTCCTATCCTTGTATAACACTTCCTCTAAGGTTCTCTTCTTCATGAATACATGTGTTTAGCAAGTCAAGTCTCCAAGAAAGAGGAGTTAAGGTGCCAAGATTGGAAGCAAGAGGGTAACTTCATAAACTTGCTCTCTTATAGTTGTGGTAATATTGTTGTTGATGTTTCTTGATTTTTCAAGTTTCTTGGTTGAGTTGAAAAATGGGAAAAACTATAATCCTAAGGGGTTATATTGCCCAAATTTCGTTAAATCATGATCAGAATGTGATTAAATAAGTTAATAAGGGATTAGAAGTGAAAAAATACAAGCTTTAGAAGCTAAAACACAAAACTACATTTTTTCATTTTCTTTGAATATTTCAGCCAGCACTGTTTCAGGGGGTAGGAGCTGGATTTTCATGAAATAGATGGTTTCATTGGATTCAGTGGGCAAAAATAGGTGGGGTTACAGTTGGTCACTTTTTCGGAAAAGGCCGAAAAAACATAATTATGAAAACGCCACTAAGACTCTAAATTGGGACTGTCAAGGGTATTTTCATAATTTGACACTAAATTTGGTAATTTTGAGCCCGAAAATGGATTCCTTGGGCAAAAATATATCAGAATAGCCCTAGTCAAATTTTTAGGAAAACGTACCATTAGGCCGGGTACGGCCAGGTCGGGGTTCTGAAGGCATTTTGGTAAATTTTCACCATAAACTAATATAATAACCAGAAACACTATGAAAGTGTCTAAACTTTACATTTGACGTTCTAGGACTGAGTAGAGAGCCTGAAGGATTGGCATGCAAATCGAGACATGTTATTCTAAAATCAGAGAAGGGTGATTATGGTAGGGAACTTACCTCTCCTATATGTATTTGATATTTATACTAGTGTATTGATACATGTTATTACTTTGCTTGATTATGTGAAACATATATGAATAACTGAAGCTCTATTTCTGTTTATGCTATGGCCATATATATGTTGTTTAAAACATTGAGTACGTAGATATGCCATTGTGTGAGTATAAGTTATGTAATGCAAGTACGTCATGCATTAAACACTTATCTTGCATGCATATTGGTATTGCTTCCCTACTGAGATTCCCCAGAATCTCACCCTCCCTTACCAACAATTTAGACAAGAGAAGACAAAACGTGTGCTGAAAACAAAGAAGAGAACCATACGAAGGGATTGCAGTGGTAGAACGAAGGCGAGAAGATGTCTCCGTTTCACTGGGGTGGATTTAGACACCCACGTAGCATTGCGAGGCTACATTAATTGTAATTATCAAGTACAAACCCCTATGTGAAATTTCCGTAATCATGCACATAATATCAGTATATTTATGTTATTCTTGTGTTGCCCACTAAACTGCGTATCGTTTTCCGCAAATACTCTAAAATAGGTGAAGATAAGATGAGGATGTGGCATTGTCCCCCAGGCAATGCGGTCCCCATGAGACTTCAAAATGGGAAAGACTCCCAATTTTATTTTATTTTTTGTTTTAATTAATACAATCTTTGATCTTTTAAATTTTACCCTCATTTCAGTTTTATTACCCCAGTTTTTCTTGAATAAAACCTTGATAAAATTTCTTTATTAAAGTACCAAAACATTATAGAAGTTTCATCTTAATCTCTTGAACAATCACCACCCTATCTAGTATAAGGGGAGCTTGATCAAACACACGAACGTCATCCCAAACAGGTTTTTTTCAAAAAAAATCATGGTGATTTCTAACTTTTTGAAAATCGGGGTGTTTGGGTTGGCCTTTTTATAACTTTTTTTTTAAAAGTAGTTTTTGAGAAGAGGCTAAAGAGTCTAGTTTTTTTTTTAAAAAAAATCATTTTTGCCATCGCTAACCCAACCATGCCCAAAAATTCTGTTCCAATCTATAAGTGTGTGTTTGGGTAAGCTTGAAAATACGGTTTCAGGAGCAGTTTTTTGCAAGTTGAGACAAAACCTTTCTTACATACTTATCTCATAAATCGTAAAAATTATTCTCCAAAAATTAATCCAAACACACACTAAGAAGCTTTTGCTAAACTATCGGCTAAGATTTTCCTTATAATAATGCCTAACTAAGACCTGCCAATCCATATTACTAAGATATCTAATGTCCTGCACAATCTCTAAAAAGATGATTAACACCACATCCCCTGAGACACAAGTTAATTGCCCCAATGCAATTAGACATCACAACAATATCCCTGTAGCCCTGTTCCAACACAATTGCAACCCATTGATGATTCCATGAGTTAATCCTTCAAGTTTTAAATAATATATTTTAGTCTTTCAAGTTTTAAACTATAGATTTTGGTTCCGTTTAAAGTATTAGTTTCTATAACTTAACAAAAAACGAAATTATATTGTCCTTTGAAGGATCAAAACAAAAATAAGGACGAGCTTGAGAGATGAAAGATTATATTAACGCTTTTTATTTTTAATGTATTTTTAGATTGTTCAAATTGAATTTTAGTCTCTCTCACTTATTTTTTATGATTTAATATCTTGATAAAAATACTAAAATATGAACCATTCAAAACGTCAATCCAACTTGGTGAAAAGAATATGGGAGGAGCCGGGAAGGTGGTTAGGAGGGAGAGAGCCCTTCTCCCCCAAAAATGGCTTCTCCCTTATGGTTTGCCTCACTTGTATCTTTCAGAGTTTTTTTAAAAGGCATGAGCTTATCATAAGTAGGATCAAATTCGCAGTAGCTAGTCTGCAAATGAGTAATAGGCATTAATTGGCAAAATTTATCTGGACAATATAAACAATTTTTAAAAAAATAAAAAAATCCTATAAGGTGAGAAGTATTTACTGAAATGCTACATTTAAAGATTGTTCTTGCCAAAAACAATTTTCAGATTGTCAAGAAATCGTTCTTGGTGAGAACAATTTCTTCTTTCTTCATCTCTCTCCTTGTTTCATTGCTTTGAAACCCACTATTTTTTTTAAAAAAAAAGAGACAAAACGTGCTCACCTCTCTCCCTCTCTTACTTTTTTCCTTTTGCCCCTCTCTCACATTTGTCCACTCTCTCCTACCTAAAAGGGATCGGTTGATAAGGTAATTCATATTATACATTAACACTAAAAAAATTCTGTATAGAAAAAATAATTTAAGAATCGTAATTAACAACTTCAGTGAATATATTGACAATTTAACTCTTTAAATGTTGTTAGAGGCAAATAGTCATTTGGAAAATCTTAGATTCCTCCCACAAGACTAACTTGAGAATTTTGACATCTGACTCCCTGATCTGTCTTTTCTATGATTTTCCTTTAAAAAAACGAAAGGAATAAAACAAAAAGTTAGATAGAGGAGTAACAAAGGCGTATAACAATAGGTGAGGCGTTAAAGGCAAAGGAAGAGAGCGTTTGGTGGAGAGTTATAAACATTAAATGAGAAAACAAGTGTGAATGAAACAAGAATCATAAAGAGGGTAAAGTCAGTAGTGAGAGACGTGTTTGATGCCTAAGTAATTGAAAACGGGAGGGGTTTGGTTTCCCCAATTTGATGATTGACAATTCTCAATGGAAGTTAAAGGTGAGGAGCTGAGAAAGGAAACTAGATTGTGATATGACTTTGCGTATATATACGAGACTGATATATATTCACTAGCTCACTCAACTCAAAGTCTCAAACTTCAATTTCAAATGTATAATCAATGAAAGTGTTTGAGTTTTAGGTTCAGTCTGCTTTTTTGGGCAGAGGCGGGTGATGAGTGAAGGGGAAGGGAAAGGGAAAGGGAAAAGAGATTCCCTCCTTTATTCGATATGCTGAAACAAGGGAGGGTTTTGTGGTGAGCTGTTTGTTTGTATTGAATGGAAGGCATGTTATCGTTTTCATGCCCCTATTTCAGGCTCTCTCCTCGATCTCAGAGTTGATTTGAGGTTCATTTCCGCCTGTCTTCTGTTCAGTTTAATGCAACCATTGCTGTCCTAATCAATATGGCTATCATCTTCCTATTATTAATTGATTACCCCTTCCCCTCATTATTACTGTTTACCTTTGTTCCTTGACTTTACTTTCCACCTGGCATGCTGCTCTCATTCATTATCTTCCTCTTTCTCACCAACTAGCAACTACTACTACTCGTCCGTAGCCATCCGACTCAACATTTCTCTCTCCATCAACTTCTGCCTTTTTTAATACACACTAAGTGAAAGGAAATAAGCAGATTAAATTTTATCGAGGCATGTAATCATTCTTATTTCAACATTTTGAATAAACACTACTAGTATTACATATGAAGATGTAGCGACAAATCAAAGCTTCTTGTTGAATGTCGACAAGGAGATGGAGCAGGAACGAGGTTGATCGATTCTCTGGCAGAACACAGAGAGAGAGAGAGAGAGAGAGAGAGAGAGAGAGAGAGAGAGAGAGAGAGAGAGAGAGAGATTTAACGATCCCATTGACGTGAGCTATTTTAAAAAGCAACAATATTTAATAATTTTATACATTAATAGGACACAAAGGCAATCAGTAGTGACAGATCTCTGCAAGTCACAGGTGCACAAGAAAATACACATCACACACAAAATATTTTTTTTTTTTGGTGCTCAATATTAAGGGTGATGAATTTCAAAATACCAACCATTGAAACTGTACTATTCAGAAGATACAAAACTCACTACAATGATGAGCCCCATGTACTTATTCCTGCATCAATTTGTTTTTTGGTGTGGAAAGATAATATGATGAAGGGACATGAGCATGAGATACGCAACAGCAGACAAACAAGAAGCTAAACAAGACAATACACCACAGAAGAACATAACAAAGGTTGAGACAAAACAAGAGACCTTGGGTATGTTTGTTTGAGCGATTTGATTGCTTATAAGTTGCTTTTTAATAGTGATTTACGGTATACGAAGTAAGTATGTGAGAGGAGTTGTATCTCGATTTACGTAAAAAGCAACTTATAAGTTTTTTTAAGTTATACCAAACATGCTTCTTAACACTACGAGCAAAGCCTTTGCTTTTGATGCACTTTGCAGATTGAAGAAGCAATGACCAAAAAAGTAGCAATAGAGTGGTGGTTGTTCTAAGACATTTTGCACTGAGCCTAATCTCTTTGACGTCATTCATTGCTGCAACACAATAATAATACTACCTTCGGTCCTAAATATAGGACATAGTTTATAGTGCAAATTACACTACAAATTATGTCATATATTTAAGATCGGAGGGAGTAATAAGCAGAGCTTCAAAAACCGCTATGGCCGAATGAGAAGGTAACATGTATTGTGTACCAATGCCTTCAATCTTAAATATAATATAAGATATATTGAATTTTTTTTGGAGATATTAAGGAAGCTAAATAAGTTATTTAATCATATCATATGTTATATATTCTTAGATTATATATCATTTTATAAATTAGGTAAAATAGTTTGGAGAAAAAAATGACAAATATAAATATTTTAAAGTAATTTAATTAGTTTTTTTAAGCTTTTCAAAAAAATCAATTTTATCATATATTTAAGATAAAAGGAAAGTGAGTATATGAAAATGATTTTACTAATTTAAGGATGTCACAGTAAACCAAATCAACCTGTTGGATTACCTTAATTATAATTAGGATCGGCTGACATGAATTTGAAGTATTCAGCAAGGCCTAGAAGGTAGGACACAAGAAATGACATAAACAAGGTGGGAATGATTGGGAATAACATGTATGGTCTTATGAAGTTATGATACAAGTAGGGTGTGACAGGTTAGTACTAATTATTGGCAAAAAAAAGACAGGTTAGTACTAATTGGAGAGTGGCATTACCTAGTATTATATATTAAAATGATACCTCTTCCAATTTTAAATATAAGATAGAATTGATGTTTTTTTGATAGATTAAAGAAGTTAATTAAATCACTTCAGAATATTTATATTTATATTTTTTTCCTTAAAACTAATTGGTTTGACTAATAAACTAATATATAATTTAAAGATACACAAAATATAATATAATTAAATAACTTATTTAACTTCCTTAATCTCTCTAAAAAATTGACTTTATCTGGCCAAAGGGAATACTTCAAATCAAATAATGCCTCTAATTACAGAATAGACTAGATTAGCTAAGGCAAGCTTATTGTGCCTCCCTCACACCCCCAATCTACTCTATCAACCAGCCTTGTCCTTCCCTTCTCAGCCTCTAGCCCTATTATTTCCCACACAACAATAGTTACAATTTATAAAGTCCAATTTTTAAATAGGTTTGTCGTTTTTTATAAGATTTTTTTTTTTAATTCGTTCAACTAATAAATATACTTTTACTCATTTTATCCGTAATTAATTTTAAACCTTACATTAATTGAAATATTGACTCCTTCCCTTTATTCTCTGATATCATATTTTGCCCATACATTATTTCATTATTTTTATCATTATTACTCTCTTTCACTCATTATTAAATAAGGACATATTTTTTAAAAAAAATATTTTTTTTATATTTATTACTTTAAACTAATTTAAATTGTTTTATTAAACAACGGTTAGAAAGACCTCATATATAAGAACGGATGGAGTACTACCCTGATATTTAATACAAGATCTTGTTTATAGTGTAAATTATATTTCAAACGAGGTCTTACATTTAAGTATTGAGGTAATATATAATAAAATGTAATTATATATATATATATATATATATTCTATTTAGAATTATTATGAGGTCTCAAACAAAAAATTTAATTACAAAAAAGACTCAAATAACAAGTAAAAAGTATAAATTTATTGTCATATTTTACATTAAAATTTATCCTTGAATACTTTTCAGTTGTTATTATGTACTTTTAGGTAATTAAATCTCCTTCGTATCACCCTGTAGTAATTCAACCTTTCTTCCTACGTTGCTTTGAGGTACACTGAATCATATTCATATTACTCATCAACGCCATAACGTCCAACTCCCTCTCATCTAAATATAACAATTAATTCGTAGAAGCAAATTAAAAAAAAAAATGCAAGTTGGTTTTTTATAATTATGTAAAATTCAAAACTCCAGCTCAGTATATATATATTTCAATTGAACCAACGTTAGTTGACAGCTTGTGATATTACTATATAATATATGGGTTGGTTGTATCATGAAATTATGAATCAACTATACAATTTACTTTCCTTTTCCAGCCATTTAATTAATATCACCCTTATCTTAATTTTTGTTGGTTTAAAATGTTCAGACCCGTTAAGAAAATATTATTCAACTTTAATTTCTCTTCAGAGCATCTCCAACAAGTTTGATGCATTTAGGAGAGTATATATCTTGTAAGCTCCAATCTTAGGGTCTGTTTGGTATGAGGGATTTATAGGGGAAGGAAGGGGAATGAAAATTTTTATGAGTTAAATTTTAAAATATTGAAGAAGTGGGGTAATAAAATTTTAATAAAGATAATATATAAGATAAAAGAGTAAGAAAAATTAATTAAAAATTGTTAACCCCACTTCTCTAATTTTTTTAAATTCAGCTCAAAAAATTTTTCCCTCCGCCCATTTTTTCTCCCCTCCTCTCATACCAAACAAGGCCTTAGCGTTTGAACATTATTGTTTGCCATTATAGTTAGTTGACCAAATTTCGGATAAATTTGCTCCTAAATTAAAACTTTTAAGGTAATTTTATCGTTTATTTTATTTTTGTTAAAATACAAATTTAACTTGAAAGTTTTCAGTTATAAACAAATTTGCCTTAAATTTAGTCAACTAACGATTAAATAACAATCAACTAACGGTAATGACAAAATTGCTCTAAATTTGACACTTGGGGCAAAATTGGTCTTCAAAAAAATTTTGGGATAAAATTGGCCCTCAGTGAACAGTTCTGAAGTAAAAATGACCTTTAACCTTTTTTTTAATTTTACTCATATTTATCATCAATAGAATACATTAGATATCCATAAAGATGATAGTATTGAGACCAATTTGAATAGGGACAATTGTTTTAAAAAAAGAAATTAATCTAACACAAATTTGATGAGTTGAACACTTTTCCTTAGTTTTGAAAAGGTAGCTGATACTTGTAACTTTTATTTTGGACATAAAAGGGTACACACCCTCGTGTAACATACTTGTGAGTCACTTACAAAAGAATTCTTTGAATCATAGTATAAGATTATAAGTCATTTCAAAAGTAATTAATGTTTAAATATAACTTTTATATTTTTATCTCTCATTTAATCATTTGAGTTTGAATAAAAAATCAATTTATAATAAATTTAATGTGTTAAGTGTCATTTTTTGTTTCAGTAAATTAGTTAAATTGGTTAATACTGTGGAAGAGAGAGAGATAGAGTATTTTTAATTTTTAGGGTAATATACAATGACATTTCCTAATTTGTTTTAAAGAGTGTTTTAATACTCCATCCAACTATAAATATAAACCCTAAATAACTAATTTTGATAATATTATTAGTTAAGTTGTTTTTTTTTAAAATAACATATGTTGGTTTTCCTAAGGGTGTGTTTGGTTTGAGGGGTGGGTAGGGGAGGGAGGGGCGGGGAGGGGGCAAAATTATAATATTAGACAAAAGAAACTCAAAATTTACTCTCTCATTCTTTTAAATTTAGGATTCCCGCTCAAAATTTAAATACTTCCAACCCAAAAAGGTAATTTAACCCCCACTCCCTACCCACCCCTCGAACCAAACACACCGTAAGTGAAAGGAAATAAGCAGATTAAATTTTATTGAGGCATGTAATCATTCTTATTTCAACATTTTGAATAAAGTACACTACTAGTATTACATAAGAAGATGTAGCGACAAATCAAAGCTTCTTGTTGAATGTCGACAAGGAGATGTAGCAGCAACGAGCGTGATCGATTCTCTGGCAGGAGAGAGAGAGAGAGAGATTTAACGATCCCATTGACGTGACAAGAGACGTTAACACTACGAGCAAAGCCTTTGCTTTTGATGCACTTTGCAGATTGAAGAAGGAATGACCAAAAAAGTAGCAATAGAGTGGTGGTTGTTCTAAGACATTTTGTACTGAGCCTAATCTCTTTGACGTCATTCATTGCTGCAACACAATAATAATAATAAGCAGAGCTTCAAAAACCGCTTTGGCCGAATGAGAAGGCAACATGTATTGTGTGCCAAACTATCAATGTCTTCAATCTTAAATATAAGATATATTTAATTTTTTTAGAGAGATTAATGAAGTTAAATAAGTTATTTAATCATATCATATGTTATATATTCTTAGATTATATATCAGTTTATAAATCAAGTAAAATAGTTTGGAGAAAAAAATGACAAGTATAAATATTTTAAAGTAATTTAATTAGCTTTTTTAAGCTTTTCAAAAAAATCAAATTTATCATATATTTAAGATAAAAGGAAAGTGAGTATATGAAAATGATTTTACCAATTTAAGGATGTCACAGTAAACCAAATCAACCTATTGGATTACCTTAATTATAATTAGGATCGGCTGACATGAATTTGAAGTATTCAGCAAGGCCTAGAAGATAGGACACAAGAAATGACATAAACAATGTGGGAATGATTGGGAATAACATGTATGGTCTTATGAAGTTATGATACAAGTAGGGTGTGACAGGTTAGTACTAATTATTGGCAAAAAAAAGACAGGTTAGTACTAATTGGAGAGTGGCATTACCTAGTATTATATATTAAAATGATACCCCGTTCCAATCTTAAATATAAGATAAAATTGATGTTTTTTGATAGATTAAAGAAGTTAATTAAATCAATTCAGAATATTTATATTTATATTTTTTTCCTCAAAACTAATTGGTTTGACTAATAAACTAATATATAATTTAAGGATACACAAAATATGATATAATTAAATAATTTATTTAAATTTCTTAATCTCTCTAAAAAAAAAATTAACTTTGTCTGGCCAAAAGGGAATACTTCAAATCAAATAATGCCTCTAATTATAGAATAGACTAGATTAGCTAAGGCAAGCTTATTGTGCCTCCCTCACACCCCCAATCTACTCTATCAACCAGCCTTGTCCCTCCCTTCTCAGCCTGTAGCCCTATTATTTCCCACACAACAATAGTTACAATTTATAAAGTCCAATTTTTAAATAGGTTTGTTGTTCTTTATAAGTTTTTTTTTTTAAATTTGTTCGATTAATAAATATACTTTTACTCATTTTATCCGTAATTAATTTTAAACTTTACATTAATTGAAATATTGACTCATTCCCTTTATTCTCTGATATCATATTTTGCCCATACATTATTTCATTATTTTTATCATTATTACTCTCTCTCACTCATTATTAAATAAGGATATATTTAAAAAAAATAGTTTTTTTTATATTTATTACTTTAAACAAATTTAAATTGTTTTATTAAACAACGGTTAGAAAGACCTCATATATAAGAACGGATGGAGTACTATCCTGATATTTAATACAAGATCTTGTTTATAGTGTAAATTATATTTCAAACGAGGTCTTACATTTAAGTATTGAGGTAATATATAATAAAATGTAATTATATATATATATATATATATATATATTCTATTTAGAATTATTATGAGGTCTCAAACAAAAAATTTAATTACAAAAAAGACTCAAATAACAAGTAAAAAGTATAAATTTATTGTCATATTTTATATTAAAATTTATCCTTGGATACTTTTCAGTTGTTATTATGTACTTTTAGGTAATTAAATCTCCTTCGTATCACCCTGTAGTAATTCCACCTTAATTTCTTCCTACGTTGCTTTGAGGTACACTGAATCATATTCATATTACTCATCAACGCCATAACGTCCAACTCCCTCTCAATATAACAATTAATTCGTAGAAGCAAATAAAAAAAAAATGCAAGTTGGTTTTTTATAATTATGTAAAATTCAAAACTCCAGCTCAGTATATATATATTTCAATTGAACCAACGTTAGTTGACAGCAAGTGATATTACTATATAATATATGGGTTGGTTGTATCATGAAATTATGAATCAACTATACCATTTACTTTCCTTTTCCAGCCATTTAATTAATATCACCCTTATATTAATTTTTGTTGGTTTAAAATGTTCAGACCCGTTAAGAAAATATTATTGAACTTTAATTTCTCTTCAAAGCATCTCCAACAAGTTTGATGCATTTAGGAGAGTATATATCTTGTAAGCTCCAATCTTAGGGTCTGTTTGGTGTTTGGTGTGAAGGATTTGTAGGAGAAGGAAGGGGAGTGGAAATTTTTATGAGTTAAATTTTAAAATATTGAAGAAGTGAGGTAATAACATTTTAATAAAGATAATATATAAGATAAAAGAGTAAGAAAAATTAATTAAAAATTTTTAACCCCATTTCCCTAATTTTTTTAAATTCAACTCAAAAAAATTTTCCCTCCACCCGCTTTCCCTCTCCTCCTCTCATATCAAACAAGCCCTCAACATTTGAACATTATTGTTTGCTGCTTAACACTGTAATTAGTTAACAGCATCAAGAAGATATCGTGAGGTTTATTTTCAAGAGTTTAAAGCTCTTGCTTATTTTTAAATTTTAATGGAGCATGATTAATAAAATTGGTAGAGAATATTATGTGAGGTTGGTCATCCTTTACCAAAAGTCAAGGGCATAATTATGGTCATTATTTTAGCTACTACTAGTAATATCATTCATACAATCTCATCACTCTCATTATTCACACCTCCAACCTCCACCTTCACTAGTTTAGGTTTCGTTTTTATTCATGCCTAGTATTTTAATAGCATTTTTTTTAAAACTATATTAATAAATAATCTCGCTTTGACGCTTTCTATCAACACGAACACTTGAGCATTTTATAGCGTTGTTGAATACTATCATTGTAACCACGTTGACGGTGAGACCATGAGTTGAACATCACTATTGGAAGGCTTCTCTCTGTTTTTTTATTTTTTGCCCACCCGGTTCACTAGAGTTTTGCCCCTACTACATCCGGATCCGACCTGTGTCGCGCACCTGGTTATGGTGGGAGAGTCTCCTAATGGAAATTTTCTGCATATATAAGGCTTGAACCTGAGACCTTGTTTAAGCAGAACCAAGCCGCTTACCACTTAGATCAACTCCCATTGGTTATTGAAAGGCTTCTAGAAGGCTGATATATACGATATAGATATGGGCCATCAAGTTGAATGGGCTTGGATTTTTCTTTGATGGGCCATCAAGTTATTGGCCCATGAACTCCAGGCCTTTGTTAGCATATCGGTTTGTGGGGCAAAACAAAACTACCGAAGAATTAAATGGTCCCACATCTATTGATTTTAATAAAAGGGGTTTTGATGGTTCAAGTATAAGGTCAGACTGATGGCAAAAAAACAAAAGGTATAAGGTCAGGCTGTGTGAACGAAGAAAACGTCTTTTGAAAAACTAACCTCAATTATATTTGATAATACTTGAATATAAAACATAATCAGATAAGCTATATCAATATAAGTAAAAGAACTAAATTGAATATACATTTTATATTATTTCACCTCAATTCAATTCTCTCCATCCATTAAGGTCTTTCACAAACACAAATGCATGTAAGACATTGGAAAAATCACTTTCTGGTCCATCCAACAATACATACTATAAAAAAATCCTCCGAAATCACCAAAATATTCTCCACTCTCGTGCAACTATGTTTAGTGTACATTACATTCTATTAAAAGGTAAATATTGTCAAAGTGATTCTGCTTGACATTGAATATTAGACCCTATGGTTACCAAAACAACATAATTATCATTGAGGCATTGAATGCAGAAGAAGTGACAATTTTAATATAACAAATTGATTACTGCCGTAAAAAAATTTATCAGTCATTTGCAAATAAAACGAACAACTCCGCATATCAGTTTCTTATTAGAATTAACAATTTCTTTATAATTAATTGACAACGTCAAGTTCAATGGTAATAGGATAAGATAAGGATAGAGATAGAATGGAATCAGAGGTTGAAGATGTTGTGATTGTGGGTGCTGGGATCTCTGGCCTCGCAACTTCCTTGGCACTTTACAGGTCCTTCTCCATTAATTTCAACTCAACTCTTAAAGCAGAGTCTTCTTCTTCTTCTTCTTCTTCTTGGTGTTTACTGAGCTTGGTTTTGGTGCCTGTATAAATTGCAGGTTAGGTGTTCGAAGTTTGGTATTAGAGTCTTGGAATTGCTTGAGAGTCACTGGTTTTGCTCTCACCATATGGACTAATGCTTGGAAAGTCTTGGACTCTCTTGGCGTTGGCCCCATCCTTCGCCAACAACACCTCCAGATTTCCGGGTAATTCATTAAATGTCCCATAAATACTTGAATTTGGATCTTCTTTAATCGGTTACAGCAATCATATATATTCAAGAGAGAGACAGAGAATCCTCAAACATTAGGGTTCTAATCTACAAGAAGAAACACACTTGCCCCTGTACTTAATTTCCCTTTAGATTGTAAGTGAACTTTACCTAAGGTAAGAAAATACATGGACATATATATAATATAGCAGGTTTCACTTTTTGTAAAACCCATGTATATGCCAGAAGTATGACATACGTCCATATATTAGTCCAAGTGTTTTATGTGTTCCTTTTATTACCCAATTAAGTTGGTTCTCATTGATGGAGTGCAGGAATGTCACAACATCTTTGATTACGGGACAACAAACTTCACAAACATCTTTCATCAATGCAACGGGAAAACAGTAAGTCCAGCATGTTAAAAAAGACACTACCCCATTTGGTTTTACCGTATTGCATGTCTGCAATGATAATTATGGTTGCATTATCAAGATAAAAGTGTTTGATTGCTTTTTAGCATCGTAATAGGGTTTACCATGGTAACGATGATTACCAAAACATTGTTAATCCTCATTTATACCTCTCCCTCTATGAATACTCATTAGCACCCTATTGCATGGTTAAAAAAGTCAAATTTACTTTTTAATTTCATTTGTCTTTGTTTTACTTGTCTAATTTCACTTGCCACGCTGCCGCCTCCTCCTCCTACACTACCTTCGTTGCCAACCCATGTCACCGTCGTCATCTCCACCATTGTGGCTGCCCCACTACCTCCCCTCCTCCACTGCTGTTGTCACCACCCCTACCGCTGCAACCTTCACCGTTGCTGTGGCCGTCGCAGCCTCCACCATTGCGACAGTCGCCACTACCTCCTACATCCCCTGCCTTGCCACCCCCCGGCACTACCACCTCCACCGTTGCCGTCGTCACCACCACTGCCTCCTCCTCCTCTATTGTTGTCGCCGCCACCCCCTGCCGATGCCACCTCCGCCATTGCCACCACCACCACCACCTCCTCCTTCTCTATCGTTGTAGCTGTCACCACCCGCCACCGCCACATCATTGTTACTGTCGCCTCCACCACTACAACCATCGACATCGGATGATCCTCGACTAGATAGCGTGACAGTTATTATGAGGCAACGCAATAACTCTTAACTATTTTTTCTACAAAGATTATATGAAGGGTAAAATAGACTTTATGTAATTTATTAATTTTAAATAATTATTAAAAAATAACTCTTTACACCTTGCTTAAGAATCAAACTAAGCACTAGTCCTATAATTAATATTGCGTTACAATACCATTGCACTGCACTGTGAACCAAACGGACCCTAAGTTCACACTAGCTAGGACTTCTACACAGGCACTATGTTATACATTTTGATCTAACTTTTGAGAATTTATTAAAGTTTCTCTTTCTTAGAACAATGATACTCTAACGCTGCACCACCTGATCAGTAACATGACCTGCCCATATGAGATATTTGAATTGGGCTTTGACCTAATCTAGCTATCTACTTCTATTTATTCGTCGCAATAATCAATATGCAAATGATAATTGAGATGGTTATATATATATATATATGTATGTATGCAATGCAGTGGAGTCCATGAAATACGCTGTGTTAAACGACAACTAATGTTGGAAGCCCTTGCAAATGAGCTTCCAAGTGGCACCATCAGGTATTCATCAAAGGTGGTTGCTATTGAGGAATCTGGTTTCGCTAAACTTGTTCATCTCGCCGATGGAACTGTCATCAAAACCAAGGTACGAAGTATATAGCAATTTATTATCCAACACTGTGTACCTTATAAAAGGCTTAAACATATTCATTTGGGATGTCGTTATAATTGTTGGTGAATGATGAGTAGATTCTGATTGGGTGTGATGGAGTGAACTCAGTTGTAGCAAAGTGGCTAGGATTTAAAAACGCTGCTTTCTCAGGCAGATCTGCTATTAGAGGGTGTGCTACGTTGACAACTAGTCATGATCTTGAACCCAAGTTTATGCAATTCTTTGGGAAAGGCTTTAGAAGTCCTATTATTCCCTGTGATGATCAGACTGTTTATTGGGCTTTTACTTGGTCTCCATCTACTCAAGGTGATTCCTTCTCTCACAAAAACAACGAGACAGTTCTTAAGAACAATATGGACTTTATAGAAGTTACTCCTTTTGATCCTTTTTATTAGAAACAATTCTTTTAAAGGAGTGGTCCTTAATATATAGAATAAATCCTTTTTCTCCGAAATTTTAAATAGTTTTTCCTTTTTTACCCGTATTAAATATATATCATTTATTATTTATCTACAATAAATTTTCACTCATAATCTCTCATGTACTCTCTTTACAGTAAGAATATAATTGGAAATAAAAGTACATATCTTTCACATTTATTATTTTTAACAAATATTTTGAACCAAATGATTTCATCAGTTGTTTCTTATAAAAAAGATAGAGAGAGTAACATAAGAGCATGTCTAAATCATACTTATAATTGACTTGATTTGTGTTATTATGCAGAAAACAAGATAGAAGAGAACCCATGTGAAATGAAGCAATATGTGTTAGAGAAGCTAGAGAACGCGCCAAGTCATATAAGGGCCATCATAGAACAGACTGATTTGGATCATTTCGTATCATTACCACTGAGATACAGACATCCATGGGAGTTAGTGATGGGAAATATCAGTAAAGGAAATGTGTGTGTTACTGGGGACGCATTTCACCCAATGACCCCTGAAATTGGGCAGGGAGGGTGTTGTGCTTTGGAGGATGGTATTGTATTAGCCAGGTGTGTTGCTGAGGCCTTCTCTGCAAAACCAGGTGGAGATATGGAGAAGAAGAAGAAGAAGGATGAAGAAGAAAGGGAGGAGTACGAGAGGATTGAGGAGAGCTTGAAGAAATTTGCAGATGAGAGACGGTGGAGAAGCATAAGTCTGATAATTGTATCTTATGTGGTGGGTTTTGTTCAGGAGGGTGAATCCAAATGGATGTCCTTTGTAAGAGATAAATTCTTGTCTGCATTCTTAGCTCGTTTTCTGCTAAAGATGTCTGATTTTGACTGTGGAAAGCTAAGCAATTACTCTTAATTACATGCATCAAGCTACCAATAATAGCGTAAGATAATGTTCTTCTACATTTATAATGATGATCACAATTGTAGTCTTCTTTAGAAGATCTTGTCCAGAAGAGTGTATGTATATGTGTGTGCTGTAGTCAGATGTCCATGTGTGAGGGAAATAATCAAATAATGCTTCTTGTGTACCAATTTGACTTCCAGTGAATAATTTTTTTTTTATTTTCTGGAAATCAGATCTTTTTGTAACCAGAAAAATTATTTAAATCCTTTTTATTAGTAATCTCTCTGGTTAAATTATCACTGCCTCCATCAACGTCATCACTCCTGTCATCTTTCTCCAAAGTCCAAACACACACATACAAACTTCCTATGGTTCTTATTATACAACGCCAACTATAAGCAGTTTTTTGTCCTTATTACAAGATATCAACTGCATTTAACTAACTTATTGCACCCTCATTTTTAACTAACTCATTTAAATCCATATCATTAAAGCAGGGGTAAAGTTGGAAATCAAATTTTGAATCAATTTAATGACTTAACTTGATCCGCAAAAAATGATTAATTGGTGCCTGTAAAAAGGAGCCGAGGGAGTACGTATGAACATAATAATTGCTTACACAGAGCCGCTCAATCCGAACACAGTAAAGATAAGGATAGAGATAGAATGAAATCAATGGTTGAATATATTGTGATTGTGGGCGCTGGGATCTCTGGCCTCGCAACTTCCTTGGCACTTCACAGGTACCTCTCCATTAATTCCCTCTCTTAATTTCAACCCAACTCTTAAAGCAGAGTCTTGTTGTCGGTGTTGGTGTGGTGCCTGAGTATATTGCAGGTTAGGTGCTCGATGTTTGGTGTTAGAGTCTTGAAATTGCTTGAGAGTCACTGGTTTTGCTCTCACCATATGTACTAATGCTTGGAAAGTCTTGGATGCTCTTGTCGTTGGCCCCATCCTTCGCCAACAACACCTCCAGATTTCCGGGTGGTTCATTATATGTCCCATAAATACTTGAAATTGGATCTTCTCTAATCCGTTACAGCAATCATATATATAATAACAGCAGGATTCACTCTTTGTAAAACCCATATATATATATATATATATATCTATGCCAGAAGTACAAAGATTCACTTATTAGTCCAAGTGTTTTTTTGGGTTGCTTTTATTATCAATTAATTTGGTTCTCTGCATATTAATGGAGTGCAGGAATGTCACAACGTCTTTAACATCGTTCATCAACGCCACGGGAAAACAGTAAGTCCAATATGTAAACAAATTAAAGACATTTAGAGTGTGTTTAGATTAACTTTTAGAAAATAGCTTTTATGATTTATGAGGTAAGCATGTGAGAAGAGTTTTATCTCAATTTACGAAAAAGAGTTTCTGAACTGGTTTCACAGTTACCTGAACATGCAATGACTAAGTTCACACTACATAATTATGTCTACATTATTATCCTTTCTCTACCTAGCTAGCACTTTCACACAGGCGTCACATTATACATTTTGATTCAACTTTTCAGAATTTATTAAACAAGTTTTTCATTCTTAAAACATTGATATTCTGACTCTGCATCACCTGATCAGTAGCATGACCTGCCCATATGAGATATTTGAATTGAGCTTTGAACTAATCAATATACAAATGATAATTGAGATGGATTTTATATATGTATGAAATGCAGTGGGGTCCTTGAAATTCGTTGGGTTAAAAGGCAACTAATGTTGGAAGCTCTTGCAAATGAGCTTCCAAGCGGCACTATCAGGTATTCATCAAAGGTGGTAGCTATTGAGGAATCTGGTTTCACTAAACTTGTTCATCTGGCTGATGGAACCGTCATCAAAACCAAGGTACGTGGTATACAGCAATTTATCAAATGTTACCTTAAAAGGCTTAAACATATTCATTTGGGACATCATTATAACTGTTGGTGAATGATGACTAGGTTCTGATAGGAAGTGATGGAGTGAACTCAGTAGCAGCAAAGTGGCTAGGCTTTAAAAACGCTGCTTTCTCAGGCAGATCTGCGATTAGGGGTTGTGCTACGTTGACAACTAGTCATTATCTTGAACCCAAGGTTATGCAATTCTTTGGGAAAGGCTTTAGAAGTACTGTTATTCCCTGTGATGACAAGACATTTATTGGGCTTTTACTCGGTATCCAGCTGCTCAAGGTGAATCCTTCTCTTACGAAAATAATGAGACTGTTCCTGAGAACAATCCAAACTTCATAGAAGTTACTCCCCTGTCCTTTTTATGAGGAATAATCCCTCTGATAGCGATGTTCCTTGATACAAGGAACAAATAGTTTTTCCCCGAAATTTTAAATTAGTCTTTTCATTTTTACCTCCATTAAATATACGTCACTTATCATTTCTCTGCAATAAATTTCCACACATTATCTCTCATTTACTCTCTTTATCAATAAGGGTATAATTGGAAAGCAAAATACATATCTTATATATTTATTGCTTTTAACCAACATTTTAAACTTGATTTTGTTAGTTGTTGCTTATATAAAGGACCGGAGGGAGTAACATAAGTGCAGGTCTAAATCATACTTATGATTGACTTGATTTGTGTTGTTATGCAGAAAAGGAGATAGAAGAGAACCCATGTGAAATGAAGCAACATGTGTTAGAAAACCTAGAGAACATGCCAAGTCATATAAGAGCCATCATAGAACAGACTGATTTGGATCATTTCATATCATTACCAGTGAGATACAGACATCCATGGGAGTTAGTGATGGGAAATATCAGTAAAGGAAATGTGTGTGTTACTGGGGATGCATTTCACCCGATGAACCCTGAAATTGGGCCGGGAGGGTGTTGTGCTTTAGAGGATGGTATTGTATTAGCCAGGTGCACTGCTGCGGCCATCTCTGCAAAATCAGGTGCGGATATGGAGGAGAAGAAGAAGAAGGATGAAGAAGAAAAGGAGGAGTACAAGAGGATCGAGGCGAGCTTGAAGAAATTTGCAGATGAGAGACGATGGAGAAGCATAAGTCTGATAATTGTATCTTATGTGGTGGGTTTTATTCAAGAGGGTGAATCCAAATGGGTGTCCTTTGTGAGAGATAAATTCTTGTCTGCATTCTTAGCTCGTTTTCTGCTAAAGATGTCCGATTTTGACTGGGGAAATCTAAGCTAGTACTCTTAATTATATTAGATGCATGAAGGAAGCTACCAATAGAAAGTGTCAGACAATAATCTTCTGCATATATAGTGATGATGGTAGCCGCAATTGTAGTCTTCTTCAGAAGATTTTGTACCGAAGAGTGCTTGCATATAGTGTGCTGTAGTTAGATGTGCATGTGATGATGGAAATAATCAAATAATGCTTCTTGTGTACTGATTTGTCTTCCAGTGAATAAATGGATATCCGTTTTTTTTTTTTTAATTTTATGGAGATCAGATCGTTATGTATAGCCTGGAAAAATAATTTAATCGTTTTTCTTACTCTTCTCTCTCGTGGTTATTAATGTCTCTTGATGACATTAATAAGTACTTGACAAATCATAATTTTTACTCCCTCCAGTCCTAATTATAGAACATATTTACTTAATTTTGGAGAAATTAAGGATAGTAGTTAAATTAGTTAATTTTATTTATTTTCCAAAAATGCTCTTATTTAATAGGGGTGATTTAGGAATACTACATGAGTCTATCATGAGGCAATCCAAACATTATCTAAAGCAATGGGGGTATTTTGGGAACAAATTGACAAAAATTAAAATTTTGTCCTATAATTAGGACCAAGATTAATTTCTAAATGTTGTCCTATAATTAGGACCGGAGGGAGTATATTTTATCTCACGTTGTTCATTTATTTTGGGGGCGATTTTAGACTAATTGGAATTTATTAGGAAATATTCAGACCATCGGTTAATTTTAGGAAATAATATAAATATGAATTAATAATGATAATATTGGGCTTACATTGTTAATTTTTTAATTGCCTATTTTGTGATGGATTAATATGTCCAAACGTATGATAGATTACAATCTCATTGAATTTTTGCAGGTCAAGGAAAATCATATTAGGAAATCCTATGATATAAAATTATTTTTTAGAAGTTTAAAAAGAATTTAATAGCTAAGCTTGAATGCACCAATTCAATTTTAATAGCTTCAAATTTTGTATCCTAAGTTTTATACTACAAGATTGCCATTGCTCTCTTTGAGAAACCACACTCACGCCCTCTCTCCTTCACCATCACCTTCTCACGCCACTTCATTGTTATTCCTTCCCTTTTCTATTTTTTTTTTTAAATTCATAATCATCAATCATCAATTCATTCATTCCATATACCACCGCCCATTCTTTCATCATTCTTCCGCACTTATGGACATGATGTGGTTGGAGTTTGGAGGAGGAGACTCTCTTATGGAAGCTTGAGTTTGTTTGGGAGATAATTTGGGAGGAGCAAGCAGTGAGTTAGAGTCTAATTGCTTATACTTGAAGACCATAAGAAAGTGTATTTCCTTTTATCAATTTGTTTCAAGACTTGATATTATTTAGTTTTAGATAATTTTGAGTTGTATTAATTGAGAACAATCTAGGTTTAGATTGTAAACATATATCTTTTGGATTAGATTGATATTTTGGATTGATTTGTGTTTGAGACAATTGCTAGAAATTTTTGTTTGCAAACCTTTGATTGCTACACTGCTACAAAAGATGAATTTAGTGGCATCCCTCTTATGACACTTCTTTAAAGAAGAACCACAGATAGTTGTTTTTTTTCAAAAAAAAAAATTATTTGGAAGCTATGGCGCTTACTACTGTAATGGTGTGTTTGGTTTGAGGGGAAGAGAGAGGGGGTAAATTACCTTTTTGGACTGGAGATATTTAAATTTTAAGCGAGAACCCAAAATTTAAAAAGAATGAGAGGGTAAATTTTGGGTTTCTCCCCTCCAAAAATGTAATTTTACCCCCTTCTCTTTCCTCAAACCAAACACACCTTTAGCGTCATAGTTAATGTTAAGCTTTTATGATACTTATCTAAACAAGCATTACACAAGACCTTTGTTTAAAAAATAAATAAAGCGCCAGCTATGGCGCTTGCTTAGGCAAACGTCATAGCTGTCATTCTTTTTTAAAAAAAATAAATAAATAATTTGTATGGTGCTTCTTAGACAAGCGCCTTCCAAAAACTTGAACTAATATGACTTTGGAAGGCGTTTATCGGGGAAGCGCCTTCCACCCAAATATATATAAAAAAAAAAAAAAGATCATTGCTTTTCTTGCATTTAAAAAAAATAAAATGGTCAGATAAAGGAAAGCTTCGATGCTTACAATACAAGCACCATTACTTTCTTTACTTTAAAAAAAGATTAATCACCTAAAAAAAACAATAAATACATAGGGTTTTGGAAGACGCTTCATTCTAAAGCGCCTTCTAAGGTATTAAACGCCAAGGCCACACGTTTTAATCCGCTGATGCCTTGGCAAAAATTAAAGTACCTTGACCTTCCAAGGCATTTCAATTTTATGTATTTTTTTAAATTGAGAAGCTATGACGTTTTGACACAAAGTGTCATAACTTCTTCTTATATACTTTTTAAGTTTATTTTATTTTTTATTTTAAATTGAGACTCCTACCTTGTATGACACTTTTATTTAAAATGCTATATAAGGTGTTATAAAATTTTCAATTTTAATTTTTTATGTTTTTAAATTGGGAAGCTATAATGCTTTGACAAAAAGTGTTATAGTTTTTCCCACCTTATATGACGTTTTATTTAAAGTGCCTAAAAGCACCATACAAGGTGCTTGTTTTTTTTTTTAAAAAAAAAAACTGTTTGTCATATTTTTTTGTTTAAATTTATTTTTTAAATCAGGGGAAGCAAGGGGTAGCATTTTTTTTAATTTTTTTAAAATTTTCTGTAATGTTTTTTTTTTTAATTTTTTTAAAACGGGGGGAGCAATGACGCTTGCCAGGAAAGTGCCAAAGTTTTCCTTTGCTTTGTTTGGCGCTTGGGCTATATAAGGTTCTATTTAACTTTTCACCAGCTTGCTATTATCATCTTTTTCGTGCTCCCTCCGACTCCCCATTTTCTAAAACTTCATTACTCCACCATCTTGTCTTATCCCTTCAATTTCCACTCTATTGGTTCACCACCTTTCCTTATCCATTTTCCCCGCTCTCCTCTTCCTATATAATTCTTTGTCCCCACTCGTGCACATTTCTTCAACATTTGGTCACCGCTTCCATTACAGTACAACTCTTGGTCTCCCATGTGTTTTTTTTTCCTTCTTGTCTCGGCCTTCTACAGAAGCTCCCTAGCTTGTAAGTTTTTTTTTATATATACAGAAGCTTAAATCCGTACGTTTTCTTCTTCTTCTTTTAGTTAAAATATATCATGAATCTTATGTGTGCTTAAATTTTTTTTCCAGTTATTAACTTGAAGTTCCAACTCTGTTTTCTTAAACTTCCTATACATTGCAAGTTTTTAAATTTTTGAGCTTACAAAGATATTAATACTATTTTAATCCTCCGTAGAACTACATGTACCTGCAGTAACCTTTATGGCTCAAGTTTAAGCAACTTCAATGCTGGAGTTCTTTTATGCTTGATAGATGAAGATGGGAATTCAATATTGCAAAGGATACCTGCAAGTTTGACAATGGATCATTCTACAAATATAATATATGGTTAGACAATTAGTTAATATTTAGGTACGTAGGTTGTTTCTTGTCTATTCTTGTATTGTTTATTCACTTAAAATTAGTTGTACATTACAATTATTGCAATTAAATACATTTAGTAGTGATTTTATGAATTAATTATTTGTTTTGTGTAATTTCATTTTGTTGTAGATTGTATTGTACATTGTTGTGGATTTAAACCGTAAATATAGAGAGTTTCACTAAACAGCAGAAACACTTGCACATAATTATTTTTTTTTTTAAAAAAAAGACTTCCTATGACGCTTCTTTAAGAAGGGCCATAGGAAGTTATACCACTTCCTATGGAAGTGCCATAGGAAGTGGGGCACTTTCTATGGCACTTTCCCGAGAAGCGCTATAGGAAGGTATTATAGAAAATAAAAAAAGTTATGACGCTTCCTTAGATTCAAGAAGCTCTATAGCTTTCTTTTATGGTGTTAAAACTTATGGTGCTTCCCAAGCGTCATAATATTATTAAAAATAAGTGCCATATATTTTGTTTTTTTATAGTAGTGTCAGTTGAATTATTAATTGAGTTTTCATTATTGATTTAATTGTCAATTTGGTTTATTTTTTTGATTGTTTAATTGAGTTGGTTAATTATCTAGTTGTTTAATTAAACATTTGTAAACATGATTCCCAAAATTAATTTGAAATTATTTGTGAATATTGGTTTTAATGGGTTTAATTAACTAGCGTTTATTCTATTATGAGTTTTCTAGTGGATCAAATTTTATTGAACTCGAGGGTTTCTCATGTTTTAATTAGGTGATTAGACTTATTAATCCATCTCTTTTACTAATCTCCCTTTGATCTAATTAACTAATTTGGGTTAAGAAAGTTAACTCTATATAAATCCTAAGTTGTTCCCTTTACCGTACATGAAGTAAACCTTTGTTACCTTTTCTAATTTGATTTTCTTAGCTATTAGTTGATTTCTTTTGCTTATGAATTTAATTCCCTTTTATAAGGAAAACCCCCCCAAAAATTATATTTACATTCATTTAGGTTAGTTTCATGCTTTCATTCCCATATAATTTTTAGAGTCATTTTCATCTTGCATTTAGGTAGTAGCATCTTGCATTTTAGTTTAGGTTTATTCCACTACATTTTTTATCATCTAAATTCAATTCTAAGGAAAGACCCACAAATTGCTCCTTAGGAGAATGACTTAAGTTGCGACTATAATGCATTAGTTGATCCAAATTTAATTGATTACTTTAGCGATAAAAGTGATATCAGTGCTCCATTCGGTTCTTTTTATAAGAGCATGATAACCAAATTACACGGTTTAAGTAATTAGTAAAAATTAGTTAAAAATAATAAATAGGTAAAAAATGAACTTTTTTCAAGTATGCCCTTATTTATGAGAGGATAAGGAAGAGAGAAAAATATAGTAGTCATAAGATAAAATATGAAAGAGAATGTAGTAGAGTCCACATACTATGCTCTGTGAATATATGAACATTATGTGCTCTTCCTTAAAAGGCATAGTTGGGATTAAAGAGAGAAATTGTGACCGTCGGTTTTAATATAATCTGGCCGTTCATTTTTTTTTAAAAATCTCAAATGGTTCTTCAAATTCCCCAAAAGAGGTTGGATTAAATTAAAACCGACGGTCACGATTTCTCTCTTTAATCCCAATTGTGCGTTTTAAGGAAGAACACATTATGCTCATACATTCGCTAGGCATAGCATGTGGACTCAATGTAGTATGGGAAAAAGATGATGAAAGAGAATAGAATTAATTAGGGCAATAATAATAAAAACATATTAAATAATTAGATCCTCAAAAAATCTCAAGTGGGATCGTATAAAAAGGACAAAAACAATTTAAATGTTAGGTTCTTATAAAAGAATTAGGGAGGGAGTAAGTTTTTTCAATACCACCCCTATTTAAAGTTATTAACCATGAGAGAAAATGCAAAACAAAATTGGAAAATTTTCATTTCAATATGGTAAAATAAAAAATTTATTTTATTTCAAGACAAAGTCAATGATTTAACGTAACCATCTCTCTTTAATTTCAGGTGAATATTAAAGGTGCCTTGTAATAAGTTCGAGAGGAGTATATTATTAATGAAAGATGTTGATGATAGAGAGGAAGAGACAAAGAAGTGAGTCAAAACATGAAATGGAATCAAAGAAAACTAAGAATGGCGTTACCAGATTTAGAAACCAAACATTTATTTGTAAGTTGGCAATGGCAGACAAGCATATTCTGCAAATTACTCTCACTCACATGTCTTCTTCCCACTCCTTCATTCATATTATTCCCCAAATTCTCAATATATCTCACATGGCATTCAATTATATATATATATATATATATATATCTATATATATCGACCATAATATTTTGGTTCTTCTGAAGGATACTATGGGTAATGATTTGATTTATGTTGGACAAAAAGAATTAGGAGAATAAGAATGGTGAAGGACACTTGTTTTGTGATCAAGGTTGTTAAACTCGCGAGTTTAAGCAAACTCGTGATAGTGATGTAAATTCGTATCGTAAACTCGAATCGTAAACTCGTAAGAGTTTAGTTTTACCATCAAATAGATATTATTAGTATATAATTAAATAATTAAAATATAAAAAGTTGACAACAATTTGATTTAAATATATTTTAAATCCAAATAATTAAAATTAAATCTATCAACATTCATAATTTATCATATTTAATAAAGAAATTTCTATAAAATTCATATATAAAGCCTTTGAGTATAATCAAATTGAAAAAGTTAACATGGGTTTAAGGGTGCGTTAATACAGTTTTGTAAGCTAGAAACGTAAAAACGGTAAACTCGGTGTATAAACTCGTGAATTTAACCGAGTTTACAAAGTTCACGAGTTTACCAATGACTCGACTCGATTTTATAAGTTAGAAACGTAAAAACGGTAAACTCGGAGAGTTAACTCGCGAGTTTAACAACAATGTTTGTGATGAACAAAGATTCTTCTGCACGATCCGGTCCTTATTCTCTTAAAACTTTTCCCAATTTGGTATTCAGATTCCTATTAAAATGATAAATGTATGAATCACACTACTTATTAGTGACTTGGTTAATGATCTTTTTAGAAGACCACGTGTAATTGAGAGAGATTATATGCAAGAATCTCATAATAAAGTCACAGATCAGAGACTGAGACTGATAAATTCAGTTTCATGTAATTGATTGAGGAAATACTAATCAATTGGTTGGAAGTGACCAATGAATTTTCCTCTATCTGTTGGTTTTTGTGCTTATTCCTTTCATTTTTTTCCTCTTTTGCGCTGTAGTACTGTTTTTGCTTATCAGAAGGTCAATGTGGTGCACTAGAGTAAATTCCCAAGGAATCTTTGATTTATATAGTTGATTAGCTGGCATTATTAGATTTTCTTTCCCTTAATTGTTATCTTAATTTAATCCGTTAATAAATGTTACTTATTTATCCCGTCTCTTTGAAGAACTGGATCCCAGAAATGACTAGTCCTTGTGATATCAACAAATGGACTAATAACATACATAAAATTATTCAAAAAGGTCCTTAATATAGAATTTTTTAAGTTGGTCCTACGTAAATACAGGACTTTTTTTAGATCAAGATCTAGCATTGATTTAGCATTTCTGACGTGTTAGCAAAAATACCCTTATTTAATTTATGCCAAATTATTTTCAAAAATAGAACTTAATTAGCATATTGTTTTTATGCTAATCGATTAAATATCACAAAGCTAAAGCTGGAAGCTTTTGATATTAAACTAAGCATATTTGGTTATACATAATACATAACTTATTTAATTTATGCCAAATTATTTTCAAAAATAGAACTTAATTAGCATATTGTTTTTATGCTAATCGATTAAATATCACAAAGCTAAAGCTGGAAGCTTTTGATATTAAACTAAGCATATTTTCTTATACATAATACATAACTTAGTTTAATAAATGAATCATATTATTTGTCACGGTCATTTGGTTTAGCTGACATCAAGCACCTCTTTAATTTTTGACTTAAGCAAAAAGTTTCCTTTATTAAATAATCTTATACCTTTGTCACCCAACTATTTTGCTCGGCTTCTTGCTTAAATTAACAAAACTGGAACTTTTTTTCCTTTGGCCAATCAAAAAATAAAACGTTCCAATTAATACAAATCTAGGGTTCATATATGCATGCTGCTATATATCTGTGTAGAGTGGTGAATTAAAAATCAATGTCCCAGAAGTTGATAAGAAAGCATGTGCATGTGTGGACATTAGCACCTTATCAAAAAGTGAATTCCCATTCGCCAAAGACATTATTATTAAAGTGGGGCAAAAAGAAAAGTATTATTCTTCATTCCCTTCCACCCAATAAGCCAAAGACATCCATTTATGCTAGATTCTGCCAATAACAGCAAAATAATGCAAAAATCATATTAATCCTCAAAATAATAATACAAAATCATGAAACTCTCTTGCGTGTTCTACTGACCCATTTTGCTGAAAAAGACAAAGGCAAGTTTATGAAAACACAACACATGTCCTTTCCCCATAGAGACAAGCCTTTATGGAATCTAGATTTTTTTATGATTCCAAACACATGACACTTATATAAATTGCCCTCCAACATCTCACTTCCCTTGTATAGCTAGCCATCTTCTTCTTCTTCATCATCCTTGTATAATAATCATAATGTCTAGGGTTGTGGAACAACTTACAGTGGGAAGAGTGATAGGAGAGGTTATTGACATGTTTAGCCCTAGTGTGAGAATGAATGTGACCTACAATTCCAACGTTCGAGTGGCTAATGGTCATGAGTTAATGCCCTCCATGGTTGTTTCCAAACCAAGAGTGGACATTGGTGGTGATGACATGAGATCTGCTTATACGGTTATACCTTAGTAAGTTTTTCTCACTTTTCTTTCTCTAGGTTCTTTGATTTTTTTTTTTTTTTCCAGTTTTGCAGTTAATTATAAGAGAAAGCGAAAAGGTAGAGAGAAGAAGTAATGAGACTCATTTGTGAGTTTAGAATTTAAGATTTTAGAGTCTAAGAGAATTTAGATCTGTGACAATAGTCTTGTAGCCTAGTGGTATATATGTTACCTTGTAAGTGGGAGGTTGTAGGTTCGATTTCGCTTGTAACCTTAGGTCATTGGTGCTGCACCTCTTATTAAAAAAAAAGAAAAAAGAATCCAGATCTATCTGGTCAATGATTTGCAAAAATGCTTATACATATATGTATTTTCTACTTATAATCAAAATGCTTTATTTTTCTGTATATATATGTGTGTATTCTACTGTTACTGACATAAGTTTCATATATATATATATATATATAGCCTCGTTAACTAATTTTTTTGTGTGTCACTTGTGTGAACTTGCAGATTATGACAGACCCAGATGCTCCAAGTCCTAGTGATCCCTATCAAAGAGAACATCTGCACTGGTTTATATTCTCAAAACTCTCTAGTTATTCTGTATATATAATATATATCATACACAAAATTGAAGTTTTCTGTAGTTTATTCCCAACAAGTTGGTGTCACTTTCCTGCGGGATGGTCACAGATATTCCAGGGCCGGACCACAGATGCTTCCTTTGGTAAGTTCTCTAAGCTTAATCGGCCGATTCTTCTCTTCTTCTTTTTATTCTTTAATATTCCTAAATACTCCTTCCGGTCATTAATATAAGACAAATTTACATAATTTGATTAGATTAATGAAGTTGGTTAAGTTAGTTAATGTGACTTGTATTTTCTAAAACACCATAATTATCTTTTTTAATTCGCTCATTCCCTCTCCTCCTAGATTATTGATGAAGAAGCATAAATAAATATGAAAAATACGTCTTATATTTAGGATAAAGATCAACTCCTCAAATATGTCTTATATTAAGGACTAGAGGGAGTATAACGACAAGCTCATGCATGCATGCGGTTACCAACATAGAGTTGGTCCAGAGATGTAAGGCACATAATAGATCACTCTTGGTGTCAAGTTGAAATATATATACAGTGTTATTATGTTGTGGAAATAATATGGTGCAGGAAGAGAGATAGTGGGGTACGAGGTCCAAAAGCCAGTGGTAGGGATTCACAGATACGTGTTCATACTGTTCAAGCAGAGAGGAAGAGAGACAGTGAGAGGGCCAACGTCAAGAGATCATTACAATACGAGGAGCTTCTCTCTGGGTAATGGCTTGGGCTTACCTGTTGCTGCTGTTTACTTCAATGCCCAGAGAGAGACTGCCGCTAGAAGACGATAATTCATTATATATGTGCCTTTGGAGGATAAATAATTAGAGAGAGAAATAAAGAGTAATGTATTCTCTCTCCTGCTCTTGTATTGTTCTCAACTTTTTAGGGTTTGGCATGTTAGGTAGAATATGGATGATGGTGATGGACATTGGATAGGTATTTAATTAACGCTTCTGCTTACCACTTTTCGTTTTCTTCTGTTGTTTTTTTGGGGTTTTGGTATCCACGTTGAGAACCCAATAACATTGTCTCCAATAAAACAAATTGATGTGGTATAGGATGGGTAATGCTTGATCTTATTTTTTTTGTTTTTGAAAAATCCATGCACGAGTTTTTTATGAATAGTTTTTTAGCTACTTAAAACGTTATTAAATTGCGTACCCAATGGATATATTAATAGCACCTAGTTGCCAGAGGAATTTAACGAATAATGAGCTACCCATACTGAATATCCCATGGATTAGCAATAAAAGAACAAATTCATAGCAAGAAACTGACAAATTAGCTTTGGAGGACTTGCATTTTTAAACATGATCATTCTGAAACAAATAAAAAAGCCATTGAAGCGCTCATAAAAGTAATCAGAACAGCAGCATAAATAAAAATAAAAACATTTCACGAATTTTTACTTGAAAGCATCCAAATTCAATTAGCCATTTTTTGATGGGGCAGAGCTCACCCACACCGCAAGGAAAACATTCATTCGCTTTCTCATATGCAAAACAATATATTCTCTCCAGCCCTTAATATAAAACATATTTGGAGAATTGATGTTGATCATAAATATAAGGTATAGTTTTTTTATTTATCAATTTTTTCTTAATTTAACTCTATTGATGCTCCTTCAACAATAATCAAAGAGGAGAACGAATGAGGGAATTAAGGAAGATGACTAAGGTGTTTTAGAAAATACATGTTCTATCAACTAAATTAACTAATTTCCTTAATCTAATTAAATTAAGTAAATATGTTTTATATTAAAGATCAGAGGGAGTATAAAATATTTAGCTTCTGTAATAAAGAAACTGTGGTGAGCGTTGAGGCCCACTCTGGTCAACTGACTATCAAAAAGTATGTTGCATCTTGAAACCCATGCATCCTAACAAAGGTAGCTAAACAAGTTTGACTACGAGACCTTCTTAGTATAATCCTTGCCGATCTCATAAGTCAGATTCCACTTGATCCACTCTGCAACCTGTAAAGAAAAGAACACATTCCATTTTTCGTGTTTTATCACTGATTTCCAGCACTCCCTGACATTTGAGCAATCTCGCATCATATGCATCTAAACGGGTATGCAGTGGTTGTCTTCAATCCTCCCCGCATTCTCAGCTTGGATGTATGAATTCTTTCGTGAGAGACTAAACACATGAAAGGTTTGATTTTCTCTGGGATAGACCATCTCCATAGGATCTTCCATATGTTATCCTCATCTCTTTGTGTACTTGAAATAAGAAAACGATATGTAGATTTTACAGAGAAACAACCATTAGTGGATGGTTTCCAAAGAATCTTATCCTCTCCTCTCTCCTCACAAGGGGCATGCACTCACATAATCCGATCAATTACATAGGGAGGAAACCAAAACTCCATCTTTCTTATATCCCACCCGCCTCCTTTGTGGGCAAACTCCACAACACTCTGAGTCCAATCAATGAGATGTTCATGCCCAGGGCTAAAATCAATGAGAGGAGTGTTCATTTCAGACCAATTATCTAACCAGAAAGAAAAAAATTGACCATTCCCAATTCTCTTACCGATGCCATTACGAAAATTCCCCCAAACGTTGGTGAACCTCTCCAAGTTAGAGATGACCCCCTTTGCTTTTTAACAGTCGGTATTTCCATGTCACCACAATTATACTTACTTTGAAGTACCCTCACCCACAAAGCCTCTGTATTGCAAATGAGGCCCCAACAAAGTTTCATAATAAAAGCTTTATTTTGTTTATGTAAGTTCCTAATTCCCAGCCCTCCTGCATACTTCTCTTGCTGAACCTAATCCCATGAGATTAGATGTAACTTTTGGCTATTTTCAGTCTCTCCCCACAAGAACCCTCTACTACTATGTTCTAGCTCCTTGATTATACATTTGGGAAGAAGGAAAGTTTGTGTGTAGTACGTTGGCAATGCTGATAACACAACTTTGATTAGTGTAGTCCTACCAGCAAGGTTCAGATATCCTCTCTTCTACCCAAATAACCTCTTTTTAGCCTTTTTCTATGATAGGTGCAAAAGTCCGATAAGAAGGTCTTCTGTGGATTAACCAAGGAACGAAAAATCGGACCGGGTAATGAACCGGTCATAGCACAGGTTCAAGGGTTAATGGGTCAACCGTGGTCTAACCGGTAGTTAAACCGGTCATATTAAAATATTATAATTTATTAGTGATAATATATATTAATATATTTTTAAACTTCTATAGATTAAAATAAAGATTTTTAGAAAAAAAATGTTTAAAATCTATTAGTATTAGTTATAATACCTATACTTATACAAAGATATCTCATTTCCTATAATTATTATATCTTTTTAAATAATTTTTTTCATTATTTTCTTCATTTTTTTAGATTTGTTCTTTCTTTATCTATTTTTATCTTCATTTTAGTCTTCAAATTTCCATTTTGCCCTCAAAAAACACAAAATAAAAATTTGAAAAATTTTAAAAAAAAACAAAGAAAGAAACCGGGTCAACCGGTTGGACCACCGATTTTACCGGTCTGACCGGTTTACTGATCAAACCGGACTGGACCAGGGACCGGTTCAACCGGTCGAACCGGCCGGTCCGGTCTGGTTTTTTGTACTCTGGGATTAACGGAATTCCCAAATATTTTCCTAGATCACCTGTTAATCCTACCCCTATCTTCCTGCTTAAATCAATATGTCACTGATAAACGACCAATCCAACATATCATATGCTTTCTCTTGATCCACCTTTATACCCAATCAACTCGACGCACCTGTTTTACTTTTCATGGAATTGATTACCTCCTGTGCAATGATTATACAGTTTGAAGTCTCGCATAGTCTCTGGTTATCAACCTTTGGTATGAGAGTGATATTAGTGTCATTTAACCCTCTGAGTTTAGCTGGGTCATCAAAGATCTCTTGCACCATCTTGTATATTGATTCACCAATAATATGGCAATACTCCTGGTAGAAGAAAGCCTGGATACCTTCAGGCCACAGAGCCTTAAAAGCACCAATATCAAAGACTGCTAGCTTAACTTCCTCGATACTAATATTTGCAGAAAGCAACAACTCTTCCTCTATAGATAAACTAGGGAATCCATGGCGGGTGTTACATCCTGTCTCATTGTTTAGATCACAACAGTAAAGTCTTCATAAAAATCCATAGCCATCTTTCTTAGATCATTTTAATTAAAGATCCACCCCCCTTCCGTATTCTTGAGCCCCTCAATCGAGTTCCTCTGTCTCCTAACAACAGTGGCTGCATGAAAGAACATGCTATTCCTATCTCCCCATTTCAACCAGTTACATCTAGATTTTTGAAACCAAAGGAGTTCCTCCTGAGCCAGAACCTTATTGTACTCCTTCCACAGTTCCTTCTAAGTTTGCATAGGTGTTGGTTATCCCTCCTAGTTCCACTCCTTTCAACCCCCTCAACACGTTTTTTCAGTCTCCTCTTTCTAACTGGTATGTTTCCCATCTTGCACTTGTTCCACTCAGATGCTTTAGCAGTGAAAGATAATATGTTCTCTGCCCAATGTTGATGATCCACCCCTATTGCACTATATCACTAAAAACCTCCTCAAGCAACCAAGTGGCTTGGCATTTAAACTAGGGTAAAAGGTTTGGTGGGTATCATTTGCGAAGCACTTCACAAACAAAGGTCGATGATCCAAACCACATTTACTTAGGTGAAATCCTTTGGCATTTGGGAAATAAGAGTTCCATTGGAAGTTGACAAACACCAATCTATCTTTTCCTTTACTAAGTTCCTCTCCCATGTGTATTTCTCCCTTGTATATTCCATTTCAAGAAAACCACACTGGTTAACACACTCTCTAAACTGTCTCATGGATCTAAGATTTACTTGAGCACCCCCAAATTTATCATCAGAACACAAGTAAGCATTAAAGTCACCTAACACAATCCAAGGATCCTCTGTCCCATTTTTAATAGAAATCAAATCAGCCCATAACTTTCTACGAAGATCATAACATAATTCAGCATAAACACAAGTTAACAAAAACTTGTGAGCAGAGTTTGTAGGCTCAACTTGAACAAGCATTAATTGGGTAGTTAGACAGACATACTTAATTGAGGCTGATTCATCATTCCATAGTATCCAAATACCACCCGCATAACCAGTAGCTTCCAAATGGATCCAATTGTTAAAATCTAGTTTTCTCACTACTCTATCAGCTTTGACACCACTAACTCTAGTTTCAAGCAGAACAAGAATATGAATATTTCTTCCTTGGATTAAATCTCTAACTCTGCTAGGAAACAACTTAGCCATAGCACCTCAACAATTCCAAGATAGTATATTCCTAATAATTAACTAGATAAAAGGAAAAGAGGGACAGATACAGCTTACAGGGATGACAGAACAACTTTTGATTCCTCTACTTCATTTTCAAAGTCATTGGCATTTACAGCCTGGTTCTCACAGTTGGCGTTATTTGATTCCTGATGACCCTTTAAATTTTGATTAAGCCCCTTCATTAATTTTGAGTCAGTATGTCTGCTATTCATACACACAACACTGTGATCTTTGGTGCTGGCCTTTTCTCTCTCTCTCTCTCTCTCCCTTTTTATTTATTTCACTCTTTTCTTTCATTATCTCAATGCCTTGGGTTTTTTTTTGTACAAAAATTTTAGGAAAGGGGTTAGGCTCACCCATGATCCAAGGATAAGACACCAAGTTGGGATGCCTCCCCTAACTCTTCGACTGGACCATAACTAAGTGGATTTTCCTGGGATCAAACCCTCTTCCATTGATTAGAATATCCGACCCCTTCACCAGCGAAACTCAAAAACCAGGGGTAACGCCTTAGTCTTTAACTTCATATGGATAGATCATTTGGATTAAATGAACCAATAATAATATGGGGGGCCTTGGCAGCTTTCTTTTTCATTGTCACTGAAGTCAAATCGTAGGGCCCTTTTTCAGCCTTATTGAACTCATTGTGCATAGGGGTGGAATCAGGCCAGGCCGCCTAGCAGAAGCCTGTGGCCTGGTCTGTCAGGCTAACAGGCCAAGCCAAAGCCAAGTAGGAGGCCTTATTTCCTTAATAGGTCAAGCCCAAGCTAATTGATAGGCCTGTTAGGCATATCAGGCCGGCCTGGGCCTATTAAGGTCTTATTAAAAAAAAAAGCAGTGAGTGTAAACACATCCCAGCAGCCCAATACCGCAAAACCCATTACTCCATTAGTCCCTGCTTAGTTCTCATATTCGCCAAACTGCCTCGAGATCCAGTTCTCATAAACGACTAAACCTAAATCTAACTCTTCATTCTCAATCTTCAAGATCCTTCTGCCATCGCCGAGATCCTTCTCCTTTATTCCATTGCCGAGTACCATTGCCGAGACTCGAGATTGAGAGTGAGAGTGACAGCTCTTGCCAGGCATCCACCATCGACTGTAGGCAATTGCCGATTCTCCGAGACTCGAGATCAAGAGTGAGAGTGAGAGTGAGAGCATCGCACACTCGCACAGCTCTCCTCTGTCAGACTCCTGCTAGGCATCCACCGTCGACCATCGGCCATCGCCAAGACTGAGAGTGTCGACTGCCATCGTCGAGACTTGACTGTCAGCCCTTCCCATAGCACTCCTCTCTCTGTCGTTTGTCAAGTAAGTTTCTTCAGATTGTTTGTTATTTTTTCAATTTGCTTCTGCGATCTAGCTTACACGGCAGTGTTGGTTGATTAAGTTGAAGTATAGGAGGATGTATCTTCTGCAATGTAATTCTCAACTTAATTCTTTCGATTTGCATCTGTTCTAGTTATTTGATTCCTGTTTCGATTTGCTCTAGCATCTGATTATTTGAAGTATTGGTTTGATTCTGCTAGTTATTTGTTCTGGTTCAATTTGCTCTAGCATCGTCACCAATTTCTCCACCGATTGCTCTAGCATCTTCAATTTTTTCTAATATTATATATTTGATTTATTTTTTTCAAGGTGTTTGAAGGAGAAGAAGAAATTATATTGAACGACATGGCTGCTGTAAGGCACCCTTGTAGGTGCTAGTTTCGATTGTCAATTTGTTATGCTGTTTGCGTAGGCCTATTTTTGGCCTGTTTCAGAAATAGTCTACTTTTAGCCTTTTTTATACGTTGGCTTGTTAGCCTGTTTAAGATTTTTAGAAATTCATGCCTTCTTAACAGACCAGGCCAGGCTTATAGACAACCCAGGCTCAGACCCAAAAATAAGCTTCTAACAAGCCTCAGGCTAAACTGACACAGAACAGGCCTGGCCTATTAAGCCAAAAGCCTGATCTGGCCTGGCCTTATTCCACCCCTAATTGTGCGAGAAGGAAGGAATTGGGGTTAATTGCAACAATTGGCCCACTTGCTTATTAATGGTCAACACTTTTTTCCAATAGCCTTAGATGCCTTTTTCTTTGACCTTGGTGTCTCCTACTCCTTTTTTCTCTCTTCAAAGTCCGTGATATGTGGCTCCATGATTCCCGCTCTGCTGCCCTCACCGATTTCAATATTTATTATCTCTTTTTCCAACAATTGTAGTCTTCTTCAGAAGATCTTGTACAGAAGAGTGCATTCTTAGCTCGTTTTCTGCTAAAGATGTCGGATTTTGACTGGGGAAATCTAAGCCAGTACTCTTAATTATATTAGATGCATGAAGGAAGCTACCAATAGAAAGTGTCAGATAATGTTCTTCTGCATATATAGTGATGGTAGCCGCAATTGTAGTCTTCTTCAGAAGATTTTGTACCGAAGAGTGCTTGCATATAGTGTGCTGTAGTTAGATGTACATGTGATGAGGGAAATAATCAAATAATGCTTCTTGTGTACTGATTTTTCTTGTGTACTATGATTTGTCTTCCAGTGAATAAATGGATATCCTCCTCCTCCTTTTTTTTTTTTTTAATTTTCTGGAGATCAGTTCGTTTTGGAGCCTGGAAAATTAACTTAATCCTTTTTCTTACTGTTCTCTCTCTTCCTTATTGTAAAACATTTCTAGAAGAAATAGATTATGCTTATTATAAATCACTTGATGACGTTAATAATCATAATTTTTATATTTTATCTCACTTTATTCATTTATTTTCGGAGCAATTTTAGACTAATTTAGATTTATTAGGAAATATTTAGATCATTGGATAATTTTAGGAAATAATATAAATTTGAATTAATTGTGATAATATTGGGCTTACATTGTTAATATTTTAATTGCCTATTTTGTGATGAATTAATATTTTTAAATATATGATAGATCACAATCTCATTTAATTCTTGTACGTCAAAGAAAAGCATATCAGGAAATCCTATGATACAGGATTATTTTTGGAAGTTTAAAAATAATCTAATGACTAAATTTAAATGGATCAATTCAATTATAATAAGTTTAAATCTTATATCCTAAATTTTTTGATTCTCTTATAAAAAAAATACTTTTTTTTAACAGAATCTCATAAAAAAGTACTTAGCGGATATAAGATTGCTCATCCTCTATTTGTGGGCCAACACTCACGCCCACTCTCCTTCACCCTCACCTTCTCACGCCACTTCACCACTATTCCTTCGCTTTTCTATTCTTTTTTTTTATTATTCATAATCATCAATCATCAATCATCAATCATCAATTCATTCATTCCATATGCCACCGCCCATTCTTTCATCATTCTTCCGTGCTTATGGACATGACGTCCGTGTTTGGAGATTGGAGGAAGAGACTCTCTTATGGAAGCTTGAGTTTGCTTAAGAAGAATACGAAGGAAGTTAGAGTTTAGTTGCTTATACTTGAAGGTTATAAGTGAACGCCTTTTCTTTTATCAATATGTTTTAAAACTTAAGATTATTTAGTTTTAAATAATTTTGAGTCATATTAATTGAGAATAATCTAATTTTAGATCATAGACATATCTCTTTTAGATTATATGTATATTTTGGATTGATTTATGTTTGAGATAACTGCTAGAATTTTTGTTTGCAAACCTTTGATTGTTAGTGGAATTATTAATTGACTTTTCATTATTAATTTAATTGTCAATTTGGTTTATCCTCTTAATTGTTTAATTGAGTTGGTTAGTTGTCTAGTTGTTTAATTAGACAATTGTAAACATGAATTCTAAAATTAATTTGAAATTATATGTGAATATTAGTTTTAATGGGTTTACTTAACGAGCGCTTATTCCATTATGAATTTTCTAATGAATTAAGGGCCCTTTTGGTTCAATCTCATTACACCTTGCAATACGATGCAATGGTAATACAATGCAATATTAATTACATGTCTAGTGTTTGGTTTGATTTTTAAGTAAGGTGCAATGAGCTATTATTTTAACAACTATTTAAAATTAATATATCACACAAAGTCTATTTTACCCTTAATATGGCGGTGGAGGAGGAGGTACTAGTAGCGAGCGGCGATAGGGTTTGTCGTAGGAAGAGAAGGTCGTGATGGTGATGGCAATGGTGGGGCAACGGCGGTGGAGGAGGAAGAGTTAGTGGGGGTAGTAACAGTGGGGGTGGTGGGGGTGGAGGAGGAGGAGGAGGTAGTGGTAGCGGCGGTAGGTGGAGGCGACGGCTTTGGAGGAGGAGGTGGCGGTGGCGGTGGCGGTGATGGTGGAAGCGGCGACGGTGGAGGCAACAGAGGTGGCAGCTGCGGCGGGGAGTGGAGATGACGACAGTGGAGGAGGTGACAACAGCAGCAAGTGGAGGCTACAGCAATGGAGGAGGTAGCGGCGGCGGTGGTTGTGGCAAGTGAATTGAGATAAATGAAACATACAAACAAGAAACTAACGAGTAGATTTGAACTTTTTAACTATGCAACGGGATGATAACGAGGATTCATAGGGGGGAGGTATGAATGTGGATTACCAATTTTTTGGTAATCATCATTACCATGGTAAACCTTATTACCATGCTAAAGTGCAACCAAACACTCTTCTCTTAGTAATTCAATCCTGATTACCATTACAGGCATGCAATATGGTTGAACCAAACGGGTTGTAAGTGTTATTGAACTCGAGGGTTTTTCATGTTTCAATTAAGTGGTTAGACTTATTAATCCCTCTCTTTTACTAATCTCCCTTTGGTCTAATTAACTAATTTGGGCTAAAAAAAGTTAATTCCATGTAAATCCTAAGTAGTTCTCTTCACCGTACTTGAACTAAATCTTCAATACCTTTTATAATTTGATTTTCTTAACTATAGTTGATTTCTTTTTCTTAGGAATTTAATTCCCTTTTATAAACAAAACCTCCCAAAAATTGCATTTGCATTCATTTAGGTTAGTTTCATTCTCATATAATTTTTAGAGTTATTTGCATCTTGCATTTAGGCAATAGCATCTTATATTTTAGTTTAGGTTCATTCTACTGCATTTTTTATCACCTAAATTTAATTCTAAGGAAAGACCTACGGATTGTTTATTGGGAAAATGATCTAGGCTGCCACTATATTGCATTAGTTGGTCCTAGTTTAATTGATTGCTTTAGCAACAAAAGCAACATCAATACTCCATTTGGTTCTTTTTATAAAAGCATGATAGCCGAATTATGCAGTTTAAGTAATTAGTAAAAATTAGTTAAAAATAATAAATATGTCAAAAATAAACATTTTCCAAGCATACCCTTATTTAGGAGGGGACAAGTAAGAGAGAGAAATATAGTAGTCATGAGATAAAGTATGAAAAAGAATGTAGTAAAGTCCATATATTATGTTCAGTGAATATATAAGCATTATGCGCTCTTCCTTAAAACGCACAGTTGGGATTAAAGAGAGAAATTATGACCGTCAGTTTTAATATAATCTGGCCGTTCTCTCTCTTTTTTCTAAAAAAAAAGGGGAGAATTGCTCAAAAATACCTTGAAGGCAAATTAATTGTTGATTGCTATCATGGAAGATCTGTTGCATATAATGAAAGATATTTTGCACACAACGGAAGATTATTTACATATTTATATGAGAGATTTTTGCACACACAGAAGATGGCTTGCACAAAATGAAAGATCGCTTTCACGCTTGATAGAAATCAGCAATTAATTTGCCTCCAAAGTGTTTTTGGCCAATTCTCCCAAAAACAATTCTCAAATGTTTCTTCAGATTCCTCCAAAAGGGGTTGGATTATATTAAAACCGACGCTCACGATTTCTCTCTTTAATCCCAATTGTGCGTTTTTAGAAAGAACACATTAAGCTCATATGTTCGCTGGGCATAGCATGTGGACTCAATGTAGTATGGGAAAAAAAATTATGAAAGAGAATAGAATTACTTAGGACAAAAATAGTAAAAACATATTAAATGTTCAAAGCCTCAAAAAACCTCAAGTGAGATCATATAAAAATTAAAGGACAAAGACAATTTACATGTTAGGTTCTTATAAAAGAATAAGAGGGAGTAAGTTTTGAAGCCCAATGACACCAGACACATTCCCAAATGGAGGGATTTCACTACCATCAGGCTTTTCCCCTCTCCAAACGCATTCCCAAACAGGCTCGAAAACTAAGAATGGTGTATCCAGATTTAGAAACAAAACATTTATTTGTATGTTGGCAATGGCAGACAATCATATTCTGCAAATTTCTCACACTCACATGTCTTCTTCCCAATCCTTCATTCATATTATTCCCCAAATTCTCAATATATCTCACATGGGATTCAATTTATATATATATAATTATATATCCACAAACACAATTTCAGAACAAAACATTTATTTGTATGTTGGCAATGGCAGACAATCATATTCTGCAAATTTCTCACACTCAGATGTCTTCTTTCCACTCCTTCATTCATATTATTCCCCAAATTCTCAATATATCTCACATGGGATTCAATTATATATATATATATATATATATATATCCACAAACACAATTTCAGGTGAATATTAAAGGTGCCTTGTACTAAGTTGGAGAGAAGTGTATTATTTAGACTACAAGGGAACATTTGATGAAGGATGGACAAGTGTATAATAATGAAGGATGTTGGATGACTTTCCATTTTTAATAGATTTAAGATATATTTTGATATATTTGAGAAGCCATCAATACTAAATTAAAGAGATTGTCTTTTGATTTTAAGAGATTAATTTGGTGCATTATTTGTGGAATTTCAACTTGGAATATAAGTTTTTAAGTTTAGGAAAGAATCAATAAAAAAAAAATAGTATTTGGAAGTTTTCTCAATTTTTTTTTAAAAAAGAAGAAGGAAGTTTCAGCTTAGATTTTATAACTATTATCAAGTATGATTATATCCTTTCTTTCCTTTTTGAATGTAGCGACGTTGCTGTTTACAATGGAGAATTAAGGGAACCTAACATCTAATAAAAGGAAAGGGCGGCACTATTTTTCTCTCTTTGCTTTCCCTCATCTTCAAAATGATTTTTGATTCTAGATTTGGTGTTGCTGTGATATCGATTAAAGCCATGTGTGGCTAACTTTTCTTTGCAACCTAGAATACTATGAACTTGTTTGAGACTTAGAGATTGTTCCCACTAATTAGTTTTTCTTAATATTATCTTAGTTTATTTAATATTATTTTTATTGTTTATTGCTCAATGATTGGCCACCATTGACCATGTTTTGGGGATTTAGGATTGAACTTGATGAAGGAAATCTTAAATTGACCCTAGGATTAAATAATGTAGAATTAAATTTTGATCTAATTTGCATATATTATAAACATATACTTAGAAGCTTCGCATAATCAAATTAGAGTGAGCCTGATCTAAATTATATCTTATTTAATTGTGTGAGACATTGCATAATTAATTGAGATAGATATATAAATAGACCGATAGGCATTTATAGACATTAATACTCTATATTAGCTGATTAAGTTAAGTTAAAATTAATTTAGCGGGGATAAAATCTAAAAAACAAATAAGGGATTAGTTACTTTAGGTTGTTCTTCTTGACATTAGAATTTGTTCTTCGTGAAACATCTTTGTTATTAATAGTTTCTTTTTCTTATTTAATTTTTCTTCACTCATATTGAAAATAATTTTGATTTGTTCAACCTATATGAAACAAGAAAATTTAACGCCTAATCACTAGTTGGATTGAGTTTCTGTGGAACGATATTGATTTGCCACTCACTATTTTCATGACCCATATACTTGTGGTGCTTAATTAAATTTTGGTAGCATCAAAGTCGATGATAGGGAGGAAGAGACAAAGAAGTGAGTCAAAAAATGAAATGGAATCAAAGAAAACTAAGAATGGCGTTTCCAGATTTAGAAACCAAACATTTATTTTTATGTTGGCAATGGCAGACAATCATATGCTGCAAATTTCTCACACTCACATGTCTTCTTCCCACTCTTTCCTTTTATTCCCCAAATTCTCAATATATATCTCAAATGGGATTCAATTATATATATATATCCACCATAATATTTTGGTTCTTCTGAAGGATACTTTGAGTAATGATGTGATTTATGTTGGAAAAAAAGAATTAGGAGAGGAAGAATGGTGAAGGACGCTTGTTTTGTGATGAACAAAGATTCTTCTGCACGATCCGGTCCTTATTCTCTTAAAACTTTTGCTGATTTGGTATTCAGATTCCTATTAAAATGTTAAATGTATGAATCACACTACTTATTAGCAAGGTTCTGAAACCGAATCGGTCATAAGACTGGTCGGAGTATTGGGTCGAGGGTCAATGGGTCAAATAGGAGTTAAACTAAAGTTAATAAACCAAAGCCAAACTGGTGAGAAGTTGAATATTTTAGGCTTATTCATATGAAATTCTAAGAAAAAATTTAAAAAATCAATTTTTTTTAAAAAAAATAATAATAACGAACCGACCAGTTCGGTCTGGGTTTCAAAACAATGCTTGTTAGTGACTTGGTTAATGATCTTTTTAGAAGTCCACGTGTAATTGAGAGAGATTATATGCAAGAATCTCATAATAAAGTCACAGATCAGAGACCGAGACTAATGAATTCAATTTCATGTAATTGATTGAGGAAATACTAATCAATTGGTTGGAAGTGACCAATGAATTTTCCTCTATCTGTTGGTTTTTGTGCTTATTCCTTTCATTTTTTTCCTCTTTTGTGCTGTAGTACTGTTTTTGCTTATCAGAAGGTCAATGTGGTGCACTAGAGTAAATTCCCAAGGAATCTTTGATTTATATAGTTGATTAGCTGGCATTATTAGATTTTCTTTCCCTTAATTGTTATCTTAATTTAATCCGTTAATGAATGTTACTTATTTATCCCGTCTCTTTGAAGAACTGGATCCCAGAAATGACTAGTCCTTGTGATATCAACAAATGGACTAATAACATACATAAAATTATTCCAAAAGGTCCTTAATATAGAATTTTTTAAGTTGGTCCTAAGTAAATACAGGACTTTTTTTAGATCAAGATCTAGCATTGATTTAGCATTTCTGACGTGTTAGCAAAAATACCCTTATTTAATTTATCTCAAATTATTTTTAAAAATAGAACTTAATTCGCATATTGTTTTTATTCTAATCTATTAAATATCGCAGAGCTAAATATGCTGCAAGCTTTTGATATTAAACTAAGCATATTTGCTTATACATAATACATAACTTAGTCTAATAAATGAATCATATTATTTGTCACGGTTGCTTGATTCAGCTGACACCAAGCACCTCCTTAGGTTTAGGTTTTGACTAAATCAAAAAGTTTCCTTTATTAAATAATCTTGTACCTTTTTCACCCAATTCTTTTGCTCGGCTTCATGCTTAAATTAACAAAACTGGAACTTTTTTTCCTTTGGCCAATCAAAAAGTAAAACGTTCCAATTAATACAAATCTAGGGTTCATATATGCATGCTGCTATATATCTCTGTGTGGAGTGGTGAATTAAAAATCAATGTCCCAGAAGTTGATAAGAAAGCATGTGCATGCGTGGACATTAGCACCTTATCAAAAAGTGAATTCCCATTCGCCAAAGACATTATTATTAAAGTGGGGCAAAAAAAAAAAAGTATTATTCTTCATTCCCTTCCACCCAATAAGCCAAAGACATCCATTTATGCTAGATTCTGCCTTTAACAGCAAAATAATGCAAAAAATCATATTAATCCTCGAAATAATACAAAATCATGAAACTCTCTTGCGTGTTCTACTGACCCATTTTGCAGAAAAAGACATAGCCAAGTTTATGAAAACACGTGTCCTTTCCCCATATAGACAAACCTTTATGGAATCTAGATTCCAAACACATGACACTTGTATAAATTGCCCTCCAACATCTCACTTCACTTGTATAGCTAGCCATCTTCTTCTTCTTCTTCTTCTTCTTCTTCATCTTTGTATAATAATCATAATGTCTAGGGCTGTGGAACCACTTACAGTGGGAAGAGTGATAGGAGAGGTTATTGACATGTTTAGCCCTAGTGTGAGAATGAATGTGACCTACAATTCCAACGTTCGAGTTGCTAATGGTCATGAGTTAATGCCGTCCATGGTTGTTTCCAAACCAAGAGTGGACATTGGTGGTGATGACATGAGATCTGCTTATACCTTAGTAAGTTTTTCTCACTTTTCGTTCTTTAGGTTCATTGGTTTTTTTTCTTTTTCTTTTTAGTTTTGCAGTTAATTACAAGAGAAAACGAAGAGGGAGAGGGAAGAAGTAGTGAGACTCGTGTGTGAGTTTAGAATGCAAGATTTTAGAGTCTCAAAGAATTTAGATCGGTACCAATAGCCTTATTGCCTAGTGGTATGTATCTTCCTTTGTAAGTGGGAGATTGCGGGTTCGAAACCGCTTGTAACCTTAGGTCATTAGTGCTGCCCTTCTTATTAAAAAAGGAAAAAAAAATAAATAGAATCCTTCTTATTAAAAAAGGAAAAAAAAAATAGAATCCAGATCTATCTGGTCAATGATTTACAAAAATGCTTATGCATATGGGTATTTTCTACTTATACTCAAAATGCTTTATTTTTCTGTATATATATGTGTGTTTATTCTACTGTTACTGACATAAGTTCAATATATACATATATATAGCCTCGTTAACTTCTTTTTTTGTGTGGCACTTGTGTGAACTTGCAGATTATGACAGACCCAGATGCTCCAAGTCCTAGTGATCCATATCTAAGAGAACATTTGCACTGGTTTATATTCTCAAAACTCTCTAAATAATCTATATATATATCATACACAAAATTAAATTTTTCTGTAGTTTATTCCCAACAAGTTGGTGTCACTTTCCTACAGGATGGTCACAGATATTCCTGGGACCACAGATGCTTCTTTTGGTAAGTTCTCTAAGCTTAATCAGCCGATTCTTCTTCTTCTTTGTAATATTTAATATTCCTAAATCTCCCTCCGGTCATTAATATAAGACATATTTACATAATTTGATTAGATTAAAGAAATTAGTTAAATTAGTTGAATGACATGTATTTTCTAAAATACCCTAATCATCTTTCTTAATTCCCTCCTTTCTTTTCTTCCTCGATTATTGTTGAAAAAGCATCAATAAATATGAAAAATACGTCTTATATTTAAGACCAAGATCAACTCCTCAAATATATCTTATATTAAGTTCCAAAGGGAGTATAACGACAAGCTCATATATATATATATATATGTATGTATGTATGTATACTGACACGGTTACTAACATAGAATTGGTTTAACAATATAAGATATAGAAAAGATCCCACATGTTGTCGAGTTGAAATATATATATATACAGTGTTATTATGTTGTGGAAATAATATGGTGCAGGAAGAGAGATAGTGGGGTACGAGGTCCCAAAGCCAGTGATAGGGATTCACAGATACGTGTTCATACTGTTCAAGCAGAGAGGGAGAGAGACAGTGAGAGGGCCAACGTCAAGAGATCATTTCAATACGAGGAGCTTCTCTCTGGATAATGGCTTGGGCTTACCTGTTGCTGCTGTTTACTTCAATGCCCAGAGAGAGACTGCTGCTAGAAGACGATAATTCATTATATATGTGCCTTTGGAGGATAAATAATTAGAGAGAGAAATAAAGAGTTATGTATTCTCTCTCCTGCTCTTGTATTGTTCTCAACTTTTTAGGGTTTGGCATGTTAGGTAGAATATGGATGATGGTGATGGATATTGGATAGGTATTTAATTAACGCTTCTGCTTACCACTTTTCGTTTTCTTCTGTTGTTTTTTTGGGGTTTTGGTATCCACGTTGAGAACCCAATAACATTGTCTCCAATAATTAAAATCGATGTATAGGATGGGTTATGCATGATCTTATTTTTTTTGTTTTTGAAAAATCCATGCACCAATTTTTTATGAATAGTTTTCAGCTACTTAAAACGTTATTAAGTTGCGTACCCAATGGATATATTAATAGCATCTAGCTGCGAGAGGAATTTAATGAATATTGAGCTACCCATAAATACAGAGGCCTCAATCGTGATGTGCTATCTGCTTCCCCCATATTTTGGGTTCTTCTTAAAAAAAAATTTTTTAACTCTTTGAAACATTATATTCTATATAAAATGAGTAAAATTTTGATATATTAAAGATAAAAAAAGGATCTATTTTTAATTTTTTTTATTTTTCCAAGATTTTTCAGAAAAAAGTTCTTAAAGTAAAAAAAAAAAAAAAACACCATTTTTCTGGAAAATCTTTGAAAAATCATAAAAAATTGAAAATAAATTCATTTTTTGCCCATAACATATCAAAATTTCACACATTTTATATAAAATCTAATGGTCCAAAGAAAAAAAAATACATTTAGGAAAACCCTCAAAATATGGGGGCAGCAAAGAACACATCAGGATTGACACAGCAGAGGCCCCAATCCCATACTGAATATCCCATGGATTAGCAATAAAAGAACGAATTCATAGCAAGAAACTGACAAATTAGCTTTGGAGGACTTGCATTTTTCAACATGATCCTTCTGAAACAAATAAAAAAGCCATTGAAGTTCTCATAAAAGTAATCAGAAAAGCAGCATAAATAAAAATAAAAACATTTCACGAATTTTTTCTTGAAAGCATCCAAATTAAATTAGCCATTTTTTGATGGGGCAGAGTTCACCCACACCACAAGGAAAACATTCATTCGCTTCTCATACGGAAAACAATATACTCTCTCCAGCCCTTAACATAAAACATGTTTGGAGAATTGATGTTGATCATAAATATAAGATATAATTTTATTATTTATCAATTTTTAATTAATTTACCCCTATTGATACTCCTTCAACAATAATCAAAGATGAGAGCGAATGAGAAAATTAAGGAAGATGACTAAGATGTTTTAGAAAATACATGTCTTATCAATTAAATTAACAAATTTCCTTAATCTAATCAAATTAGATAAATATGTCTAATATTAAAGACCGGAGGGAGTATCAAATATTAGCTTCTGCAACCATCCAACTTGACCTTTTCAAAACCTGCTGTTAGATAAATAAACAAGTGCTACATATAAGAGAATATTAAAATTTGATTATCTTATCACATAGCAACTCTTGCAAGAGCCACTATTTCACAGGGCCACTTAACTAATAAAGCAACTTAACTCCCCAAATTTGCTCTTCGTATACCTTAAAAATCCCAGACAAACATAATATACATAACAGAACTTGCGACTCTAATACACACCCTAGAAGAAAAAGAGGTATTGTCCTTAGTTTTTCCTGTAAAAAATCACTATTTCTTCAGATGAAATCCAATAGCAATCAGTTACAATCTAAGAACACTAATTGTACACACTCTCCCTAAATATCATAAGTAGGCATCTAGAGGGAGTTCAGGATGCCTCAAAAGAAAACAGACCTGTATTTATCACGCCTAGAGTATACAGCCTGTGAAGCAAAACAGATCCGTTGACGGTTCTGTAATTGTATCCACAACATAATAATGGCGATACAACCACCAAACTGATCAAGCATTTATTTCTGAATTGCACTGGTGCTCCCTGCTGCAACTTCTTCTACCCCAAAACATGCTTGAACAAGTTGTCTTCTCCAGTCTTGGCCCTTCCATTTTATCCTGATCCACTGTCGATGCTTGTGAGCGTGATTCGTCTTCTGTTTCAGCTTCACGGGGTTCATATGAAGGACAGGGACCATCATTGCAGGTACACAGTGGTATTGCCATAGATGGAAATGGGCTACAAGTGACTGGACAGAGTATATCTGAAGGCACAGAAGCTACACAATTTCCTTGAATGTTTGGTGTGCGAGAAAGGGGAGGCCGATCTGGGTCACGTGGGTGTAGCATGCACGGGGTACATAGGCCAAGAGACACGTGCAGCTTATTTTCTTTTGCATGAGAACCAGGTAACTTGACAAAAGACACAACTGCGTGTCTACACAACGGGCAAGGGATGGAGCCAGGAGGGCCAACCATTTCAGAAGGGACGGTGCTGGTTGAGCAAAGATAGAGTGCACATCTAACACAAAGTCCATGACCACATCCTGCATGTGAAAGTCCATTTAAATCACTTAACTGTTCCGGTACATATGGTAAGCGTTATGAGCCAGAGTTTCTGAACATTCCATTCAATGACCTAAAGAAGAGACTGGATAACTCATTAATGAGTTTGCCAAGTCTATGTATCAAGCTCAGGAAATTCACGAAGGAACGAAGGCTGCAACTTGACACCACATATACTGATCAATGGAGATAAGATTCCCACACCCCCCCCCCCCCCCCCATTTTTCAAAAATGTAAGAGGATGAAGTTTTTCAATGATATATCTTGCTTGATTTCCTTTTTTGGTGAGCTCATTTTCCTATTACGCCAAGAATCATTTCAACCCAAAGGCTTAATCATTTAAGGGTCCTAGGCACAATATTGAAAACTCAATGTCCAGCTGGTCAAAAGTCCAACCCTTGCTGTGTCAATTCTCTTAATCAAAATTGAGTTTCAATAGAGTACAGTGAGATTATGTTTTGTCCACCCTTCATCTCCAAAGACCTTTCATGTAAAGTGATGTATGGACAATATTAATAAAACTAATCATAAACTTCCACTTAACAACATAGAGTATTAATTGCAAAGAACGAAAATTACCAAGGTGAAGGATAATAAATAGTGTTTTCTATTATAACCAGTCAAGTCTTAGGATTCCTATGATTAACTAAAGCAGACAGAGCAGTATCTAGAAGATAGGAAAAATTGGGTACCTTCAGCAGCAACCGAACACGGCCTCTCCAGGCAGATAGCACAAAAGTCAGTCTCATGAGGGGAGGGCGAAGATGACTGCAACCCACACTCCCTGCAGTTATTTCACAGCATTTTTAGTCCTACTAACAGGAGTGAACTACAGAGAATTATATTCATTTTTACTCCCTACAAGCCTATTGTGACATGAAGAGATCATCCAAGAACTTTATAACATGATTATCAGCATCCTAGTTACAGTGTTGTGGAAAGTTCACCAAGCATAGAGGCTCAGAAAGATGGGCTATGATCAGGGTTCATGACTAGAATCCTGAGGACGATACTCTGTTTGAGTTTTATTACAAATTTTATATATTTCAGATATTATGCATAAGCTAAATTGGAGTTGGCCCACGGCCAGCAAAACAAGAAAATTTTATGCGCCCATAGTTCCTTGTGGCCGCGACTGAAAATTTGCATAGTTTTATTCGACAGTTTCAAATTCTTAATCTATGTATTCTAACTGACTTAAGGAGAGTGCTTTCACAGCTTCCCAAGTTATCTTCCTGTCTCTTTTGCCCTTACCTGCTCACCCCGTAATATTTTTCAAAAAGACCCATAAATCTGTTTTTCATTTCAATCTCAACAAATGTAGTTGATTGTATAATACCTGGCTATGTTAAGCACACTCATGAGAGGCAAGCACAAGTAATTTGAAGGAGGGAATGTAGGTATTGTGGCATCAGAACTGGGTGCCAGCAATGGCTCAAGCCAATGGCGCCCCCACATCCTAGCAACATCAAGAGGAAGCCACCTGTGGGAAAATATTCGAATTTAGATTGGTTTTGTTCCATAAGATGAAAATTCTATGGTTATATACAAAAATAATAATATCATACCCATTGCAATTTAAAGCCATCCGACTTGCACCTCTTGCTAGGAGGATCTGTAGGAGAAGAACATCAATGTTATATTGAATGGAAAGAACCAGTAATAGCAGGTATATAATACGTAGAAACTGAAGAAATTCTTACCTGACAACATTTTAAATTACCCCCACAAGCAGCATAATGCAACGGAGTGCTTCCAGCTCCTTTAATAAAGCACACTTTTGTTATTCTTTTGAGGGAAAAACAACCTTAATAATATTTATCAAATTAAAGAAAACATATACCTATTAAATCCATTGACGTTCCATAATGAAATGTCACAGCTAACAGATTTGCATTAAGGTCAAGTAGTAGTTGCACACAATCAAAATACCCATTTAAAGCGGCCATATGAAGTGCAGTGATACCACCGTCGGCTGTCTTATTTACAAACTTGGATAGCGCACTGCACTGGAACAAGGTGAATAAATAGAAAGAATACAAAATATAGAAATAAAAAAATTATGAACTACATATGATCGGTGTAATTAGGAACCAAAATATTATTACCCAAAAGAAAAATATCAATTTCACAAATTTCTGCAGCAAAATTATGCACGGCCTTTGCAATCATGATATGTAAATCATAGAAAATATTAAATGAGGGTTAGAGCAGTTAGTTAGACCAGTTAGGTGGTTAGAACAGTTAAGAATTAATTGGTTTAAGAGTTCAGAGGCTCTTGTCTATATGAGGCATAGTAGTCTCATTGTATCAGTTATGGCTTTGCTTGAATAGAATTTAGAATTCCTCAGTCTCTCTCTTTCTCTGTTTCTTCTCTCCTTCTTCCTCTTCCATCTCGTTTCCCTCTCTTCTTCTATATTCTTCTACAATAACCTTAACAGTGGCATTTTCTTGAAAGGGCAGAAATGTGTTGAATATCCACTGGGTTTGGGAATGTCTGATGGGCATATGGACTTTGTTTCAAGAAAGTGGCCCAAAATTATGGCTACTTTTGCACGTTATTAAGAGGCTTACAAATATAATTCTCAACTGGGCTTTATTAATCAATCAGTTTCTCCCTACTCACTTGTTCATTCTAATGTGGTACAAAGGAGGATTAATTAAAATGCTTCCAGGCTCTGGTTCTTTACAATGTCCAGTGGACAATTTGGGGTTCTGCAACATATGAAAAATTCAGAAAGAGATGAAGTGTGCAGCAGGATCTACTCACAGAATTCTTCACTGGCTAGCAGAATTTTGTTCAAAGTTTTAAAGTTTATGTTTTAGTTTTTCAGAGTTGTTGTTTCAGATCCTTGAGGGTAAGGATCTCTTTGGGACAGGGGTATTGATATGTAAATCATAGAAAATATTAAATGAGGGTTAAAGCAGTTAGTTAGACCAGTTAGGTGGTTAGAACAGTTAAGAATTAGTTGGTTTAAGAGTTCAGAGGCTCTTGTCTATATGAGGCATAATAGTCTCATTGTATCAATTATGGTTATGCCTGAATAGAATTTGGAATTCCTCAGTCTCTCTCTTTCTCTGTTTCTTCTCTCCTTCTTCTTCCTCTTCCCTCTCGTTTCCCTCTCTTCTCCCTCTCTGCTTCTATATTCTTCTACGATAACCTTAACAAGTCAACACTGTGTCCTAGACTTAATTATGCGGGTGGTAGCTACGCATGTGACTTATCACAAGAAGAAAAAGGGATACCTCTGATCATGTTTGTTCTTCACATTTGAGCTGTTAGCTCTTTCAGCATCTAAGCCAGTGTCTCTAACTTCGTTAAGAGTGCTTGGAACAAAGTCAGCCACAACAAGTCTGATACATCTTACATGCCCATTGACAGCTGCAAAGTGAAGAGCCGTCCTCCCACTAAGATAATCTGCTCTCATCACCTGTTAGTAAATTGACTACAGTCTGGTTATTCTCAATAAAAATGAACAGATAAAATTAATATGCAGGAAGACCAACTATACCAGTCCTACAAAATAGTCAAACTTTTCTAAGCAAATCTTCAGCCTATAATCTTCACAGGGCAGTAAATGTAAAATTATGGGGAAATACAGTTTACATAGGTAGAATAGATGAATGCCAGAGCTAAACGAAGACAATTTAACAGGACTCACATTGCATCGGAAAAGCATAAGGGTCAGTAGAACTTCCCAATGTCCATATCTACAAGCTTGCATCAGGGCCGTCTTCAAATCAGGCATCAAAGTGAATCATGATCTCAAGTTAGTACGACATAAACAAGTAAAAAATTTAGAAAGAAGAATCTGTAGCATCGCAACTAAATCTTATCAAGTGTCGTCATATCATGTTGGCATCAATAAAATTGATTCCAGAACCCAGATCTATCGATTTTCACTTACTCTATATAAGACAGACAGCTCTTGATAGCATGGGATGAAATTATTCTCTAAAATTTTAATAGATGTGACCAAAAAGTGAAATATGATTTCCAATTTCATATACAAAACAAAACCTCAATCTTCATAAAAATTCGCTACGGAATCTTGCCCGCCATTTGTAATCACATCGTGAAAGTTGGTCAAATCAAATGGAATACGGGAAAAATTCAAGCATAAACCCATGATGATCAATCGGCCGTAAAAAGAGAGAGAATGGAATAGATGAAAATCTCACCTGCCCGCAATAATTTCTCGAGTTCACATCAGCACCATTTTCAAGCAACAATGCCACAATCTAATTGACACAAAAGCAACATACTATGAGAATCAAACGGATACTGAATTGGTCAAATTAAAACCTCGAAACCAAAAAAAAAAAAAAAAAACTAAGGACACGAAACCTCGTTATGGCCCTTGGCTGCGGCAAAATGGAGAGGAGAATTGAGACCACCGAAAGTAGAATACTTGGCAAGACAGGGGTTAAAGTCCAGAAGCATCTTGGCCTCAACCAAATCTCCATCCCTAGCCGCCGACACCAACCTCTCGCCGGAGGCGGAGCACCCAAATGAATTACCCATAAGAGCCCAGAGTGCGGAAATTTCTGCAGCAAACCCACCTTGAGGGAACAAATCTTGTGACTGAAACAAATGTTAGGTGAGCGTCACAGAAATAATAAGGGAAGGAAGTGACTGGGTGAAAACTTGACGCAATGGGATATACAAGGGGAAGAAGAAACTGGGAATTCGGTTGAGAAGTTGAGGGACGTTGACGTAGAAGATATGTTGTGTGCGTGAGTCGTCGTCCTTTGGTTTCTCTTTCTTTCTGTTGTGTCCTGTGAATCTGAGAACGAATGGAATGAATTGAGAGCAGCCTGGGGTGGAAGTTCTGACTTGTGGGGAACAACCGAACAAGTAAAGGGTATAGTAGAAACCTGTAAATAGCTTTACCTGCTCTATGTATGGTCTTTTCTTTTCGTCTTCTTTACTAGTTGGGCACCGTCTTTCTCCTTCCTCCTTTTTCTCTCTCTCTCTCCTTTCTTTTTAATAAGAATACATGATAACTCCTCGCTTAAAAAACAAAAATAAAAGGTTTTGCCACAAAATTCAATAGATAAAATTGATTATTAGTCATTTGATTGATGGTAACTGGTAAGGGGCTGTTTTGTACTAGAGAACTAGAGACTTGGGCGAGAAGGTGGAATTTTTGAGGTAAATTTAAAAAAATTTGAGAGGTTTGATTAAAAGTTTTTACTCCCTCCCATTCTAAATATATGATAAATTTGATTTTTTTTGAAATATTAAGAAGGTTAATTAAATTATTTTAAAATATTTATATTTATCAAGTATTTGTTTGGTATAGTTTATTTTTTAGCCATAAGTGCTTATAAATTATGATTTAACGTATACGAGGTAAATCTGTTAGAGGAATTTTAGCTCGACTTACGTAATAAGTACTTATTGACCCCCAATAAGCAATACCAAACACACACTAATATATAATCTAAGGATACACAACATATGATATAATTAAGTAACTTAATTAGCTTCCTTAAAAAAAAAGTCAAGTATGTCTGATATTTAGGACCGGAGAAAGTAATTAATTTTTCCTTTTTCATCTTATATCTTCTCTTTATTAAAATTTTTTAATCTTATTTCTCTATTTCTTTTTTTTTCAATCCAACTCAAAAAAATTTCCTCCCTCCCCTCCTCTTCAAATCCTACAGACCAAATAGGGAAAAAAGACAGTTAAATACCATCTAAATTTTCAAAATCCCAATAAGGCTGCTAAGAAATGGAAAAGGACAGAAAAGTAAATGGGAGGAATCTGGAATATCGAAGTTTAAAGGAAAAGACTTAGATGCCCTGCTCTCTAATTCACTTATCTTCACCCTCTCACTCTCTTTCTCTTTCTCTTCGTCTCTCCCAGCCTCCACTTCCTTCCAGATCTGAGATGCAGATCTGAGAACATAATTTTCGTTCTCTTCCAAACTATCTGATGTCGAAAATGCATAGCTCATCATCATCCAATTTGCTGTTGAGAGGTCCTGGTTCCTTCTCTACCCTTCATCTATCACCTTCATCCTTCATTCCTTTCTTCAATGGAGGTTGTAGTGGCATTCTAAGAGATGGAGAAGCTCTGTAGCTTTATCATCAATAGAGGCATCTTGATGCCCATGGATGGTAGCTCTCGTATGGGGATAAAAGTCAGCATAGCATTTAATGAGAAGAGTTAGGATTTTTATTCATGATTTTCACTTCTCTTTCTTTGGCCTACAAAGTCATGCTTCTAATTGGAAGAATATGGTTATTAGTTGTAGTTTTTGGCTTAATCTCCTGTGTTGATAATGGCTTTGACAAATTCCCTAATGAGAATGACAAAGTTATTAATGGTTTTGACAATTTCGCTAGTGACAATGACAACTAATGCAATACATTCTCAACAAGTGTGTGAAAGTGTTGGCCAAGAAGGGGCCTCTGACTAATTCACTAATGGGAATAACAAATTAATTAATTGTTTTGACAAGATTGATAATGAGAATGCCAACTAATGCATGATATCATGAGTTGCATGTGTGAAAGTGTTTGCCAAGAGGAGGGACTCTGATAAATTGACTAATAGAAATGACATGTTGTTCTTTAATGAATATTATGTGTTAAAAGTGTTGACCCAAAAGGGGAGGACACTGACAAGTTCAATAATGGGATTGACAAGGTTAGTAATGGCTTTGACGAGAACAGTAATAAGATTAACAACTTCGGCTAATCAACTTTGTGAGTGGAAGTGTTTCCCCATAAGGAGAGGACACTGACAAGTTCAATAATGGGAATGACAAGTCTTTTAATGGTTTTGATGAGAATGGTAATGGGAATGACAAATTAGTCTAACCAACTTTGTCAATGAAAGTGTTTCCCCAAAAGGAGAGGACGCTGACAAGTTTAATAATGGGAATGACAAGTCTTTTAATGGTTTTGACAAGAATGGTAATGGGAATACCAAATTAGTCTAAACAAACATTGTGTGTTTCTTCCCCAAAAGGGGCGACCGTTGACAAATTCAGTAATGTAAATGACAAAGTTTGTAATGGTTTTGACGAGAATGGTGATGGGGATAACAACTTTTGCTAACCAAACATTATGTATTAAAGTGTTGGGATAAATGGGTTGGCCTCTAACAAGTTTAATAATGGGAATGATAAGGCTTTTAATGGTTTTGTCGGAAACGGTAATGAGAATGAGAAGTTAATCTCATCAAACATTATGTGTGGACGTTTTTGCTCTCTGTGTAACTGGCCCCAGCAAGTTGGCAAACTTGCTGTGGCAAGTACTCATTGTATGCTCTCTGTGTAACGGGCCACAGCAAGTTGACAGACTTGTTGTAGCAAGTAAAGAATCTGAAGAAAATTACTCTGTGTAACTGGCTACAACAAGTTGACAAACTTGCTGTAGCAAGTCTTGAAAATGACAAAGTTCATAATACCTTTTATGTGAGTGGTAATGAGAATGACAGATTAGTCTTACAAACTTTGTGAGTATTGGTCCAAAAGGCCTGGCCTATAATAAATTCACAAAGGGAAATGACAAAGCTTTTTTTGGTTTTGACAATAATAGTAATGTGAATGACAAGTTTAATAATGATAATAACAAGTTCTAATCTGACATTGACAAAAACCACAAATGTTCATAACAGGAACTGTCAAGTAAAGGGTCCAAATGACAATTTAACATTACTCATTCCACCTACACCCAATACATATAAGTCATGAACCCAAAAGAAGATGTCCCTTCATGTAAAATTTAATTACAATAAGATGTCATCATTAACAAGAGTAGTAATGGGAATGACAAGTGCAGTAATGGAATTTACAAAACACCAGATTCTTACTAACAGCAACTACCATATGCATTGTCAAATAAAAATTTAACATTACTCATTTCACCTACACCCAATGCATAGAAGTCATTAACCCAAAAGAATGTGTTCCTTCATGTATACTATAATTACATCAACTGTCACCCTTAACAACAGTTTTGATGGAAATGACAAGTTCAGTAATGGAATTTACAAAACACTTGATTCTTCATGACAACAACTACCATATATGTTGTCGAATGACAAGTGAACATTACGATTCCACCAGCACCTAATGTTTTCTTGTCATTCACATGGTATAACCTATTGTTTAACCCAAAAATAGTACTTACATAAAGGACATCATATATGCCCATCTACACCAAACAATTCTCCTATCATTACCCTCAATTCTTCAATTGTCATCCCTTCTTTCATTGATTTTACCTTCACTCTCCCACCACTATATTTAACTTCACCTTCAACATTATTTACAAACTCCCCCCCCCCCACATGGAAAAACATATAAGTGACTTTGAAAAAGGTGTTGCTTGAATATTTGATGTCATCTTGCATGATAACCTGCAAAAAAAAAATTCAGATTTCATGACATTGTTAGTCTTATACCAATGAAAATTCATCACTAAAAAAATTTCCCACAACACACCTTCTTTGACCATTGATTACTTCATCTATATGTTTGATAATATTACTTTATTCCCAATTAATAACAAAGTTAAGTCTTTACTAAGTACTTAACCTCTAACTCCATACCTATCTCATGACATCATACATTTCTCAACTATTTCACTAACTTACTGCTGTTCCTAACAAAAATTTTTTTGGGATTCACAACAATAGTAAAGGTGTTGACAAAGTCTGTAATGGATTTGACAAGAATCACTAACTTATAACAATATGTGCCAAACAATTGAGCAACAGTTTTTCCTTATCATCAATTAAGTTATGCGAGTTATTGCCTGGCAAAATGAGTTATTGCCTTCACTATTATTGTTAACACTAATGACAAATTTAGTAATGGTAATGACAAATTTTGTAATGGCATTGACAACAAACCAGATGTGGTAATGACAGCAACTACCATGCATGTACAGATATGCTTATGACATCTTCATTACAGATTATTCATTTTACTTACACCTACTTAACGTTAGTCATCTCATCAACTCAATGCTATCTATTTCAAATCAATAACCTTTTCATTATGCTCCCTCTCACAGCTAATATGACCCAAGACATAAATAACCCACACCACACCGTCGATGCCACCGTAGGTACGTAAAGTCCGAACCTTTAATCCCGCTCAACCTATAAACCCACTTACCCATAGCCAAAACTACCATAAATAACCTATAATCACAGCACCATTGTCATTTCATAGCCCTCATTGACAACCCCAAATAAGTTAGCTTCCTTACACCACATGATTGCCCATCTATTTACTGTTCATGTACCCTCTGACCCACCGAATCACACCCAATAACCACCAACATGAACAATGACGATAAAATGGATATAATTCGATTCATCTAAAAAAATTATGTTTCTTAAAAAATTACTTACACTTGTCTAATTCAACATTAATCGACTCCCCGTTCTTCACCTTCAACATTGCTCCACACACACCACCGTTCGACTGTGTTTTTTTTTTTCTTTAGCCTTTTTCCACAGCAGCCACATCATATGTGAAACAAATGTAAAAAGGGGCATTTTGATCTTTAGCCTTAAACTTCAGTATCCCTGAAACATCCTAGATCACTTTTCTGTCTTTTAGATGTTATAAAAAACTTTTGTGGGTTTTGTTAATTGAAATAGTATTTATATGGGATTTTCCCAAAAATATATGTATAGACAAAGTAAATTATAATGTTATTTATAATTACAACATAACTTCATCCTCCCTTGTTCATATTATAAGACACCTTCTAGAAGAATTTTTGGCCTTTAATATGTAAGTCATTTGAGAGACAAAGCATGTTTGTTTGAGCTTATAAAAACTTATAAGTTGCTTTTTACGTAAATCGAGACACAACTCCTCTCACATACTTACTTCGTATACCGTAAATCACTATTAAAAAGTAACTTATAAGCAATCGAATCGCTCAACCAAACATACCCATTAATTTTTATTTATTAAATTTATCCTGGCAATTAATGTTTAAATGTGATTCTTTGTATTTATCTCTTTTAGAACCTCATTAATAAAAATAAAGTTGAAAAATTTTATTAATTTATAAAAGATTTAGTTAGCTGATTGTCATTTTTTGTTGTTGATGCAAAGTTGTTATTTTTATGTTCGAGTGAATTAGGTGAAAGTGTCATGTAATATGGACTTTTATTATTAAAAACCTGCCATCCAATGTGTAACTAAATTGTTAGATTGTGCAAATTTAATTAAGGGTTAATGTGTAAATTTGTCTTGAAAAATGTCACTCAGGAATAATGTTGCTTAAAGTTTTTTTTGGGTTTAAGATTACCCTAAAAATATTAAAATAAAGCAACGTCAGTCTTTATCATTAAAAATATTTGTAGTCAACATCAATTTTTTTTATAGTCTGCATGACTTTTCTAATAAGGTGGGACAATATTGCTACATTGCAAAATTTCTAGGGCATTATTAAAGCTGAAAAGGCTTTTTGAGCAAACTTGTATCTTAATTCTTAACCTTTTAATTAATCAATAATATATTTTTTTACAAGCATAGATATTATCCTATTTGAAAGTATCGATAATATACTATTAAGAGTATGAGGAGTAGATGGTTATTAAGGTTTCACTTCCACGTCCTCCTTATATAACACAAAAAAGAAACGAGTACGGTATAAATGTTTAGAAAAACAAAGAAAAAAGGATAAACTATTTTTGTCAATAATATGAAATCTGTAAGGAGCTACTTGATTAGGCTAGAATACCGTCTCTCTTTTTCTTTGTTTGTTTTTTTTTTTTTTTTGCCAATAGAATACCGTCTTTTGTTATTGCATTGTTTTTGCCTGAGTTTTTTGTCATTAAATGAGACTTAGGTAACCAACAAGTCATGCTTTTTTAAAATAAAAAAATATATTAAACAACTAAAATAATATTTCCTATTCTTATTTTAATAGGGTAACTTGATATAAAGTATATATTAAAATTAAATATTAAACTTAAAAAATGTAGGAACAATGTATCAGAAGATTATTGCCATGTATGAAAAGGTACACTAGTAAATAAGTTACATATATTGATTAATAAAATGCGCGAGTGCTGGTCTGCAATAATAAACAATAAAAAAGACATGGCGCGTACCTTCCAAAACTGTGAAGTGATTTGGCCAAAAAAAAAAACTTTGAAGTGATGCCCAAATAAGTCGGAAAGAATATAGCAAAGAGGGTAAGGGTAATTTTTTCCCGATAGGTGTTACCGATGTAAATTTTGTTTCAGAAGTGTTCAAAAAGAAGTAATTTTATTATGACAGTTATCTCAATTAATTTTAATCATTACTTGATTAAATATATTAAACTAGCAATTTGGACGACTAATAGTTAAAATTAACCGGGATAATAGTCAAGACAAAATTACCCCTCGATAATGACTTTCAGAACAAAATTGTTCTTTAGCATGTGGAAATAATTTTTTGATGGAAGCAATAATAATAAATTAAACCTAACCTCAATTATTTTTGCGATACTCCTTTTTTTTTTTATGCCAACTTGTGACACTCATAACAGGTGCATCCTTCTTTCAGTTCTTTGTCTTGCATGTAGTATTATATGTGTGTGTAACAGTGTAAGTACAAATCTCCATCAGTATTAGCCTTCCCCCTTAATATAATATCTAATCTGGAGAGCAATTTGTATACAAACTATACATTATATTAAAGATAGTGGGTAGGATAATTTTATGGATCAAATCAATTTTGTTGTTAGAATAAATATCTTAATACTCTCTTCGCAAGACTTATGTAAATAAAAAAAAATATAATTTTATTTTGAGGTGCAAATATTTTATTAAGATTTCAAACATAATTGTTAAATCAGTGAACTGACTAGTGAAATTTACTATTTTGTATTTTTCTAACATACAAAATTTACTCAACTCTCTCTTGGGAGATATACCAATAATCGAACTAGCAACCTCTTTATCAGAATTATTGGTAATTCTCTCTTAAATTTTTATTAGTTGTAAATTCAGTTGAACTTTTGAGTTCATTAAATGAATTTACTATTTTTATGTTTCTAATTTCATATACAAACTTCATACAAGATTTTGTATTGAGTATGATCATAACTATAAATATTCATGAATTTAATTTTAGTTATTTAAATATGAAATATATTTAAACTGAATTATTGTCATTTTTCATATGCTTATTACTTAATTACAGCATATACTTTTAATAATTATTTATTAAAGAAAATAAACTCGATTCAAGCTCACGATCCTAATTTACATTATTGCCACAAATATATTTAAACTCGTTAGTTTAACATACAACGATGCTTTCGAATGTCAAAGTCTCAAACTAAATATTTCTTACAATATTATTTCGAGGCAAGTAAGGAAGATCGTTGATAAAAAAAAATGGTGTGTGTTCTGATTAGCTTTTGGAGAATAGCTTTTACAGTTTATGAGGTAAGTATATGAGAGGGGTTTTATTTCGATTTACGGAAAAGTACTTATGAAACCATGATTTTAAGGATATAAGAACACACACTAAGGAGAATCGTTAAAAAGGAAGTACTTTTTCTTGGTAATGAAATTATAGTATTATACTGAGGATGTGTCCTTAGATATATCCACCAAAAATAGAACATCGATTAATTTGTTGTTTAACTATAAATAACATGATAATGATGGCCCCCTCACATGCTTTGATATATTATTCGAAATTATTAGCGATGATGTGACTGCGTCATTATTTAAAAAAAATATTTATATAGTTTAGGAACGTCGTCCCATCGTATCTCCATTATTTAATAATCCTATTGGCGTCTCATTCCTGAGTAGGGGTGGAAACAGGCCAGGCGGCCTGACAGGGGCCTGCGGCCTGGCCTGTTTCCGGCCTGATCAGGCCTGGCCTGTCAGAATAAAAGGCCAGGCCCAGGCCTATTTCAAAGCCTGTTTAGAAAAACAGGCCAGGCCCAGGCCTCTTAATAAGCCTTTTAAGCTTAACAGGCCGGCCTGTTATTATATTAAAAAAAAAAAAAGTGGGCAGCCCAAAAAACCAAACTTCACTGCGTCTCTTTGGTCCTCAGTTAGGCCCAATCTCATCAAATTCCCTAACCCTAACTCTCACTTTCTCCACAGCCGATGCACCCGCTCTCAATCGCTCTATCTCCGTCCGCTCTCAGTCTCTCACCTACTCGCACTTCTGTCTTCATCTTCGTCTGGTTGCTCGAGTCTTGATTCTCTGCACTTCATCTACGTTGAATCGCCGATGCGCCCTCGATTCTTGCACGGCAGTGACGGCACAACTCTCCTCTTCCAGCAAAGTGACGACTCGCCTGGCAGTTCCTCTTCTTCATTCGGTAGATCTGTGATTTGCTTCTGGTTTTTCAGTGAAACCGTTCGTCGTCCACAGCTCGCTCGTGACCGTCGTCCTGTCTCCGTCCACCGTCGTCACTCCGTCTCTGTCCACAGCTGTCACTCTGTCTCCATCGTCACTCTGTCTCAGTAGTGAAGCCGTCTTGTCTCTCTTGACCGTCGGCCCTCCTCTCTCCATCAGTTGGTAAGCACGAATTTCTGTTTTTCTTAATTATTGACATTGTATTATAAGTGTGCTAGTCTTGATTTGCGAAGACATAGTATGTGAAGTACTGAAGTGTTCTGCTGCCAATAAATACCATTTGCTAGTCTTGATTTGTGAAGACATATTATGTGAAGTGGTATGAATTTTTTCTTTCTATTCTGTGATTGCAATAGCAATTCTGGATGTTATGAATGTTGGTTCATATATGAATTTACTTTCATACCATATCAAACTTTGGTTCATATCTGTTTTCGGCCTGTTAAGGAGGCCTGGTTTCGGCCTGTGGCCTATTGGCCTGTTTGTAGTGTGGCCTGTAGGCCTGTTGGTTTATTTAAAAAATTTTAAAAATTCAGGCCTCCTTAACAGGCTTCAGGCCAGGCCAGGCCTGTGTACAGGCCAGGCCTAGGCCTAAAAATTAGCCTTTAACAGGCCACAGGCCAGGCTCAGGCCAGTTTGTGCCTTAACAGGCCTGGCCTGTTAAGGTCAGAGCCTGGCCTGGCCTGGCCTGTTTCCACCCCTATTCCTGAGTTATCTTATTATGTGTAATTCCACGTCTTTTTTGGGAAAAAAAAATCCACGTCTTTCATGTCCTAATCCTAGCACTACTTAAACTATTAATATTTTTTTGTAAGAAATATATTTTATATTTAATTTATGCAAACATATAAAAATTTATATTCCGTCTTCGAAGATATCGTCTAAGAAGTTTATCAATAATATTTTAATAACTTTATGATAGAATTATTATAAAATAAGAAAAATTCCTAAAGAAGAACTTGAAACTACTATAGAGTAAAAAAAAATGTTTTGAATATTCATAATGATAGAGATATATGAGGGTTTGATTTATTCTTTTTAAAATTAAATAAAAATGACAGAAATATCCTTCTGAATCTAAAAAATGTGCTCATATTTACAATAAGAGTTTAACAAATTTGAATATAATTTTAATAAGTTTTGATAAGATTTTTATAAATTCCAATTCAAAAAATTATTACTTGCTATAATGGTAAGGCATTTCAGACAATGAGGACTTGTTCCTTAATTAATTTAGCTTCTTTATTTTTTTAATTAATTAATTAACTCTTATATTAAATAAGGTTAAGGGATAATTTTGCTTCAGAAAGTTTTTGAAAACTTTTAGGATAAAAATGATGTGAATGATATATGAATTATTAATTTAGTATATTTAGTCAACAAATGATTAAAATTAATTAGGATTACAGTAAAAAAAAATTACCTACTTTTTGACATTCTCAGAATAAAATTCCCTCTAAAAAACTTTCACAATAAAATTATCGGATAAACCTATCAAGTACAAGTAACAAACCCAAATCCTATCCAAATTCCAAGCAGTCCCCGAGGTTAAAGAGAGCCTGACACAAGGGGGTACAGTCAAAGCGCGTGTTGCCTCGTGGGGATAAAAAGTACGTTGTACGCGACGGACCACACTATTGCGGACCCACCAAAAGGGAAAGCTAGCTTCCTGAGATAGTTACATTACATGTCCCTACATATATGAATCGTACACGTGGAGGACTTTGAAAGATCGCTCTTTTAGTGACCGGACCCAGCAATCCAACCATCATCAACGGTCCATAAATGTTTGCTTCAGAATACGGTCTGACTTTTTTTTTTTTTTGATTGACATACAGTTTAAGAAATAACATGAAAACACTCCAACAAAAAAGAAAGGAAACACACAAACAAAAAAAGGAAAATTACGAGACACCTATATCTAAACGTAACGTAGAACGAATGCACTCTGGTGGTTCCCGAAACCAGACAAGCCCTGTAGATATATCCAGTGATTCCTTAGCTAAAATATCCGCCACATGATTAGAGTTTCGTCCACACCAATCCATTGATACATCCCAGCTTCTATCTATCATATCATGAATCTCCCCGAGTAACTGAGCTTCCATGTGATCTTCCTCCCAGCCACCCATTATCAGCTCCAAGGCCTCCAAGCAGTCCGACTCTATCACTATACGCCGCTTCCCAGAATCCCAAGCCATCTTAAGCCCTATCATTACTGCCCACACCTCAGCATGAAGACTAGATCCTCTACCCAAGCCATACATGAACCCAGTCAACAAATTGCCCTCATGATCCCTCACAATCCCTCCACACCCCGCACGATCCCCTCCCAAACTACATGCGCCGTCCACATTGACTTTAACCCACCCAACATATGGAGGTTTCCATGATGTGGTTATTTTTGTCTCAAAAGAAGACTTGCATAGCGTAACATCAGCCCATCTTGTCTGAGCTCGGACTTGAGCTATCAACTGATTAGGCCCTGAGGTCTGACCTTGAAACACTCCAGAGTTTCTATTCAGCCATAGCTGCCTACAAAAAATTGCAAACCATACCTGCCAACTCACCCCTTCGTAGTCTTTTTTCTGTAATAAATTCCATCTGAATACGGTCTGACTAATCACACCATTAATAACAATTAACAAGTCCCCTAACAAGGTGATAATAAAAAAAATATTACTCCCTCTAATTCTAAATACTCCATCCGATCGTAATTATAAGATAAAATTAATTTTTAGGTGATAATAAAAAAAATATTACTCTCTCTAATTCTAAATACTCCCTCCGATCATAATTATAAGACAAAATTAATTTTTTAGAAAAATTAAGAAAGGTAATTAAGTTACTTTAAAGTATTTTTATTTTTATTTTTTTCAAAATAATTAGTTTAACTAATAAATTAATATATAACATATGACATGATTAAATAAGTTATTTAGCTTTCTTAATCTCTCCAAAAAAAGTCAACTTTGTCTTATATTTAAAATCGGAGGTAGTATAAGATAAAGTTGACTTTTTTAAAAAGATTAAAAAAATAAATTAAATTACTTTAAAATAGTTATATTTGTCATTTTTTTCTCTAAATTATTTTTCCTAACTTATTATAAACTGATATATTGTAACCATCTCCGTAATTATATCCTAAATACGTGATTAAGATGAATTAGAGACCGTCGGATAAACAAAACTCATTTCAACCCTCCATCCTTAAGATAGGGTTTTCACAAATACTTTTCGAAATCTAATACACCTGGTCTCATATTTATATTTCGAATACAATTACCACACAAAGATAAATCATATTTAAGATATACGAATCAGAGTGCACAATAGTAATCCCGACAACCGCGGGCTCACATCTTCGCTAATGGATATACATGGCGCATTCGCCCATATACAAGTTCCCTAACAAGGGATTACTCAAATCCATCTCGAATACATGATCAAATATCCATCCACATATACACATCCAAATCATATACAATTATCCCAACTAGCAATGATAAACAACTACCAAATCAGATATCTATAGGGAGTCCTCGCCGTCCTTGTTTGTTTGCCCCCCTCGATCCACTTGCCTTGTTTAAATTGTTGGTAGGGGAGGGTGAGATTCAAGAGAATCTCAGTAGGAAAATAATATCAATATGCATGTATGATAAATGTTTAATGCATGACATACTTACATTACATAACTCATGCTCACACAACGTCATATCTGCAAGCTCAATGTTTTAAACAACATACTTATGGCCATAGTATAAACAGAAACATAGTTTCAAATATTCATATGTATTACACATAATCATGCAAAGCAATCACATGTATCAATATACCAACACAAATATAAAAAACATGCAAGAGATGTAAGTTCCCTACCTTAACCCTTTTACACCTCGAAACGTGTGCCTTATAAAACGTGCCAGCGACTGGGCTCACAACTTGGTCATATAATTCCAAATATACAATTTAGACACTTCCATAGTGTTTCTGGGGGTTATATGAGCCTATTATGCAAATTTACTAAAATGCTCCAGGGGATCCGGCCTGGCCCCACCGTCCCGATTCGACTGTACTTTTCTCGAAATTTTGACATTGGCTAATTTGACATATTTTTGTCCAAGGAATTCATTTCCGGATTCAAAATTATCAAATTCAATGTCAAATTACAAAATTATCCTTGACAGCCCCACTTTAAGGGTTTTAGTGGCGTTTCCGTAATTATGCTTTTTCAGCCTTTTCCGAAAAAGTGACCAACTGTAACCCCACCTAATTTTCCCTCTTGAACTCAATGGAACCATTAAATCATTGAAAATCCAACTCCAAAGCCCATTTACAGCCCTGACCAAAATATATGGGTTTTCCAGGGAAAATCGGGGTTTTGCGATTTCGGCTCTATAAACGCGTTCCTTTCTACTTCTAACCACTTTATTGACTATTTCATTAGGTTACAACTACCATTTAGTACCAATTTGGGCAGCATAACCCCTAGGCAAACCCATTTCCAAAAATTAAAGCTAATGACAATCCGGTGAAATTTCAACGATTAAATTGTCCACAGCAACTAGAATAGTCAATATACAAAGGTTTGAAATTTACCTCATGCTCCTTCTGGCTTTTTCCTTTTATGGCTGAACCCTAACCCTTCTTACCACTGAAATTCAAGCTTTCAACACCTTAAATAACATAGAACATGAGCTTAGGAGTAGAGTTATACATATTAGGAGCTAAATCCCAGGAGAAATCAGCTTACCTTGCGAGTTTTCTGCCCTTTCTCTCTCTAGAATTTCTCAACTCTCTCTCTCTCTCTCTCTTTGGGCTGCCATGGCTGACTTGAAATGGGGGAAGATGATGAAGAGAATTGCTTTTGTAATTTTCCCTATAATTACAAGATTGCCACCACTTTTTTTTCCATTTTCGGATTTTTACAAAATTCTGACAAATTTTTGCCCAAACTTTGAAAAATCATAACCAATTCTAGAAAAATTGAATTGGAGTGATTCCAAGCCTATAGAATCCTTATTGAGTCTGGTTTCAAGAAAAAATATAGAATTTTGCTAGATAGAATCACAAACTTCCCAGAATTTCAATATTTACATATTATTCCAGAAATTTCATAGTTTTTCTGTGCTGACTTCAAAAATTCATAAATTTTTGTATATAGCTCTAATTGAGTCATATGACCTATCAAATTAAATCTTAGGATGTCTACTTTCACCCTGTAAAATTTCATAATTTTTTATCATCATTGGTTCATACAAAATTGCATGACAAGCTCACTACCTTATAGGCAATTTCACCAAAAACATAATTACTTTCTCCAAAATTCACCATTTTACTTTCTTTAATACCCCAAAGATATAAGAATTATTAGGGAATAAATTTGGGCTCCTGCCAACTGGGGCTTAGTAGTCGACTTATTCTCTAACCTCAAATCTCAAATTTGGGGTATTACATATATAATCTAAATATACACAACATATGATATGATTAAATAACTTATTTAACTTTCTGAATCTCTCCAAAAAAAAACCAACTCTATCTTAAGTTTGGGACCGGGGGTAGTATTAGAAAAGTTCCATAATTTGACAATAACAAGTAAAAGAACTACTATTGACAAGTAAAAGAGCCACCATTAACAAGTTAAGGGGCTTTTTTTATACTCCCTCTAATTCACAATATAAAGAACTTATAGAAGGAATGTATGGTCTAGAATAGAAGTCACCACCAGTTTAATTAGTGAGATTCTTCCTATTTTACCCTTATGATTAATACTCACTCTCCAACTTTATCCACTCATTATACCCGCTCTCTAGAATAATATTCCCAATACAATTAAACACATTTCTCAAGAAGGGTAAAAGAGGAAAAAATTTACATTTTAGAACATTTTAAATGACTTAACTGTCATCTCTTTTTTCTCGTGATACAGTTGAAGTGCCTTATATTATAGATCGGAGGGAATATTAATTTTCTTTGCTGGGACATTAGTGTGATTTTTCTTGAAAATTTCTCCACATTAATTACTTACTTGTCTTAAATAAAGGAAATTATTACCTACTCCAAAAATATCACCATTTTTAAGACCATATTATATGTTATTTTATATTTGACCGGCCATACTATACCTTCTCTAGTCCTTAATATGTCGATTGACTTTTTTGAGAAGCAAAAGAAGATAAATAAGTTAGTGAATTATAACATATATTATATATCATTTGATTATATATCAGTTTATAAGTAAAATAAATTAATTTGGTATAAAAAATAAATATAAATACTTTAAATTAATTTATTTAACTTTTTTAATCTTGCTAGAAATAAAAGTCAATTAGGTCTTATTAAAAAGATAGGAGCCAGTTAGTTCTTTTAGATTTAGAGTGATAGTCATCGGCTTCCATTTTTAATAGACCAGAAAAGTTAATCAAAGTTACTTCATAGTCAGTATGCTTGATGAAAGTGTTGGAAAACATTATTTTAGAAGGGTTAAATTGTAAAAATACCTATGAACTTTTTCAAAAAATGCATCAACCACCATAAAGTTTTTTAAGTATAAAAGGAACCATAAACTTTCAAGGTTAAGAGTGATACTTAGGCTAACTTTACGTTACATTTCTGTAACGTTTGTTATCATATATAGTGGGGCCCATATTAATTCAAAAAATAAAAATGCCTAAATTTATCAATTTTCTTTCCTACCCTTCCTAGTCCCCCCTTCTCTATCATACTCTCCCTCCCTTCTCAATGGGTCGGCTCCCCAGTTTCTTCCCCAATCCCTGCGGCGGCGGCATCATCCTCCACCAATAACTGCAGAGAATCAAGCATAGCGAATGTTTGACTTCCTCTTTCTTGTCTTCACTTATCCTGCCTCGTCGTTGTATCTCAGTAAGAGGGGATGGCTGTCTTTATTGGAGAGAAGAGAAGAGAAGGCTCATTCTTCTCCTTCTTCACTCTCACATGTCACCTTTTTTAGTTGTTAATCAACTTCATTTTTCTACTCTCCTCACTCTATAATTCTGTTCACAATGTTGTCGATCTTTGCGACTATTGTAGTTTTTGGTGTGTTAATCTACCCAATTTGACTTACATGATCCTATTTAGGGAAGAAAGATTTGAACTTTAGAACCTATGCTATGTTAAGCTCAGCCCCAAAGTTTTGTCTATGATCGAGTGTTACTTTTTAAGCTTTTAGATTTTAAAATTTTTTTCCAATTTTTTATTACATGTGGCAAGCCGAGGCTTGAGGTTTCAAAATAACATTAATACAAAATACTAAGAGCCTGTTTGGGGAAGTGTTCCAGGAAAAAAATGCGCGGCAAAGAGGAGAACGCACTGTGGCCGTGATTTAAACCGTTTGGGGAAGTGGCTAGCTCTATTGGGCTTCTCCCATCAACATGGCTTCTGGAAGAAGCCCACGTTCCTTGGTTTTCTCTCCTCGCGATGAGAGCCAGTCATGGTAGAAGAAGACCGTTAGGGAGCATTTATTGCCTTCTGTCCTCAGTTCAAGCTTCTATTCCGCGCGGGGTGAGGATTGAGTTGGAGCTTAGCGGCGTTGCGGCGAGCTCGGCAATGTCGTCTATGAGGACTAGGTCGGAGTTGAGGTAGACGACTTTGTGGACGAACAGCAGGAGGAGGTTGGCGAGGTAGCTGCAGTCGTAGTTGAGGGGCAGTCCAATGAGGAGCATATGGAGGAGGAGATGAGGCCGGAGATAGTGGTGTCGTCGAAGGGGTAGATCGAAAATAGAGGTAGGGGAAGGAAGTGGAGAGAGTGTGGTTGAGGACGAAGGAGGAGGAAGGCTTGGAGGTGGTGGAGACGAAGTGGAGACAATGTTGTTGAGACAGGAGGAGTGTTAGAGCATGGAGAAGCATGGATCCCATGATTAATGTATATTTTCTTCTCTCAGTGAAAGGCATGTCCAATTATTGGAGGATGAAAGCAAAAGAAAAGGTTTGCTCAATAAAAAAAAAGAAAGCAAAAGAAAAGAGTTACATAATACTCCATTCGATATTTTTTATAAGCAACTTTTATTCTTATTGCGTAAAACGAACTGACAGTTAAGATTATTTAAAAACAATAAATGTGTCAACAATACCATGTTTATTCTAAATATACCCCTATTTATGAAAAGAGCATAGGAAAGAGAATGAGAAACAAATATGAGAGAGTATGAATATAAAATATGAGAGAGAATGTGTAATAAATGAGTAAATAAAAGAGAATTAATGGTGAGTATTAGATAATTAATATAAAGATGTGTATTTAATACGGTAGAAAAGGAAAAAATAGTTAAATTTTGAGACATAAAGAGAAAGTTTCTTATAAAAAGGACCAACCCCAAGAAAGAGAAAATTGTTTATAAAAAAGACCAGAGGAAGTAATATATGTAGTATTCAATAAGATTCATGTCCTTTGTAGTCATTTTCCATCTAAACTGGGTTTTCAAAAAACAATCCAAACAGGTTTAAGGTTAGAAAAAAAGCTACTTCTGCCACCGCCAATCCAAACACAAATCACATCTACAATCTGACTTTTTTCCTATTTGATTTTTTCAAAAGTCAGATTGTAAAAACAGCTTCTTCTCCACCGCTAATTCAAACAGCACTAAATAGTCGAGGTTAATCCCTTCAGTGGTATGTGTTAATCCTGCCGGAATTTTTCTCTACAATTTTTTTCCTAGTTCTGAATTTGATGGAGATTTGCACCAAAAATGGGAAGAGATAATTCTTTTACACAATGATACAATCGATGATGGTTGATTTGTTACTACTTCATTTCCAATCCAAACATTATTATTAATTTATTATTGCTTCACTTCTATATTCCCTTCGTCTTCTTAGAGAGTATGAGGAACGAACTGAAATCGATGGTCAAAAAGGAGTTTTTTTTCTTGTGTTAATTAATATTGATTCTTTCTGGTTTGTTGATGATCAATTGTTTCTTTTGAAGCTTCTGGCTTTTTTTTTGCCCAGTTTTTAATCTTCTAGAATTTTGTGGTTTATGGGCAAAGGATGAATGGAGGGGCGCCCGGCTCCTCTTCCTTTCTTTCCCATCTATTTCCTCTTCCTTGCCCCAAAGCTACACCGTTTTGGGTGTTAAAGAAGGAAAGTTGAGCCTTTTTTTTTTCAAAAATAAGATTAAACACTTTGAAGTATTTTTTTCAGTGACACACAGTATCCAAAAATAATTTTTGATGCATTGATCACCCTTAAATATTTTTTCAGTTGTAACTACTATCTAGAAAATTACACTCTAAAGTATTTTTTGAGTAACACTTAATATCATAAATTAATTTTAAACTCACTCATATTTTTTCAGTAGCAACTACTATCTAGCAAACTACACTCTAAAGTATTTTTTTTAATAACACCTAGTATCGTAAATTAATTTTTAGCTCACTCAGTACCTTAACTAATTTTTCCAATAACATCCAGAATCAAAAAATAATTTTTTTTTCATCTAATCCCCTGAAATATTTTTTTATCAACACTCTATATTTTAAGTTTAGACTGCTCGTTATAATTAGAAAAATATTTTACGGTGCCGAGTGCAGAAAAAATTATTTTTGGATATTGGGTATCATTAAAAAAATACTTCAGGGGGCTGAATCTTATTTTTGGAGAAAAAAGAAGAAGCCCAATTACCTTTCCTTTTTAACACCCAAAACGGTGTAGTTTTTGGGTAAGGGAGAGGAAATGGATGGGAAAGCGAGGGAGGGGAGCCAGGAGCTAATGGAGGGGTTTAGAGGCAGACTTTCTTTTTTAGTTGTTAGTGTATTTTGATATATTCACACTATAATTAGCAGACGTTAGTGGGTTTTATCCTATGTGTCACTTTTGCCCTTATTTTTTAAAAGTTTATGGTTATTTAAAAAAAATTTATGGTGGTGGGTGTGCTTTCAAAAAAAGTTGGTGAGTATTTTTACACCTTAATCCTTTTTAGAAGTCAAGAAAATTATTAAGTGATACTCCTTCTAGTCCCAATATAAAGTTACTTGACTAATTTGAGTAAATTTTAAAAAGACATAAATTGGTTAATTTGAACAAGTGTGACATAATTTTCCTAAAATATCATATCTAACATCAGATATTAGCTTAAATTTTAGAGTAGTAAATTAATTTGAGAAAATATGACAAATATAGAAGATAAAATATATGGAAAACTTATATTTTGAATCAAATCTAACCCCAACTTGTTCTTATGTTAAAGATCGAAGGAATATATGTTCTAATAAAATCATGTAATAACTTTTTGAAGAAAATGATAATTTGTGTGTTGTTATAGTTTTTTTTATTATACCAATACAAAGTTAGTCTCACGGTGTAAGGTCCCGTTAAATCCTTCTAAATCTCAAGTTCTAATCCAAGAGGAGATACTTATGTTAGAAGGGGCAATCACGAACCCCTAACCCAATTTTATCATGTCTTTATATAATTTACCTGATTGTTATGGTATTCTTACGTGGGGGAAAATTGATTTTTCGGAAAATTTAGAAGACTTGAAAAATTTCAATACCATACGCATTGGGAATCCTTATTAATCCGACTATGATGAGAGAGAAAGCTAGTGAGAGACAGAGTGCGCGCATTGGTCGGTCGACCACTACTGAAATGACTAGAAATGCTTCCGAAGGAGGAGAGGGAAAGTCCAAAGAAGAAGATGATATGTTGGGGAGGAATATAAAGAAAATGCATACTAAAATTGATAAAGAAGAGGGAAGGAATAATGAGGGGAAGAGAGCATAGCCCTCTGAAAAACTGATGATGGATGCCGAACAGGACACACAGCAAAAACAGAGTATGAAGCAAGTCATTAGGAGCCAAATTTCGTATAAAGCAAAACTCTTGGGGGAGGTGGAGAAATCTCTGGATGAGAATTTTGATGAGCAGATGTTGGAATGAATAAAAGAAGAGGAGGAACAAACTCCAGAGTTAACAGAGGAACAGAGGGAGAAATTAGATTCTATTCCTTCTTTGAATATCTCCAATGATAAATTGAAAGAGCTGTGTAGACCATGGAAAGACGCCCTCATTATAACAGTATTGGGGAGGAGAACGAATCTCTATATGATGAAGGATAGAGTCAAGAGACTTCTTCGATTAGATAACTTTGAGCTAATTGACCTGCCAAACAACTATTTTGGGTTTAGAATAGTGGAGAAAATGTTGTGCTCTAAGCTGCTTTTCGATGGTCCATGGCTAATCCAAGGTCATTACTTGGCAATATAGCGTTGGAGCCCAAATTTTAACCTATACTGTAATAAAGTCAGAAAGGTTGTTGTTTGGATCAGGGTTCCTACCCTTTCGATGTATATTTATTCATAATAATGCATGTTTGAGATAGGAAATGTCATAGGGCGAACCCTTAAAGTTGATATGAACACTTTAGCCAATCAAGGAAACAACAAGCAGACGGTGGAAGCAAGAAAATTTAAGGGAGTAAGTGTTGAAGTTGATCTCAATAAAAAATTACAATCAAGATTTATTCTTAGAAACCGAGTTTACACAGTAGAGTATGAAGGGCTTAATGTCATATGCTTTAAATATGGATAGTATGGCCACACAGTGGAATCATGTTCATTTCAATCACTAGAGTTACATGTTTCACCGTTTCAGATGGCCCCAAAAAAAGTTCAGACGGAGGTAGAGGGCAGAGAGCTCACCGTGAAACACCCTATATTATCCGTTCCTGGCATATCAGTGGAAGAGGAGTACAACTCTTGGATTCAAGCTAGGTCTTTAGTCAGATCGCGCCCCTAGAATGCTAATCGAGAAACAAATCAACAGGGCAGAACGAGTACTCCAGATCGAAAAAATGGAAGAGACGCTGACCGAAGCTTTGGATCGAGATTCAACGTCTTACAAGGACTGGATTCTCCTGTCTTGTCCAAAGATACACCGAAGTTGAATAAGAAGAATAAAGGGATATAAGTTCAGTGGAGGAAGAAAGAAAGTCAGAGTTTAACCACAAGTGGAGGTGATGGAAAGAAGACTAAGATAATGGAAAATCTGATTTCCATTTTCGAGGTAGGTGGAAGCAGTGGCACGAAGTCTATAGCAATGGAGAGAGAAGAGATGAAGGAGAAGGAGAAAAGAATTGATCAACAAAAAGGAAACACGATGGGGCCCAATGTGTTGCCGCAGGAGGAAGAGAATCGGATTTTAGTGGAGGAAGAAAATGGGCCAAATCAAGCCCAAATGATGGAGGTGTTTAGACAAGAAATTAAGCAAAGAAAATGCCCTTTTTAGGAGAAGTTGAAGTGCAAAAAAAATGCTAATGGGGGTGGGCCGAAAAACTTGTCTCAACATTTTAAAAAGAAATAAATGGGGAGAAACCACATCTTGGTCTTTGGATCTGCATCAAATAATGGGCCAGCCAATTGGACTTAGCTAACAGAACCATATCCATGGAAAATGATGATTATATTTCTCCTCAAAGTTAAGAAGAGCCAGACAACTACGGTGGAAACATAAGGCAAAAAATGAAATCATGTTGCATCCAACGAGACCACCGGACCACATGGCGATGCAAGAAGCACCAAATTTGAGCAAGAATAATTATGCGGGACTTGGAGCTGAGGTTGAAGCATCCAATGTTTCTAGAGAAGATGTTCTTGTGGATGTGGAAATTATGCAAGTAACCGAACTGGGCCAATAACACCGCTGTTCAGGTCAATGTTTCTATCCTAACATTTTTTTTTGGATTCTATAAATATATTATCTTGGAACTACAAGGGTGAAGCATCTAAAACCTTTCCTGGTAAAGTTAGAGATGTGTTAAGGGATAATGATGTAAAGATTATGATCCTTATAGAAACTCGTGTTAGTGGTATTAAGGCTAGCAAAATAATTAAAAAGTTGGGATTCAATACTTGGCTTCGGTTGGAAGCTATTAGTTTTTCTGGAGGCATTTTAGCTATTATGGAATGCTGAGGATATCTTTGTTCAGTATATTTCTTCTTCAACACAGGCCATTCATACAGAGTAGTGGTGGCTAAAGGCTCAAAGGTGTTTATGCTTTCTTGTATCTATGCAGAACTTAATCGTATTCTTTGTCAATCCCTATGGAATGATTTAAATGATTTCAGTGGCTCGGTCAACATGCTATGGATTGTCATAGGGGATTTTAATGCATATTTGTATGGTGAAAACAAATGTGGTGGTTCTGAGCCAAATTTTAGATCCATGAGGCAGTTTCAAGATTGTATTTCAAAATGTCAGCTCATTGAAATTGAGACTATTGTAGAAAGATTTACTTGGGAGCGCGGTCTTGTTAAAGAAAAAATTGATTGGACCTTTATGAATTCAGAGTGGAATCAGTCATATATGTGCACAAAGGTTCATTACTTGTGTAAATTCGGTTCAGATCATCGTCCTATCCTATTGAAATCATATCCTTCATATTATCGAAGGGACAAAACATTTTTTCAATGCCAAGCGGCTTGGTTCTTAGAAGAAGGTTTTCGTTATATGGTTGAGGATGCTAGGAGGGGGAACCACTGGAATGCAAAAGTTAATAATTTTGCCAACAAGGCGGGAGAGTGGAATAAAAGAAGAGTGGGTAATTTAAATGAAAGGAAATGGAAGACGCTTTAAAGGCTTGGAGGCATTGAGAGAGCTAGGGCCAGGCGAGATAGCCAATACTTGATCCAGACTAAAAATGAGTTATGGAAAGAGTATAATAAACTACTGGCTCAGGAAGAACTGTTATGGTACCAGAAATCGAGATGTAATTGGTTGAAGTGGGAGGGTCAAAATAGTAAATTCTTTCACACCACAGCGATTGTCAGGAGAAGGCGTAATAGGATTGAAGGACTGAAAAAGAGTAACGATGAATGGACCTTTGATCAGGGAGAGCTCAAAAGTATTACTGTTGAATACTATAAAAACCTATTCCAGAGTGGCCTTCAAAATTTTAACAGCATTTTTACCTATACCAGGTTTAAAAGCTTGAGTGACACAGAAGTTACCAAGATTAATGCGGTGGTGTCACAAGAGGAGATTAAAAGAGCAACATTTGATATTTGGGTTTTCAAGGCTCTGGGGCTTGATGGTATTCAAGCGGTGTTTTATCAAGAATATTGGTCAATAGTTGGGGAGCATATTGTTGAATTAGTGACTGAGATTTTTCAAAATCTAGATAGGGTTAGAGATATCAATAATGCAAATATTGTGCTCATTCCGAACTGGATAATCCAGAGAGTATTACAGACATCAGGCCTATCTAGCTGTGTAATGTAAGCTATAAAATTATTACCAAGATTCTTAGTTGTCGCCTTCGGAAGGTAATGGGGAACCTTGTTGGGCAACATCGATATAGCTTCATTGCAAGGCACCAGAGCAGTGACAATATAATTATTAAGCAAGAAGTCATTCATTCGATGAGGGTCAAGACGGGAAAGAAGAGTTGGATGGCTGTAAAGATAGATCTTGAAAAGGCATATGATCGTCTGGATTGTTCAGTCATATAGGATACGCTTCAAGTAGTTGGCATAGAAGGAAAAATCTGTGACCTTATTATGGTTTGCATCTCGAGCTCATCTTTTCAGGTGTTGTGAAATGGATCAGAAGCTACTAATACCTTCACTTCTTCTTGCGAAATCAGACAGGGAGATCCTCTTTCTCTTTATATTTTCACTCTGTGTATGGAGCGGCTAAGTTATCTTATTCAAGATGCAGTTAATGCTGGATTATGGAAGCCAATTTGTCTTAATAGAGGCCATCCTTCGATTTCTCATTTATTTTTTACAGATGACCTTATACTATTTGGAGAGGTGTTGGAGGAACAGGTTGATCGGATGCTGAGTTGTTTACAGGCCTTCTGCGAAGTCTCGGGTCAGAAAGTGGACACAAGTAAGACTAGAGTTTGTTTTTCTAAAAATGTTCATTTCAACAGGGCTTAGGGCTTAGCAAATATATGGGAGTGCGCTTAACTCAAGATCTGGGTAAATAGCTCGGTGTTCCTTTATTTCACAAAAGGGTATCCAAGGTTCTTTTTTATCCTATTCTTGAGAAAATGCATAAGAGATTATCAGGCTGGAAGAGAGGGTGTTTGAACATGGCAGGAAGAATTACTCTTATTAAATCAGTTTTATCAGCTATCCCGACTTATCATATGCAAACCATGCTACTTCCAAGAGAGATCTTGAAAAGAAGAGCATGAGTTTTTTATGGAATGAGAGGGATGATCATAGGAAATTACACCTTATCTCATGGGATCAAATTAAGAAGGATAAGAAAGAAGGTGGGCCAGGCATACAGGATATGTGTAAACAAAATGAAGCTTTTGTAATGAAGCTATGTTGGCATCTTCTTACTAATAAGGATGCTTTATGGATGAATGTGCTTAGGGGTAAATATAAATGGGATCATATGAATAGACCAATGCTTAGGAGGAGTGCTTCTTATATGTGGAAAGGTGTTTGCTCTATTTGGGAGAAGTTCCAGAAAGGGGTGAGAATTAAAATTGGAGATGGTGCGTTAGCCTCTTTTTGGTATGATAACTAGTCGGAATTAAATAAATCATTGATAGAAATATCCCCACAATTGGAGGCTTTCATTGATATCAATGAGAAAGTTCAAGATTATGTTGATCTGTGGGGTGAGTAGGATATACGAAAATTAAGCAAGTGGTTCCAGTGGCCAGTTATGGAGCGAATTGTGAGCACTCATCCCCCCTTGTGTGGAGAAAGGAGATGATAAATGTTTTTAGAAACTGGTTGCTAATGATTGTTTTTATGTTAGTTCTGCATATCATTTTTGTTTTGCAGGGTCCCAGAATCAGAATCAATCAGTCTGGAGAATGCTGTGGAGATGGAGGGTACCAAAGAAGAGTAAATCCTTTATGTGGCTTGCGGCACATGGAAGGGTCCATATAGCAAGGATGAGAGAACAAAGGGGCTTGATTGAACATGCGGAGTGTTCTTTTGGATGCAATGATGAGGAAGACATCATGCACTTACTGAGGGAATGTGTCAATGCAAGGGAGAGGTGGATATCCTTAGTTAATCTAGTTTTATGGAGTAAATTTTCTACCTTACAAGGATTAGAGTGGATACAATGGAATCTCAAGAACGAAGCTGGTAGAAACTTCACTAGTAAGGTTAGCTGGCCAACCTTATGTTGGATATGTTTGTTGGGACATCTGGGTAGCTCGATGTTCAAAGCTTTTCAGAAATGATCAGCAAACTGGTCATCATAATGGTCTTTCTAGTTTGTTCCGAGCCAGCTGGGATATGGATTTTAAAAAGAGCTGTTGTTTCTACAAAAGTGATATAGTTGAAGAAGGAGTTGGTATGAGGGGTAAACCTGATTTTGCTACATTGGAAACATATGGCTTGGTTCTAGAATCGAGCATAACAGGTTGTGTGGGAGTTATCAAAGACGAAGATGGTAACTGGATTTGTGGATATATTAGTAGACTTATTCAAGTGCCTCTTGTGATAGCTGAGATCATTGCAATTATTCAGGGCCTTCAAATATGCTGGAACAAGAATTTAAAGAATATTATTATTTTCATAGACTATCTGGAGACCATAAATTTAATCACAAGAGGCTTTGATAAAGATCATCCGTTCAGGGAAGTAATAGAAGATGCGAGACTTTGGATGTCAAAGGATTGACAAGTCCTCCTTACTTTTGTCTATAGGGAGGAAAATATTCTCGCAGATTACTTAGCTGGGTTAGCTTATAGTATTACTGCGAATTTTGTTATCCTTGATCAATATCCACCTTCTTTTCCGGAGGCGGCGGTTGATCAAGTTTGATTGATGTTTTTTTGTGTTCCTCAATGAGCGTATTTCTTTGTAGCCTTTTCATAGGGTAATGAATTCCAGTTCGCATTCAAAAAATAAAAAAAGTTGATTTTGGGCTTTATAAAATAAACATGTAAAAATAGTTTTGCCTCGTAGTCGCCTCAAAAGTAATTATTCCCTCCGGTCCTAAATATAGGACATAGTTTGTAGTGCAATGACCGGAGGTAGTACTTTAAACAGATCCAGAGTGATGTGTTGATAGAGGAGAATTTAAATATTAGTAGCTTCTTCAAAATCATATTGCCAATATATGCGTGATTTGTAAGGGAAAATTAAATATAAATATTTTAGTGAAAATAATATGAGAAAACTTGAAAGTTGACTGTACGTTATGTAGAGCTTAGGTGCTAGGAAAGTTCCAAGAGATTATATTATTTTGATTGGGTGGCTGAACTTAATTACGCCTTTTGGTTGGAGTGAAGGGATAATTTAAGGGTGAGGTGCACAACTCAACCAAACATAATCATTTTAATTAATTAGGAAGAGAAATTAAGGGTATAACTTGTAACTATTGAAGACTTCTTAAAGGAGAAGGTTAAAAACCTGTCATCTCTTAAACACGCTTTAGTAGGAGTATTATGCTATTAGTTGATAACTAAACAGGTAATTATGAAGAATTTGCGTGTTAAGCAATCTTAAATTGCACTATCACTATTGAATGAATTAACATTCACCTACTCTTTAACTTCATCCCAAGCATGTTTATACATTTTGTACGTCTTAATTGTAATAAAAGTTTGAAGTACATAAAATTTTTTTTAATACGATGTCCTAATAATTTTTTAGAAAAATTAGTGTGAAAGTCTTCATAGTTTACCTATATTTTAAATCAGATCTCTGTAATTTATTTTATCTGAGTTATGTGGTTATACTTTGATCCATCATACGCATTCATCATCGAGTATAAATATTATTAATTTTAATTTACATAATTTCACAGGCTTTATGAGATTTTTGTCATTTTTTTTTTTTTGCTCAAAAGGTACTTCTATTAATATTGTAAAAGCATATCTAATACAATAAGGAAGTCACTCTCAAAATAACAACATAAAATTAACATGACAAACCAAACAAATCAAGTCTAAAAGCAAATTAAAACTAGTCACCACCCATTCAAGAGGTGGGAATAGAAGTACCATCAGCATCTTCACAGGCCTCCTGGGCATCCAAGGTTAGAAGTGACATCAAAGAAGGTGTTGGTTCAAGTACCCACCCTATAGGGCACACCCCCTTATAAGCATTAGCTGCGAGTAGATCAGCTACACGATTACCTCGTCTTGGGGTAAATGACAGAGAGAACCCAACCTCAGAAGAAAGAAGGCATATGATATCCTGAACAATACTTCTGCTCCTCCAGTCAAACAAATCTGGTGCTTTAGAAACAACACAAGTGAGCAAGGGAAGGCAATCCGTTTCAAAAACAGCTTTATTATGTCCCAAGTCTATAACTAACAGCAATGCTCTTTTTAAAGCCAAAGCTTCAGTCATGAATGCAGAAATAGATTTCAATTTATCCACATAACCCCATTTGAACTATCCAAGGTTATCTCGGCATATCACCCCAATAACAGCATCTTCATTACCAGGTTTGAATGCTCCATCACAATTGACTTTCAAGTTACCTGTAGAGGGAGGGATCCAAGTAATGGGAGAATGATTAGTACACCTCAGTGACTCCGTCCCCAAGTTCAATTTATCACAGGTAATCCAGTATTCAACATTGCTCTTCATAGCCATTTCAATAACAACAGAGGGGTTGGGTTCTTTCTGGTTGAATACCTTATCATTTCGTTGCTTCCATATGAACCACAAGATCCAACAGGTTAAAGAAATATCCTGCTTCTTCAACAACTCCATGCCACTCATATGTATCCACCAGGCATTAAAATTGGACACATTAGATACATCAATTCTAGCAGATAGCGTGCAGCCAAACCAAATACACCTGGTCCATGGGCAATGAAAAAATAAGTGCTCAATAGTTTCCTCTGTCCATTCACAAATAGGGCATTGACTAACCAGGGATTTTTTCCTTCTAAAGAGAGCTGCATTAGTAGCAATAGCATTACTAAGAACCCGCCAAATAAACTGCTGTACTCTTGGGATAACTTTAATTTTCCAAATCGCTTTCCAGCAGGTTGTGGGAATAACTGTAGAGGAGCCAGCTTTAGTGGTATGGGCAGAGGTCGATGCCTTCCCCTGGTGGTACCCCAACTTCACCTGATACTCTCCATTTTGAGCTTTAGTCCACACTAGTTTGTCTTTCAATCCATTGGATGGGATAGGGATTTCATGTATTGCACACTTGACTTCTGCTGTCAGATATTGGTTGATGGGAGTAAGATCCCATTCCCCATTAACAATTAAGTCACAAACTCTACCATGTGTGACATAAAGATCATCATTGTTGGTCATTTCAGTTAACAATGTTTTAATACTAATGCATTTTTATAAATTAAAATTCATAAATGATATAAATTAAATTTATATGATGAAACAATAAGGACTCAATTCAAACAAAATAAATTATAGTGATGTAATTTAAAATTGAGGTAAACTATATGAATTTATGAATGAATTTTCTCTATTTTTTTTCACATTAGGAGGGTTTGTAATTTTGATCAGGCAACCCCACCTCACTCCATTCCCTGCCTGTTGAAGTAGCTCCATGTATAGAGTGCATGTATTTTATCAATATTTTATTAGTATAATAATTAAAAAAACAGCACAAAAATATAAAATAAAATTCGTTGGGTTTGCCAAAAACTTAGATCTTAAGGATAATCAGGAATATTGTTGTTGTTAATCATAGTAATCTCATCTTATTCAATTGAGAGATATCACACTTATATAGGAGACTCAACTGTCAGTTTTTGAAACGTGTCTCATTGCATGTTGAAATAGTGTAACAATGTAATCATTGCTTGACACACTTGTTTCTGTAATCATTGTAAACCATAGCTAATCATACAGCTTCAAGTTCTTTTGCCAAAAACTCAGATCTTAAGGGTATTACGGTTAATCACATTAATTAACCTCATTTTATTCAACTAAGAGGTATTGCATTTATATAGGAGTCTCAGCTCTCAGTACATAATACATAATGACATGTGTCTTAGAGTCTCTAATAACACTTGTAATTAATTGTGCTATTCTAACTTACTCAAGTAACTTTAACTGACCTGGTTGGACTCTAATAAAGTTAGTTGACATTGTTTTTGAATGAACAGGTTGATATTATTTTATTAGTAGGGAGATTCCATTTCGAGTGTGTTTAGATTAACTTTTTAAGAATAGATTATGAAGAGAATAGATTTTAAAGAATAGATTATGGGAAATTATGGAGAGAGAGTGTGTGACGTGAGATCCACAAATAAAAAAAGAACCAATAAGAGTGAGAGGGAGTGTGACATGGGACCCACAAACAGAAAAAGAACCAATGAGAGTGAGAGGGTAGGGCTCACAAAGTGCAAAAAGCAAAAAAAAAATAGATTGTGCCCACTCATAGATTATTTGAAAACCTATGAGTGTTTGAATGTTTTTTATGAAAACCTAGGTTTGGGTTCAAAATTGATTTTTTTAAATGAACCCAAACACACTAATTTGATTCAATGTTTTTATTGTAAATGACACTCCCTTCAATTTTCAATATAAGGATTGATTAATGAAAAACATCTGTAATTCAAAACATAAGATGTACGGTAGGCTGTCCACGTATTTTTTTGGGTTATACAGATTATTATAGAATGTCTAGATATTTAGTTTTTTTCGTGAATGGAGTACCATGTATCTATCAATTAAAAATATTCTTACAAGGCAAACCATTTATATATTAGTGATAACTGTAAAGCATAACTTATAATTTACCACAATTTAAGAATAATTTATATTTAACCTGGGAACATAACGTACAGGAGTTACTGTGATTTCTATTTACAATTTAATGACACAATAGCTCGATAAGTTGAGTGTATTTAGGGGTGAAAATAGGTCAGGCGGCCTGTCAGGGGCCTGTAGCCTGACTTGTGATTGGCCTGTTCAGGCTTGGCCTGTCAGGCTAAAAGGCCAGGCCAAGGCCAAACCAAAAGCCTGTTTTGCTAAATAGGCCAGGCCAAGGCCTGTCAGGCCGGCCTGAGCCTGTAAAAATATTTTTAAAAAAAAATCATATAAGAGTTAAAGGATAATTTCGCCTGAGCCTGTAAGTTTGAGCCTGTTTTCGGCCTGTTTAAGGAGGCCTGTTTTCGGCCTGTGGCCTGTTGGCCTGTTTTGCAGTGTAACCTGTAGGCCTGTTGGTTTGCCTAAAAAATTTTAAAAATTCAGGCCTCCTTAACAGGCTTTAGGCCAGGCCAGGCCTGTTAAGGCAAAAGCCTGGCCTGACCTGTTTCCACCCCTAAATGTATTTGATAATTGTTCTGACAAATAACAATCCCTCAGATCTAATATCATAGAATGCCTTTTTCAGCCAAAAAAAAAAAATCATAGAATGCCTTTTGAAATGCGAAGCTAATATTAGGCTCAATTATATAAAACTCTCATAAACTCTGAGTCAATTACATATAATCTTCTAACATTTCAAAATTTAAATTTAACCTCCCTAATTTTTAATTTTAAATCCAAAATTTAAGGTAGTTTTGGATAATTAAGGTTAACAAGCACAGGTTGGATATCCAGCTCCGCGTGAGTCACAACGTGCTATAATCAAGGTTTTGAAACTCGGACAGAGTACTGAACCGGGTAGGGTGCTAGGTCAAGGGTTAGTAGGCCAAATCGAAGTCAAATCAGGGCTAGACCTATGAGGAAATGAAGATTTCAGGATTATTTATATGAAATTTTGAATAAAATATTTAAAAAGAAAAAAGAAAAAACCAGTCAAACCGCAAAAAACTCTATTGAACCGGGGCACCTACCGGCCTGGACCGGTCAAACCACCAGTTGGTTGGTTTCCGGCCTAGACCGGCCGGTCTGGTTCGATCTTAAGAACACTGACTATAATATTAATCCTATATTTTTCCGAGCTTTGACTCTATATATTTTTTTCCAGCCGGCATATAAGTTGTCTAATCATCAACTTTAACTTTACACTAGAAATATTGTAATATCAGTGTGCCCCACAAACAAGTCGGAAAATCACACCATAAAAATTGGGGGAAATCCCATACAAAGCTTCTTAAAATAGAAAAATTCTACGTTAGGTTGTTAAATTCAATAAATCATTAATTGAATCATTAACCTAATTTAGGATTTCAAAAGTAAATAACTTTAATGCCCCTCCTATCTTTTTTCCCACCTGTTTTTTGCCAGCCTCTCTTTTCTCCCCTTAGAAGAGTATTATTGCTTTATATCAAGAATAATTCAAGCATGTCATGTCATGATAGTATCATTTATATCAATTAAATAAATTTTAATTGAAAATCATTTAATTGATATTAATGATAAAAAATAAATGTGAGTTTTTTTTAAAAATTGTATTTTTTTTTTCAGGTGAGACAAAACCAAGAAAAAAAGAAAGAAAGCATAACCCATACCGACTTCACCTTACAAAAATAAATTGAAATAAAAGTCATTTTTACTAACATTAATCTAAACATATGTCTAAATTAAATAAATAATATTCTCATATGTCTTACTTCGAGCAACCGTCCTCATACAAGGCACAAGGAGATATAACTTATTTTTGTCCAATAAATCTAAGAAACTCATCCAATCTACAATATAAGTCCAATCTCCAATCTAACTGATTATTGCTCACAAATGAACAAAATTAACTTCTGGGGATAGTTAAATAGATGTTGCATCATTAAAGAGGTTAAATATTCATAATATTTTCCAAATGTACTCTTATCAAAAGATTAATATTACATTAATTATCGTGAATTAATTATTTTGAATACTTAATCGCCCTAGGGTAAAATAGAAAAAAATATTAAATATTTTAGATATTATATATCATATCAAACTAACTTTATGTTTTGGTTTTTTGGTCCAAATAAAATTAGCATAAAATGACTTATATTATAGATAAGATGGGTAGTCTAATTTATAATATAAGTCATTTTATCCAAATTTTACGGCAAAATTGTAAACTTGGTATTCTTCATTTTTTTTATATAACCACATTATGCATACAATTTGATCTTGAATAGAAGATCATCTTGGTTAGTTTTTAGAGTATGGTATCATAGAAATTGGTATTCATTCAAAAAAAATAAAAAAGGGTGAGTAGCCCAATGTCTTGGTCCACTTGTTCATACAATGGTGACTCCTCGTATTTTTTGCTGCATCTAAAAGTTAGTTATCCTTTTTTTTTTATGGTTTATGCAATGGATCATTTTTGACCTTCGGTGCACCCACCTTCCAGGTATCCGGTATAAAACCTGAAGACCAACGCCGGATTTACCGACATGGGCCCCCGACAACCAACTAGTCCTGGCGCCCCCAATCTAATAGGCCCGACAGGAATTCACCTCTTTGAGGCGCCCCAGGGGAGAGAGCTCCCAATGGAAATTCTTTACACCTTCCGTTTCCTGGGATCGAACCCAGGAACGGATTGGTGTGGCGCAGATGCCTACCCATCTGCGCCAACTTCCATTGGTAAAGTTAGTTATCCTTAACTTATAGAAAAGTATGTGATTTTTCAATTATGTTCTTCACTAAAATTAGTGGCTACAATCAGGGGTATCTATGAATTAAAAGCACAGCAACAATTTGATACAGTGTATGTTTGGGAACACTTATTTTTTAAATATAAGTGTTTATTACGCAAGCCGAGATAAAACTCCTCTCACATATTTACCTCATATACCGTGAATTACGATTTATAAGCACTTATTGCCCAAAACGAGTACATAGTTGAGAAGAAATTATATTTTTTTTTAAAATGAATTTAACTGCCATATCTTTACCCCATAGTCAGGGTCAAGCATGGCTTTTTCCCAATTTTTTCTTTATTTATCCCTGACTGACTTGATAGGGTCAGGTCACCCATTAGATATCCCCTACTTGGATTTAATTTTACTTAATAGCTCATATATATATATATATATATATATATTCAAGGGTTAAGATGTATTTTTTTTTTATGAACTTAAGGTGCAATTTTAGCAGGATGATTTTTTTGCAATAACCATTTAGCACAAATAAATTTTGAAAGGTATAAAAGTAGATCAATTTTTCAAAAATAATGATATTTTAGTAATTCTGTTAAATCAACTCAAATATTCTTTTTGAAGAAGGAGGAAGAACAAGTTGGCCTCACATAAAAAGAGATGAAATTTAACAAAATTGTTATGTTTTTAAGAGATTATACCTACTTTTATATCCTTCAAAATTTAATTGTGTCAGATGCTAATGACGAAAAACTTTTATGCTAAAATTATACTCTAACCCTATGTTCAACTCATCTGAATTATTAACTCTCAAAATAAAATGCACATTATAATTTGTCACACAAAAAAATGCACATTATAATAGTCGCAGCCGACAAAATAAAATAAAACATTATCACATTATGTACAATTTAAATCCTCAAATTATTTCTCTTATATTTTATTGTAAGATCTTGTTTTTAAATAATGTTGTAGACATGGTATAAAATTAGACGTTGACTCGTGTTATTATATTCAATTTGAGAAATAAGTCAAATTGTTTATGAACAATATAATTTTATATAAGAGAAATAATATTGTTTAAAATGGCATCATTCTAAAATAATTGGATGGTCCCATATACAGGCACCAACACCAATATGCTAAAAAAAGCAAATCTAAAAGATCTGAGAGCTAAGTTTGAATAAGCAAATATGTGCGGTTATGAACAAACATGTAAGTCCACAGTATAGATCATCAATATCATATTATATGATAATGATTGATTAATTGAGTGATTAAATATAATAATGGACACATGCGTTGCGTAACACCATTAGAAAATCGTCCACTTGTTGAAAAATTGAGCCGCTAATCAATATATCATGTAATAACATCCACACCATATCACATTACTTTATATTGTCTAAATTATATATGTATCTTCAAGGTATTAAAACCCGGATCGGGTATTGAACCGGTCGGGGTACTGGGTTAAGGGTCAGTGGGTCAAACCGGGGCCAAACCGATAAGAAATTGAAGATTTTAGGCTTATAGTATGAAATTATATAGAAAAAATTAAAAAAAATTTTAAATTGTAACCCGGACCGGCCGGTCCGGTCCGGGTTACACAACACTGTGTACCTCATAATATTATATACAATAGGACGTGTTTAAATCACCCAGGTGTCCTCGTGGGGATTTAAATAAATTTAACCGAGTTAATTATTTTATATATAAAAATCAGTTTATGACTTAAACTAAATTATATATTTCCAACCTTTCATGGATTTTAAACTAATTGTATTGTACTTATAAAGTCGTTAGTTGGGGTAGTAATTGGTCTCACTCCTCATAAGAAGAAGAATACAAGTTTAAATCACTGAAAATGCACTTATTAAAAAAGTCGAAAACCAACATAAAAAGTGAAATCTCTCTCCAGGGTGGGAGCTTTTTTCTCTCTTCTGAGAGGTAGTTACGGTGGTCATTCCGCCGGGAGCGTAGGTGTGAATCTCCGCCGCCCACTGCGACGGAGAGGAAGAAAGAGTGGTCTAACTATTACGCGTTGTGGTAGTTAGACAGTGTGAGTTGGAGTCCATCGGAGGGAAGGGTTTGTAATCTTAGGGATCGATGTCAGGAGGTTCGAAGGATGTGGCGGAGGGTTTGAGGAGATCGAATCGGAAGGGTGAGGGCTTGGTTGCGAATCTTAGCTGGAAGAAAAGAGAGCAGAGTAAACTAAGTGGAGGTGCGCTAGTCGGTAAGCTGATGTCGGAACACAACCTGAATCGACAGATCACGATCCAGATGATTCGGAAAGGCTGGAATCTAGAGAAGAGCTCAGATCTGGAAATAACGGAGATAGAACGGAATGCGTTTATTTTCGAATTCAGGCAGAATGTTGATATGCTGAGAATTCTGAGAGGCCGGCCTTGGTCGATTCAAGGAATCTTGTTAAATATTCAACCATGGCAGGAACTCGAGGTGTTCAACGAAGTGGACTTCCAGATGTGTCCGTTCTGGATTCAGTTCCAGGATATTCCCCTGGCGGCAATGGAGGCAGATAACGCAATCACATTAGGATCAATGTTAGGAGAGGTAATGATGGTAGAGAATCCTCGGCGTGATGGTTTGCTGGTAAGAGGATTTTTAAGAGCAAGAGTTTTGGTGGATTTGAATAAGCCTTTGGTAACTGGAATTTGGGTTCCAAGACCTGAGAAGAAGCCAGTGTGGGTGAAAGCTCGATATGAGAGGCTGCAAAATTTCTGCTACAAATGTGGTAAGATTGGTCATGATCGGAGATCCTGTCCAGTAAGAGATGAGGAAGCAGTGGATGAGGAGTTACAGTTTGGAGGATGGCTTAGTGTTCAAGCTGCTCGACCATTAAATTGCAAATTAATCTGTTGTAAGAATGGTTGGGAGGAGTATGTTGATGTAAATAGGACAGATAGAACATTTGAGGCGGGTAGGGGTGATAAGGTATGGAGGAAGGATACACAGAAGGAGGATAGGGGTAGTGAGAAGGAGGTTTGCAAGGGAGCAAGACTGAAGGAAACTTCTGCCAGCAGTAGGGATGATGAGACTCAACATAACTTGGAGAAGGTTGGTGATATTAGTTCTTGTGCTGTGAAGGTAAACATTGGGAGCAGAGTCGAAGTTAATATTGCTTCTGAACCACAGAACAAAGAGGAAGTGGATTCAGTATGTAAGAAGGAAGACTTCTCAAAGGCAATTGTGGTGTATGGTTCCCAATCACCAATATCTGAGGTGATAAGGAATCTCAGTAGAGTAAGGCTGAAAAGGAATTTGGAAGATCAAGGGGATAAGAGTCTGGTTAAGAAGAGAAGACTAGATTTCTCAGGGGAAGAGAACAAATCTGCCATTAATGAAGGAAAGGCTCAGGAGGTGGCAAGTAGAAGGAGTGTGCGCATTATTAAAGGTCAACTAAGGAAGGGCACTAGGAGGAAGGGTGTCTCAGTTGGTGGGGGAATTGTACGCAGTGGAATGAATAATTCTGAGAAGGTATGTCTGGATGCTGATGGTGTGGGTGGCTGGCCAGAATCAGCCACCGGGGTGCAATGAATGTACTAGCATGGAACTGTCAAGGTTTAGGAAGAGCCTTGACAGTTAAGAAATTGAGGGAGGAATGTTTCAAAAATAAACCCTCAGTTATCTTCCTGATGGAGACAAAAATGAGGAATGATAAAATTCAAAAGCTAAGGAGAATGTGTCAGATGAATGAAGAGGTTTATGTGCAACCTAGAGGTAGAAGTGGTGGCTTAGCACTGTGGTGGAAGGATGAGGTGACGATTAATGTGTGGCATCAGTCGAAGAATATTATTCATGTAAGTATGAATTCTGCTTCTTTTAATGTTCCTGAGTTTATAACTTTTGTTTATGGGGCTCCATGTGAGGAGGGAAGTCTGGAATAAACTTAGGGATATTGCTAGCTGTATCCAAGGTTCTTGGGTGTGTATAGGTGATTTTAATGATGTGGTATCCTTGGATGAAAAATGGGGCAGAATTCCAGCTGATATTAGGAGGATTATGAATTTTCAATGTATGTTGTCAGACTGCCAGTTGATGGATTTGGGTTTTCAGGGGGCAAAATATACTTAGAATAATAGGAGGCTTGGGAAGGATCATGTTAAGGAGAGGATTGATAGGGCTGTAGCAAATTGCGAGTTTATTGATGCATTTCAGCAGGTAGTACTGTTTCATTTGGAGCCTATAGGTTCTGATCATCATATTTTGTTGTTGAAATGTGAAAATAAAAATAAGAGCATCCCCCGAATGTTTAAATTTGAAGCATATTAGGCAGACCATGATGATTTCCTAGGGGTGGTAAGGAATAATTGGAGATGGGAAGGGAGCATAGGTGATTCTAAGGTGCTGGAAATTGTGGGAAGATTGGCTAATTGTAGAAGAGCTTTGGTTAAGTGGGGTAGGGAAATTTTCCCTAATGCTCGCAAGATGGTTGAACAGTTGACAGCTAGGCTTGAGGATTGTAATAAGGGTGAAATGATCTGGGAGAGGAGAATGGAGGCAGAGACTCTTGTAAGGCAAATTGAAGAAGCATGGGATAGGGAGGAGAAATTTTGGTGGCAGAGGTCTAGAGTAAATTGGTTGGCAGATGGGGATCGTAATACAAACTTTTTTCATGCTAGTACAATACGAAGAAGGGCTAGGAATACGGTTTCTCGACTTAAAGGGGAGGATGGAAAGTGGTTGGATAGGGAGGAGGACATTAATTTGGCCTTTGCAAATTTTTATAATGATTTGTTCAGATCTGGAGGAAGTGATAATATGAGTAGTGCCTTGCAATATGTGAATAAATGTGTGGATACAATTGATAATTTGTCTCTTGAAAGGGCAGTGGCATCAGAAGAAGTAAAACTGGCAGTAAAACAATTAAACGGTATGAAGGCACCGGGGCCTGATGGATTTTCTGGTACCTTTTATCAAGTAGCTTGGAATGAGGTGGGGAAGGAAGTAATAGAGATGGTGACTGATTTTTTTCAGAATGGAGTTAGCTTGGAAGCTATTAATAGGACTAATGTAGTCTTAATTCCAAAGGTTGAGCAAGCTGAAAAGGTGGGTCAGTTTAGGCCAATCGGTTTGTGCAATTTTGTGTACAAAATTGTCTCAAAAATTCTGGCGAATCGATTAAGACCATTGATGAAAAGGGTAATATCAGAAAATCAGAGGGCATTTGTGGCAGAGAGATTAATCCAGGATAACATTTTGATTGCTCATGAGGCATTTCACTATCTCAAAAATAATAAGAAGGGAGGAAAGGTGGAAATGGCTATTAAAATAGATATGAATAAAGCCTATGATAGGCTGGAATGGGGATTTGTGGAGGAGGTAATGAGGAGGATGGGGTTTGGTGAGAAGTGGATCTCGTGGGTCATGGAGTGTGTATCTTCTGCTAGCTTGAATCTTGTAGTGGCTGGGAAGAAAGTAGCAGATCTGCATATGTCAAGAGGTATAAGGCAAGGTGACCATTTGTCTCCCTATCTCTTTATTATGGCTGCGGATGTATTGTCAAATATGGTGCAATGGAATATTGATAATAATAAACTGAAGGGAATTAAGCTGGCTAGAAGATGTCCTGTATTATCACATTGCTTCTTTGCAAATGATGCATTGTTTTTTATCAATGCCAAGAAGCAAAACTGTTCAGTGCTGAAAAATGTTATAGACTGCTATTGTAAAGCTTCAGGTCAGGCTGTTAACTTTGACAAGTCTTGCGTATTTTTTTCAAAGAATGCGACATGTGAGGATAGATCAGCTGTTTTTGAGGTCTTGGGGATTAAAGATTCTGATGATCCAGGTAAATATTTGGGCTTGCCTATGATTTGGGGAAGAGCAAAGTCTGAAGCCCTCTCTTTTGTGAAATATAAAATGGGATTGAAATTGCAGGGGTGGAAACAGAAATTGCTGACCTTTGCAGGAAGGGAAATACTGATAAAGGCAGTGGCAAATGCCATTCCAATTTTTCCCATGTCATGTTTCAGTTTTCCCAAGAAAGTGTGTGTAGAATTAGACAGTATGGTCTCGAAATTCTGGTGGGGTCAGAGGATGAATGAAGGGAGGATACATTGGAAGGCTTGGCATACACTAAGTAATTCAAAGGGAGAGGGAGGTATGGGCTTTAGGGATTTAGAGGGTTTTAATAAAGCCCTTTTGGCTAAAACAGCTTGGAGAATCATCCAGGATCCAGAAGCTTTGTGGTGTCGGATTCTGAAAGGATTATATTTTCCTAAGGATGAGTTTTTGAATGCAAAAAAAGGTAGTAAGCCTTCTTGGGGTTGGACGAGTCTTTTAGAGGGAAGGGACCTACTTCTTGATGATTTATGCTGGAAAGTGGGTGATGGGCAGAAGGTGCATGTCTTTGAGGATAAATGGCTTCCAGCATGTGCAGGATTTAGGTTGAAGAATAGAGACTTGAATGAGGAAATGAAGAATTTGAAGGTAAAGGACCTGATTGTGAATGGGTGTTGGGATTTTGGGATGGTAGGGGCTTTTCTGGATGAAGAAGACCAGAACGTTATTAAGAAAGTTAAACTTCCTTTGCTTCAATCGAATGATAGGATGATTTGGTTAAGAAGTAAGGATGGTCAGTATGCAGTTAAATTGGGATATAAAGTGGCAAGAGAAAAGAAGGAAAAGAACCTGCCATTGGCACCTAGTTGCTTCTTTAAACCTTCTAAACAGCTATGGAATGGGATTTGGAATATCAAGATGCCCCCTAAAATTAGGAATTTTATTTGGAGGATGGTAAGTGGGGCTCTAGCAACGAAAGAGGCCCTATTTAGGAAGAAGTGTGCTGCTAATCCTATTTGTGACTTATGCAGGATGGATGAGGAAACAGTGGAGCACCTTCTCTTTTTGTGTCCTTGGACAGCTCATTGCTAGTATGGTTCCCCTCTTACTTTACAATTCAGCAAGTATAATTTGAGTAGGATAGATTGTTGGTTGGAAGAGTGGGTTGTAGCAGGAGTGGGACCCGATGATTATGGTCTTGCTCTTTTTGCTGGTATCTGTTGGGAAATCTGGAAGGCCAGATGTAAATATATGTTTGAACAGGTGGAGGTGGATGCACTAATCTGTGTCAGGAGAGCAATGAAGTTGGCGCAGGATTACTGGGTTGCATCTGAGAGAAGGAACAGGGTTGGGGGGTTAAATGATGTTCGAAATCGTGCAGGTAGGTGGGAGAAACCTATGTGGGGACAAATAAAGATTAATATTGATGCTGCATTTAGCTTAAAAGAAAGTAGAGCAGCTATTGGTGTTGTGGGGCGAGATTGGGAAGGGAGGTTTATGGGGGGTTTTGGGAAATTGGTTGATGCATCATCTGCTTTTCAGGCTGAAAGTTTGGCATTATTGGAAGTCTTGGAAAGAGGGGAGTTATGGGGAGGAGATAAGGTATTTGTAGAAACTGATTGTCAGGTGCTGTATGATATGATTAGGAAAAAGGAGGTAGTTGGATGTGAATGGGAGAGTGTGGATATTATACAAAAGTGTTTACAGATACTAAGGCAAGAAGATTTTAACGTTTGGGAAATGACTTTGGTGGCTCGTTCTGGCAATAAAGCTGCTGATTGTTTAGCAGCTGAGATAATGGGAGGACTGGTACCGGAAGGATGGCTGTTTAGGCCACCACCCTCTCTGAAATCTTTGATGGAAAGGGACATTAAAATTCTGCAGCACGAGGTGCAGGGGCGTACTGGTATAGGCTAATAAAAAGCAAAAGGTACATTAGCATATTAGAGACTTATTTGTCTGTTTCATTCTAGATATAGTTTGTTTTGTGGTGAGTTTTTTAGAGTGATAGGTTGTAATACTAGGCTTTTTCTGGAGTGTTTCTTTTGACTTCAGCTATTGATGTTTGTATTACTTTTTTTGGATATTAATAAAATGACTATTTTGATCAAAAAAAAAAAAAGTCGAAAACCTTTTGTATTGTTTATGATTTTTGAAATACATAATTTTTATAGGCTTTATATTACACGTAGATATAAATTTTATACATCTAATTTCAGTTTTAAATTATGTGTAAATACTATTTTAACCATAAAGACTTGACAATATATATATTCATACATTTTTAGCTTTGTGTAGATCACTTTTATGACTTTGGTTAGTTTGTTTTATTTCATTCATAAAATGTAACAAGGGAAAAATAAGTTTTTTTTTTGGGGTCATCTTAGTATTGGTCCTTGCAGTTTTATTTCCCCTGTAGTGATTAGTTTATGTTGTTTGTGTTAAAGAAATTATCTTTGACTTTAAAACCGTTGGCTAACGTGTCAAGTGGAAAATATGTTGTGGTTAATTTCAGCCAATTTGGATTAAGAAAATAATAAAAGGTGTGTAACATATTTACGTTTTTTTTTTTTTAATAATGACGGGTCAGGTAAGCCAGAAAATGTGACGTTAGTGTGATGGGCTTATGACCCAATCACAGTTTTTTTTAGTCTCTCTCTGTTTTTTTTTTTTTTTGCCAAAGCACAGTTTATTTTAGTCATATAATAAAAAAAAAGAATTATACCGTGTTTCTTCAACAAGCCAAGAATGTCAACAGAGTGTACGGCCCACCTTTGAATTTACGATGAATCCCACCTAAGAACCCAACACAAGTCAAACCACTCCAACCCACCTAAATTAGAAGACGTTGTTAACTAATTTATATATATAAAAAAAAGTTAGAAAAGTTATTGAATGTGTTTTAAATTAATAAAATTTATATATTCTATCTTTATTAAAGAATATGATTTTCAAATATTCATTTATTACATATAACCTTTCTCCTTTTTAAAATCACTCCTTTTAACTCTATGTATAAGTTACAAATAATAAAATTATGTAGAGAAAAAAGTTTGTTAAAATGAGTTAAAGACAATATATGTTCAAAAAAATAATTTTTTTTAAATATATCCTTATTTATAAAGATGGTGAGTGAAAAACAATATGACAGAATAAGTGAAAAAAGTATGAGACAAACATGTAATTAATAGGGATAATAAAAAATTGAATTAAATTTGCAAACAAGTACAGTATAAGGTTTAACTTGTAAAAGTATGGCAGAAAATTTTCATAACAAGAATTCGAAGAGGCCGTTATGATTTCTTGCCTGTTCTTTTCCCCTTCAATGTTAGATGAACCAAATCCACTGCCAATTGACTCCGTCCCATCTGATCTTATCTCTGATATGAAACGTCTCTGGTCATGCCAATCTGTATCAGTCTCATGACTTCCTTCTTCAACTCTAGAAATCTCTCAAAACTTGTACTGCTTAGCTATCCACTTATAATCAAAGTACTACATCTATTTTCAGCTGCCTGTCTCATACATTGAAGTTGTCTCAGAAAGGCTAAAAAAGGAAAAAAGAAAAGAAAATATCGCTTAAATTTTAAAATCTCAAATCAATTATTATCTATAAGAGTATAGGTATTAACCACACTTAAATAGCAAACGACAACTCCTTAGAAAACTTCCCATCACCTACGAGTCCACTGTAGTTGTTTCCTGGTCTACACTGATAAAAGTGTGCAAGTCAACAAGTCAATAGTTGATCACCTACGAGTCCACTGTAGTTGTTTTCTGGTCTACACTAATAAAAGTGTACAAGTCAACGAGTCAATAGTTGAACAGCAAAACGACCAAGCTTAGGATTAGTGTTCACTCTCCACCAATTTGCACAGACTTCGTGGCCATGTCAATGCCTGCCAAGGTATTAAAGACCGGACCGGGTATTGAATCGGTCGGGGTACTGGATTAAGGGTCAGTGGGTCAAACCGGAGCTAAACCGGGACCAAACCGATGAATAATTGAAAATTTTAGGCTTATAGTATGAAATTCTAAAGGAAAAAGTTAAAAAATTTTTTTTTTTTTTTTAATTTGGGACCCGGACCGGACCGTGAACCGGACCGGTCTAGTGACCGGTCCGGCGGGTTCCGGGCCGGACCGGCCGGTCCGGTCCGGGTCCGTGAACGTTGATGCCTGCCAACCATGTGAAAGAAACATTCTACTGATTCTATCTCATCAAACTTAACAGTTGAATTTTAAAATAGAAAAAGAAAAAGGTTTCCCCCAAATAATACACCGGAATAATTAATACAACAACAAAAGCCTTAATAGTCTGTTTGAGAAGGGGAGGAATAAAAAGAGGGGTTAGAGGGGGAAAAGCCCAGTGAGAATAAATGGTCCGTTTGGGTTAGCGTCTTCAAAAAAGAACTTCTGACCAAAAAAGCTACAAAAGCCACGTTACAAATGAAGTCACTTTTTCTTACCTATAGCGTCACCTTCCTGCTGCACCATTCTTTTTTTTTTTTTTTTACTTCTCTGTCCTGATTCTTTCATGCCTGTTAGAAGCATATTGCCCTTGTTTTTTTTTTTTTGGGTCCTTTTTATCTTTCGTCAAACTTCACTACTAACAGTTACTACTTCTGATCCAATATATATGACATGATTAATTTTTTAGAGAGATTAAAGAAGCTAAATAAGTTACGTATCATATATTGTATGTCATTATATTATATATATATATATATATATATCAGTTTATAAGTTTTTTTTTTTACCTGAATATCAGTTTATAAGTTAAGCAATATAGTTTGGAGAAAAAAAGATAAATATAGATATTTTAAAGTAATTTATTTAACTTCCTTAATATCTCCAAAAAAAGTAAACTTTATTTTATATTTAGGATCGAATGGAGTACATATTTTTCATTGTCATTATTTTAAATTTTATATTTAGATATATCTATATTTTTATTTATTGAATTACTGAATACATCTAATTAAACGATTTTTAGTATTTACATATTTTTTCCAATGATATACTAAATCTTTTTTGCCATTAAATATATTTAACTTAATATTTCAGTGTTTTCAATTTTTTTTTCAATAATAATTTTATTTTATCAAATTTCAATTTTACTTTTTCTCTTAAATTATCACAATATATACAAATAATATACATACATATAAATGTAGTATTCAATAAGATTCATGCCCTTTTCAATCATTTTCTATCTCAACTTGCTTTTCAAATAATATTCTGAACAAGTTTAAGTTTGAAAAAAAACCACTCACGCCATCGCCAATCCAAACACAAATCACATTTACAATTTGATTTTTATCCTATCTTAAGTTTGCAAAAATCATATTAAAAAAAAGCTACTTCTGCCGCTGCTAATCCAAACGGTTCCAAGTGGGTCAGCTCCATACTCTGTCCAATAAGCTATTACCAAAGAAAATGAACAAGTGAAGGCAGGCGCCTTGGTAGCTAGTAATTTGAACCATGCAGAAAACTGGTACTCCCTCCGGTCCTAATTATAAGATAAATTTGATTTTTTTGGAGAAATTAAAGAAGCCAATTAAATTACTTTAGAGTGTTTATATTTTTAGTATCCTTAGATTATATATTAGTTTATTAGTCAAATTAATTATTTTGGAGAAAAAAATAAAAATATAAATATTCTAAAGTAATTTAATTGGCTTCCTTAATTTCTCCAAAAAAAGTCAACTTTGTCTTATAATTAGGACCGGAGGGAGTACTATATATCATAAATTACAAACTCTAGTTCCATCTAATTGGAGATCAATCCCGTCCATAGAAAGACGACAAGAGTTTTAACTTTCACATTTTTTTTGGTGAGAGCCCAATACAACGCTCTCCACTGTCTAGACTTGGGACTAGTTATAAGGAAAAATGAGTGAAGTTACTTACTGAAAGAGCATAATGAAATTGTGCATTTCATATAGCTAACCTAGCTTAGTGACAAAAGGCTTCTTATTGTTTTTTGAAGATTAATGTCAGATAGTACTGTGGCATAACACTGATGAGCCAATGTTAAATTTCCTGTACATGGATTTACGAACCACTGCTTTTTTTATGCCAACAAATAAATAATTTCATAATTTCAAAAATAAGATAGTAACCAAACTGAAGTTCATTGGAGTGTCCTTGCATGATTGGATGAACACCCAGGCAAAGCCCTATACCTCCCAATAATTTGAAGCTTCGGACTTAAGGTGTAATTCCTTCCTTTGCTTGGTGTTTTTTCTTCCATTTGATTGTCTCTCCATGTACAGATAAACCTGGCAACATATCAGTTCAAGTCTTAATGGTTTAACAAATCTTCAAGATCAGGTTTCAGTGTCGGCAAATCCAAATTCCTACAGTATGGTCTGTCAGCCACCATTGAAGAAAAGATATTCATGATAATGGCCACATATCTCGCTGCATAATAGCCAAACCAGTCATATGTCAAATGATCACCTCAGATGATATGAGATGAGATTGATAGCAATCATACCTAACGGGCACTGCTTCGAATATTTTCTTTCAAATTTATCAAGGGACTCCGAAATAACGAAATAGGAAGAACCAAAGTTGAAAGAATCCCTCAACAATATTCTCTCTACAGAAAGCATTCAACCAAGGCCAAGTGAAAGTTTTCAATTCCACTTTCTCAACCTGATATTATTGTTACCAAGTTAAGATGTCCTTTCCATCGATATATTATCCTCAAAATCTTCATCCACATCTTCAATTTCAGAATCAACATCAGAACCTATGTCTGATGACAAATCAGCCTCCACATCCCCATCTTGCTCCAGGCTATCTCCACCATTGAAGTCCTCAGAAACATTCTCAACACATGCTCTTCTTATTGGCCCCATTTCATCCTCTTCTCTACTTCTCCTATAGCCAACCAATTCTCTATCAACTTTTGCTTTCCTGGGACTCGTCAAAATCAACTCGGCCAGCTTCCTTCTAGCTAAATACAAATCATTAGGCTCTATCAAATCTCCCTTTCTATACGCCTCCCTAAGGAAAACCGTGTGCAACTTCCCTTGATTTCCTCTAGTTGAGACATAAAATATCCCCTGGTGCTGGAGAAGAAAGTCTTTCAACTTCTTGGGCAAATTCATTGCCATCCGAAAATGAGCAATCCTCTCCAAAGTAATTTTCTTCTCCACTGTCAACGACAACAATTCATGGATTGTAGCAACTGCTCTCTTCTCCATTCGCTTCTGAGCCTCAATGGACCTCAAATCATACCCTGACACATCTTCATAAGGTGACCAGTATGGAAGACGTTGCCATTTCCACATTGCAATTCTAAAATACTTGCCAATCTTAAATCCCGGAGGGAAATTTATAATGAAAGAAAATCTAATGTTTTCAGCTTCACTTCCTTTCTCCCTGTATTCCTTCTCCCTAGCTTTCTCTATGGCACACACAGTTAACTTCTCATCCCTCTCCAGAAGCTCAATGTACTTATTCCTAGTCTCTTTGGCATCAAACAATCGAAAATACTGCGGGTACCTGAGAATCACCGAGTACTCGAAGTCGTCAGGCAATCCAAACGCCGACCGAGCAATACGAACATGCTCGAGACGAAGCCTCCCGGTGTTAGACATCATCAGAAGCTTCCGGAGGCGCGTGACGGCGTCTGGGATTTGGGCGATGAGGGCTTGCCGTTCCTGATCGATTTGGAGAACGGCTTTCCGGGTCAATCGGCAGAAGAGAATTCGCTGAACTGGGTGCTCGTAAACCTCGAAAACATGAGGGAATTTGAGGATGAAAGCCCCGGCTTCGAGCTGTTTGAAGCCGATTCGGCGAGCAAGGGTGTCGAGGCGAGAAATTGGGAGTGTTTGGTTGAGTTGCGAGAGGATGAGGTCCTGAAATTTGAGAACCTTTCGCATTTTCTTCTCGACCTCCATGTAGTTGTCATAGCCATGATCTCGAACTCTTTGAAGCTTTTTCGGAATGGCTGTGGACTGCGACATTTCTCGGGTGAAGCCAAACATATTCAGAAAAAATCGAGTACTCTCATGAGTTACGGTCTTGCGCTTGAAGATATTGGCGCTATGGGAAAAGAAGATTCTCATTTTGAGCTCTCGAGGGGCTGAAGTTTCAGGGTTTAGCGCTTGTTCGTTGTCCATGTAGACATTGAGGAGGAGAGGGATAAGCAACGAATTATAAAAAATAGTGGGTAGATAATGTAAGTACTTCAATTTTGAGGGAACATTGAGAATGAATTTGCATTATCCATAGGGACACAAATAACCAGCCCAAAAAGAAAAACAAGTATAGGCCCAAAAGCGATGTGGAGATGGGGTTTGAGATCATGCGGGCTGCTGGGTTGTTGGATTTTCACGTCCCGCAGGGAATTGCAGTGCTGTTTTTTTTTTTTTCATGGAATCTGGATACCAAGTCTATTAACCCAACAAAACGGTTACAAACATGAAACAAAAAACAGCAACAAACTAATGGGAGTTGGGTCTAACTGAAGGGGTTAGTTCCTTACAATATGAAAAATCAAGGATCAAATCCTTACTGGGAGAAGTGCCCACATTTAGTACCCGATAGTACGTCGAACTGGATTGCCTTCAATAAAAGGATACCTATGCCTAAAAAAAAAGGTCATAATATGATTGTCTCTAATAATAGGATACCTGTGCTTAGAAAAAAAAAACAGCAAGAACATCACTAAAACCTATTATCCCTCAACAGCCGGGAATACGGGCCCGGCCCTTCATGAGCTCTCGTTCAAGCCCGCTTCCTAAAAAACCTCCAATTTTTAAAGCCCGTGGCCTTATAGGGCTGACCCTTCATGAGCTCAGGCCTAAACGGGCCTGAACTTATTTTAATTTAAAAAAAAGAAATTCAAGTTTTACAATTTATTTATTATTTTGCTTTAAATTGAGATACATTATTTTTAAAACTCATAAATTTTTAATTAAAATAATCATCTAATGTTCAAATTAGCTTCTTTTTTAAAATTTAAATGAATAAATCATTGTAGAAAATAAAAAAAAAATCAAACATTTTAATAAGTGTTTGTCTGTTACTAATACTCTATAAGGTACTTAGGTGTCTCTCATATTGATAATTTGATATAATGATATTATATCTATTAATTTATTTTTAAAAAATATTAAATGAGCCTAAAAGGGACGGCCGTTTAGGCCCGTTTCCTGTTTTAGCCTCTAAATCATAAATCCGGTCCTTAAAGGGCTTGGGCCTAAACGAGCTTGATCCGATTTCCTTGCTCTATCCCTCATCATGCACCACCTCTGTAGCTGATCAAGGCTGTAAAAATTTCCTATGAGATTATGAGCACTTTTAGCTAACCTAGGCGCTGCCCTAATTGTGTCCCTAGGAGCTTGATGAATTAAAACATGCGGATTTCCATGAATGAGGAGTCTAGCTTCCTCGGTAATATCCTTAAAGGGATGGCTTGTGGCGCATCCTCTAAGGATTAAGTTGACCTTTTCAGTACAGTCCGAGACAACTAACACCTTCAGGAGTCTAGCATAATTGTAGACCATGGATTCTGCCTAGAATTTCTGCTATTGTCGCCGGGACAGATACGAGCTTGCAAATATATTCACTCAACCACTCCCCTTGTTCTCCTCTGATTAAGCATAGGAATGTGCTATTTTAAGGGACTCGATTTAGTTTGAGATATGGGGTTCCAAAAGGTGAGATATTTGAATCAGACGTCGCCAATTAAAGCACTTGTTGATTTGCTAAACGCCAATACAAACAATGTACGTGGTAGTTTCGTCTATATCCAAATACAGAGCTTCATGAAGCAATCTTGAGATCTCCAATTTTGAGACATATAAACAGGGAGCAAAACCTTGTTGCAGATACTTTGGCTAAGGATCGTTTGAATAAATCATGTTTTATTTGATGAGTGTCCGCGTCATCTGCGGGCAATAGCTGACGACGAGTGTATAGGAATTAATTCCCTTTAGCTTACCTGATTGTATTAATGGGCATCAGCCCTCCTCAGGATAAAAATAAATAAATAAATAAATTTAGTTTTGTATAACCAACAAGGGTTATATCTAATATTTTAATAGAAAGGGTTAATCCCTTATAACGTGATAAACTAATCAAATCATTGATATAAAAATTAAATGTGAAAAAAAAAATTAACAAAAAATATTTTTTCAAAGAAAATAACTCGAGTCAAGTGAAAAATTATTTCTGTCATTTGTTGCAGGATTATATTTCTGGTATTAGAGTCGGAATTAGAAGCCGAGTATAAAAAAAAAAAAAAAGGAATTAGAAGCAGCTCGGAACTAACAATATAATTTGAAGTGGCATCTGAAAGAAGCCGAAAGAAATTAAGGAGACAAAATTTGGGTACAAAAGTTGGCAGGCATAGAGATAAATAACAGAAGCAACGAGCAAGAGACAAAGAAGGAATTTATACCCTGTAACTGTATCGTAACATAAGACGCATGAACCAGAACAAACACTAATCGTCAATGTCATAAAGATAAAAAGACGCAGGGACAAATAGAGAACCCAGAAAAAGTCAAAGGTCAACGAGTCAATACCCGAACCACCCGCTCCCACACAAATCATGCCTTTAATTATCTTTCGTGGTTCGTTCTTGACTCCAAACCTTCGCTTCCTTCACGCCACCACTACTTTCTATCCTCAATAGTCTATACCCACTTTATTCTTTTCCTCCTTTATAAAAACCCAAACCCTAAATCAGTAAAACAGACTTCATAACACCACCACTTGTATCATCATCGTCCTCTTCAGCCACCTCTAACCGCCTCTTTGATCTTGTCAACGGTGGCCGTCATCACATTGTTCACTGTTTCTACCGACTCCACCGTCAGCTTCCCCGTTGGCAGGCTGTTCACCAATATCTGCAACCCTACTGTCAGCAGGCTTCCTCCGCCGCTACCGTCACTTCCTGGACTCCCGTTTCCGCCGCCGCCGACTTTAGTACCGTCGGCATGAATGGCAAAGCCAGAAGGCAAGAGAGCCACGTAGGAAGAATCGCCGCCACCCATCACCACGTTCAGCGACTGCACATCCACCGGTGCATAAACCACCATCGACCCCGTCGCATCGGTCCATGTCTCTTGCAGTATCACCATGCCCGTCTCGTTCCCATTCACACCCTGTACAATCCGTATATATACACATGTTCATATCAGCAAGCAAATTGTTAGGACATTTGACTTTTTTTAAAGAGGTCAAGGAAATAAAATAAATTATTTAGTAACAGTATATAGATTTAAGAAAGTAAAATAAGTTATTGAGTTACAGTTTATAAGTTAAATTAGTTAGGAAAAAAATGATATATATAAATACTTAAATATAACTTATTTAATTTATAGATAACTGTTTTTGATATTAAGCACGGTATCTAGCAAAAGACAGTTCTTACGTTGGCCCGTAGAAGGGAAACACAGTTACCATGTGACTGTCCTTTTGCAATGAGAGCCACTTCCTGCATGGTTCCGGCGCCGCTGGACAAGATGTCCCACTCGAATCTCCGGCGCTGGTCACGGAGGAAGTCGAACAACCTTTGCCGGGACACATGGAGCCAGAAGGAAGTCGTGGCGCTGAGCATGACTCCGTGAGGATCGCCGGGATCGCCGCCTTCGTTGGTCCGAGTCATAATCTTGACGTCTTCTCCGATGGTATCGACTTGAAGGATGTCCCACCTCCGGCCAGGGGAAGCCACCATCCCAGAACAGAAGTTGTCCACCATGCGTTGTGCCAGCTTCACCATGCTTCGCCGACCACCCTGGCTCAGTGCTGTCACAGTACAGATTAAACCATGTCCACCAGAGAACATCAAGTTTTAGTTTGTCTTGGAGAAGTGGAGTGAGAATATATATATATATATAGAATGTGAGATATATACTTGTGTGATCATCGGTGGGGATGGAAGAGGACAAGATGGCCAAGCATTCGGATTGCCTTTGGAGGGTGGCTAGCCATCTATGAGCACCGAAACCAACGCCGGCGTTCACGATGGGACGGAAAAGTTGGTGCACCACATTCTCGTCGTACTGCCAATGCTCCACCCAAGTAACCTGCAATAATTAATATACTAACTTGTTTTAATCAAATCATGAAACCTTGATTTGAGTATTTCATCACGCTAATATATATTCTTAATCTGTCGGTCCTATCATCAGTACAATCCTTCAAGATAGTATATATATACACATACCTTGGAGTAACCGTTGGGCATATCTTGGACAATGCAACCAGAAGGAAGCCTCCTGCATCTGACAAAAGGGTGTGCATTGGTAGGGTCACGACCCATCTCAACTGAAACATCAACCACTGCCCACTGGCTTTCCGATTGCTGCTTGCATAATCTCACCATCCTCGTTTGCCTTACCGGCACCAGCGGCGTATGCATTTGCAACTCACCTTCCAACTATATATATCAAACACACACATCAGTCTCAAGATACAAATAAAAATATTTTGTTGTATGTATATGATGTACTCCTCCCATCCTTTGTGTCTAGTTTCTAGTTTATACATCATTCAAGTAGATCTTATATTAAGATACTAGGAGAGAAACATACCACGAGCAAAGTACCACTTCTGCTCCCTCCGACGCCACTTGATACCACATCAACAGGCACAACTCTAGCAACTATGCTCCCAAACATCTCCGCCCATCGATTCTGCATATATATTCACAGAGAATTTGATCAACCATAAGCAATTAAAACCATCAAACAAAAGTATCCAAGGTAATTAATCTTGTTCTATATATACCATGTCCATCAATGTTTCGATGAGAGCCAAACTGTTCATCATAACTATTGCAGTTTCTCTAGTAGCTTCAGTGACATAACCAGGAGGTTTGGGACCAAGACAAGGAGGAAAAATCCGAGCATACTCATCGAGATTCAGTACTTCATTATCATCATCCATGGTCTTAATCCAAAGAGGGGCATCAGCTTGAGCCATCTTCATTAGTTCATCCAAAGCAGACAAAGCAAGATCTATAAGCATAGATCTCTCAGCCTGTACTTGATCATTAATATTATTATTTCCCATTTGCATCATCCCCATATCAAGTCCCATGGGAAAACTTGACCCAACAACACCAATGCTACTAAACCCAGTGAAAGTGTTGTTATTACTATTATTGTTCCTTCCAATGGCTAGTTCAAGGCCAGAGTTTGAGCCTGGAAGAGCCATGGTTGAGATTGGCCTTCCCAGAAACTTGTTGGCCAAGGCACAGATACGGTTCAGTTCGTCCTTTAATCGAGCATTTTCGATCCTTAGTTGGTGTTCTTCAAATGAGATTTGCCCAGGTATGGCTGGGCTTCCACAGTTGCTGCATATTGGGTTGGCCATGGCTTCCTTCATCATACTGTTCTCTGCTCTCAGCTTGTCATTTTCTTGCCTCAGTATCAGATTCTCATGCCGCTCCAGCTGGGTCTGGTAATAATTTTCAAAATTAAATAGACAAAAAAACCTTCATTAATAATACACCACCCAACAGATCGTCAACAATAAATATATATATATATATATATGATACTATCAACCTGTTATTTGAGCAATCGACTACTCCTGTTTTGGGGTTATTGGCTTCCCCTCTTAGTATCAACCAGGAGGTTTCGGCTATCAACAATAAATATATATAGTCTTTTTTATGCGAGTATCAGCTATTATGCCTCGGGAATTACAAAACCATTCCAATCCAGGTTGGGTCATGGTAAGACCCATTTGGACAGTAACCCTACCACCTAGGCTGCTGCGTTTCCAAAGGATTAAACCTGTAATCTTTGGTTTGGTTAAGCTGGAACAACTCTTTCAAGTTGATCACGATGATATATAATGCTCTTGAACAATTAAAGAAATTAACATTTTATTCCCCCAAAAAAGAATAAATATTTGCAGACCGCTGATTCATGAGGCTGCAAATTAATTACCTTCATTTGGGTTCTTCGATTTTGAAACCAGAATTTGACTTGCTTAGTCTCCAAGCCAAGCCTCCTACTAAGTTCCAGTCTTTGCTTCTCGTCAGGATGAGGACAATCCTTAAAGAAACTAAACAAAAATTTGAGGAAAAAAAAAACACAGTGAATTCATTAATTATACCAGATGAATCAATCAAACACAAGAAACAAAATTAATCTGAACAAGACAGAGAAATTTTAAAGTGTGATTATTACTTCTCAAGCTCTTGAATTTGGTGAGGAGTGTGTCTATGGTACTTCTTGGATCTCCGATTATTAGGTGTATCATCACCAGCTTCCTGATCATCCTCGCCTGAAACTCCATCGAAATTATCACTCCCAGAACGGCTCTCATATCCATCATTATCCCTAATCCTCGCAATCAAACTCTGATCGAAGTTTTCCCCAAGAAGACCCATCTCAACAAGCCCCTGATTATGATGCTCCATTTTCCTTTTCTGCAACACTAATTCTCTCATCACAAACATCGCACAAATATGATGATTATGAACAGTAGTAAGCCGCACAAATCGATATAATTGTTTTAATAATAACCAGTATAATTCAATTCAATAAAACCAGTGAAAGAAAAAGGTTAGGGTTCTCTGTCTTATTTCCCTTTTTCTCTGACTTTGATTTTGTTCTCTCTCTCGAAACTGTAGCAATCACTTCAGTCAAGGCACTTTTTGGGGATTTCTGTTTTTGGATGATTTCACTCTTTAACTTTTTGACCTCAAAATGGAAGATAAGCTATTAAACTGACAAAAACAAACCCGAATTTTCTCCTTTTCACTAAAGATACAACCTTAAGGTCAACACTCATGCATGGCTTCGAAACTCATCTCTATCTCTCTCCACAGAAGGAAAGCCTCTGCTTCATATAGATATAGACAGAGAGGAACAGACGAAGAAGAATAAGAAGAAAAGACGTTTCCTTTTGATCCGAGCTTAAACCCCATTAACAGAAAATTTTTGTCAGTATTGAAAAATTCTGAAAGAGACTGAGAAAAGAGAAAAGGAAACAGAGGAAACAAAGGATTCATCCCACTGACTTTTCAAGAGCATCACAGGGAAATCTAGGCGAAAAGGCCAATTTGACAATACCCTCTGAGATCTTCTCTCTCATTCTTTCACCTTCTTCTTCGACTTGTTCGATAGAAACAGAGAAAACAAGAAAAGGGCAAAAAAAGAAAGAAAGAGAGAGATAAAAAAATGGTGGATGGAACAGAAACCAACACGGGGTACGGATAAAAATGATACCTTTAAATTCAGACTGTGGGGGAAGTAAAAAAGGGGCTGAAAACAAATAATATTAACAGGCTGTTGGTTGGTTTGGTTGCACAGAACAGCCAAGAGAGTTATGAGTTTTTCAGATCCTTCGCTTTCTCTCTCCCTGGGATCTGTGGAAGAGAAAAAGACATGTAAGAGGAAAAAAGAAATAATTTTTAAATATATTATTCTACAGAATATAAAAAAAAATTAGTGGAGCTGACTTACTATGACTCAAAGTCAAGGGCTTTTTTCTCTGCTGCTCTCTCTATTTTTTTTAAAACCCTTCTGATTCGTCTAATCGTCTCCTTCCTCAGCTTCTTCCTTCACACTCCATTCACAAATTTATATTCTCTCTCTCTCTGTCACTATTTCCGCTTTTCTCTCTTTCTGTCTTGATTTTATGAGAATGAAGAAATTGAAATTGAAATATATAGGAGGAGAGAAAAAGGCTAGAGAGTGGGACCCACTGCTGAAAACTGGGGATCGTGATGTCTGCTGCCACAATCCGATTCGGAGCGAGTGTCTCACGCGCGTGTGGGGTGTATCTTGCAGAGGTGAGAGAAGTTTAGGTGTGTGGACGTGCACGGTAAGAAATGAGATGGACGCGAATCAACTAATAGGAACATTCCAGCTCACGAGAAAGCAGAAGGAAAGGCTTCGTTCGTATGGTGGTGATTGGGACAGTGAGCGTCTTGTTTGAATTTGACGGTGAATCCATCAACGGGCATGACTTTAGGACTCAACGGATTTTGTGACATTTCTGGTCATTCTTTGTCAGATTCCCATATTTGGCCGTTTTAATTCAAAAAATAAGGAAAAAAAAAAGGAGATAAGTGCTTAAGTTTTGGGTGAAAAGATTTTTTTTTTAGGGTTGTCCTATGGGAGAAAGGAAAGTTACTTGCAATGGATTTTTCTAGTTGGTTGCTGATTTTGGGAAGAAAATTCTGATAAGGCATGTTTGGGATCAAGATTTTTAAAAAAATAAGTCCTTATTACGCAAGCCGAGATAAAACTACTCTTACATACTTACCTCGTATACTGTGAATCACGATTTATAAACACTTATTACCCAAAAATAAACTATTTCAAACCAGCATATAAACCCTTGACGAAACGTAGCTCTAAAAAGGAAGTGAGATCTCAATTTTCAATATTCAGTTTTTCCTTTGACTAAAGACCCTTTAGAATATACCCAAAATTATGTGTAATAATAATAATTTTAAACGATTTCACCACAAGCAAGCATACTTTTTGAACTAGGATACCTTGTTTTTTTTTTAATGAATAATACTTTAGAGTGCTTTAATTTGTTAAAATGAAACCATGCATCCTGCAGGGATGATGGATGGAGATATAATAGCATGCATATACACACACATAAGTATATATCGACTTAAAGACATCTCAGGATAACTTGTGCATTACATTTAGAAAATGCTCAAAAAAATGTGATATCAATCAATTAATTAACAATAATGGGTCAAATGAATTGTGATGTGTTTAACCACAATAAAAAAGTGTGGTCTATATGCTCGCATCTACGTACGTGTGGCACGAACGCGTGGAAGATGAATAAGTGTGTGTTTTTATACTCTCAAAATCATGGTTTCAGAAGCATTTTTCTTTAAATCGAGACATAACTCCTCTCATATACTTACATCGTAAACTGTAAAAGCTATTTTTTAAAAGCTAATTAGAACACACTAAAACCTACGACTTAATTTCATGTCAACAAAGGGCAAAAAAGACCATACACATATGCATACAAGCAAGGTTGTCAAACTCGCAAGTTTAAACAAATTTGTGATTGTAATGTAAATTCGTATCATAAAATCGAATCGTAAACTCGTAAGAGTTTCATTTTACCATTAAATAGATAATATTAATATATAATTAAATAATTAAAATATAAAAAGTTAACAATAATTTGATTTAAATATATTTTAAATCCAAATAATTGAAATTAAATCTATCAACATTCATAATTTATCGTATTTAATAAAGAAATTTCTATAAAATTCATATATAAAACTGTTGAGCATAATCAAATTGAAAAAGTTAACCTGAATTTAAGGGAGCGTTAGCACAGTTTTATAAGATAGAAATGTAAAAACGGTAAACTCGATATATAAACTTGTAAATTTAACTGAGTTTATAATTATCGCGAGTTTATCAATGACTCGACTCGATTTTATAAGTCAAAAATGTAAAAACGATAAATTTAAAGAATTAACTTGTGAGTTTGACAATAATGCATATAAGATATTACTGCCCCCAAAAATAGAACCATCCATCCGTTAAAGATTAAGGATTTAAGTAAATTTCGCCGATCATAATTTCATTGAAGTTACCCATCACAAAGGATTGAGAAAGCGGCAAGAGTCTGGTGAAACCAACATGTTAAATAAGATTTAACAAATTTATTTCCTTTTTATCCCTCCGCTTACATATTGCATGTTTGTTTGGCCGTTTGTGCGCTTAATCATATTTAAACAGTGACGTAAACGGATTTAAACAGTAAAAAATATAAAATGGGTATTTGTTTCAGCAATTGGATTTAAGTTGAAAAAAGTCATAAGTTGGAAAAAGTCATAAGTCTTAAAATGAAGCTTATGTGCTTGTGTGCGTATAAAATAATATTGATAGGAGTATTTTTATATTTTTGGGGATCAATGAGATACTCAAAATCACTTCTAATCACAAAACTTCTTTTATGAAAAATGTTCTAAATAATTTTCTCTTTCTTTAGATAATAATCTTTTGCTAATTAGAGAATACTTTGGGATAAGAGTTTAGGCAAGTTTTGAGTTTTATTAATATATGACAGTAGAAATGTAGAGAATAATTAATAATTAATTTTAATCAGTTTAGATTTATTATTTAGTTGTTCTATGATTTTATAATCAATTTTTTTTTATAAACATGTCATAAATTAGTTTCTATATAATGGTTTTACCCATTAAATTTAGTTTAAATAATTTATTTAGATTATTGAATGTATTATTGAGGTTTTAATCAGTTTATTTTGTTAGATTTTGAGCTATGTGAAAATATGAGTTAGGATTTAATATTTAAATTAGAATTTGATATAATTTATAATATTTAAGCTTGATGTGCACAATAAAAAAGACTTTTAGAGTGTACCAATTTGAATTAGAGTTTGATATAATTTTATTAAAATTGTACCATTACTAAATTTTCAAAGTTAATTTTTGAGAAAATTGTGAAAAAATCCCTCTGTGTGTAGATATCTTCCCAGATCTCATTAGTAATTAAGTTGCTGATGAGGACTTTTTTCACAACTATCCCTTCATTTTTCATAATTTTTATAATTTTTTCTCTTAAATAATACAAAAACCACTTATGTAAAAGCCAAACCAAACATCATTCACTTTTATATAAGTTATTTATCCAATCGTCAATCCGAACACTCATCATTTTACCCAATCTAACTTTTTTCCAATTTTAAGATTCTATAAGTCTAAGTAAAAATAAGTCACTTATCCAATCATCAATCCAAACACACCCATAAACTCATACTTAAGTTGTAATCATCTTAGAATTTACAATTATTTACTGCAACATTAATTATTTTCTTATATCAAAAGCTAATGATTATTTTTATCCTGGTTATGCCTATAATTCTCATTTAGTATTTAAAATGCGGTTTCTATGAACCAACCTTTCGAATCAATTTTTATATTGTTGGCAACAAAATCAATTTTATTTTGGTAAGAATGCAAGGATGTATTTTGTCAGATTCACGTGTGTGTGTGTGTACATAAAGAAAAAATATATATTTTTTTTCAAGTTGGCATCCGGCCAAAAGGGAGCTTACTTATAATGGATCTTGTACAATTGGTTGCTGATTTGGGGACTGTGATTTTGATAAACCTTTGACTAATGTCTCGTTTGATAGCATAAAAGTGAGCGGGTGATAAGTGAAAGTGGAATTGGAACTCAAAATTTAGGTGTTTGGTATGTTGGAAGTGAATTCCATGAAAGTCCCACTTCCATCAAAATCATTGGAACCCACTTCCTTAGCCTCCCATTGGGAACCCACTTCATCTTCCTATGGAAGTGGGGATTTCACCCTTTTTCCCTTCAAGAGGTTGTTGTGAGTAGTGAGCACCGACAAGAGCGTTGATCTTCGAAGTCCGTTGCCGTCAACCTCTAAAGTTTGTCATCGTTGTTCTCCGTCTTTCGCCTTGATCTTTCCTTTCAAATCTTCACGTGCTCCAGTCGAACACGCATCCTCCAGTTTTCACGGGTTCTATAGTCCGTTATTCTTTGTCGACGAGCTCTCCTTCCAGATCTTCACGGCCTCCAGCTGAATTCGTGTACTCCTTCAATGTCACCATCTCCTACACCCATTGTCCTCATTGTCTTTGTCATGGATGGGATCTTTGAAAGGAGAAGTATGGAAGGCCTAGGATATGAAAAAAAAAAAAAAGATTTGGATTTATTGTGGGTAGTTTGATGGCGTTTTTTTTAAAAATAGTTTGATAGCTATTCTGTTATGGATTGGCCAATTGTGGTGGCTGATGACTGAGTTTTTTGATGGCCGATGAGTGTTTTCCATCGGTGGTGATGGATGTTTTCAGAAAAGAAGGCTTTTACTTTTTTCAATGATAAGGGTATTTTCGTCTTTTTGAAATAAAAATACATATATTGATTAAAAAGTATATCCTACTTCCATTGACATACCAAACATACTTTAAAACCCATTTCCATTTACATTTACATTTTCACTTCCAATTCCACTCTTATTTTAACTTCCACTTCCATGAAAAACTCTTCCATTGTACAAAACGGGACATAAATGTAACTCTAAAAAGGAAGCAAAATCTCAAATTTCAATATACAGTTTCTCATATGACTATTGTCTATTGACCCTTTAGAATTTCCCCCCAAGGTTTTGGCAACAATAATCTTCAATGATTTGCAAACAAAAATTGGTCCAATTAGTTAAGGAAGTAGTTTATAAACAAAAGGTTGTGGGTTTACACCCCACCAACATGAGAACCTTATTAGCGGGCAATCTATAAATATTTTTATAAGTATTCTTTAAGTCCGAAGATATACATTAGCTTTAGTGAGCTTTGGGATCCAATTCAACTAAACTTTCAAATAAAAAAAAATCTTCATTGATTTCATTGCATGTATACTTTTTGAATTGGGACACTTTTTTTTGGGGAAATGAATGAATCAGTTTAGAATGCCATTTTTTCTAATTTAACTAAACGGAATGGGACACATAGTTTGGTCAATTGACAACAATTTGCTCAAAAGATTATTTGTGAGATGTTTGAGTTTATTCAATTGTTTAGTGGAAAGGTGGAATTTAGAGGATGCACAAGATCTACTACTTAATTTAACTTATAGTCTCAAATAAATAGAATTGGTTACGGTCTTCTACTTTTATCGTTTTTTTCTCATTCTCTTCCCCCACTACTTGTTTTTTTCTCATTCTCTTTCCCCCACTACTCATTTCAGCCTTTATATTAAAATTTGAGCAATTCAGATTTAATGTTTATAAAAATATTTAAAAAATATCAAATTATTAGAAAATAATTAAATAAATTTAAAAATGCTAAATTTTAGTTATTATAATTTAAACATGTAATAAAAAATATTTAAAAATAATATTTTATGAAATATTAAATCTGAACTGCTCAAATTTCAAATTAAAGGCTGAGATGAGTTGTGGAGAGGAAGAGGATAGAAAAAGAATAGTAAGATCGAGCTAAGCACCGTAGCCAATCCATAAATAAATAAGGTAATAGCACGCGAAAGAAAAACGAGTCTAATAAAACTCACGAATCAAGTAAAGCCCACTTGTTCGGCTTTGGGCTTAAGAAGAGAACGCAGTCGTCCTACCCTTAATTCTTGGTTATTTATATTAGTTTTAATTTATTTTCTTGTATTAAATGTCTCATAATTATTTTTATTGGAGTTGAACATACTACCCTTGTAGAATCTTATTTAGTACATTTAATTTAATATACAGTTTCTATCAGTGACATTTTTGAATCAATCTTAATTTGCTAGGAATGAAAGCACACGGATTGTGTTGAGATATGATAATTAAATATTGAGGATATGCTTTTTAAAATAAAGATACTAATTAGATTTACTTAAAGATCAAAACTTTCTGGTGAAAAGATGGTTACTTGCAACGGATTTCTACTTTCCCTCTTTGTTTTATTTTCTTCCTTTTATAGTTCTTTGACTATAGGTTAGAATGTTACCATGAGAAGAAAGTGAAGTCACTATTTTCGGGAGAGGGGTATCTCCATTGACCTCTCTCTCCACTTACTCTCCATTTAATATCTCAACCATTAGATCAACCTTTAATGGTTGAGATTTAATGATAGATTTTTATTAAATTTAAAATTATAATAATATTTTTACATCTATCATTAAATCTCAACCATTAAAGGTTGATCTTATGGTTGAGACATTAAATGGAGAGTAAATGGAGAGAGAGGTCAATGGAGACATCCCTTTCCCACTACTATTTCAATGTTTCCGGTTCACAAAAAAAATTGCCCTTATTAGTATGATTTGAAGGGGAAATTGACGTATTTATTTATTTTAATTCATGTCATTGTTACTGCAATTATTAATTTTAAAAATTTAATGAAGCAGTGTGCGTAATAATTAATTATTAATAATTTAATAAATAAACTATGAAAGAAAAATTATGAATTCATTAATGTAGAGATGCAAATTTTTTTTTTTTTTTTTGCCAGCAATGTCGAGATGCAAAATTACTTCAACATACTCGTTAGTATATTTAAAAATAAGAGATTATTTTCTATATTTGTCCAAAAAGCACAAACCCCATGGTCTAATTTTATGAATTTCTGCTTTTTGCAATGAAATTGTATAAAATATGAAATTATCTTTTACAATTTGATAGAAATTTAGATAACGATACATTGTCCAGAAACAATGAGTGAATGCACATTTTTGTATTCGATACATTCAATGAACGAAAAAATAAATGCCCGCCCTTATAAGCTATCAATTTTAAGAGGTTACCTTACATATCTATTATGAGTATAAATAGAAAAGCAAATGATTTGGTTAAGTGTGAAACTATGAATATATATATATATATATATATATAGTGGCCAGAAAAAAAAAAACGAAACTACCAATGAGAAATCATGCCATTTTGGAAAGTGTAGAAATATAAACGAGAAGCCAGCATGTTATTTACATTTTTTTTATGCATTGCATGGAGCATGAAGTGAATCTAATTGTTCATGATTTATAAATAATTGTTGCTATCTATAAATTTTATACCATGTACATTATTTTTAAAGCTATTATTTATTTTTTTGGTGTGTTTACAGGCTTAAAACTTATAATATTGTTTTTGACAAGTTTACAGATATTTTAATTGTGTGGGACAGTGGGATGGTCTTGGTCCCTATAAATTTCGAGTCGTTGCATCAATCTAATGACAATGAACAACTAATGAAAAGGGATATTTAATAGAGAGAAAAAATATTTAAATACCATCTCAACTTCCAAAACTCAAAAAAGCCTATTAAAACTTGCAAATGGCAGAGAAGAAATGGGGGAGGGAATATGGGTTTTTCATATTTTAGCTTAAAGATCAGAATGCCCTTAAGACTCTTTTAATCAAAAGAGATATATAAAACCCGGGATTGCTCAAAACACAAAGGCTCTAAGTTTTGCTTCCTATAACTCTCACACTCCATGTCGTCGTCCCCAAATCGACAATTATGGGTGCATTCCGTCGCATAGTTGCCTAAAGGAGAGTGAGCGAATATTAAGGTCTTTGTCTTGTGGGTGCTATTGTTGCCGTCCGTTGGAGTGGAGGTTTGTTTGCCCTAGGTTCAAAGGTCATCAATCCGTTTGGCCAATTGAGTATGGTAAGCTAGTTTATTGCTTTTAATGTTGTTAATATGGATATTTAAGACCTGAATTTAAATTTATATAGCACTAATATTGTGCTTCTTCCTCATCCAGTTTGGACATTTAATACCTGAATTTTAATTTATATAGCGACTCTCTTGGAATATTTTTTTCTCCATTCATCCTAGAATGGTGCTTTATATGCTACATCTGTGCTAATGCATTATTATGATTTCTCTTAAGTTTAGGCCAAAACTGATATATTTATATGATTCTTTGAGCCATAGTATGTTATTGATGATACCCCTGCTATACTGTGGCACTGCCCAGATAAGTGCTTGCCTCTGTTTCTAATGACAATAAAATCTATAAATGCTTTATCTTCTGAATTCTTTTTTGGTATATAGAACAAGATGTTTCTTATTGCATTCATTTTGTGTGTCTAGAAGAATTTATATATTAATGCAAAGCATAAAACTATCACTTTATTTGAGCTTAGCTTCATAGGAATGGTTCTTGGTTTGGGCAATAAGACCTTAGGAAGTAAATAATGCTACTAGTCTACAATATTTCATAAAATCCGCTGTGCTGTGTCTTATGAATCAAATCATTAATTTACTCTTATTGGCCCTTATTCCACAACAGAACAATTTGTGAGTAATTTTATTTGTCAACATGATTTTGGTTGGAAGATGGTTTCTTTTTTAACCTGTTTGTCATTGTGTCATATAAGCGAGACTGTGGTGTTCATGTGTTGATCTGATTGCACAATTGGAAGTCAGGTGTAACCCTAGACTATGATGAGGATGAGATTCAAGAGTATAGTGAAACTTGATGTGGTGGCTCGTTAATCATGATATGAATAAAAAGAGGGAGGCTGCATTGGAACTCATTCATACACAATTGACCCAGAACAAGAGGAAAAATGAGATGATTATATTGTGAATTTAAGATTTTAGTTTTGTAGTAACAACTATGTTTTTGGAATTGATCAATCTTATAAAGAGATTAACAATAGTTGTTTAACTTATTAACCAATCATAGCATTTACATATGTATGGTTAGTGTATGGTGGTTAACTAAAGCTTCACATATGTGCCTTTATTCCTAAATTATGCTAATTGTACAAAAATTTTGTAAAGGACTTCACTAAATCAGGAATGGTCATGACAAAATCTGAGATTGATTAAAGCAGTAATCGTTTTGACAAAATCTATAAGTATCAAAAAAATGTGTAAAAAGATTGACTAGGGGTTTTGGACTGTGACCAATTGAGAATTGGGATTGACTAAACCATTATTAATTTTGACAAAAATTGTAATGATTTTGACAAAAGTCCATAAGTATTGAAAAAATGTGTAAAAGAATTAACCAAGAGTTTTGAGCTTTAACAAATTAAGTAATGAGATTGATTAAAACAGTAATGGTTTTGATAAAAATCGAAATTGTTTTGACTAAATCCATAAGTACTAAAAAAATGTGTAAAAGGATTGACCATGAGTTTTGGGTTGTGATTAATTAGTAATGTGATTGACTAACACAGTAATGGTTTCGACAAAATTTGTAATGATGACACAATGAGTAAATGGAATGGGTTGAGTAATATTGGTAATGGTAATGACAAGCTTAATAATGATAATGACAAGTGCAGTGATGACGTTGACACAAAAATCACAAGTATTCATGGCAACAACTATCATACAAATGGTCAAATGGTTTGTGAACATTACTCATTCCACGTACACATAATGTATACAAGTCATCCACCCTAGAGAACATATTCCTTCTTATATACATTAATTACAATATATTGTCACCATTAACAAAACTAATAATGGTAATGACAATTATAATATTGACATTTACAAAAAAACCAGATTCTGCATGACAACAACTACAATGCACATAATCAAATGACAAGTAAACATTAAGATTTCACTTACACCTAATGTTTTCTTGCCATTCCTGCCATAAATCATATTCTTTTCTCTATATAGTACTTACAAAAAGGACATCTTATATGCCATAACCCTTCTAACTAAAAATATATTAAGGGATCCAAGTCATTCTATCTAAACCAAAAGATGACTTCCAAAATATTTACCCCCAAGTCTTGACACCTAGGGTTAACTTGGGTTTGGATTTTTGCATATTCTTCTTGATTGGCTTGCTTGATGGCAAGAACTGCAGTGGTATATTTTCATACGCCATAAATAGTTAAATACACTAAATACACACTCAAAGGTTTTGCTCCTACTAGCCACCCATTCAACTAGAGTCTTGTCATAAGTTTTCGTCAACCTATCACATATTCATGGTATTAACATATATGTATGTTAAGATCTATCATGAATTTCCTCCATTGCATTTCCCTTTACCCTATATGCTAGCTTATATGTCAATTGCACACCATAATCTCTTGCCAAACTCTTCCTTATTTCATTCGGATGCTTGTCTATGTAATTTGTAACCTCTTGATCAATAATAATTGATAATGTCAAGCTAGCACTTCCATAACACATAGGCTCATCAATGTAACACATTTTCTTTGCAAGTCCCAAAAATTGATCAATCTTGTATGTATAATGACAAGTGTTGTAAACATATCACCAACAATAGTATAGGAAATAACTATTTCTCTAACCACAAAAACTGTGACTTACCTTTTTGTATCATCTATTTTCCTTCCTACATTTTTACCAATGTGATTAAAATCGGACCAGACCAGATAGTTCAACCACGAGAATCGTCGAATTAACCATCGAACTGATCCGGTCTGATCGGTCCAACAGCTTAATAGTTATTAAGATTTTCCTAATTTTAAAAATTCATATCTAATTCTACATATTTCCAAAAATTACAAATTAAGAAATTTAATATTTAAGTCCTTATAACTTCAACTAATTTTTAATTAGGTTTCTATTTTTTCTTTGTCCGATGGTTTTTAGTTGCAATTGATTTTTTAATCAAGCCCGTACGGTTTTAAGTGATTGATAAAAAAGGAAAAAAATTGCAGAGGCCTAATTAAAACCCGGTAAATCATTAAGGACATTACTTGGTAACAAGGGAAAAAAATCATAGGGACGTGATTAAAAATTAGGGGGAATTGTTGGGATTTATAGGTTAATTATTTCTCTGCCTAATTATATGTGAAAACTTCATTCTTATTAATAGTTTCTTTATGTATGTGTACCTTGTCATGTAAAATTTGGAAGTTTATTTTACCCACAATATTAATGATTTTTAATTTCAAAAACTAAAAACTTAAGGTTATAAACCGATTTAAACCCACAACCTCATTTTAGGAGACTCTATGTGCTCCAATGTCTCGAGAGCATGGACAACTCAATGATAAGTTAAAATATGATTATACTTATATGATTATATATGAGGTGGCTATGATAGAATCATAAAAGATATAACATCATAATTGGCCTCAGCCGATATAATCACACGCAAAAAGATAATACTAACTCCAAATATAAGATAAAATTGACTTTCTTTGGAGAAATTAAGGATGCTAAATAAGTTACTTAATCATATCATATATTATATATCTTTATATTATATATTAATTTATTAGTCAAACTAATTAGTTTAAAGAAAAAAATAAAAATAAAAATATTTTAAAGTAATTTAATTAGCTTCCTTAATTTCTTCAAAAAAATTAACGTTATGTTATAATTAGGACGGATTGAGTATGTGATTGCGTTAACACTAGCTTTTACAAGATCAGGGATTAAGATGTGGCCAGTAATTAAGCAAATGTACGTGCGAAGAATTACCTTTCTATTTGGCACAAGTGTCAGTTCCCCAAAGACTCATTCTCAATTGGGTTATTATCAAAATGGAATCTCACTTGTCAATAATTCCATTACTAAAAATACTTCTTCACACGTCAATCCCTTATCATCAGTACAGTCTCTCTTTCTTTCTAAATTATTTCTGATACTTAGTGACATGTATGATCAATCACCTATTCAATATACTGATAAGTTTTAGAGAAGATATACGCACATAACGTTAGATTGGATTCATGTAACAAATCAATCGGATTTTTTATATACTGTGCGATATTGATGAGTCCCTGCTCACGGGTGATTTGAATGAATTAAGACAAAAGACGCGAGCATAATACTTTCTTGCATGATAAGTCACTTCTAAGCTCCAATATGTTTCACATAAACCAAAACCAAAAACTTAAACCTTATTGATTTTGCTTCAAAATTCAACGTTACTTTCCAATTTCATTATTATTTAATAGTATACATCATAATTCATACAAATAAAGTTTACACAATGATAAAATGAAGGGTATTCGTACTAAAATTTAAAAAATGTGCCTTTTAAATATAACAAAAAAATGCTTTATCTCTCTGTTTTATAAATAGAACCAGATGAGTATATGAAGGCAAAAAAAAAAAAAAAAAAAAGAACCAGATGAGTATATATAAAAATATGGAGATAAAAATATAGACCCTCTTCAAACTAGATTAATATGTAATCTTTCCTGTTCTTAATATTAGACCCACCATAAGAAAGAAATTGAGCCAGAAAATGAATCTTATATATATATATATATATATATTATATATTAAAGACCCGAAGGGAATATATAAGAGTTGGAATTTGGAATTCAAATTCCTAACTATATAATTTTTTTATAGCGAACAAAATGATATTTCAAGAGAATCACACAGAGTTTTAAAGTAAAAAAAGAAAAAAGTGGTCAAGCACAAAAATAAATAAAATAAAATGCTTAAAGAAAGAAGGTTGCTAAGAAACCTGAATAATGAATTCACCTTAGAGAAGCACACGGACATTTTGGCAACAACAGATAGTTGCTAGACACTAATGGTCAATGTTGTCAACTTCATGAGTTAAATCTATGAATTTACTGTTTTTATGTTTTTATTTTACAAAATCGTGTCAAGTCGTTGGTAAATTTGTATTAGGTGTAAATTCAAATAAACTCATAAGTTTACACATCAAATTTACGTTTTTCACGTTTCTAATTCACATTTAAATTTGTGTTAATTTTTTCTATTTAATCATGATCAATGGATTTATATATGAATTTTATATAAATTTCTTTACTAAATATGATCAATTATGAATGTTGACGTATTTAGTTTCAATTATTTGAATTTAGAATATATTTAAATCAAATTATTGTCATTTTGTATATTTCAATTATTCAAATATACATTATAAATAAATATTTAATGATAGAAAATAAAGTTTTAAAAGTTTGCGATTCATGTTCACGATACGAGTTTATATCGTTGTCATGAATTTACTTAACTTTACGAGTTTGACAACTTTACTCATGGCCTAAGTTACTAACGGAATTGAACTCATGATCGTCCACTTACAAAGGAAATATCCATACCACTAGCTATAAAGTCATTACTAAATCCTAACTATCTACGTAAGTGATAAGAACCTTTATTATTTATCCAGACCTGAGTTGGATCCAGATTCCTTCCTACGCTCTTCTCGTCTTTGGCCTCTCCCTTACCTAAAACTACACCATTTTGGGTGTAAAATGGGAGGGGTTCTTTTTTTTTTTTTTTTTTGCAAAATAACATTCAAGGCCTTGAAGTATTTTTTTCAGTAGCACCCAATATTCTAAAATAATTTATTGTGCATCGTGCAACATAAAATAAGCACTCAGTATCTGGCAAGCTGCACCCTAAAGTAGTTTCTAGTACCATTTCATATCTTAAACTAAATTTGAGCGCATCCAACACTTAATATCCTAAATTTATGGTGCTTATTGCAACTAGAAAAACATTTTAGAAGCTACTTGTTGCAATAAGAAAAATAATTTAGGGTGTTGAATGCAATTTAGGGGTGTTCGTTGCAACTGAAATAGTTCAGGGTACAGCTTGTCAGATACTAGGTGCTACTGAAAAATTATTTTATACTACATAGTGCACAAAATATTATTTTAGATTATTGGATGCTATTGAAAAAAAAAAATACTTCAGGATTTTGAATATTATTTTGCACAAAAAAAAAAAAAGATCACCACTCACAGTTTACACCTAAAACGATGTAGTTTTGGGGTAAGGGAGAGGCCAAAGACGGGAAGAGTATGGGAGGGAAGCTAGATCCGACCTGAGTTGGCCTTTTGCACTTGTTTGTTTTCATTAGGGGTGTTCGCTTCCATCCTATCCGGGCTATCTTGTTCTGATCTCGATCATTTTGGGATGGGACAGTCCTGTCTTAAAAAAATTCAGGATGAGACAAAATTATTACGTACTAGGACGGGTTGGGACGTGGGATGGGCTTTATTCCGTCCCAGATTTTTGCCCCGTCGTGGAATCATATTGTTATTAGTTTAATATATATAATATATCTAATATTATTTTACCAGAATATCAAATATTTTTATTAAAGATATTAGTTATATAAAAAGATATTTTCATATAATCGTTTTTAGATAGATTTTAGTCATATAAAAGATATTATCATATATTGGTAATATCTTTAATACAAAATACTATAAATATTTAAGAAAACCCTTGTAATCGCTCGCACGAGTGTAACTGTCTTCATTCACTCCACTCTCTTTTGGTCTCTCTTGTACCTGCTCACCTAATTTTCTATAAAATACTATAAATGTTTATGATCAGCGCTCATACTAAGTTTAAGTTTTAATTATTTCTTATTTTTTTATTATGCTCTCAATCTAAAAATGACAAAAGAGGATGATCATATATTTGTATTATACATTTTCAATCATATAGGTTCAGTGTCCAATTCATACTCATATATTTTAGTTTTTACAAGTTCTGAAAAGAGGAAAAGATGATAGTTCATGTCATCAAAAAAATATATAGAATGTCCCGTTCTTGTCCTGATCTCGTCCTAGTCCTAGTCCCAGTCCCAGTCCCAACGAGACGAGACCCATAATAGTTTTGCCGTCCCGCAACTTTTATAAGATAGGATGTGGAATAGGCTTGTTCCGTTCCTCTCCCATCCCTTGAACACCCCGAGTTTTCACCTACGTTGCTCATACTCAAAAGAAAATAATGACCAAACTCTTTCACCAACCCTTGAATTTCAACTTTGTTCAAAGCTCAACTTCACGATAATTGGGCTTAAAACTATGGTCGGCCCAACATGATTTTGTGCATCCAATAACAACAATGGGAAGCTGTAGGTGTAACTGTGTAGTGTAACCTATATTGCTCCACATTTTTCAGAACAAATTGAGTCACTTTCAAACAATAAAAGTGAGTCTTTCCATCAATCACATAATTAGGTCTATAATTGTTCTTCTCCTTCTTCTTAACATAATTAGACTCTTTAATTGTAAGCTTGTTTGTTTGATCTAAACTAAGACTTAATCGACTATTTTTCTGAAAAATATAACCATCAATATATAATATTAAAGGCTAAACAATATAGCAATTGCTTAATAAAGTTTCACAAAAAGAACAAAGCCTGGTGGGTAGATAATTACAAATTTCAACAACGGAGACTACTTTCCAAAATCCATCCTTTTTTAACAAAATGCACTACTAATATTTATAGAAGATAAGAATGTAACAAAAATAATCATTATCAAAAAGTTTAATTAAAATATAATAAATTTCTTTTGATTGAAAATAAATATTTTGCTATATTTTGATTAAAAATATATATTAACCGCTTGGATTTTTTTTTTTTTTTTTTTTGTGAGCTGATATAACCGCTTGGAACTTGGAACCAAACAAAGCAAAGCAACATGCCATTTTCAAAGGCCTCTTTCAGCTTACTTGCCGCCAAACGAAAACGAAACATCCCCCACTCTGGCACCAATCCACTGTTCGCAACCCCACATCTACTATATAATAATCACCAATCAAATACCGCCACGTCACTGAAAGGGCAATCAAGTCAACGTCTCTAGAAGCACGTGGGCAATCACGTGACAGCTTCCCGACAGGAACCAACACTGATTGGCCATGACAACGAAGCACCGTACAAGACGGGACACCGAGGATCCATCCCCTCTTTTGCTTCCTGCGTCAGTTAGAAACCTGAAATCGCTCACCCACAAAGCCCACAACCACCACACACTCACACTCTCCCCCCCTCCCACCTCCGTTTAAATTCGCCACCATCTTCATCTACTTCTCTCTCTAACCATCTCCAAATATTTTTTCTCTAGAGAAGAAGTTTTAGAGAGGGAGAAAAATGCCTGAAAGAGATCCAGAAGGTGGAGGAACGAAGAACAGAGACTACTCTGCTTCCTCCTCCTCCCATGGCCATGATCCAGAAACTCAGTGGACTTCATGGCTGGTTCCGATGTTCGTAGTGGCTAACGTTGGTGTTTTCATTACGTCCATGTACGTTAACAATTGTCCTCGTACCAATCTGCGATTTCAAGGAGACTGTGTGGCCAGGTTCCTCGGCAGGTTGTCGTTCCAGCCTCTGAAAGAGAATCCCCTGTTTGGCCCTTCTTCTTCAACGTAAAGAGCTGATCCATTGCTTCTTTTCCTCTAACACCCGTGTTTTTAATTTCATATTTACTTTGGAAATTCTTGAGCTTTTGGAATAATCTTGTGTTATTGAGCCATTGATTGATCTGAAAAAAAAAATGTTCTTTTTTTGTGAAGATTGACAAAGATGGGAGCTTTGAAATGGGATAGTGTTGTGAATGGGCATGAGGGGTGGAGGCTTGTGTCTTGCATATGGTTGCATGCTGGAGTTATCCATTTAGTTGCAAACATGTTGAGCCTTGTGTTCATTGGGATTCGCCTTGAACAACAATTTGGTTTTGGTACAAATATAATGAACAATCTCACTTTCTGAATCACCAAAACATCACTATATATAACATTCACTTTCTCTTCTTTTTTGCAGTGAAGATAGGAATAATTTACCTGTTGTCTGGATTTGGAGGGAGTGTGCTGTCTTGTTTGTTCATCAGAAACAACATATCAGTGGGAGCTTCAGGTGCTCTTTTTGGACTTCTTGGAGCCATGCTCTCTGAACTCATCACAAACTGGACCATTTATACCAACAAGGTACAAAGAACACAGAGCCCCACTTGAATTAGCAGCTTTTAGTAGTAAAGATCTGAACTTTGAGGCATATTTTGTTTGTTTGTTTGTAGGTAGCAGCATTGTTGACACTAGTGGTGATAATAGTGATAAATCTTGGGATAGGAATACTACCCCATGTGGATAATTTTGCACATATTGGAGGGTTCATGACAGGTTTGTTGCTGGGTTTCATTTTACTGCCTCGTCCACAGTTTGGGTGGGTAGAGCAGCACCATCTTCCTTCTGCTTCCCGTCTCAAGTCCAAATACAAGCCTTACCAATACGTTCTCTGGATTCTCTCTCTTGTTCTTCTCATCCTCTGGTAACCTCCTTTCTCTTATTCATAAACACCTGACCACAACTTTCCATGAATTAATGGAGCTAGTTAAAATTATTTATTTCTGTTAAAAAAAAACAAAACTTTACATGAATTATTTAATCAATGTTACTTAAAATTAGTTATTTCAGATGAAAAATCATGTTTTTTTTTGGCCCGAACATATAAAAAAAACATGTTATATCATGAAACATGGAGGAGATTATAATTTACATTGCAAGGATTATAACTAATGTGGTGGTTGAACATGGCAGGCTAAGTATTGGGACTGTGATGCTGTTCAAGGGAGAGAATGGTTATGATCACTGCCATTGGTGCCATTACTTGACTTGTGTCCCAACTTCCAAATGGAAATGCAATGAATCTTGAAGATTATTACAAACTCCTCAGCAGCAGCTTCTATTTGGTTTCTAGTTCACATTAATTAGTCTTTTGCTTTATGTTACAGCAATTATGTGCGTTTACGTTAAGGATTCTTATTTGTGAATTGTGACCTTCGTTTGTTTTTATTTGTAATATATTTAATAAAGAGAAATTTTAATTATGTTTGTTATCGTTTTTTTTTTTTTTTTTTGCCAAATGTTTGTTATCTTACTATTATTGTTGTTGTTGGCTATTTTCGGGACGATCTAGTATATCAATTTATGGATGTCACGTCTATTCATTATGGGCAAACGTCTCAATTAAAAGTTGTAACTGATAATGACACCAGTGAACATTTTCTAATCTTAAAATGAGTGTGTCTGAAGTTGGGGTGACGTTTCGATTTTGAATCCAAAATGTCACAGGTAAGAAAAAAAAATCAAACTTCAGGCCCAGATCCAATTCGGCCATATCTACTAAGCCCAAGAAGAAAAGAATTTTAACATACCAAAAGGAACAAAAGGAAGTGAGAAAAATATAGAGCTTGTGGCGTCGCCCGGACTCGAACCGGAGACCTTCAGTGTGTTAGACTGACGTGATAACCAACTACACCACGACACCATGTTGGTGGAGTTGTTTAACATAACCAATATAATAAAATAACACGAACTTTGCTTGTTGCCAAAACATGAACAAAATGAGAATTGGTTGCCAACAAACGACGAATCCAACCAAAGGTCGATAAAAAAAATTCAGGTGAGACCACCAAACCCTTGGTTTAATTAGTAAATAGTTATATCAGTTTAACTATAGGTCTTAAGTTTAAATTCTAAAAACGTAATAGTGTTAAATATTTGCTGATAAGGTTTTACTACTCTTGTGGTCCTATTTGAATCAATCTAGATTAGTTTGAACCCTCAATAAATCCTCTAAATTAAAAAAAAGGTAAGTCCAAGAAATTAGAAGGGGAAAAAAAAATGGTGAGACCGCAAGCTCTAGATTGCGCACCAATCCAATATTTTTCCAAAAGCATTAACTTAATTCATTTAAATATATGTATTGTAGAACCAAAGTATACATTCAATAAACTTGCTGCTGTTGGTGTGGATAGACTATTTGGTGAGGATGTCATTTGGTAAGGAAAATGAAAAAAAAAAAACCAAAAAGAAGATTATTTGCGTGGTAGTGATGTTGGCGTGGTGAAGAAGGAAGTAAGTGAAGCCATAAAGTGAACATCTTTTTAGTGAGCATGCTCCAACTTCATAACCAGATCCTATAGTGGAGAGCCCATGTTGTGAGGCTTGAAGGAAATGGCACACCCTAGCGGTGATTATTTTCTTCGGTACTTAATATAAGATATATTTATTAAATTTGGTTTTGATATTAAATGTAAAGCATAGTTTTTGTATTTGTCAAATTTTTTTTCCTAATTTATCCTTATTGATGCTCCTTAAAAAATAATCAACGAATAGAGAGAAAAAGAAAAATAAGGAAGATGATTAAAAAAAATACGTGTTAGGTTAACTAACTTACTTCTGTAATACTGATTGCAATTAGTAAGTTTGTCTCTAGTTTTATCTCTTTTAGGGTTAGGTTTAGGATTTAGACTTTAGTCTAATCACGTTCACCTTTTCTTGATCCAAGTCATTTGCCCTTATGATTTTAGCCATGAATCGTGTTTTGGGGGCCATTATGATGAGTTTGTCTAAGATTAGTAGGCTTCCTATATAGTCTTTTGATTTTCGGATTTGAATCTCGTCCTGAACACGCACACACCAGCAAAATAACTAGATTAATAAAAAAAAAATTAAGATGTTAAAATAATCCTCAACTTTTATTAAAAGTGCAATAGTAACCGTAAACTATATTTTAGAGTAAAAGATGTCATACACTTTTAAAATTGGGACAAAATCATCAAACCCAATTAGCTTTGATTTATTACAATGGTGAAAATTAATCTTTTAGTCTTTAAGTTTTAACTCACTCATAACTCAGTTTCGGATGTTTCTGAGTCATCTTATGTGGCAAAAAAATTTTAAAATACTGTTAAAAATGGTTTTGGTGTATTTTACACAAATAAAAAATAAAAGACTGCGTCCTTGTCTCCACCAAATCGCATCCTCTGTTTTCCAGAAACCTCGCTAGACATCCGTGGCGTCCATGATAAATCCTTTTGAAGCACTAAAGGGCAGCAAACAACTCAGATTGGAGAAAATTTTGAAACTACTTATGATGCTTTTAACTTTAATAAAGCAACCAAGTATGTAAGAAAATAGCCATGGTAGAAAAAGAGATTTCTTAAATTTTGAATCATAAATGGTGAATAACGCTTGGAAGATGAAGAGATTAGAAAAAGTTGAAGCATACTCATTTTACAACATACCTAGTGCACAATCTCTCCTATTAATGACAAATGGAACGATCCTTTACATGATATTCATAATTTTGAAAGCCCTTTAATATAAGAAAATTGATCTCACCTTATACTTGAAAGGAGCTTCTGAAGGATCTGTCATGGACGTCGCAGATGCTTAACAAAATTTCTAGAAAACAAAGGTGGAGGAGGATTCGAGTCGGATGGGGTGGAGACCACTGGTTTTTTTTTTTTATTTATGTAAAATCCACCTAAGAAATTTTTAACATTATTTTGCCACATAGGATGGCTTAGAAACATCGTGAAATGAGTTAAAACTTTAAGGATCAAAAAATTAATGTTTCCTTTTATAATAGATGAAAGTTAATTAAGTTTAACGATTTTGCTCTAATTTCAAAAATTTATGATTAATTTTACTCCAAAAATGGTTACCGTTACACTTTTAATAAAAGATGAAAGTTAATTTAGTACCTTAACCCATAAAAAAAAAAGGGAGACAAAATAGAAGCAAACAGAAATTGCTCACATGTGATGATAATCGGACAAGTATGTAAATTTAATATCTAAATGTTGATAACATGAGTTTATCAATTGCTCTTTCTTTGTAGTGAAGGGCAAAGACCAGCTACAGAATGAATCGGGCAAAACAATTATAAACATCATGGGGAATATTGCAATCCCCTAATTAACAAACTTTATGGTGAATACTGCAATCGTTATCACTCAGAAGATTTTCATTTTGAGAAATATTCCAAGAACTACTAGATAAATTATGAACAAAATATTCAGTATATATATGGAGTTTGTGTTTCTGAAAAGACATTTCTTCCACCAACCCAACGAATATGGTAGAACAAGATATCAACATTAATACCTAAAAACAAAACAAAAAACAAACTCCTGATGAGCAATTGTATTTTCCAAGCATGGCGGAGAAGCTCAAGTCCTATATAAGCCAATTGACAGTAATGTTGCCAAGCCACATAATGAAGGGAAACTGAGCCAAAATAATAAAGATCAAGAGATAGCGGTGCTTGCTTGAATCATAACTGCGAAGCTCTGCAAAGAGAACTCTCTTCATTGTCTGAAGTAAGAACATTCCCATGCATATACTGGACCATGGCGTCACAACGTAGTGGGAGTAGCCCCAAATAAGTCTCCCAAGGACAGCCAAACATAAGCCAGTAAAAGTATATCCAGCATACGCTATAATGTCAAGCAGGGGTGCCTCCCCACTACCCAATGAAAGTAATGTCACCTTCAGCAGTGCAGTTTGAAGAAACCAACCAACCAACCCCTTGATGAACAACCAATTCAAAGCTTCTGGGCTAAATCTGGAAAAAAAAAATGAAGCTTTTTCAGAAAACTGTAACAAGTTCAAAAGAAAGCAGAGGCAGGAGATTTGAAAAATTATTGCGCACATATCAGACCAACAAGTCTAGGTAGTATATGACTAAAATTCCATTCTAGAAATTTCAAATAACAGTAATTCTAAGGTAAAAAGCAATATCAACAATATCCAGAACACCGAATACTTCTCTGGCATCCAATCATGTTCCGGGGGGGGGGGACCTCAAAAACTTGTTTCAGCAAAAAATCATTCCTCCTAACCCTAAAAAAGTGCAAATGCACACTCTTATTTCTCCCCAACATCTTACAAAGCTTATAAGAATTGCAGCATGACATAAAGACAATATCAGATAGCTTTAAATCAAGTTACAGTCCTTAGAAGCAATTCAAGAGTGTCTGAAATTATGACTGTAAGCGGCATCTTGGTAGTCATTTAACCACTTTTGATGCCAAGTAGCGAAGCATGCAAACAGCAAGACTATTGAATGTAAATAATTTCAGTAAAAAAACAGAAGCATAACAATGCATACCAAGAATTTTTTTTGGATCATATGCAACATAAGAAACTGAGAAGTCAAAAAACTTCTTATCATATCTATGCTTACTCATTAAAGCAGACGTTTAAACATCATATACATACAAAGAGATAAGAGATACGAAATTTGAAAGAAAACATTTAATTTGTCATCATCAGGTAATTTCTCAGTACTAGGAAACACAGTATCATTTAGAGTCTGCAGGACGCTTACTGGCCACGGAGACCCAACGAGAGGCCAGCAAGAACAACATAAGTACCAAATGCCATGAGAGGAATATACAAGTCTGGTGCATTTATGTCAAAAATTGGTGGTTTATACGAAAGTCTGCCCCCGACCGGCTCAGCTATTCTTGTCCAGTGACCCTGAATCCAAAGAGAAAATAATGGGGGGAAGGGAAGATAAAATAACGTAACATATAATCATAAAGAAAGGAACTGAAGAAATGTAACATTTCTACATACCCTGTGCAGGAATGGCAACAGAACAACTTTCAGTTTGTTCCTGACATATTGGTCATTCACTTGGAAATAGTACTGAGGATCAGAGAAGTACCTACTTATCTGTCACAAAAGAGGAGCTCATTTTGAAAACAAAAACAAATGAATTCAGAAAACAAATATTAGAACAATTCAACGCTGGCCCAGCTGCCTTAGCTAATAGCTTATCCTAAAGGTGGCCAAACCGAGTTTGATTGACTATAAGGTGAAGGAATATAGTAATGAGTATATCCAAATGCAAGCAAACCATTATGGTGAATATGGTGAAATAAACCATTAACGGATTTTACTAGAATAGCACTTACATTGCTTTGTACATACTCAGAGCTTGATCCGAAGATCTTCTCGCCGTATGCATGTAACCCACCTCGAATAAGTCCTGAACCGGCCACTTGAAAAGCACTACCAAATGGATTAGGTTGAGAACTTGCCGGTAGTATAGGTGCCCCTGGTAGGGTCTGGGGTTTGGATCCCACGTTATTATACATGCCTATACCTATCGATATGCAGTGAATCAAAACACAGCTTAAACATGATGAAATCCGAAATCGCCAGAATAACAAACAAAAGCAAACCCTAAAAAGTAAACGAAGATAAAAAGAAACTGACCTTGAAGTAGAGGAACAGAGAAGGGATCGCAACGAGAAAGGCTGATGCTGTAGAACTATGCGTCGAATTTTCTTAAGAGTATCGATTATTTGAATATGGAATTCGCTTGCACTTTCCTCACCAGATCGAGTTCGATGGAGGCGAAACCAAGATCTGGACGCGCCTCCCGCGCGAGCGCAACCTGTAGCCTAACTAGCGGTAACACGCTGTGTCGTTTCAGCGAACTCCAATGTCGTTTGTTACTTCAGAACCTGAGAATCCGTGTGACTTGTGAGCTAGGGGGTCCGAGTTTTGACTGTTTTGTGTTCATGATATTGAAAAAATTTTAATATTTCTGAAATTAAAACTTCCAACAAATTATTAAGGTTAAAATGCACATTTCGCCTAAAAAGTTTTAAAGGGCTGAGCAACATGAGGATAGGGCTGCCCTATGGCCTAACCCGTATTCTGCCCGTTTATTTTTCATGGGTACAAGATAGTCGTGTCACGCCCTTATTTTAATTTTACTTTTACCAAAGTATTTACGAAAAACAATATGCGGTTCGGTGGGCAACACAGAAATAGCATAATTATATTGATAATATATGCATTATTACAGATAATCGCCATAAGGATTCATACATGATACTTACAATTAAGGTAGCCGCACAGGGCTACTAGGATGTCTAAACTTGTCGGAGTGAAACAGAGGCATCTTCTCATCTTCGTTCCACCACCACAATCCCCTCGTACCGTTCTTTTCTTTATTCTCAGCGTATCTTCTATCTCCTTCTGTCTAAATTGTTAGTAGGGGAGGGTGAGATTCGAGAAAATATCAGTAGGAAACATACTAATATGCATGCAAGATAAGTGCTTAATGCATGACATGCTTGCATTACATAAACTCATGATAACACAATGACATATCTGCATGCTCAATGTTTCGTGCAACAAAACTATGGCCATAGTATAAATAGAAACAGAGCTTCAGTCATTCATATATGTTTCACATAATCAAGCAAAGCAATAACATGCATCAATACACTAACACAAATATTAAATACATGAAGGAGAGGTAAGTTCCCTACCTTAGACCTTTTCCACCTCAAACTGTGTGCTTCGATTCGCATGCCAATCCCTCGGGCTTTCAACTTGGTCCTAAAACGTCAAATGTACTAGTTTAGAAACTTCCATAGTGTTTTTAGTGGTTATACGAGTCTATCATAAAAATTTACCAAAATGCCCTTGGGACCCCGCCCGGCCCGTCGTACCCAGTCCGACTGTATTTTTCCTGAAATTTTGACATGGGCTATTCTTACATATTTTCACCCAAGGAATCCATTTTCGGATTCAAAATTTTCAAATTTATTGTCAAATTATAAAAATACCCTTGAAGCCTCGCTTTAGGGGTTTTAGGGGTGTTTTCATAATTAAGCTTTTTCAGGCTTTTCCAAAAAAGTGACCAACTATAACTCCATCTAATTTTCCCTCCTAAACTCAATGGAATTATCAAATCATTGAAAATCCAACTCTAAAGCCAATTTATAGCCCTGGACAAAATTTACAAATACACCGAGGAAAATTGGGGTTTTGCGATTTCGGCTCTGCAGACGTGATTCTTTCTACTCTAACCACTTTATTAACTATTTAATTATGTTACAACTACCTTTAAGACCCAATTTTGGCAGCATAACCCCTAGGCACACATGTTTCCAAAATTTAAAACCAATGGCAATCAGGTGAAATTTCACCGATTAAATTGCCCACGGCAGTCAGAATAAGCAATATATGAAAGTTTGGAAGTTACCTCAAGCTCTTTCTGGCTATTCCCTAATATGGCTGAAAACCCTAGCCTTAGAACACCCAAATTTGTGCTCCACAAACCTTGAAGAACATAGAAGAATAGCTTAGGAGTAGTATTATACGCATTAGGTACGAATTCACCAAATAAATCGACTTACCGCGCGAGATCTCTTTTCCTTCTCTCTCTAAAATGCTCTCAACTCTTCTCTCTCCTTTTTGGCAGCTGAAATGTCAATTTGGAGGAGGGAAGAAGATGAAATATTGCTTTATAATATTTTACTATTATCTCATAATTATTTCATTTCCAAAATTCCAAAAATGCCAACCTTGTGTCCATAAAGTTATGTACATGTAATGTTATCCTACAACCCAAACAACATGCAGCTAATATTTTCTTCTCTTGGCCCATCAAAATGACATCCTAAGGGTCCTTTAAATCAGAAAAAATGGGCTGATGTATTTATCCCAAAATTACCATGTTGCCATCATAAAATTTTCCCCATTTTCAGATTTGTCTGAATTCTGGCAGATTTTCTGCCCTAACTTTGAAAAATCATAACTAATTCTAGAAAAATCGAATTGAAGTGATTCCAAAGAAAATGGAGATATATTTAAGTACTCTTTACTAAAAAAATGTGGATCAATGCAGTTCATAACCATAAAAAAACATAATTGCACAAAAGTCCATACTACTCCAAAACATATTTCAGTTTCAATCCCAAACTTTGGAAAATCATAACTCTTAGCTCACAAATCAAAATGACATAAATTATATGTCCATTTTGAAGCTTGGCATGTGAAATTTAAGACTGCCCTGTACAGAGTTTCAATGGACAAAATTTTCAACTTTTGCATAATTGTTCCCAATGGTTCCAATTTCACAACAAACACTCTCCCCACACAAATTTTCACAAGGACGCCATTGGAATCACTAAAACAACAAAATTCTCATCACATCCACTTTTGAAGTCATTAACTCTTAATCAAAATTTGGGATATTTCAAGTCGTACCTGTGGCATAACCCGTGATAAAAGGGTGCGGCATATACGAGTGAGTTTCAATGGACAACGGGGAACCCATTTATATGATGGCCATTTAAAAAAAAATCAGAGCACCTTACTTGTCGCCATCACCACCATGAAGGAAAAAGAAGAATCAAAAAATGAAGAGAGAAATCCGACGATGAGATTTGGGAAGAGGAGTTTTGTTTTTCTTTTCTTCTTTATTACTAATGTTGAGTGAAAACACTTTCACATGGGACGAAGTGTCTTTTGACAAACCTGGGAAGAAGAAACTTAGCACTTCACTCTTTTATTCGATGGATGGTAATACAATGCAATTTTATATTGCTTTTTAATCTTTTTTATATTGGATAATTAACTGATTCTCTCTCATCAAAACTTCTTTTCTCTTCGTCTTCTATCTTTTCTCCTTTGTTTTGCAATCTGTCCAGTGTCTTCTTCTTTCTTATGGCTTAAAAATCAAAACACAACACCTATTGCTTTTTAATCTTTCTTATGCGGAGCTCAGTTTTGATCTTATCATCTTATTATTATTGGGTTGCTTTTGTTTATACTTTTTTACCCTCTTTTATTTTATTTTTTTTTACATATCCCATCTTCTTCTGGATTATTTTTAGGCTCTCAGGCTATTCGGTTATTGCATAGCTAGAACGGGTTCCAGCCTAAAAGCGGTTTCTGGCCTAAAAGTGGCCTAATCATGGTTTAAAAAGGCCAAACTCACTAAACGGCTTTTGCTTTAAAATGAGCCATCCCTAGCTTCAGCCAATGATCTTGCTATCTGGCTTGGTTTTCTAAACGTTGGTTGGAATTAATAACGTTCATATTCAATAGTAATTAGCAATGGTGCTGAGCACTGGATCATTTTAAGCAAAACAACTTGTTAGCTAACCTTTACAACATTGTCCATAAAATAAAATGGCCTTGAAATAAGCATGATAAATGGTGATATTATAACCAACATTTAGAAAATCAAGTTGGACCAGATCATCTGGCAGGCTAGATTGTCAATTGAAGCTAAGAACGACTCATTTTTTATGTGAAAGATGTTTAGTAAGTTTGGTTGTTTTAAATCGTGATTCAACCACTTTTAGGCCAAAACTGTTCCAGTTATGCAATAACTAGATGGCCTAAGAGCCCAAAAACAATCCAGAAAAAGAAGAAGAAGGGATAGGTAAAAGAAATAAAAGAGGAGAAAAAACTATAAACAGAAGCAACACAACGATAATAAGATGATAAGATGAAACTTGAGCTCCAAATAAGAAAGATTAAAAAGCAATAGGAGTTGTGTTTTGATTTTTAAGCCATGGGAAAGAAGAAGGAGACGTTGGATGAAATGCAAAACTAGGGACAAACGACAGAATACAAAGAGGAAAGAAGTTTTGACGAGAGAGAATCAATTAATTATCATAATATAAAATTGCATTGTCTTAAAATCCATAAAATAAAAGAGTGAAGTGCTATGTTTCTTCTTCCCTAGTTTGCCAAAAGTCACTTCATCCCCTATAAGAGTATTTTCACTCAATGTTAGTGATAAAGAAGAATTGAAGGAAAAAAAAAAGAGAAAACTCTTCTCCACATGTAACCTATTCAAATTCCAAATAATTATTATAATAAGCAAATGATAAATAATTATAATAAGTAAAACTTGGAAACTAGTCTTAACTATTGCCTTCAAAGAGGATGATACCTCATAAAATTCATATATGAATTCTAAAATACGTTTTAACTCTTTAAAAGATAATTCTCTAATCGATGTTCATGATTTGCATTGATTTTGTTTAATATTTGCATTTGATTGATTTTTTTTTATGAACCTATACATAAACACATTTTGGAGTTATTGGAATGGCAAGAGAGTGAGGTCTCTACATTGAAGAAGCAAAAATGCTTAATCTGTGTTGTGAAGATATTTGTGTCATTGATTATTGTGGATCAGTGAGGTATCTGCATTGAAGAAGACATTTAAAGTGAAGAAACGGCCCCTCCAACTAAACTTGAGTTTGTTTGCACTTGTCCCTATACAATCTTAAAGCATAACTTGTAGCTATAACCCAAATTCATGCTCATTGCTACCATATTTATTGTCGTATTACGTTGATTAATACACAAGGATAATGCCAAAATAAAAAGTTTCATATGCATACTCATTGCACACTCGCTGTTGTAACATATTGATTAACATAGAAGGATGCTACCAAAAAAGATTTCATATGGATTCTCACTACTGTCATATACTCCCTTCGGTCTTTGATATAAGAGCTAGTTGATTTTTTTTTGAGATATTAAGAAAGATAAATAAACTACTTAATCATAGCATATGTTATGTATCATTAAATTATATATTAGTTTATAAGTCAAACAAAATAGTTTAAAGAAAATTGATAAATATAAATACTTTAATGTAATTTAATTAGCTTCCCTAATTTCTCCAAAAAAATTCAATTGACTCTTATATTTAGGACTGAAGGTTGGACACCTATGTGCACACCAACTTAATTGTTGTGACATTCTTTACTGCTGTGGATCCTTTGTTGTTGTATGTGACATTCTTTGGTAATGTAAAAGTCATCAAGATGCTTATAAAAAACTAAAAAAGTCATAGTCTATTTCCTCTCGAGTTAAGACTGATTATTGACACCAAAGCTATAGTCTTTATCCCCTTCAATTATCAAAAAAGCTTTCCACATCAAAATCTCATTGATTCTAGTCATTATCTTCCCTTGCCCTTTACTACTTATTGCTTCCACCTTTTAATTTCTAACAAGCATTCTTGAGCACCAGGTCTCCAACAATGACAGAACAATTTTCAATAACCAGAATCACCATCTACTTAAAACTGTTTGTTAAAGCTTAATTTCTTTTTTGTGAAATAAGGGGCTAAGCCCCATGAGTTACATTACAACTTGACGTTGTAATGCTAATCCTTCAACATCTTACTTTAGGATCTCACATACTTCCAGAGGTGGAACAACCCATGTTATACTCTGCCTTCGAAGAATTGCACTAAGTGATGCCAAACAATCAACACAACGATTCCTTTCTTTAAACACATGGTTAATAGCTATCTGCCAGTCTCTCTACAACAATTCATGAATTTGGTTAGAGAGGAAGCAGTGCCCCTGAAGGCACATGTATGCTTAGAGTTCCTCTAAAATTTGTTTCGCATCGCACTAAAGTTCCACTGTTCTATACCCCAGGTCCCAGTATAGTCTTAACCCTTCAAGGATGCCCCATGCTTATGCCATGTAGCTATTACATCTATATAGTCTAATTGCAAAGGCTCCAAGCCACTCTCCGCATTCTCCATGTATAACTCCACCACACCTTAATATTTCTAAAGAGAAGGTTGAGCCATCAACGTTTAATTTGCTCCATCTTGGGGTAGGTGTTTTCCAGGATACCCAGATCATCTCTTAGGGAATATCTTGTTCTCCTACATCCCATCCGTAATTATAATTCTGCGGATAGTAGTTGATGATAGTACCTGATTGGCGAGGCTTTTTAAAATCACTATCATATAGTTGTTGACTTTGCCATCGCCACATTTGCCAACATCCAATCACAAAGACTTCTAGCCAGTATTCATCCCCCTCTGCTGACCTCCTCCTAAGTAGATTAGCATTAATCCACTCATTCTAGGTGCTCCTGAAGAAGGTCCTATATTTGTGCTCTGGGACCAATTGTAACCAAGTCTGTTGGGATGATAAATAGTCTCTTAAAGCAAGCAGGATATCTTCATATGCTTCATGGTAGATTCTATAGCTTGTTTTAGCTTGAACCCCATTTATTAGTGATCGATTTAGTTGCTAGTTGACTATGCAATGCCTGCCATATAAAGTTTCAGAAACGTTTGGGGACTCTCAACTTCCAAATCAGCTTCTACCTCTAGTCCCTTAATCCGTTTGATGCCTCATGCCTACTTTTATAAGTACTGGCAGTTGTGAACTTGCCATTCCCTGTTAGGCTATATCTGGTTTTGTCAATTCTACCTTCCTTTCTTAATGGATGTGTCTATTCAATAGTTAATACTCTTTCTACTAGAAGGAATGGAACAATTTGTTGTAAACTCCATCTTCCATGTTCATCCATAAGTTCACGGACTAGTAAATCTCGATTAATAGTGGTTCCTTATGGTGCAAATATGATGAGGGGTAGGTAATCATTTATCCATCGATCCCTCCATACATAAGTGTTTCTTCCATTACCTATCTCAATTCGGGTTCGCCTCTGGAATGGTTCCCATAGCCTAACTAGCTCCTTCACAACTATGAGTCTCCATTCATTACACTTAGTGGTTCCCCTCTGCTTAAACCTCTACCTCATTTCCCTTTATGACCTAAACCCATAATTCACTTAGTTTGTTCATTATTCTCCACCAAAGCTTCATTCATGCTAGCCATTAACTTGATCTTGACACTGCCCTCGTCTTTTGTTCTCCATAGGGTTTCGCAAGAAATAACATGTGATTTTTTGTTTGCACCATGCTCCCCCTTTATGAAACATCTTTGTTCCCTTTCAATTTCTTTCAACACTCTTCTTGAGATGACATCATGTTGCATATGGTATATGGGCATCATACGAGCAACCGATTTGACCAAGGTTATTCTACCCGCTAGTGATAAGTTGGCTGCCTTCCATCCATTTAAATGCTACTTTACCTTTGTAACAATCGAATGGAATATTTCCTTCCTTTTAGGAGGGAAGGTGAGACTTGCTTCGAGGTACTTGCCAAGTTCCTTCATTTATTTGAATTAGCTCCATTTGTAGATTTCTCTCCTCTATTAGTTTGTGACATTCTGTGAGAAACATATTTTTGTTTTTTCTCTACTCACTTTGTGTCTTGATATATCTCCAAACTCCTATAAAACATTCATAATTAGGTTTAAGTGAGCAACATCAGTCTTTGCAAAAAGAAGATTAGCAGCAAATAACATATGGGTTATAAAAGGAGCATTCCATCCCGCTCTTATTCCTTTCAATTTTTTTCCTCTCACTATATCCAAGATAATGTGTGAGAGTTTTTCTATGCCAAGTACAAACATGTAAGGGGATAAAGGATCTCCTAGGCGAAGCCCTCTAGTGGGGTCGAATTCATCAAGTTTCTCCCTATGCCATAGAATTTTAGTGGAAGTTGAAGTTATACAGTCTATAATTCTATTCACCATTTCTTCTCAGCACTGGAGGTCACAAAGAACCTTCTCCATATACTTCTAACTAATTCGGTCATATGTCTTTTTGATGTTGATTTTAATGGCCATAAAGCCCTTTTTCCCCTATTTTCTTTCTCATGGAATGGATCAATTCAGTCGCTATGATGATGTTATTATGGATGTTTTGACTTAGTGCAAAACTAACCTCGTATAGGGGCACGATTTTTGGTATTATCCCCTTCAAACAGGCCACAATTATTTTAGAGGCACTTATAGATCATATTGCAAAGAGAAATCGTCTTAGTTGGTTCAACCTCTTGAGTTTTTCTACTTTGGAATGAGCGTAATTAAAATTTGGTTGACTTCTTTGATGAGTACTAGGTCTCTCCACATATTCTTCACAGCTTCACATACACTATCTCCCACTGTTTCCCAGTTTCTTTGAAAAAAATATTACTGGGTAGCCATCCTTTCCTAGCGCCTTCATTCCATCAATGGAGAACATAGCTTTTTTAATTTTGGCTCCTGATAGATCAGCACAAATATTTCCCTATTCTAACTCGGATATCCTGGGTCAAGAATACCTTGTTTAAGCCCAACCCTGATCATATTGCTCTTCTTTAAATAAGGTTTGGAAAAAGGTATTTACCAGTGGCTCCACTTCTAGTTTATCTCCAACCCACTCATTATTATCATTTTTTAAAGTAAAGACTCAATTTCTTCTACCACGAATCTTTGTCTTGGTATGATAATAAGTTGTACTATGATCACCCTCTGTTAACCATTTGGTTCTCCCTTTTTAGAACCAGAGCACTTCTTCTTGAGTGAGGACCTTATCCAACTCCCTATCCAGTTGCTCTTCTAGCACCTCATGCTTTAGGCTATTGCCTTCCTGCAACTTCCTTTGAATTTTGTCTATTTGTTTAAGGATGCTTTTTCTTTTTCTTGGCTATATGACAGAAGGAGTGTGTATTCTAGTATAGGAGCTTACTTCTCAACTCATATAGCTCCTTCCAAACCACTACGATACTTGTCCAGCTCTCTTATAAAAGTGGTTTGAACTCATTATTAACCATCCATGCAACCTCAAACCTAAATGGTTGTTTAGATATGTTCCCTTTTCACTTTCAAGGAAAATAAAAAGAGGGTGATTATCAGATTTCACCCTTGTCCAACTCTCACAAAGGCCTCCCCAAAAATATCCCTCCAAGCTATGTTACATAAGGCTCGGTCTCTTGTAGTGCCTACAGGCAGTTTGGATTACTGGGTCTCTCCATTTGAATGTAGGCCCCTCTGATCCTAGATCAATAAGATTGCACCTGTTAATATTTTCAAGAAAGTGCTTGCATTTTCAGTCATTTAAAGTAGTCCCTCCCCATTGTTCATTCACACTCTTGATATCATTGAAATCTCCAGTTAATAGCCATAGGGAAGATAAACTTGCAACAATGTTAGCATGAGCATGCTATAACTCAGGTCTCTCTCATTCTCGCGGACTTGCATAAATGGCTGTGAAATGCCTTTTATCTTTGCTTATACCCTCTAATTCACAATGAAGGTATTGCCTATGAGTCTCAATCACCTTCACGTTAATTGCCCCATCTAACCACAGGATCCATATGCCCCCGGACATCCCATGTGCTTCAACCATGACATGATGGTAGAATCCCATATGTTGGATTGCCTTTTGGGAAACTTTTCCACTGCACCTTGTTTCCATTAAGACTACTATTTTTGGAGCAAATCTCCTGTCAAGTTCTTTCATGGCATTACCAAAAGCTTTTCCAGCTGCCCCTATTGCATTCCATACTAAAATCATAAATAACAAAAATGGAAGAGGTGGAACTATAATAAAACACTTACTGGCTATATTGGGTAAGTGCCATACTCCTTCTCTTCTCCCATCTTTCTCCCTAATTAGCTTCTTCGATATCATCCAGAATTTTCTCCACATCCAAAGGACCCATCTATCGAGAGATATATGGGTCTGGAGAACTATCAAGCAAATCTTCTTCATTGTGCAGGTTTGGTTGCTTCTGAGTTTTATTCTCTCAGGCTATACCTTCCTCTTTTTGTTCTTCACCCTTATGTCCAATAGAAACTGTGTTTCCAGCCTGCTTAAACTCCAATCCATTATTTGATTAACTGTCATCTTATTTAGGTCCACTACTCATACTTTACTTGGCTCTGAGGTATTGGTCACACTTGGTACTACGGGCCCATTATTGGAGTTACTCCCTTGTCTTATTTGTTCTAAGGTCGCATCCACCTAAGACACAACAGGCCTATTAAGAGCACTTCCCCTTTAGTCCACATGCTTTTTCTCCTTGTTACACATGGCAGGGTTGTTTTGCTTCCCCTCCCTCTTTGAGTTTGATGCCGCCAAGGTCAGCCCTATTTTCCCATCCTTAGCCTTCTGTCCCTTCATATGTTGACTTGCAGTGTCTTTTTTCTCTCCCATAATAAATGCCTTGTCAAATCTCTATCACTTAACAGTTCCTCTTTCCCACCTTCACTTTTGCTTTTGTCATTTTTGTCTCTGTCCCTTTGGTATACGTCCTTATAACTTGATTAGAGATATTTTGCAGAGGCTTTCTTCCCATTTGTCCCTTTTCTCTATTTCCAGCTTCAGTTTCTTCTGCTTCCTAGTTGGTACAATCTTTGACTTCATTTTGATGCCCAAGTTCAAACTTACCCCCTTGGTGATTGGACAACGTTTTCTCCTTGGTTCCTAAATTAGCATCCATTCTCCATAGTTGGTTTCCATCCTATCTCCCTGCGACATTAGTTTTTTGTTGCAAGAATTTTCATGCACTTTGTATTTTGTTAGTATAGCTTCTTGACCTAGTTCCTTCACCTTTTTCACTGGACAATGCTCTATAGCATGCCCAAAACGTCATCGTGGAAGCACATGAGGTGGAGACCTTCATATTTGATCTTTAGACTATTACCATCCACCAAATATGCTGGCAGAAGAGGCTTTTTCAGGTCTACCTCTACACACATTCTTGCATACATTATCCATGCTCTGGTTAATGTCATCTTGTCAACCTTAATTGTTGTACTAATCCTATTGCTCAGATGGTATAAGAACTTCTTATCATAATAGTTCACCAGGAGACCAAGCGACTCAACCCATATTGCCACCTTTTTAATTTGTTTATTCCATGATTGAAGTTTTGCTTCCAAGTTTGGGCAATCAAGTAGTGTTGTTGAACTAGCCAAGGACCTCCTTCAAGAGTGAAAAAAATAATCATCTTGACTCTGGAATATTGCTATCATGAAACCATTTCCAATCATTGACAAATCAACTGAGCCAGATTTCCCCCACATTTACTGAACTTTTCTACGTAGCTGCATGAAACTAGGCGTCCCTCCTAATAGCTTAATGATTAATGACTTTATAGTATCTTTCTAACCTTCTTTTTTCTTCAGCAAAGAACTCAATCTTCGGTCTCGTGTCTGTATTAGTTACTGTAACGCTGTTCCTGATCTGCTCCACTTTTGAGAACTATAAGTTACCATCCCAGGATCATCCTCACTAGAGGTTTCAGCATATGAGGTAGTCTTTGTTTCATTTGATTTTAGCGCTTTCCTATATGAAAGCGAGTTATGTTGAGTCTCCTTAGGGATTTCCTTGTCTCTTCCATCCACGAATCACTCCTGGGTTATACAAGTACTTGCCCTGAGAAGTCCCCTTCAATTCAAGGTTGTTTACTCCTTTCGCATACATCCTTACCAGTCATCTTCTCGCCATACTTGATGTGATTTGCTTTAGAGTTCTTTTCCTTAGCCTTAGTTGTCCTTGGTGTTTTGATTATTTCCCCACAATCTTCCATCAAAACTTCCTACTTAAAAAGCATTGAATTTCCAACAGAATTTGCCATGGAATTCAATGTTTCTTATAGAATTTCTAGATTCAATCATAAATAAATGCGTCACAAATGAATTTTTGACAGAATTTTTTATTTTTAAATTTTTTTAATTTTCAAATGCCATATGGACGTCATCATGAGAAGCCACGTATCACGTTTGTAGGAGGCCACCTCATTGCTGGCGGCAGCCACATGTCAGATGCATAATGCGCCATGTGTCCACGTCTCTTATTTCCTAAAAATGCCCCCCTCCTGTTTGAACCCGCAATCTCATGCTCCTGGTGTCCTCATGCGTGAGCCTTTGCTAGTTGCGCCAACATGAACATGCGTTATATTATTACATAATGTTATGTACATGATATTATATATATATATATATATGTAATATTATTAAAACTAATAATAAATTTAAAAAAAATGAAAAAAAAATATTTATATATTTATGATTAATTAATTTCAAATTCAAAAAATTTTAAATCTATAATAAATCTTCTCATAAGTATATTTTTAGCCAATTTTTTAAAACTGAATTATTTTTAATTAAATTTACTTAATAACTAATGATTCAATGTTACAAATATTATTTTTAATATAAAATGATAAATATAATATTAATAACTAATAATTTATATTTAAATAAAATTAAATAAAAACTAATATAATAATATTATAAATATTATTTTATTATAAACTTTTAAATATAATATTATTAAATAATAATATAATTTTAATAATTAATATTAAATATAATTAATTACTAACTAATATTTTAATGTTATAAATGTTATTTTTTATAAATTTATGAATATAATATTAATAAATAATAATATAATATCCATTGCTAATAATATTTTTAATTAAATTTATTTAATAATTAATGTTGTAATATTATAAATATCATTTTAATATGAAATTTAATAAAAAAAATTTCCATGGGATTAGCCACGAAAAAATTCTATCGCTAATTACCATATAACTTTTCGTGGCAAATATGCAACGGAATTCCATGGACAATTAAAATTCCGTTGGAAATTAAATGTTTTTTTTTTTGTAACATCCAGCGGACAATCTGGTGATTGATTTTGGGGGTTAGGGTCATCAGGTTTCATGGAAATTCTCACACACACTAGAGCTTCTCTCTCTTGTTGAAGCTTAATTCTGCAGAGCAACAATTCTTTCCCATTTTAAAATCTAGTGATATTAAAACTAATATTTTGGGATTCTCCATTATTGACCCTAATACTAATTGCTCTTTGCAAGTTTGTCTCTATTTTTCTCTCTTTTAGGGTTAGGGTTAGGATAGACTTTAGTCTAATCACATTAACTTTTTCTTGATGCAAGTCCTTTGCGATAATGATTTGAGCCATGAATCATGGTTTTTGGGGGCCATTATGATAGTTTGTCTTGCTAGACCAAGATGAGTAGGCCTCATATATAGTCTTTTGAAGTTGTGAAGTTACTCATGTGATAGTCGGACGAGTTTGCTAATTTTTTCACCTCACATGTCACCCTGAGTTGTCTATTTCTTTTAACTAATTAATCTAAATGGATTAAGTATTGACTTTGATAGTTTTTATTTTGTCATATTTTGTTCATTAAAAAATATTAAGTATAGAGTTAAGAAAACAAGACATCAGATACAAATGAAAATATTAAGGATGACACACTACTCTTTTTATAAGAGCCTGACAAACATTGTCTCAACATTTAATAACTTTTTTCCATCTTTGCTCCTTATAAATCATTTATATGGTATTAATTAAAAGGTGTACTTTTTTCATTCTCTCTCCTTGTTTTATTTTATACTTCCTCCGGTCTTTTCTAGAAGCAACTTTTTCTCTCTTGAGGTTGGTCATTTTTCCAAACAACTTTCTCCCTGTGTCTCAAAATTTAAATTATTTTTTTCTTTTCTACCCCTATTAAATGCACATTTTTATATTAATTATCCCCCACTCACTACTAATTCTCTTTCATTTACTCATTTATTATGCATTCTCTCTCATATTTTATACTCATATTTATTACTCATTCTCTCTCCTATGCTCTTTTCACAAATAGGGCATATTTGGAAGAAATATAAACTTTTTTACACATTTACTTCCTCCGGTCTTATTTATAAGCAACGTTTTCTCTCATAGGGCTAGTCCCTTTTATAAGTAACGTTCATTTTTTGTCTGAAAATGTAAGCTTCTTTTTTTTATTTTACCCTTATTAAATATTCATTCTTTCTAATATCTTACACTCATTATCTTTCATACTTTTTATTAATTCTCTCTCCTATACTCTTTTCATAAATAGGGGCATATATGAAAAAAAATATGGCATTTTTGACATACTTATTGCTTTTTAACTATCAATTCGTTTTACGCAATCAAGAAGAAAGTTGTTTATAAATAGGACCGGATGGAGTATTGTTTTTAACTAATCTAAACAACTAGTTCGTTTTGCGCAATAAGTATAAAAGTTATTTATAAAAAGAATAAGAGGGAATACTCTTACTACTCTACATTCTCTTTTTTACTTTCCCTCATTTATTTCCATTTTCTCTCTCTTGTTTGTCTCCTCATAAACAATGGTACATTTGAAAAAATATTATTTATTTCAAACATACTTATTTCTTTTAACCAATTTTAACTGTTTTCTTAAACCCCGTAATATGGTTATTGAGCTCTTAAAAAATGGAGAAGAGAGAGTATAAAATGTGATTACCCCAAGCTTTGGGTTACTTTTTTTTTTTTTGTGTTGATATGTTTATTAATTATTGTATGTTTGATCATAACTTGATTTGTAGATTAAATGAATCAAAACTAATCCCTCCTATTCTTTTTTACAAACAACATTCTCTTTCATAAGGATAGTTTTTAATATAAGGAATAAATTTTCTTTGTCTGAAATTTTAACTTGATCTTTCTATTTTATTTTTGTTAAATATATAACATTTATTATCTCTCCGCAATATAGTTCCACTTATTTTCTTTCATATACACTTTTTTTAAACAATGATATAATTAGAAAGAAAAGTACTCCATCTGATCCTATTTATAAGAGCTTGATAATCAAATTACGAGATTTAAGAAAGTAATTAAAATTAGTTGAAAATAATAAGTATGTCTTGAAATAAATTTTTTTCCCACATATATCCTTATTTGTAAGGAACAAGCAAGAGAGAAAAATAGAATAACCATAAGTATTACAAATTCTTTAATTAATACAATATATATAATTAATGAGGGATACAAATGAAAAAAAAACTCATTAAATATTGAGACAATTCTTATTAGACTTTTATTAAAAGAACCAACATAATTCAAATTTTGAATTTTTATAAAAAGGATTGGATGAAGTAAATAAATTACTCATTTATTACTTTTAACTACAATTTTAAATTATTTGATTGATTTTACTAGCCGTCCCTTATAAAAAAAAAAAAAGACAAGATGGAATACTACTGATGAAGATTTCAATGTTGCAATTAATATGTGTCATCATGTTCGAATCTTTTAACATGCATGGATTAATTCAACTTCGTGTGTCCTCTTCCTTTGTAAATTAATTAAAGCTCTTTTTTCCATGGACTATCCCCACGTGAAGAGCAATTAAACTAATTATCAATGATTAAGAATCTCAAAAGATGACATATACATATGCGCACTCACATTTCCTTTTTCATTTCCCCCCTCTTTTCTCCTTAATTCTACCTTCTTATGATAAGACAATTCAAACTTTCCGACACTCTTTTTGCTTGTTTAATTTATATATTTATTTCCCATTTTCGGAATGTTTAAATGATAGCTTACCTTGTTAAACACGTCAATTCAAGTAATTCAAATCAAATCACCTATATTAATTCAGCTGGTAGAGAGATGACTTCTCTCCAAATTAAAAGGCATAATTCTTTTTAGATAGAATACCATATAATGTGAGAGCTAAATAAAATTGATTTTGACATAATAAGAGGCATATGATGGTACTATTGAGAAAAGCCGTAGAAGACAAAAGTAAGAAGAAAGGAATGTGAGAATGTGAATACACAGGAAGACAAAACAAGAGGTGAAAAGAGTCAGATACAAGAGACGTTACAAGTGACTTATTCTCTTTGAAATAGGTTCATGTGACCAATTTGTCTTGAGGTGTATTAAGTTTTGGCCCTGTGGTTAGAAATTAGAATCCAAAGAGAATAATAGTGTCAAATAAAATGTCACTTCATATATTTGCATTCATTCTCTTTAATCCTTTTGTTTCCCGGTTCCCCTTGTCACACAAAATAATGGACCGCCGAAAGCAACAAACATATCTATACAATAGGAATATATATAAGAATACTATGCAGACCCATTTGTATCACACCAAAAAAAACACATAACCTCTTCTCTTGTCATTTCTTATATGAATTATATATTCCTGCAATTTTGTTTCCAGTTTAAGGAACAATTTAAAGAACTTGTAACGTGAGACCTCTCTAACGGTAAAGTTTATCTCTTGAATTTGTTTGTTCAGTTCATGTAAACAATGGACAAAATGAAAGAACCTTCTGGTACAGAGAGATGTAGGACTCACATGTGTGAAAGTCACATCACATTAACAAAGGTGAGACATACGCTGCAATCCTATGTTGTTTCATTATTACTTCACATGGACGCTTAATTTAGAGAACCAAAATTTCATAAAATTAAATATGAATAGTTTTGCTTATAAATTCATACAAACTGTCCATTGGATTATGGAGACAATTGACATAAATAGAAACCAAGAAGCCAAATTCAGTTAAAGCCAGATGCAGGAACCAAGACATTTATATGACATCAACCCTCTCAACTTTCTTCTTGTAATGACATAAACTATACCAATAAATGTCAAATAATTAATTACATTGCCAAACCTTCTTCCATTTCCACCCAAAAAACAAAAAGGAAAAGAAAAAAATAAAAAAGACAAATTATAATATATAGATAGATAAAACTAAAGATTCACATACAAATCAAAACAAGTTAGACACGCTTTTCTCACCTTAACCTACCAATTATACTCAAACCTTCGTTGGATCTTCTCCATTTCCTTATCTATAGTGTTTGTAAATTTTAGAGAGAGATATAGACATAGAAATGTACAGAGCTCAAGTGGATCTTATGATTTAAAATGGAACTAATAATTCAAATGGGTTTCATGCATTCTATGTCTAAATATCTCTCTTTGAAATTGGCAAAAAATTTGAAAGAAGAAAATGTTGAAGATCCAAATTTCAGGTACATAAACCTTCTTAAGGGGTTGGACAGAGTGATGATAAAATTTATTGTGTCACCTTAGACGGGTACTTAAGACTCTGTTCAAGCGGCCTGAAGATGTGAAACATTGGCTTCTTAAATCAGCATGCCTGTCTGAGTTATTCCCAGAATCACAAAGTCTTTGCCTCGGGGCACTCACTGACCTAGCCTTGGCTCGAGATGACTCAGTGTTGGACATATAGTTTGGGTGACCAAAGTAGCCACTATCACTCCTTGTGGGAGTGAAAGACCCTGTTCTTCTCCTTGAAGCAGAAAATGACACTGGACTGTTCTGATATGAATAGGAGGCTGAGAGTTCTTTGATGATGTTGTTGGTCTCTGCTGTTCTTGAAGCTTTCTCTTCTTTTCTCTTATGAAACTTGAGGGCACTGAAGAGACTTTGGTTTACACTTCTTGTTGAACGCTTTGAGGGAGACTCATATGTCAAACGGTTCTCGTTTTGGGATTTCAAGTGTGGCTTCCATGTATCAACTTCCAGAATTTTGTCACTCTTCTCATCGTCTTCTCCTCTAGGATGGTTCCAAACATTTTCTTCCATCCAATAATGGTCGTACCATTGCGATCCAAACCTTGATCTCCCCGAACCAATGTCCCTAAAATTTGCATTGGAACTGCATCTCTGCAAGTTCAATCAGAGAAATGTTTTCCTCAACTTGTACAGAAATTAGTTTTCTTTATGCAGTAAAAAAATTGATGATAAATATAAGTTCCAGAGTAGAAGCAAGTGCCTGCGAAGGGACAAACAGAGACCAGTCCACCGACACCAGCTTTGACAACGATAAAATTTATAAGATTCAGAAGAAGACACATCTTTGTTTCATGACTCATTATTACATTTCCCATAATCCAGTATGTATGCGTACCTTGAGGAGAGGAGATCCTTCAAATGCAGTACTATTGGTTCTAAGTGAGGATTCATAGTGTTCAGAGACCTGCAATTAACGTAAAAAGTGTAAAACCATTAAGGTTAAATAAAAGAACATGATAAAAAACGATGGATAAGATTATAAACAGACAAATAAAGATGTGAATTTTGCAGAGTATGGTTTCTTACAGGGTGAAGAGAGAGTGGAGACTTGGCAGAATGGAGAACATGTGACAACTGCACGCGACCTGCACGTGCACGGGACTGCAGCCTCACCAACGTTTGCATGCGCCTCAACATATCTGCAGTTTGCTTTCTTACAATGTGACCTCTTACCAGTGCTTGCAACTTCACCAATGCTTTTAGTGCTCTCAGAGCTCTCTTTGCCTTTCAAATTCAAACCCCCTTATTACTTAACTTCAGTTTCCAAATAACATTTCATAACTTGCCATAATATAAATTCACCCAAATTCCCTAATTTGAACATATATAAATAATTTTACATTTTCCTTCATAATTGATTTGAGGGTGTTTCAACTTTCTTTAATAAGAAATGAGTACTTGACAACTTGCCCATCTCTCTCCTAATGCATCATTCGGTGATAGAAAGCCTAACAACCAGAACTCATAGTTCATCATGAGTTGCATAGGACCAACCTATCTTTTATTGCTATAAAAAACTGTAAATAATATAATTCAAGATAAATAAAAAAAAATCCTTGCACGGCCCTGTTCCATAATTATACAGAAGATCATTTAAAAGGACCAACCTATTTTTGGTGATCTACTTTTTTTTTTTGGGAAGAGCCACTGTCTACTTTTCCTGCTCCAAAGGAAAGTATAATTTGTGGGGCTTCATGATTTTCACCCTCATCTCCCTTTTTTTGTTTTTCTATTGAGACCTCAATTTTATCGTCTCAGACGATAAAAGGCTTATACTGAACTCGAAGAGAGAAAAATAATAAAAACGAAATTATATCTGTCAAGAGTAAAGTTCACAAGTAACTTCTTAAAATATTGAAAGTATGCTAACTTTTATATGCTTCTAAAACGAAAGCATAATGAAGAAACAGAGAAGCAACACGAGAAAAACAAGGAAAATGACTTCGACTGGGAAACCAGAGGCAGAACACTAATCACGGATAAGGAGAGTCAACAAATTTGAAAATAGTTGTTGACGTACTATGACTAAATGATGATTCGAACTTCAAAGTTGAATCCAGAAAACCAAGAGCCAAAAATTTCTCACAACCTCGGGAACAGTACTTACCAAGTAACCACGAAACGCCGACTGTATCTTAACGGCGGCGATCTCTACCGGCCACCGGTGCTGGCTTGCACTAGGACCGCAACCTCCGCCGACGCCATTCGTGAGTCTAACCACCTCCGCCGCCGCATGAGCTGCGGCCAGAGCGGCCTCCGCCACGGCAGCCGTCGCCGCGGCCACTGCAATGGCATGTTTATTAGCGTTCAAGGAATCACCGTACGGAATCGAAGATGTGGAAAGGTCGACGTGATTGAGATCGGAAGTAGCACTTTGAGATTTGTCTTTGCTGTGTTTGATGAAACTCCATCTCCGTTTACTCTTGACAGTTTCAGAGCCGGACTTGTGGGAGCCTACTGACGGAGAGGCCGGCTTTTTCCCGCCGAAAATTCGCCGGAGGAAACCCATATCTCATCGGAGAAGAGATAATTTCAGCAAAATAGTAGGGATTTTGGCGAAGAAGAACATAATGAGAGATTTGAATTGGCAGAGAGAATGAGAAGGGAAGGAATTTCCCATGAAGGAAGTAACAGAAGTGAGAAAGAGATGGAATATATAGTTGGAAGCAACAGAATTGAAAGCTTGGGGATGCACATCACGCGCGAAGTGTAGAGAATGCACATCACGCTCCACGCCATGTTCTTTTCCTATTGGTGCAAGTTAAATTTTTATGATTTCGATTAAGTAAATAATAAAATACGGTGGGTATGTGTAAAATTTAGCCTATTTTCTACTATATTGGTCATCAGATTGATTTTTTTTATTTGAACTTCTTTGCTCTTACTTCATTTTCTTAATTACTCCCTCCGATATTTTTTATAAATAATTTTTATTTTTATTGTATAAAATGAACTAAAGATTAAAATTAGTTTAAAACAATAAATATGTCAAAAATATCATGCTTCTTCTAAATATATCATTATTTATGAAAGGAGCATAGGAGAGAGAATGAGGAACAAATATGAGAGAGTATGAATATAAAATATGAGAAAGAATGTGTAGTAAATGAGTAAATGAAAGAGAATTAGTGTTGAGTAAGGGGTAATTAATATAAATATGTGTATTTGATAGGGTAAAAAAGAAAAAAATAATTTAAATTTTAAGACATGAGGAGAAAATTGCTTATAAAAAATACCAACACAAAAAATAAATTATTTATAAAAAAAATGGGATGGAGTATTTGAGATGATGGAATAATAAATATTCCAAAGCCTTGATTTTTGGAGTGTGTGGATGAGAAGCTGAGAACTCTCTTATCCATTACTCTATTAGTTAGTCGTTACAACCTAACTTTCCGATACTTAAAATCATATTATTCTTTGAAGTTTCTTATAATAATTAATGTATTCTAAATTTCTAATAACATATGGAATGAATTGAGATTGTAGTGATGGCAAATTTTATACAAATAATTATGAAAATATTCGGCCAAATAATATATAATTGTAGAAATCTCTCTAATAACGATGAGGTGTTAGTGAGAGCTATAGGTGACACTGTATGGGACAAGTATTAATATACATAGTTGCTACAGCCAAGCTCTTTGTGTAGGTTGTGATGCTTGTTGCTAGCGGGCTCTTTCCAATTCCACGTAGGCCAAAAAACGGTGGCTTCTTATAAAATAAAATGTTTAATATGTCCTCATCAAAAGAAGAATATGAGCTTGGTGGGATTTATGGCCAAACCTCGACCAGCCACTCATATACTATGTTGACAAAAACCAAAATTTAATAAATCCTGAGGAAGCGGTTAATAAATTTGTCGGCACAGACGGGGAGTGGGATCTTCATAGATGGGGTATGTTCTTACCATGGTGGGTGATTGAAAGGATCAAGAAAGTCTCTCCTCCTTTCCAATCAGGTGACGACACTTTCTGGTGGAGGAAATCCTCTGATGGAAATCTCAGCATCAAATTTGCTTATTCCATGATCTACTCGTCACTTGAGGAATCCTCATATCCATTCTGGCAACGTATCTAGAGATGGCCTATTCCTGAGAAAGTTAAATTCTTTATGTGGCAATTGTTCCAGGAAAGAGTTCCTACAAATTTTATTTGCGCTAAGAGGGATGTGAGGATAAACACTGAGTGTCCATTCGAGTGTAACTGTGAGGAAACAACAATTCATACTTTGAGAGATTGTGAATTTGCAAGTTCTGTGTGGCTTTCTTGTATTAACCCCATTTATTACTCTGCATTTTTTTCTGGAAATTTACAGGTGTGGATAAATTAGAATACGCAGTACTCACCGGGTGATCGTAAGGTGTCTCATTGGCCCTGGCTTAGGGTCTTTGGTTCAATATGCTGGCTAATTTGGAAGAACAGATGTAGAAGAGTCTTTGAAGAGACTAGTGACCTTCCACAACAACTACTCCACAGAAGTTTACACTTCCTTCACAAAGGCATAGAAGAGGGGCGACTCAGACACAAGATATTCAGAGTCCAAGATAGAGACACAACAAGATGGAATGCTCCACCAACGGGTTTTGTTCGGATCGATGTGGATGCAACGGTAGATGAGCACAGAAACTCTGCAGTGGGGGGAGTGATTCGTGATAACTTAGGAGCGTGGATTTGCGGATTTCAGCAGAACCTAGGATTCACTTTTGGCTCGACAGCTTCAGAGATTCAAGCCATTAGAATAGGTCTTCTGACTTGCAAAACCATGAATCTTAGGAAGATCAAGTTACATACTGACTCAACAGAAGCAATTCACCTACTATTCTAGCCAGGTGGTAAATACCATCCCCTCCAGAATGAGTTAGAGGAAGTAAGACAACTAATCTACAGGGATTGGGATTTAGAGATCTACCATTGTCACCGAGAAGCCCTTATATGTGCTGATTTCTTGGCAAAGACGGCCCTAGATTCGAGCAACAATCTGTCATTTTTGGAACACTCACCAGATTTTTGTTCCCTCCAAATGTTAGCTGATCTCAGCTAAGATTTGGTCTCATTACTATTTCTATGTACGCAGGTCTAATGTAATGGCCCGTAGTGGCCCCAAGAGTCTTTTTCTCTTGTCACTGCAATTCAAAAAAAAAAAAAAAGAATAAGAGATTCTCTTTCTTTTTTTATTTGATAAAAATCCGGTTAATACTAGAAAAGTTAAAAAGTAGTGATAAATTTCTATGTGAAGCACGTCAGTGTCCTTTATCCCCATATATTTTTTTTTTATTTTAGGAAAATTAGGGACAACACAGTACATATTCAACGTAGTGAACAATGAACAGGTACGAAAATATTCATGCGGACGGTTGGGAGGCTAGCACGGGCATTCATAAGTTTATGGGTAATATATTGATTGATGTCACTTACCAACCTGCAAGAATAAATATATCAATGTCACATATGTATGTGTGTAAAATAGAGAGAGATGTTATCAAGAGCTTTTAGTTAAAGGAAAATTGTGAAAAAACAACTTATTTATTAAATGGGACATTCGCGTGTAGATTATCTTTCACGTGTGCAGATGATATTCCCTGTGTGCAAAATTCTTCCTTATACATATGCAAAAATCTTCCCTATGTGTGCAGAAATCTTCCCTCCGTATGCAGATATCTTTCCTCTATTTGCAAGATATCTTCTCAGGTACCATTTAACAAATAAGTTGTCCATAAAATCTTTTTTAGCAATTCTCCCTTTATTTAAAGGGAAGCCTAGATTGATTTTATTTTATGATGAAAGTTAAAGTTCGTTTAGCTGGTGATGGTGATGGTGATGGCGATGCTTTACAAACCTTTGGAAGGAAGCATATACTTTTCCTCTCAGTCCTAAATGTATGACTTTAGCTTATGGATGTATAATTATTTTGTGGGTTAAAGGTTCATTTTGTTCTGAAAGTTTTACAAGGAGACAATCCGTTATTCTAGTTTATTTTAACTGTTAGTTGACTAAATACGCTGTCATCCATATCATGTTTTTTACAGTGCAAATTTGCCATTGAAGTGCATGTGTTATCTACTTCATTTTTTTCAAAGTTAGATATAAAATTTCCGAAGTAAATTTGCATCTTAACAAAAATAACGTAGATGATATGTGGACTGCCAACTCAGCATATTTGATTACCTAACAATCTAAATTATCTAAGATAATAGACAAGGTAAAATTACACCCCTTTTGAAATTTTTGAGGCAAAATTATCCATCGGTAATGTCTAAAGCAACATTACCCCTTAACCCTTTTTCTTTTAAATTAAAAGGATATGTATTAACAGCTTGATATTACAGATAAGATTAAACTCACAACTTATCGTGTTACTGCATGGGCATACATTGGCTTGTTGATAGATGTGATTTGATCTCAAATAATATATACAAGACCTTGATTTATTTTGTCTTCCTCATTTAATATTTATATTTTCATATTTTCTTAATAAATTTTGCAGTTTTTTTTCCCCCAATCTCTGTTTCTCCCGTTTAATACTCTCCTTAAAGGGGATATTTCAAGGAAACCCGATAATAGTAAACAATTAACTTAACTCATTTTTTTAAGATCTTTATTATAAGCCACCTCTAACCGCTTTATCAAAACTAAGGAGATGAGATGATTAATTAAGTTATTAGCTTTGTCTGAAAATGTAAGGAAAAAAAAAACTTCCAGATTCACCCATATTTTAATGGAGCACTATGAACTACCTCCACTAAGTTATAGAAGTTGTAATTAATGAGATTTTTTTTTCTCACAATTAATGAGATTTTAAATAGAGAAATTTTAGAAAAATACAATTAACATCCTATCTATTTAGTGACTTATATAATAAGAAACATATGTTCTTTCTAAAAAGTATAACTTATAATAAAAATCAGAATGACATATACTCCTTCCGGTCTTCTTTATAAGCAACTTTCTCTCTCATAAGGCTGATCCCTTTTATAAGCAACTTTCACTCTTTGTCAAAAAATGTAAGCTTCTTTTTCCTATTTTACCCTTATTAAATGCTTATTCTCTCTCTTATTTTATAATCATCATCTCTCATACTTTTTATCTATTCTCTCTCCTATACTCTTTTCATAAATATGGGCATATATGAAAAAAAAAACATGACATTTTTGACACACTTATTATTTTTAACTACCAGTTCGTTTTGCACAATCAAGAAAAAAGTTACTTATAAATAAGACCGAAAGGAATACTTATCAAGTATTATATGAATAAAAATCACCGTGGTATATAATAAAAATCAGGGAGTAACCAGGGGTCTCGAGTTTGAGCCCTGGGAATGCAGCTTGCCCTTTGGCCAGCACTTTGCCCTTAAGTGGAGGTTCCCGGTGCGATTCGGATTAGTCTGGGGCCGTTGTAGTGTCTGAAAAATGGCCTGCCTGAGATACCGAAGGAGAAATCCAAAAAAAAAAAAAAATCAGGGAGGAAGCTGGTGATGAATGCGAATGATGTGAGCCTTGAGTCTTGATATTGACAACACTCAAAAGTGGGTTGAGTAACAAATTAATGTGCCATGCATATCTCATCCAACTTCCTCATTCTTCTATTGGTTGATCCCAATTAATTATGTGTACATGTCACAACATTTGGCACAATAATTATATTGTCTCTCAAGAATGTTTTCATTTATGCATACACAACTTCTTTGATCTTATAGGATTTAAATTCACTCATTTAAATCAGTCCCTTCAATTAATGACTAATCTTTTTCATTCAGAAAAATATTATGGAACTATTATGTTCCTACCAATCAACATGTAATTATCAGTTCATTAATTGATATATGCCTAAACATGATTACTGCTCAAGTTAAAGAATAGTACTAAATCATGAATATGATTGCTTTGATAACTACTACAAATAAACTATACCCTTCGCAACAACAAAACAAATAAAGAAATGTTGGAGTTTCACATCAAACAGTGGTTGTGAAGTATGCATCTACCACACTCCAAATTTAAGAGTCTTGGTCTCATCAATTAATTCGTTGACGTTTTTCCCCTGCCAATCCACACCAATTCAATACTATTAGTTCCCACATTTATTTCCACTACGCCATCTTTTCGCCTTTATCGTTTCAACTTAAATTTCAAATGAATTTTTTAGTTGCGGATACAGAAGAAACCCAGAAAATTTAAGATAACCAACACAACAGCTACAGCCTACCAAACTCAAAACACAAGGTCCACACTCCACTCACATTAATTATGGTTTGAATCCGGACAACTAATACCGAATATTTTTTCTCATAGCCTTCCTTGTCAAAGAACTTATCATAAAGACCAACAAATGTTGGATCTAATAAAAGCGGATGTAACTGCTTAAATATGAAATCTCGAGTTCGGATATGTGTGAATGCATAAAACTTTTGGAAAAACCACCCTTAATTAAACCCAGCAATACTCAAATTTAACCTAATGATATAACCATATTTAAAAAAAAAAAAAAACTCATCTCCATAGTTATTTATTTACCGTTATAGGTTTCCCTGTATTTTCAAGAATTATCAAATTTTTATTAACAGAATAGTTGTATAAATTTTACATGTTACAGAAAAAATACCTTAATTCTATTGATCAACTTCAAAGCAAAGATATGTACTCAAGTTTTTTAAATCTAATGCAATGATTAGGCTGTTGAGTCATATCTCCAATAAAAAACAAAAGTATCTTTATCTATAACCAATTAATCATATACTACCAAGATATCTGCACATTTAAACAGAATTTGCCTTTTTCCCCCCACAAAATTTTTCTTGTTTCTTGATTCCACAGAGAGAGAGAGAGAGAGAGAGAGAGAGAAGGGGGAACAAATAAGAAAGGAGGATATATAAGGAAAAGAAAAATAATAGAGAAGATTGAATTAGTGGGAGTTATTAGAAGGAGAAGGGGCAGTCCAATACTTCTTGACAGCAAAAAGGAGCTTATGCCTGTGAAGAGGGCCATCTTCATGGTCCACAATTTGAGTGTCCCATTCCATTCCACTGACCATCCTCTTTAATTTCAGCAACACATCCACGTCATCCCTAATTATCACACTTCCTTCTGGCCTCAGAACCCTATCCATCTCTAACACTATGTCTTCCATCTCACATCTGCACCCAAACAACATGCCCTTCATTATCAGTAACTACATATGTTTGGTTCACAAAACAGGAATAAAGGACAGCATAAACAAAACAAAAAGGTTAATACCGTTGTTGGTCCTTACATTTTGATTGAATTTTAGTTTTGGTCCGCATGATTTTAGAGGACTTGGTCTAAGTTAACGCCATTGAGTAGAGGGACCAAAACCAAAACTCATAGGATCAACCAAAAACTCGTCTTAACCCTGTACTTTTAACGAGTTTTGACTTAAATTCTTCAACTTGACAACAGTATCAAACCAAGTTCTTATAAAACTATAGGGATAAAAAACTATGATTTAAACTACAAAGACTAAAACCAAAATCTAACCAAACTGTAAGGATCAACAAACAAAAATATATTTCAAAACAAAGAAGGTTTAAAGTGTTCAGAAGGTTGGTTAAAATTTCTCCCATCTCTCATCGAAACGTGCTTTTGGCTTGCATATAGTGACTTGATTTGATCTAAAAATTTAAAACTTCCAAGACAATGCCATTGTTTCTCAAACAGTAGTCTTAAAGAATAAAACGTGTAAACCGACCTGTTATTGTAAAGGCTGAATACCGAGTCTGCATGAATTAGGTCATAAGTTCTAGGATAAGTAGACATTGCTTCACACCTGCAAAGAATTTAAGGGCATGAGCCTTTTAGAAAGGACACAGAAAAGAGAGACAGAATTTAAGAAAACTCCATTTGAACAGAGAAGAAGATAAGGAATTTCTGAACCAACCAATCCTGGTATGTTCCAATCAATCCTCGTTCATATATTACTCCAAGTGTGTTAACCTGAGCCTGCACAGGAACCACATTCATCACCCAAACTGGATCATCAATAAGCGCAGCAGCAAATCCACCCAAGTAGGCATTCATGTCTAGAATGTTCCTGTATCTTCCAGGTTTTCCTAGCTGGTTGTTCACTTTCTTGTAATATGACAATCTTTTCCTCCACAACTCAGAATCTTTCTTGAATGTTTCATCTGTAACTCCTTCTACGGTTCCAGTGGATATCCTTGGCGGGACGGCATTTAATCTCTTAGGCCAATTTTTCAATGCCATTGCTGCAGTTTCTTCTCTTCCAGACACTTCAGGCAGCGGACTCAAACAAGTTTGCATCTCTGTGTACCTGAAAATGGCAATGGATCATAAAAACAGATCCAAAACACATAGTTTAGCAGCAAAACAAACACGGCAAAAAACAATAAAACACAAACCAAGGCTTGTCGTCAAGTTTTTTGCCTATGAATAGTGTTATTGAAATATCTAAACAAAGCACTTCGTGTAGAATTTGATTATAATTAAGAGAAAGAAAGACAACGATGATCAAAACTTGTCCATAAAGGTTCTAATTTTAGAGTTCAAGCTCTAGTGAACACCCCCATGCATGACTTTATAACCCGTGACAAGAGAAGTACAAAATTCGTAGTTCAGTATCGAACAAGCAAAAATAATGGGGAAATGAAACCCAACCAGGTCTTGTCAGGGACAGATGAAAAAAATACATAGTGCAACAACAAAGAAAGAGAAGGTAAAAATGAAGTAGAAATCAGGCCTTGTCACAGACAAATGCAAAATATGTAGCTCAGCAGAAAACAAGCACAAACAGTGGGGAAATGAAACACAAAGTGCAACAACAAAGAAAGAGAAGGTAAAAATGAAGTAGAAATCAGGCCTTGTCACAGACAAATGCAAAATATGTAGCTCAGCAGAAAACAAGCACAAACAGTGGGGAAATGAAACACAAAGCAGGTCAAGGGAGGGACAAATTCAAAATGCTCCAAAGTTTGGCAGGCCTTGTCAGGGACAAATGCTAACTACATAGTTTAGGAGCAAAAGAAACAGAGAGGTTAGAAGATTGAAGCACAAACCAGGCTTTCTCAGGGTCCTCAGCCTGGCAGAATTGGCGCTTACGATTGGGTTTGCAATCCAAATGGTTTTTGGGCTTCTGCCAGATAGCAATATCACCCTTCTCCACCAACTTCTTCCAGCAAAGGCTCTTAGCCACATTCTCAAGCTTCGTCTGCTCTTCATTCAAATCCTCCTTCGTTCTTTCCCATCCCTTCCAGTGTCTCTTCCAGTTGATCGGAGGCCCAGATAGAACCCAGAAACCGCCAGGTCTCAACAATCTATCCACTTCATTTAGATAAACTCCATCTACCAAGGGGCGATAAAAAAATACATCATCACAAGCAAACCCAGTATCATAAATCTACACAGTTCTCTTTAATTCTTCCCAGAAGCCTAGAACCTATAAAACACCAATAATTCTACAAAGGAACTGTTTCACTCCTTAACTTATAAGTAATGTACCATGATCACAACAGGCCTAGACCTGTTAGCCAGCTTGTTTAACCTGTCCAATGAACAGGCTTAGACATTTACAAGGGAAGCAGCCAGTCAAAGCAATAAGTTAAAGAACTAAATGCGAAATTATAAGGTAGAAGTGTTTATGATGATGAGTTTATATATGGTGTGTGTGAGAATACCATATTCAGCCCAACGGATGAGGCAGCGAGAGCAATGAGCCATGTCAAAAGCTCTAGAAGGGAAAGGCAGTCTCTTGGAGGCAAGCACTCCAATCAGTGCAGGAACTCCTCGTTCAAGAGCAAACTGTACTTGTGCTTCATGCGTATCCCTTGGTGCTATTGACATTGTTAATATGTTACGAGACAGAAGAAAGGCTCCCCAACTGGCCACCTGTGTTCATCAATCAAAGCTTTATCAAATCTTGAAATCCACATTTTTAATACATTAGGGCACCCGATTCTAGAAGTACAATTCAAGTTTCATACTAGGTCATGTCTTTAATATGAGATCTCGTTTAAATTTACACTATAAATAGAACTTATATTAAAGACTGAAGCTCGTATTAGCATTTAAGATCAAACCATGCATTTTAATGGAAAAAACAATGGACTATATAGCAGTAGGCCCCACAGCCTCCCATTAAGAAATATAGTATGAGAACAAAACATGGACTGGGGTCCCAGGATCAGTTCCGATACAGTGTTATGTCTGATATGTGATGATGTGAGACATATGAATAATTTAGGAGGAAATATAAGCTCGTTGGGCAAGCGACAAAAGGAGGCCCATAGAATTATTACATATTAAGTACACCATGCATTTTTTATTGAAAATACAGCTTTTTGAAGTCAGAATCTACTCAATCCGGTCAAATTTTGGGCTTTTGGAATTCGATGGGGCTATTTAGGCGGAAAAGCACCACAAAAACAAGGGAAAGAAAAGGAATTTCTTGATTACGGCAAGATCTTTCATTTTAAAAACTTTTTTAATCAGTAATTGTACTTTTTTAAATTCATTCTTATGATACGATAGGTAAATACGGAGCCAATGCCCCTATGTATGTCTGAGCAGATCTCACGCATAGCACGAGGAATTTGGGAGGAGACACGCTCCATTGAATTGTTTATGGCAATTTGGGTTTTAAAAAATAATCTAATTATAACAAGGGTTAAGGTGCAAATTTATTAATGAAGTTTTGTCCGAGGAGTGTCTGACACAAATATCTTTTAGAAGAGGCAAAAATACCAATTTAACGCCGTTAGTACGGATTAACGGTTTTTGTTGTGGATGCCCCTTTTTAATTGTTCATTGGTATTTTTACCCCTTCTAAAAGATATTTGTGTCAGACGTTCCTCGGACAAAATTTCATTGGTAAATTTGCATCTTAACCCTTATAACAATGAAAGCATCCCTAAGGGCTTGTTTGGTCTGAAGAGAGGGGAGGGAAAGTGGGCAGAGGGAAAATTTTTTAAGTTGAATTTAAAAAAAAATTTTTAAAAAAATTTTTCCTCTGCCCACTTCCCCTTCCCTCCCCTCACATCAAACAAGCCCTGAAAGTATTTAAAAAACAGCGTGAACAGCCGCCTACATCTCTTTGGAACCAAATTCCAAAGCTTAACCTTTGAAAATGCTTCTAGACTCGAGAAAATAAAAAAGGATAGAATTGGTAAGATTGTCTTCAATTTCGGAAATTTATTAATCAGAATCCTAATTATAATTATAAATACAGAAAATACCCCAATTAAAAAACACTAATACTAAATGCCTACCCCGGATACGAACAAAAGAGATAGGATACTTCCACATCTATTAATTTAAAAATACCCGCATCTGGTTGAATAAAATTATTAAATACCACGTAATTATTATGGGCAAAAAATAAGTGTAGAGCTAATGGGCATATTATTCTTAGCAAAGAAGTAAGGAAACAGGCAAAAAAAAGGAAGAAGAAGAAGAAGCAAGGTACAAAGAGTGTAGAAAAAAGTCAACCGTCCTAAGTAAAGTTAAAGAGATCAAACTATCAAAGTACCCAAAAAGGAAAATTATTCTGACATATTTATGAATGATCATTCAATGGCATATTTCATTTACAAGTCATAAATTAATTAAGGATAAATTTTATGTTGGAACTATTACTAAAATGAAATAATGATAAATAACACTAATTTTGCTATTTAATAATTAATAATTAATAATAATAATTTTAACATAATTTTTTAAGTTTCACCATGAAATAAGTATAGTACACATAGGCCTGTTTCAGTTTTATTCTTTTGAAAGCACTAACGATTACTTTACGATGTTGGAAAATCAAATAAATTTCACAAAACCGATCCCAATAAAAAAAAAAAAAAAATCTCTCATAGAGTGAGCAGGTCGCATGGAAATAATTAAGCGATAAAAAAGGGAAAGGCCAAAGTTACCCCACAGCCAGTGTCAATGGCGGTCCTAATGGAGCCATCCCGGAGATTAATCAACTTTCCGATATTGTCAATATACGCGTTTGCTCCCTTCGGAAACATGGTCCCGCCTCCCGGAAACCGGAACCGGTCTCCCTCGAACCGGATCCAGTTCTGAACCGCCTTCTCGACCGTCAGTTCCCTGTGAGGCACGTTCGCAAACCACGCCAGATCCCGGCTCTTCGGCCACGGGAAAGGGTTCCGGTACCCCGCCGGCGCCGGAATCCTGCACTTCAGTATCTCCCCCTTCTCTCGCACCGGGCAGTGCCTCTCCCTGTAAATCATCCTAGTCCTCTTGTACCTCAGCGACCTAGCATGATCCTCGCACGGCGTGTACTCGCTGTACTCCACGCCGCACCGGGGGTAATTTTTCACCGCGATTGCCTCCGCCACCAGACCGGTGGCGTTATGGTGGGAGGAAAAATCAAGCCGGTGGTTTCCGGCGGTGGAGATTCTAGCGCAGGGGACATTGAGGACGTTGCTGGTGGTGGTGGTCCTGGCGGTGGAGAGGAGTGCGCCTCCCTTCTGATACGATCCAAGGAGGTAAGAGATGACGCAGAGGATGACGATGACGATGTAGATGTTAGTTTTCCTGCAGGCGAAAGGCTTAGAAAGCTTGGAAGTGGGATGATAGTGTGAGGCTGAGTCAGAACCAGCCATGACCCCGAGCTTGTTGGGAACGGGGTCGTGAGCTTGGAAAGTGCCTGGTGTGTATGGGAATGGAAGAGAAGAGAAGAGAGATTGGGATGTGAAGTGTTCGACCAAATGCGCGCGTGGAGATCATTGATTAGGTGGGGGCCGTGTCTTGGAAAAGCGTGGCTGCCCAATGAATGGATTGCCAGTAATACATGTTTGGTCCTATGGTGGTTCTGTTTTTGAGGCATAAGTGTTTTTTATATAAATTAAAATAAAATCCTTCTTATAAATTTATTTTATATATCGTAAATTATAATTTAAAAATATTTATAAATTAAAAATAAATTATCCTAAAAAAAATACATACTACCACATATATTCCCTTTTCTCCTTTTTGATTTATCACTATAGTATCTTCTTTTCCTTTCTCGGAACCCAAATAAAAAGGAAAAAGAAAAATATGTTCTTCTTTTCTTAATTTTAAGGTCCATTGTCTATAGACTAAGGGTTTATTTGGAATAGCTTATTTTTAGATAATAAGTGCTTATAAATCGTGATTTACGGTATATGAGATAAATATGTGAGAGGAGTTTTATTTCGACTTGCGTAATAAGAATTTATTATCTAAAAATAAGTGATATCAAACATATGCTAATACCACGTCATTATGCATCTTACATATTGCCGTGTCAAATCATAGATGCCAGCAAAAGGGTTTTGTATTCTATTATGTGATTGGATGAGCGTCGTGGTTTTAAAAATATTTTTTTATAAATTGAGATAAAACTTTTCTCACATATTTATTTTATAAATCATAAAAACTATTTTCTAAAAATTAATCCAAACACACACTAATAATAAAAAGATACACAATAAACATGTAACTGATCATTTCATTTTACTTCCGAAAAATAGCCAATAGCAGCATACGTAGTTTTGATTAGTTTTTATGATTTATGAGGTAAGTATATAAAAGGAGTTTTATCTCAATTTATAAAAAATGACTTCTGAAACCAAAGTTTTGGTGATTTCCAAACACTCACTAAAACTTAGTAGAGAGATCTCACACTTGAGTTTGAATGGTCCAGATCTAAATTCCTTTAAAATAATGATTTTTAAATAAAAAATCATTTTTTTTAAAAGAATAGTAGTTGAGAGATTATTTTTATTTTAGATTCCATACTCATTAAAATAATTTTTTAGGAAAATATGCACTTTCAAAATTCATATTTAGACTGTCCAAATTAGACCTGATGGTCCGGATTTGATTAGAGCCAAGAATACGAGCCAGCCCTTCACGGGCTTAGGCCTAAACGGGTCGGTCCATTTAGGCCCACTTCCTAAAAAACCCCAATTTTTAAAGCCCGCGGGCTTACAGGGTTGGCCTAAACGGATTTGAACTCATTTTAATTAAAAAAAAAATATTTTTCAAATTTTACAATTTTTTTATTATTTTACCTTAAATTGAGATACATTATTTTTAAAACTCATAAATTTTTAATTAAAATAATCATCTAAAGTCCAAATTAACCTTTTTTTTTTAAGTTTAAATGAATAAATCATTGAAGAAAATAAAATAAATCAAGCCATTTAATAAGTGTTTACCTGCTATTAATACTTTATTAAGTACTTAGGTGACTCTCATATTGATAATTTGATATAATGATATTATATATATTAATTTATTTTTAAAAAATATTAAACAAGCCTAAAAGGATCTGGCCTTAAAGGACTCGGGCCTAAACGGATCGAGCCCGTCAAATTCCCGGCTCTAGATTTGATAAACGCTCACTATTAAACTTTTTGCTTAGTGGAAAAACAGTTCCGTAAATAATTAAAATGAGTAAATATTGATCTAATGAAAGTGACTTTGATCACTTTAATATGAAATCTCGAATTTAAATTTATGTGAACACAACAAAATGTCCGTAGAGATGTATATCCAATTGGATGTAACAATACTAAAATGAATCGATAATAAAGTGATCGTGACATTTTAATTTAATGGGTTTCTATTTACTGATACGATATGGTCATTGGCTTTTAGTTGATGTCAGTTCATTACCTGCCAAGAAGCATTAGGGCGGCAAAGTTTAGAATTTGGAGATGGAAAATGACTTCTATAATTAAATGACATTTTGAAAATGGAATTACTAATAAAATTTTGCTCTTGTCAATAAAGAATAAAATTTCTTCTTCTTCTTTTTTTGGGCTTTTCATGTTTAGGTTGCAATAAATATATCTACTTCTATTTAAATTTTTCTACAAAATATCGCTTAACCCTTACGTAATATCTTATTATTTTATTTTCATCACAATAAAATGTCTCTGGTTTAAGTCCTAGTACTTTTTATACATCAAACCACGGGATGTACATGATGTTATCGACGGGTCCAAAATCCAATAAGGATTAGGATACGTTGGCTGTGTTTGGAAACACATTTTGGGAGTAAATAAGTCCTTATTACGCAAGTCAAGGTAAAACTCCTCTCACATACTTACCTCGTATACTGTGAATCACGATTTATAAACATTTATTATCCAAAAATAAGCTATTCCAAACAATCACGTTGTGTGTTTAACACAGAAACATGGCTTACTTTTATTTAAAGAATATTTCTCATTCAAACCGGAACCAATTAAAATCAAATGTCACTCCTCACACAAGAAACAGAGCATACTTTTATGTTATTCAAAAAAACCGAACTTATTAACTCTTTCATGTGTGTTCAGTCAATAATCCAATAATACTCACACAACAATCAAAACACAAAAACAGGGCACACTTTCATTTACAGAACAAAGAACACAACTCACAATGTCATTATATATTAACATATATTTTGTTATATTTGTTATAACCAATTATTAGTTAGTTAGTTAGAGAGTGCACAGCTGTAATTAGTAGTGAGATAGTGTTTAATTATGTAAACAAATCTCTTGTATATAAAGTAGTGAGGACTGACTGATTACGAGATGAAATAGATTTCAGAAAATTCATTTCTATTCTTGCTTTCCATATCATGGTATCAGAGAAGGGAAGTCCTTGACTCTCTTACTCATTTCTTCCTAAATTTTTTTTTCCTCTCTTTTCCCGATCGCTTTTCTCTCTTTCTTCCCTATCACTTGTCACTTTCTTTTTTCGAGCACCTTCACTCTGCTTCATCTCTTTTCTCTCAACACTGTTTGAGATCTTGCTCTTCTTGCCTTGATTGCTTCATTTTTTTCCCTTTCTTCCGTCGATCTCCTCATTTCTCTGGTTTTTTTTCTCACTCAGTTCGTGATTTCTGAGTTTCATTCAGATGCCGAACACCACTACCAGCGGAACCCTAGACGGTGTTGGCGATGGTACTTTGACGGAAATGATTCATAATCCAGGTAATCCATTCTACCTGCATCCTAATGAAAATCCTTCCTTGGTTCTCGTCTCTCTGGTGTTATCTGGTCCGAATTACCATTCCTGGGCAAGGGCTATGCGAATGGCTCTGATGTCCAAGAACAAGCTTCGTTTTGTTGATTGCACCGCTTCGATTCCAAGCTCCTCTGATCCTGCTTATCATTTTTGGGAACGTTGCAATATGATGGTGCTCTCGTGGATCACTCGTTCTCTGTCTCCAACCCTGGCGCAGAGCATCTTATGGATTGACAAGGCTTGTGATGTCTGGGAGGATTTGAAGGCACGTTTTGCGCAAAACGATGTCTTCCGTTTAGCAGATCTTCAAGAAGAGATTCATAATCTCAAACAAGGTGATTTATCTGTCAGTGATTATTTCACTAAGCTTAAAATCTTGTGGGATGAATTTCTGATTTTACATCCTTTGATTTCCTGTTCTTGCACACCGAAATGCCATTGTGGTGTGATTGATTTGTATAAGAAACATGTTGATGAGGATTACGTTATCAAATTTTTGAAAGGACTTAGTGATCGATTTTTGGCTATTAAGTCTCAGATAATGCTTATTGATCCACTTCTAAACATCAATCGAGTTTTTTCATTGGTTATTCAACAAGAGCGTGAACTTGGTTTCAATTCTGAGGTTGTTACATTGTTTAACAAAGTTTCTGTTCCTCGGTCACATACTGTTTCGGGGACAAATACTTCTAAGTCTCCACAGGGCAATTCCAATAAGCTATGTACCTATTGTGGGAAACCTAGACACACTGAAGCTACTTGCTATAAAAAGCATGGTTTTCCTCCTGGGTTCAAATTTTGTAATGCCTCTGTTAATGCTGCTATTACTAACTCTGTTTCTGTTGAAAAGCCAGTACAAGAACCAGAGAAGGTAGTCAATATGTCTTACAGTTTCACTCCTGATCAATATAAAAGGTTGCTGGCACTTGTTCAGGCTGATAATCCTTCACCTCCACTCTCAACTTCTATTAATAGCATTTTTGCCACTGGTATGCCTCCTATTTTTACCCATTGTTTTCTTCAAGATTCTTGGATCTTAGATTCAGGAGCTACAGACCATGTTTGTTCTTATCTTCCTTTATCCACTAGCTATACGAATATTCACCCTCTCTCAGTTAATCTACCAGATGGCTCCAAAGTTCTTGCTACTTGTAGTGGCTCTATTCATTTTTCAGATTCTTTTTTCTTACATAATGTCTTATATGTTCCAGATTTTCGGTTTAATCTCATTTCTATATCCAAATTAACTAAGAATTTTCCTTGTGATGTCTCTTTTCAGAAATCTCAATGCCTCATAACGCACCTGCCTTCAAAGAGGATGATTGGTTCAGCTGATGTGTATGAAGGGCTATATATCATGAAACAACATGCAACCTCCACACCTCCTATTGTTAGCAACATCTCCACCAAATCTACTAACTCTAGTCCATTTGATCTTTGGCATTTTAGGTTAGGTCATCTTTCAAATTCTACATTGTATTCCATACACAAGCAAAATCCTTCTGTTCTTTTTCATTCCTTGCCTTGCTGTGATGTATGTCATTATGCTAAGCAGCGTAAATTGCCTTTTCATGTAAGCACCACTGTTTCTGATAAACTCTTTGCTTTGGTTCATATGGACATTTGGGGTCCATATCATTTACCTTCTGTTCATGGTCACAGATATTTCCTTACTATTGTTGATGATATGTCTCGTTATACTTGGATTTACCTATTAAAGAATAAATCAGATGTTAGACCTACTGTTCATAGTTTTGTTAATTTGGTTCAGACTCAATTTCATACTGTAATTCAAGCTATTCGAACTGATAATGGTCTAGAGTTTGATATGGTTGATTTTTATAATGCGCATGGTATTATACATCAAACCAGCTGTGTCGAAACTCCAGAACAGAATAGTAGGGTTGAAAGGAAGCATCAACACATTTTAAATGTCACTCGGGCTTTATTATTCCAAGCACATGTTCCAAAGGTCTATTGGTCATATGCTCTTTCACATGCTGTTTATCTTATAAACCGTTTGCCTACCCCTATTTTGAATAATCAGTCTCCTTTTGAGGTCTTATATCAGCATCCTCCAGATTTTAGCACTCTTAGAGTTTTTGGTTGTCTTTGTTTTTCTTCCACTATTCAACAACATAGGCGCAAGCTAGATCCTAGAGCTCATAAATGTCTCTTTTTAGGTTATAAACAGGGTACTAAGGGTTATGTTCTTTTAGACTTACACACAAGACAAATTCATGTATCTAGAAATGTTTCCTTCTATGAGTCTATTTTTCCTTGTTGTAACCTTGATATTCCTTCTCTACCTAATTCAATTCCCTTACCACAAGCTTTTCCTTCTTTGGATTTTTCTGATATTGATCCATCTTTTCCCTTGGACTCCTTACCATCTTCTTCTATTTCCTCTTCTTCACCTCTGCCTCTTCTTCAGAAATCTACTAGATCTAGGAAACCACCTTCTTACTTGCATGATTATCATTTTGCTCTTCAAACCACGTCAGTTTCACCAGATTCTTTGGAGGAAGGTACTTATCACCCTTTATCTCATGTTCTTTCTTACTCTAATCTTTCTTCTTCCTATCGTCATTTTGCTTTATCAGTTTCTGTTGATGATATCCCTAAATCATATTCTAAGGCTATTAAACATGAGGGTTGGAGGAAAGCTATAGAAGCTGAACTTGAGGCCTTACAACTTAATCAAACATGGGTGCTTACTGATTTGCCTATTGACAAGCGGCCTATTGGCTGTAAATGGGTATTCGCCAAGAAGTATAATTCTGATGGTACTTTAAATCGTTATAAGGGTCGATTAGTTGCTCAAGGTTTCACTCAAGTTGAGGGTGTTGATTTTAATGATACTTTTTCTCCTGTTGCTAAGCTTACCACTGTGCGTGTTTTACTTGCTCTTGCTGCTGCCCATAATTGGCATTTAAAGCAATTGGATGTTAGTAATGCTTTCCTTCATGGTGATCTTGAGGAAGAGGTTTATATGTTGCCTCCACCTGGTTTGCATGTTTCTTCACCTACACAAGTCTGTAAGTTACAGCGGTCGCTTTATGGCCTCAAACAAGCTAGTCGTCAATGGTTTCTTAAGCTTTCTAATGCTCTTCTTGACTGTGGTTATCATCATTCCCATGCTGATTATTCTCTCTTTATTAAACATGCTGACACTTCTTTTACTGCCATACTTGTTTATGTGGATGACATTCTGATTGGTGGGACTGATCTTGTTGAAATTACTCACATGAAGACCTTCTTGGATGATCGTTTTAAAATCAAGGACTTGGGTGATGCTAAATATTTCCTTGGTTTAGAGATTGCTAGAAGTGCTAAAGGAATTTCTTTATGTCTGCGTAAGTTTGCTTTAGACATTTTATCTGTTGCTGGATTTCTTGAATGCAAACCTGCTGTGACTCCTATGGCTAAAGATTGTAAGCTTTCTATTGATTCTGGTACTCCTTTGGTTGATGGTTCTGCCTACAGCACTTTAGTTGGCCGTTTGCTTTATCTTGCAAATACTCGCCCAGATATTTCCTTTGCTGTACAGCAATTAAGTCAGTTTGTTCAACACCCTACTGACATTCATTTACAGGCCGCTCATCGGGTTTTGAGATATCTCAAAGCTGCACCTGGTCGTGGTTTATTTTTTCCTGTCAATACTTCTATTAAATTGAATGCTTTCAGTGATTCTGATTGGGCAGGTTGTCTTGACACATGTCGTTCCATCACCGGCTTTTGTGGTTTTTTAGATCAAGCTCTTATTACTTGGCGTTCGAAGAAACAACCCACTGTCTCTACCTCTTCCTCTGAGGCTGAATACAGAGCTTTAGCTGCTACTACATGTGAATTATAATGGTTATCATATTTGTTGCGCGATTTTGGCTTTCCTCTCACTTCTCCTGCTTCTTTATATTGTGATAGTCAATCTGCTAGGCATATAGCAGCTAATCCCACTTTTCATGAAAGAACCAAACATCTTGATATTGATTGTCACATTGTAAGGGAGAAGCTTCATAGTGGTTTGCTTCATCTGCTGCCAATTAAATCTCAGGATCAGCTTGCAGACATTTTCACCAAGCCTCTTGCTCCTACTCCATTTTGTACACTCCTTTCCAAGCTGGGAATGATCGATATACATTCTCCAGCTTGAGGGGGGTATTAACATATATTTTGTTATATTTGTTATAACCAATTATTAGTTAGTTAGTTAGAGAGTGCACAGCTGTAATTAGTAGTGAGATAGTGTTTAATTATGTAAACAAATCTCTTGTATATAAAGTAGTGAGGACTGACTGATTACGAGATGAAATAGATTTCAGAAAATTCATTTCTATTCTTGCTTTCCGTATCATTATATGTCTATCACTGTGCACATGCCAACCCAACAATCAACAAACCACAATATAAATTGAACATGTAAATTAGCTCACTTACACACCCACTGCCCATTACCTCTTCTTTACCTTCAATCTCCACCGGTTCTACGATCTTTTATCCTCCTGATGCTTTTCCTCACAACCTCATCAACCTTGACTGAAGCTTTTAACTTATCCCATCTCCCTTTTTTTTATCTCGCTTTTAAAAGGCAAGCTTATCCTAAATTTTCACTGTTTTCGGAAAGAACTTGAGTGGACGCCACCTTTGGTGGGAACTTAAATTCCCATGTTTAGGGTAACATTGGCGCTGGCGGGAATTTAAGTTTCCATAACTTTTGGGCAACAAACAGTTTTTCCGCATGGGAACATCCTAATGTTCCCTTTCTCTCCCTCATTTTCTTTGTATCAAACAGGCCCTTAGTGAGAGTAAAATGTAGCAGCCCCTTAAATTTCATTTATTAATTCCACTGTTTCATACTCTCGTCATTTTCTAAGCCCAAACATTGGATGCCATTTTGAATAGGGAAAATTATATCACGCTGGTCACTATTTATGTGGCTTAGCCAGAAGTTAGTTTTGTGACATTTTAATCTTAAAGGTCTATGCTATTATTTTAGAATTCCCCCATTAAGTTCACATATGGAATACCATTTTAGTCCTTTGTCGTTTTGTTAAAATCAAAACCATTGATATATTTTCTGTGGCCCCAAAAGAAAGAACATAGACCCTGTCATCATTTTAGCTGCCAGTTGATTCATTCTCAGGTAAAAATATTTTCTCTCAAAAAATAAAGGATAATTAATTTATAGATTCTTATAGTTTCAACTAATTTTTAATTAGATCTTTATAATTTTTTTTATCAGGTTCTTATATTTTCATCTGTTTTTAATCAAGTCCTTATAATTTTTTTATTTTTTATTTATGTCATATTGTTTCATTGAATTTTTAATCAAGTCCTTGTGGGTAAAGATATTTTATTGAAAAAAATAATGTTATTCTACTCTTCTATATTTGAAAAGGAGGAAGAGGCATAAAATTGGAATTTAGGAAAGACTCGAAATTTAAAAAATAGTTTTTGGGAGTAAGGAGAAGCATGAGTTAGATTGTTGACATTTGAGATAAGGGTGATTAGAATTGCGGAATAGTCAAAAATATTAAAACAGAGAGTCAACAAACAATGCTTTTTCCGTGAATATCGCTAAAAAACTTCCTCTGTTCAAATTATTTATTTTTATAAGAAAAAATATACAAATAAAAAAAATAAAATCTGTGTACCGCATGAAATTTTTTTTTTAAATTTTGTCTTTCGTTCAATGCTGCACTATTTTAAATTGTAATTACTTTATATTTAATTTTGTTTATCTAGGAAAACAAGTAACAAATTATTACTACTCTGATCTTATTTATAAGTTCAATTTGTAAAAAAAAAAAAATTTGATCCTTATTATAAATCCACTTTTGAAGTGATAAATGATATTGTTATAATTTTACCCTTATTAATTGTAATAAATTTTAGGTAAAAAAAAGAAAGAGGTGAAAAATGCTTACTTATAAATAAGGGTAAAATTGAAAAAATTTATCAATTTAGTAGACATTTATTAATTTAACTAATCTCCTTAGTATGTGAGAATTAGATAATTTAGACTTATAAATAGTATCAGAGTTATATTTGTAAATTTAGAATATGATATATATTTAAAAGTAAAATTTAAATTAAGACACATAAATATGTATAATTAGGGTTATAATCAGATGTTCTGATTATCTCTTAAAAAATATAATAATTTTTTTTTGTCATAACTCACACATTTGTTACATATATTAAGGTTCAAATTTATGTCCTTAACCTCAAGTCCAATAAAAAAAATAGATTCAAGATATGAGTTTAGTTTTTAAAAATTAGTTTTTACTATTTATGAGATAAATATGTGAAAAATTTTACCTCGACTTATCAAAAAAAATTATAAAATCATAATTTTGTGATTTCTTAAATACTCATTTAATGTCATTAAACTATATAAGATCAAAGATCCGGATAAAAATATGTAGTGTTATTTATGACCGCCCCTACTCTCTCCACATCAAGTTGAGTGGATGACAATACGCTTTTTGCATTTTGATTTTTGAACGCGCACGTTGACTAAAGAATTATATCCATTGGGCATTGCCTATCCGCCCTTCGGTGCCGTAAAGTCTTTTCTTTGTTCATTCTTTTGTTTTGTTTTTTTTTTGGGGAAAATAACAAACAATAAATTCAAGAAGACCAAGAGTTGTTTGAATTAGTTATGGAAAATCACGTTTACGTATATCAAAATAAAATTTTTCTTATAAATTTATCTTATATATCATAAATTACGTCAGAAAAGTAACTTCTACCGTTAATTCAAACAGACATCAAATGGTTGGACAAGTACATTGGATGAGGTATACATATAATAAAAGTTTAATAGTACAACTTAATCCCTTCTGATTTTGATTGAGAAGTTGATTTTGATACTAAATATAAGACATGTTTTTTGTATTTGTCAATTTTTTTCTTAATTTATTTCTATTAAAATTTCTCAATAATAATCAAGGAGGAGAGAGAATGAGAAAATTAAGTAAAATGATTAGAATGTTTTAAAAAATACATATCATATTAACCAACTCAATTAATTTCTTTAATCTAATTAAATTAGATAAATATTTTTTATACTAAGGAATGAATGGAATCTATTGGTATTTAAGTCGAAAAGAATTTCATATTGATATCAATATAGTGTTAAGAAACTAATGATATTAAATTAAATTGACAGTTAAATAGATAAAAACTAACGATAAATCAATTTTAATATGCAATGGCAAGTATGGAATTTTCTCTCTCTCTCTCTGTTTTTTTTTTTTTTTTTTTGGATTAGTGGGCACGTATGGAAAATTAAATTAGATTTTTAAGGCACAAAGCATGGTTGACTGGACCTACAGGCTTGACTGAAACTCTAAACACATGTGGATTTTCGGCTTTTGTCTCCTGAGCCCGGTCCTGCCCCCTAACCACATGGGGCCGGATTGTAACCCAAAATTGAAGCGTGTAAATAACATTTTCAACAAGATCTTACATTAAAAATGGGATATGGTATGCGTCAATTGGCTGGATTGTAATTACTAGGGGTGGGTATGGGTAGAGTTGGGTAGGACGAGATCTCTGTCTGATGCCCTGTTCGAAGGATGAATGGGCTGCATTTTGCAGCCCGATGCCCTGCCCCCTAAAAGCCCTAACTATTTTGGGCTGGGCAAGGTGGGCTTCCCTGCCCAAGTAATAATGCCTTGTCTTGTCCACATATAAAAAAGATAATTCTGTGTAAATTTCATAAACATTTCTGTAGTTACCAATACCATGTATCTTAACTTTGCCCTAAGTAATATAAATTTCAAATACATTCGATGATTCCACATCTTGGGATATTTCAAAATAAGTCCACAACTTGAGTCTTGAAATTTAAAAAATACCATACGTCTTAACAAATATCCATACTTTAAAAATTAAACAACATTCATAAACCATTATAAATAAGGAAACAAAACGATTGTAATTAAAGCCTTGAAGTTAAAGTAGTTTATATTAATTCAATGTCCCAAAAGTTGATCAAATGATGAAGCATCTGGAAAAAAAAAATAAAAATTAACTATAATTTAATACATCACAAAGTAAAGAAGAAAGGAATAAATCTACTTGTAAATAGCGTTTAGTGGCTAGAGCAAAAAAGAGAGGATCAGAAGAGTATTATACAATAGACAATATATATTTTAAATAAAAATATATCAATGAAATAATATTTAATTGATATGAAATTTTATATTTTAAATAAATGAAAATAATTTTCAGGGCATGGCCAAATGGGCAAGGCAGCACCCCTTGCCTGATCCCCGGCCTTACCCGGTTAGTAGCCCGCCCAAAGCTGCCCAAAATTTTTTCAGGCCACTTTTTTAGGACTGAGCTGAGCAATTTTTTGCAGGGCCAAGGTGGGCGCACCGGACTACTGGGCACCATGTTCACCCCTAATAATTACTTAGAAACAAAAGCCCAAAAATTGAAGCATGTGGGCGTATCTTATGGTGTGTTTAGTTTGAGGGAGGGGTAAATTAGGGCAAAATTTTGTAGGAAACCCGCCCAAAAAGATAATTTACCCCTTCCCATCCCCTTCCCTCAAATCAAACACACCCTTAAAGCTTGTTTAGTGTGAGGGAAGGTAGGCGGAGGAAAAAATATTTTGAGTTGGATTTAAAAAAATAAGAAAATTAGGGTTAAAAGTTTTAAATTTGTTTTTCTTACTTTTTTATCTTACATATTCTCTATATTAAAATTTTATAAACCCATTTCTCCAATTTTCTTAAATCTAATTCGGAAAAATTTTTCCTCCCCTCCCTTTCCCCCCAAATCCTTCATACCAAACAGATCCTTAAAGAACCAGGAGAGGACATGAGAGAAGCTTTGTCCCAATATTTAGCAGGGATGTTTTTATTTTTTAAAAAAAAATCATTTTCAACCCTCTATTTATAAATTGTGTTCTCAACGTTATTAACGAAAAGTGTTGACATTACAATTTTAATAGTCTCTTTTCTTGCACACACCCTGTTTGGTAATTGGTGTGAAGGGAGTGGAGGGAAATTTTTTGGGAGATAGATTTAAAAAAATTAAAGAAATTGTGTTATAAAATTTTAATAAAAAAGAGATGTATGATAAAATATTAAGAAAAATTAATTTAAAATTGTTAATTCCACTTTTTCAATTTTTTTAAATCCAACTAATAAAAATTTTCCTTCTTCTTCAAATTCCTCGTACCAAACAAGCCTAAGGGAAATAATAATAATAGAAACATTGGAATATGAGTGGATACATGATTCTACAATCATATTCTTTCTTCTCCTTATTCTATCTTCTTCTTTCTAGTTTTTTACAAGGACCTCTTTTCTCTGGGTTACAATTTGGCTCATGTATTTTGGTTATCAATAGGGATAGTGCTGACTTTACCATAGTGAGTTTATGACTCTTGCACATATTCTTATAGTGACTTGCCTTAACTCACTCACCAAAATACCAAATGCTGCCCTTGTCATTATGCTTTCTTTCTTTTTAGCCTAACTTATTTAGATCAACTCATTTTAAGTGATTTTACATTACAATATAAACATGTGAAAGGAGTTGTGAGCAAAAGTTTTTTTCCCCCCCCAAATAGAGTTCCCAAACATACACTCTGTCAATTGTGTTGGTTGTTTGTGGACTCGAATCATGTACTACGAGCGGGTCTCATTACTCCCTTTAACAAACAAACAGATTGGGGTTAGTCATAAATCAAGGGTATTATTGTCATGTTATCCTTTTTTTAAGAAAAAAACAGGGTCAAGATATCAAACTACCGTTAACTACTTTCACTAGTTTTGTAAATTAGTTAAAAACATCTTATTACTCTATGATAATGAATGTGATAATTTTCAAAATTTCTAGAATATGAGAATTTATTTTGTACAAATTTATTGTTACTGTTGAGAGGGAACAGACGGATAGAGAAAATAATTATAAAAAAATACAGTTTTGAGTTTTTCCCAAAATACATGTATTTTTTATTTTTAAAGTTTAAATAAATACAAAAATTTAAATCTTAATATATAAAGATATGTGCGGAAATTTATTTTGATTTGTATTTTTTATTTAAATTATATTTAAATTGAAAGTGATAAGGAAAGTATATCTTTAATCCACAGTAAAGTAAGATTTAATTTATTATAACAGATAGGTTTCTTACCCGATTGTGATATACTGATTTATCCTTATATTTCTTAACAGATAAGTTTTTTATCAAATCAATTTTTTTTAAAAAAAAAAAAATCATACATCCCTCCCCTAATCCAATTAGGACTAAAACGGCTATAAGCGAATCTTATCTATTTTTTTTGCCAGTAAATAAGCGAATCTTATCCATTACAGTATAAATTTCGTTCTCAAATTATAAGTTTATAACGGTACATTGATATGAATATTAAATTATACTCCCTCCGCTTCTAATTATAAGACAAAGTTAGCTTTTTTTGTAGAAATTAAGGAAGCCAATTAAATTATTTTAGAGTGTTTATATTTTTAGTATTCTTAGATTATATATTAGTTTATTAGTCAAATTAATTAGTTTTGGAGAAAAAAAATAAAAATAAAAATACTCTAAAATAATTTAATTGGCTTCCTTAATTTCTCCAAAAAAGTCAACTTTATCTTATAATTAAGACCGGAGGGAGTAATAATGAATGTGGTCATTTTCAAAATTTCCAGAATATTAGAATTGATTTTTGTTTAAATTTATTGTTATTGTTGGGAGCACCAGAGTGACAGACAGATAGAGAAAATAATTATAAAAAAAATACAATTTTGAGTCTTTTTTTCCAAAATACATGTATTTTTATTTTAAAAATTTAAATAAATACAAAAATTTGAATCTTAAAATATAAACATATATCCGGAAATTTATTTTGATTTGTTTTTTTTAAATTATATTTAAATTGAAAATAATAACAAAAGTCTAACTTAAATCTACAGTAAAATCAACTATAACTTATTATAACATATAGATTTCTTAACAGATAAATTTTTATCAAATCAATTTTTTTTTTTTAAAAAAAAATCATACATCCCACTCATAAATTAGGACTAAAACGGCTATATATATCCCAGCTGGTTAAACGCTCATTCCTGAATCACATAAAAGTCGTTGTGCATTAGGGTCTCGATTATAATTCTGAATTTTGAAGCTTCTTTTACTTGTTCATATTTTTCCCCATTTCTTCATCATGGGGGCTATTGGAGCCGTAGTTGCTAATAACAATAATGCTTATCTTTGGAAGCTGACTTGTTCAGTTTTAAAAGCTTGTATTGTTGTATCCATGGGTGGTCTAATATTTGGATATGATATTGGAATTTATGGTAATTATCTTTTCTCTTTGTTTTTGTTATTTTTTCTATTTTCAATAGTATCACTCATGTTATATGATTTTATAACTAACTAATTAAATTATATGTCCATTTTAAAGCTTGGGATGTGAAATTTAAGACTAGAAAGTTTCATAATTTTCTGACATCATTTGCCCAGTCAAAATGTCCACACGAGCATACTGCCCAAAATAGACTTCCAATTGACAGATTTTCAAGTTTTGCACATTTGCTTCCAATGGTTTCATTTTCACATCAAACATCATTCCTAAACAAAATTTCACAAGGAATCCATTAGAATCACCAAAACAATCAAATTCAAATCATATTGACATGTTTCCACAACATGTCACATAATTCATAACACAAAACACACATTGCACCACTTTCCATTTCACATTCTCAAATCACTTCCAATGACACCAAAACACACTATGGCATCAATTTAACCACAATTCACCATTCAAATTATCCAATTCGAAAATCACACAAAATCAGGGCAAATACCACAATTCTCAAACTCCACCAAAAACCACAATCAATAGATCAAAAGGGAGTAAACACTCACATCTTCCTCTTTCCCAAACAAATTCCTTGATTCTTCATTTTTTTCACTTTTCCTCAAGCTATCAAACACCTCCAATCAAGAATCTAAAATCATAGGGATGAAGCTCTCATCACTATAAACAACATTAAAGAAGGGTATTTAAGCATATAAGGTCACATGAGGCACTTACCATGAGCTTTTTTCTTTCTCTTTCTTCCATAAGCTCAATGAAAATGGAGGATGAAAGAGAGAGATGAAATGAACATGGGAAATCAGATTTTGGCATCTCCAAAGCTTGTTGGCCGACCTAATAGAGAGAGGGAAGAGGAAAAAGCAACTTTGAACATTTGACTTGATCTAGGGGTCCAAAACTTGCTAAGTGTCACCCTCTTGCTCCATCAACTATGAGTTCACATAGGTACACATGCATGGGATTCCACCCCTTTTAATCTATCACAAATCAATCTCAACCATTGATCTTGAAGTTACCAATGAGTTTCTTCTTCAGTAACTGACCAGTTGGTCAATAACTTTACCATTTTGCCCCTGATTATGACAATTCCACTGAATTACCACCAAACACATCCTTTTCATTCTATTTCACCATACACACGCCCTCTCCCTTATTTTTGTCCAATTTAGATGTTAATCCATAATTGAACTCAAATACAAGGTTTCGGCACTGCTCACAATACTTACGAATCACATTCGAGTGCCAAATCACATCATAATCTCTAAAAGGGTTTATTATCACTAACCACATCCATTTTTGGAGTAATTAACCCCTAATCACAATTTGGGATCTTGCTAAACCGTGGCTTAGCAATCCACCTATTTCAGGCTTATTCTCTAGCCTCGAGTCTCAAAATTCAGGGTATTACACCCAATTTAGTAGATACTGTAATTTATCATTTCTTAAATTTTGTTGGCGTTCAGATGCAGTCATTGGTCAACAGTTTAGTTTAATTAGGAGTCTTTAAACTATTTCATTTCTAGAAGAATTTTCTTGAGTCAAACTCCTTCATTTTTTTTTAATTTTGCTCGCAAAAAGATCGTTAATGTTTTATTTTTATTAATATATATATATATATATATATATAGGTAAACTTTCACTGATAAAAGAGCGAAGAAGCGTAGAAAAAAATCATGCTACTTTCAAAAAACAAAAAATAAAATAAAATAAAATGTTTAAGGCGCTGAATCAATGGAGATGAAAACCTGGCCGGACAAGTTAAACAAGAGAGAAAACACGATGCATTGCATATATCTACAATTCTGGGAGTCAGATTTTATTTACAAAATGATTCGTCAGTCCTGGTTCATTCACTTTATGACATAGCTTCAGGCAACTAACTAATTTTTCAATCAACACCAAGGTTATTAAACTAGGATAGGTCAGTGAATCGGTTGAGATACGGGTCAAGGGATACGGGTCAAGGGTCAGTGGTTCAGACTGAAGTTAAATTGGAGCTAACCTAGGACCAAACCGAAGGAAGAGTGAATATTTTAGACTTATTAATATGAAATTATAAAAAAAAAATGTAAAAAAAAGGTTTCAAAAAAAGAAAAACTGAACCAGTATGGTTCATGAACCGGACCGGTTCTCTAACCGGGTCCCCAGTTCCCGGCCGGACTGGTTTAATAACAATTATCAACACCATGATGAGTTGCCATAATTTTGAACCTGCCTAAACTGTTTACTTGCGGACACTCCCAAATTCAACGCTTTTAAAAATATATATATATTGAAAGTGTTATTTCCTAAATTTATTTGTTAGAGTTTAGAAGTTACGTTTTGAAAACATAGAATTAAGATTAAAAGCCTTATCTAAACTATTTAAATTAACATAAGCAGTCTAGAAAGAGTCTATTTCCTACACAAATATCCTTCGAAATTTACGAAGGATTTGTTTTATCATGCTGCGGTCTTAAAAGGAAGCTAGTTTGTGTAGCAAGCAAAATTGTGAAACCAGATTGCAGTACTGTCTCTGAAATGGACTTTATTATAAGCCCAAAAGTCCACAAAGTCCATGGGGATGGACCAGCCTAATATAAAAAAGCCTGTTCGATTTTTATTTTAAAAACAGTTTTTTTAAAAGAAACGAAAAAAAATTATAAAACTTATTTAGAAAACTGTTTTCAATAAGTTGTTTTTTTAAATAATTGATATAAACTTTTTTTCTTCAAGTTTACTCACGTTTTGATTTAGGTCCTTCACAATTTAAACCATTGATTTTGGTTTCTCTAAAAGAAAATGTTCTAGGGTTTTATTGAAACTAGTGATCAATGTTTTAAATAAAATAAAACTTGAAGAATTAAAACTTATTGTTTCAAATTTGAGGGACTAAACAAAAATAAGAATAAACCCAAGAGATCAAATATTATATTAATTATTTAAAAATAAAAAGGAATTTTTTAAAAATAAACTAAGAAATAAAAATATTTTAAGGTGTTTTCTTTCTTTTTTTAAATTCTTATTTTTTTAAGGCTGTCATATATCTACTAACAATACTATACCACCGGCACCAATCACCGCCATGCCATTATTGGCAATGGTCACAACTTCAAAAACAATTTTTTTAAAAACTTGTTTGTAATAATTTTTTGAAAGCAAAATCTCAGAAAAATACCTCCGAAAATAGGGAAATGCTGATTCAGTACGCCGAATTCCAAAATCCAAATTCAGTATCGTGTCAGTACGGATGAATAGTGAGGGGCGCAAAAAGACGATTTTGCTCTTCAGTTCTCATTCTCGCCACTTCAGAATAACAATACGAGACTCTTAATTAACAACTCCGGATGCTTGATTAACAACTCTAGTTTCATCTTTTTACTTTCACAATAACAACACATGTCTTGTTATTAACAACACCATATTCTATATTAACAACTCCCATTTCTTGTTTCACAACTTCGTAATTTAAGTTTCAGGGACAATAACAACACCTCTTTCTTTATTAACAACACCGTATTTTACATTAACAACACTATTTTTGAAATGCGAATATGTGAAAAAATAAAACGAAGTTGTCAATCAAGAATCCGGAGTTGTTAATTAAAAACCTTGTGTTGTTATTCTGAAGTGGCGAGAATGAGGCCTGAAGGGAAAAATTGTCTTTTGGGGCCCCACATTGTTCATCCTTACTGACACGATACTGATACGAAATTTTGGAATTTAGAGTACTAAATCGCAATTTTCCTTATTTCGGAGGTATTTTTCTAGAATTTTCCCTTTTATAAAACTAATTTAAAAAAAAGGAAAAAGAGACAACCTGGCTCAGACCTCTTGTTTTTCTTTTTACCTAACCTGTCCCTAGTCAGCTAGCCTAATGCCTCGTTATTCCATCCCATAGTACTGCCGCTTGTCTTTATTATTAACCACTAATTCTCAAATTTAAAAATATTAAATATGTCTTAAAATTTAAATAATTTTAATATTGCCTTACTAAATATAAAATATACTAAACTCTAATATTATATTAATTATTAATCTCTTCCACTATTATACTTGTATATATAAAAAATATATTTAATATTATGTGAGAATTAACAAATGTCATATTAAAAAAGACTAAAAATACTTATTAATTAGTGCCTAATTAAGGGGAGGAATTAATTGTAGGGCAAAATAAAAACTCTTGAAGAAAACAATTACTCCTTTCATTCTTTTTTATAAATAATTTTTTTTTGTTTTAGGGTGTGTTTGGTTTGTGGGGAGGGAGGGGGTTAAATTATTTTTTTGGGTTAAAGGTATTTAAATTTTGGGCGGGAATCCAAAATTTAAAAGAATGAGAGAGTAAATTTTAGATTTCTCCTATCCAAAATTATAATTTACCAATCATCTCGTTCCCTCTCTCCCCTACCCTCCCCTCAAACTGAACACACCCTAAAACAAAAAAATTATTTAGTCTTTTTTATATACAACTTTCTCTTTTGTCTCAAAATTTAAATTCCTTTTTCCTTTTTTACCTCTGTTAAATACACATCTTTATATTAATTACCTCAATTCATCATTAATTCTATTTTATTTACTCATTTATTACGCATTCTCTCATGTTTTATACCCATGCTCTCTCATATTCATTATCTATTCTCTCTCCTATGCTCTTTTCATAAACAGAGGCATATTTGGAAGAAACATGATATTTTTGACATATTTATTACTTTTAACAAATTTTAATTGCCAGTTTGTTTTGTCCAATTAGGATAAAAGTTGCTTAATGTGTGTTTGGAATAGCGATTGGAAAAATGGCTTTTTTCAATTTAGCTTTTTGTAATCTTATTTTTGGTAAAAGTCAGATTGTGTAATGTGATTTATGTTTGGATTGACAATTAATGACTTTTACAAAAGTAAAACTTGTTTGGATTGGTTTAAGCACAAGTGACTTTTGTGATAATAGTAAGAGAGAGTGGGTGGAAAAATATTTAAAAATCAAGTAAATATGGTGAATTACTTTAAAATATTAGGTACTACTGGAAAAATATTTTAGATTGGGTGGAAATCAACAAATCAGTATTCTAAGTTTTGAGTACTTTTTACTACTAAAAAAGATACACTAAAGGTAAAATTGTAGTCAGTCTCCTAGGATTGGGTACAGCTGAAAAAATATTTTAAATGGTTGAAAGCACAAAAAAAAAATATTTTAAAGTAATTTTTGGAGCTGAAAAGGTACATTAAGGGTAAAATGACAATCAGTATGATAACACACTGGGTACAGTTGGAAGAATATTTTAAGGGTTAAAATCACAAAAAAATTTTAAATTAATTTTTGTAGCTAAAAAAGTAAATTAAGGGTAAAATTACAATCAGTCCGATAATATACTGGACACAACTGAAAAGATATTTTAATTACTCACCCTCATGCCAAACACTAAATCTGCATAAACTGGCTTTTTGAGCTTATAGGCAAAAGCTATTTTTCTGTGATAAACCCAATTGAAAAAAATTGGTCACAAACACTCATTTTTTTTCTTCAATTGGCAATTGGACTTTGCTCACCGCTTGTTGGGGCCTAAATGCCTTCCCCAAACACTCATTTAGTATATGTTTGGATTAATTTTTAAAGAATAATTTTTACGATTTATGAGATGAGTATGTGCGAAGAATTTTATCTCAACTTAAAAAAAAAAAACTTCTAAAACCGTCATTTAAGTGTTATCTCACTTATAAAAAATGACAAGAGGAAATAGTCAGAGCGAGGACACCTGCTAATACATTGTTAATATGTGTTTAATTGTGCGATGTTTTTGAGGATTTACTGTTTAAAAGTGATAAATCATGAGTCAAAGTCAAAGAGTAAATGCCATTGGGCATGCGACAACCAACATGCATTTGCGGATATTATGATAAAAGCAGGGCATGATTAGGTACAAACTGAAACGTGACTATTGATTATTGGTTTGGATTTTGGAGAAGTCATACCTCGGGCACTTTTTTTTTTTTTTTTTTTCAGATTTTAAATATAAAATTTATCTGAGAGATTTTTTTATTTTTTATTTTTGAAAATGAAACCAAGGAATCCATGTGATTTGAACAGAAACAAAAGATGGTGACGAGCAGGAGGACAACACTTAATTGACAGCCGACCCGGTTGAATGAATAAGTTTTTTTATGACATTCAATCTTAAATTTCAGAGTTACAGGCAACGAAGTTGAATAATATTTTTTTATTAATTTATTCAAAGGTGAATATTGATAAACCGCCTAAAATTATAAGCCAAGTTGAACTCGCATCCTCCCATTTAAACAAGAACTTTCATACCGTATGAATTACAAGATGATTGACAGAAAATAATATAAATATTAGTAGATTGTTAAATTCGTGAGTTTAATCAAACTTCATAAACCTTTTATTATTAAATAGATATTAATAATATATAATTAAATAATTAAAATATAAAAAATGGCAACAATTTGACTTAAATATATTTTAAATCTAAATAATTGAAATTAAATTCATCATTATTCATAAGTTATCATATTTAATAAAAAAATTTCTATAAAATTTATATATAAAGCCGCTGAGCATGATCAAATCAAAGAAATTAACATGAGTTTAGCGATAAATTAATACGGTTTTCTAAGTTAGAAATATAATAAACTCGGTATATAAACTTATGAGTTTAACCGAGTTTATAATAGTCACAAATTAACCAGTGATTCAACTTAATTTTGTAAATTCGAAACATTAAAACAGTAAATTTAAAGTGCAAATCCACCAGTTTAATAACAAATTGATTATCAGGAACCATGTTTAGCTTTTTTTTATCCATGGCTTGTTTCATGAACCCGTGGGTGCTTTTTGGCTTTGTGACCGCGGCCACGTGAAAGTGGAGTTTGTCGTCAAAAATCAAAATCCAATAGCATTCTCTTTCTAAAGTCAAAAGGCCTAGCTACTCTTAGGATTAAAGATCTTTGCTTATATTGTTTATTTTAGTTTTTTAAAAATATTTTTATAATTAATTAAATAAATAGATGAAAAAAATTTTATCTTAACTTATAAAAAAAAATTCTAAAACTATAATTTGGGATTTTCCCGTACAGGTAAATCTAGCCTCAACAATATTCTAGATTCGAGCCTCCGATTTTAGTTCATTTTATATATTTTTTTCTGACCACAACGTTTGCTTTCGGTAAGAAATCTCCCTGTCACCCATAGATTTTCACCCACCTGGCCCCTTACTTCATTTTAATGAATTTTTTTCTTTACTGGATCATTGACAAGCATGCTGATTACTCTACTATTTTGACTTTTTAGGAGTCTAGCCTCCCTAGTTATATATATATATATATATATATTCCTTATTAAGCCTAAAATGATATTATCTTGTTTATAAACAATTTTTTTCTTGATTGTATAAAATAAATTGATAGTTAAAAGTAATAAGTATGTTAAAAATGTCATTTTTTTTCATATATGTCCCTATTTATGAGAATAGTATAGGAGAGAGAATGAATGAAAAGTATGAGAAATAACTCTTGGTGTGCGTGATAATTAATTATAAATATTTGTATTTAATAAGGGTAAAATAGAAAAAGAATCTTATGTTTTCAGACACAAAGTAAAAGTTGCTTATAAAAAGGACCACATCCATAAAAAAAAGTTACTTATAAATAGGATCAGAGGGAATATTATTTTTAAGTTTAAAAAATAGAAGTTTATTATATTTAATTTATGTTTTAGTAACCCTATATTGTTAGATTATATGTGTTTTATACATAAATATTTTATTTAACTATGGATTCATGTTTTTTATTTAAATATTAATCCTTCCATGGTTATATATAAAATTTTTTATATATTTAAATCATGTTATATTATTTTCATCATGACCGGTTTATCCTTAAACTTGACTCCGATTTAAACCATTAATCTGAGGGTGTGTTTGGAATCCAAATGTGTATTTCAACAATCAAAAGTCGTTTTTTGGCTTTTTGTTTGAATAAACTATTTTCAATTAGACTTTTGAAGAAAAAGCTACTTTAATCTATGAGCCAAAATTTCATGATTTTGTCTTTTTCAACTTGGAGAAAGAAGAAGTTTCTATAATAAAGAGAGAAGAAATTAAATACCTTATGAAGTAAAGATACTGGGACCACCTTCTTTTATTTAAATAATTTTATGATCCTTATTATAAATTCACTTGTAGATGATTGGTGCTAATTATATTAGTCTAATTAAAGGTTAATAGCGATTGTTTTCCAATATGCAAAGAAAAAATAAATAATAAGATTTAAGAGAAATCAGGAAAAACCCCATTATAAATTTAATTGGCATGAAAAATCTGATAAGTTTATATATACAAAAAATAATAGTACTCTGATTGAGGTCATCTCACCAATTAAATTTTTAAAGGGAGACTTTTCTCTAATTTTTTCCAATAATACATTAATTATTTTTATTAAATTTATATCATTTTCATTCATTTCACAGCTAAACATGTTTCAGTTTATCAAACTGATTTTTTCAAAAGTCAATTCAAATATAAATCGCATTATACAATATAATTTTTACCTTATCTTACGTTTGTAAAAGTCAAAGTTAAAAAAAGTCATTTCTACTATATTAATCTAAACACACCCTGAAACTACTGTCCAGTTGCTCATAATTAGCAAAACTACCCATTTGACAAAACTTCTTGGGAGAATTGCTAAAAAAGATTTTATTGGCAACTTATTTACTAAATGGGACCTGAGAAGATATCTTGAACATAGATGAAAGATTTCTGCACACGTATAGAGAAGAATTTTGTACACAAAGAAGATCATCTGCACACAAGGAAAGATATTTTACATACATGGAAGATAATCTGCACACAAAAATCTCATTTGACAAATAAGTTGCCAATGAGAAATATTTTCACAATTTTCCGAAACTTCTTTCATAGCATTGATACAAAACAAATTAAAGTGGTCACAACAATTAATAATTAATTCGTAAATGAATATATGAATTTTCTCAAATCGCTCAGTTGCTCATAATTAGTTGGTATTAACGTATTGTGAAACCTTTGTTTATAAGTAAGCATGTGATTCTTGATCTGGCAGCTGTTTTCAATGGTAGAACGTAATTGACGGGTTTCCCTCTTCAATGGCCAGTGAATTATTTTTTCCAATTATCAATAGTATTTAATTAAACTATGATAAATCACAATTCATCATTTTGATTATTATTGGTTTTATTTAATTCCTTCCTCTGCGGGCTTTCTTACGACAGCAGGGACACCATACTTCAGCCATGATTTAAGGGATTTTATAGCTCTGAAGAAAAAAATATTTTTCTAATTTTTTTTTTCAAACGTAATTAAGAGTTTTGCTTTAAACTAGCCAGCTCCCTTGTGAATAATGGAGCTTATTATAGATTTTATTTATTTTTTAATATTTGTTGATTAATCTAAAAATTGACAAAATTGCATGCCACGTTTTCAATTTTAAAATTTACGTCTCACTTTGATAATAATTTTTGATGTTCAATTAAATTATTTGTTTACAATTCGTCTTAAGTGATATTATTTAATTTTATCTACAATTATATTATTTAATAATAAAATCAAGCTCCTGACATTTTGTACTGCGCGGAAATTCTTATTGTAGAAAACGAATGGGAAGAGAACTTTCCGCAAATCTATATTAATATATTGAGAGTTTCAAATATAAATCATTAAAATAAAAAATATTAGATAAAGTATTATCAAGTTTTGCTACTCCCTCTGATTCTAATTATAGGACATATTTACCTAACTTTTGAGAAATTAAGGATAGTAGTTAAATTAGTTAATTTTATTTATTTTCCAAAAATTCCCTTATTTAATAGGGGTGATTTAGGAATACTACATGAGTCTACCATGAGACAATCCAACCATTATCTAAATCAGTATTCTCTCTCCACCTCTTTGTGTTTACTTTCATGGTATTTTATTTGGTGTTTGTTTGATACTTCATGGTACCGCACGTTAGACGAGGCAATCCAACCATCATCTAAAGCAATGAGGGTATTTTGGGAAGAAATTGACAAAATTTAAAATTTTGTCATATAATTAGGACCAAGATCAACTCTCAAATGTTGTCCTATATAATTAAGACCGGAAAGAATATTATTTACTGATTAGATTGGGAGTATATGAAATCGTATTACTAAGAAGGCAAAATAAATAAGTAAATAAATAAATAAATCGTATTACTAAAAGATGATACGGTAGATACAATTACAATGTCATCATATGAATTTTTCCTCAAAGCATACCATAATCGGAGTACAATACTTCAAAAAGTTTGTTGCCTTTTAATTTAATTAATTTTGAAAACATTAAAATGCATTAATTATATTATTGGAAAGAGGGGGAGGGTGGGGACAAGATCAATGGTTTCTTATCTTTTAGGAGACCAAATGATAAAGTATGTTGAAGCACGTAATTAAATGTTTTGCTAATGGGCACTATATATAGTTTGACCTAATTATATTGCTTTCGTCTCCATTATTATTATTATTACCGTGTTGTTTCTTCTATAGGACTAGTATTCATAACGACCCACCATAAGTTTGTCTCAAAATTAGCTTTCACTTCTTGTCAATTTTTCTACACATTTTCGCTTATAATATATACTATTCTTGTTAATTATGTCAAGTTCACAGATTCAAAGACGCAGCAAATATAAGAAATTTCAATTTTAAATATCTGTTTATATGAAAAATTGGTTTCCTTTCTTTGTACTTAAACTGCGTCACTCTAATTTATTATTAAGTTATTATTCATTGACCATTCCATACTATTTAACCCCTAATTTAAATTGAACTTATTAAGAAAAGTCAGGGAAAATATATAAAATCTATAACAAGTCAGGAGCTTGTGGCCCTTAAGTTTTGCTTAAATGCGTGCTTGAGTTCCATCCTCTATGATATATACTATATAATGAGTATGAAGCTTATGATAAAAAATCATAAATTATATAAATAATGAGACTTATGAACTCAAACCGGCCAGCGTAATTAGTATGTTAAAAAAAAAATTTCATATTTATTAACAAAATAGGTATCGTTGAAATAAATAAATAGCTTTGTTTTTACATGTATAAATGCATTATGCCGTGATAGAAAATATAGAATTGAATTTTAAAAGTCAATGTGAATGAATTTTTATTATTTATTATAATTAATAGGAGTAAAAAGGTAAAAATGTATTTATTATTTTGAAACTAGATTTATAATAAGGATCAGAATTTTTGATTAAAATAAACTTATAAATAAAATTAAAGTGATAATTTAAGACTGATTTAATAAATTAATTGTTATTCATTAATTCGTTTGATTTACTTGAAAGCGTCTTATAATAGGAACTAGGCACATACCTGTACATTTGTGTTCCTCTAACTTTATACAAAGTTTTGGTTTGGTCGCTTGATTTTAAAATGTATCTTTTCGATCTCTAACCTTAATATTTTTAGTTTTAAATAAGGATTTTTTTGTAATTATTTTAAAAATTAAATTTAATATTAGGTTTAAAGGATTTAAAAGACTATAAATTAATGTGGCAAGCATAAAATTTTGTAGATTACATTTGATTATATTAATACACAAATTTCGCCTTGCACACTTTTATTGATTAATATGAAATAATATTTGTATAAAAAAGACCATTTGATTTAAGAGATGAGAGACTCAATTTTTCAAACTAACTCAAATTAAGTGATTTATCCAATGTTAGATAATCAATGCATTATATTTTAAAAACATTTCACTTTCAATTTCATTTCTATCGGTTTCTTCATATAATAATATATTAATATAAATTATAAAAAAGAATTGGGTGTAGGACCAAATCTCCATAGAAATATATTTGTATATCGAAGGAATTATTATGGAAGTGAAATAAAGAGACGTAATCTCCACCAATCAGTACAGCTCACGATGAAAATGTGAGGACATGTGTGAGGTATTCGGTACTCCCACAAACCCACAAAACCAACATTATAACATTATTCCATGCACACTAATGTTTTTTCATGTACGTCCCTTTCCAATAAAATTAATTTACTTATTCTTTCTCCATAGTTGTTTTTTTTTTTTTCTCAGCCGGTTCACCGGAGTTTTGTCCCGACTACATACAGATTCAACCGGTTTCGCGCATCTGGTTATGGTGGGAGAGTCTCCCAATAAGAATTTTCTGCATACACAAGACTCGAACCTAAGACCTTATTTAAACAGAACCAAACCACTTACTATTTAGACTAACTCCCATTAATCCTCCATAGTTGCTTTATTTTGCGCCTTTATATACAGATATTACGTCTCACGACCACGATTTTGTAGGTTTGGGTTTAAGCATCTTAATTAAAGATTATACATGTTTTGGATTATTATAATCACATCAAGTGGTGTGATATGACGCCTGATGTATTAAAAAGGGGTACAATATATTAGCTAAACATATTGATAGTTAATTGGGAAAATTATGAAAATGTCTTAAAAAATTATAAATAAGTACCATAAAAAAAATTAATACTTATTAAGGACTAAAAATTAAAAATAAATGTCAAGGGGTTAATGTAATTTCTTTCTTTTTTGAAAGATTAAAATACCATTTGAACTCGGACTACTAAATGAATAACTAATTAATTTGCTAGCGACAGTGTGTCAACATTGTAATGTTTGAAACTTGATTAATATTAACTTTCTTATAAAGTACTTATTTATAATTTTTTAGGTTTTTTCCATAATTTTCTTAATTAACTCCCAGTCAGTTTCAAAAATTGTTTATGCACAGCAAATAAAAGCAAACCTAAATACAACAGTTGAGATGGATATGTAATTGAGTGAAAGTCGGTGGAAAAGGTAGAGGAGAAAGACCAAGTTTTATAACATTACACCACTTAATGATTTGGAATATTTAGCAAGGTAATTAAATCTGGACCGGTCGGGGTATTAGGTCAAGGGTCAGTGGGTTAGACCGGAGTCAAACCGATGAGAAATGGAATATTTTAGACTTATAGTATGAAATTCTAAAGGAAAAATGTTTAAAAAAAATTAAAAAAATTTGACCCGGACCGATTTAGTACCCGGATCGCCGGTTTCCGGTCCTGTTCGGCCGGTCCGGTTCGAGTCAGATAACTTAGATATTTAGTACCACCAAGAGAATAGTTCAAGGAGGTTAAAAAAAAAAAACCCTTTAATCCTAGTTATGTTTTATTGTATTGGTAGCCAAGGGCGGCTATCCTTTTTTCATTACTTTCCTATTTAAAAATATAAAGAACACTTGAAATGAAGAGGTTAAAGAATTTGGGTACTTAGATGTAATTATAACTAGAATATATGCTTTTTTTCCTTAAAAAAAAATCCGACTTTATACCTTTTTTTATTTGGGCTCATGGATCACCTGGTTCACTCCTTCTTTAAAAACCAAAACCAGAGATGTTAATTAGCCTCTCCACTCTGCAACCTTCCCAATTAATAATCCATCCCTAAATGAAAAATATGAAACCACCCTCTTCACTTTCTTCTTTCTCTATCTCCTCCTTCTCTACCTTTAAAACCATAAATCATATTTCTGATCTCTCTCTTCTTAATTAGCTTCCATTAATTAATTCTTTCACTTCATGGGGTCTGCTATTTCTTCTGCAAATTCTGATCATCATGATGATGGAGATTCGTCTTCTTCTTCGTCAAGTCCTGGTCTTGGTGATATTCCAGAAAGCTGTATTTCGTCGTTGCTGATGAACCTTGATCCACCGGATATTTGTAAACTGGCAAGAGTGAATCGAGCTTTTCATAGAGCCTCTTCTGCAGATTTTATATGGGAATCCAAGTTGCCATCAACTTACAAGTTTCTTGCTCAGAAAGTTCTTTCTGGTGACGACATCGAAACTATGTCTAAGAAAGAGATCTATGCCAAACTATGTCGTCCTAATCTCATCCATGGCGGCACCAAAGTAAGTTATTTGGTTGTTTGCTCGTAAAAGTCCCACATCCATGAGAGACTTCAAGTGATTGCTGCCTATAAACAAGCAGTACTTGATGTTAGTTAAAACACTCCGAACTATTGAGTTTTAGGGCTTTTTAGCAAACTAAAAAAAAAGAGGTAGATCTGGTATAATTTAGCGAAAAATTAGTGACGAAATTTTGTTGCTAAATTTCGTGGCTAATTAACTAATTTTTTTAGAAATTCCATGATTTTGAAGGAAGACGATATGGATTTTGATATTAACGAGTTGATTGTTGGATGATTAAATATGTGTAGGAGATTTGGTTGGATAAATGTAGTGGACAAGTTTGTTTGCTCATATCATCAAAGTCCCTCAAGATTACAGGAATAGATGATAGAAGATACTGGAATTACATACCAACTGATGAATCCAGGTGAGATAGCCTTATTTACTTGTTTTTGTTTTCATTTTAATTTCTGAAACTGGTTTTTGAACAAACACATGAAATCAATATAATATTATTTTTTTTCAAAAAAATATTGTTTCTAATTCTGGGCATGAGAGGGGTTTTGTTTAATTTTGAACAAATCAAATATATATATGGTTAAAAACTACCCGCTTACTTTGTGAAATTTATTTCTTACAAGATATTAATATCTCTCATATGATCTTGTTGGTGATATATAGATGGGCACGTTTTTAGTATTGACCGAGATGAATTATGAGGTGAACATTAAACAATAAGATAATGTCATTTTCAACCTCAGAAATTTAACTCTAGTTTATATCTTCAAGTTAAAGGAACTAAACAGTGTTTAGATTTCAATTTTTTAATTAAATCAAGTAATTGTTATTGTCAGTTGACAGTTGGAAAATAATTTTTATAAGAAAATATCAATAAAAAATTTAAAATTAAGTTGATATATATAGCAGATATAAAGTGGTTACATTTATGGAAGGAGTAAGAAGATTAGAAGAATTATCCACAAAATGTGACCAACTTAAAATAGAAAATTATTTATTTGTTGATTCAAGGAAGCAATCGATGTTTGATTATTTTAAACTACCTATATCCTCAACTTAATTCCATTGACTGTCACAAAGATGAATATTTTTTAAAAAATAATTGTTCCCTGAGATTATGGCGAAAGCTTGGAATAATATAACGTTTGCTGTTGCCTGATGTTTAAGCTACGAAGTTGTCATCACACAAATTAGATATTTTATATTATTTTATCACAAGATACCCCATAGGCAAAGCCATTTGATTATAAACTAATATATAAAATTGTACACTGGCAGAATCTATTCTTAGTTATGTATTGTATAGGTCACGAATAAAGGAAAAGGGTACAAGCAATTTGGTCTTAGAATATTTAGCAATATCCGAAAAGGACTTTCATGTTTTTTGAAATCAATTACTTATTACTCCCTCCGGTCCTAATTATAAGATAAAGTTTACTTTTTTGAAGAAATTAAGGAAGCTAATTAAATCACTTTAGAATATTTTTATTTTTATTTTTTTCTTCAAACTAATTAATTTGACTAATAAACTGATATATAATCTAAAGATACTAAAAATATAAATACTCTAAAGTGATTTAATTGACTTCCTTAATTTCTCCAAAAAAATCAACTTTATCTTATAATTAGTACCGGAGGGAGTATTATAATTAGTCATCCATCTCTGTTTCTATTGGAATTTGGAAAGTAAAAGGCCTCCCGTCCTAAAGTAATTATATTGTATGTGCCTTCATTATTATAAGCATGTTAATTGCTTGGTTTAAGAACCTAAAGAAGGATTTAATGGAGTAAGCTTGATAGTTAAGATGATTATATTGTTACTTTATTTGTTGGAATCCACACAAGTTGTTTCTAAAGGCTTGAACTTTTTGGAATTAAAAAGCCAAAAGTTAAGATCTTTTTAATGTGCTTGGCTTGTTGTCACCTGTCACCAACTAGACAATGGTCCAAAATGTAGATTTCTTCAAATCCCTTTGTAATGATTAGTTGTTGCAAATATGAATCTTTATTGTGTTTAAAATCCAAAACCCACATGATCACTTAGAAGAAGGTGCTGATTTTATTAGTACACGACAATTCCTTTAAAAACGTATCAATATGTTGACATTTCACATAAGCATGACCTCATGCTTAATGGTGGTCTCTACGTTTAAACCTCTCAATTTGTTTGAGAGAAAATTGCTGAAAAATCTCCATTGCAAAATTTGTAGTAAGAAAAACAACTAACGGATTCAAGTCATTGAACACATGCAATTCATTTTCCACGAATGCAGTTCTTCTTTAATGGTGTGTAACATATTTTTAGTTATATATAAATGTCTTCCGTTTTATATATAGTTAAAGATAGATTATTCACACTGCTAAAGAAAAATTGCACCTGCAGAAAATAGGTTGCATGTGAGTTTTAAATAAATTTTAGATACTGTAGGGTAATATATTTTGCAATAGGGGATTTTTAGCAATTTTTCCCTTTCTGATATTTTAAAAAACATTTATGTATAATTTTAAGTAGTTGAAAGAATAAATAATACCCAGAATGAAATAAATAATGACTTTTTGACATTGCAGGTTTGAGAGTATTGCATATCTGCAGCAAATGTGGTGGGTAGAAGTAGTTGGGGAGGTAGAGTTGGAATATCCAATTGGGACGTACAGTCTATTTTTCAGGCTTCAATTGGGTAAGGCCTCGAAGAAATTGGGCCGGAGGGTCTGTAATGTGGCCCAAGTTCATGGCTGGGACATCAAGCCCGTCCGATTTCAGCTATCAACATCGGACGGCCAGAAATCCCTAACCGAGTCTTTCTTGAATAACTCTGGGGAATGGGCCCACTATCATGTTGGAGACTTCGTAGTGGAGAGCCCAAATAAGCCCATTAAGATAAAGTTCTCTTTGGCCCAAATCGATTGTACCCACTCCAAAGGTGGTCTCTCCGTAGACTGCGCCTTCATATGCCCTAAGAGAGCTTAAGGACCACTTCCCGTCAAATTATTAAGCTTTACAAGAAAAAATTAGGTTTTTTTTTATTAATTCTCTGTAAATAATGGTGAGTTTGCTTCAATATTCATGCGTACAGATAATGTAAATATATAATGATCTTTACTTGTTTGTTTAACTAGTATGTGTGACATACATTACAATATTGGGTAAGGGTTAGTAGGTTGTTTTCTCTCTCTTGAAAAGTGTGCACAACTTCATTACTGGTATGGGTGAACAACTCCAATGGAAACTTTCGCCGGATCGGCCTTCTGATCTTCTTGTATGTGGCAGTAAAAAGAAAAAAAAGAATGATAATCTTTCTTCAATGATACCGGACACAGAGATGGTTGATGAAGGAATATCTGCAAATGAATCAGACACTCAAGACTGCATGGAGCATGATATCATAGATGCGAATACATCAGATGCTAGTGGGAAGAAACAGATCTCCTATAAGGCCTCCCTACTTGGCTTCAATGGTATAGACAATGGAGGTGATTGTGCGGAGGATGAAGCTCTGTTATCGGATGTCCTTAACAGAGAATGGGCTTTACCAGAAATCACAGAGGAGGTCAAAACTCTTATGCAGCATCATCCTGTCGTTCCTGTTACAGCAGAAGAGTATAGTGATTGGTGCAAGCCATGGAATGCTGCCCTGATTATCACGGTGCTAGGTCGGAAGTACAATGTATATACTCTTAAGACCCATTTATCCCGACTGTGGAAGACTCAGGAATTCGATTTAATTGACCTGCCTAATAATTATTTTCTAGTCAGATTTTTGTAAAAGGAAGGATGGGCACAGCTCTATCACAGAGTTCTTTATGATGGACCATGGGTAGTCCAACAACACTCTGTCCTTGTTCAGCGATGGTCCCCCTATTTTGATCCGTTCAATAATCCTTTGGGTAGAGCCGGGAATTCGGGCCAAGCTCGTCGGGCCGGCCCGTTTAGGCCCGAGCCCGTCAAGGGCTGTGCTTATAATTTAGGGCACGAAAATGGAAGCGGGCCTAAAAGGGCCGGCCCTATAGGGCCGCGGGCTTAAACGGGCCGGCCCTGAAGCCCTGTAGGGCCGGCCCTTTTAGGCCTGTTTAGTTTTTTTTTTTAAACTAAAAGAAATCACTGTAGCATGCCATATTTCCATTTTCCATAATTCATTAATTGATTTAATTCCAAAATTCCATATTTCCAATTCCATTCAGCTAAAAAAAAAAAAAAAATTCTTGAAGAGTGCTTCCCTGTTCCCTCCACTGTCACTGAATCAGAATATCAGATCGCGAATCGCTCTTGGCAAACGAATCGCAGGGACTGATGAATCGCGCTGGGCAAACGAATCGCAGGGACTGATGAATCGCAGGGACTCTATATCAGATCGCGAATCGCGCTGGGCAAACATTGAATCAAGATATGAGTTCAGTCAGTTTTGCTTCTGCATATATTTCAGTCAACATGCCTAATCGGTAATATTCCAAGTCCAAATTCCATCTAGGCGTTGTGATTCACTGCTTCACCATGCCTAATCGGTAATTGCCTTCACTCATCTCTGAATCTCTGATTCTGAATTTCTGATTTGCGTCTCTGCCTAAACAGCATAATCGCCATCGGTAATCGCCTTCACTCATCTCTGAAGTCTGAATCTAAGAACTCGCCGTCTCGGCGTCTCGCCCCATCGCCCTTCGCCTGTCGCCTGTCGCCTTGCGCAGTTGACGCCGTCGACGCCGAGAGCCCGAGACGCTGGAAGTGATTCAGAGACGCCGTCGACGCCGAGAGCCCGAGTGCCTGACTCGCCGTCTCCTTCGTTCATTGTTCTAATCGGTTGACAACTCAAACCTCAAATCTGAACTCATATCTTGTTTGACTGAAATATATGCAGAACTGACTGAAATAGAATCTTTGATTTCATTTGTTTTATGTTTCTGGTTTTTGTTTTTTTGTTAAATATAGTCTTTGATTTGATCATAGGTAACATAGCCATACATAATGTTTTCCTCACAACAAGAAAATGCTCAAGGGACTGATGAATCATTAGGCTTACATGTTAAAGGACATGCATCTTCCATCCAAGAAAGTGAAGAATCAAAGTCTAAGAGACCTAGAACTTTGACCTCTGATGTCTGGAAGTATTTTACTAGAGTAGACATTAATGGTATTATCAAGGCAAAGTGTAATGGTTGTAATTCTTTGTATGCAAGTGGTGGGGATAAAGGCACCTCACATCTAAGTCGCCATATGAAAAATTGTAATGCTCTTGAAAAACATCGTTCTGTTGGGGTGATGATGTTGGATAGAGAAGGCAAACTTAGGAATAGGCAAATTGATCACAAGCGTGTTAGGGAGATGATGACTATGGCCATAATTGAGCATGACCTTCCTTATTCATTTGTTGAATATAGATGGGTTAGAGAACTACTTCAAACATTGAATCCTGATGTGAGGCTCCTAAGTAGAAAAACAATAGTGGCCAATGTTATGAGATTCTACCGCTAACAAAAGGAGAACTTGAAAAATAAATTGAAGAAAAGTATAGGTAGAATATGTTTGACATCTGATTGTTGGACTGCTGTGACTTCTGAGGGATATATATGTTTGACAGCTCATTTTGTTGATGAAAAGTGGACATTAAATAGTAAGATACTTGCTTTTTGTAAGATGGTGCCACCACATTCTGGATTTGAGTTGTCTAAGAAAGTGTATGATTGCTTGAAAGAATGGGCAATTCAAGATAAAGTGTTCTCGATTACTCTAGACAATGCATCTGTAAATGATAACATGCAGGAGTTACTAAAAGAGAGGCTACTTATGCAAGACAAATTCAGCTTGGTCTCTAATGGGGAATTCTTTCATGTGAGGTGTTGTGCCCACATTCTCAATCTAATAGTTCAAGAAGGCATAAAAGTAGCAACTCCTGCTTTGCATAAGATTAGAGAGAGTATTAAATATGTGAAGGCATCTGAGGCTAGGATGATGATTTTCAAACAATGTATTGAGGAAGTTGGTGGCATTGACACTTCAATGGGATTGCGATTAGATGTGCCCACTAGATGGAACTCTACCTATGTAATGCTTGAGAGTGGACTTCAATATCGTCGTGCTTTTGCAAAGTTGTCTTTAGATGATAAAAACTACAAGTTTGGTCTAGCACATGATGAGTGGTCTAGAGCAGAGGCAATGTGCAATTTCTTGAGGCCATTTGAAAAGATTACAAGGCTGATTTCTGGGTCATCTTATCCGACTTCAAATTCTTATTTTATGCAAATTTCAAAAATTCAGATGTTGCTTGAAGTAAATATGACAAGCCTTGATCCTGTGATTCGAGAGATGTGTATACCAATGAAGGAGAAGTTTGACAAATACTGGCATAGTTATAATGTCCTTCTTGCACTTGCAATTGTGTTTGATCCACGATGGAAGCTCAACATAATAAAATATTGCTATGAAAGGATTGATCCTATCACTTCGTATGAGAAGGTTGCCAATGTAAGGACTAAGTTGGATTTCATTTTTGACGAGTATTCTGAGAGATCTCTTCCAACTTCTAGAATTGCAAGTGCATCAATTAGTAGATCATCAACAAGTGCATCAATTAGTAGATCTAATGTTTCCACAGTTTCCTTTGATGATGCATTTGATGTAAGTTTTAAATTTGTTTGTTAATAATTACAACTCATTCTTATTACTCTATTTACTTGATGTTTTATAATGGCGCAGGATTATCAAGATATCTATGCAAATATGGATCATTCTTCTTTGAATAAGTCTGAATTGGAAACATATTTAGAAGAACCAATACTGAAGCCCGATAATTGGAAAGATTTGGATGTCTTGAATTGGTGGAAGAACAATCAACAGCGATTCCCAATTCTTTCAAGGATGGCAGTTGATATCCTTAGCATTCCAATCACTACAGTGGCTAGTGAATCAGCTTTCAGTATTGGTTCACGTGTTTTAACAAAGTATAGGAGTTCCATTCTTCCAGCTAATGTTCAGGCTCTTATTTGTACTCGCAACTGGTTGCATGGATTCAGATATGATGGTGATTTAGTAATTTATATGTATTTTGTTATAGTTATTTCATTTATATTATCAAATTACATATAATGGTGATTTATTATTTGTTGCAGATAATGGAGGTGATAATGCATATGATAGTAGAGAAGAAATTAAGAGGCTGGATATTTTTGCTCCTGAAGCTGAGGAGGAGCTTGCTTCTAGTGAAGCACAATCAAATCTCGTTGATAGTGATAGAGAAGAAAATGATAATATTATTCATATTGTTTGATTGTGGCTGTGAATTTATTTGGTTCTGCCGTTGTGGTCTATGAACTTGTTTGGTTGTGGTCTTGTTCTTGTGGACTTATTTGATTATGGCTATTGCCTATTGGTTGTGGTTTGTGGACTTGTATGAGTGTTTGACTGGTTATGGATTGTGGAATGTGGACGTTAATTATAGTTTGTTTGTTAGGTTTTGGTGTTTATGTTTTATTGAATATGGATGATATTTATGTTTTAAAGAGGTTTTGATGATATTTATGTGTTAGATTAGATATTTTAGTTATTAGGGGCATAAAGGAGGGGGAAAATGCTAAACGGGCCTGAAGCCCGCGGGCCGGCCCGCGGGCTTCAGTTAAACGGGCCGGGCCGTCAATATGGAGCACTTTTTAGGACTCGGGCCGGCCCGTTTGCCCAGCTCTACCTTTGGGTAGGGTAGCAATTTGGGTTAGGATTCCTAATATTCCTATGCAATGTTACAATGCGACATTCATCACCAGACTGGGCAATAGAATAGGGAAAACAATGAGGATTGATCTGCTCAATCCTTCAGCGTCGACATCAGACACAGCAAGAGTGGAAAGGGGCAAATATGCTAGAATTTGTGTAGAAGTTGATTTAAGGAAGAAATTGGTACCGAGAGTGATTGCGGCACATCAAGCATTCTAGGTTGAATATGAAGGGATTAATCTCATCTGCTTCGCGTGTGGCCGATATGGATATCGGAAAGAAAGCTGTCAATGGACGTATGCTGATCCACACACGGCTGGAGAAAAACCCCAAGAACGGTTCACACCTCAACCCCCGGCTACACCGATGACGAAGATAAACCCAGCTTCCGATGAAGAGTTCGGCCCATGGGTGATTACCGGCCATTCCAACAAAGCTCGAGTTTCAAAATGAAATGGACCTTGAGAAGGCAAGTCGGACCAGAACAGAGGATATCGGGCAGCAAAAATCACTGAGAAAGGAGGCGCTAGCTCGCGGTTTGAAGCACTGGTGGGGCTGGATGAAGAAGAGGGGTTCCTTAGGGATGGAACGGCTATCATGACGCAGCACCAGGGTTCAGATCGGGCAGGGGAATTGCAGGTAGTAGGTGACCTGGAAGGAGTGGGTGTCTCGGGGAAGAAGAATAAGAAGGAAACTGATTTGACTAGAGAGGGGCTATCTCTATCGACGAAGAAGGTGGAGATCAAGACACACAATGGAAAAGAAAGTGGGAAAGCTGGGCTTTGGATTGAGAAACATAAACACAAAAATAGAATGGTAGGTGATGGTCAACCCGTGAGTAAGGGCCATGGTGAGCTGAAGTTACAAGGGCCAAGGCCGTTGCTGATCAGGCCGAGAGCATGGGCAATATTGGACAAAAAACACAAGGGTCCAAGAGTGGTATATTGGGTTGAAGAGAACATGTGGTAGTGGAAGGGAATATTTCCCAATTGACCTCAAATCAAATTCATCTCAGAAAGGAAGAGGAACCTCAACAAATAAATGGCATGTTTCTTCTTGAGGGACCTGGGAATACTTCAAAGAAGAAACATAATGCTTATATAAAGGAAAAATGTGAACAAAGTATGCCAGGCACAGTGTCAAATTCTTGTCAATTACAAGAGTCTTCACAGTTTGAGGACGATGTTGGGGATGATTTTACGAATGCAGATTCTGATGATCATACAATGCAGCTGGTGGAAGGGGAGCGACATGCCGGTGCTATTGAGCATCTAGATCAGTGAGTTTTCTCTTCTCTTATTTAGTTAGATCATCATGATTATTGTTTCTTGGAATTGTAGAGGTGCTGGAAGCCGATCCCTTCCTAGCACTATTAAAGATATAGTGCGTAACTACAAGGTTGATGTCCTTTGTCTTCTTGAAACCAGAATCAGTGGCTCTCATGCTGATAGAGTTTCTCATAAATTGGGTTTTAGTAACTGGATTAGATTAGAAGCCTTGGGTTTTGCAGGAGGAATTTAGGTTTTTTGGGAAGAAAGTAACACTCAGGTTGAATAATGTTTTCTAGTACCCAATTTATTCATTGCAAATTACTGGATAGGAGATCTCAAAATTCTTTTTTTGCCACTTTTGTTTATGGTGAGCCTGTTGCAACTAGGAGAGAAAGTCTGTGGAGGGGATTAAAGGACATCGCATCCTCCATGCATGAAGCATGGCTGGTTATTAGTGATTTTAACACTTTCTTGAACCCATCTGACAAAATTGGCGGATCTCACATGTCCCTTAGAGCAATGAAACAGTTTGCTGACTATATTAAGGATTCTAACCTGTTAGAAATTCCTATTGTGGGAGAGCACTTTACATGGGAAAAACAGGGTATGAAAGAATGTCTGGATTGGGCATTTGGAAACCTAGAATGGGAACTTAATTTTTCAAGAAGCAAGGTTTTTCACCAGCTTCAATATAAATATGATCATAGAGTTCTTATTGTTGTTGAAGGAGTAGGAAGGTCTAACCAACGATCAAGACCGTTTTTTAAATATCAACCAGCATGAGCTTTAGAAGACAGTTTTAAGGATGTGGTTCATAGATCGTGGAACAACCTTGATTGGTGCAGTGGGGTTTTACAATTTGAGAAAGAAGCTACAGAGTGGAACCGTTCGGTTTTAGGAAGCATTCCCAAGAAAAAGCAACAAACTTTAAGAATATTAGAAGGAATTGACAGAGCTAGGAAAAATAATCTTCAAAATGGATTATATAAACTTGAAAAGAGGCTTTGGCAGGAATATAGTAAACTGAGCGCACAGGAAGAGCTTCTATGGTTTCAGAAAGCTAGATGCAACTGGTTGAAGTGAGGTGATAAAAACACTAGATTTTTTCATGCATCCACTTTGATAAAGAGGAAAAAACAGCAGGTAAAGGCTTTATAAGATGAAAATGGAATTTGGATCAGGGATCAAGAAAAATTAAGGCAAATGACTAGCCAATTTTTCAGGAATTATACACTAAAGATAACCAAGTTATGGACTCCTCAAACTAGATAGCTGAATTTCCGCCACTGCAACAACAAGACTACGAGCTCATTCACAAAGAGGTTGATGATATTAAAATCAAGAATGCAGCCTTCATGATGGGTGCCTTTAAAGCACTAGGTCCTGACAGCCTACAAGCACATTTCTTTCAGACCCAATGGGACTACATTGGTAGCAAGGTATGTAATATGGTCCGTGGAATATGGCAGGACCCCGAGCAAGTTAAGGTCATCAACCATACCAATATTGTTTTGATACCTAAGGTGGAGAATCCCCAAACGGTGCAAAATTTTCGTCCTATTTCCCTGTGTAATGTCATTCTCAAGATTGTAACAAAGATCATTGCCACTAGACTAAAGGAAGCCATGTCTTACTTGATTCAACCTCAGCAGTGCAGCTTTATAGCGGGCAGGCAAAGCAGCGATAATATCATTATTGCTTAGGAGGCCATACATACTATGCGGAATAGGAAGAGGAGGAGGAAGAAGGGGTATGTGGCAATTAAAGTTGATATGGAAAAAGCCTATGATCGACTTGATTGGGAATTCTTAAGAACCACTCTTATTAGTTTAGGTCTATCTGATAGGATCATTCAGATCATTATGGCCTGTACCTCTTTGGTGTCTATGAAAGTTTTATGGAATGGCACAGAATCAAATTCTTTTTGTCCGACTAGGGGGCTAAGACAAGGTAATCCGCTTAGTCCATACTTATTTGTCTTGTGTATGGAACGACTGAGCCAAATGATTACCAGAGCAGTTGTTAATGGGAATTGGAAGCGTCTGAAATTTAACAGCCGTTCACCAACAATCTCTCATCTATTCTTTGCAAATGATCTCCTATTATTTGGAGAGGCCTCATCTGAACAGATGAGACGATGAAAGAGATAATGAGGGTTTTCTGTGAGGTCTCTGGACATAGGATTAATCTTACAAAATCCAAGGTTTTTTGCTCCAAAAGCGTTCATATTAATAGAGCCTTAGGTTTGGCTCATAGTTTAGGGATAGGTCTTACAGGGGATATAGGGAAATATCTAGGAGTCCCTCTTTTGCACAGGAGAGCTACTAACCTTCATTTCTTTCCTATCATTCAAAAGGTTAGGAAGAGATTAGCGAACTGGAAGGGCAGGTTTCTCACAATGGCAGGCCGAACGGTTTTAATCAAAGCGGTTTTGGCCGCTCTTCCTAGTTACTAGATGCAAACAACTCTCCTACCTAAAGGAGTTTTACAGGACTTGGAAAAAATCAGTCGATCTTTCCTTTGGAATCAAGGTCAAGAGGGAAGAAAGATGCATCTTATTGCATGGAACCAAGTTACTTAGACTAAAGATATGGGTGAGTTAGGTATTAAGGACCTTCAAACTCAAAATAAGGCCTACATTATGAAACTTTGTTGGGGTCTATTAACTAAGCCTGAAGCCTTATGGGTGCAGTGTTTAAAAGGAAAATATGGATGTGGAGATGGTTTATATCCCATGGTTTTCAAGAAACCGAACCAGTCCATCATTTGGAAGAGCATTACCAATGTATGGGAACAATTTTATAAAGGAGTGGGTAGGTCTCTAAAGGATGGCACGACTAGTCATGTCTGGTGGGATTTATGCACTTTAATTAATGAGCCACTCATATTTTATGTTGATCGAAACATTCATCTCCTGGATCCTGGTGCTAAAGTGAGAGATTTTGTCTTGGATAATGGGAGATGGAATCTGGCTAAGTGGAGTGAGTTTCTTCCTCGCTGGGTAATCAACATCATTGATAAGGTGCATCCTCCTCATGGGAGTGAAGCTGATTCTTTTTCTTGGAGATATTATTCTGATAACTGTTTCAGTGTCCGGACAGCATATAAATTCTTGTCTACACAAAAATTTCAGAATTCGCCGGATCTTTGGAAGAAAGTCTGGAGATTACCGATACCAGAAAAAGTAAAATTTTTTCTCTGGCAAGCTATTCATGAGAGACTTCCTACTAACCTTCTTCGGGCTCAGAGAGGATTAGATCACAGTGCGGAATGCCCTTTTGAGTGTCAAAGAGAGGAAACAGTATTACACATTTTGAGAGATTGTGAGATTGCCAGAACTGTGTGGATATCTTTTGTTAAACCAGCTCATCATTTTAGATTTTTCTGTACTAACTTGCAGGTTTGGCTCAAGGAGAATATGTCACTTAACAGGGATGTGACAGATTTCGGAGATGGCCGTGGACAAAAATTTTCAGTCTCACATGCTGGCTATTGTGGAAGAACAGATGCCAAGGAGTAATGGAAGGAGTTCGAGCACAACTCAAGGAGGTCGTTCACTAAACCACCTTTGGGAAGCTTAAGCATCAATTCCTGCAGTTTGGAAGGGATGAAGATAGCTTATGGGAGCTACCGCCAGAGGGATATGTAAAACTTGACTCTGATGGTTCGGTCAACGCGTATCGAGCAGCGGCATGTGGCGGGGTAGTTCGTGATGATCATGGCCAATGGGTCCTTGGATTTCAAAGACAACTTGGGAACCAATCCCCCACTTCTGCAGAATTATCGGGGCTTTTGACAGGTCTTCAGTTGTGCAAGCAACATCAGTTCCACAAGGTGAGGGCCTACACAGATTCTATGGAGGTACTCAACCTGATTTTGAAAGATGGCGGACATAATCACCCACTAAGAACTGCAATCAATGCAGTGAGAGAGATAATATTCTCAGATTGGCAGATTGAGCTGTATTATGCACCACGAGAAACAATTCAGTGTGCCAACTTTCTAGCCAGAGAAGCTCAGCATATATTGGGCGGACTAGTAATTCTTCCTGTTCCACATCCGGGTTGTAGACAATTTTTGAGGGAGGACCTTACTCTTAGAAAGTCCTCAATCTTCTCTAATGTAATGTAGTTTCCATGTAATGGCCTTATATTTACAAAAAAAAAAAAACTAGTATGTGTGACGGTTGTACACGGTGTGGAAAAAACCAACAATAATTTAAAAAATTAATGAAAATTATGGCCATATTTATAACTTATTTTAATTAAATGAAAATAGTTTCTAAATTAAGTTTACTCATTTTTTACATTCCAATAGCAGGTCTGATATACCATTTATAAGGATAAGTAAATTTACTGTAAATTTTCCTATGTGTTTTCATCAAATTTTATAAAATGTACAATATTTAAAATAAGGCATGAGGTCTTTAAATTAAAATTCAATGCAAAGATTATTCTTTCCCGTATATGCCCGCGATATATTAATAGTGAAGTATAAATTTAAATCTTTAAGGGCTTGTTTGGTCTGAAGGGAGGGGAGGGAAAATGGGCGGAGGGAAAATTTTTTTGAGTTATATTTAAAAAAAATTAGAGAAGTGGGGTTAAAAAATTTTAATTAATTTTTCCTACTCTTTTATCTTATATATTCTTTTTATTAAAATTTTATTACCCAACTTCTTAAAGCTTTTAAACTTCAACTCATAAAAATTTTCCCTCCCCCTTCTTCCCCTCCAAATCCCTCATACCAAACAGGCTCTAAAAGTGACTCAGTTTATAAAGATTGTGATAATCTTCTTCTCTCTGTTTTTTTTTCCGTCTATAATCTTCTTCTCATTGATCAAGTTTGACGTAAATTTAAAATATGGAGTCTATGATTTGGTAATTTAAAATTTTAAAATTTTTAATATAATATTTAGTTATACTTTTGGACACTCGGTGTTATATGCTAGTTAAAATATCACACTACTACTAAGGTGGCCTCACAAGATTATAACGTTTGGCTTTATTTTAAAATTTATAATTTTAATTATACTTATCTCATTGGGCATTGTAGTATTTAAAGTATTAAGTGTGGTATCCTTCTTGGCATACAGATATATTGGCATTGAGAGGAGGAAGAAATTAGGGATTTTCACCTAAAATATGAGGATAAGTGTGTAACACGACATATAGAAGTTAGAGTAATGGGATAAGTTTTCTGACAATTCTTTTAGCTATTGAGGTTGTTGTCAAATTGCATAAGAACATCAACCTCAAAAGACATGGTAGATTATATAGAGGTGAGGATGATTCTAACGAGTAAAGAAGTTATTTGATCACCCTATAAATTAAAGTTTAAAAAAGAAGATATTGACTTAAATGGGAAGAGTGAAGTGTTGTATTTGCCTTAAAATTTTTAATTTATAATAATGTAGAGCTATATTAGTGAAAGCTTCGCATTTTTCACCAAGCTATAACTTTGGGCCCTATTTTAAAATTTAAAGTTTTAATTTAATATTTTAATTATACTTGTAGACATGGTGATATATTGTTTAAAGGATTAAGAAGTAAGTTTACCAATAAAGTTTTAAGGGAGGAGCGTCTGACAAAATTATGTTTTAAAGGGGGGCAAAAATACACATAAGGAATTAAAAGTGGATTATCCACCACAAAAACCGTTAAATTTGACCTAACTGCGTTAAATTATAAGAAAAGAAAACATCTAACGGCGTTAGGTCAAATTTAACGGTTTTGTGCTGGATACTCCACTTTTAATTCCTTATGTGTATTTTCCCCCCTTTAAAACATAATTATACCAGGCGCTCATTTCTTAAAACTTTGTTGATAAATCTGCTTCTTAACCCTTATTTGTTTTAAGTTATGAATTCGCACATATATTGGGATTGAGAAGGAGTAAAATATGAGAATAGGTGCGCAACATTACATTCACATAGAGCCGGGAAAACAGGCTGAGCCTGTCGGGTCGGACCGTTTAGGCCCTGACCTTTTAAGAGCCGGGCTTGCAAATTGTAGCCTCCAAAGGAAGTCGGGTCTAAAAGGGTCAGCCCTGTAGGGCCGGGGGCTTAAAAGGGCTGGCCCTGTAGGGCTGGTCCGTTAAGCCCGTTTATATATATATATATTTGCTTGGAAAGGAAAACCATGTTACCTTTTTGAATTACCTTATTCAATCTATATGTCACTTTGTCCTTATATTGCATAGAGTATGATTTTTGAATATACTATTTTGCCTAATTGAATCATATTGTGATTTTTGAGTATATTGTTCTTCTTATTTAGAATAAAATCATATTGTATACTGTTCTGCCTAATGGAGTATGATTTTTGATATAGGTTGTAATTATTTGACTACTTGAGCCTACTACTCAAAATGAAGCACAGTCAAATGTCCTTCAAATTGATGATAGTGATGAAGAAGATGAAAATGATAGTCGTCATACTCATGTTGCTTAGAGGTTAGAGTGTTTAGCTTCTTGCCTTCTAATGCTTTAGCCTTTGTGTGAGTTATTTATGGATATGATTTTACCTTTGATTATACATTAGTAACTGTGTTTGTTTGTTGTATAAGATGTGTTGTTTAAATATTAATGTTGACAATATTTATGTGTTAAATTAGAACTTTAATCGTAGTTATTTAATAATTATATCTCTTTGGGGGGAAACACGCAGGAAATATTGTGAAAAGGACTTCCCGGCCATGTGGATCGGCCCTGACCCGAATGCTCTTGGGCCAGGCCTTGAAAAACTACAATTTTTCTGACACCGGGTCTAAAAGGGCCGGCCGTTTTAGGCCCTGACCCGTCAAGGGCCGACCCTGATTCCTAGCTCTACATTCATATAAAATAATAATGGAATAAAGTTAAAAGACAAGAATGGTTTAAATATAAAGAAGAAAAAGTTGAGAGATTATATGAAAATTATTACTTCCTTAATATAAGGCATATTTACTTAATTTGATTAAATTAAAGAAGTTAGTTAATATGACATGTATTTTCTAAAATGCTCTAGTCATCTTCCTCAATTCCTTCATTCCCTTCCTTCCTTGATTATTGTTGAGAGAGCATTAATTGGAATAAATTAGAAAAATATTGACAAATATAAAAATTTTGTCTTTATAAAATATTAAAGGAAATATGAACAACATATTAGAAGAAAGAGAGAAATGTAGGAATGAAGGTTGGAGACCAGCACCTAGTGGTGCAACGGTCATGGAGTTGGCCTTAGGCCACTCATCCCCCTCCCCTCATGGGTTCGACCCATGTCTATGTAATCAAAAAAAAAAAAAGGAATGAAGGTTGGAGGAGAATTAGCATTCATATTGGTTTTTCATGTACATTCAATCGTTTAGGTTAAGCCACTATTTACAGGACTCCAACATTTTTAAGAGTTACAATGTTGTGAATATAAGAATTAAACTATGTTATAATACAATGTGAAACCATTGAGATTATGATCATTAATCATAAAATGGAATCCTAAAATGCTATCGAATTTAGATTTTTAATAAAAAGGGGCTAAACCATTGAGATTTTTCGCGGATGATGCAATCCTATTTCTAAATGCTGATGTGTTGAATTGCATTAAAAATGATACTTGATGTGTACTGTGAAGCATCAGGGCAAGTAGTGAACTTAGAGAAATCTGCTATCTATTTCTCCGCTAATACCCCTGTGTGAGTTAAAAAAGAGGTATCAGCTTGCCTTGGGATCAGCTGTTCTGATCAGGCTGGGAAATACTTAGGACTGCCAGTGATTTGGGGGAGGTCTAAAGCTGCAGCGTTAGCATTTGTAAGGGATAAGATAGGTCTGAAATTGCAGGGCTGGAAGCAGAAACTTCTCACTTTTGCAGGTAGAGAAATCTTAATTAAGGCAGTGGCTAATTCCATTCCCACATACCCTATGACTTGCTTTCTGTTTCCAAAAAAATCCTGTTTGGAGATTGATCGACTGATCTCCAGTTTCTGGTGGGGACAGAAAGGTGATGAGGGTACTATTCATTGGAAAAGTTGGAAATACATGACTATGAAGAAGAATGAGGGGGGAATGGGATTCAGAGATCTTCTTTGTTTCAACAAGGCACTACTAGCTAAAACGGCTTGGCGATTATTGGAGCAGCCAAATGATTTATGGTGCAAAATCCTCAAAGGAATTTATTTTCCTAAAGGGAATTTTCTTCAAGCAAAAAAGGGCAGGCATGCTTCATGGGGATGGTCGAGTTTGTTGGAGGGGTGAGATTTGCTTCAAAAAGAGCTGTGTTGGAAAGTTGGAAATGGTCAAACTATCTGTGTATGGAAGGACCAATGGATTCAAGGGTTGAATGGATATAAGCTTCAGTATAGGGAGATGACAGAAGAAGACAGTAATGTCAAAGTGGCGGAGCTTATTGTAAATGGCTGCTGGGATCTTAGTCCCATTAGTGCAAGGATTAGTGCAGTGGAGAGGGATATGATCTTGAAAATCCCTATTATTGCTGCTGATTGTGCTGATCGTGCATTATGGCTGGCCAATAAGGATGGCTGCTATTCGGTTAAATCAGGCTATGCTGTGGCAAAAAACACTGAGGAGGAAATGAAAGCTAAAGACCCAGGTACGTCTTTTTCCATACCCAAGCTATTGTGGAAAAGTGTTTGGAGAATCATGGCCCCTCCTAAAATTCAGCACTTTCTCTGGAGATTAGGAGCTGGGGCTATTGCTACTCGAGATGCTCTTTTTAAGCGAAAATGTGCTAAAGATCCTTTATGCCCTATATGTCTAACTGATAGAGAAACCACTGAGCATTTATTGTTTTTATGCCCATGGACTAAGCACTGTTGGTTCGGTAGTCCTTTGGGACTTAAATTTAGCAAGTGGTCTATGAAGAGATGTGAGGAGTGGCTGTGTGATATGTTGCATGGGAATGATTTATTGGATGAGTATGGTAAATCCTTATTTGCCACGATGTGCTGGTGGATATGGAAAAAAAAGATGTAATTGGGTGTTTAGAGATGAAAATCCAGATGCGAAGGAAGTGGTGCGTTTGGTAAATATTCAGGTGGATGAGTATTGGAAATCCAAGGCAAAAGTGAGAGGTAATCACAAAAAAATATATGATGAAGGCATAGTAAGGAATATGCAGTGGGTGGCGCCTGATCCTGGAATCATTAAAATCAATGTTGATGGTTCCTTTAAAGAAACTACTGGTGAGGCTGGTATTGGAGTGGTTTGTAGAGATAGTAAAGGCGATTTTGTTGGTGGCTTGGGGAGAGTGGTAAAATCTGAATCTCCTTTCATGGTAGAGTGTACAGCAGTAAGGGAGGCTTTACTATACAGAAATAAATTTCATGGTTCCCAAGTAATTGTTGAAACGGACTGTGAACTCTTGTACAAATTGATAAAGAGGAGAACAATAACTAGATGTGAATGGAAGAGTTGGGATTTATTGAAAGAAATCCTTGGGTTGTTAGAGTCAATGGAAGAGGTGTCAATTTCCCTTGTTTCCAGACAGGGTAATAGTGTTGCTGATAAGTTAGCAACTGATGCAGCAAAGAAGATGCACCAGCATTTATGGCTGGACTATGCTCCATCTTCTTTAAGCAAGTTTCTGATCCATGACTCTGTGATAACCAAAGGAAGCAGTGGTAATGTAGTTGCTGTGAATGACAGGGAAGGTATAGGCTAACAATTTTGATTCATGATACTGCTACTAATAATTGTTTAGGTTTGTTTAATTTCTGAGAGAAGTGGGATTGTTTTAGCATTTTCTTTTTGTGTTTGTGAGATGTGTGTTAGGTTATACTTGCAGGTATTTTTTTGAGAGTTACTTTTGGCTTCGGCTATTAGCGTGTGTAATCCTTTTTTCTGATAGTAATAAAATTGACTTTTTTGGGCAAAAAAAAATAAAAATAAAAAGGGGCTAAACTAATCTTTCAGGAATTGAACCACCACCTCCCCTATGTAAGTGGATCATTCCATCAAAGGCAATGCAATCGTGCAGGTGATTGATTCCAGTTTAGTTGGTATGAAAAGGTAGGAAATTATATAATATAAGTAGATTTTAATAAAAAAAATGTTTAGTTTAGAAAATAAATAAATAAATGCCACTTGAATTTCAAAATCTCAAATTGGTTTTGTTGACAATAAAGGTAATGAGATTGACAAAAAAAATATAGCAATTGACAATTCAGGTTTTTGAGAAATAACAAGACAAACAACCTCGTGCATTGCACGGATTAGTTAATTTTTGTAAATGTCAAACTAATCAGTAAAGTTTATTGAATATACCAAAAGATAATTTAATTATGATTTGACACATCAACGAACTAAAATTATAATTGGACAACTCATAAAGATGTAAGATTTTGGAAAATCTCTCTATCCACTACATTAGTTGTGTGGCTAATGCATTGCCTATACTCATATAGCATAAACAACTTCAACCCATTATAATTCTTCACTCTTGATAACACCATATACAGTTGACCATGCGAGAAGACTTGTGGACTTGGTCGGTAGAGATCAACATTGGACATGGATTGACTTTGACTTTTGTTTATTGTCATGGAAAAAGAAATAATTATTGGGCATTGCCTCCTTATAAAATTGAAAGGTAATTTTGATTCTGATGGATTCATATCCATACGGTGAATCAAAATCTCTTCACCTACACTTATTTTATTTAACACCTTTGCCTTGTTGAAGTTCATGCCAATATATGTTATTTGTAATCATGTTCCATTGCACAAACCCACTGCCTAGTCAATATTCCTTATTAGCATAATTGGCACTCTGACTCTCAGGATGAGTTTATGATAAGGCATTCTAGAACAGCAAATTGAATAGAGGAATTTTATATTGTACAAATCTTCAACACTACTACTTGCATTGTTTGTGTGGCTGATCAAATCCGAACTTAAATGTTTTACTGCTTCACCCCATAACAACATATTCAACACTTTCTGTAACTGGTGTTACCGCCCTGCTAGTTAGATAATTTTCTTCTGAAATACGATGCAATAAGTTTGTATACATGGAAATCAAGAATGGCTTTCGCTAGGTAAGTAATTTCATAAAGAAGTGTTTCAAAATTTTATATTTGGCTTGCAGATGGTCTATGACGATGTAGTATTTCATTTGATTCCCTAAAAATCTTTGTTCATCATATGCCTATTTTATAAAGAATTTCAATGTATGTGTATTTAAAATTATACTTTTTTATAATAGATTATTAAAACTTCCTCAACCACTTAAAATATTTTGTTAAGCATGCCCAATATAATAGGGATCAAATTTTCCATCCCCTTCTATTAACATTATTTATCATAAATATTACTTCCTATAGTGCATTCACTATCAATTTAAAAGCAAAAATAAATGAATTTCAAACGTTTATAATCTTATCAATACCTACAATATAAAGAAAAATTAGCTGGTATAAATTTTAATATTTCAATTGTAACACTTATTTTATAAAAAATTCTAACAATCTTAATATCAAAACTTGAAAATTGTCCATGCTCTTAAAAGTTCAAAGTCTTTTTTCGTTTATTATTAAAAAGTAGGTTAAACTTTCTATTGTAAAAAGGGTTAGATAGTGCTTATTGAATCAATTAAATGAACATATTTCATCATCTTTTATCTTCATTCATGTGTAGAGGGAATTGTTATATTGTGAAATGTACCTGAGTTTTTTTTGCATATAGAGTAAATCTCAAACACACTCACAAATTAGCAAAACGCGAGCTCATATTTCCATGCGCCCATCGATCTCAATGAGACATTGGCACGAATATGGGAGTTGTTGGAGCATATGGATATAGTTTACAGAATTGAAAATTAACAACGGGCTTAATGTCAAAATTAAAAGTTAAAGAGGTTACATTTAAACTTGTAAACATCAGGAGAATTATATGCAATCAAGCTAAAATTCGGAGGGTTTTATAGATTTTAGCCCCAAAAAAATTCTAAGGGCCTACAACATAATTTCTTGAATTACTTTCACCATGTCAAATTGTTTCGTCCATCGATTTTTTTTTAAAAAAAACTTCCAAGTCTATTTAATCAATATCATAGGTATATAGCTCTTGATATCTACACAAACAAAGTACATAAAGACTGTCGGCATGATTTATTGATAAAAACAAAATCAACATTCAAATAAAAGAAATCCAGTTAGCTGAACAAAAATTTGAACACCCTGTATAATCAAAATATATCATTCCATACATTAATTGGCTCTACAAAATACTTCAAAGACAGAGAATTTACATATCAACCATCATTGGACGAAGATCCAAAGATCAAAAGAATAATATGTTGTTTCATCAATGGTCACGAAAGACCATGTCACAACAAAAAGAAAACCACCATATACTTGGCAGAATAACTATATATGCAATTTATAACTAAACAGATGGAACAGAAGCATAGCATCCAATTATTACCATTGCCAAATTCTCATATGAACGAAGGTCATGTAGATGTTTATAATATGCCCCCTTCTCTGCAAGCCAGATTTCCTTTGTGAATTGTGACAAAAACCCTCCAGTCTTCATCTTAAATAAGATGACTTGAAACAAACAAAATGACTCTTAACTAAAAATGCAACAGAACACTACCAGATTAAATGAAGCATTTTGAACACTTCCTTTCAGACAAATTATGAAGAGAAAGTGATAGCCCACTCAACCCACAACTATAAGTAGTGGCATAAGCAGTAGCCAAAGCTACACTTCTGGATATAAGAATGGTGACCATATGATGTTGAAGAGCGAAAAGCAGAGGAAGGATGAACTCACACCATATTTTGAGGCAAGACTGCAGAAAATCATCACTATTCGTCCCTCCAATGAATCTCTTTGATAAAAGGTAGTGGATAAAGACTTATTTTGAAAATTGAGAATTATTAAAATACCTTCCATTTAAAATAGATAAAATATTATCATGGTTACATGCCTCATTGTGCAAGTCTGCATATTAATATTAACAATTAATTTTTTTTTAAAAAAAACAGCAGCATCTTCAATATTGAAGGAGGAAAAGGAAACTTTTAAAAAAAGAGAGGTTCTTACCATATGAATGCTGGTGTTTGAAAATCGCTTCCCCCTCTTTCTATGTGTTTCCTTACCATTACCAATGATTGTTCTGGATTTCTGTTCAAACGATTCACAAAAGAAATCTTTAGCAAAAAAAAAAAAAACAACAACAACAACAAATCCCAATAAAAATTAAACCAATATAAGAGCAAGCAGAGAAGGCATTTAGGTTTCAAAAAGCAACAACCATTACCAAGAAAGTAGAAGGCGTGGGTAAGCCATATATAAATTAAAATATAATTAAATGATTCACAACGAATGTAGCATTGATTAAAAGAGAGAGGACATAAGTGGCAATTGGAAAGTGGAAATATCATACTGATGAAGGCAAGAATCAGAAATGAAACTCCAAATCAGTACTACAAAAAATCAATTAAAAAAAAATATTTCATTTTCACGTATAAACTATTCTCCACCTACCTCTATGAAATTTTCTTTTTTCTTGAATAAACATATTATCTGTGGCACCATCAAGTAAGTATAAATTAAAGAAAAATGGATTGGGGAAAGTATCTTTGGCCCAAAATTTTTTTTGGAACAATTACCTGCCAGTTTCTTCACATTGATATTATCCTGTCAAAATCTGTATTAACTGCACAGAGAAAGTAACCAAAAGTACTTTGCTGACACAGATCTGAGAAAAAACTTCTTCGGTTCAATCTTTTTCCCTTATTCTCTCAGCCAAGCTTCAAGAACTGGAGCTCTAAAGGCAAAATAAACGCTATGAGCAAAGAAAAAATCTTGTATAAAAACTGAAAAAGAGAAAGCAGGAAAAGGACCCGAAATGAGGAACACAGAGGATTGGGAAAGGGAAAGGGATGCCGGAGGGAAGAGGAAGAGCCACCGCACAGAGCTACAAACAAATCCAAAGACAATAAAAAACACTTTGAACTTCAAAATGCGAAATTTAAAGTTAAGGGGTTGAGATTAGTGAGTTGTACCAAAATGTGTTAGGGCAGACAAAGAATAAAGCGATGAACCACAAATCGCATAGGTTTGAAGGAGGATGAAGAGAAAACGTCCAAAGCTTGCAACTTGCAAGTGGAAAGGGAAAAATGAAGGCTTTTACACACTTATTAAGCTCTAAGCTTTTACAGAAATAGAAAAATGGCGCAGAAATCAAACTCGTACAGAAGTGAGTCCAAGCTTTCAAGCTCCTTCGGCTATGCCTTGTTTATCCTCGTCCCTTCTTTTTGTTCTTCACTCCTCTCCCAGTTCGTACCAGCGGCATAGATGAATGCTGGTGGTTGATGGAAGAGGAAGTCATTGCAGGTTGAAATGGAGGAGTGAAAATGAGACAAAGAAAAAGGTAGAGAAGAGGCCAGCCTTGGGAAATAAAAATATGGGGAAAGGCACGTACTTTTAAATAAGAGAGAGAGAGAGAGAGAGAGGAAGATGATATGTGGAAGGATACAGAGGGAAGTTCAAAATTTGAAATTTAAATTCAAATTCTGAACACAAACTCAAAACGTGGACAATTATTTACAATTGGATAACATGTGGACATCATATTGTGTTCGTTTGGAATAGCTTATTTTTAGACAATAAGTCCTTATAAATCGTGATTCATGATATACGAGGTAAGTATGTGAGATGAGTTTTATCTTGGCTTGCGTAATAAGGACTTATTATCCAAATATAAACCCAACCAAACACACATTAATGATAATTGGCAAAGCAGGATGACGGATGATGATTTTGCCACCTCAACAAATACATTATATCAAAAGCATTTTATGAACCAATAACTGCATATTTAGAGACAGATAGCTGTCTACTTTGAATTTTTTTTCCCTTCATTCTTTTGGGGATTAATTCCTAGGAGTTTTAAATAGTTGTCATTTAGCGGTAATTGATTATGCTAGATAGGATGCTCAGAGCCAATTGTTGTTGAGCCAAAAAGATTTAAAGGTATATATTTGATTGATTGATTGATGATTGATTGATTGATATATTTGATGATTGATATTTGATTAATTTAAGATTTTGAAATTTAAGTAGTATTTATTTATCTTTTTTTTATTTTATAAATTTATTTATTTTAAATGTAATTACAGATTTATACCATTAAAGTAATTTTATTTAATCATTGCGAGGGTCACTAACTCACTGTCCTGAACAAGAAACAGGAAAGGTGTTTTTTTTTTCCCAAAAAAGAAATAAATAAAATGAAAAAAAAAATTTCACCCAAGCATCTCAACTTCCCAGAGCGGGACCTGCAACTGAAAAGAATAGAACCACGATTCTCACCAAATACACAAATCTCCCACCCGTTCCTGCTTTCCTCTTCCTTATACTCTCTCTTCTCTCTCTAATCTCACATATGGCTCCTTCTACCCTTGCTCGAAGGTACTTTCTTTCTCTCTGCTTTTCGTTTTCAACTTTCATGTCTGTGTTTTCTCCTTCTTCTGTTTATGTTTTTTATTTTTTAGCGCTCTGTTTTTCTTCTCCTATATAAAACCTTTTGGACGATACTATATTGAAGAACGGTAATGTGTTGGCATTTCGCCTTTATAACCCAATTTTAATATACTAAATTTGGTAATTTTGAAATCTTTGTTTTGATGTTATTTGTTAGTTATGCTTTTGGGATGCCAAAGTTATTCTTTCAAATTTTTTATAAATATTACCATCACATCTCTTCAGTGTTCTATTTCCCTATTTTTCTAGATGTAAAGGTAGATTTTATTTATTTATTTATTTTTTTTCCGGAAATATGGTGATCACCCTAGTTAGGATCTGAATTCTGTATTTTTATCTTGACTTATATTACTCCGGCTCTCTGACATTTAGTTTTTAACTTCATTTTAGACTTTGAAAATTGAGAATATGTCTGAAGTGAAAAACAATGGAGACTTCATCCGTTGGCTGGGACCTGACCTTTCAATAAAGATTCTTTCCCATTTGGAAGACCCTCGTGACCTTGGTCGTGCTTCTGCAGTCTCAGGCTCCTGGCACCAATTTGGTAAGCCCTTGAAGTTGAATTAATCCCCTCTGTGTGATGTTTAGGTCTAAACTAGTTATATTTTTAAAGTATGCTCATTTTTCTTCAATCCATGATCATAAAAAATTCGATAGAGTTTTACGTTGGCTGTACAGGACTTAACACAACCCTCTTTTGCCTAGGCTTGGGACTGGCTATAAAACATAGGCCTCGTGCGATCTATGTAGCTGACCCCACCTAGTGGAATAAGGGTTTGTTGTTGTTGCTGCTGCAGCTCATTTTTCTTGGAAAACTTTCTGTGCTTGTGAGCTTTTGGTTCTATTTATTTAGACATGCCTTAGACTCAAACCTGAGAATTTTTTTTTGGTTTTCAGTTGCTATTCATTAGTGTTAAGTATTATTTTATTTATTTAATTACATATACACTTGATATTCTGCAGTTGTTGAAAATGGCCTTAGCAAGCAACTTTGCTTGAAACATTTTCCCGAGTTATCTGCTGCTTCTAATGTTATTGAGGTAGACAACATGATTGAACCGATAAGATTCGTGCCGGGGAATCCTATGACTTGGGATTGCCTCAAGAGGAATCATAAAGTTTATGCATTCTTGGCATGTGGTCTTGAACGGAATATGAGGAAAAATTGCATTTCAGAAGCTATTGTTGCATCCAGCACCGATCATTACCCTGAAGAAAGTATTCAGAATACATTGGAGCCAAGGGACAGAACTGAACTTAGGGCATCATATTGGTCAAGTAAAGGGGAAAGTGATCCCTCTGTTCCTGAAACATTAATTTACAAGCTGATTTCCAAAATATGTATTGTTGAAGAGATCCATGTCCATCCATTCCGAGGTTAGTCTACACAATAAGTGATACTCGTAATTATTAATTTATGCAGGAAATGTATGTAGTCAGCTGACTTAGAATTCATGTTCACATGTCAGCATATTTTCAGAACGGCAACCCTATATATTCAGCTAAGTCCGTTCGATTTAGAATGGGCTATCTGAAACAACCAAAGGAATCACAGAGTAATAGGAATGCTAAACGAGATTTACAGGGCCAAGACTTTGTTTGGACATACACTTCACCTGAATTTCCAATGGCTCAGGTGTGTTACACAAAGCAAGTTTTGGTATCTGGTTTATTCTAAAAGTTTCCATGATTTTTCTGCTCTTATGAAATGAACTTTCTGATTTTCATACAAAACTTCAGTAGGTATCATCCACATAATTCTGTGTTGCTCATCAAGGTTTAATCTACCTGAACCTGCTTAGTAAATGGTTACAGGAAAACCGCTTGCAAAAATTCAAGCTACCTGAACCTGTCTTCTGTGTTGGAGGTGTGCTGCTAGTTGAGCTGTTGGGTAGGGTTCAGAAACAACGAATGGATCAACTATATTACATATGGTATGTCTCTCATACGCTTTCTCTTTTCTATTATGTATTACCTAATCACATTATAAATTGATGTCATTTATCTCAAAACATAAATGAAAGGGTGTGGTTGTCAACCTTATTATTATGGGAGGTGAACTATATTACATATGGCTTTTGAGATGCATTCTTGAATTTTGTCTGAATTATGTTGTTGTCTCTTGTATTCTCAAATCCAGTATAAACTTGTCCTAATTCTTGTTATGGATGATTGATCTGCAATTTCTTATAGTTTCATTTGATTTCTAGTCAGGTCCCAATAGTCCCCCCCCCCTTTTTTTTTATCATGTCCTTATAGTTTTACCTATTTTTAATTAGGTTCCTGCGGATTAATCTTTGTCTTTTCAAAATACACAACAACTGCCATTGGGACAAAGAATAGTTGAGGCACTTGATTATGTAATTTTTGTGACTGAAAGGCGTTAACTCGATGTGTGTGGTGCAGCATTGCTCATGTTCAAGTTAAGGGACGATCACTTTCCTCAGGATTTAGTGCCAAAATACACCACTCAGGAAGGTGCCTCTTGAAGTACAGCCCTCAGGCAGATTCCTATTTCAGATCTCCTGGTGAAGTAACAAAGCCATTTTCTCTTGCACCATAATGCAGACCGGGAGACGATTCTGGCGCGCTTCCTGATTCTCATTCTTGATTCCTTTGTTACTTTTTTTTTTTTTTAAAAGAAATTTTTTAGATTGCTTAAAATGGCATGTAAATAAAAGAGCAAGGGAAGTGTGAGATTTTTCAAGGTATTAAAACTCGGACCGGGTACTGAACCGGTCGGGATACTGGGTTAAGGGTCAGTGGGTTAGACCGGGGCCAAATCGGAGCTAAACTGGGGCAAAACCGGTGAGAAATTGAATATTTTAGGCTTATTAGTATGAAATTCTAAAAGAAATATAATTTTTTTTTTTTAAAAAAATTGGAACTCGGATGGGGAACCGAACTGGTCTACCGGCCGGTTAGCCGTTTTTCGGGCCGGGCTGGCCGGGTTTCAGAAGCATGGAATTTTTAGTGATTAATGAACTTATCATTTCTCAAGGCCATTCCCTTGTCTTTCTTCTCATTTCTCATGCAGCAGAGGCAAACATTAGTTGAACACCCATGTCTTCGTGCTGAAATTCTCATTGTCCCAATCTTATAAATTGGATCGTTTCAAGTTTACATAGATATTAGAGATGTAAGAAACTCATCAATTTGATCTTATAAATTATTACCACTCTTGTACCTCTGTGGAACAACAAATAATGATAGCGTTAAAATGTAATTTTACCCTGGAAGTAACCACTTAAAAGCGATATGTACTTAGAAATTTTTTGATGAGCAATTATTCTTTAAAAGTTATCAAAACATAATAATTTTTTCTATTGCCGTTAAAAATGTTAACAGACAACGTTAGTTTTTAAATGGACGGTTAGGATAAATTTGCTCATTTTTTAACTCTCAGAGTAGTTATTTCCAGGATAAAAATTAATCTATGTTATAATACAATGTGAAACCATTGAGATTAAGATCATTAATCATAAAATGGAATCCCAAAATGCTATGGAATTTAGATTTTTAATAAAAAAGGGCTAAACTAATCTTTCAGGAATTGAACCACCACCTCCTCTATGTAAGTGGATCATTCCATCAAAGCCGAAGGCAATGCAATCGTGCAGGTGATTGATTTCAGTTTAATTGGTATGAACAGGTGGGAAATTATATGATACAAGTAGATTTTAATAAAAAAATATGTTTATTTTAGAAAAAAAGATAAATAAATACCATTTGAATTTCAAAATCTTAAGTTGGTTTTGTTGACAATAAGAGTAATGAAATTAATAAAAAAAGTATAGCAATTGACAACTCAGGTTTTTAGAAAATAACTTATTTGAGATTTTGAAGTTTAAGTGGTATTTATTTATCTTTTTTTTTTATTTTATAAATTTATTTTTTTGGACGTACTTACAGATTTATACCATTAAAATAATTTTATTTAATCATTGCGAGGGTCACTATCCTGAACAAGAAACAGGAAAGATGTATTTTTTTTTCCAAAAAAAAGGAAATAAATAAAATGAAAAAAAAAAAATTTCACCCAGGCATCTCAACTTCCCAGTGCGGGACCTGCAACTGAAAAGAATAGAACCACAATTCTCACTGGATCGCCGGTCCGGTCCGGAATCAGTGAACCAGTGTTTAAACTGATTTGGTCCGGTGATTGAACCGGTTAATTTTTTTTTTTAAATTTTATTTTTAAAAATTGATTTTTTTATATTTTTCTTTAAAATTTTATATTAATAAATTTAAAATATTCAATTTCTTATTCATTTAGTCTCAATTTAACTTCGATCATACCGTCTGACCTTAACCTAATAGCAACCGATTCAATACCTGATTCAATACCGATCCCATACGAGTTTTAATACCTTCCTCCCGTTCCTGCTTTCCTCTCCCTTATACTCTCCCTTCTCTCTCTAATCTCACATATGGCTCCTTCTACCCTTGCTCGAAGGTACTTTCTTTCTCTCTGCTTTTCGTTTTCAACTTTCATGTCTGTGTTGTCTCCTTCTTCTGTTTGTGTTGGCATTTCGCCTTTATAACCCAATTTTAATCTACTAAATTTGGTAATTTTGAAATCTTTGTTTCGATGTTATTTGTTAGTTATGCTTTTGGGATGCCAAAGTTATTCTTTCAAATTTTTTATAAATATTACCATCACATCTCTTCAGTGTCTATTTCCCTATTTTTTTGGATGTAAGGGTAGATTTTATTCATTTATTATTTTTTTTTTCCGGAAATATGGTGATCACCGTCGTTAGGATCTGAATTCTGTGTTTTTATCTTGACTTATTTTACTCTGGCTCTCTGACATTTAGTTTTTTACTTCATCTTAGACTTTGAAAATTGAGAATATGTCTGAAGTGAAAAACAATGGAGACTTTATCCGTTGGCTGGGACCTGACCTTTCTATAAAGATTCTTTCCCATTTGGAAGACCCTCGTGACCTTGGTCGTGTTTCTGCAGTCTCAGGCTCCTGGCACCAATTTGGTAAGCCCTTGAAGTTGAATTAATCCCCTCTGTGTGATGTTTAGGTCTAAACTAGTTATATTTTTAAAGTATGCTCATTTTTCTTCGATCCATGTTCATAAAAGATTCGATAGAGTTTTACGTTGGCTGTCTAGGACTTAACACAACCCTCCTTTGCCGAGGCTTGGGATTGGCTATAAAACATAGGTCTCATACGATCTATGTAGCTGACCTCACCTAGTGGAATAAGGGTTTGTTGTTGTTGCTGCTGCTGCTCATTTTTCTTGGAAAACTTTCTGTGCTTGTGAACTTTTGGTTCTATTTATTTAGACATGCCTTAAACTCAAACCTGAGACTTTTTTTTTTTGGTTCTCAGTTGCTATTCATTAGTGTTAAGTATTATTTATTTACATGTGCACTTGGTATTCTGCAGTTGTGGAAAATGGCCTTAGCAAGCAACTTTGCTTGAAACATTTTCCTGAGTTATCTACTGCTTCTAATGTTATTGAGGTAGACAACACGATTGAACCGATAAGATTCTTGCCGGGGAATCCTATGACTTGGGATTGTCTCAAGAGGAATCATAAAGTTTATGCATTCTTGGCATGTGGTCTTGAATGGAATATGAGGAAAAATTGCATTTCAGAAGCTATTGTTGCATCCAGCACTGATAATTACCCTGAAGAAATTATTCAGAATACATTGGAGCCAAGGGATAGAACTGAACTTAAGGCATCATATTGGTCAAGTAAAGGGGAAAGTGATCCCTCTGTTCCTGAAACATTAATTTACAAGCTGATTTCCAAAATATGTATTGTTGAAGAGATCCATGTCCAGCCATTCCGAGGTTAGCCTACACGATAAATGAAACTCGTAATTATTAATTTATGCAGGAAATGTATGTAGTCAGCTGACTTAGAATTCATGTTCACATGTCAGCATATTTTGAGAACGGCAACCCTATATATTCAGCGAAGTCCGTTCGATTTAGAATGGGCTATCTGAAGCAACCAAAGGAATCACAGAGTAATAGGAATGCTAAACGAGCTTTTGAGGGCCAAGACTTTGTTTGGACATACACTTCACCTGAATTTCCAATGGCTCAGGTGGGTTACACTAAGCAAGTTTTGGTATCTGCTTTATTCTAAAAGTTTCCATGATTTGTTTGCTCTTATGAAATGAACTGTCAGATTTTCATACAAAACTTCAGTAAGTATCATCCTCATAATTCTGTGTTGCTCATCAAAGTTTAATCTACCTGAACCTGCTTAATGAGTGGTTACAGGAAAACCGCTTGCAAAAATTCAAGCTACCTGAACCTGTCTTCTGTGTTGGAGGTGTGCTCCTAGTTGAGCTGTTGGGTAGGGTTCTGAAACATCGTATGGATCAACTATATTACATATGGTATGTCTCTCATACGCTTTCTCTTTCTATTATGTATTACCTAATCACATTATAAATTGATGTCATTTATCTCAAAACATAAATGGAAGGGTGTGGTTGTCAACCTTATTATTATGGGAGGTGAACTATATTACATATGGCTTTTGAGATGCATTCTTGAATTTTGTCTAAATTATGTTGTTGTCTCTTGTATTCTCAAATCCAATATAAACTTGTCCTAATTCTTGTTATGGATGATTGATCTGCAATTTCTGATAGTTTCATTTGATTTCTAGTCAGGTCCCAATAGTTTCCCCCCCTTTTTTATCATGTCCTTATAGTTTTACCTATTTTTAACTATGTTCCTGCAGATTAATCTTTGTCTTTTCAAAATACACAAGAACTGCCATTGGGACAACGAGTAGTTGAGGCACTTGATTATGTAATTTTTGTGACTGAAAGGCATTAACTCGATGTGTGTGGTGCAGTATTGCTCATGTTCAAGTCAAGGGACGATCACTTTCCTCAGGATTTAGTGCCAAAATACACCACTCAGGAAGGTGCTTCTTGAAGTACAGCCCTTAGGCAGATTCCTATTTCAGATCTCCTGGTGAAGTAACAAAGCCATTTTCTGAACTCGCAGACGCATCTTCTCGCCTGCTATCTTTTACTTGCACCATAATGCAGACCGGGAGACGATTCTGGCGCGCCTCCTGATTCTCATTCTTCATTCCGTTGTTACTTTGTGTTATTTTTTTTAAGAAATTTTTTAGATTGCTTAAAATGGCCTGTAAATAAAAGAGCAAGGAAAGTGTGGAATTTTTAGTGATTAATGAACTTATCATTTCTCAAGGCCATTCCCTTGTCTTTCTTCTCATTTCTCATGCAGCAGAGGCAAACATTAGTTGAGCATCCATGTCTTCGTGCTGAAATTCTCATTGTCCCAATCTTATAAATTGGATCGTTTCAAGTTTACATAGATATTAGAGATGTAAGAAACTCATCAATTTGATCTTATAAATTATTACCACTCTTGTACCTCTGTGGAACAACACATAATGATAGGGTTAAAGTGTAATTTTACCTCGGAAGTAATCATTTAAAAGCGTTAGGTACTTAGAAATTTTTTGAGGAGCAATTATTCTTTGAAAGTTATCAAAATATAGTAATTTTTTCTGTTGCCGTTAAAAATGTTAACGGACAATGTTAGTTTTTAAATGGACGGTTAGAATAAATTTACTCATTTTTTAACTCTCAGAGTAGTTATTTCCAGGGATAAAGTTGCACATCAACTCATGAAGTACCAACCCACTGCTGCCTTGTGTTATGATTGGGAAAAAAATCCAATATATTCGCTTTTGAATTTACAGGTTACATCTCCTCGTAAAACATAAATAAAAATCTTATAACAAAAGAAATAAAAAATATTAAAAATCAGCATTCAAAAAAACAATTTATAACAAAATATTATTTTTTTTCCCGATATGACCCATGAGTTTTTATTTGATTGATAAAATTATAGACCTTTCCACTATATCAGCCTAATAAAAAACGTACACTTGTTCACTTTATAATATCCTGTCAAATTTTGATTAAAATATTAGTTTTACTGTCGCTAGACCCTCCTGAGAGGCTGACATGATGCTCTTTATTCACACCATGAAACACGCTCAACCTATTATTTTGCAGTCACACGATGCACGTATCTATTGCACACTTAACACACAAGATTCATTATATTTTAAGTTATAACTCCAATATTATTTTTATTTTGATACCAGAACGGAGTACAGTAAAGTTGCTTCCATATATCAAATTCTAAAAATAATCTTTCGGATTATGAGTATAAGGCTATATATATATATATATATCCTTCTTTAGATTATATCTATTTAGAACCTTGACCCTTGCATACATTTATCCCTCTTAAAATCGGAAGAGGGGTATCTCCATTGACTTCCTTCTCATTTACTCTTCATTTAATATCTTTATCATTAAATAAGCTTTTAATGATTAAAATTCAATAATAAGTTTTTACACCACCTATCATTAGCAGAGACATTACACGAAGACACCCCTCTAACCTTAAAATCACAACTACAACTGGTGTGCGCCTTATGCATTGCACTACCCTCCTACACTAGAATAGGGAATCAAAATCGAAATCATTTTATTTATTTTTCCTCCATGCATCCTATTATATTCTACGCACAAGAAAATCACTGTATAATCAAAATCAACTCTAGAATAATCACTCTTTCCAGAACCAAATTAAATTTTATACTCTTTCCTTGGAATCATAACCACCCCCTGGGGATCGAACCCAATTTCATCCGCTGATTTTGTGTGATCTCCTCAAACCGGAGAAAATAAGCCGACTGAAATCCTCATGAAGTTCTACAGCATCTCTCCCAGTGCAACAACAGAGAGAAGGCAGAACAGGATGACATGGCAGGGGAGCAAGATAGTGTAGTATAGAAATACGAAGCTGACAAACTGTCCCATACATTGATTACACTTGCAGGTGTGAAACAAAACCCTCAAATAAAATCTCTAGAACCCTACTGAAGTACAAGAGCACCATGTCACAACAAATAGCATCATTATGGGAAAGAAGCAGGTATTCAAAATATCCTGTACAAAGATAATTTGCGGAACACTTGCTTACTCAGAAACTTCAATTACTGAGCCCGGTTATGTTAGTCATGCCTTCCACGAAAAGTCATCGAGGTCACCATTAAAGAAGCCATTATCCGTGAACTCGCGGGCGATATCCTGAACCACATCTTGTAGATGGAGACTTTGAGGCATATCAGATGTTCTTTGGCTGAATCCATTGTTGCCACCGGCTGCAGAAGAATCACTGTTTGAAGCAGCTTTGAAGCTGTTGCTCCTGCTAGGAGCAGCAGGTCTGTTGCCTCCTGAAACATTGGAAGTTCCTCCAGTTGCTGATGGAGAGTTAACTCCAAAACCCAGACCATTATTTGTATTAGGATTGGGTCCAGCATGGAACTGCGATTGAACTCCTCCACTGCTGTTATTGGACAATTCCTGAACCAGTTGCTGGAGCATATGGGGAGGTACAGCCTGATTTGCTTGAGAGCCCTGTGGATGATTTTGTTGCAGTAAGCTATTCGCACTTGATGAGTGCTGTTTAAGTTGTTGCAGCTGCTGCTGCGGAGTTAAATGGGGACTTGAGAAACCACTGACAGGCAAGTTCTGCATGGAGCCTGGAAGCAAAGCAGCAGCGCCGCCGCCTTGAAAGTGTGAAGAGGGGCTCTGGTTTGCATTATTGAAGGAGGAAGAAGCTTCTCGCTGAAGTGAGTTAGGGGTTGAATTCATGGAGTTTTGCCTCATGAGGAGATTCTGGTAGTTAGTCAGTGCCAATGCAGCTTGTGCAGATCCACCCAATGCACCACGATTAACAAGGTTAGGATTGTTGTTTATTTGGTTATTCAATCCAGGATGTAATGCTATTAGCTTATTAAGTGTGTTCCGGTCAGTTGCCAGACCTTGAACGTTCGCTAACTGTTCCATCTCTTGCATCTTTTGCATCTGGAGCTTGGCTGCAGTTGCATGCCTAGGATAATTTTTCAAGCCCTCTGCACAAAGGTGTAGAATCAGAATAAAAGAGCAGAAGTGACCACTGCTAAATGCTAAAGAAATAGTTCAAACCACGAGGGGCTTATCTGTTGGATCATCACATCATGCTTTACAAATTTCAAAGCTTCCTATGTTTCCTTTTTTTTTCTCCCTTGATACTTCTAGTTTTCTATTTCTTATTGATCACGATTTAATGACCTCAGTTATATCGTCCTATGCCCAGTTGGTGATAAAGACAACTGGAATGAGGGTGGGAGGGGGAATGAAAAACCGACATATTACAATACAATTTAATATCAAAATAAAAATCACAAAGAATTACCAAGTGCCCCAACTTTGTGGTCTCGGCAGAAATCCATCAGATCTTTCATGCTATTCACAACCTCCGATATCTGTAATTCATTGCAACAAACAAAGATAAAAAGGCTTGATTAAAAAGGAAGTTCTCTCTCATCACAGAACACTAAACAATAAACTATGTATTTAGACTTTCCAAGAGTACCTGCAAACATCTCACATATCGTTTTGAGAAACCCAGGTCATTCAGAGACTGTAAGTCCAAAGTCTTTGCCAGCTGACACCCAGCTGTTATTGCCCTGATGTAAAATAACGTCAGCTTAATCTTTAATGAGGTCATATTTTAGATCTGTTGATTGTACACTTTTCCCTCAAAGGAAAAAAAGGCATATATTCTTTATCTACCCGACTAGCATTGTGAAACAGGCCTTTCTATCCAGCTTAACAATACCTAATTAAATTAAGGGTGTGTTCAGATTAGCATTTGGAGAATAGCTTCTGGAGAATAGATTCTGAGAAGAATAGATTATGAGAAAAAAGTGATTTTAATAAAATGAGAATATTTGGATATTGTGGTTAGAATAACTTTTTTTTATGATGTGGGGCCCATATAAAGAAGTAGCAGAAGAAAGAGGGGGTGGGGCCCACATAAAGAAAAGTAGGAGAGAGAGGATGGGGCCACACAAAAGAAAAAGTAGAAAAAAATAGCTTTTCCAAAAACCCAGGTTTTGATGTTTGAGATCAAAACCTAGGTTTGGAAAAATTTTGAGTGTTCATCAACCAAACCTAGGTCTTGAATCAAAACCTAGGTTTTGTTGAAATTGCCGAACACATACTAAATCATGGTAGAAAATTCAAGGGAAGAAATGAAAAAAGGCATAATTTTGATCCAAGAAGGAAAGGGAAAAATTTGAAATTTTTTTGAACTGCACTACTGCAAAATGCTCATGCTTGTTAACAACCTCATAGCCCACAAATAAAGGCATAATTTTGAGATTCTGTTTAGTTCATAGCCCACACAAACAGCAATACTAGAAACGAACTACTGACTCACATATTGCTGTTTGTCTGCAAATCCTGCTGAGAAATCCCATCAGACCCACTTTCAGTAATACAACGCTGGCACTTTTCAGCCACTTGAACCAATTGGCTGACCTGCAACAGTCAGAATTATAGAATGTAAGTTACAAAATAGTATTACATCATCATTCCGATAAAGTTCAAATGGCACCATAGTTTTGAGAGGCATTTGCAAATATAACATGTTGATTCATAGGTCTAAATTGAAAGCTCATCAAGAAAATCCTAGTTCCTGAAGCAAATAGGAGTACCCAAATCTAGGTAAGTAAAGATTTACTATAGTATGCAAAGCCATACCTGTGGTGCAATCATCCTTCGAGGAATAAGTTCTTCATGGCGTCTTGCACAAAATTCCCAAGATAATATCTGCATATGAACCAGATTCAGCACATCATTAAGCATACATGATTCAATAAGACGACAGCCCTTAATATAAAAACAATTATATAACCTTCAGATCTTGTGTAAATATGATGCGAAGCTGACCCTCACGAACAACACGAAGTTGCTCATGCACGCTCTCTTGAACTGTCTTTCCATATTCTAACATCATTAGACCTGAAGAAAATCTACACTCACGAGGCAAGTCCAAAAACATAAGCTCATCAATCACCCCACTGCCAAATTTGATTTTGTTTAGTCTGGGGAGTACTTCAAATGTTGCCTCTGTTAATCAAATGCATAACGTAGACATTGTCAGATTTTTCTTGGCCAAAAAATCAGATTCCAGATTGGCATGAAGAGAAAATCAGATATTTCAAAAAAAAAAAAAAACAAAAAACAAAACAAACACAGCATGCAAAGAAAATAACTGGCGGGTACAAAGTAGAGTGCATAGTTGTTATTTGTAGCAGCTCTACCTTCACCATTGACCATTAGAAAATGGCTTAATTAATATACTTCCCGATACTTGACTCAGGTTTTTGTTTAGTAGTTTCAAACCTACAATTAAAAGTTCTGTTATTGCACTTAAGAATTGCTAGACATCATCAGTATTGATCACAAATTCATGCTATTCAAAAACTGATGGTTAGAACTTAGTGTTTCTCTCTCTTTTCTTTTCTTTCTTTCTTTCTTTCCCCTTACAGAGCTTAGTGTTTCTCAGGAGGAGAGTAAAGAATATCTCCCAATTAACATTTGTTATTTGTCTAAGCTTAGAAGTTTAAAATGATAAGGCGGATAAGCAAAATTGTCTTCACATATCTCTTTCATTCTCCTTGATACAAAATGCATTTTAAAGGGGGGAATCTTGAAGCACTGTACAAGAAAACAATATTATTCTTATTTTCTTACCAAATCCCCTTCCAGATTTAGAGCCACAAATGTCGCACTGCCATGCATCCTGACAAAAGATACATTCATAAAAGATTATTTACATGTCAAAAGGCACCAATGCATTAAAAGCAAAAATTAGAGAGGACAGAATAATTTTCTAAGCCACCACAATCATCTGACACAGATCTTTGAAGTATATAGCAATTTCTGAGTCACCCACTAGAATATAATAGGATCACGCAGCCCATCAAAACTTTCAATGCACATTTTACCGGCATGAATTAAGGCATTATCCTATGCTACTATCAAAATTTCAAAATGATGCCAAAACACAAAAGTCAACACAGCAAAAACTTACCATAGCTGCCTGGGGGAAAACACCAAGAGTATGTTGCCCAACATTATCATATAATGACAAACACCACCGTTTCTTTGCACGCGGAGAGTAATATTCAGCCACAAATTTTCTCCAATAGGCAATACTATTATCCTGGGACAAGTAGAAAAAATAAATAAAAATTCTAATCAATCTATATCTTGAAACCAAATACCTAAACCATCAAGCACATGCATTCAGTTAACCAAATTAAAAATGAACGCCTGAAAGAGAAGCACACTTAAAAGAAAAGTGGGAAAATAGTAACAACATTACAGATCTCAAATAGACCCCAGCCAAATAAATTATTGCTCCTGTAAGAACTAATAATGCAAATGACATCTTGCCACATGCAAGAGACAAACAGAAGAACTCACATTCGGTCGTTGCCTTTGATGGTATAGGTATTGCATCAAACGACGGGCACAGACACCACTATCATATGAGCGTTTCATGGAAGATGACGGCTGCATTGCTTCTTGTTGTAATTGCTGCCTCAATTGCATCTGTTGCTGCTGCTGTTGCAGGTGAGCTCTCTGTAACTGTGGCATTGACTGAAGGATTTGCTGCTGCTGCTGCTGCTGCTGCTGTTGCTGCTGCCTCAGTCTCTGCTGCTGGAGAAAAGCCTGTAGCTGGGGATTACGACCCTGGAACTGCATGGGATCCTGCCTCTGAAGAAACTGTTGTATTACTTGCTGATGCATCATATCTTCTTGCTTGATATCCAATCGAGGTTTCTTATGTATCTGGGATAGATTGTTGGGATCTTGTATCAAAGTTCCAGGCACTCGCGCACCCATTGGCAGTGGAGCTGGGCCAGTTTGAGCTGCAGGCAAAGATGTCGCACCAGAAGCACCCTGTATTTGTTCATGATTCTTTTGCAATTGTTGAACATTCTGGTCTTGATGAGAGCTCTGCTGTACTACAGAAGAACCATCCATAACAGATGACCCTGAAATACTAATATTATTTGATGAGAATGAGATGGGTGATGCAGGTAAACGTAAGTATGAGTCTGTGTTATTGCTAGCGCTTCTCTGCAAACGGGGTCCACCTGCTAGTGCAGAGTTTGCATCTGTAACTAATGAACTAGCTCCAACACTTGGCCCTGAATTTGCCACACTATTTAGCATTGCATTACTCAGGTCACCAGAAATTGGACCCAGATTTGAATGTCCAGTTCCAGGAAATGAGTTGGATGTGTTACCAAAACATGAACTTAAGTGAGACTCAACAGCATTCTGTGATTGTCCATCTCCTTGATAGAATATTCCAGAACTTAATGATGAATGGGATAACCCTCCGGCCACCCGAGAAGGTGCCATGGGGGGCATCGCCCCTTGTTTACTGGAGTCTATGTTCTCTGGAGCCAGGCCTGACTGGTATCTAGACTAACTAGAATATTATGTCAAGACTAAATGGAGACATAAACCCATATAATCTCTCTTCAAAAGTTTACAAGCTCCAGGTAAAGGACTTATTGGGTAAACAAGTTCCCCTGATTTCATTTCTTATTTTCCTTAACTTTCCAACTCAAGACAATCAATAACAAGTTCTGTCAAATCTACGAACTCCTGTGCAACCAAATGTGCCCAATAATTTTATGACATTCTGGACTCTGGACACGTTCTGAGATGGATCTGATATACATATGGCAAAACATGTGTGTTTATTAGCATCAGCAATAAACAAGCTTCAGCAAATAAACAAAAAACCAAGCCATGGTATAAAAGCATACATTACAAACAGGCCCAGGAACTAAACCATGATAAATTTCCCGCTTAGAGGTAGGAAAATCATGGTTCATTTAACACGCCCACAAAACCCTAATTGTTCATAATTTAGACAACAATCAGCATAAGCAGTAGCACCAAGCTGAAAATACGAAGTTTTCATACATTCAGACGGCCAAATGGCGATCATATTGCCATATTGTATAAACAGAACTATGAATCAATCCATTATTAAATTAAGCCGCAATATTTAGCACACTAGTTGAGAGGAACAAAACTAGTGGTGAAACCAGAGAGCTTGAATCGAATGCGCAAATTGCGAATTTCCGGTCCACAATCTTAAAAAATGAAAACTTCAAGTCAAACAAACATCACAAAACTGGTAACAAAAAAAGTATCAAGAGCAATAAACAAAAAATTTCAGCACTAAGGGGAAGACGAAAAGATGGCTTCACAACTGATGAGATCGATCACTAGTAATTGAAATTGAACCCAATGAAGCGGCTAGCGCAAAAATCATTTGAATGCCAGGAATCAGAAGGAGCGAACAACTCACATCGGCAACGCGAGCTGGACAAAAAGCTGAACTTCGCCCAAATTATCAAAACTGAAATCGGCGAAAAATATAATTCTCAAATTAAAAGGGAAAAGAGAGAAAAACGCAGATGACCGGTGGTGCTTATATAGCTCGCGGGAATGGCAGTGAAGGAGTGACCGACTGGAGGGGTTGGGGTTGGAGTTTGGTTCCCTCCATTACCCTTAACCTTTCCCTCCTTTACCCGATTTTCCTTCACCACATATTAAATATTTTTTTTTTTTTGGATTAGTCCCAGACTATTAACAATTGACTAATACAGTTTGTAGGAATATAAGCAGGAGGAATTTTAATACTTTTAAGTAATTATCGTACCTACATATCTATGACTCAAATACAAAATAATTAGTTAATTTATAACAACACGCAACCAATTCACTTAAACGCTTAGTGGTCAGATTAAAAATTTCAATAGTTGATATTTAATATATTATAAAATATTATTATAATTTTAGTTAAAGAATACATAATTAACTGTTCAAAAATGTAGATTATCATTGCTATAGAATTGTTTTATTCCTCATTTTGATCACTACAATTGTAAATTATTTAAATTAAATTTTATAGGAAAAATTGTCTATAAAGACCTAATTAGAAATTTATTTATCAAATAGGATCTGAAAGCATTAAAAAGAAGATCTTTTACACACAGAAAATATTGTTTGAACATAAGAGAATATTACATAGGAAAGATATATTAAACACATAAAAGATTGTTTGAATACAAAGGAATATTTTTTTACACACAAAAAAGATTATTTAAATATAAGGTTCTATTTAACAATTAATTTATTATATAGATATTGATGAACAATTTTCCAATTTTATAAGATATTAATTCTGAAGGATTAAAATTTTAACTCCACTGTTGGTGGGGAAAAAAGAGGTCAAAGAGGGAAAGGGTCTCTTTCATTTACCGGCTCTGTCCGGTAAACAACAGGACACCTGTCGCAAAATAAAATAGAGCTCAGTCGGCGTGAGGTCACGCGGCCACGAGGAGAGATAATCATCCACGTGGCACCACTTAAGTGTTTCCCATTATACCACAAATGAAAAAATAAAAAAACCGAGTGTCTTAAATAAAAAAATTATTTCCAAGGTCAAATAAAATCATAACCCAAGAGCTTACATATATTAAAAAGGGAAAATTCCAAAAAACTACATTGGAAATAGCAAAAGGACAATTCAGTACATTGAAATTGCAAAATGACAGATCAGGCTGTGTCAGACGAAAAGAGGAATCTGGCATTTTGAAATTTCGGCCAAATTACGAAAATGCCCTTTAGCACTTCAGAATAACAACATGATCCTCGGAATTAACACCTCCGGATTCGTTATTAACAACTTCAATTCTTCTTTTACAATTCACAAGTTTCAGGGCGAATAACACCACCGATCTCGCCATTAACAACTCCGGATTCGATATTAACAACTCCATTTTCTTTTTTCGCACTTAACAAATTTCAGGGCCAATAACACCATCGATCTCGCCATTAACATCTCCGGATTCGCCATTAACAACTCCTATGTTGTTATTCCGACTGAGGGCTGAAGGGCATTTTCGTAATTTGGCCGAAATTTCAAAATGCCAGATTCCTCTTTTCGTCTGACACAGCCTGATCTGTCATTTTGCAATTTCAATGTACTGAATTGTCCTTTTGCTATTTCTAATGTAGTTTTTTGGAATTTTCCCCATTAAAAATGTATAAAACGTTATGAAAATGGAATTATATAATAAATTAATCAAATAAGGTTCAGCAGAGTTTGCTAAAAAAAATAAGGTTAAGTAGAAATAACTCGATTCCGTTGGGAAAAAAAGGCCGAAATAACTCGATTGCTCTATAATTGAAACGGTTCAAAATTTTGTAAGTTAAAAATCATGTTGTTGATAGATGAAACTTTAATAGCGTTAAATATTATCACTAACTATAAATTAGATTTACACCGGGAATGTTTAGTATTTTCAAGGTATAAATTAAAATAAGATTATGAAAACAAAAATAAAAAAAATGTTGTTTAAGCGTGGACAAAAATTGTTATTTCATACAAATTAGCATATACTCCATCCGATCCTTAATATAATATATATTTGGAGAGTTGATATTGATTCTAAATATAAGATATAATTTTCGTATTTGTCATTTTTTTTCCTAATTTACTTCTATTGATGCTCTCTCAATAATAATTAAGGAGGAGAAGGAAGGGGGGAATTAGGGAAGATGATTATGATATTTAAGAAAATACATGACATATTAACTAACTTAACCAACTTTATTAATCTAGTCAAATTAGATAAATATGTCTTATATTAAGGACCAGAGGAATAGATAACAACTTGGGTTATTTTAGAATTTGATATGCTCATATAGTCTCATGTACTAGAAATATAAATAACAACTTAATTTATTCTACAATGAGTTATTCCTACCAATATAAAGTTGGTTGAGTGGTGTAAGATCCTATTAAATCTCTTTTGGTCTCAGAGTTCAAAGGATAATACTTTTTTTTTTTTAGCAAAAGAGACTATTTTATTAATCACCAAATCAAAGTTACACACACTAATTCCCTGTAAAGCAAAAAAAAAAAAAACCCTAACATACAACCTATTCCAATCAATAAAGCAAGTAAACCTAGATACAACCTATTTATAGTAAAAGTAAAATCTTACAACTAAGATGATATCAGTATACTACTTATTAATGTTAACCAATTCCTTCTTTCATTGCAGCATAAGAATCAAAGTTTAAAAAATCCTGTATCAAAATATCAGTCAGAGAGGATGGTGGCTTTTCAAGCCATCCTTCCGGTACCATACCCCTAATTACCTGAGCTGCTATAAAATCTGCAGCTTTATTGCCTCCATAGGCTACCAGAGAAATAGACCAATCCTTTGTTTTATCAACCAAATCTATACATTCCTTCAACACCTCAATACTCCCCACTCACAACCCCAAACTTGCCTCTCCTTCATTTTCTTATACACCTCTTGGTAATCAGTTTCTATAACTGCCTCCCCACCACATAAAATCTCCTTTCACCCATAAAGCTTCTTTTACTACCAAGCATTCAACCATAAATGCCGAACCCGCCTCAACTATCTTCCCCACACCCCCCATAAATATGCCAGATTCATCTCTCCCAATCAATCTAATGCTGGCCTTTTTGCTTCTACTGCAGAACAACCCATCCATGTTAATTTTCACAGTGTCAGCACTTGGCTTTTGCCAAACCACCATTCTTTTAGATTGCTCCTTCTTCTTATCCCCGCCTTCTTATTTCCTGTACAAAACCAGAATTCATTAGCCAGATGAATTGCATTAGATAGACAATCTACCACATTTACTTCTATATTCTGAAAAATAAATCTGCATCGAGATTTCCATATTCCCCAACAAATGCTTGTGAAGAGAGCTACTTTATATCCATCAACCTTTCCCACTGAGTGAAACTAATTTTCCAACCATTCATTCAGTCTGCTCACATTTTCCTCAGTGAACCTTAGCACCAATAGGGATCCAAACCAACACGCCTGAGCCCATAGACATTGAAAGAGCATACGTTCAGTTGTTTCCTCCATTGTTTTACATATTCCACATAAAGGAGTACTAGCACACTTTCTTCTAAATAGAGTTGCTCTAGTGGCTAATGCATCACTTACAACCCTCCATAAGAACTGATTTACTTTAGGAGGTACCTTGATTTGCCAAATCCCATTCTATAGTTTCCTTGACAAATCCCATTCCATAGGAGGTACCCTGTATGAACAACTTGGCCTCGTCTCTTCTACTTCTTCCCTATGTGCCCTCTTGTATCCCATTTTAACAGAGTATACTCCATCCCTATTTCCTATCCAAACTAATACATCCTTACCTGCAATAGTAGGAATCTTCACCTTCCTAATATATTCCTTTTCCTCATCACTCACCAACCCTTCTATTCTATTGAAATTCCATTCCATATCTACAATTATATCAGCTACCTTTAGAGCTTTATTTACATTTGACAGGGTTATTGGTATCAAGCAATTACCTTCAATATTCGATAACCACTTCCCTTCAAACAAGTTCACACTCTCCCCATCATTGATCCTCCAAAATAGATCCGTCTTTAGCAAATCTCTACCTTCTAAAATACTGGACCATCCCCAAAATGCTTTACTTCCTTTCTTTGCCTTCATAAAATCTTAGTCCAGAAAATACTTCCCCTTCAATATCTTGCACCACATATCATCTGGGTTTAAACATAGCCTCCATGCCATTTTTGCAAGTAAAGCCTTGTTCATTTGCATAAAATCCCTAAACCCCATGCCTCCCCCCTTATTTTTACACAATAACCTCCATGCCTTCCAGTGTATTCTTCCTTCTTCCACCCTCACAAAAAACTAGCTATCATTCGATCCAAATCCATGCATACCTTCTTTGGGAATTTAAAGCATGACATAGGGTAAATAGGAATTAAATTTACCACTGCTTTCACAATGATCTTTGAGCCAGCAAAAGTACGCAACCTTTATTTCCATCCTTGCAATTTGCTACTCATTTTCCCTTCAACAAAGGCTAGGGCTTCAAATTTAGACCTCCCCCATAAGACAGGAAAACCAAGATAATTTCCAGGTTCAGTTGTGCTTCTAATAGCAAGAATTTCAAATATTCACTGTTTTGCCTCCCCACTAGTATTCTTAGAAAATAATACACAGAATTTCTCCAAATTTATTGTTTGCCCTGAGGCTGCAGTATAGGTATCTAAAATTTTCTTCAAAACCTTACAGCTTCTCTTCTCTACCCTTATAAAAAAAAGCGAATCATTAGCAAAAAAGCAATGAGAGAGAACAGGGCATTTAGAAGCAAGCTTAACCCCTTTCAATCTACCTTGCTCCATATTACTTTGCACCATAACCGACAAAACATCTACAGCAATGATAAACAAAAAAAGGGGAAAGTGGATCTCCTTGTTTTATACCTCTTTCCATTTCCAACTCCGCAACCTTCTTCCCCCTACTACTAGATCTAATTGAACAAATCTCACACACTCGATAAACCATTCCATCCACTTATCACTAAATCCCATTCTCTTTATGACTTTCTCAATAAACTCCCATTCAAGTCTATCATAAGCTTTATTTATGTCTAACTTAACCGCCATCTCATATTTTTTCCCCTTTACCTTATTCTTCAAGTAGTGATATGTTTCATATGCAACAAGAATATTATCTTGTATTAACCTTCCAAATATAAATGCCCTATGATTACAAGATATTATTCTAGCTAAAATAGCCCTCATCCTATTAGCCAAAATCTTAGAAATTATCTTATAAGCAAAATTGCAAAATCCGATAGGTCTATACTGTCCCATACTTACAGCATTATCAACCTTAGGAATTAATACCACATTTGTTTTATTTAAGGCATTTACTTTTGCATGGTTTTAGAAAAAGTCAAACACTGCATTACTTACCTTATTGCAGACTCAGACCATGCTATTTGATAAAAGATACCAAAATAGCCATCTGGACCCGGAGACTTCATTCTACCCAATTGAAATGCAGCCTCTTTAATCTCCTCACTAGTCACTATCTTTTCCAGCATCTGACTGTCCTCTGCCGTCACTAGTGTCTTCACATATGATAGTACCTCCTCTAAACCATTACAATGCTTAGAGGAAAACAACTTATTATAAAAACCAGTGAAAGCAGCATTTATATCTTCCTCCTTCTCCAACCACTCCTCTCCTTCTCCCTTTAATCTCACCACCTTATTCCTTGCCCTTTTTTGAACAGTGCTAGAGAGAAAGAAACTTGTGTTTCTATCCCCAGCCTCCAGCCACTTAACCCTCGACCTTTGCCACTAGTACTTCTCTTCACAGTCCCAAGCTTCTTCAATCTTTACAACAATATCATTAATCTCCTGTCGCTTACCTTCTGTCCACACACTAGATCTGCATTCTTCAAGTTTCCTAGATAATACCTCCATAACTCTCCTTGCATTCGGAAAAGTGACCTTGCTCCAGTTCACTAAGGCCATCCTGCATTTTTCCAATATGTACACTAACTCCTCTATTTTATCCGCACCGGAGTTCTCATCATACACCTAAGCCTCTTTTACCACCTTCAAAAATTCCTCACTCTCTGCCTATACCGCCTTAAATCTAAATGTCCTAAGTACCCTTATGTGCTTATGTTCACAACCAACAAGCAATAAATGATTATTTGAACCAATCGGCTCAATATGATGTACCAAGGTATTTTGAAATTCATCCCTAAACTCCATATTAGCCACCACTCTGTCCAATCTCTCCTTCACATGTGCCTCACCTATTCTTCCATTTGTCCATGTATATTTAGCCTCACAAAATTGCAAGTCTAGAAGACCATAATCCGATAGCATGCTTTAAAAATTCAGCAGCCTTCTAACATCTACAGGTTTTTTCCCTAACTTCTCAAAGTAAGCAACCACATCATTAAAATCCCCCATGCAAAGCCATGTTCCCCTTATGCCTCTAGCTATACTTCTCATTTTCTCCCATACTTCTCTCTCGATGCCCCATACACATATATGTCACATAATTAGGAATACGCAAAGTTGAGGATTTTATACTCATGAATAATATTTTTAGAAACAAACCAAACATTAACCACCACTTTACTACCCCATAATATTGCCAAACTACCACTCCTCCCTATTGGTTCCACAACCACCATCTCTTCCATTTGACACTTCCTTTTTACAACTTGTATATTTTTGTCCTTTATTCTTGTCTCCATTAAAAACAAAGTTGAGGGTATGCTTTTAAAGGTTTCCTCCCTCAGTTTTTTGACTATCACGGCCCTACCTAGGCCCTGACAGTTCCACATAAGGAAATTCATGCATCCTTGGTGACTAATAAAGGCCAGCCACCATCACCTTTAGCCAACCCCCACACCTCTATTACTCTTGAAATCTCAATCTGAGTAGAATCTGGCACTCCAACCACTACTCCCTTCCTCCCCCTACTTTGCTTGACACTTACATTTTTATTGTTTCTAATATTTCCCTTAACTACTCTTACATTCCTCCTGCCTATGACCCTTTTATCCACCTTCTCCACCCTTATATCCCCCAATATTCGTTTCTTCAAATTGTGATCTCCTCTTTTTTTTTGAAACTACTGCTCTTATCCTTCCTCCAAATCCCTTTTCAACTTGATATTTCCTACTCTCATAACCATCTCCGATACTGGATATGCATTGCCTTAAACTATTAGTGCTTTGGAAAGATCCTCCTTCACAGTTGGAGAAGCTATACGTGACACATCTTCTTCCACACCTCTAGAATAGTTTCCCCTTCCTCTCATAGCCTTCCCAGGGAGTTTTGCACCCATCTTATCCATTGATACCCCCTCCTTTTTCTTCATGCCATTCAGATCCCCACTAGAGTTATGAATATCACGTTCCTCCACATTCCCTTCCCTTTTGAGTTCTCCTATTTTTTCACTGTGAACGCCCCATTTTGTCTAGGCCCCACTCAAAAAAATTAGCATAATAAAAAAACAAAAATAAAAGAAAATCCTCTCATTAATGATGATAGGTGCTTAAATTGGCAATCATCATTAAAGGAAAAAAAATAAGAAAATAAGAAAAACCTCTCATTGATGATGATTGTTGTCCAAATTGGCAATCATCATTAAGAAAAAAAATAAAAGAAAAACGAAAATAAAAAAATCCTCTTATGCATGATGATTGTGGTCCAAATTGGCACTGTCATTCATTAAGGGAAAATAAAAAAAAATAAAAATAAAAACGAAAATAAAAAGAAAGAAAGAAAAGTCCTCTTATTGACGATGATTGGAGTACAACTTTTTTTTTTTGATGAATGGAGTACAACTTTGAATTGTCATTCATTAAGAAAAAATACAAAAAAATATTTCTCATTCATAGGTTTAAATTAGGAAATTGTTTGTAGGGAAAAAATAAAATAAAAAAAATTAAAATTAAAATAAATCCCCTCATTGATGAAGATTGGCATTGTCATTCATTAAGGGAAAATAATAAATAAAAAAATGAAAAATAATAAATAAAAAAATCTCTCAATTATTGTTGATAGGTTTAAATTAGGAATTGCTTATGAGGAAAATAAAAAAAATTAAAAACAAAAATTAAAAAAATTATCCCATTGATAGTGGTTAGGTCAAGCTAGGAAGTTTTATTAATAAAAAATAAAAAATAAAAAATAAAAACCAAAATTAAAAAAAAAATCTCATTGATGGTGATTATGTCAAGTTAGGTAGTTTTTAACATAAAATACAAAAAAATTTCAAAATGAAAATTCAAAAAAGAAGGAGCATTTATAAAAAAAACCTTGCCTTAAGATTATAAATAGGAGTGCAAGGGTTGAAGCAAAAAACATAAAAAAAATCAGGAGAGAAAAGACAAAAGATTTGAGAAGAATTTTGAGAGAACAAGGAGGAAAGCTAGATTGCTAATTTGATTTCTCATTTCATTGCTCTTTCTTATTTTTTCACAGGTTTTGAGAATTAGAAGTTTGTTGGAATAACCTAATATTCTTCATGACATGTCTAGATGCTTGTCAATGAACATATCCATGATATTGAGGCACTTACATACAAAGCTCTAGGCATGTTTTTGTTTGATTTCCTTCTATCGAATGCTCACGTGATCCCAACAATTTGATATTATTATATTTGAACCCATTACTTCACTGACAGTTTTTTTATGGTGATATTTTGATGGTTGAAATGATTGCATGCTCTCTCCTTTAATGCTAACACGTCATATTGCAAGAAAGTTGTTTTGTTTTAATAGGTCCTCACACTTTATGACTCTTATATGCTTGACCGAATTTGATCTCTTGCCCCCAATATATGCTCATCAAAATTGAAGGGATTTATAAGATAGATAAAAGAAAATGCAATGAATTGTGTGTTGATCTACCTATGTGCTTTTCTCATCTTGTTTGTTTGAATAACTTTCAAGGATAAAAGGTACGCATAAATCTCCTCATCTTTGACTTCTTTTTTGTTTAACTTGTGTTATTTTTTTTCTTTATTCCTTTCTCAGGTTCTTTTTTAAAAAAAGAAAAAATATATTTTAACACAATTTTATAAATGAAAATAAAATGGAAAAACTCTCTTCCATGAGAAAATAAAGAAAATGCTTTAAACAAAATAATAAAAAACACAAACCAAACAAAAAAAATATTTTTCTCAAATAAACATTTTTTTCTAAAAAATACCAACAAAGTGACAATCATTTCTACCCCGAACTACGAGGGTTTTGATCCCTCTAAAGGGTACATAGGTCCTAGGCTCTCTTCTTATATCAAGTTCAACTTGTAAATAAATATATTTTTCCTTATTTTCTTTTTGTAAATAAATGTTTATTTTTTTTCTTTAGTTTTCATTTCATTTATTTTTGTAAATATTCTCTTTTTTTATTTGGGTAATTATCATTAGATTAAATGCCATAATATTTTTGAATAATTAATTTAGGGTAACCATTCTTTTGAATGAGTGTTATGGGATGCCTAATACCTTCCCCATACACAATCGACTCCTGAATCCTAAATTTTCATCATTTTTAAAAAAAATTTCAAAATTATCCTATTTTAAAATTTTGATGGCGGCTCGATATTTTCTAAATTTTGGGCGCTGCATTCACTATCCTCCTTCCTTGCATTTTTTCCTTTAAAACAGGTTCTACATTCAGCTTCAGATTAGTTTTCATTGAACCTGGATCTAGAGCAGGTCACCTTTCCAATTCCTCCCAACCCACTTTACAATAAATAATCTCCGCATCCACATTCTTTGCTACTGGCATACTCATCCAGTTACCAAACTTTAATACACTACTATCACTTTCAGAATCTCGCCTCGGACAGCATCTTTGGTCATGTCCAATTACTCCACATATGTAACAGAAATTCTGAAGCCTTTCATACTTAGCTTTAATCTAAACAGGTTCACCATTTGGTTTACTAGTCTACATACCAGTACATAGCTTCTTACGAATATCCACCACAACTCGAGCTCGAAGGAAATTACGAATTAACAGGCCACGTCTTCTAGGATTCTCCACCATAAGCACCTCACCAATCTCCGCACCCAAGGTAACCGCATTCTTAACATCTAATCCTTCTAGAGGTAATTCATGGAATTGAATCCAGAATGGACAGAAATTAAATTCCACATCCTTGTACACATTAAATTTCTGCCATAATTGAATATCCAGAAGCATACCTTGAATTGACCATGGTCTTCTACACAGAATCCTCAGATAGTCCTCTCTTCGCCGAAACTCAAAGATAAACGCGTTATGGTCTAAGCATGTGTTTGGTGTAATACCCCGAATTTCGAGACTCGAGGCTAGAGAATAAGCCTGAGATCAGTGAATTGCTAAGCCCTGATTTAGCAAGATCCCAAATTGTGATTGGGGGTTAATGACTACAAAAGTGGACGTGGTTAGTGATTAATGAACCCTTTTAGAGAATATAAAGTGGATTGTAGTCACTTGTGTTATGAGCAACGCCAAAACCCTGTATTTGAGTTCAATTGTGGATTAACATCCAAATTGACTTAGAATAGAGGGAAGAATTGAATGGGGTATTGTGATGGAAATGGTGTCATGTTGTGGTATTTAATCATTGGAATTGATTTAAATTGAATTGGACACATTGGTTGCAAAACTGGAAATGCTGTCCAGTGTGAATTCTGTATGGCCAGTCTTCTCGTGTGGATGTTTTGACTAGGCAAATGATGTTAGAAAATTATGAAACTTTCCAGAATTATAGTTCACATCTCAAGCTTCAAAATGGACATATAATTTGTGCCATTTCGTTTTGTGAACTAGGAGATATAACTGTCCAAAGTTTGGGATAGAAACTGAACTCTGTTTTGGGGCAGTGATGAGTTTTATGTAATTCTGGAATTGTGTGGTGATTTTTAGTAATGTCCAATATTGTTTCTATGAAAAGGACTTAAATATCTTTCATTTGGCTTTGGAATCACCTCATTTTGAGTTTTCTAGAATTAGTTATGATTTTTCAAAGTTTGGGCAGAAAATCCGAAAATGGGAATTATGACATCATCTCATTAAAAGATGATGTCAGCATGGATTATTAATCAAATTGCTCATCTTCTTCAGCCATTTCACGCCATTTTCAGCTGAAGTAAGAGGAAAAAATGTGAGAGAGAGCTTGGAGAAAAATAGAGAGAAGGAAGGAGAAATCTCACAAGGTAAGCCGATTTCTCCGACGATCTAGCTCCTAATGTGTATAATCCTCCTCCTTAGCTATTCCTCTATGTGAATTAAGGTTTTGAAGCAAGGAATTTGGCGTTCAAGGGGCTAGGGTTTTCAGCCACTCTTGAGAAAAGCTAGAAGGAGCTTGAGGTAACTTCCAAACTCTTGTATATTGACTATTCTGGTTGCTGTGGGCAATTTAATCGGTGAAATTTCGCCGGATTGCCATTGGTTGTAAAAATGGAAAATGAGTTTCCCTAGGGGTTATGCTGCCCAAATTGATACTAAATGGTAGTTGTAACCTAATGGAATAGTCAATAAAGTGGTTAGGAGTAGAAAGGAACGTGTTTACGGAGCCGAAACCGAAAAACCCTGATTTTTCCTAGAAAACCCATATATTTTGGTCTGGGCTATAAATGGGTCTTAGAGTTGGATTTTCAATGATTTGATGATTCCATTGAGTTCAGGAGGGAAAATTAGGTGGGGTTACAGTTGGGCACTTTTTCAGAAAAGGCCGAGAAAGCATAATTACGGAAACGCCCCTAAAACCCTAAAAGTAGGGCTGCCAAGGGCAATTTCGTAATTTGACATTGAATTTGATAATTCTGAGTCCGGAAATGGATTCCTTGGGCGAAAATATGTCAGAATAGCCTATGTCAAAATTTCAAGAAAAGTACAGCCGGACTGGGTATGGCGGGGCCGGGCCGGGTCCCCGGGGGTATTTTAGTAAATTTTCAATATAGCCTCATATAACCCCCAGAAACACTTTGGAAGTGTCTAAATAGTACATTTGACATTGTAGGACCGAATGTGAAGCCCCGAGTTGCTGGCACGCAAATCGAGGAGAAAAGACTGGAGGTAGGGGACTTACCTTACTTGCATGTATTTGATATCTTTGCTTGTGTAGTGATGTATGTGATTTCTTTACTTGATTGTGTAGAGCATATTTGAATAAATGAAGCTCTGTTTCTGTTTTGTTGTGGCCATAGTTTTGTTACATGAAACATTGAGTATGCAGAAATATCATTATGGGGTATGCATCTAGATAAAGCTAACATGTCATACACATAGCATCTATCATGCATGCATTATGGTATCTGTTTCCTACTGAGATTCTGTCGAATCTCACTCTCCCCTACCAATAATTTAGACAGGGCAAGTGGCTCGTGGAGGGAGCGGCTAGGACTCCTCCGAGATGAGATTGTGTAATCCCCATTTGAAGAATTGTAATGGGCAATTGTACCCTATGTATCTTTAGTGAAGGTATGTACCAGAGATTGTCGGGATGATTAAGTTGTGCACTCTGATATTTATATGAATGTGATTTATCTTCGCGTAGTAATTGTATTCGAAATGTGAATATGAGACCAAGTTTATAAATGATTTCAAAAAGTATTCGTGAAAACCCCGTCATGTGATGGGTTAGTAAATGTTATTTGATTATTATTGGTCTCTATTTCATTTTAATCGCGTATTTCGGATATAATTACGGAGGGGGTTACATTTTGGTATCAGAGCTGTAGTTCCTGGCAAAGATGGGAATTTGCTAGGATAGTAGCAGTAGTTGCTGCCTTAAGTCATAAGAGATGACTTTGTTTGTTGTGGTATACACATTAATGTCCCTATTTTTTTGGATATATGAGATTTATGGACTATGTGTGTACATTATTTGGTTATTCTTTAGTGGAGAATCATTGTAGAATCGAAAGATACAGTGGTTCGCTTGAGAATTGATGTGTAGACCTACAGGTGGAAGAAAATGATTTCCCAGGAATGCGATATTGAGTTTCTAGGTGTTGTGACCAACCTAGATATTGAGTAAGAAACCTAAGGTAGTATGATGTTTTAATATTCACATGTATTCCAATTCAAGATTTTATGTGTTTTTTTTTTCAATTAATAAGACCTTTTTGGCTAATATTTGTAAGGAAGAGAATACTTTCAGAATTATTTTTCTCTTTTTCTTCTCAAAATCTCATCTCCACTCTCAAATTAAAAAGTGAATGATTCAGATTTAATATTTCCTAAAACTATTATTATAGTATTTTACAATTTACCTTTTTTAAAACTTTGTTTGTGTTGCAGTCAAGAATTGTGTAGATTATATTTTAATAGTTTAAATTTATTTATTTTTGTTTAAAATAATAGTTTTATAAAATATAAAATCTGAACCATCTATTCTTTTTTAATCTGAGGGCATAGATGAGATTCTGAAAGGAAAATGAGACAAAGAATTATGAGAGAACTTAAGCACAGTTTTTAACAAGCGATTATTTTATATAATTACATAGGGGTCATCTAACACTATAAAGTAAGATTGTCAAATTCACGAGTTTACAATGACATAACATCGTATTGAAAAATCGAATTTTGAACTCGTAAGAGTTCACTTTTATTAATAAATAGGAATTAATAGTATATAATTAAATAATTAAAATATAAAAATGTCAACATTTTGATTTACATATATTTTAAATTCAAATAATTGAAATTAAATACATCAACATTCATATATTTATTAGACTCAAAAAATAAATTTTTATAAAATTCATAGATAAAGTCACTGAGTATTATTAAATCAAAAAGTTAGCACGAATTCAAGAGTGAATTAAAACAATTTTATAAGTTAGAAACGTAAAAACGGTAAACTCGATGTGTGAACTCACGAGTTTGACTAAGACACACCGAGTTTACAGCTAGAACGAGTTTAAGAGTAATCTGGCACGATTTTGCAGGGTAGAAACGTAAAACGAAGTCATTTAGTGGAAAGGGCTTTTGCTGCTTAAGCATGTATTTTCGTGTTTGCGCGTATGTGAAACCAAGAATATATAAAACCAAGTCCTTTAGAAGATTAATGATCACTTAAAAAAAACACTTGTAGAAAATCTGTCAGAAATTTTTCCGTTGGAATTTTTGATGGAATTTTTCCGTGGCTAAATTTGCCACGGAAAATTACGGAATTCTGTGGCAAAAACTTCCGTCACAAAAATTTAAAATTTATAAAATTTCATATTAAAAATAATATTATAACATTAATTATTAAATAAATTTAATTAAAAATAAAATATTACTAGTAATGAATATTATATTATTATTATATTTAAAATGTTCTACTAAAATAATATTTTTAATATTATTATATTAGTTATTATTTAATTTTATTTAAAATTAAATTATTATTTATTAATATTATATTTATCATTTTATATTACAAGTAATGTTTATAATATTAAATTATTTGTTATTAAGTAATTTTAATTAAAAATATAATTCATTTTTATAAAATTGATTAAAAATATAGTTATAAAAGATTTAAAATTTATTGAATTTCAAATTAAATAATCATAAATATATAAATATTTTTTTAATTTTTATTTTTAATAATATTGTATTGATATATATAATTAATTTTCAAGATTTAAGAGGCGCGGACACGTGGCAGTGCTCAGAGGTGACACGTGGCAGCGCGAGGAGGAGACACTTGGCGCAGTGTGAGGAAGTAGACACGTGGTGTACTATTAGGGGTGAACTTGCGGCAGCGCTAGGAGGTGACACGCGGCAGCGCTAGGAAGAGACATATGGCTGAGCCAATGATGAGGTGACCTCCTACAGACGTGACACGTGGCATTTGAAAATTTAAAAAAATAAAAAAATAAATTTGCGACATGTTACGAGTGTAAATGATCAATTAAATAGTGTAAGTGTATACTGTCGTAATCAAGTAATATAGAAGTGAGTAGAGTATTGTTCCCATGAGAATTGATCACTAAGTACCAAAATGAGTAATTTTAATTCTATTTAGTCGATCAATTAGTTGGTGATTGAAAGAACAAAATAAAATGATTAAATATGAGTGTAAATAATATGAAAGCAAATATGAGAAAAAGCCCTATGGATTATATTTCACTTAACAAATTCAGGATCGAATCACTTATTTATTCTAGCCCAATTTATTCCACATGATTGATAGTCGAGTTTTCCTAATTTAATTACTAGCCTCTTCCAAGGTCAAGCAATTCTATAATTAATTGCTAATCCAAATATTCCTTATGAATTTAAGCAATTAATTATGCATTAAGATTTATAGAATTCAGTAAGACTATACAACTCATATGAATATATTCCTATTTCATATGCAAGTCATGGTTTTAATTATAGGATCTACACACATGCATCTCTTTTCGGTCTCAACATGCATATTGAAATCATTCAAAAGCTGGCCAATCTTTTTTTTTTTTTGCCCAGGAAAAGATGGCCAATCAAATGAAAGCATTAAGAACAATAATTAAAACTCAATCATGAAGGAGAAATTAAAAATAGATTTAATAAGTTAAGATTCAATCCGTCATTAATAAGCTACGTCATCACCCTAGGAAAATAGAAATTTAGCTCATGATAAAATTAAAAAAAAAATCAAAATAAATTGACATTATATAAAACTAGAATGAAATCCTCATAAATACTGCATAAAATTGAATATTAAATTCTCAAACATAAATATACAACTAAAAGATGCATGAAAAATGGACAAATCTAGCCGTCCCTTTAGGAGATAAAACCTTCCATGTAGGTGACATGCAAAAAGTAATACAATCCTAAACCTTCCATGCAGGAGGCATGCAAAAAGTAATACAATGTATAAAATTAAATCTAGAAAATAACACAATTTATTTAAAACTGTCAGAGAAAATATATTTCCCTATCAGAGAAGTATCTCTATATCATAGAAATATCTCCACGCCACTGAATTTGCGCCTGATGCTTTGTATTTATAGGTAGTGAGTGAACAGCGTCGTGTCATTTTTTCCTTGATGCTACAGTGTTTTGTCAATTTTTTCCACGATGCTACAGTAGTGAATAGTATCCTGTCAGCAGATTTACGCATTTTTTTGTGACTGCTACAATGTTTTGTCGCCTGCTACAGTGATTCCATCCGCTACAGTCACCTCCGCCTGCTACAGTAGGTCCTGCTACAGTGATTTCGTCATGAATAGTGACCAATGCTACAGTACTGACCTTTTTCATATTTTTATTTATTTTTTAAATATTATTTATTTTACACCCAAATATATTATATTAAGCTCAAATATCGTCCATAAATTCATCATATAAGGAAAAATAAATATGTAAATATTTTACTTATCACGACAGAATTGAAAATTCTGTTGGAAATTCATTTGTCATGCATCTATTCGTGACGGAACAGATTCCGTCTCAAATCCTCCAGAAAAGTTGAATTCCGTGATAAATTCCGTTAGAAATTCAATGTTTTTTGTAGTGGATGTTTTTGTGTGAGACAAGTGCAAAAATAGGAAATGAAGCCCATATATATATATATAGAAGTAGCTCTGGTAAATGTGATGATAAAGCCTTTCCTTTTTTTTTTTTGTCTAAAAGAACAATCTAGAAACCATCAATTTTAAGTTTCAGATGCAAATAAATAAGAAGGATAAAGAAAGCAGACATTGAAAGTAAAGAAGAATGTGAGAAGAAGAAGAAGAAGATTAACAAGACGAAGAGAGAAGAGCTAATAACTAAAAGAATAGTGCTATGTTACACAAGCGTTTTTCATCTACCTAAAACACTATATGGCTTGTCATTTATATATCGTCAGGATTACACATGTGTACAACTATCTAGAGTGTGATTAACAGTTGTCAACAAGTCTAACTTACTGAGTCTAACTAAGTCAGCTATGCTAACTTTCTTTCTAACCAATACTAACAGCTAATAGCCTCCCCTAAACTTAGGGGTAGGGAGCAAAGATATCCCCAACACTAAGTTTATTGTAAAAATAGGTAGAGTGAACCAGAGAGAGGCCTAGTCAGAATATTTGCAACCTGATCAATAGCAGGAATATGAAGAACATCAAGTTGATTACAAAGAACTTTTTCTCTGACAAAGAAAAGATCTAATTCCATGTGCTTAGTACAATAATGTAGAACAGTAATATGTGCCAAGTGAACAATACTTAAATTACCACATAGAATTAAAGGCTTGACAAGATGCTAAATTCGAAGTTTAGTGAGCAGTGATTGAAGCCATAAAATTTCATAGACAACATTTGCAATACTAAGAAGCTCAGCTTCTGTAGAGGATTGGGAAACAATAGGTTGCTTCTTAGAGCACCATAAGACAAGGTCACCACTAAAGAAAACACAATTTCCTGATGTGGAGCAACAATCATCATGGTCAATAGCCTAATTTGCATTAGAGTAGGCAACAAGACTCAAGGAGTCAAACTTATGAAGTGTTAAACCAAACATAAGAATGCCTTTCAAATAGCCCAATATTCTTTTAACCACCTGCCAGTGAAACTCGAGAGGACAATGCATGTATTGACAAACTTTATTCACACTAAAGGCAATTTCTAGTCTTGTAATGGTAGCATATTAAAGTGCACCAACAATGGATCGATATAAATGTAGATCATTCATGAGAGGAGACCCTATGCAGTAGAAATTATAGGAGTCTTGACTGGTTTACAATTGGACATACCGGCCTTTACAAGTAATTCAGTGATATACTTTCGTTGTGACAAAGTGAGACCGCTAGTAGATGTTTTACAAACCTCAATACCTAGAAAATAACTAAGGTCGCCTAAATCCTTGAGAGCAAATTCAGAATTTAATTTGGACTTGAGCTCAGATATGAATGACATAGATTTTCCAATGATGATAATGTCATCAGCATAAGCAAGCACATAAATGATGATGGATCCAGAATGTATAGTAAATAGAGAAGGATCTCACTTACTAAAGGTAAAACCATACTTATGAAGAGTAGCAGTAAGACATTGAAACCAAGCCCGAGGAGCTTGTTTTAGACTATAGAGAGCCTTGCGAAATTTGCAGACCAAGGGAGTAGAGCCAACTTCAAAGCTAGGAGGTTGTTGCATATATACATTTTCTTCAAGAACCCTATTTAAAAAGGTGTTATTGTCATTAATTTGGGAAATATTCCATTGTTAAGACAAAGCTATGGTAAGAACAGTACGAATTGTAGCAGGTTTGACTATAGGAGAGAAGGTTTCATTATAATCAAATCCAAATGTTTGATGAAACCCTTTGGCAACTAAACGTGCCTTATATTTGTCAAGTGTGCCATCTTGCTTTCTTTGACACGCCACATGTAATATCCTGAATTGTAATTAAGGGCTAATAACTTCAAGGATAGTGTAATTATGGTTGATTAAATACTTTTGAAGTATGTAATGTGGATTGTGATATAAAATGTGCTTGATGATGATGATGTAAATGTTGTGATAATCAGGGCCAAAATAGGAAATTTCCGATTAATTGGTCAGTTACCGAAGAGGAGACTCATTGGTAACTTAAAGATCAATAGTTGAGGTGTAATGTTAAGAGATCAATTGGGTGGAATCTTGTATAATGAGTTTATGTGAATTTAAGGTAGATAGAGTGAGATCTTGCTAAGTGGTATTTTGTGGACCATAGGATTGAAATGCAAAAGTCAAACTATTTTCCCTCTCTCTTCCCTCTCAAGGTTGGCTGAGGGCATGGAATTAAAGGAAAGTTGCATCTTCATCCACTCATCTCATCTCTCTCCTCACCCTCTATTTCCGCCAAGCTTGAAGCAAGAAAGAGAAAGTGTTAAGGTGAGTTTTGACTAGCTAGATGCCTCCTAATGCTCAAATACTCTTCATTAAAGTTGTTCATAGTTTTGAGAACTTCTTTGCCATGGTTTCAGAATTTGAAGAAGGGGTGTTTTGGTATTTGAACAAATTTGAAAGTTGGAGAATCAAGGTTTTGATTTCAGCAAACTGAAGAGGTGAACATTTGATGCATTTTGGTATATTTGTTATGATTTTTGGTTAAGTTTTGTAAACTCTGGAATTTTACTCTGATTTCATGAGAATTAGATAATGTAAGAGTTTGGAATGGTAATGTGTAGAAAATGGTGTTAGAATGTGTTATAATGTCATTAGGTTTGATTTGGAATTGAATGAGGAAGTTTGGAAGTTTGTGGTTTTGTGTGACCTTGAGAGCTAGAGTTGAAAATGTGTTGATTGAATGTGAATTTAGATATTTTGAGGTTACCAATAGGTTCCTTATGGAATTTTAGGTGGGAATGAGTTTTGGTATAAGTTTTGGAACTATTGGAATCGGTTTTGGCAAATCTGGAAAACTCTGTTAACTGCTACGATTCTTGCTTCTGATAGCCTTACTCGAGTGAGGTAGGGGCTCACTCGAGTGCAGTATCATATTCTTCCTTTTCTCTTACCATTTCGGTTAAGTGTTCAGGTAAGAAGCAAGGGTGCACTTCCTTGCCTGCGAGTGATATGAGTCATCACTTCAGTAAACTCGGTCTCACTGGAGTATGGGAGTAGGTTTCACCTTAGGGTTGCTCTTGGGTAGTCACTCTCTGCACCTCACTCGATGGGACTCGGGTGAATGTGTGTTGTCACTCGGGTGCTGAGGATAGTGCTCGAGTGAACTGGTCACTCCAACGTATGTTAGTGCTATCGAGTACACACTTTCTGTGTCTCACTCGCCAAGGCTCGAGTGCAAGTGGGGGCATCACTCGAGTGAGGTCTTCTTCACTCGAGTGAATCGGCCAAAAATCAGTACTTTTGCTCCAAAAAAGGGATCTTTGGTCAAATATTCCCAACCCTTTAGGCATATTTCTAGGCTTCTAGTGGCTACCTAAAGAGGTCAAATGATAGCCAACTTAAAGTAAAATGAAGATAAGAATTTGGAAAAAGAGAATAACCTATCGTCCTTGATTTTGGTTTATAGGCTTTAACATTTGCCTTGGTCATGAACAAACGGTGCCGGAGCAAGTCAGGAAAGAACAAGGTAGTGACTCTCTCTCTTATACTATATGTGATACATGGTCTGTTTGTTTGATCATTGTTTGTGGGTCTATCACATACGGCCTATCAGTATTGACGGTGGGAGGATCGTACCTTCGGGGCAGTAGAATTTGGGGGATGAGACTATGTGAAAGCCGTAAGGCTATATGTGAAAGCTGAAAGACTATTTGTGAGTCTATCACTTGCGGCTCATCGGTGGTGACGGTGGGAAGATCGTACCTTTAGGGCGGTGGAATCTGGGGGATGAGACTATGTGATTGTGTGCATATATGGCAACCTGCGTGCTGTGTTTTATGCTGTGATACTGCTTGATGATTTACTTACATGCTATGTGATTACATGTTGTGTGAGTGATTTGTTACTACTGAGATTCTTTTAAATCTCATTCTTTCCATTAACTAACCTTACAGACAGGGCAAGTGGCTCCAAGGAGAAACAGATAACTAGGAGCGGCTAGAACCTTATAGAGATAGTAGTTTTGGATTGTTGGCTATTCACTTTGGATTCTGGGATTATTGTATATTATTTTTGGATGTAAATAATATTTTGATTACGGTATGTAATTCCCTAGTTGGAAGTTATTAACCTGATAGTTAGTATATGCATGTCCCGGGGGTTTCCAGGATTTCTGTTTCACACTTTGATATGTTTAAATGTAATTCAACTGCACAGGGTAATTATATTCGGATTATGGAATTTGAGGCCAAGAAAGGCAAAAATTTTGAAAATGTTTGTGAAAACCTTACCATAAGGAAGGGATCGAAAGTGAGTTTTTTTTGTTGGTTTCTATTTTATTTTAATTACAAATTTCGAATCATAATTATGATGGGGGTTACACCACACCCACTTGTAGCCTATAATTGGACGATTGATTGGTGGAAGAACAAGACTCCAGGTTTCCTTTGCCAAGAGAGCTTGATACTGTTAACCTCATGAAATTCTTGTCAGAATTGCACATTTTCTCCCATTTCTCCCACACTTTAGGTATATTAGTGGGAATTTGGGAGTGGTAAAGTAGAGGAAATGTGTTTTATTCATGCTTGGCACAAAAAGAGTATAAATGTGGAGGAAATATGTTACTAACTGCTATGATTATTCAATTGTGATTGTTTGTGAATTATTTGTGTTGAAAGGATACAAATTCAGTCATAGCTGGACCAAAGAAAGCCAAATTCAATGAGAAGGAGGTGAAATGAAGTTGAAGCCATCAACCATGCCAAAGAAATGCAAGAAGGGACAAGAACAGAGCGTAGAAAGAGAGGAAGCTGAACTTCAGAGATTATTGGCCGCGGCCAAACATTCCATGGGTCGCAGTCAACAAAAAGTCAGAAAGATATTGGCCGCGGCCAACCATTCTATGGGCCGCGGCCAACAAAAGGTCAGAAAGATACTGGCCGCGGCAAAACATTCCATGGGCCGCGGCCAACAAAAGGTCAGAAAGATACTGGCCGCGGCCCACAGATTTCCTAGCCGCGGCCAACCCCCGAAAATACTGTTGTTCGTTTTGTCACCCGGGAACTATAAAAGCGGAAACCAGAGGTTGAAAGAGAGGGGGAGATTAGGAAAGACCTAGGGAGGCGGCTGAGAGAGTCCTCTGAGCTTGGGTGTGTCTGAAATCAAGGAGAATCAAGGAGAGATTGAAGATTTGCAGAGATTTCAGCTCAGATTCTCTGGTTTTCCTGTATTCATTCCATTTCTCCTCTGTAATTCTGATATGGCTGTAATGAGAGTTTATGTCTGTGATTCATTTTTGAACATGGATAGTTAGAGTCCCATTCTAGGATTGTTTATGATCCTTTGTATGGATTAAACTTGATTCCTTTCCTCTCTAAGTATCTAATGGCATATATATGTTGATTTTACTCAGTCTTTACTGCTGTTTGTGACTGGCCATCACTGTGGATGATGTGTTCAATTAAATTAAGCTTGAGAGAGTTAATTTAATTGTAGAACTTGAGTGAAATCATGCTAGACTTGAAGTTTACAACTAAACGGATGGTTTGTTAGTAACATAGAGATATAGTTATTAACCTAGCATTGTCAAATTAAGATTGGTGTGTAATGAATATCTTCTCTTAGCTGTAACAAGAGATTGTGCATGCTAATAGAAGATATAAAACTGGTTATGATTTGAGAGAGCTTAATCATATGCTTGAGATTCTTAGACTGACATATATATACCCTATGGAAAGGATCCTTGGAGAGGAAAAGAAGTAAGTTTATGAAATACTAAGGGGATGGACAATCCTAGGCTTATTATACTTGATTGAAGTCACACAAATAAGAGTTTTGTTAAGTAAATTTCAGTTTTACAAATATATCTTTTGAAATTCCTTTTTCCATACACAACAACATGTTTTGGCTCAACTTAATTGAATTCACCAAATCTATTGCTTGACTAATTTGTTACTCAAATCCTTGAGGGAACGATGTTTACTTATCACTTTATTACTTGACGCGATCCTTGCACTTGCGGTGGCAAACAGATACTCAAACTTCATAGCAGCTAGCCAACTGGGATATTAAAGAGCAGTTTTGACTAACTTTGGAACAAGAGATACTGTAAAATCTGTGGTTTGAAAATACCAAATTTAGATTGAGTTTGCATAGGATGAGTAGTATTAGTAGGATGACTAGTAGAGATAGCCTAAGGTAATTGGCCAAGAGTGACTGGGGACTAAGTTGGAGAAGTGGATACCATACTTAAGTTGGATGCACCAGTAGAAGTAGGCTGAGACGATTGTTGAGAGATAACCAGAGACATAGGTGTAGTATGTGATAAGCTAGGTGACAAATCAGGTGCGGACTGTGAGACAGTAGATACAGTGAAGGATCATCAGCAGAAACAAGTGGAATTGCCAAACAAGGTAGGCTGCAAAACTGAGACACCTGTGGAGAACTTGATGCAAATTTAGTGAGAAAGGGAAACATATGCTCATTAAATTTGACATCTCTAGAGATATAAATTCTTCCAGAGGGATCAATACACTTATAACCTTTATGATGAGGACTATTGTCACACCCTTACCTTGTTTTAACCTTTTTTTTCAGAGTATTTGCGAAAAATGATATGTAGTTCGGTGGGCAACACAGGAATAACATGAATATACTGATAATAAGTGCATGATTATATAAACTCCCCATAAGGGTTCATACATGATCATTACCATCAATGTAGCCACACATGGCTACCTGGGTATCTAAATCCGTCCCAGTGAAACAGAGACATCTTCTTGCCTTCGTTCCACCACTGCAATCCCCTCATGTTGTTCTCTGCATTGTTTTCAGCATACCTTTTGTCTTCTCTTGTCTAAATTATTAGTAGGGGAGGGTAAGATTCCAGAGAATCTCAGTAGGAAAACAATACCAATATGCATGTACGATAAATGTTTAATGCATGACATGCTTGCATCACATAACTTATGCTCACACAATGACAAATTTACAAGCTCAATGCTTTGAACAATATACTTATGGCTATAATATAAATTGAAACGTAGCTTCAAATCATTCATACATGTTTCACATACTCAAGAAAAGCAATAACATGCATCAACACACTAACACAAATATCATATACATGCAGGAAAGGTAAGTTCCCTACCTTAACCCTTTTTCGCCTTGAGATGTGTGCCTCGTAAAGCGTGCCAAAAACTCGAGCTCCATATTTGATCCTACAATGCCAAAGGTATCGTTTAGATGCTCCCATAGTGTTTCTAGGGGTTATATGAGCCTATTATAAAAATTTACTAAAATGCCCCCAGGGACTCGGCCCCGCCGACCGCCATACCCGGTCCGACTGTACTTTTTCCGAAATTTTGACATGGCCTATTCTAACATATTTTTTTCCTAAGGAATCCATTTCCGGACTCAGAATTATCAAATTCAATAGAACCATCAAATCATTGAAAATCCAACTCTAAGTCCCATTTACAGCCCTGGCCAAAATTACACAACTCTTCGGGGAAAATTGGGATTTTTCGATTTCGGCTCCTCAAACGTGTTCCTTTCTACTCCTAATCACTTTATTAACCATTACATTAGTTTAGAACTATCATTTAGTATCAATTTTGGCAGCATAACACTTCTAACACAACATTTCTAAATTTTACAAACAAAGACAATTCGGTGAAATTTCACCTATTAAATTGTCCACGGCAGCTAGAACAATCAAAGATTGAAGTTTCAGAAGTTACTTCAAACTCCCTCTGGCTTTTCCTCTTATGGCTGAACCCTAGCCCTTCTTAATAAGGAAAATTTAGCTTCAACAACCTTTAAAATACATGGAAGAATAGCTTAGGAGTAATATTATACACATTAGATACGAATTCATAGAAGAAATCAACCTACCTTGTGAGTTTTCTTCCCTTCTCTCTCTAAATGCTCTCAAACCTCTATCTCTCTCCTATGGCTGTTGCAACATGACAGAAATGAGAAGAGGATGAATATGAGAAATATCTTATAAGTTCATGCTTATGTCACCTTTAATTATGATGAAGTCATAATTCCCATTTTCGGATTTTTCAGAAATTCTAGCAGATTTTCTGCCCTAACTTTGAAAAATCATAACTAATTCTAGAAAAATCAAAATGAAGTGATTCCAAAGCCAAATGAAAGCTATTTAAGTCCTCTTCATTGAAAAAATATGGACCATTACCATAAATCACCACACAATTCCATAATTACATAAAATTCACTACTGCCCCAAAACAGAGTCCAGTTTCGACATCAAACTTTGGACAACTAGAACTCTCAGCTCACAAAACGAAATGACACAATTTATATGTCCATTTTGAAGCTTGGAATGTGAAATTTTAAGACTAGAAAGTTTCAAAATTTTAAGACATCATTTGCCCATTCAAAACGTCAACACAAATAGACTGCCTATCAAGAAGTTTCAATAGACATAATTTCCCAACTTTCCATTTAATGTTCCAAACCAATTCCAATGACCAAATAACACAACATGACATCAATTACACCACATTACACCATCCAATTCCACCATTTTGAAATTATACAAAATCATGGCAAAATTCATAATTCTCATTATCTTCTCCAGAAGTGTTCATTTATCACTAATCACATTCATTTTTGGAGTCATTTACCCTTAACCGAAATTTGGAATCTGGCTAAATTGGAGCTTAGCAGTCCACTTATTTTAGGCTTATTATCTAGCCTCAAATCTCAAAATTTGGGGTATTAAAACTATAACCAAGAAATGTGCACTCTATGGATCTAAAAGACTATTTATAAGAATTAAAAGGTCTCAACAATGGATAACAAGCACATCTAAATACTCTGAGAAACTTATAATCAGGAGAAGTGTGAAAAAGTTTAGTAAAAGGGACTTCATGATTTATAGTAGAAGAGGGAAGCCGATTGATAATATAGACATCAGAAATGAAAGCCTCTTCCCAGTATTTTATAGGTAGATAAGCATGTGGTAGCATAGTTAAACCAACATCAACAATATGCAAGCATAGTTAAACCAACATCAATAATATGTCTATGTCGTCTTTCGACAGAACCCATCTGTGTATGAGTGCAGGGACAAGAATAATGATAAATAATTCCATGCTAAGCTAAGTACTAATCAAACACCTTAAATTCACTACCTCCATCAGTTTGAATATTAGCTATTAGTATTGGTTAAAAAGAAAGTTAGCATAGCTGACTTAGTTAGACTTAGTTGTTGACAGCTGTTAGTCACACTCTAGATAGTTGTACAAGTGTGTAATCCTGTGGAGGAATCATCTGAAGCAGCAGACTGAAGGAGCATGAGATGAAGATCATCAAAGTAGTAGAAACTATCATTTCTGAGGTGGCCTTTAAGTAAGATCAGATGATTGTCCTGTGATTTAATGCAACACTAAGAAGGATGAAACTCAAAATATACATTATCATCCTTTGCTAGTTTAGAAACACTCATTAAGTTTTTAATGATGTTTGGAACATGAAATACATTCTTTAGTTGAAAGGGAAGCTTAAGATTATTTGAAGGTAGTATAATTAATTCTTTGTGTAAGATTTGCACACTGATCCATTACCAATAAAGACATTTTTGGTGGATTAGTCATTGGCTGTGTCTGAGTCATATTATAGTGATGTGGTGTAACATGATGAGAGGCACCTGAACTTGGAATCCAAGAATAGCAGGTGACATAGTGGCAAGATTCATAGTAGGATATTGTGAATTCTAAGAGTATGGCCGCATAGGACTATGAGACATGTGAAGAGGGGGGATGATGAGCAAAAACATCATTTCTATAATAACAATGGGAGTAAGTGTGACCAAATTTACAGTAATAATGACAATACAGATTATATCTCCTGCCTCTTCCTGTAAAGCGACCACCAGCTCCTCTTCCTTAAAAATTCTGATAATGAGGAAAGCCCGAGGAGGACCAATACATAGGTACAAGTGCATTACGGTTAGCACGCATGAGTTTTGTTCTACAAGTGAGAGTTACTAGAATAGCCAGTACTAGTCTCAGAATTAGCAACAAGATAATAGACATAGTATCAACCGAAACAGCTTTCAGTATTTTAGCCAAGGTTCTGGAACCCGGACTGGTCATTGAACTGGTCGAAGTACTAGGTCAAGAGTCAGTGGGTCAGAACATAGTCAAATTGGGGCTAACCCGGGGTTACACTGGTGAGGGAGTGAAGATTACAAGGTTATTTATATGAAATTCTGAATAAAATATTAAAAAAACTGTCAAACTAGAGTCAACCACCGAACCGACTGGTCGGACCACCAATTGGCCGGTTTCCAACTCAAACTGGCCGGTCCAGTTTTCAAAACTATGGTTTTAGCAATTCGGATTTCTTGAGCTAACAACAAAGATTCTATTTCACTTACAGAAAACTTATGCTTTTGAGTTGTGATGATCATCACAATAACATCATACTCTTCGAGCAACCCTTATAAAATAACATCAACGTAACATGTTCTTAAATAGAGATCACTTCACCAATAGAGATTAGGCAATCAATCAAAGCTTTAATTCGAAGAAGATATTTAGAGATAGGTTGAGTAAGACCTTTTTTTGTATTTCGCAACTCAGTTTTGAGTTGCTGAATTTTTGCTTTGGTGTGTGCTTCGAAAAAATCTAAGATCCGACGCCAGAGAGCATGAGACATGTCACAACCTACAAGCCGTATGTGCATTTCCTCAAAAACAGTGGATAGAAGCCAAGATACAAGTACCTGTCTTGTTTTGGCCACCAAATATAAGAATCAGTGAGATTTCCTGAAGCATCCGTCTTCTCTAGGATATTGTTATCGATCAGAAAACACTCAAGATTGTGGCCACGGACAGCTGCTGGAACTTGTTGTTGCCAAGGTAAGAAGTTCTTCTCGTTAAGCTTTGCAGAGATCGTGTGATTGAACGCCACAACTTCGGCTGTGTAATTGAGATCTGCCACTTTTGGTTTGTCAGAGATCGAAAAATCAGCCATGGTGTTTTGGATCTAGTGCTCTGATAGCATTTTAAGTATCAGATGCAAATAAGTCAGAAGGATAAAGAAATCAAACATTGAAAGTAAAGAAGAATGTGAGAAGATGAAGAAGATTAACAAGATGAAGAGAGAAGAGCTCATAACCAGAAGAATAGTGCTATGTTACACAAGCGTTTTTCATATACCCGAAATATTACATGGCTTATCATTTATATCCACATGATTACACACGTGTACAACTATCTAGAGTGTGCCTAACAGCTATCAACAACTAAGTATAACTAAGTCAGCTATGCTAACTTTTTTTCTAACCAATACTAACAGCTAATATTCAAGACAATTTTGGCAGTTTACTCTCAAGAAAAGGAAGCAAAGATTTCTCCAACAAATTTAGAGCTAAGCAATATCTCTTCACACTCTAAGATCAATATATATGCCTAATGAACTAAAAATATTATACACCCAAATGCTAATTCTGACCATGCGTGAAAAAGAAACATGAAAATTAATAACAACACATCGAACGTGTTTAGTTATTAAGAAACACAGGCGTAACATTATTTCATGCATCCACCAGAAAGGAATCATTATTCAATCATTAATTTCTTAACATTAGACTGACAAATATGGGAAATAAGTCTTACATTTTTTACCGAGATCAACTCCTCAATTAGGTCTTATATTAAGGACCGGAGGAGTATAAAAGCTTTAATCGGACCAAGGATTAGTAATAGAAGAATTAATCTGAAAGTGGTCTTTGCTGCTATGGGAACACGTAATAACATCCAAGTTGGGTTGACGAGGAGCTTCAGTTTGTGGGATCTGAAACTTGTGGAAAGCAACAAGAGCTTGAACTCTGAGATAATCCTCACGCATGTATATATATTGGATCTTCAATCCTACATTGTTCCTCAAAGTACATTGTATCTGCTGCTTCTGCTCTCACATATACTCATGATGGAATTTGCTGCAACATTTTAATTTTATCTTTAAGTGTTTTTGTTTTTGTTTTTTTTTGGAGTTATGAATGTTCATCATATTTGAACAAGATATTTTCTGAAAGAAATGTAGACTAGCTACAATTAAAAAGCCTTAAGAATCATGATAGTAAGCAGAAACTTTTAAAATCATATAGAACATAAACTATTTTCAATTTTTTTTTGTGAGGAACAACATTATTAAGTAATAAATACATGCATGATATCGTTACGTATTGATTTTTCAAATTAATGAAGTACCTGAAGAATTCTCCCAACCCTGCTACGGTACGTTGTACCACCATATCTTTGGTGCACATAGGTGAATCTTTGAGGATCATTGGCAGGAAAATAAGGATAGAAAATGCAATTGGGAGGATATTTTCTTTTTTCTTTTTGGTTCCTGCAAGCTGCACATATCATTTTGATACCAAATCCTTCAAGGATGGGGAAAAAATAATTAGAATCTACCCAAAGAAAATTTCTGACACCAACAAAGATTTTTCACAGTATCTTTTGGAAATCTCACTGAGATTATGATCTCTCACATTGCTATATAGAGAAGAGTATGTATATTGATAGAAGATGATATATGGGAAGCTGAAAGAAAGAATCTCAAAAGGCTATATATATCTTTTCCCTCCGAGATTGTACACCAATAGAGAAAGTTTAAGTGAGAAAGGCAAGAAATAGACCAAGAATCGAGGATTATGTCCATTTTAGGAATTTGACCAATATTTCTCCCCATTTATGAATGGACAATAATTTGTTCAAATCATGCCATTATATATATATATATATATATATATATCAGATTCTTTAATTACATATTTACATGCATTCAAGTCTCTCTGCCTCCCTTTCTGCAATATTAAATATATATATATAAACTCAACACAATAAATTATATATACACACCCAACATTTCATTTTTAGTAGAGAATCTGAACTCAAAATCGGTGTATATATGCATGCAAGGAAGCAATAAAATAAAAAGGGCAATTCGACGAGTAGTTTCCAACATGATTACTATATGAAATTAGAGGTTTCATACACTAAAAGTGATATTTTCTTATATACGCACACAAAAATGTGTGTGTGTGTGTGTGTGTGTGTGTGTGTGAACTGCTCATTCATGGTCCAATATACATGTGTGTTTTGTTACTAATCAATTAGGAACTGCTCATTCATGGTCCAAATATATAGAGCTAGCTCATATATATCAATATCATATTTAAAACTTAAAAGACACTACAAAAAAAAACGTGATTTGATAACAGTTAAAAATGGGTATTAGTAGCAGTTTTAACCACTACAAACAACATTAGTAGCGGTTAGCAAAACCACTACTAAATCGTATGTTGCAAGAGGTTTTGTAGCGGTTATATAAAACCGCTACTTAAGGAAAATAACCGCTACATAATTTGTAGCGGTTCAACCCAACCGCTACAATATCTCCAATGAGTGAAATTTTTTTCAGAGATATTTGTAGCCGTTATATAACCGCTACAAATATAAAAAACTGAAATTTTGAAGGCGGGAAAAAAGAAATGAATTTTTTTTTCTATTTTGTAGCAGTTAAAAGACCGCTACTAATTTTGAATTTTTATGAAATTTGTAGCGGTTATATAACCGCTACTAATTTCATGAAAATTCAAAATTAGCGCCAAAAAATTAATTTCAGTTTAAAAAAGGCGCGTTAATTAGTAGCGGTTAATTTAAAATTTTTTTTAAAAAAATACAATCATTTTTTTCTATTTTTTAATATTAAATTAAATATTTTATTTTTTTATTAGTTGATCTAATTTAATTAGCTGATTATTCAATAGTTTAACTTATTTATAAATTAAAAGGAATAATTTAATTTAATTGGACTAGTATAAAAATTGTATCGATAATATTATTAAGGATATGTAGGTAATAAGGAACTATTATGTTGTTTACTACAATGTAATTATGTATGAAAAAGAGATGAAAATGAGATAAAGTTGTAAAATATGTAGAAAAAAATGGTGAGAATAAATTTTATACAAAGGTAAGAAGTATTGAAAAAAAATTAAAAAACTTGTTACCACATTTGATCGTATTGTTCAGCTCCTCAACTCATACAAAAGAAGTTGTAAATGAGAGAAAATAAAAGAAAGGTAAGGTGAAAAGAAATAGGGGAGTGTTTGAAATGAGTTGTGGTAAGGGTATTTATAGGGATCCAGGTACCATTTGTAGCAGTTAATGTATCCATTTTGTAGCGGTTTTTATTTAGTAGTGGTTATTTTTATTTTTGTAGCGGTTTTTAATTAGTAGCGGTTATTTTTTATTTCTGTAGCGTTATTAAACCGCTACAAATATTAATTTATTTTGTTTTTAAATTTTTTTTCCAGTTTTTTTAAAGACAAAAGCTTAATTTGAATTTAGTCACTCATCGTCGCCATCCCTACAGAAATTATGTAGAAAAATTATTGTTAGGGATGTATTATTAAATTTAAAAAATTTAATTTAAATGATGTGGTCTTAAAAAAACTCACCGTAATAGAGGTAAATTGTCATCGCCTTCAGGGAAGTAGTTTTCAAAATCGGCTGGTTGAAATGGCTCACTCTCGTAGGCGATGTTATCGCCTTCACCCATGTCGTAAAGGTCTCGTGGCTTTAAATGAACGACCATGTGCCAATCCCTGTGCCTCTCGTTCTCGACATAATAAACCTGATGTGCCTCTGAAGCAAGAATATACGGCTCATCATCTTGAGAAATACCAGTATGAATCAGCCGTGAGAAATTGACTGAAGTGATCCCTAAGTCGTCAGTTGTCAGTCCCCGAGAAGTAGTTGTATTTTCCCACAAATACTTGAACAGCATCACGGTGAAACGGCCTTGATAATTAAGTTCGACCACATCAAGAAGCTTTCCATAGTAAGGGACGACTCCGAACTGCATGTTGGCGTCATTACTGCTCACATAACTCCTTGTCCCAAATGTGTCATAAACACTCGAATTCTGAGTTTGCAATCCTTGATCCTGTGAAACCGTGCAAAACTTAAAACCATTGACATTGTATGCTGTAAACCTTTTTACATGATCAAGATGGCCGATTGTGAGAGCTCTAAAATCTGGTGAGTGTGGGTTGTGGTCATTTAGTATTTTGCGCGTAAACCAGCTCGGGAATTCTCTGTGGACCCTCCTATCAACTTTCGAGGATGTTTGTGTACGAATCCTAAGTTGACGCTTAACATGACTTCTGAATTCCCTGCAATTAATAATGGAAAGGCGATAGTGAAATGAAAGTGAGAAATGTTACGAAAGATATAGAATAACATGTGAGTGTACAATTCTTACTGTATGAAAGGTTTAATTTGAGTGCAATTAATCAAGACATGTCTATGTGCTTGCAACTTCTTAGTTGTCGTTAGTTTGAAGTTCTCAATTGCTCCAACTGGTTTACCAACACGAGGGATAAATTCTCCTGATGTCGGTGTATGTTTGGGACAATCGTCAACACGAGGTGGGTGGTTGAAAGTCGTCTTAAGAGCATCAAAGTACCTTGAACAAAAATACAGCACCTCATCCCCTATATAGCCTTCAGCTATAGAACCTTCTAGCCACACCTTATTCCTTACGTAAGATTTTAATTTCCTAAGGAACCTACGAAGTAAAGAAGAGAAAATTGATACTAAATGCTGAAAAGGATGACTAGCAAACATTAAGTACGGAGAATAAAACACATATTTAAAATGAGTACCTCTCAATCAGATACATCCATCGATATTGTGCTGGTCCAGCGAGCTTTGTTTCATGAACGAGGTGGACTGTAAGGTGAACCATCACAGTAAAAAAGGACGGAGGAAAGATCTTCTCCAAATGACAAAGCGTAAGAATGATTTTGGACTGCAGCTGATCGAGCTCCTCAACAATCAAAACCTTAGAACACAACTTCTGAAAGAAAGAACGAAGTTCCACCAAAATGATGAAACATCAGGAGGAAGTGCATTCTTTATAGCCAGAGGGAGTAACTGCTGCATAAGAATATGTGAGTCATGACTCTTCAGGCTAACAACCTTTTGAGCCTGCAAGTCAACACATCGAGAAATGTTACTTGAATACCCATCAGGAACTTTTAATTTCTTCAACATCGCGAGGAAGACTTCCTTGTTCAGTTTTGTGAGGGTAAACTTTGCCGGCTGAAATTTTTCATGCTCATCTAGCCAAGCATCTTCGCGAACTCCCATGTCGCGTAAATCTTTCCTCGCTTGAAGGTGATCTTTTGTCTTGCCGGGTTCGTTAAGCAATGTATATAGCACATTATCGCAAACATTCTTTTCAATGTGCATGACATTAAGACTGTGGCGAAGTAAATTAGATCTCCAATATGGAAGAGTGAATAAAATACTTATCTTCTTCCACTGTTGCAGCGTCGAAGTCCTGCGCGTCTTTTGGCGAGTTTGTGCTGAATCGTCGCTTTTTCCAAACTCAAAGTCAACATGCTCAAACTGTTGTAAGATATTTGTACCGGACAAATTCTGAGGTAGTCCTTTTTTTTCTAGTTTTCCATTGAAGAGATTTCGTTGCAATCTGAACTTATGCGTTCCATCGAGAAACCTCCGATGCCCCATAAAGCACCACTTTCGGCTGTGGGGAAGGCGTACTGCGCTAGAGTCAAAATTACAAACTGGACATGCCGACCCAGTATGCATATTCCAACCAGATAATGTGCCAAGGCCAGGAAAGTCACTAATCATCTACATCAAAGCTGCACGCAAGTTGAACAAAGTCTTGCCGTAAGCGTCGTACGTCTCCATGCCGATATTCCACAGGTCAAGTAATTCCCCAATAAGCGGTTGGAGATACACATCGATGTCATTGCCCGGTGCCTTTTTGCCTGGAATGATCATAGGTATAATGAAAGAGCTTTGTTTCATACACATCCAGAGGGTAAGTTGTAGGAAACTAAGACTACCGGCCAAATACTGTAACTTGTGCTAAGATTTCCGAAAGGATTGAAACTGTCGGTCGCCAACGCAAGCTGAACATTTCTGGGGTCAGTCGTGAAATCTGGAAAGTCGTTTTCAAATGTTTTCCAAGCGTCTGCATCCCTGGGATGTCTTAATTTACCGTTTTCATTCTTATCAACGGCATGCCACCTCATCTGCTCCGTAGTTCAAGACAATATAAATAATCTTTGTAGGCATGGTTTCAAAGGGAAGTACCTGAGAATCTTGCAGGTTTCTTCTTCTTCTGCTTTTTCCCCTTCTGAATTGTCTTGTACCTCGATGTGTGACATCTCTTACAAGTCTCTCTGCTGGAATCGTCTCCCTAATACAGCATACAATCGTTGGGGCATGCATCAATCTTTTGATAGTTCAACCCTAACCTGTTGATAATCTTCTTGGTCTCGTAGAATGTTGTGGAAATATCAGCGTCGGGGAATGCATCTTGTAATAATTCGAGCAATATCAACATTCCCTTATCTGTGATTCCACACAAGCACTTGATATGATACAATTTGATCAAGAAAGATAATTTAGAATATTTTTGACAACCTTGATATAAAGGACGATCTGCTTCATCCATCAAGCTGAAAAAATCCCGAGTTGCTTCCTCATAAACACCGGCTCAGAACCGTGCACTTCTTCATTTAAATTGTCGCCTTGAAATCCAAATGCATCACGCACAACATCATTCATAGGATCATCTTCATCAAGTTGAACGCCTACTTGAGAACTTCGAGAAAGAGAATCATCATATCTAATGCCGGCCTTCTCACCATGAACTGCCCAGAACGTATAGTCCTCAGGGAAAGGCTTCAGAAGCAAATGTTCCTTCACAACAATTCGTTCATGCCACTTCTTGAACTTGCATCTCCGACACGGACAAACGATCTTGCCGTTACAGCTGGTGTGTGTGTATGCGAAATCCAAGAAATTGTTTAATCCGTACAAATATTCCGGAGAATTGCGCGGCAACCTGATGCATGACTTATCTATAACTACTAGTGAGAGAGAAGAAAGTATAGAGAAGAAGATGAGTTAATAGAGAATGACGAATGCCTGAAACCTTATATTCTGAAATTCCAACGTTTAAAATTTTGTAGCGGTTGAAAAATCGCTACACTATTACAAATTTGTAGCGGTTATATGTATAAAACCGCTACTAATGTTTAAGCCGTTGGAATTTTGCACAAAGTGGTGGGAAATTCAAAATTTAAAAGTTGAGTTTTTGTCAAGGTATTAAAACCCGAACCGGGTATTGAACCAGTTGGGGTACTGGGTTAAGGGTCAGTGAGTCAGACCGGGGCCAAACTGGAGCTAAACCGGGACCAAACCAGTGAGAAATTGAAAATTTTAGACTTATAGTATGAAATTCTAAAGAAAAAATTTAAAAATTTTTTTTATAAAAATTGTAACCCGGACTGGTTTACCGGCCGGTTCGTCGGTTTTCGGGCCGGACTTACATAACATTGGTTTTTGTAGCGGTTATATGTATCAAACCACTATTAATATTAAAGCCATTGGAAATCAAATGGAAAAATTAGTTTTAAATTTGTAGCGGTTATACATAAATTACCGTTACACATTTGCACAAAGGCGACAAATTTCAAAATTCAAATGTTGAGTATTTGTAGCGATTTTTATTGTTAAACCGCTATAAATATGGAACGTTATTTATAAATATAAAAAAATAAATTATATATATATTTGTAGCAGTTTCGCCAAGAAAACCGCTACAAATATAACAAAATTTTATTTGTAGCGGTTATTTATTGTAAAACCGCTATATATATATATATAATTTATTTTTTTTAAGGTTTAGAAATATAAATAATATTGTTGCAATTAATTCACAAATTCAACAACGCGGTCTAAGAATATAAATATAATTATGGTAAACACAATAAGAATTTAAGTTCTGAAATACAAAATTATATATATTTATTTACAAATGTTTCAACAACAAATAAAAAAAAAAGATGTCCTAAACTAAGTAGCTCGGGGCTGATCATCTGGTGCTCCCTCAGGTAGGGCTCCATCAGGTGCTGCTGGATCAGGCCGTTGGGCAGAGTGAACCACACCATCATCATCAGCAGGAGGAAGAGGCTGCACGACGAACCGAGGGACAGGCGGAACCTGTGGATATTGCTCGTCCGAGAACAGGTGATTCCATCCGCGCTCGAGCATGTTATTTGTGATATCACACCACTGCGTCTGTTGAGCGTAGATCAAATCAGCATGCTCCTGTATCTGCCGCATCTGCTACTGCTGAGCCATTGCAGCCTGTGTCTACCCCAAATCTGACCGCAACTGCTCAACAGACTCGTCCCTCAAAGTCTGACCCCTCTAGAGCTGCCAGCCTCAGAGGCGGTACTCCTGCCGTAGACCATGCTAGGTCTGGCGCCTATCCCCATCCCCTGAACGCGTCCAGGGTGCTCAATCTGAGCCAGACCCGCCTTCAAAGGAGCCGTCGGGTCCACTGACCCCTGTGACTCCTCGGCCTGGGTCTCTCACAGCTCAGCCTGCGACTGCTGCATCCGCTCCTGCCATTTTATGAAACAATTACTAATTAACATTTTTCATTATTATATTGGTTTTATAAAAATTATAATAATGAAATTACTTACAACGGCCGCCTCTATCTACTGAGAGGTAGGAGTCCCGTCACGGTGTCTGTGTGTGATCGCGTACAACTCCTCATAGTCCATCTGACGGATCTCTTGATGTGCCTTCCTCTCCTAAAACAATTACATAATTCAATTACTATTATGAAATAGCCAACTAAAAGTCAATGATATTTTGAAAAGTTACCAGCTCGTTGTAGGTGACAGCAAAGGTCTTCGATCCTGCTGTGTGGTGGATCGTCTGCTGCCCACGAATCCTGGTGTTCCTTTGAGAAAGCGCCTGAAAAAAAAATAATATTAAATGTATTAAAAAAATATAAAAAATTTAAAATTTATTACATTCAAATTATAATTTAATAATTAACAATTACAAAATTATATATAAATAATCTAATAAATACATTATCTGCCCCTCAGCGCTTCTCTTGAACTGGACGAAACTCGCCCAGTCTTCGGCGGCACGCCGTTCGGGACGCTCTCAATCAGTTGCTCCAGAGGCATCGTCCTGTCCTTATCCACCCTGTGAAAGAGACAGTTCCTCCTGTTCCTCCAGCCGTCACCCATCTTCACGAGGGTGTACCTCTTCTGGTTGGCCCGGACGGCAAACTGCAGCTATAAAAAAATTATTTAAATATCAATAATTACAAAAATCTTATTAAAAAATATTAATTAAATATAATTGATTACAAAAAATATTAATTAAATACTATTAATTACCTGAACCACCTCCTCCCAAGCCTAGTCCTTCGGCCCCTTCGGAACGTGCCTCCACGTCCTGAAGTGCAGGGGGAACCGCATCCAATTCGCGCCTAGGTCGTTCAGGAAGCGGTTGAACAGGTGACCCCCATTGTCGATGGGCTAGTCTGTGCCCTCATTCCACGGCACTATAACTCGCAGTGTCCGGTCCATACTGTTCAAACCGGCCACTTCCAGCCTCCTCGTTGCCATGTTCCTCTGCTCATCTGCCCAATTTACCGCACATTAGATAAATTGTAATTCAAATTTAACATTTTAAATTTAAATAAATAATTTATTAAATAAAAAAATTATTTACCTTGGACCTGCACCTCAAACCCAGTGGACCGCGAAGACGACCCTCGTGGGTGGTTTTGCTCCTGAGCCTCCTCCTCATTAAGGAACTGTTCCATCTCCCTGATCCCAATCGGGATCTCGAAGTCCTCCTCATCGTAGTCCTTGACGTTGATATCTACCCCCCCCCCCCAAACTCAAGCACCTTTGGTGCGGTCGTCTCTTGTGGGATCGTCTGCGGTGCCTGTGGTAGGGTTGACTCCTGTAGGGGGATGGGCTGAAATGCCGCGGTCGCCCTCCCTCCGCTCTACCCCCTCCCTCTGCTACTGCCACCCCGCAAAATCGGTTTGGGGACCTCAGGTGCCTTCCCCCTATCCTCTCTTGAAGCCATATCAACTGTAAAAATTCAAAAAAAAAATATTTTAGTCACATTATTATGCAAAAATATAATACAAATACAAATACAAATAAAATACGTCTTATCTCCTTACCTCAAGTAGAAATACCAAGAAATACTGCAGCAAAAATTCTTTTACAGACATCTGAATGCTCAAATCTAAAAGAAAACACTCAGAGAAACTTCAAGAAACAAAATGAGCAAACGGAGAAATGAAGGATGAAGGCGAGGGTAAATAGGCCGAACCTTTGTAGCGGTTATTAAAATAACGCTACAAATCACTTAGGGCGGCTAAACTTTGTAGCTGTTCTAAGATAACCACTACAAAGTACAAAAACCTTTGAAGTTTTGTAGCGGTTAAGGTATAGAACTGCTACAAATTTGGGGATCTTTAAAATTCTGTAGCGGTTACAACCTAATAACCACTACAAATACTCGACATTTGGAATTTTGTAGTGGTTTGATTGGTCAAACCGCTACAAATAAGCGCTACACTGTTGGCGGGTCTTGGTCGCACCATGTGGCGCGAAAACTATAGCGGTTATTATTTATTAACCGCTACAATTTTTGGCGGAAAATTCGCGCCATATTTGTAGCAGTTTTCCCTAGGTAACTACTACAAAAAACGCAGCTAATCTGTCGCGCCACTTGGCGCGTAGCTTGCCGCTACAAATTTGTAGCGGTTTAGGTTAAAACCGCTATAAATGTTAATATTTGTAGCGATTAATTATAACCGCTACAATGTCACTGCTACAAAATACTTTTTTTTTTTTTTTTGTAGTGAGCTTTCCACAGTTATATCCAAAAGCACAACACCATGTCACTCCAGTTTTGTATATTTTTGTTCACTGAATGTGCAGGATTGACTCGCAAGGCTACAATATTTTATCTTCTCAACTACATACACATACATATTTAGAGTCCTTTTTTTTTATCCACAGGTATAACTAACTACCTAGTAAAGAAAAGTTTTTTTTTTTTTTGAAATAAAACCTATTTATGAAGTCTAAGATCTCTTATGAACTACATATGATTTGCTAGCTAGAGGTTCATGATTCTTGAAAGAAGCAGCTTTGTCATTACTTCTTGCTGGGATCTGTAGCACCAAACAAATTTTCAAGGAGATCCATGTCCCAATCCTGCATAAAAAATGAATCCAAATCCATATGATTAGATCGATACATGATCAATTAGCATTTTCCTATAATTAGAATCATTAATTGATCTAATTAACAAACATATATTTTTACAAGATGGCTTGCAGCCTGCTCCTGAGGAGTTGAGTTTCCTGATGGTGAATTAGCCTTGTCCGCCACTAACATGTTCAATGGCTCCAAGTTTGTGGATGCATCATTCATCGTCACCTTCAAATTAAATATCACATCACAATTATAAACTGGATTCAGATTTTGTTTACAATGGCTGAAAAAAATTATTGTTTAGTATAGTAATAAGATTTCAAATCCGTGTTTTTTATTGAATCTATACAATAAATGTCACATTATTGAAAACTCTGCTTGTAAAGCTTTTGGAGGAGAATCTAACGATCTTAGGGTTTTGGTTGGTGCAAGATGAGGACTTGTTTGGCAGAACATCAATGCTTCTTTCACTTGTTTGAGCGTTCACATGATCACCATCTCCCAGCAACTGTTGCAAATAATGACAATCCATTTAATTTATACACACTCTGAGACATGAGTAGGACTAAATGCAACATAATCTTGATCATATATATGACAATTCATATAACTCATTCAAGCGAACTCAACCGTAAAGCAGAAGTAAACCATATGTTGAAAACATAATTAAGCACCAAATTAAACACAAACCATCTGAATGTAGTGTTCAACATTAAAGGAGCTAAGAATGTCAGAACTTGAACGTTCACCAGCATGAGGGCTCTCTGCAGTCTGATTTGAGATACCCAAAAAAGCACAATCAATATTATATAATTAAAAAAAAAAATACTCCATACCTAACTTATTGCATTCAAACGAGTCAAGCTCACGCATAATATTGACTATTATTGTCCACTACTAATGCAAACGTGTGTTTCATACCTCATCAGGAAGAACCATGTCGTTTAGCATTAAGAAAAGTTCATTAAGATCATTCATTGGGTCGGTTTCCTGCTGATTCGCTGAAGTGACAGTACTATTCTGATCATGATTATCAACATCCGTAATACCATTAATTGACTGTTGAGGCAAAGATGGAGACCCTGCAGATATGTTTGCTCGATTTGGTTCAACATAGGCATTCATAAGTGAGGATGAGACAGGCAAAATTGCATTATTTGAATCTCTCCTATTACTTAACAAGCCACATATATTGTTGTTGCTTCTGTTGTTGTTGTTGTTGTTATGACCCGTATAACCAACATTCTGAACTCGATTCAATGCACCAATTGTAAGAGAAGCATTGTTGTTCAATTGAGTTCCATAGTGGCTATTATTATAAGTATTAGGGCTTCGGTGCAAGCCAGAGCTTCCATAAGGCACTGCCATCCCATGGTCATTATTATTGTTATTCAAAAGAGTTCCATGGTAGTTATTATATGTAGTGCAAGGACTTCGTTGCAGGCCAAAGTTTCCATAAGGCAAGTTTCTATTGTTCCCCGATGAGGAATAGTTACTCATCAAGCCATTTGCAGTGAGAGCATTTGCAGAAGTCATAAACCCTCCTCCATTCACAATAGGACGATGAAGATGATGATTCGCTTGATCATGATGATAGGATTGTTGAAAGTTTCTGTAAATATGATTGGTCCCATAGTGGTTTGGTTGAACCAGTCTGGTTTGATTATTGGTGAGAAGAGGTTTGGTTGTTGGAGGCCTAGACACAACGGTGCTGTAAGGTTGATAATAATAATTTTCGTGATGATGAAAATGATTGACACTCTTTTGGAGGTCTCCAATGAGTTCTGTAGGAAGGCCTATAGCAAACTTTGACCTCAAAGCTTTCTCTGATAATCCATCAAGGATTCCTTGCTCTGCAATTTTCTTCAGAAACATTCGGTACTTCTGCAACATTATTGTAAATCAGTTAATTTTTCTTGTTCTCTTGTTTTATCAGTGTTTTCAATTCCTTGTCCCAGATACTAATCTTCTACAACATATAACGTTTTCTATATTTAGATAAGTGTATAATTGTCCTCGGCTTTGAATTCAAATATTGTTTAAAATTGAATTAGAATAGGGCAACAAAATGCACTGTTCAAGAGAACACTTGTATTTTTTAATTAAAAAGCACACCTGCAAATGACTGGCAACATTTACTCTGGTCAAACCTGGCACGTTCATGATCTCAAGAATCTTCTTTGGAACTGCCTCTGTATAAAAGGGTTAAAGATGCAAAATTCCAGATCAAATCTATTATAATGTAGCAAGCAATTAACATTGAAAAATTTTGTCTTAATTGCGAAGAAGATTTAGTTTTCAACTAATTAATTGAATTCCACTCTGTGACAATAACTTTAGTCTTAAAATAGGGTTAAGGTACAACCAACATCCTGAATTATTTTTTTAGATGCGTCTATCACTCTAAAGTACTTTTTATGCAATTTTGCACTTAATAATTTAGATATTCTAACATATTTGATACATCTGAAAAAAAAAATACTTTTGAGAGTTAGGTACACAAAAAAATAGTTTAGGATACTAGACGCACTTGAAAAATACTTCAGAATACTAGGTGCACCAGATTAAATACTTCAAGATGTTGGGTGTACCACAAAATATTTTGTCACTGAATGCACCTAAAAAAATACTATAGAGCAATTGATGCGCCTTAATCCTTTAAAATATGTGTTAGTGTTTTGAAGTTTCAACATCTCAGTTTCTGGTAAAGATGGATGAATACTCACTGTCCATGCCAATGTAGTCTATGGCCAACAAGAAGCGATTGTGAAGATTAGTAGTCCAGAAAATCTTGGATCTCTTTGGACCACAGAATATGAGTTCTTCATTCTCAACCACCTCACTACGCTTTCTCTTGCAATACTTCTTACTTTGCTTTTTAGGCGATGCTGAATTAACAGTTGGTGGTGGTGGTGGTGAGTCTCCTTCTTCTTCACTTACTGATACTATTCTACCAGTCTCAATTCTTAGTTTCTCTCTCTTCCCTGCAGCCACAACATACTGCCACACATTTTTGAAGTCATCTCTTTGTACTGGTTTCATAATGCAATATGCTGCTCCATGCTTCAGATTCCTCCCATCTCCAGAAATAACTGCAAACATATCCACATTTATAGGATTTAAGTTTACGTTAAGAAGCTTTAACTATAGCTGCATAAATCCTAACCCTAGCTAGCAACCCTTCTTCCATTGAACAAGGTTGAGAGAGTAGTCGATAATGAGTCCACTATATATACTTACTTATGACTGGAAGATTGAATTCACGTTTGACACGTTTTTGGAGTTCAAAACCATTCATTCCTCGTATGTTAAGGTCGGTGATGACGAGGTCGAAGAAGCCTCTGAATTCCCTTAGAGTCTTCAAAGCTTCATGACCACTTGTAGCAGTTGCAACTGAAGTTTTAAAGCAAACTCTTATTCATATTATTATAATTAAGTAAATACTTGTTGAATAATGAGACATAGGCTACAAATGGAATACTCTAATAAAGATTAAGTAAACTTCTATATTTATATAGCTGGCGCACAAATAAATAGTGATCTTTATGCTGATTTTTTTCCTAAGAAAATCTTACTCCGGCGTTCATATGTATGAAATCAAATTGATCTACAAATTAGAGCAGAGATATGGAAAATCTAACTTAATTGAAAAATGATCTAAAGAGATCATAGTTAAGGGAAGAAGGTTGTAAATGAAAGAACAACACATATAATTGTGCTTGAGAAGCAGGAAATTCAAATTGGAGTTCAGAGAAATGAAATCTATACTAAGTTTACATTCTGAACATTTTTGCATCAACAAACAACAAAATAATTAAATTATATAGTTTATGTTTTGAATTAAGATAAATCTCAACTTGTGTGATGTATTTAATATAAGCTATTAAACTCAACTCGTGGGCATATGATGGATGAGGACAAAATAAAACAGACGTAGGAAAAGAGTACGAAGAAGAAATGGTAAACATTAACTTATATTGAATACTATAATTAAAGCTAATTAGTGAATCTCCGTTTCCCTCCCTTGTTTTTAATTTTTAATATATTATTTTAATGATTTTTCTTTCAACCTCATAAATCATTGAGCCTTAAAATGTGTCCTCCTCATGTCTATAATATATGATACTTTAATTAATTCATAGGAAATAAGAAGTGATATCTAACTAATTAAATATGTTATAAATTTAAAAAAAATCACCTTTACCCTTATTAAAAACTGTGTTTATAAATTTAATGAATGGAGAAAGTTGAGAATGAGCATTAATTATATGGACAAAACTGAAAAATGGATATCGATTATTTTACAAGTGACTTACATTTTAAAATAAGCTATTCTTCTAGAAACGCTATATATTATGGATCGAAAGGAGTATTATATAATTTTATTATTTTAATACAAGAACATGAAGAAATTGAAATAAAGTAATTGCAATTAATTACATATATCGAGGGTGAAATCAAATAAAAGCCATCCTCAAAGGAGTCACATGACATTATGACAACAACTCCTTGAATAATCAAAGATCGAGGTTTTCGTTACAAAACACAATCAATCACAACCAACTAATTTGACCACATGATGGAACCTTGCAAGAAGATAGACGCATACGATCATGAAATAATTAGTATTTTGAGAAGAAAAAAGAGATGAAGGAGAAGGAGAATGATGAACCTGAAATAAACTCGAGTGTTTCAGGCAAAGACAATCTTAATTTGAATCAAACATTACGTAGTTTTAGGAAGTGAATATTACAGAACCTTTGTATTGCCATGATCTGAGAAAACCAGCGTTGACGGAGAGAGTGGTGGTATCATTGTCCACGAGCAAGACAGTGATGTTGAGTCTCTCACAGTCAACAACTTGTGGAGAATTAGAAGTCATTTTCTCTGAAAGAAACCTGAATCCTCTGACAGATCGAAAAACCAAGCAGTCTATCAAAAAACCACTATATGTTGTCTGTCTCTGGGCGAAATTAGTGAGAGGTGTGTCTCCTTTTATAGTGCCTTAGGAGTGTGGTGATCAGCACTGTGTTCAGACAAGATCTTAGATCTGGCACTCTTACTTCTTCATGGAAACATATCTTTTTTTTTATTTCTAGAAAATCTTCCTTTCTTGCCTGGTTTTGAGTTTATCTTTTTCTTAAAAAATAATAATACTGATGTGAAAAATCCTTATTTAAAAATTTTATTTGTGAGAATGACCTAATTATAAAGTTATGATACTTTATGTATATTAAATTCTGCAGATTGCTGCTAGTCCGGTACTATCTATGTATAAAATCTATTGAATTTTTTGACTAATAAATTTTTTAACTGATTTCTGAGTTTAAATTTTGAGGCTGCTCTTTGAAAATAAAATAAAATAAATTTTCCAACAATTTAAAGGGAATAAAATTTAGAATGAAAATACAATATTTATTACTTCTTACCATGTGTTACTTGGGTTCTTTATTTAGAAGATTTGGTGATATTGTCATTTCCACCCTTCTTTTTTAAGACAAATTAATTATTACCATTAATCATATATATATATATATATATATATATAAAAGTATGTCCGTATATATTCTTTCATCTTTTTTAATTTTAGATATGCTGAAGTCTTTTTAAGGTGGACTGTGATAATTAAACAACAGAGCTGATACATTTTGCTAAATAATCTTATCGTGTTTGAATTAATAGAGTTAAATGTTCATTAGAAAAAGACAAGTCTGTGTGTCAAATTAATTACTCCTTCCGAGTTTTTTTATAAGAGTCTAGAATTTAAATTATATTGATCTTTTTTTATAAGAATCTCACAAAAATTTTCTGAACATTTAACGAGTTTTTTCCATTTTACCCCCACATTAACTATTTATATTGTATTAATTGAAAGGTTGACAGTAATATTTATAGTTACTCTTTTTCTCTCTTATTTGCCCATCATAAATAAAGCATACTTGGGTAAAAGTTTATTTTAGACATATTTATTATTTTTAACTAATTCTAACCATTTTTTTAAATTTTGTAATTCGATTATTGAGCTTTTATAAATAGGACGAGAATAAGTATTTGGTATAATTACATGTTTGCATGCAAGATAGAATTTTACCTCGTATTAATTTCTAAATTTCTCCAACAGTTTTATAGTTTATAGTGTCCTTAATTTACAAGCAACACTGATGGGGATTAATTACAATATAATGCCAGTATAATTGCAAATACTCCATTCATTTTTCACTAGAAATTTTATGTTGGAAAGCATCAACCAAATGTATTCATATAGTATGGGGATCACATCTTGAAATTGAAATGACAATTAATTACTTGAACCACCTGATGCTAACTCGGTTCATAATGATGGGTTCAAAGTCACGTTGTCAAACTCACGAGTTTAAGCTAACTTGTAACAGTGATTTAAACTCATATCGTGAACTCGAATCGTAAACTCGTAAGATTTTATTTTTACCATTAAATAGTTATTAATGGTGTATAATTAAATAATTAAAATATAAAAAATGACAATAATTTGATTTAAATATATTTTAAATCCAAATATTGAAATTAAATTCATCAACATTCATAATTTATTATATTTAATAAAGAAATTCTATAAAATTTATATATAAAGCCGCTGAACATGATCAAATCGAAGAAGTTAATACGAGTTTAAAGGTAAGTTGATACGATTTTATAAGTTAGAAACGTAAAAACGGTAAACTTGGTATATAAACTCGTGAGTTTAATCGAGTTTACAATGGTCACGAGTTTACCAGTAACTCGACTCGATTTTGTAAGGTAGAAACGAAAAAAAGATAAATTTGGAGAGTCAATTCGCGAGTTTGACAATAATGTTTTAAAGTTTCAAACTTTCCTGTTTGATAAAAAAATAAAGAAAAAGATTAAAAAAAAAAAAGTAAAAGTTAAAAAGAAGAACGTTTGGAACTTGGCATCAGATACCTGCAGTTAGGGGTGGAAACAGGCCAGGCCAGGCCAGGCTTTTGGCTTAACAGGCCAGGCCTGTTCTGTGACATGATGGCCTGAGCCTGGCCTGTGGCCTGTTAGAGGCTTATTATTAGGCCTGAGCCTGGCCTGTACACAGGCCTGGCCTGGCCTGTGGCCTGTTAAGAAGGCCTAAATTTGTAAAAGATCTCAAACATGCTAACAGGCCAACATCTTAAACAGGCCGAAAACAGGCCCAATTACATAAAATTTTTTTTAAAAAAAAAGATGCCACAACAATCGAAACTAGCACCTACAAGGGCGCTTTACAGCAGCCATGTTATCCAACATACTACTTACACACATCATAAAATATGAAATAAAATACAACTTAATTTTCATTACAAGTTCACCAATTTTCAAATGTAAAGCCACTAATTCTTCTCACCTTTACATCAAATCTTCAATATAATTTATTCTTCTCCTTCAAAGACCTTGAAAAAAATTAATCAAATATGTAGATTAGAGCATGACACAATATATAGCTCTGAGTGCTAACCCACCTGATTCAAAGTGGGAAGGCTGCTTTTTTCCTGCGGCCAACTCATAAGCTCCCTATCCTAAAGCCTCTATGTTATTCCCCATGAGTATTGTCTTCTGCTCAACAACAAGGCATCGATGGCAAGATTAATGTTAATTGTTACTAGTACTATATAGTATAACCACGTGAAATTTTGTACCAAGTTGCTGTCTTTTCTGCCTGAGCAGTCTTCTTTCAATGTTGTAACGTCCATTTAGGTGCTCTGCTCCCAGCTGCAACACTAACAAGTCATCCAGAGGACATTCATCTTCCCCACACTTGCCATTCACATTAAGGTTACATTGTATTATTGGCAAGTGAAAAAAAAACACAGAATTGAACCTTCCCTCCATATAATAGTTCAAGTTGCTCTCAGATTGATGCCTAATAATATGATTAACAGAAGTCCAAAAACAATCTAACGAACTAACAGGATTAAACTCAAAAGTCTTCCCTGCATTTAAATTTAAAATACACTTAAGGATAGATGATGGACTCAACTGCGAGGGAAACAGAGTTGGCAACATTTTCAATTTTTGTTATCTCATATAGTGCAGTGCCCCTTTACGCGTTGTGCAGCGTTGAAGCGGAAAGTTAACTAATGTGATCAAGAAAATTTATCCCCCTCCTCCAAACTAAACACACAGACAGAAAAAGAAAATTAAAAAAAGAAGACTAAATTATATTTCACCTTGGAAAGTGTTTCCACGATGGTATCAAGTATATGACGATATTTCAGTTCATAGTACTCCTCCACAGTGAGTTTCCAACCAGGATCATTATGGGAATGTGGTACCACGAAAACCTTCAATTTTTCGGAATCCCACTCGTTCCCTGTATAAGATAGTTGGAATCACCTTCTAAGATGTGACTTTTGCTTGGAGAAGGAGGGTTCCCTTTACATTCAGGACGAACCCACTCTAGGGTAACCAGATCTAGGATATGAAAACAAAATCAGAACAAATAACTAGCAGAATCAAACCAAAATGACAACAAAATCAAAAGAGGAGTACAACATATGCAAATTCTTGAAGCAATTAAGTTGAGAATGACATCGCAGAAGCAAATCGCTATAATAAACAAACAAACTGAAAAAACCCAAATACTTACCTGACGGACGACGGAGAGAGGAGGACTATGGGAAGGACCGACGATCGACGGTGGAGGCTTGGAAGGAGTCGAACAGAGGAGAGTGTGCAATGCTTTTCTCAATCTCTCAAAATAGAGTACAGAGTCGGAACTCAGACGCTTGGACGGAGTAGGGCAGAGTGGAGCTGTGGTCTGTGGCTGTGGAGTCGACACTCTCAACCTCGAGTCTCGGCGACGGAAGGCAAACGGCAGTCGGCACGGGTTCACGGCGCAAGTCTGAACAAATGAAGAATATTGAAGATTGAAGATGAAGAGTTATTTAGGGTTAAGGCAGAATCGCAGAATGGACCAAAGAGATTGAAGAATATGCTTGTTTTTACAATGTTTTTTTTATTATTTTTTTAATACCTTAACAGGCCGGCCTGATAGGCCTAACAGGCCTATCAGCAAGCCTTGGCCTGACCTGTTAAGGAAAAAAGGCTTCGTACTCGGCCTTAGCCTGGCCTTTTAGCCTAACAGGCCAGGCCTGACCAGGCCTCTAACAGGCCAGGCCACAGGCCCCTGTCAGGCGGCCTGGCCTGTTTCCACCCCTACCTGCAGTTGAAGAACCTTTGTTGGGCTATCTAAATTGAAGACGGGCCCACACATTAACTGCTTTCCAAAACTGAACTAGGCTCTTCTCAATCAATTGCCGTATTTATGATCCTAAATACTTCTTCCGTAATTCTTTCACAATATAAGGTACTTTAATTACGTTATGAAAAATTAAAAGTGACAGTTAAATTATTAAATATTCCCTCATATTCATAATAAAAGTTATTTCAATTAATTCATCGGAATCAAAAAATAGTAGTTAATTCATTAAATTTATCTTAAATTAAAAGAAATTTCCAACTTTACCCATTTAAATGAAGTTTTGAAGGAGAGAGAAAAATATAATGAATCATATTTAAACATTAATTATATGGGTAAAATTGACAAATTAACATTAATTACTCTCAAAGTGACTTATATTATGGATCAAGCCATTTTTCTATACGCAACTTATATTGTGGACCGGAGGGAGTATGTCTTAAATTGAAAATTTTTTCACTTTTACCCTTATTAAAAAATGTGTTTAAAAATTTAATGAGTAAGCAAAATTAGAAATCATAATTAATTATAGGGACAAGACAAAAAAAATTAGAATTAATTATCTTGCAGGTGACTTATAATTAGGACCAAACTATTAGCCTCTAAGCACCATATATTGTAGACTAGAGGGAGTATCTCAGAAAACCACTGTAAATTAAACAGAAAAAAGAAATGGAAAAGCAGCTTCTGCCTGTTGTTTCCAAAGAAATACCACATTTTATTTTTAGAAGCCAAGGTCTTTTCATGCACAAAAACAACATAATTTTCACAGGAAAGGAAGTATTAGCCCAACTCTAAGGGAAACTCATATACTCCTATGGTCCTATTTATAAAATAAGGTGAGAAGATTTTTTTTTTGTCCTATTTATAAGTCAAATTAAATTTTTTATATAAATGTATAATTTTACTGTTCATTTACTATTATGTGGACTTTGGTCTCATTGGATATAACGCACTCCCTTCAGATCTTAATATGAGATATATTTAAAAAGTTGATCTTTATCTTAAATACTCCTTCCGGTCCTAATTATAGGACATATTTACCTAACTTTGGAGAAATTAAGAATAGTGGTTAAATTAGTTAATCATATTTATTTTCCCAAAATATCCTTATTTAAAATTTAAAATGGCATCTAATTACGTTGATTCTCTGTTTTTTCTTGAACCTCTCCGACCTCACACACGACTTCTCTAAGCTTTCACACAATCCGGCATCATCAATCTCCTTCAATAACTCCCGATCTATTCTTATTAAATTATTACTGATTATTGAAAAAGTATCAATAGGGGGTATTTTAGGAAGAAATTGACAAAACTTAGAACTTTATCCTATAATTAGGACCAATATTAACTCTCAAATGTTGTCCTATAATTAGGAACGGAGGGAGTATAAGACATATTTTTTATGTTTAACATTTTCCTAATTTATCCATATATTAATGCCCCTCAATAATAATTAAGTAAAAGAGAGAATGAAGAATTAAGGAAGATGATTAAGGTGTTTTAGAAAATACATGTCATATTAACTAATTTAACTAACTTCTTTGATCTGATCAAATTAAGTAAATATGTCTTATATTAAGGACTAAAGGGAGTATATTAAATAGGGATAAAATTAAAAATTTATTAAATTTTAATGCAATGTTAATGAGGTTAATTTTTTTTTCAGTGAAACATATTGAAAATCACTTAGAAATAAGATTAGAGGAGTAGCAGTTTTTCCTAATTTCGTTAATGCCAATACAAAATTAAATTGCCCTCCTTACATTTATTTGCCATGATTACATGAATTGACTGAGGCTATAATTGTTAATTAACGAAATGCAATAAATTCATGAAAAAAAGAAAGTCATATAGAAATTTTTACAATTATATAAATAAAAATAGGAAAAACCCTTGAAAAAGAACTTTAAAATAGGGAAAAGACAAAAAAAGTGATTTCAATTTGCATATTCCCAAAGAGTTGTTAGTGCCTGATTTGTAATTTTTGAAATCAAAAGAAAATTACACCACTGCCCTTGAAATCATTTTCTCCATACTTTGACAAAATCATCTCCTCCTCCAACAATGGTGACGGTGGCCTCCTCTAACAATGGTGACTATTTCTCCAATGACGGTGGGCTTTAGATCTTCGATCTCTACCACCATATGCAGCTTCTGCAATTTCTCCACCTCCCACATCAACACCACACTCTATATTTGTCAACCCATCTTCTACAATCTCTCAAACCAATCTGATTTGCTATATGTATTCGTCCACCCATTTCGAGATTATAGACTGGGCATATTGAAAAATATCTATGGCGAAGAAGTCAACAACGATGACAAGTTCTGAATATGTACAAAATTTTTCATTCTCTTGAGTTCTGAATCTATCACTCGATTTATTATGTTAAATAGGTACATCACCGATGGTGATACTTGAAACTCACCCAATCACTCAAGTCCTAAACATGTCACTTGAGTGATTAAATGAATACCTGATGGTGATTTTTAAAAATCGAGATTAGACTTTATCAATACAGTGTTACATTTCCTCAATATCCATAAGACTTTCACAGGCACAATTACTCAAGTCCCACATCTATCACTCCAGTGATATGCATGAATAATGGGTCACTTTCCGAGTACTTGACAGCGACACACTATTCATGCATAGCACTCGAGTGATAGATGTGGGACTCGAGTAATTATACCTGTGAAAGTCTTATATGACATTGAGAAAATGTACATTGTATTGATAAAACCTAATCTCGATTTGGGACTCATGTTGATGATGAAGTAGATGTCAATGATAACGGTGAAGAAGAAGATGACGAGTTGTTGGGGGTGATGGTGTTGGAGTTGTTGGCGGCAATGGCAAACAAGAAGAAGAAGACGAGGACGACGACGGGTAATCATACATATGAGACAAGTACTCCCTCCGGTCCTATTTATAAACAACTTTTTTCTTAATTGCACAAAACGAATTGGTAGTTAAAAGCAATAAGTGTGTCAAAAATGCCATATTTTTTTTCCATATATGCCCCTATTTATGAAAAAGAGTATAGGAGAGAGAATAGATAAAAAAGTATGAGAGATAAAGAGTATAAGATATGAGAGAGACTGAGTATTTAATAAGAGTAAAATAGGAAAAAGAAGCTTACATTTTCAGACAAAAAGTGAAAGTTTCTTATAAAAGGGACCAGCCTTATGAGAGAGAAAGTTGCTTATAAATAGGACCGAATGGAGTAATTGAGTCGCCAACCATCCAACTCTTAAAATTAAAAAGTAAGTCTACAATTGAATTAAGTAATTTGATTGTGGGGGAATATCTTTAATCCAAACACATATGCATCAAAGAAGGCGTCTGCTAGTGAGAGAGTTCGCGTCCTTGCAGAGGGATACTCTACTTTTATAGAACTCTAGAGTTAAGGTATACAGCTTTTAACGCAATATCTGATCACCGGCCATCGCTTTTGTTCCAGTAAGTTTTCTAATCGCAACAATCGCGTTGTTGATTCTGTATCCGAGCAGCTTCTAGATATGTAGTGTTTAGTTACAATAGGATTGAACAGGAGCAGCTAAAAGTCACAACCTTTCAACGTCTACATTTTGGCAAACTTTATTCAATTTGTCGTCCTTGCTATGTGAATATGAATTGTTTTCTGGTCAAATACATAGCTTACGTTCCCAATGGGAAAAAAGCAGTTCGGCTTGTCATCCTTAAACTAGAAGTATGGGCAGAGCACAATGATGCCTATTGCTCTTACGAGGTTGCACGTGTGGGGTAATATGATGGCCTATCACATTCTAAAATTGGGTAGAACTAGAGGAAGGAGAATGACACACTTAGGAAGCCATAAACTATATGTCCCTAGACCCTATAACGGAACACTTTTTGAAACCATGAACATTTTCTTCCATAATACAGCCGAATTTCGACATCATTCTGCTCTCTAAATTTCGACAACCAAATAAAGTATAATAACATGGAAAAGTACATACATTAGACATTTTTGTTAATCCGACTTAATCAATCTCTTGCCTCCTAAGGGAGGATTAATGAATGATCACAATTGAAAACCAAGATTATGAGCTGATTGTAAGCTAATTAATGTATTCGTTAGAGACTCAAAAAAGATTATGAAAGTCGACAATCAGGTACTTGGAAAGTGGCAACGTGTTTTTGTAGGCTTACTTTTTAATTTTAAGAGTTGGATGGTTGGCGACTCAATTACTTGTCTCATATGTATGATTACCCATCGTCGTCTGCGTCGTCTTCTTCTTCTTCGCCATCACCGCCAACAACTCTGATACCATCACCCCTAACAACTCGTCATCTTCTTCTTCACCGTTATCACCGACATCTGCTTCATCATCGACATAAGTCCCCAATCGAGATTATGCTTTATCAATACAGTGTTACACTTTCTCAATGTCATATAAGACTTTCACATGTTCAATCACTTGAGTCCCACATCTATCACTCGAGTGATATGTATGAACAGTGTGTCACTTTTCAAGTACCTGATAGTGACACACTGTTCATGCATAGCACTCGAGTGATAGATGTGGGACTCGAGTGATTGAACCTGTGAAAGTTTTATAGGATATTGAGAAAATGTAACACTGTATTGATAAAGCCTAATCTCGATTTGGAACTCGAGTGACAGGAGATTTTTAAAGGTCACCATTAGGTATTCATTTAATCACTCAAGTGATATATTTAGGACTCGAGTGATTGGGTGATTTTCAAGTATCACATTCGTTGATGTACCTATTTAACATAATCACTCAAGTGACAAATTCAGAACTCAAGTGAATGGAAAATTTTGTACATATTCAGAACTTGTCATCATTGTCGACTTCTTCACTGGAGATATTTTTCGATATACCCAGTCTATAATCTCGAAATGGGTGGACGAATACATATGGCAAATCAAGTCGGTTTGAGAGATTGTAGAAGATTGGTTGACAAATACAGAGTGTGCTATTGATGTGGGAGGTGGAGAAATTGCAGAAGCTGCATATGGTGGTAAAGATCGAAGATCTAAAGCCCGCCGTCATTGGAGAAATAGTTGTCGTTGCTAGAGTAAGCCACCATCGTCATTGTTGGAAGAGGAGATGATTTTGTCAAATGATGAAGAAGATGATTTTAAAGGCAATGATGTAATTTTCTTTTGATTTTAAAAATAACAAATCAGGCACTAACACCTCTATAGGATATGCAAACTGAGATTATCTTTATCTTTTCCTTATTTTAAAATTCTGTTTCAGGGATTTTCCCATAAAAATATCCTTCTTGGTATAAATATTTGGAATCCAGTATTAGTAATAACTGAATACAATCCACGTTTAAAACACCGTGGGTCCAAAAAAGAGTTGGCAAAGCAAATTGAATTGGAAAAAAAGCCAACCAAAACAAAAATATGCCATACTTAACCTGAACCATTTATCCTTGGATTAAAGGGGGCTAATTAACCCATTTAAGTAGGGGTGTTATTAAAAAAATTTAAAAAAAAAACAAAAAAAACAATAAAACTTGTTTGAAAAACTATTTTCAATAAGTTCTTTTAAAAAAACAAAAAATTATTTTCAAAATTAAAAAAATTAGGTATTTTCTTGTTTTTATTTTTCTATTGCTTATTTTTTGAGGCCACTAATTGTCAACTAATGACACTTCACCAATAGCACTGACCATGTCTACATTACCACCGGTGACGGCTACCGACACGTCACTTAAAAACAGATTTTTTTTTTAAACATCTATCCAAACTGATTTTTTTTATTTTTTTTTCAAAACTTGTTTTTAAAATCAATTTTATGAAACTTTTTTGGAAAAAAAAAAATTAAAAATAGAAACAATGTGCCTTAGATTTCCTGAATGATAAAATGATATGATTATGATTTTATTTTTTAATTTGTGACTGTAAAATGTGGTGGATGATATGCTTCTAATTGCTTGAATGTGGACGTAGTGGATGAAGTACCAAGTTAAACTGTGGGAGAAAAATACACAAGCACCTCCGTAGTTAGCACATTTTAGTGCTTTCAGAATATAAAATTTCAAGATCCCAATTAAAGAATATTAGTTATATAACGTTAAAAAAAAAATCTCATTTTGCAAAGGGTATGATGAGCCCCAATCTGTTGACAAAATGTTTAAAGCCTCCAAGAAGTCCATGTAAAGTTTAATCCTTGGTAAATGAAAATGGCCGACCAAGTTGGTTCAAGAATTAACTCATAATCATAAGGTTGTGAGTGCACATCTCACCGATATAAAGACTTTATTAGTGGACAATCTGTAAGTATCCCTTTAAATGCTTTTTAAATCTGGAGATATGCTCTAACTTTGGTGAGCCTAGGACTTAAAAAGCTGGGAGGAAGTTCTTATTGAAACTTTTAATAGTGAAAATAACCTTAAGTAGTATATCAATAATATATGTTAAAAATTTGCATAATACTGATACTTTCTATACATAAAAATTTATCAAGTTCTTCTCATAGTAAAATTTCAGTGGAGACTTTTGCCCAATTTGTCCTGATATTAATTATACTTAAAATTATTACTTCAATTTTTTTTATTCCGAGATAAAAAAAATATGAAATCAATTTGTTTATTTTTTTTTCACTCTTCCTATTTTATTCCACGCATCAATCACTGTATTATCAAATTCATTTTCTAAAAGCATGCTCTGTAGACTAATTACTCATTTTCCGCAATCATGTTAAATGTTATATTACCTCTTATCCTTAATATAAGAAGTAGATAAATAATTTGAGTAGATTAACAAGATTAATTATATTAATTATTTGTAGCAAATATGATTGATTTTCCTAATTAATCATCTTTCATCATGACTACATTTGATAAAACCCCCTTACAGCATGTATGAAGTCAATAAGATACTTTAGGGAAAAAAAAACTTAGATTTAGGAAAGAAAATGCATCGAAATATTATATACAAGACCAAATTCAACCCCCAACTAATTCTTTTCATCCATCGGTTTTCTGTGATCACCCCAAAATGCAGAAAATAATGAGCAAACTGAAACCCTCATAGAAATGTCATGAAATTCTGCGATAATCTCTCCCATTGAAATCACAAACTTGCCTCAAAGACGATATGACTTGAGGAGCAGAAGGATGACAGAACAGGAAGACATGGCAGTGGAGTAAGTGTAGTATAAAAATACGAAGCTAACAAACTGTCCCATAGATTACACTTGCAGATGTGACACAAAACCCTCAAATAAGATGTCTAAAAGCCTACTTAAGTACAAGAGCACCATGTCACAACAAATAGCATCAACATCGAAAAAAGCAGGTATTCAAAATATCCTGTACAATGATAATTTGCTGAACACTTGCTTACTCAGAAATGCCCATTGCCGGGCCTTAGTTATGTTAGTCATGCCTTCCACGGAAAGTCATCAAGGTCACCATTAAAGAAGCCATTATCGGTGAACTCACGAGCAATATCCTGAACCACATCTTGCAGATGGAGATTTTGTGGTATATCAGACGTTCTTTGGTTGAATCCATTGTTGCCACCGGCTGCAGAAGAATCACTGTTTGGAGCAGCTTTGAAGCTGTTGCTCCTGCTAGGAGCAGCGGGTCCATTACTTCCTGAAACATTGGAGGTTCCTCTGGCCGCTGGTGGAGGGTTACCTCCGAAACTCAAACCATTATTTGTAATACTTCCATTGGGGGTGGGTCCAGCATGGAACTGCGGTTGAACTCCTCCACCGCTGTTATTCGACAATTCCTGAACAAGTTGCTGGAGCATCTGGGGAGGTAGAGCCTGATTGATTTGGGAGCCCTGTGGATAATTTTGTTGTGGTAGGCTATTCGCACTTAATGAGCGCTGTTTAAGTTGTTGTAGCTGCTGCTGCTGTGGAGATAGATGGGGACTTGATAAACCACTGGCAGGTAAATTCTGCATCGAGCCCGGAAGCAAAGCAGCAGTGGCACCTTGAAAGTGTGAAGAAGGACTCTGGTTTGAATTATTGAAGGAAGAAGATGCTTCACACTGAAGTGAGTTATGGGTTGAATTCATGGAGTTTTGCCTCATGAGGAGATTCTGGTAGTTAGTCAGTGCCAATGCAGCTTGCGCAGATCCACTTAAAGCAGCACCACGATTAACAAGGTTAGGATTGTTGTTGACTTGGTTATTCAATCCAGGATGCAAAGCCATTAGCTTAGCAAGTGTGTTCCGGTCAGTTGGCAGACCTTGAACATTCGCTAACTGTTCCATCTCCTGCATCTTTTGCATCTGGACCTTAGCTGTAGTTGCATGCCTAGGATAACTTTTCAATCCCTCTGCATAAAGGTGTAGAATCGGAATAAAGAGCAGAAGTACCACTGCTAAATGCTAAAGAAAGACTGGTTCAAACCACAAGAGGACCGTGTCTATTGGATCATCACATCACCTCATCATGCACTGAAAATTTCAATATTTGCTGCATTTCCAGTTTTCTTATAGTGAATATTTCTATTTTTCTATTTCTTATTGATCAGGATTTAATGATCTCAGGTACATAGTCCTATGACCAGTAGATGATAAAGACAACTGGCCTGAAGAAAAGAAAGGATGGAAAACCAAGATAATCCAATATCATGTAATATCAAAACAAAAATATAAAGGATTACCAAGTGCCCCAACTTTGCGCTCCCGGCAGAAATCCATCAGATCTTTCATGCTATTCACAACCTCCGATATCTGAAAATCATTGCAGCCAAAAAAAAAAAAAACCATAAAAACACTTGATTAGAAAGCAAGTTCTCTCTCATCACAGAACACTAAACAATAAACTATGAATTTAGACTTTCCAAGAGTACCTGCAAACATCTCACATATCGTTTTGAGAAACCCAGGTCATTTAGAGACTGCAAGTCCAAAGTCTTTGCCAGCTGACACCCAGCTGTTATTACCCTGATGCAAAATAACGTCAGCTTAATCTTTAATGAGGTCATATTTTAGATCTTTTAATTTGTACCATTTTCCCTCAAAAAAAAAAAAAAAAAAAGCATAGATTCTTAATCTACCCAACTAGCATTGTGACACAGGCCGTTCTATGCAGCTTAACAATACCTAATTAAAGCATGGTAGAAAGTTCAAGGGAAGAAAAGAAAGCCTGAGAGATTATACAGTTACATCGCTTCAAGATGTTCATACTATTTAATAGCCTCATTTGCAATGAAAAGAGACATACTTTTGATCCATAGGGTGAAGAAAAAATTTGAGAAATTTTCGAACTGCACTACTGCAAAATGCTCATACTTGTTAACAACCTCATAGCCCAAAACAAAGGCATAATTTTGACCCTCTAATGAGTAAATAGCCCACAAAAAGCAATACTAGACACCAACTATTGACTCACATGTTGCTGTTTGTCTGCAAATCCTGCTGAGAAATCCCATCAGAACCACTTTCAGTAATAGAACGCTGGCACTTCTCAACCACTTGAACCAATTGACTGACCTGCAACAGTGAGAATTTAAGGATGCAAGTTCCAAAATAGTAACGCATCATCTTCATTCTGATCAAGTTCATATGGTCATGTCAGTATATATCTCCCTAGTTTTTAGAGGCATTTGCAATGTAACATGTAACATATTGATTGCTAATTTTCATTTCTTTTTATTATTTTCGGACAAAATTAAAAACACAAATCTTGTCATCAGAAAAATAACAAAGTTAGATTCTAGTTCCATCTAATGCCTTCTAATTCAACAACACAACACTCATCTAAAAATTGCGGAATTATCCTTTTCAAGGTGGTAATTTCCACAGCTTATAGAACTCCACACCCATATGTTCACATTGCTTCAATGCTTAATTCTGCATCACTCACTAAAGCACACAAAACATAAATAAATATCGAAGCATGCATGTAGAGATGCAAGGAGATAAAATATGTAATAGGAGACACCAGGGACAACTAATCACATAAAGTTGACCACCTCACAATGATCAACTAATCTTAGCCATAAACAAAACTACTAACCACCAGTCGAAGAAAACTGGTCGAGGAACCATTTAGAAGAAAGATAAAAAAAAAAAATTGATCACTAGATCTAAAAAGAAAGTTCATCAAGAAAATACTTCTTCCTGAAAATAGCAGTAGCCAAAACGAGGTAAGTAAAAATTTACTAATAGTATGTAGAGCCATACCTGTGGTGCAACCAACCTTCGAGGAAGAAGTTCTTCATGGCGTCTTGCACAAAACTCCCAAGATAAAATCTGCAAAGGAAGCAGATTTAACACATCATTAAGCATACATGATTCAATCAGGAGATAGCCCTTAATATAATAATGATTTTATAACCTTCAGATCTTGGGTAAATATGATGCGAAGTTGACCCTCACGAACAACACGAAGTTGCTCATGCACGCTCTCTTGAACTGCCTTTCCATATTCTAACATCATTAAACCAGAATGAAATCTATACTCACGGGGCAAGTCCAAAAACATAAGTTCATCAATCACCCCACTGCCAAATTTGATTTCGTTAAGTCTGGGGAGTACTTCAAAAGTTGCCTCTGTTAATCAAATCCATAGCATGGACAGTATTAGATTTTCAATGGCCAAAAAATCATACTCTTATATTGACATTATGACAAAATCAGATAATTCACAAAAACAGCATGCTAAGAAAATAACTGGCAGGTACATAGTAGAGTGCATATTTGTTATTTGTAGCAGCTCTGCCTTACCCATTGACCACTAAGAAATGACTTGATTAATATGCTTCCCGATGCTTGACTCAAGTTTTTATTTAGTAATTACAGACTTTCTACTAAAAGTTATGTTATCACCCATACCAATTGCAAGATATGATCAGTATTGATTACAAGCACGAGCTATTCAGCAAGTGATAGTTAGAATCTAGTGTTTCTCAGGAGGAGAGCAAAGACTATCTCTGCATTAACTTAGAAGTTTAAAATGATAAGGTGGAGAAGTGAAACTGTCACCACATATTTCTATCACTCTCTCCTTGATACGAAGTGACTTTCAGAAAGGGGAGAAATCATGAAGATATTAATATCATTCTCTTACCAAATCCCCTTCCAGATTTAGAACCGCATATGTCGCACTGCCATGCATCCTGGCCAAAGATATATTCATAAAACATTATTTACATGTCAAAAAGCACCAATGCATTAAGAGCATAAAATAGTGAAGACAGAATAATTTTCTAAGCCACCACAATCATCTGAGCCAAGGATCTTTGAAGTACATAGGCTTTTCAGAGTCACCACTAGAGCATAATAGGATCATGCAACCCATCAGCACTTTGAATGCACAATTGAGCATCAGCATGAATTAAGTCATGATCCCATGCTACTATCAAAATGATGAAAAAAAACAAAAGTCAACACAGTAAAAACTTACCATGGCTGCTTGGGGGAAAACACCAAGAGTATGTTGCCCAACATTATCATATAATGACAAACACCACCGTTTCTTTGCACGCGGAGAGTAATATTCAGCCACAAATTTTCTCCAATAGGCAATACTATTATCCTGGGACAAGTAGGAAAAATAAATAATAATTCTAGTCAATCTATATCTTGCAACCAAATGCCTAAACCATCAAGCACATGCATTCAGTTAACCAAATTAAAGAACACCTGAAAGAGAAGTACACCTAAAAGAATACTGGAAAAATAAAAACAATATAACAAATCTCAAATAGACCTAAGCCAAATAAATTATTGCTCCCGTAAGAATTAATAATGCAAATTACATCTTGCCACATGCAAGAAACAAACAGAAGAACTCACATTCGGCCGCTGCCTTTGATGATATAGGTATTGCATCAAACGGCGGGCACAGACACCACTATCATATGAGCGCTTCATGGCAGACAGTGGCTGCATTGCTTGTTGTTGTAATTGCTGCCTCATTTGCATATGTTGCTGCTGCTGCTGCTGTTGTTGCAAGTGAGCTCTCTGTAACTGTGGCATTGACTGAAGGATTTGTTGCTGCTGTTGCTGTTGCTGTTGCCTCAGTCTCTGCTGCTGGAGCAAAGCCTGTAGTTGGGGATTACGACTTTGGAATTGCATGGGTTCCTGCCTCTGAAGAAGCTGTTGTATTACCTGCTGGTGCGTTATATCTTCTTGCTTGATATCCATCCGAGGTTTCTTATTCATCTGGGATAGATTGTTTGGATCTTGTATCAAAGATCCAGGCACTCGTGTACCCATAGGCAGTGGAGCTGGGCCAGTTTGAGCTGCAGGCAAAGATGTTGCAGTAGAAGCACCCTGCATTGGCTCATGATTCTTTTGCATTTGTTGAACATTCTGGTCTTGATGAGAGCTCTGCTGTACTACAGAAGAACCATCCATGACTGATGACCCCGAAATACTAATATTATTTGATGAGAATGAAATGGGTGAAGCAGGTAAACGTAAGTATGATTCTGTGTTATTGCTAGCGCTTCTCTGCAAACGAGGTCCCCCTGATAGTGCAGAGTTTGCATCTGTGACTAATGAACTTGCTCCAACACTAGGCCCTGAATTTGCTACACTGTTTAGCATTGCATTACTCATGTCACCAGAAACCGGACCCAGATTTGAACGTCCAGTTCCAGGAAATGAGTTGGATGTGTTACCAAAACATGAACTTAGGTGAGACTCAACAGCATTCTGTGATTGCCCATCCCCTTGATAGAATATCCCAGAACTTGATGATGAATGGGCTAACCCTCCAGCCACCCGAGAACGTGCCATGGGGGGCACCGTCCCTCGGTGACAGGAGTCTAAGTAGCTCTCTAGAGCCAGGCCTGACTGGTATCTAGATTAACTAGAATATTATGTCAACAATAAAACACAGATGTAAACCCATGTAGTCTCTCCTCAAAAGTTCACAAGCTCTAGGAAAAAGACATATTGGCTAAACAAGTTTCCCTGATTTTATTTCTTCTTTTCCTTAAATTTCTGACTCAGGCCAATCAATAACACGTTCTGTCAAATCTATGAACTTTTGTGCAACCAAATGTGCCCAAAAATTTTATGAGCTTCTCAACTCTGGGCACGTTCTGAGACGGATCTGATATAGATATGGCAATACACGTGTGACTGTATATTAGCATCAGCAATAAACAAGCTTCAGTAAACAAATAAAACCAAGCCCTGGTATAAAAGCGGACATTACAAACAGACCCAGGAACTAAACCGCAATAGATTTCCAACTTAAAGGTAGGAAAATCATGGTTTTTAACCACGCCCACAAAACCCTAATTGTTCATAATTTAGACAACAATCTGCAAAAGCATTAGTGCAAAGCTCAAAATACGAAGTTATCACACATTCAGACGGCCAAATGGCGACCATATAGCCATATTGTATGAAAAAAAACTATGAATCAACCCAACACCAAATTAAGCCGTAATATTCAGCACACAAGTTGAGAGGATAAAAAACTAGTGGCGGAATCAGAGAGCTTGAATCGAATACGCAAAGTGCAAATTTCCGGTCCAAAATCCGCCAAAATGCAAACTTCAAGTCCAACAAACACCACAAAACTAGTAAAAGAAAAGGATCAAGAGCAATAAACAAAAAAAATTCAACTCTAAGGGGAGAAATGGAAAGATGTGGCTTCCCAGCTTGAGAGATCGATCACTAGTAATTGAAATTGAACCCAATGAAGCACATAGCAGTTGGCGTAACAATGATTTGAATGCGAGGAATCAGAGGGAGCGAGATACTCACATCGGCAATGCAAGCTGAAGAAAAAGCTAAACCTTGCCTGACTTATCAGACTAAAATTGGAGAGAAAATTAATTAGCAAATTGAAAAGGGTAGAGAGAGAGAGTGACCGACTGTAAGGGTCTCTTTACCATATTACCGGCGCTCTCCGGTACACAATAGGACGCGTGTCGCAAAAGTACAATAGTCCGAGTTAGATCGCGCGGCCAGGAGGGGATCACAACCACGTGGCACCACTTAATTGGCTATAGGGCAGGGCACGTATTTAGGACATGGAGGGGATTAGACGGGTCATTCTGCCTGAGCAATGATCAGGTACGGTGGCACTTAGATTTGGGATTTGGATACGATTGGAGGAGACGGCGGATCTGAAAGGGATGGATTGTGTGGAGATTGTTGAGGCCGGAGTATGATTGAAGTTCTGTTTGATCTTATTGGCTAAGAGTGAGGGCATGGATATGTTGTAACCAGTGCACGTGTTCTACTAGGACTTGGCTTCTGTCAGTTTCTTTCTAGTAGGATTTCTCGTCTGAATTCTTGAATCAGATTTTAATCATTTTGTTTAGAAAATTGCTTTCTCAATGTAAAATATATTGCTTAAAGGACCTGAAAAAGTACCACTTATGTTTTAGCAAATTATCATTCTCTTTTTTTACCCTAAAAAAATTATCATTCTTTTATACTCACTCTTGCCCTTTTTTGTTATATTTTTATCCTCTGATATCAGGTTCGAGTTTCCTAAATATTCCTCTCAATATAGTGTCTCTTCTGGGACTCGAATTTGAGACCTAAAGGGATCTAGCGAGACCTTACACAGCTAGATTAGCTCTATATTGATCCCTCCGATCCTTTTTATAGTGAACAATTATCAAAATCAAGCGGTTCAAAATGCTAATTAAAAGCAATAAATGTTTCAAATATGCTTTATTCTTTCTAATTATACCCTTATTTATAAAAGAGTAATTACGCAGAGATAACAAGTGACATGTATTGAATGGGGATAAAAATGGAAAAAAACATTTAAAATTTCAAATAAAAGGAATTTATTTTTTATATCAAGAACCACCCTATGATAGAAAAAATTCCTTATAAAAAATACTTAAGGGAGTAATTATGTGTACCTTGGCTAGCATTTTACACAACTTTTAAAAGTTTCCCCTTATCCACTTTCCTTGATGGCATGATCTCACTCCATGTTGACCGCTCCATTATAGGACTGCGATGATCTTTCTTTAAATAGAAGATATTTCCACATGGCTTATGATGTATTATATATAATTGAAAAAGAGTTGCACTTGAATTAGTTATCAAGTGTAATATCTTAAATTTTGGGCCTAAAAACTTGAGAATAATTCCAAATCAAAATACTATTAAGCCCAATTTAGCAAGAGTCCTAAAAATTGTCCGAAAGATAGAATGATTGTCAGGGACTATATGATGCAACCCCTCAAGGTAGAGAAGAATTCCCTGGATTATATGAGGGCTCAATGTGTGTAATTGGTTAAATAAAATATATCATACATATATGTATGAGGACACTCGGTGTCTTCTTAAAAGAGACACATAAATGGCGCCATTTTCATGGCACTTGGATATACATGGTGCCATATGTTGACACGTATATAGACATCCGGTGTTTTTCAAGACACAGTAGCACACACTTGGCAATTCCTTAAGTCACAGGCCCATGTGGCACCATCTAATGCCATATGCAGATACTTGGCATTTTCTTGAGAAACATAGGCTTGGGCATCATTTTCAGTGATACACTGCTATACAGGGATACGCCGGCATACATATGGTGCCATATCGAGACACAAAGACAAATGTGGCGCCATCTTATACCCATATAAACCCACATGGTGCATTCTAGAGGTCCTAGTACACGTGTAGTGTCGTCTAAGGCCTACACCGATAAGTAGCTTTATTAAAGTGACTTTTTGCTTTTAGCTTTGAACCACAAGATGATGCTACCTATGTAATGACTTCTCTTAATTACCATATAATTAATCTCTAAACCAAGTAAAGCATTAAATATTACAAAATACAACATATTATGGAGCTCCGCCCACAGTACAAATCCCAGTATGCAGCGAGGTATTCAACATATGCAATGTAAACCAAAAAGGCCCTTAAGTTTGGCAATATACATTATGCTCATGTAACTACACGAAACATACGATTGGTATCAAATCAAGTCTCTTTCGCCTTCCTCTTGGTAGCACCACCTGAACTCTCACCTAAAAAATTATAAATATCGACGGGGTAAGTCATATGGACTCAGTAACCACAATTCCATTTTAATAAGTATGCAAGGAATGATTTTAAGATAATTAAGCGGGCAAAATATATATTGATATAACATAGAGTTTAATCTTCCCAAAACATTATTATTTCAAGAAAATAATTCAATATGCATAAAACTCCCTCAACCATCCTTATAACCTCCTTAACCGCTGACAGAACCCATGAGCTACAACATATAATAGGATTAGTCTCTTTGACAAGACTGCACCAAGCTCTCTAATAATGAGGTGTAACCCGGCCAAAGACTACAGAACTCATATCAGATCATGGATTCCCTTTCCGTCGAAAATGAAAAGGTGTCACCTGTCCCTTGAGCTGACCCTTAACCCGGCCAAAGGAAAGGGTGATACCAAGGGCCCTGAGAATGCCAAAGCCATCCACTGCACGCACGGTGGTGGCTATACCACGTGGTATAAAAGAATCAAATCTCTTCTCAATCACAACTCACCACATTCAACATCTCAACATCAAATTCTTCAATGTCAATAATTTTTTCATATATTTCATATTTAATGCTATGCATCATCAATCATTCAAATAAATCATTGAGGCCCACTTAACTAAAAAGTTTACTAAAAACATTATTAATACTGTCATTGTACATTTTTCATATATAAATTACTATAACATATTTATAACAATTAAAAATGCCAACATACGCTTATAATAATTTCAACAAACATACATGATAAATTAGAAAGTGGTTACCTCAAGTTCTTGACACAACTAAACTTGAGAGAATTTAACTCCAACAAGCCAAATTCAAATTCACTCTACAATAAATATATATATATATATATACATGTTAATATAATTTATAATGATTGTTAACTAATACAAGATAGCAAATAATAATTCCCATAGTTGGCTCAATTCTTTTAAAAATAACAACAATTTATCTATTTCTCAAATTCCTTTTAAGTCAAAATTTCTAAAATTTCTTAACTCTATTTCACTCAATAAAATATCTAATAACTATAATTTTCTAACTATAATATTAAATCATAATTTATAATTTCACATAACTCAAAATTTGTGAAACTAAACTTATTAAAATTTCAATAATACTTCCAATAACTCAAATAAATTGTTTAATCCAAATTTAATCAGTCAAAAATGTTCATAAAGTATAATTTATGATTTATTTAAGAAGAAATTAATTATAAAATCATAAAAAAACCGAACGATAAATCTAAACCGATTAAAATCAACTATTATTTATTCTCTACATATCTATAGTCATCTTTTGTAAAAACTCAAAATTCTCCCAAAATCCTAACCCCAAAGTTTTCACTAATCAATATAATATTACCCTCATTAGAAAGAGAAAAATATGTACAATAACTTCCATAAGAAAACTTATTGAAAAGAAGTAATTTTGATTACCTAAATTATCCTAAAAACTTGTACCTGGACTGGAACGACGCTCGTAGACAGAACTCTCCTTTCTTTCTCCTTTTCTCTCACGCATGATGAGAAAAAATATGAGGTTGGGTGTAACCCCCTGCCTCGAAAACCGTAATTATGATTCAAAATTTGTAATTAAAATGAAATAAAGACTAATAATAATCAAACCCCTTTAGTATCCCTTCCTTACGGTAGGGTTTTAAAAAATTTCTTTCAATATTCCGTGCCATATTCTGGTCTCAACGTTTCACAACTCAAATATAATTATCCTATGCAGTTAAATCACATCAATATATCAGAGTGTACAACAAAAATCCCAGCAACCCCTGGGTGCCACATATATTTACTAAGGGTTTCAAGTTCCCATATAGGGGATTACATGGCTGCTTCCAAAATATTATTTACATCCCAAAAAGAATATACAGTAATCCTATTCCAAAATAGATAACCAAAAATCCAAATTATGATCCCTACAATGTCCTAGCTACTCCTGGTTGCTTGCTTCTCCTTGGAGCCACTTGCCCTGTCTAAAAGTTAGTCAAAGGAAAGAATGAGATTCAAAAGAATCCCAGTAGTAACAAATCACTCATACTACATATAATCACATAGCATGCAAGCAAATCATCACATAGTGCAGCAACACAAACACAACATACAATCTGTCACATATACATGTTGCCTCACTAGCTTACACATATCGCATTGCCTCTCTGACAATGCATATAGCCACTCTGGCTTTCATATTGCCTCTCTGGCATTTACATAGCACATTACCTCTCTGGCAATCACATAACTACTCTGGCTTTCACATTCAAAATCATCGCATCACAATGACAAATCAAACATACAATGCATTATATATAGTATTAGAGCAGGAGTCACTACCTTGTTCTTTCCTGATGTCCTTCGGCACAGCGGGCTCACGAGTATGGCAAATGTCAAACCTTATAACCAAGATCAAAGACGACGAATCAATCTCTTTTCCAAATTCTTCATTCCATAACACTTAAAATTGGTTATCATTTAAACTCTTTATGTGACTACTAAAAGCCTAGACATATGCCTAAAGGGGTTGGGATAACTACCCCCAAAGATCTCTCTTTCAGAAGAAAAATACTGGTTTTTGACTCAAACACTCGAGTGAAGAAGACCTCACTCAAGTGATGGAGTAACTTGCACTCAGGCACTGAAGATCACTCGTGCAAATGTTTGGCCGAGAGCACACCCACTAAGATAGAAAGTTATCACAGCACTCGAGTGATAACCTTGTATTCACTCGAGTCCTTCCGAGTGAGACACAAGAAGTGACTACCCAAGAGCAACAAGAACCCTAGAATGAGAAGTGCACTCGAGCACTAGCTCTAGTACTTGAGTGACTACTCAACACTTGCGAGTGCCAGAACACACTCTTGACAATTTGATCGCGTGTGCTTCCCCGAGACGTGACTTGAGGATACAAAATACATACTCACTCGAGTGGAACCCGAAGCGATCGAGTGGTAACTCATATCACTCGTAAGTGCAGAGGTGCACTCTTGCTTTTGGACTGAGAATCCTACTGATACGCTAAAGGAAAAGAGAAAATACACTGCTGCACTCGAGTGAGACCCTACCTCACTTGAGTGAGGCTTATCAAAAGGCAAAACGCAACAACTGACAAAATTTTCCATATTTGCCAAATCTAATTCCAATGGTTCCAAAACTTATACCAAAGTTCATTCCCACTAAAATTTCATAAGGAAACCATTGGACACCCTAAAACAACCAAAATCACACCATAAAAACAATTTGGTCTTGGGTCAACACACTACACCCAAACCACTCCATAACCCAAACTTCCCTGTCAAAATTTTGAACCAATTCTAATGACTTAAAGACTCAATATGCCACCAATTCTACCATCATACACTATCCAATTCTTACATTCCAAATTAACACTAAATTCAGGGAAAAATTCTAGAATTTCCAAAACTCTTTTAATGGTTACACAATTTAGATCAAAATGCTACTAACTCCTACCTCTTCCTCTTCTCAAGGTTGGTTTCTTGATTTCTCAACCTTTAAATTTCTTCAAGCACTAAAACACCACCTTTCATAAATCTGAAACTATAGCCATGAAGCCCTTACTATCATGAACAACTTTAAAGAATAGCATTTGGGTCAAAGAGATCATTTACCAAGACAAAACTCATCTTTACACTTTCTCTTTCCTTCTTCACTTGCACGAAAATGGAGAATGATGAGAGAGAAAATGAGATATTGATGAAGAAGCAGATTTTCTTGCCTCCCATGCCCACATAGCCGACTTTGGAGGGGGAGAGGAGAGTGTTTTGAACATTTGACCAAATCCAATGGTCTACCTTTTTACACTTGGCAAGATCTTACTTCCTTTACCATGAACTCACACAAGCTCAAAGCATTTGATTCCACCACATGAATCACCTAATCAATAATTCACAACCATTGATCTTTAAGTTACCAATGAGTTTTCTCTTCGGTAACTGACCAATTGGTCTGTAACTGACCAATTGGTCGGTAACTTTACCATTTTGCCCTTGATTATCACAATACTTACTAAATTACTACCAAACACATTTATATCATTCCTTTAGCTCAACCATACGCCCTCCCCTATGCTTTAACCCAATTTAAACATTAACCCATAATTTATCTTAAATACAAGGTTTAGGCAATGGTTATAACACATTCAGGTCAAAATTCTAATCACATTCTCCAAAAGTGTTTGCTTAACATTAATTACAGCACTTTTGACGACATTAGCCCTAAATTATCATTTAGGATATTACATTGGGGGTATATTTAATACCCCCACATCTGTTGAGAAAAATGGGTCACGTGCCCCTTGACTTTTTTATTTTTATTTTTTTGCTGACGGGTTGTCCCCCTCCCTTTTTTTAATATTTTATTTTGCAACCTAAGCCCTTTAGTGTTTTGCTTTTGGGTTGGTTCATTGGTGTGGCGCCACCTAGCCCCTAACCGGGACAACTCTTTTGTCTCCGGTTGAGCCTCAAGTCCATCCTCTCCTGACACTACTCATAAAAGCCAGGGAAAATCATTGGACCTCCTTTCCCTGACCCTTAAAGTCGGCTAAACATGAGAGAGAAGGAAGAGGCTGGATTTCAAGAAGAGCGCCTGATACCCCAGGAAAAGAAGAGCGTCAGCACCCTGGGAAATTAAATAAATCCAACACCTCCCAAGTCTTATAAAATTTCAACCAAGGCAAGAAAATGGGGGGAAATAAGAGAGAAAATGGTGAGAAAAAGAAAGAAGAGAGAAGGTGGTGTGTTCTTGAAGAACCAAAGTGTTCTTAAGTGATTTTTACCCCCGAAAATCACGTTTCTAGCCGATTGATCCTTCATGAATCTTGTTCTCCTTGTCGAGGGCTATGTTTCTACTATTTTAGATTCTTAAATAAAGGAGTTTCATGTTGCCTCTAAGGTATAGATGCTGCTGAAATGAAGAACGGGCTATAACATCGGATAGAGGTAAGCGTTAGCTTTGATTTGAGTATAATATCTTGAGGTTTTAATAAGTTTTCATGAGGTTGTCATGTTACCCTAATGTTTCAGTCAAGAAGTAATTTTAGGCTTTGATGATCATATGAACATGAATATGCTGTTAAATGAGTTTTAAATATGATATGTAAGAGATTTGACAAGTTGTATGGTTAAAGTTTGCAAAATCACTTTGTGGTGGCTTATGATGAATTTTGGCTAGAACTGAATCTTAGGGAAGGAATGTGATTTTGATGAGTTTAGAACAAAGTACAAAAAACTGGATCAGGCATTAAATCGGTAAAGGGAGTGGTTTAAGGGTCAGTGTATTAGACCGTGGTCAACTCAAGGTTAAACCGGCCGTTTTAAAATAATATAATTTAATTGAGGGGTGCAAAAATATTCATATTTAACTATAAAAAATTATTTAAATATAATTTAGAAATGTATTTCAAATTAAAAAAAGCTTACAGAAGTATATAAAAAAAACAAAAGATTAGAAAATCATAAGCAAAATAAAATATATGTTAAGAAAATTTTATCATTTTAAAACAAAAAAATAAAGAATGCTTTTTCTTTCATAAAAAAAGTGCAAGTCTTTAGTTCCCATGCTTCTAAAACCTATCCTAGAGTTCACAGCATAGATCTACACAATTTAATTAATTACAACCTTTTAATTTTCACTCTTACTCTATCCCTTCCTTTCCCTAAACAATTGTGTTCACTTTCTTTTACATTCTCGCTGCCTTCCTCAACCCAACTATTTTTCCTGTCCTCGAGTAATATGGGTTTGTCTGAAAGGAAGGTGAGATTGCTGGTTGAAAGGGAGGCATCTGCTGCGATCTGCGAAGGAGATTGTGCTTCTCTAGGCAATCCAACAGCCTACCCTGGTCAAGATCTCTATTTTGCATTATTTTGTTGAAGTTTTATGTGGGTTTTGCTGTTATTCTAAGTGACAAACATGATTAAATGGGAAGTTATTTTTTTACTTCTTTCTACTTGATCACCTACATTCTCTCAGTATCAAACAAGGGAAAAGAATGACTCGGTGAACCTCGCAACTTGGTAGGTTATCTGGTTTTCTCCCAGGTTACACTGGTCTAAGCTGAGTTACCAGGGTTGAGATCTCCCCAAGTCGTCGGATCGGATAAGTGACCGGGTCACCGGTTTTCAACCTAACTCGGCAGGTCCGGTCCGATTTTTTTAACTATGGTTTAGAATGAAAAATTGTGAAGGATAAAGGTAAGAAAATGATTTTGGAAGCTTTGGGATTGAAAACGGGATTTTGGCCTAAAACCCCTAAGGGTTTGTTTGGCTTGAGAGAGGGGAAGGGATTGGAGGGGAGGGGACCCTTGATTGGAAATACTAGAAATTTAGGAGGGTAGGGGAAATTTTTTGAAATTTTCCCCTCCCTCCCCTTAAAACCTCCACCTCCTAAATCGGGGGGATTTGGAAGGGACTCTAAAAAAAGTTCCTGATTGGACAATAATGCCCATGCTGATACTGAGATTGTACAAAGAGGGATCCGTATAGACACGAGGATGTTCATTATAAGAAGGGCACCTAGCAGTAATCTGTCTCTCATCCTTTTACATTTTTCGGATTCTGATGCTCACGAAAGAAAAATCTTGGGATGGGCTTAAGGCTTATGGTATGAAATGAATCAGTGTCTATGGTATACTATCCCTTGAAGTTCATTTACTTCACTCAAAAGGAGGAAATGAAAATCACAGTTAAAGACCTTAGCCATGACAAATTCAATCAACTAATGTTAACAAGTATACTCCCCTTCTATCTTTAATATAAGGGTAATGGGGTAATTTTGTCCTTAATGGAGCCTCCAAAGGGTAAAATTGTCCATTTGAAAATAATTTCCCTCTCATCCCCTCCTAAACCAAACTAGGTAACATTAAAATTCGTCCCCCCCTCCCCTCCCCTCCATTAAAATCTCTCCATTCCCCTCCCTTCCATTGAACCAAACAGACCCTAAGTTTCGGCCAAGTATGGTTCATAGAAAAAATTGGATTTTGTTAAATTTGGGATTAGAAATGAATTCTACACTCAAAATTGTGTAGGAATAACTTTTTGGAATAATTTTAGAAGGATTGGATTGAGCATCCAAAAATTAGAATTAAAGATTATGTAAGGGAACAAGTCATAAGTAATGGCTTACTTTCATGGCTCTAATGAATTAAACACATAATGTGGTTATATATTTAAGGCCATAAGATGTCAAGGAAGAGAAAATGGAAGGTTTTTCAAGCAACTACAATGGTTGGAAGAAAAGAGAACAAGAGTGTTAGACGTGATTAGTTTTAATGATGTCAAATATAGATACCAAATATTAATAGTAAAAAGTTTGTATAATGTATTTATCTCTTACATAAAAAGCATGTTTGTTATGGCATTGATATTTCTTATAAGCTACTTTTCACGTAAATCGAGATAAAACTCCTCTCACATACTTACCTTGTATACCGTAAATCATGATTGAAAAGATATTTTTAAGCATTCCAATCGCTGTTCCAAACGAACACATTGACTAACTACTATATTTAATGTGAAATATTTTGTAGATTAGTTAAGCAAAAAGAGAAAATATCAAGTTGGAATATGGAGATTGATCAAGAAGATAAGAAAGAAGATATTAGAGAATGAAGTTATCAACTATAAGGAGAAGTAGTCAAGAAAATAAAGCTATCTCGTTGGATTATGGAGAATGATCATCAAGAGGAAAAACAAGAAGAAATGGTGAAGAAAGAAGAATCTTCATAATATTAAGTCAAAGAAAGGAAGAAGTTATCAAATTAGAATGATAAAAAAGACAGAGAGATTGAAGAAAGAAGAAATTGCAAGATCTAGTGGGAATATCAAGATGCAAGCTCTTAAAAGTGATACTGGAAGTCTCTATCGTTAAATAGAGGTTGGAATGGGTCACTTCGAAGCTAACCTGACTTATATGGAAGTTATGGCACCTCCAGAAATGATTGCTCGAGTGATCCTCATCACTGGCAGTGTCAGACCCTTGATTATTTTAACCTTTTTTTGAGTGTTTGAGCGTAGTTCGGTAGGCACACAGGATAGCATAAATATAATGATATTTATAATACATGATTATATTATAGGAATCCCTATAGGGGCTTATATATAATATTTATAGACCTTAAAATAATAATAAGCCTGCAGATAACTAACTGTTTCTCCTAAACTGAACAAGAATCTTTAGATACCGGTAATTACGACTTTGCCCTTTGAGCCGCTTCCTTCAACTAGATAAACTATATATTGTGAAAAGGGGTGAGATTCGAAAGAATCTCAATAGTAATAGGCTATTAATCATACAAAATGCCATAATTAAATATGCAATGCATCATATAGTGTAAAATGAAAATACATACTGTATCGTGTGTGTGCACACTATTCAGGGCCAAATGACTGTTTGAGTCCCCTACTTGTCCATATACCTCAGCTGGGTCCTAAACCACACCTAAGTAATGTGCTCCAAGCAACATGTTTATATCACAGGATATAGCAATATACAACATATCAACATTTATATAGTATATGAGATATAGAGTTACTACCTGGAATTGCCCTTTCTTTGCTTGTTTGTCTGTTCGGCTCAGGCTACTGATATATCATAAAATTTCAAATTTATAATAAATGAGTTATTACTCATTCTAAACTCATATTGTTGGTTATCTTGACTCAAAATCACATATTATTCAAAATACCCTTGGATCACGGTCTAAGCCCCTTTATACTCGGTCCAACTCTAGGTTACCAAAAATTATGACCTGAGCTATTCCTACACAATTTTACTTGCAGAATTCATTTTTGACCTCAAATCAGTCAAATTCATGCCCAAATTACATATTTACCCTTGATAGCCACTATGTTAGGGTTTTAGGGGCAAAATTGTCATTTCACTTCTTAAAGCCTTCACACTTCATATTATACTTGTTCCCAACACAATTTTTCATTTTAAACACAATAAAGTCATCAAATCAACCAATTTCCAGCTCTAACATGGCAAAAATGCCCCTGTCCAAAATCTGGAATAAATTTGGGGAAACTGGATTATCTTGATTCCATTCAACTATACACCTTCATTTCACTTCTAATCACTTGTCTAGCCACTTAAACACCTCTTAAATATGATTAATCAAGATTTGGGAAACACCTCCCCTTAGGGTTTGTGCATTCCAATCATGAAAACAAAAGCCATAAATTCTACTATAACCACAACCACAACCACAACCACAACCTTAAATCAATCAAGAAAATAAGGTTTATGGGTTTACCTCTTGTTTCTCTCTCTCTAGAACTTCAAGACCATAGCCTTTTCCTCTTCTTTCTCTTGATTTTGTGCTTACTACATGTGTGTTTCATGAAGGCATAGAGATTATAGAGGTTTCCATGAATTAGAAGGCAAGAACAAGTGAAAATCACAACCAAACTCACCTTGATTTTGCTTCTTGAATATTGCTCTTTCTCTTTGTATTCTTGTGTTTCAAACCTCTCTCTCTCTCTCTCTCTTCTTGCTCATGTTTTGCCAAAAATGGCCCTTGGAGGAGAGGATAAGAGCTTTTAAAAATATCCTCTTGCACCTCCTTGATTAATATTATTTAATTGCAATTTATCATGTGATTGTTGACTTGTTGACTTCTTCTTTTTAAACTTGTCTCTAATGGCTTTCAAGAGACACCATTTATGTTCAAATATCTATTTTCTCTCTCCTTCCTCATGTTGGATGAAATATAGTCCTTGTTAGAGAGAAAAATGGCTTCTTGAAGAAGCATATTCCACCTCCTTTTAAATATTAATATTTAAGTGCAAATTAACATATGCTAATTTGACTTTTGTGTCATCTTTTTATACTTGGATAAAAATGCATCCACATGGCATATTTAATATTCAAGATTCATTTTCCCTTGCTATTTTCCTATGTTGGCCGAAAATATCACAAAGAAAAGGGAAAAATAAAAGCTATCTTGCTTTATTAGTTAAATGACCGTTTTCCCTTATATTTTTTGTAATTAAATTGGGCCTTCTTCTTTCCCTTTGTGTTTGGCCGAAAAATACTATTAATTGAGCCCAAAATTGTGTTCTTCCATTATCCCATTTTGGGCTACAACAATAGGCTTTTAAGATTTTAAGAAGACAAAAATTTGACTCCATGTCTTATCTTGGCCCAAAATTTAAGTGGTCACTAATTGTACTGTTTGGCTAATTCAAGTGTGCCAATATTCATCATTTTATTCCCTTTAATACTACAAAAGTGAAAAAAAATTTTGGTGACTGAAATTTTGGGATGTTACAAGCAGAGCATCACTCGAGTGATGTGCTAGTGGTGACCTATTTTGGTGCTCTATTTTTGTTAAGCATGATAGAGGTTCGGTATTTTGGACATATCTCTCCAAACACACATCCGATTGAACTAAAACTTATTTCATATGAAACTAGACTTCCAGTGCATCACATAGACACCAAGATCAAGTTCAAAAGGAGTTCAAATGAAAGTTATGAGTTTTGGAAGATGACACTCAAATCACTGTTGTATTCCAAAATAGGTTGGGTATTTTGGACATATATCTCAAACTATACATCATATTAAGATGAAACTTAATTTATATGAAACTAGATTTAAATATATTTCTATGGATAGGTTATATGTCAAATTTGGAGTTATATTTGAAGGGGTATACCTTATGGAAGTTGACGCTCAAAAATTCAAATACTGTCCAAAATAGTAGACATTATTTGGATCATAACTTTTAGAATACAATCAATTTGGAGCTTATTCTTTTTTCATTGGAATGTAGACTACAAGAGCTTTCTAATGATAGGTCATTTTCCATATTTAGATTTAAAATGGGCACATCAAGTGACCACTCATGTGATGACTCAATATCACTTGAGTAATGCGTTAAACAACATCACTAGCAGAGCACTCAAGTGATCTATTTAAATCACTCGAGTAATGCCAATAGTGGATCACTAGCATAGCACTTGAGTGATCCATCCAGTGGTTCTTTTCCAGGAAAATATAGCAACACTTTGTAACTTCTGAAAATCATTGGAATGATTGTGTAACTTATTCTTCTTGCTTCTAATCACTCTAACACTTCATTATATCTAATTATTAAAAATTTTCTAGGTGATCAAACAAGGATTAACACACAATTGAAAAAAGGACTTTTTCGTCAAAAACTTCCAATAGCTATTTCAATAGTCATATTTTGAAAGCCTCAACAGGAAGAAGAAAAGCTCAACAGTCATCGATCTTCATCAAATATAAATAGAAGAGCATCCAAAGCATAAGAGAAGAGAGCAACAATGCCACAATGCTAAGATCATGAATCATCCACTCCGACCCGAATACTCTCTGTTGCTTTTTAGCTTCGATATCATTTACCTCAGAGAGAGAGAGATTATTTGTATTATACTTCAGTGTTCATCTTACTCACTTCTAAGCGAGAAAATTGATTGTAATCCTTCATCATCAAGGTTGTATCCTTACGGTGTGTAAGGGGGAGTAACTCGGTGAGAGATTGTAAAAGGCTTCGCAAGTGCTCGGCTAAACTTATGGGATTGTAGAGGCTTCTCTTGTGCTCGGATTAAACAAGAATATAGTGGATTAAAAATTTCAGGAGGAGCCTGGGGACTAGACATAGGTCATCGTGGATTTGACCGAATCAGGATAAATCACAGTTTGCATATTCTCTTCCCTAAGCTGTTATATTTCCAGCATATATTATTTAAATAATTGAATGTTGATTTGTAATTCATTACTTTCATACTTGTTACTTTCACTAAGATGTGAAAATATTTTCAAAGTTCTTAAGTTTTATCTTACACCCAAATCACCCCCCTTGGGTGTTAATCGATTCTAATAAAGAGGATGGCATAAATACAAAAGGTAATGAACTTACCTAACTTGCGTGTGCTTAATATGTATGTTTGTGTATTGATGTGTATAATTGCTTTGCTTGATTGTATGGAGTATATATGAATGATTGAAGCTCTACTTCTATTTATACTATGGCCATATGTATGATGCGCGAAACATTGACATGCAAATATGTCATTATATTAGTATAAATTTATGTAAGGCAAGTATGTCATGCACTAAGCATTTATCTTGCATGCATAATTGGTTATGTTTATTATTGAGAATCTCCCGAATCTCACCCTTCCTCACCCAACTATATAGGTATGTTGAGCATAAAAGAGGAATGCATGAAGATGAGCAAGAGGAAAATGTGATAAAAGAACTAAAGTTTGATACGCGATAATTTGCTATGTGTAAATTGTTGTGTGATGTAATTAATTGTATAAATATGTCAAGTTGAATAATGTCGTTAGATATGTCATCCATGGAATGTACATATGTGAACAAGAAGGATTGAATAAAAATTTGTAAGTTTTAATAGATACGGTAGTAATAACAGTATGTGGTAGTATCAGTACATGTAAGACATTGGTGATACATGTGCACATAGTGGTGATATCAGTACATGAAGTAGTGGTATCGATGCACATGATAATAGTATCAATACCCAAGTGGTGGTATCAGTGGTATCTATACGTGCAACAGCGGTATTAGTATCGATAAGAGCCCATTGGCTAATAAACAACATTCGAGTTTACAAGCAGAGAAACAACTCTGATACTAATTATAAATGAAGTTAAGAATTGAAGAGTCACAATTGAAAAATGAACCAAGTAATTGTTTATTAAGTCTAAAATTTTCAGAAAAGTTTAGTAGTCCGGATGCATTATGTAATGACTCATTAGATCACGCTAAAAGTAAGGGGTTTACATTAAGTGCTTTTGGACTATAAAGTTTGAGAGGAGAATTTTTTTCCAGCAATTTTCCCACTTTCCTTTTGAATTAGAAGCACACTAACAGCTTGAGGTAATCATAAAAATAAAATTATACTGGATTGTAATAAAAAAATTATAAAATGTTGAATCTAAATCATTTAAATTCATTTCAAGATTAATATGAGAGGTCAGGAGAAAGTTTAAAAAAATGGAAAGAAGTGAGTTCCATTTTAATTCTATCAAGTCTTCACACTTCTATTTTTATGGGTCAAGGATTTGTCTCCTCACTATAAAATTTGTTGAATTCTTCAATCTCTCAATCCAAAGCAACTTTAGGTCTCGTTGCCTTGCTATTCGCATATTTTCCCTTCTTCCATCGCTGGAAACAATAGTTGATAGAGTGTATATATGAAGAATTTTGGGCTCATGCCTAATTTGATTACTTATAATACAACGATACATGGATGCTGATATGGCTTGTGTCATCATTCTGAAATACTATGTATGTATGTATCTTAAGCCCTATTCCTATGGATATACTTCACTTGTAAATTGTAGATGTAAACTGGATTTGCTTAAGTAATCATCCTATGCCCCTGATATATGTCCGTCTCTATTAAAATATTACTCAATCTTGTCCTTAATATAAGACATATTTAAGAAGTTATTTTGGTCATAAATATAAGACATATTTTTTATATTTGTTAATATTTTCCTTAATTATCCTTAATGGTGCTCCTTCAATTATAATCAAGGAGGAGAGGGAATTAAGGAAGATGATTGAGGTGTTTTAGAATATATATTTCATATTAACTAACTTCATTAATCTAATCAAATTAAATATATATGTCATATATTAAATATCAGATTGAGTAGAACAAGTTGGGGTCAACACATGTGGCTATGATTAAGGATGAGCATGGACAGGACCGGGTTTGACATCAACCCGAGGTCTGGTCTTGAGAAGATCTCGGGTTGAACAAAGCAATCCGTGGTCTAGTCTGGTCCAGCACTAACCCGAGGTCGGGCTGGACTAGACCGGGTCTGGAGTCCAGGACCTAAATTTAATATTTTTCTATTTTTATTTTTTCATCTTTAGAAGGTAAAATTTGAACCTATTAAACATAATTAGGACCACAAAAATATCTATAATAATATAAAATATGTCACCAAAAATTAAAACATCATAAATCTATAAGAATATCCAACAACATTCAACAACAATAAAAAAATATGTTGGGAAAAAAGATTTAAACATGATAAATATAATTAAGATAATAAAAATACCTATAATCATATAAAAATCATCATAAAAAATAAAACTTGATTATAAATCCTTAAAAAAGCTCTAACAACATTAAATAAAAATTAAAAAATAACATCTAAATTATAAAAATATTTTTTAAGAAATTGACCTGGACCAAACCAGACCAGTCTAGGTGGTTTGGTTCCCTGGTCTAGAACCCGGTCCAACCCGACCAGTCAGTCTGGTCCAGTCTGATCCGATTTCATTATATTGCTTATTTGGACTAGACCAGACCAAACCGGACCAGCTCGGGTCAGACCAGACTGTATCGGACTACCGGATTTTTGCTTATCCCTAGCTATGATGGTGATGGGCGCAAAAAGGAGAACACAAAGGCTTTGAAGAGATGTGAGGTAAAGAGTTCAAACGATGGCTTTAACACAAAGCTACCACCGAAAATTTAAAATTAGTAACAGAATTTTATTTCTACGATGAAAACATTTTGTTTAAAATTAGCGACAGAATTTTTTTCACTAATGAATTGATCGAGATATAATGGGCGATGGAAAAAGCTGTCACAAATTTCGTCTCTAAATTGATTAGCCACAGAGATGATTTCATCACTACATTTCTTTCTTTAATGGTGAAATGCTGAAGGCTGTTTGTTTTGCTGCCTTGTTGACGTATTTCCCCCCCTCATTTAGCACTCAGAAAAAGTACTTTCAGTTGGTCTCCCAGGCATGCTTTGTCAATTTTAGTGAAAAATGGATCCAGGTAACATATGAATCATACATAGTCAGATGTTACAGTGTTGAACTCACCAATCAAAAGTCAACGTGCAATTATTAATATATGACAAGTATTATTAGTCCAATAAGAAATAGACGACAAGGAGAGGTTTATCCTAATAATGTTAGTTAATTATAATATAATACCTTGATGTAATGAGATGCACTTGTAGTGTTAGTGGGTAATGATATGAAATGTTTGATGAGGATGGGACTTTAATGCCATACTCACCCATGCTTCTGTATTTTGTGATTATCTCATGTGACTAACCCCATCAATACAAACAAATCATTTTGCCAAATCATTGTTTCAACATATCATCATTGTTTTAGGTAATAATAATGTTATTAATTATTTTCTTGAAATACATAACTTCAGGTCCCGACGAAATCGAGCCAAAGCATATCCTATAGGTGTAGAGTCTTTCTAACAATAATTTCTTCTTACTAAAATATATCACTATTAATTATGTGTCATATAGGGAAAATTTCAGCTATCCCCTAAAATGATGTAATTTAATTTCAGTCAACCCCAAAAAATTTTGAAATTTCACCGCATCCCTCCTTAAAATAAAATTAAGTTTTGTGAGTGAAAAAATAATTATGCCTTTTCTTTATTTTTTTCAGAATAGCGTTTACAAGATAAATATGGGTATTTACAAAGAAATCAGAGAGTTAACAAGAATATTTAGGTCATTTACAAAACAAATAATAAAATTTACGAGATAAATAAGAGTATTCACAAGATAAATAAAGTTATTTATAAGACAATGAAGGTATTTGAAAGAACCTAGGGAATAAAAAATATTAGGGTCTTTCACAAGATAAATATGGGCATTTACAAGATAAATAAGATAATTCACAAGACAAATAAAGTAAGGGTGTAACTGTCTTTTCACCCACAAAGCTTAATTTCATTTTGACTTAAAAGATACAGCGAAGTTTCATAATCTTTTGGAGTTAATTGAAATAAATGTCACATCCTATGAGCCTAACTGAAATTCCCCCTAAAATATATGGCAAGTTCCTGATTCACAGATTGTGTAAAATTAATCTATTTAAACTGAATTTTGTCTAACACACAAAAGTATGTTTAGTTAAGGTAATTAATTTTTCATTATCGTTTTTCATCCGTTTTTATGGTATTATCTTTAATTTTTTATCACAGACTATTCAAACCTAGAAATAAAAAGAAAAAAAGATGCAAAATGATTTCAATTGCCTTTTTAAAACGATTGTATATGAAAAGGGTCTGGTGACCGACACTAAAACTTCTTCAAGAAATTTATAGTGCAATTTTAAGGATGAGCATGAGTGTAGCTCATTGTAAACTTGACTAGATAAAGAATTACATGATGAAATTTGACGGAATTTAAAATAATGAATTAAAAAGGATATATCTCTGTAGCACACATTGGCATGGGAGTATTTTGTTCTTCCTCAGGCAGAAACTTTTTTGATGCAGATGACATTCAACTTATTAAGAGAAAACAGAATTGACGGAGAACTTGTATCCAAATGACATGTGACAGAACTGTTGGGATCCTCACTGGATGAAAAGGCTAAAAGGCTGTAGGGCTATGATTGGATTGAGTTTATTGGGCTCTTACCTGAACCTAGCTACTGATAAAATGGGCCGATTTGAAACCCTTTAAGAAAAACAAAACAGGTATTTGCCGAGCTAGCAGAAAAAATATCTAACAAACATGGGGGCTGGGGCTCCCACCATTTATTTTTTGGGTTAAGGCTCAAAAAGTTTTTACAGATGGATAATTTTGTTCTTAAAGTGTGAAAAATAGAGTAATTTTATCCTAATCGTTATTCTGATTAATTTTAACCCTTAGTTAACTAGATATCTTGAGTTTGCAGTCCACATGCCATCTATGTTACTTTTGCTAAGGTGCAAATTTACTCAGGAAGTTTTAAATTTAACTTTAAAAAAAGATGAAGTAACTAACACATGGATTTTCTGCGCAAATTAATACCTTAACAAAAATGATGTGGATGACATATGAATTATCAGCTCAGTATATTTGATTAACTAAAGGTCAAAATTAACTTGGATAATGGCCAAAGCAAAATTACTCCGTTTTTTACACTTTCGGGGCAAATTTGCCCTATGAGAAACTTTCAGGGTAAAATTATCCTACGGTAAAAACTTCTAGAATAAATTTGCTCCTTAACCCTTATTTTTTTCTTGTGACATTTATAAAGTCAAAGAAAAATTAAAAAATTATAATTAATTCTCATATAAATAGACTATTTGTATTATTCTTGAGTGTGCACTCTAGGCCCCTTATGGTTAGTCACAACAAAGCAGAAAAGGATTCCAAGACATGTGACATCTATCATATTTTTGTTGTAATTATTTATCCATAACTACATGTTTTTATATTATTATTTATTTATTTATTTATTTTGGAAAGTAAAGGATACTCATTTCTACTGACAAGGTTACTTTTTTACCCTTGCATTATCTCTTCAATTCCGATCCCATTTTGTGGTGGAACATATGGGAAGTGGCCCATGTGACCAATTAATCAAGTTGCCAGCCATGTGTTCTGCTTGCCACCCAAAATCCCACATTGCTTATCAGTATCAATAATATTAATATTTGTCTAAAAAAATAATATTATTAATAAAAAAATAAAATCACATTGAACCTTATGTAACATTTGAACATATTTTTATTAAAAAATTACACACTGTACTATTCATCACTAGTAAATAGTTTGACTTTTATAAATAAAAATTTTATAATAATGTTGATTGATAAATTGTGATGATAGACTCAATTATACTTTGATATTTCATGATTTCTTAATTTCAAAAACACAAAAACATCCTTTAAAAGTAGGGAAGGGAGAGGGGTGTCTCCATTGATTTCCCTCTCCATTTACTCTCCATTGAATGTATCTACTATTAGATCAACTTTCAATGGTTGAGATTCAATAATCTGTAACGAATATCATTATAATAAAAATCTACCATGGTAAATCTCAACCATTGAAAGTTGATATAATGGTAGATACACTCAATAAAGAGTAAATAGAGAGGGAAATCAATGGAGACACCCATTTCCCTTGAAACAATAATAGATAGATAAATTAAGAATAAATTACATAATTCTTCTTGTAAAGGTTATTCAATTAGAAAGAATTGTCTTTAATTTTTACTAGGTTGTATATATTATATTTTGAAAATATTTTTTTAATTTATTTAAATTTCAGTAAAATTAAAAAATGTATTACTTGTTTTTCCCATAAAGATCAAAATGCATTACTAGAGTTAAAACAATGTCCACTTAAGTATTACAAAGAGACTGAAAATGAAGGATATAACCTAATATTATCAATTGAACTAGGTTCAACGACAGATACAACTTTAACTTTAAAAACACTAAAACCATTTAGGAAAGAAATAATATACTTATAGATAATGTTGGTAGATGTTTTTCTGGTTCTTTCTAATGGTAAAACTTGCTTGCCAATACAAAAATTGTCCAAAGGATCTTTCCTGGAGCTGTTGAAGAAAACTGAGTTCCATATCCACTTCAAACTCGCTCTGAAACATATGAGACCAAAGAGGGTGATATTAGGAGCTTCCTTTCTCTATACGATGTGCTGGATGGATTGTTCTTGAAAGCAAATCCATGTTTTACCAAAAAAAAAAAAATTGCTTTCTTTTATACTTGTATTTATTCATGATGATTGTTCATCTTTCAGCATTTAAAGAAGAGGAAAAAGATAGAGATTAACCAATAGAAGTATCAATCTACTGAAAGGTTGATGTTGTGAACCTCAAAGCTATGCTGCATGTCGAACCTCCTTAATAGTCAAATCAAGGTGACAATGGTGGCCATAGTGCAAAACAAAATTTATTTTCCTCTAAATACCATTAATTAAAAGCACAATTATTGTATGCAATAACTGATAGAAGTCATATTTGCTCATATTCAATAATGTTTCCTTAAGTCATTGTTAGAAACTTGTGAAGGGGTTGAAAGAGAATTGAACTTGACAGATAAACATCCATAAACCGCACTTCACACGAGTGAGTGGGCAGGGAACAAAGAGATGGTCCATTATTTCAGACTTGGCACAAACAAAAACGCAAGTTGTAGAGATAGGAAAGTGATGCTTTCTTAACATGTCACAAGGAATTGCATCATTTAAAATTTTCCAAATCATCAATAGTAGATTTTTCATTGGCAATGAAATAGACCACTGGAATTTCAAAAAAAAAAAGTCTAGATTTGTTGGAGTTCTCACTGACCTTAGTAATTTGAACCCCTCCTTAGCTGTATATTCCCATAGGTATTGTAACTCCAATATAGCTGATGATTAGAAAGTCCAAATAATTTCTATCAATGCTTGGTCCAATTATCGGAGTTATATACATTGGAAACGCATACAGTTTCATAGAAATTTTACTCTTACACCAAGAGTATAATCGAATAGATGATGAGATTGATTTTCCCTTCCCAGCAAATCCACTAATTTGATTACGTTGAGATTAAGTACAAGTTAAGGGAAAAACAAGTTTCACACATTGGCTAAAATTATACTAAATACTCCCTCCGGTTCATAATATAAGTTACTTCAACTAATTCATCATAATTAAAAAATGGTAGTTACCTCATTATATTTGTCCTAAATTGAAGAAAATTTATAACTTTACCTATATTAATTGAGGTTTTGAATAAAAGAGAGAAATACAATATAATGAGTCATATTTATTTAAATATTAATTATAAAGACAAAATTGACAAAAAAACATTAATTGCTCTTCAAGTGACTTTGAGGACCAAACCATTCTAGGAGCGACCTATATTGCAAACAGGAGCGAGTATGCATTTAGAAGTGCAAAAACTCATAATTAAACCTAATGATGCGTTGAGACTACTCTTAATGGCGTCCATCCCGTTCTAATTATAAGGTAAAGTTCAAAATTCCTACTTAATCCTAAATATAAGGTAAAGATGTGATAGCTAATGACCAACTTATCAACTCCTTAAACAATGGAGTATCTACTATTTCTCAATACACCAAACTGATATTAACTTTTATGGTTATTGAGTATGTAAATTGCATATAAAATTCCACACGGATGAGCATGAACCGCAAAAATAATGAAACATAAATTATATTCCATATGGGAGATTTGTCATTATATCTATTCTTTGTTTTCTCTTTATTTATATCTGAATTCACTATATATTTGTTAATACTAGTATTATGAAAAAAACAATATAGGTGAATCGATTAAACCAAGGTTAAGATCAGATCTTCTACTCTATTTAAAAGTCAAGACAACATGCATGATCAAACCCTCTAGCTAATCTAAGGTAAATAACAACCCAATAAACCATTTTTAAAATTACATATTTGCATGAGGTGAAGACCTATATATAGTTAACCACCTTCTCTATCTCTCTTAGCTTGCATGAGGTAAGGATCCAACAATCCTAGTCTCAATTTAATGACTTGGGACCTTTTCTATAGAAAGTTATGGCCAGTCCAGGGCACTTAAACAAACACATATTTATGTTTTATGAAGGAATTTTTTTTAAAGAAAATATTTATCTCGTACGGTGCAAAATAATTTAAAATATGTGAAACCAAACAAACACTTGGGGTCTTAACCACATGATCAACTATAATAACAACTTAAGCAGATTAACAAATGTTTCTCGATACTCCAACAATATTCACATTTATGGTTATGGAGTATTACTACAAAAAAAACTGACAATTCATAGCGGTGCATTTGTAGTGGTAAAAAAAACCGCTACAAATGAGAGTATTTGTAGCGGTTTTGGTTCTGCAATAGTTTACCTCGCACCAAGTGGTGCACGAGTTTGGGTACGGACTTTGTAGCTGTTTAAAATGTACAACCGCCACAAAAATTGGTGCCAATGCCTCAGTTCATTTGTAGTGGTTTGGTATCTAGTAACCGCTACAAATGTGGCACCAGCTTAGTGCCAAATGGCAGTTATTTTGTAGTGGTTGTTTCAATGTTACTGCTACAGAATGGAAAGAGCCGCATTTTTGTAGTGGTTAAAGTTAACTGCTACAAAATGAAACGCAAATTTGTACTGGTTATAGCTTATAACCTCTACAAAATGTAGAAGGTCTGTAAGTTTGTATAACTGCTACAAATATTTATGTTATTTGAGGTAGGGTTAGTGGATTTGTAGCAGTTCTTACTGTAACCGCTATAAATTCGGGCTCTATAAAAGCCCCCTGATCCCTTCAATTCATCATTTTGCCATTTTGATTTCTCACGCGCTCTTTGAGATTTTTCCTTGAGATCTGAGGTTTTGCTGAAGCTTTTGACAGAGTTTGCTATTTAAGGTTAGTAAATTTAAGTGCTTTATTTCATTTTTTTGTCTATTATTTTATAATTTTTCTATAAATTTTGCTAATATTTTTTTTTGCAGTTATATATATTATGACTTCTGAGCTAGACAAGGGAAAGGGGAAGGAGGATGAACTTCCCCCAGGCCTATTTTGGGGGGATCAACAGTAGAGGGGGTAGTAGGAGAGGCAGCAGACAGCCCTACAGGAGGTGGCCTCACCGTAGTCGCCCCTCCAGGAGACATGCCCCCAGCAGACAGCCCCATAGTAGGCGACCGCTTTAGAGCTATATGATTAGCCCAAGGGGGAGATCAGTTTTAGTGATCTAGACGAGAATAGGGGTGGAAACAGGCCAGGCGGCCTGACAGGGGCCTGCGGCCTGGCCTGTTTCCGGCCTGGTCAGGCCTGGCCTGTCAGAATAAAAGGCCAGGCCAAGGCCTATTTCAAAGCCTGTTTAAAAAAATAGGCCAGGCCCAGGCCTTTTAAAAAGCCTTTTAGGCTTAACAGGCCGGCCTGTTAATATTAAAAAAAAAAAAAGAGTGCAGCCCAAAAAACCAATACCTCACATAAGCCCATTCTCTTCTTTCGTGTTCTTCTTTCGTCCTCAGGCCCCATTCCCCAATCTCATCAAAGTCTCTTCTCTCTAACCCTAACTCTCACTCTCTTCCAATCTCATTTGGCCGACTCACCCACTCTCAGTGACAATCACTCCGCAGATTCGTCGCGCTCTCACCCATTCTCACTTCTGAGTTCTGTCTTCATCTTCTCCTGGTCGCTCTTGAGCCTTGATTCCCTGTATTTCATCTATGCTGAATCGCCAATGAGCCCTAGATTCTTGCACAATCGAGAGTCACCGTCGTATGTCGGCTGTCCTTCATCCGAGAGTCACCGTCGCCTACTCTCGTCGTGGCCGCTCTTCCTCCTACTTGATCTCCAAATTTAGTAAGTTCGATATTTTTTGCTGTCCTTTCTCGCCTTGTTCTGATATTTTTCTCAGTTTTTGCTGGCATGCTGCTCTGTTTTGTCTATTGTTTTTTCTGTTACTGCTCATTTTTTTCTCAGTTCTCTCGCTGTGCCCGTGGTCATCTGTTATGAATTTTTTTTCTGTTACTGCTTTGTTCCGATATTGCTTTTTTCTCAGATTGTGATTATCTGTTACTGCCTCTGTTCTGATGTATAACAGATATAGACGAAACACTACAATAGTGTTGTTTTTTTCTGTTATTGCTCTGTTCTGATAGTGATTCGATGTTGCAGACTTGTAGTCATGGTAAAATAAAATTCTTTATTATCCAAAAAGAGCTGAGTACCAGGTTTAACTTTAAAAAAAAGTTGGAATAGTTTAAATAGAATTAAATGAAAAAAATGCTTAGTGATATAATGCTTGCAGATGATGAATACTTCGCAATAAAACTATTTGAATTATTGTAGTCATCAACGATGAATACTCAGCAATAAAACTATTTGAAAAATAGTGATACAATACTTGCAGATGATGAATACTTAGCAATAATACTTGCAGCTGTTCAGACTCAAACTCGATATTGTAGTCATGTACTAATCATTTTTTTTTGACCTCATGTTCCAGTCTTCTTACATTATGTGGATATGTTTGAAAATAGGGTTCTGCGTGTACAGTATCCTCAACCCTATATTTTTGACATTTTCCTTCAAATTCTTTATATTTGGCAACAAAAATTAATGCACACAAGTCACACAAAAGAACAACTCCAGAAAATCAGAAAATCTTTTGTTAAGAAGATGGTGGACTTGATCAGATTTTGATGAGCTTTTCTTCCCAGTGCAGGTTCAAGTCTGCAACCCTCTCTGTCCTTCTTGCTTATGTTTAATTTTATGTATTTGAATATCATGTGAAAGACGGAGAAAAGAGAATAGCACTTTGATTAGTTTTTTTCAAGGTCTTCGGAGGAGAAAAAGAAATTATATTGAAGATTTGATTTGAAGGCGAGAAGGTCCATTAGCTTTACATTGATTTGATCTAAATTGGTGAACTTGTAAGGAAAATTGTAATGTTATTGTATTTGGTTTCATATTTTATCATTTATGTTGAATCATTATTGTAATTGGGCCTGATTTCGGCCTGTTTGTAGTAGGCCTGTTGTGAGGCCTGTGGCTTGCTTTCACATCTATCAGGCCTCCTTAACAGGCCACAGGCCAGGCCAGGCCTGTGTTCAGGCCAGGCTCAGGCCTAAAAAATTGCCTCTAACAGGCCACAGGCCAGGCTCAGGCCATCCTGTCACAAAACAGGCCTGGCCTGTTAAGCCAGAAGCCTGGCCTGGCCTGGCCTGTTTCCACCCCTAGACGAGAACGAGGAATTTGACATCCCGACTCCTATTATTGAGATGGAGCAGTTCCTAGATGAGAAGGAAGCGAGGGACCAAAACAACCCACAGCAGTCATCTACCTGGTCGATAGGGTTTGAGGTGCAGATTCAAGGTAAATTTAATTATTGTTTTAATAAATTTAATATTGAAATTCCATAGGTTAAACATTTTTTAAAATGTAATTAACGTATGTGGTAAATTATACAGATGAGCAAGGGAACATTTAAATGAGAAGGCTGGACGTGGCCGATTTCAATAGCATAGACTGGAACCTACACGTGGTAGTTCCATGGAATGAGGCCATGGACCAGCCGATCGAGAACGACGGTCACCTCTTCAACTGCTTCCTGAACGAGCTAGGCTCGAATTGAATGTGGTTCTCCATCTACTTTAGGATGTGGAAGAACGTTCCCAAGGGGCCAAAGAATCTAGCGTGGGACAATGAAATTGAGATGGCATGCGGATAAGCGGCTTTCTGATAGAAAGCTTCGACATCCAACTGATTCTTCTCAATGGTAGAAAATCGATCAATTATTTCCTAGCTTCGATGAAGAACCTAGGAATCTCAGGCTTGGGCTTAGCACAGATGGCATGAATCCTTATGGTAGCCTAAGTAGTATACATAGTTCATGGCCTGTTCTGTTGGTAATTTACAACTTATCTCCTTTGTTATGTATGAAACGAAAGTACATTATGTTGTCTATGTTGATTTCGGGACCAAAGTAACCTGGAAATGACATATATGTTTACCTAGAACCCTTGATCGAAGACTTAAAAGAGTTGTGGGATAAAGGTGTCGATGTTTTTTATGCGAACAAGAAGGATACTTTTAATATGCGAGCAATGATCTTTTGCACTATAAATGACTTCCCTGCATATGGGAACTTATCAGGATATAGCGTTAAAGGCTACAAAGCATGTCTGATTTGTGAAGAAGGCACATGCTACCATCAACTTCAACATGGAAGAAAGACGGTTTACCTTGGCCATAGGCGATTTCTTAGACGAAGCCACCCTTATCGTAGATTAAAAAAATCTTTTTTCGATGGCCAAGAGTTTGAAGATGCTCTAGAGGCATTGACTGGGGAGAAAATTTATGAAAAGGTGAAAAATATCAATACTATCTTTGGTAAGTCATCAAAGAGTAGAAATGATAAAAATATATGGAAAAAAAAGGTCTATCTTCTTCGATCTTCCATATTGGCGCAATCTTGACGTCAGACACTGTATTGATTTCATGCATGTAGAGAAGAACGTATGTGATAGTATTGTTGGGACACTGCTCAACATACAAGGAAGTTCTAAGGACGGCGTGAAAGCAAGATTAGATTTGCAAAAAATAGGAAAACGAGAAGATTTACATCCAAGGCCATATGGTAATAGAACTTTTTGTCCTCCAACTGCTCATACTTTGTCTAAGGATGAGAAAAGAAGCTTTTGTGAGTGTTTACATGATGCCAAAGTTCCCTCAGGGTATTCTTCAAATTTTAAAAAGTTTGTATCGATGAAAGACTTAAAGTTAATATGGCTAAAATCTCATGATTGTCCTGTCTTAATGCAAAAACTACTCCCAGTAGCTATTCAAGGCATTGTCGAATATGATCTTCAACACGTATTGACTAGACTTTGTTTCTTCTTTAATGCCATTTATTGTAAAGTCATTGACACAGAAAGATTGGAGGAATTGGAAAATGAAGGATATATGATCCTATCCAGCTTGAGAAGCTTTTTCTTCCTTCTTTTTTTGACATCATAGTACACCTGATTGTTCATCTAGTGAGGGAGATAAAGTTGTGCCGCCCTATCTATTTCTGGTGGATGTACCCAATCGAAAGAACTATGAAAATTCTAAAAGGGTATGTGAAGAACCCCAACCGGCCTGAAGCATCTATTGTTCATAAATATATTTCTGAAGAAGCTATGGAATTTTGTCAATATTATTTGTCAAATGTATGACATATTGGGCTTCCTAAACGTCATGATCAAGAAGGGGGTAGACGCGGGGCAACGGTAAAGAGCATAGATACTGATGAATTGCAACAAGTCCACTTGAACATCTTGAATAATGTTGATGAAGTTCAATATTATATGAACGCGCATAAAGAAATTGTACTGAAACAAAATAGTCGAATGACTGAGCAAAGGTTAATTAGGGAGCATAGCAGAACTTTCGCGCATTGATTCAAACAAAAGGTTGACGGAGAAGAATGTGTTTCTGATACAATAAATTGGTTAGCACGTGGTCCTGAAGTTGATGTCATAAGTTGGAATTCATTTGTGATCAATGGTTATACTTTTTACACGAAGTCTCTAGATGATAAGAGCACCGTTCAGAACAGTGGTGTTGTATTAGTGGCTGAATCTATGTACTTCTCTAGTTCGAAAGATAAGAACCCTAAATTGGCTATCATACCTTATTATGGGGTTATTGAAGAGATATGGGTGGTTGACTATGTTAAAATCAGATTTTCCATTTTCAAATGCAAGTGGGTTGATGTTAATAATGGTGTGAAGGTCGATAGGTTAGGATTTACATTAGTAGATTTGAGTAATAGAAGTTTTGGGGATGAACCTTTCATTATGGCAGATCAGACGCAACAAGTATTCTGTTACTGATCAAGCAAATAAAATGTGGTCTGTAGCTCTCCAAGGAAAAAGGGTTGTTGATATTGATGAGAAAAGTAGCTCAAATTATGATTTTCTTGAGACTCCTTCTTTTTCCAGGGGTCTACCAGAATTGAATGAAGAAGATGAAGCAGATAATGAACACGGCACAAGAAATGATCATCATGAGGGAATATGGGAGGATATCTCTTTATGATACTACTTTGATCTAAAGTAATTATGATTATGATTTATAGACGTTTAATGTATATAGTTTTTCCATAAATATAGTCTTCTCATGTTGTAGCTTAACAATTTATCTTTCTTTGTTGTTGTTACAGGAAAATGACAGATCCCCGGCAACCTAGTGTAGAGAATCAGCCACTTACTGCACCTCAGAGTCAGCCACCTATTGGCCAACAGAGTCAGCCACCTATTACCCAGCAGAGTCAGCCAGCTAGAGCTCCTCAGAGTCAATCACTTATTGCTCAGCAGAGTCAGCCATCTAGTGTTAATCAGAGCGAGCCTAGCAATGCTCAGAGCCAAGATCATAGTGAGCCTAGTAGCTAGTCTGTACGGAGGGGTAGACGTGGCACACGGTTGATAGACATTTCCCTCAATCGGGCCTAATGCCCAACGGTATAGGAGTTTTGTCGGCCTCCTTGCATGCAACAAGCCGAGCATCTTGATAGAAGAGTGGAGAAATGTCAATGAAAAGGTGCGGCAACATATTTGGAATACTATCCAGGTATACAATTTTATTCTGTATGTAATTATTATCAAATATGTCACAAATTTGTCACTTACTCCTTCAATGCATGCATTCCAGCTCACCTACGAGGTTCCTTAGAATGAGATGTTGTACAACAAGACAGTGACTTATTGTTATGAGCGTTGGAGCAAGTTTAAGACAAATCTGACCAACAATTACATTCATATTGAGGTGAAAGATGGTCAGCCTTATCCTAATCCATGTCACCAGTATACATTTCTTGATCAAGCGACTTGTGACGCATTTGTTAGGCTTTGGACTACTCCAGAATCTTTGGTTAGTTGACTTATTTTTCATTTTATTTACTTAGCAATTATCTTAATTGATTATAACACTTTCCTTTTGTATAATTTCTTATTTGCAGGCAAAAAGGCAAAACGCACAAGAGAGTAGTAGAAAGAACGATTGCCTTCATACAATGTCTCGTGGGGGTTATGTAAAGGCTGAAAGAGACTTGTTGACGGCCAAACGGAAGAGATTGGAAGAAGCATCTCAATCTAATCCTTCTGTTCTTCTTTCTCCACCATCTCCGATTCGTCGCGAAGAAAAATGGTTGTTTGCTCACCAAAAGAGGAGTAGGTCTTATACGAGTGAACAATCTCATATAGTAGGTGAAAAAATTGTAAGTATATATCGTTGTTGTTATTAATTACATACGAAACATACTTTATTACTTATGTTTGTTATTTTGTATTATCTTACAGGAGAAACTTAGAAAAAAAATAAGCTGAGGGATCTTTTAAGTCGGAGGGCAGGAAGGATATTCTGACTGTTGCTACTAGAAAACATGAGCATCCAGGCCTTGTCAGAGGATTTGGAGGAGGGGTTGGGATACGAGATTACTTTAGAGCCCCCGTACGCCATTCCTCAAACATCATGACTAGGGAGGAATTGGAGACTATGTTGGCCACTGCAAGAGCAGAAGCAAGGGCAGAGGCTGAAGCATCCTTTGATGCACTGCTAGAACCCGGTTGAGTAAGATGAAAGAGGAAATGATAGTGTTTATGAGCTCAAGACAAGATACCAGTGCTCCCCAGCCACAATCGCTTGATCCTAATAAGCAAAGCACTAAAGGGAGTTGTTGCAACATTGGGCAGTCATCAGAGGGTCATGTAAGAGAAATTACTGAGCTTTGTGACATTTTTGTCGAGGATCCTCTGAGACGGTTAGTTGCATGGGGTAGTGTGCATAACCTCGGATCAACTGTCCACCACCAACAAATGGAAGCTAATCAAGTCCAAGTGTCAGTTGACGAGGTGATCATTACATATGCACCTGTCCCTATCCCTTCTGATGAATTCAAGATCGTAAGCGATGTCCTGGGTACATTCATCTTGTGGCCAAAGAACCTTGTTTCTGTTCGAGCTGAGGAAAGTCTGATCAAAGCCCTACCAAGTCCAGCTCCCTTCACTCAAGAAGTTTCACATCCTTCATTGAATATCATGCAACAAGTGATTCTGATGGCATTTGATACATCCTTTAAAATAAGAGATTGGCCTACGGATTCAGTTGTTGGCAAGTCAGGGGCGACATGCTATCTTGAGGGGGATGATTTGATGTCCTTGGTAGCTCGTGGACAAAATCTTACGATTGGGATTGTCCAACTGTTCTTAATGTAAGTATCTTCTACAATTCAAAGTAAATATTTTAAAAATTTCACCGTTTACCTTTGATTTATGTGCTTGCATTATTGTAGGTACATGCATCATAGGTTGGTCTCCTCTGGCAAAAGCACAAAATTTGGATTCTTATACCCCCATCAAACCTAAGAGAAAGGAACCACTGCTGCTATCAGACATACATACTTATTAGAGAGGCTTAGTGAAATCAAAACTGAGTATTTCTTGGCCCCATATGTTCATGGGTAAGAAAAAAAGTTATATTTTAAAATATATATAATGTTTTATATTTGCTTAATAGTCTTCTCTGTTTTTCAGTGATCAATGGCAGTTGGTTCTTCTATGCAAGAGCAGTTATACTGTCATCCTCTTATGCTCCCTCCACTTCAAACCAGCGAATGATTTGAAAAAGACCATGAACTCGTAAGTTTTCTTGCATTATTACCTTTTGTTTGTAAAGTTTATGGAATTTGTGTAAAATAATTAATCTTTGTGATTTTGATGATGATAGGGCTATACGGACATTCCTACATGGATCATGCCAAAGGTTAATACATATTGATTTGTTTAAAGAATGTAATAAGTCATGCCTTTATACTCATTTTAATGATATTATGTTTTTTTTCAGAGCCGGAGGAAACCACAGGGGTCCAACCTATGTGGTTTTTATGTTTTGAGACACATCTACAATATTATCACTCTAGGCACGACTGATTTTTCTAAAGAAGTAAATTTATATTTCAGAACTTTTGTATTACATACTTTATTGTTTTTAAGTTACTAAGTTAATATTTTGTCTGGTATTGCCGTATTGGTGTTACAGATGTTTGACCTTGCTGATCCTTTTTTTGAAGAAGATATTGATTTTATTCACACATGTTGTGCTAAATTCATCTATGAGCTATTACAAAATAGTGAGTTTTTGAATCCAACGTTACATTGTACATTGTTCTCATACATATTGCTCCTGCTGTATGAATTTCTAACTGGGTTCATGTATCTGTGTAAGACAATTTCTAGGATATGGGTGATACAGGAGGCATAGGATTTGAGGGACTGTCCTCTATACTTTTTCTTCACTTTTTATTTTGTAAAAATGAGGAATTTTTGTTGTTGCTTGTATATATCCTTGAATTTTATTGCTGCCATTGTCATTCAAAGTTTTGCATCCATTTCTGAGCAAATTCGTTTGTTTAGACATTCCTTCATATTGCACATTAAAATTGATTCATATGCTGTGTTTTAGTTTTATACAGTTGTTGAGTGCATTTGGAGTTCCTGGAATCTGATTTAAGCTTGTTGCTTGAATTGTCCACATTTGATCTTCAACCTTGATATCTTGCAACATTTCACCAAGTGTTAGCTATCCCAATTTGATTTGTGTGGCTTAAAATTAAGTGTTCTATACTAATTAATATTTGTTGGAAGTTGATTTAAAGTCACCTATCTTACACCTTCATTTATGCTTGTTGTTGTCATTGCTTCTATGAAATCTGTGTTGTGTTGCTTCTGTGGAATCTAGGATAGTAAAGGTTTGCTGGGTAGCTTATATATAAAAGGGACATTTTTTTAAAAAAAATAGAACTTTTAAGACCGGTTGTAGCTACAACAGGTCTTAAAGGTCTAACCGTTAAGACCGATTCTAGTTGAAACCGTTCTTAAAATTTAATTTAAGGCCGGTTGTGCCTACAACCGGTCTTAAATTAAATTTTAAGACCGGTTGTTCTTCCAACCGGTCTTAAAAGTTATACTTTTTAGATCGGTTGTGACAACTGGTCTAAAACATAACACACATTTTAGACCTGCTGTAACAAGACCTAATATACAACCGGTCTAAAAAGTCATTTTTCCACTAATGTTAATAGACGAAGCATATCGTCCTTTTTATTAAGGTTGTTGAAAATCCTCTAAATTATCTTTCTTGATCAAGTTGTATCATATCAAATGCTTGTGTGGAATCACAGATAAGGGAATGCCGATATTGCTAGAATTATTATAAGATGTACTCCCCGACACAGAGATTCCCATAACGTTCTATGAGGCAAAGAAGATTATTAACAGATTAGGCTTGAACTACCAAAAAATTGATGCATGCCCCAATGATTGTATGCTGTATTGGGGAGATTATGCTAGCAGAGAGACTTGTAAGCGATGTCACACATCGAAGTATAAGACAATTCGGAAGGGGAAAAAGCAAAATAACAAACCAGCAAAGATTCTCAAGTACTTTTCTTTGAAGTCGCAGTTACGAAGATTATTTATGTCGTCCAAAATAGTGGAGCACATGAGGTGGCATAAAGTTGATAAGAATGAAGATAATAAATTAAGACATCCCCAGGATGTAAACGCCTGGAAAACGTTTGACAAAGACTTTCCATCTTTCGCCGCTGACCCCAGAAATGTTTGGCTTACTTTGGCAACCGATGGTTCAGTCCATTTGGGAATCTTAGCATAAGTTACAGTATTTGGTCAGTAGTCTTAGTTCCCTACAACTTACCCTTGGATGTGTATGAAACAAAGCTCCTTCATTTTGTCTATGATCATTCTAGGCAAAAAGGCACCGGGTAATGACATCGATATGTATCTCCAATCGCTTATTGTGGACTTGGTTGACCTGTGAAATGTCGGCATTGAGACATATGATGCGTACGAGAAAACATTGTTCAACTTGAGTGCAACCTTAATGTGGACGATTAGTGACTTTCCTAGCTTAGGAACATTATCCTGGTGGAATGTGCATATTGGGTCGGCATATCAGCTTGCAATTTTGACTCTGACGCAATGCATCTTCCCCACAGCCAAAAGTAGTGCTTCATGGGGCATCAGAGGTTTCTCAATGGAAAGCACAAGTTTAGATTGCAACGAAATCATTTCAATTGGAAACCAGAAAAATGAGGGCTACCTCAGACTTTATCTGGTGTAGATATCTTACAGGAGCTTCAAAATGCTGACTTCAAGTTCGGAAAAGTGACGATGCAGCAAAAGCAGGGCGAAAGATGGGCAGGACTTCTACTTTTGCGCCTCAGTAATGGAGAAAGATAAGCATTTTATCTACTCTTTCAAATTGGAAATCTAATTTACTTCGCCACAGTCTTGATGTCATGCACATTGAAAAAATATATACAACAATATGCTATATACACTGATTATCAAACCCGGTAGGTCAAAAGATCATCTTCAAGCGAGAAAAGATTTATGTGCCATGGGAGTTCGTGAAGACGTGTGGCCAGATGAGCATGACAAATTTCAACTGGCAAAGTTCACCCTCATAAAACTGAACAAAGAAGTCTTCCTTATGAAGTTGAAGAAAATAAAAGTTCCTGATGGATCTTCAAGCAATATTTCACGATCTATTGATATGCAGGCTTAAAAGGTTGTTGGCCTGAAGAGTCATGACTCATGTTCTTATGCAACAATCACTTCTGCTGGCTATAAAGAATACACTTCCACCGGATGTGTCCATCATTTTGGCGAAGCTTTGTTCTTTCTTTCAGAAGTTGTGTTCCAAGGTTTGATCATTAAGGAGCTCAAACAGCTGCAATCCAAAATCATTCTTACGTTTTGTCATTTGGAGATGATCTTTCCTCTATCCTTTTTCACCGTGATGGTTCACCTTATAGTCCACCTTGTTTATGAAACAAAGATCATTGGCTTAGTTCAATATCGATGGATGTATCCTATTGAGAGGTACACATTTTATATATGTGCGTCATTATTAGTTCCTATGTTTCCTAATCACCCTTTTAAGCATATGGTATCATTTTTCCTTCTTTACTTTGTAGGTTTCTTGGGAAATTGAAATCTTACGTAAGGAATAAGGCATGGCCAGAAGGTTCTATAGTTGAAGGTTATATAGGGGATGAGGTCCTGTATTTTTGTTCAATGTACTTTGATGACATTGAGACGACATTCAACCGACCGCCTCGTGTAGACGATTGTCCCGAACTTGAGCCAACGTCAAGAGAGTTGTTAATCCCTTGTGTTAGTAAACGAGTTGGAGGAATTGAGAACTTCAAACTAACGACAACTGAGAAGTTGCAAGCATATAGACATGTCTTGATTAATTGCACTCAAGTTGAACCCTTCCTTCAGTAAAAATGGTACACTCATATGTTATTCTATATCTATCCTTACATTTCATGATCGCCTTCCCATGATTAATTGCAGGGAATTCAGGAGTCATGTGAAGCGTCAACTTAGGATCCAAACACAAACATCCTCCAAAGTTGACAAAAAGGTCCACAGAGAATTCCCAAGCTGGTTTGTAAGTAGAATACTAAATGACCACAACCCACACTCACCAAATTTCACAACTCTCGCAATCGGCCCTCTTGACCATGCAAAAAGTTTTACAACATACAATGTCAATGGTTTCAAGTTTTGCACAGTTTCACAAGATCAAGAATTGCAAACTCAAAATTTGGGTGTTTATGGCACATTTACAAACATCAACCGCTATAAGTACTACGTAGCTCCCTATATATAACCCACCACACCTCATTTCAAATATTTCTCCATTTCTTTCAACCCTTCCTCTCTTTCATTTTCTCTCGTTTAGAATTTTTTTTAAGGGCTGAGGAGCTGAACAAGATGATCAAATATGGTAAAAAGTTTTTCAATTCTTTCATTTCAACATGTTTTTCCCTTGCATAATACTTATTCTCATTATTGTCCTTTTTTGCATAAATTAAAGGAAAACTCCTCATCATTTTCAATATTCCTTCCATAATGATGACCACATAGTAGACAATATAATAATTTCTTATTACCTACATATCCTCGATAATATTACCTATATAAAGTTTATACTTATCCAATTTAATTTAATCATTCTTTTTAAATAATAACTACTATCACCTAAACTACTTAAATAATAAATTAATCAATTCAATATTAAAAAATGGAGACAGATAATTGTATGATTTTTTTAATTTTCACATAATTTTGTATCGATTTTAAGAAACACGGCAGCTACAAATTTAAAAACAAAATTGGATTAAATTTTTTACGCTAATTTTAAAACTTCTTATGATATTACTAGCAGTTTAGAAACCATTACAAAGTTTTGGTGCCATTTTTTAAAAATTACCGTTTCAATTTTGTAGCCGTTTTGTAATTGTTACAAAAATGAAGCCAAATTTTCATTTTTCACTTCCCGCTACGCAAAATTATGACATCAACATTTGTAGCGGTTATAAAACCGCAATGATTTTGACAAAAAATTGCTTATCAACATGAGACTATTGTAGCGGTTCTAATAAACTACTACAAATATAATAGCGGTTGTTTTACCTGAGTAGCGGTTTTGAATAACCACTACAAATCCGTTTACAGCAATAGATTTTATAACGGTTTTGTGTGTGTTTGAAACAGCGATAGGAAAAATGGATTTTTCTTATTTGACTTTTTGTAATCGTATTTTTTATAACAGCCAGATTTTATAATATGATTTATGTTTGGATTGGCGATTATATAAATGACTTTTGCAAAAATAAGTGAGAGTTTGGATTGGTTTAAATATAAATGACTTTTGTGATAATAATAAGAGAGAGTGGGTGGAAAAATATTTAAAAAATCAAGTAAATATTTAAAAATTACTCTAAAATATTAGGTACAACTGAAAAAATATTTTAAGGGGTTAAAAAAACTAAAAAATATTTTTAAGTAATTTTTGGAGCTGAAAAAGTACATTAAGGGTAAAATTGCAATCAGTTTATTAGCACACTGGGTGCAACTGAAAAAATATTTTAAGGGGTTAAAAACACTAAAAAATATTTTAAAGTAATTTTTGAAGCTGAAAAAGTACATTAAGGGTAAAATTGCAATCAGTCTGTTAGAACGCTGGATACAACTGAAAAAATATTTTAAGGGGTTAAAATACTAAAAAATATTTTAAAGTAATTTTTGGAGCTAAAAAAGCACATTAGAAGTAAAATTACAATCAATCTGATAATACATATGATACAACTGAAAAAATATTTTAACACAAATAGCACGAAACAATAGTAAAATCCCATTTAATGCGATTTCCAATAACAAAAAGCTCCATTCACTAACTTTTGACATATCGTGTGAATATTTATAATATGCGATTCTCAAAAAGTGTAACCAAACACTCATTTATTTTTCTTCCCTCTCAATAACACGTTTTGTGTCTTTTTCGCTTGATATGACCCTTGAAACATGAAACCAAACACTCACTTTGTCAACCGCTACTAATATCTGTTATAGTGGTTTTTAATCGCTACAAATACATATTTTTAACCGTTATTAAACTGCATTTTTTTGTAGTATGTGAGTTGCATATAAAATTCTACACAGACGAGCAAGTGCCACAAAAATAATGAAACTTATATTCCATAGGAGATTTGTTAGGACGTACACATTAGAAGATAAAGAAAAAAATGGTAAGAAAAAACGTAAAGATTGGTGCATGTCATGGCTTATTGTTTAATTTGTTTGTGGCGCGTGTAGTATGCAGGGATGTCAAAATCTGTCTGAAAATATGTCAATTTTTTTTTGCAAATTGCAATTGCAAGTAAGTAACAAATCCGTTGAATATTTGACCTTTTTTGTTGTGATGATGCAAAAACTGATGACCCTTCCCTTTCTACCAGTCACACGTTGCTCCATCCTTTTCATATTTATAATAAACCCTAGTAATCAAAATTCATCAAGGTCTTCATTTTTTTCTACGTTCGACAAATGCGTTGTGAGTTTATTGGTTTCTTTGTGTGATGCAAATGAAGCAAATATATTGTCAAAGATATATACAGATTTTGTACCACACGACTTTTGCTTTTTCTCTGTACAGAATCTGAATGATTTTTCTTTTGGCTTTTGTGTCTCTAGTCTCTACCGACACTTTCCCTTCTCTATATATTACAAATATTGTGTCGAAATTGGCTTCTTCCTCAATCATTATGTATGATTTGGCTTTCATTTTCTCTTTTTTGTATTTTAATCGGAACAAGTATTATCTCATTAGAGATAATTACGTTTGAGATATTTTGTTAGATACTAAATATACATATATCTCTTGATAGGAATTCAAATATTGATTTATCCAGTTGTAAGAAACTAATTTCCATTGGACCCAACACCAATTAGTTTTTCTCTTTTTGTTTCTTTATAACCTTTCTTTATGGAAAAGTTGTTAGATTCTAGTTTTCGAACTAATTAATTAGTGATGCTATTACAAGTACAAAGACATTTCACCATCTCTTTAATCAGCTTTTTTGAATGCTTCAAGTTGACCCTTTAAATCATATTTTAATGCTTAATCAAAATGCATAAGCTACATATGCATTATTAAAGACAATGCGGGCATTGAATGTTTATGATTTATATAATAATTACATGGAAAAAATATTTATATAATAATTATATTTTGTTTGTTTGTTGTGTGTGGAATCATTTAATTATACTCCCCGGTCCTTAATATAAGATATATTTACCTAATTTGATTAATTTAAGGAAGTTAGTTAAGTTAATTAATATGACATATATTTTTTAAAATGCCATAGTCATCTTTAAGGGCTGCACTCTCTTAAATTCTTAATTTAGGCTTAATACCTAATCAGAGGAGCTTACATATCATCTGTGTTCAAAATTTGTTCATAGCAAGAGATACCTTTCAGAATTTATTAAGGGGGACTGTAGAACAGAATATCAGACTCATGGCTAACTACTTTGATGTTATCTATATGACTTTATATAATTCTTGTTTTTATTCCTTCTTTTTAATTCCAATGTTGTAAAACCATTATTGCTTTTTAATACATATTGTCTTTCTATAAAAAAATGGAAAATTCAGATATTTTTTCTTTAGAATCTAACTATGTTGATATTTTTATTCTCAGAGATGCATAACACAATATTGAAAAATAAATCTTTACTATCAGTTTAAAAATAGCGATCATATATTATGAGATTCACATCGATGAGCCTCACCATAAGAGAAATAAGGTTTATAGCTCTAAAAGACCTTCCCTTTCAATAAGATATATATAATTTTCTAGATGGGTTCTCACTTTAAACTTGTATCCACGAGTCACACAGTATTGGTTCCCTCATTGATAGGGCTAGCTAGCTACCCATGGAGGTAGCAGGGTTCTAGCTCATAAGGGAATGAGGGAAGTGCCAACCTGATATATGATTCATGACATTATGCTGTTGAAATTAAAAATAAGATGTAGAGATAATTAGATTAGATTAGAGTATGTACAAGGGAATGGATAATATACATAGGAGTTTTTTTTTTTTTTTTTAACCTTGAATATTACATAGTAGTTGAGCATGGGGAAAAGATAAATCTCCATTTAAAAATTAAAAGTAATAAATCTATAGTTTTTGCTCAAAAATTGTTATATATATTTTAGGAACACAAGGAAGCAAAGCTTGTAAATGGACTAGGATTAAATCCTACGGCCTACACTTAGCCAGCCATATGCATGCTGATCCTACAAAAACATTCCAGAACATCCATGATAAAGATATATTTAAGAATAGCCATTGTTTTCTAAATTAATTTTATTGATATTTTCTCACTAATAATCAAGTAAAAGCGAGAGTGTGAGAGTCAAGGAAGATGTTTAAGACTTTTTTTTTTTTAAAAAAATCTATTAATTAACTTAACAAAAATATCCTGAATTTGCTATGTAAAAAATTTGAACATTCATATCGGCCCGGAGGGAGTATATACTTGAGAATAGTCATTCGGTTAGATGAAAATATGTGAATTCTGAACTAAAATATAAATTAAAATGTTAATCACAGGAGTCAGTAACAAAAAAAGTTTGATATGTAGAAAATTTGAACATTCATATTTAATTAAAACAATGTTTTTAAATATATTAGTTTAACTACCTAAAATTTTATTTTATTAATAGATAAGAACAAGAACATGCAATAATTAAAAAAAGAGAGTGAAATTACATGATAAACCCCAAAAGAAAGAAAGACACACCGGCCATCAGGAACCATCCAACATGCTCGCACTGACCAATGCAGTTTGCTCTTTATTCCTCTGCCATATGTCTCTGATTTTTCCTTTGACCACGCTTTGGATTCAGTTTCCTTATTCCAATCTTTTTAATTTAATCTTCCACTTCCTTATGTTAAAAATTAAAAAAAAAAAAGATCAAGTGAACTTAACCTTTACCAATACATGATCTTAATCTCTGTAAATGCATCTAGTTAACGTGCTTTATCCTTGAATTTTAAAATAAATAAAAAATAAGGCAAATAGACATATTCAAACAAAGTTTTGAAAGGAATTTTTTTATAAATTGAATTTCATTATCATATGATTAAATTGCTTTTAAAACTGTTTAACATATTATATTAATTAAAAATTTCATAACAATAATATTATGAATCACTATTTGTACGTCGTCACGTGCATCATAATTTGACCAGAGTCCATTTGGTCGGTTCTTTGTCTCCAGTTTAAGATGGCTAATGTTAATAATATGTTTTATAATAATGAATTAAACCAATTCATTGAATCCCCCTAAACTAGTAGTACTAGAATATATCTAATCACAATAAGTGTTAATGGAACAAATACAAGTACAACCACCACCACCGTAGGTTGCACCGTCGCCATCGGGCTCCGTGTGCAGAGGATTCTACCCCACCCCGTTACCCACGTCGAGGTAGTGGTATGACCTTGGGGAGTGTCACGTGCACCGTGCGTGCCAAAGTGTCGGTGAAGCTGAATGAGTCTGACTTTCAACACAATAAATTGGCTAAAAGGTCATGAGCTCGCTCATGAATAATAATATATTAATAATTTGGTTTGTTAATTATAAATTCTATAAATAACTTTGATAATATATAATCATATAAGTCAGGTAAGAAAAAATTCAAGTGGACAAAAGAAAAAGGTAAGAAAAAAAAAGGATTTCTTGTTAGCGGGTTACCTACGTAATTGACTATAAGCAAATTCTTATAAATAGAACCAATAGCTTCCATGTGATATAATCTATAATGAAATTCTAACTGAATTGAAAAAGACGACCTTAATTCAATATTTTTATTGACAGCTCATATAACATTTTTCTTTATTATTGGTTTTCTCCCGAGTTATTGATTGAAGGTTTAGTATAATAAACAATTAACAAATGATTATTAAAACAAGAATATATTAATGAAAATATCACGCGAGGGCATAAATAAGTCAAGCAATTTCTTGTTAATTAGTCAGAAAACCCGCCTTCTCTCCCAAAGTTCAACTTTTATATTTTCAACCTGTGATTTCTATTATCTAAAACGTATACTTTTAATTAATTGAATCAGAAAATCAAACTGAAATGTACTATAACTATATTCCGTGCTTAATTACAAAAATGTAACTGGGTTTTTAACCAGCATACCAAGATAAAAATTTTAAAAAACATTAATGATTTTTTTTTTTAATTATTGAACCTTAGAAATCCATCACTCACACTTCGCCCAAATCTTACAACACGATATTGCCTACGTTATTGTGGTACTGTACCATAAATTACGCAAAAAGTACTATTTTTTGTCCCATAAAAAGTAGTATTGTTTTTCACTTTTTCTGCCATTAAATCAATATTCACTTGCAGGGTAAAAAAATCAGTGTTACTGAAATAGTTGTAACTTAATATGTTACCATCTGACTTTCAATAAAAATTGATGATAGGTCATAGGTGAAACTTCTATTCCTTATTATTTTTTCTGATATAGTTAAAGAAAATCCGATAAGAGGGTCAAAACTCAAAAGAGATTTGCACGTGTATTAGAACCTTCAAATAAAATATAAAAAATAAAAAGAAGCAGCGTTTTCCAATAAGGTTATGACACTTTTTACACTGGGTAAAAGGGTAAAATGTACCACCCTTGCCCAACGCTCTCACCGGACAAAATAATTACAAACAAACTAAAGTAATGTTCAGATAATTCTTAGATCCAAAGATTAAATAATATTTCCCATAATATAAAAATTAAAACATTCTATTGTTAGTTGAAAAATAATATTTTCCGTCACCAAAAAAAATATTTTCACTCAAAACTGATGAATGAAAATCATTAAAATAGCATAAAAAAATACATGCTAACATTTTCATGAATTTAATAAAAAATAAGTAACGTGCCTTGGGTGGGTTGTTGGGTTTCAAAGGAAATTGAGAGCTCTACCATCCACAGGTGCAGAGTTAATGGGCATTGTGACTGGCCTCAATCTATATAAACAGTCCCACCTTCGGAAGGTTCGGTTCTACACAGACTCTTTAGAAGCCTATCAGCTAGTGATGTGGGATGAGGGCGGATCCCATCCTCTTCATGGAGAGATTGGAGCAGTTCGTGAGATGCTTTGCTCAGATTGGGATATTGAGTTACATTATGTACCGAGAGAGACAATTTGTTGTATTGATTATTTAGCACGGGATGTACAGAATATAGTTGGAGACCTCGTGATATTGCCACTGAAACACCCCAGATGTAGGGAGCTCATGATGGCCGGTCTAATGTAATTTTTGTTACAACCTACCAAGTTCCGACTTGGCCTCATGTATTCAAAAAAAAAAAAAAGAAATAATAAGTAACACGTATTTTTTGTATTTTTTTCAATTTAGTTCAGCCTGGTTCGTGTAGAGTTTTCGTAGGCAGAGCGCACGTGTGACCAATGAAGAGAGGCCAAAGAGAGAGCTTTGGGCCTCCCAAATTTCACTGTTCAATAATGATCTACCCTACCCTTCTGAAAAAGTAATTGCCCCATGCTTCTGCCACGCGGCCAGAATTAGCCACAACAATGATTAGTCTACGGTACAATCCCCAGAATACCCCTAGATCCGCACGTGCCGGCACTTAAATGTGCCCCTAAGTGCCTTTAACGGAAATTGTCAATCTGGCGTTGCTTAGCTGAAACCAGCCTCAACTCTTAACAATGATTTGGCGGCTTCATTTGTCTCATCTTAACAACTTTAATTAGCACAAAAATTAGGGCGCTTTTCCCCATCTATCTATCGACTATACCCTCTCAAATTTATAATATGAAGCACTTTAATTAATTTAAGAGAACTAAAAAATGATAATTAACTCTATGAATATGTTTTAAATTAATTTTTTTCTATTTTTACCTTTATTAGAAAATATGTTTTGACAATTTAATAAGTGGGTACATTGAAAATGAGTATTAATTATATAGACAAAACTAAAAAAATAAACATTAATTATCTTACAAGTGATTTATATTGTGAATCAAACTATTTTTTTTATAAGTGCCTTATATTGAGGACTAGGGGGTATATCTTACTTCGGTATTTCCTTCTCCCATTTTTTTATAAGCAACTTTTATTCTTATTATGCAAATTAAAACAAATTGGTAGTTAAGATTAATTATATATAGTAAATATGTCAAAAATGTCACGTTTCTTCTAAATATGTCTCTATTTATGAAAAAAGCATAGGAGAGAATGAGTGACAAACATGACAGAGAATTAGTAATAAATGACAAATTAAAAGAGAATTAGTAGTAAGTGGGGGATAATTAATATAAATATGTGTATTTAATATGGTAGAAAAGGAAGAAGTAGTTTAAATTTTGAGAGACAAGGAGAAAGTTACTTATAAAAAAAACCAACCTAAGAGAGAGAAAGTTGCTTACAAAAAGGATCGAAGGAAGTAATTAATACTTGTAATGGCCACTCTATCCTTTTTATAAGCCTAACTTATTTAATTATCACATGCCAAGAAAAATAGTTAACTCATTTAATATATCCAAAGTTAATATATTTTCCCAATTTTACTTTCACTTATGAATGGGAATAAAAATATTTTATGCATCATACTTCACCTCTTTCTCTTTACTTTACATTTGATTGGGGTAAAATTGTAACACTATCATTAAATACTCTATAAGTAGACTTACAATAATGACTGATTTTTTTTTTTTCCAAATTGGACTTGTAAAAATGACCATAATGATATGATCATACCCGTTTAAGGAATTAATTTTTTGCAGAAGAATATCAGAACTATAAGTATTGATATTTTACAAGGTATTAAAACCCGGACCGGGTACTAAACTGGTCGGAGTACTGAGTTAAGGGTCGGTGGGTCAGATTGGGGTCAAATTAAAGTCAAACCGGGGTCAAACCAGTAAGAAATTGAAGATTTTAGATTTATTAATAATATGAAATTCTAAAGAAAAAATTAAAAAAAAAAAAAACAAACCAATTTTTAACCAGTTTTTCTGTTTTCGGGCTGGACCGGCTGGTCCGATTCGAGTTCATTAACATTGATATTTTAAGAGGACAATTAAAAATATTAAGGTGCTATTGCCAAGTCTCGAGTTCAAATGATTGAATGACACATGATATATCATATTTTTATATGAAAAAATATTTTACACAAAAAATGAAAAATAATCATGTAAATGGATTCATTCCGGCAGGGGACAACAAAATTAAATGCCTCAGAATAATACGCTTTTAAAATTATTTATAGAGACAAAAAGTATAGTAGCATCTTTAAAATGGTGCCACGAAGATACAGGAGGCTGGCATATGTTATAAGTACCACATCAATTGATGCTTCTTTTTTATTTTTACTTTTCGTAGTTAATCACATTATTATAGTTTATGAATAATATAATTTATTTTCCATGTTCATAAGGTGCATAAAAATATATGTTTAACTTTTATAGTAATTGTTTTGACAACCAACCTCATAAAATTTTAACTCCAGGGTTCAGACAATTTATAATCATGGACATTGAGTCCAATAATCAAAATATTATTAGGTTTATAATTATTTTATAAACGATAATGTCGTCATCAATAACATATATATATATATATATGTATGCATGTATGGATGAAGGTCCAACTCACAAGTTGGCAGCCAAGTTAGCTGGCCACTCGTTTTTTTATATATTCATTTCTTAATTCTTAATTCTTTAGTTTTCTTCTCTCTCTCTTCTTCTTCTTCTCCAACCTTACTAGAAGAGGCCACAGAGAATAATTGCTCTGATAATTGAAAGAAATTGTTCTTTCTCTTTACATTTTGACTTTGCTTTGATTTGCTCTCTGCCTCCTTAGAAAAACCGGTCATTCCCATTCCTCTTTCTTCATCTTCTTCTCCAGGTTGTACATTCTCCTTCCTCCTGCTGGAAATTTAAGATCTATGGTTTGACCTCTCACAGGTTCAGATTTTCTCCCTCCTTTGTTCCTTTTTTCCTTTATTATCTTTTGAAAATCTCGCCGTCTCCGGTCGCCGGCGGGGATCTTTTCGGGTTGCCTTACAGAGTAAGGTTTTCAGGTTAATGGCTTCGAGGTGTTCTTCGACAAGACGCCACTGAAGTTCCTCAATCTACATCTCTCTTAGTCTCAAAATACTTCAAATCTTATCTGTAACTTTCCGCTTCCCCTCTCTCTCTCTCTACGCGTGGCTCGGGGATTGGACTCGTGTAATGCTGAGGTCAGAAATTTCTCAAACAGGGTCTAATTGCCTTTCTGGTCAATTGCGTCTCTTCAATCTCTGGTGCCACAGATCGTAGAGAATCAAATTACTCCGAGATCTAAAACATTCTGGTTTTGGTTTTCTCGCTTATTATATTACTGAGCTGAGGGAGAAAAGTAGAGAGGAGGGACATTGAAGATGCTGAGGATGAGGAATAATAATAACAACAACAAGACAAACGGGTTTTCACCCATGAACGGAAGCCCCGCCGGCGCCGGCGCCGGCGCCGAGTCAAGGTCTAACGAGTGGGAGATGAGACCGGGAGGAATGCTGGTCCAGAAGCGAACCGCCGACTCGGATCGAAACTCAGCTCTGGTGCCGACAATTAGAGTTAGGGTTAAACATGGGTCAATCTACCACGAAGTCAATATTAGTTCTCAAGCTACATTTGGTAATAACTCTACCTCTCTGGTTCAGAAATTTCCTTTCTGTGATACTCTTGGCTTCTCTCTTTCACACAATTGCTTTTGGTTTTGCAGGGGAATTGAAGAAGATGCTGTCAGCACCAACAGGGTTACACCACGAAGACCAGAAGATATTTTTCAAAGACAAGGAGAGAGATTCTAAGGCGTTTCTTGACATCACAGGAGTCAAAGATAAATCAAAGCTAGTTCTAGTGGAGGATCCCATTAGTCAAGAGAAGAGGTTCCTAGAGATGAGGAAGAATGCGAAGATGGAGAAAGCTGCAAAATCTATCTCTCAAATCAGCTTGGAAGTAGATAGGCTTGCAGGACGGGTAAATTCTTCTTATCTAACACATACCTGATGCTTGTTTTGGTTGTTGTGGGATTGAAAATTTGAAATGAAATATTGCTTGAGTAGTATGAAATTGATGAATTTGTGATTGGAATTTGGTTAGGTGTCTGCTTTTGATTCAATAATTAGTAAAGGTGGCAAAGTCGCAGAATCAGATGTGCTTGGTCTTATTGAACTTTTAATGAACCAATTGCTCAAGTTGGACGGCATTATTGCTGATGGAGATGTCAAATTGCAGAGAAAAATGCAGGTAAATTCTGTTGTTACTTTGAATCAGGGAAATGGAACTTTTGCTTCTGATTTGTTCCTTGAATCATATCCATTGGCCTTGTTTTGCGCTGTTTTTGACTATGGCAAGGACTTGGATTGTGTTTTCTCTAAAGATTGATGACCAAACCAAAATACATTTCCTCCATTCTGAATTCATGTAATTAATATCATTGTATGCATTCTGAGTTCTGATGGCATCTTTGGGATTGAATCATTCCGAAGGTGAAAAGAGTTCAGAAGTATGTTGAAACTCTGGACATGCTGAAGATCAAGAACTCTATGCCCAATAACAATGGAGGTGATGCTCCAATACAGCAGCCTCAACAAAAGAAACATTCAAATGGCCAAAGCCGATTAGCCCCAATTCAAGAACAGCCTTTACAGATGCAATCAAATGGGCATATTGATCTATTAACCCCAGTTGAAGAGCGACAATATCCTCCTCAGCCAAGGAACTCAAATGGCCATTCTCCATTGATTCAGCAGCAACAAGCATCAGGGGATTCTTCTTCAACCTCAGGAGTTGTAGTGACCACCAAGTGGGAGACATTTGAGCCTGCTCCGCCATTGATCCCGGCAACTTCGTCAACCTCCTCGGGGAACAATAATCCAGTTCATCCCAGGTTTAACTGGGAATTCTTCGACTAAATATATATATATATATCAGTCAAGCATACCCCGTGTTTTGTAATTGTGTGGATGTGATTTGGGTTTGCGTTCCTTCCACTTGGAGTGTTATATGGTTCTTCTACATTCTTTTCTGTATTTAGATTTGTTTAGCAACCCTTACCAATCTGCCCCGCTAGTTCATCGGAAATAAATGGTGTTGCTATGAATTTTTCTTTTTTTTCCCTCCCTTTTCTCTTTGTAATTTTTGGTACTATGGTCAGGTGTCCTTGGATTTTGTCCAAGAACTATATTATTCCTTCCTCAGCAATCATAACGATTGCTATGGTATTCATAATCATAAATCTGTTCCTTTTCTGTGATATTGCTGTCCCTGCAGTTTAATTTCCATTTGTAAGTTTCTACTATTTTAGGGTATTTATTATAAATACTAATTCGTGGCTTTATTATTGGCTATGTTAGAAGATCTATTCTAACAACTGCAACTCAATGTTTTTCTTTGATAAAACCTATACATTTGAACATTTTTTTGGGAAATCGGTTAATTGTACATGTTAGAAAATTCATGACATAACTCATCTTGATCTGGGGTACTCTTATGGTCCTATTTATAGGATAGAGAGGCAAAATTTTTATATGAATATACAATTTTATCTTTTATTTATTATTGTGTTGATTTTATTCTCATGGGTATAATATTTATTAAATAGGGGTAAAGTTGGACACTTGTTGAATTTCATAGAAGAATTAAAAATATTTAAAATTTTTTTTCATCCGTGTGAAACTTGCTGACAACGCTTTATAAATAGGATCAGAAAAGTAATATCTTCAACTGTATATAATTTATCTTCAACTATATGCAAAAATCTTCAAAACATAATTCACCTGAAGAGACTGATAAATGATGTATAGAATGATTTTTATAAGAATAGAAGCTTACTATATAAATGATTTCTATAAAAAATAAAGAAAATTATTCCTCAAGTGAACTGAGCAATTGAGTCATATTGTTAAGTAGTTGCCCCCCTAGGAATGCAAAGAAATGGTATAAGAAATGAGAAATGTGGAAGAGAGAGAGGAAGAGCCAGTTGTGGTAGATGGAGAATTGATGATACATTGCTTGTTATGGGGCTACAAAAGTGACAAAAAGATGAGGGCATCTTATAAAGCAGCTGGCTTTCTTTTTGTCCAAATGGAGCAATCAATTATGATTGATTCATCCAATGAGAGCAAGACATGGTTCCAAAATGAGGATTAAGATTCAGGCTGTGAGTATTGGCGGGGTGTGCCAATTTCCATAAGTTGACGTGCACATCTCAGCCCAAGCAAGTCCTTATTTGGAAACCTCACTTTTTTTGGCCATCAAGCAAAGCTTCCTTTCCAACACTATCATTTCTCACTACTCTCTTCTTGAGTGAATGGTAAGCCTATTCCTTCTTAAACTTTCAAGCTTCTTCTTTCATATTTGTTTTATATAATTTGTTTGCCCGGGATCGCTTTTGGGATTCCCTAAAGTGTTTATTTATGTAAATCGAGATAAAATTTATCTAACATACTTACCTTATATATCGTAAATCATTATTGAAAAGCTGATTTTGATAGCTCAAATCGCTATTCCAAACAAATAAAACAACTATTGTGGTTGGGTTGTCATGTATTCAAATTTGAAGTAGTTGTAGCAAGCATAGTGCATTAATTCTGTGTTTGGGATTCACGTAAATACTCATGAAATGCCTCATCATTCTCATTGTTACTTTCCTCTCGATCATTCTCAATGTGTGTGCCAGATCAAGCATGGCTCATGGGTTATTATTCAATAAAAAATTGATTCAGTTTTTTTTTCCCAATTTATGTGTAAAGGTCAATAGTATTAACATGCCTCTTGAAAGAAGTTGAATAGCAAAATGCAAATCTAACTTCTTTTTAAGGGATATATTCACAACAATTATCTAGCCAAAATTAACAACTTCAACATAGTAAATTCAATACTATATGTGAAAGCAAAACTGACAATTGTGTTTTCAACTACATATTTTATATGCTGACAACTCTACTAGCAGCTATCCATCAGAAATTGACAACTTTAATATAGTAGATTCATAATTACTAATCATATAATTCTTATAATAATTTATTTTAGTAACCAAGAGGTCCAGGCTTCAAGTCCCACTAAAGCCATTTTGTCATTACTTACTTGTTGCCATGATCAGGGGCGTTGGCTGCTGTTGGGTGATAGGTTTTAGCAATGGGGCCCTGCCCTGCATGGGAGGGGGGATTTTTCTAATTAAGGATATTTTAGTGAATATAAGCTAAACTTAATCACAATTAAGAGATATGAGATTTCAGCGTAATTTGATGATTTTAGGGGACTTTTTTATAATTTGGATTGTTGTATGGGGCTGAAATTGATTTCAATAATAACTTTGGTTCTTACTTTTTAGGAAGAATTTCACTTGATAATATGCATAAATATTGTTCACTAATAAATGTATTGACATCCAACTCCAAATGTCATTGTATGTACTTTTCATTAGATGGAAGAGAAAGAAGAGTAGGTGGCTTTTAGGAAGGGCCTGCAAGGGAACAAAAGGAAACATAAATAAAGCATCAGAAATTGTTGGCTCGTCATCAATGTATCTACCAACACACACACACACTCTAAACTCTTCAGCACAAAAAAAAAAAAAAAAACCCTAATCCATTCTTTTGTGCCTCCCCTCTTTTTTAATTAAGATTCTTATTTTATCATCTATTTCGATAATTCAATTTAACCATCAGTCCAATTATATAAACATTAAGATATTCTGTCTTTTTTAAAAATTAATTTAAAAAGATTGCTTTCGTTCTATATTTTCCATCCAACATTCTTTCATATATAGAATATATTATCATTATTTTTATTAGAAGAAAGCATCATCGTTGTAAAATACTCAATAAAATAAAATAAAACTGTTCAAATTAATAAAAATACCCCCGTTTACTCCCCCTTTTTTTTGCCAACATGTTTACTCGTGGTTTTTTAATTGTTTTACAACAATGGAATCCACAAACTTCACAAAATCTCAAATACATAATATTGGAAAGAAATTTCCCCAAATCTTGAGAAAATTAATTGAATACCTGAACTAATTAATCGTTAATAACTAATGATTAATTATTAATTAATATTAAAAAAGTTAATGGGAAAATCCCATATAAAGTTGCCTGAAATAGGAAAATTCAAAATCAAGGTATTCAACTCAACAAATCCTTAATTAAGTTATTGACCCAATTTAACACTTTAAAGTATAGATGAAATGACTTTATTATCCTCTCCTAGTCTCCTCTATTCTTTTAAAAGAGTTTTATTGCTTCGTAACTTGGTTTTTCAATAAATATATATATCAACACTAATACATCATAAAAAAAATATAATTCACTTAAATTAAAGGAATTTTTTGTGTTTTAGAAGAATCATTAAGAATAATTAAAGCCAAAAGGTGAAAAGAAAATCATAACCCCAAATATTAATTAAATGATTTTTAGTTAAATATTGTGAATAGTAACTGTTATTTTTGGAAGAATTTGAATTATTTTTTTGAAAAAGAAAATCAAACCACATGAATCATGTAATGACCCGCCCTCCACCACATAGGCTAGACGCGGCCGACCATGGTTCACCCACCGCCACACAGGTTTGGTCCCTCCCATGGCAGGAACTGTCCCCTCCTCTGCACCACACAGGTGCTTGGGGATTTATTCCAACCTCCCAAAGGCTCGAACTTTGGACCTGAGGATAAGTCCAAAGCCTAAGAGCCACTTAGTACTCAAGTGTGCCATGGCGCACTTGGCTACCAAGTGCTTCTTAGGCTTTGGACTTATCCTCAGGTCTAAGGTTCGAGCCCTTGGGGAGGCGTATTCCTTCCTGTATGGTTGGAATAAATTCCTAAGCACCTGTGTGGGGAGGAGGTGACAGTTCCTGCCATGGGCAGAGGTGAGAGAAACATGGTTGAGTTGGGAGGGCCACGAATATCCTGGTGAGTCTACGCCCGTAGTCCGCTCATAGTCCCTGGGATTGGGGAAGTGCGAGGTGTGACAAATCACACAATTTTGACTTATGTGATATATATGTTGCTTTTTTTAAGGTTGATGAAACACTTTTTTTACGTTGTTAATGAAACTCTTTTTTTATTATATGTAGTTAATGAACTCTTTAATATATATTTTAATAAATCACACATATGTAAGCTTTTTTTCTTGGGATTAACATAGCTTGATTTTTTCTTGAATTGAATTTTTTTAATTCTTAATATTAAACTTAAAATCGTTTAATTGATATAGTGGTTAAAGCTTCCTTTTTTTAACTTGAATTGTTCTTGAGCATTCTTCTGGAACACAAGAAACTCCTTTGATTCAAGCGAATCACGTTTTATCTTATTATATGTTAATGTTTATACATGTGTGTGTATATATATTTGTTGAAAAAAATAATTTATAAAGTAATAAAACTCTTTTAATAGAAAAGAAGAAATTAGAGAGGGCAATAAAATCATTTAATATATATTTTGAAATCCTAAATTAGGTTGATAATTTATTAAAGATTTATGGAATTTAATAACCTAATTAAAAAATTTTCTGTTTCAAGGTAACTTTATAAGAGATTTTCTCAAAGTTAATAGGGTGTGATGGGTTAGAATGAGTCCAACGTCTCACTTTGTGGGTCTTCAAAGAAAGTTCACTGTTAAAGGCCTAGGCTCCTATTGAAATTGTGGTCCCTGAGAGTTGGGCTTGGTCCCAATCTCGTTATAATTTTATTTTGGTACAATCTCGTTATAATCTCATTATACTTTGGTCCCTCTTGGAATATAATTTTACAAGGTTGGGTTTATGTCTCTATTAGGCCCAAACAGAGATTTAGGCCTCTCCTATACCTTTTTTTTTTGCCAGCGCCTACTAATACCTTTTTATTTGCTTCTTTCTTCCGAAAAAAACACGAGACATTGTAACCGGAGTTAATCCATATATAAAATTTATAAAAAATTGGAATATTCATATAAAATCAATAATACATTTAATTCATTCGCGTGCAACGGGAGGTCCACACCTGATTTAATTTACTTTAAAAAGGATAAAATAATAAAAAATACATAATTTTATTATGTATACTGTTCAAGATTTATTTTTAATCAACATTTGGTTAGTTATATGTACTTAGTCTGATCAAACTATAATATGTTGTATTCATTAGGGAAAGGAGAGACTCATATATCATTAATAATGTTATTTATATAATTTTTTCCTTTCAAAAAAGGTAAAAACAGAGAAATTCATATAGCAGACACTAATGCTACGTTTGGCATAATGGAAGTGAAAGCATGGAAGTGGAATTCAGGATGGAACTCTTATTTTAGCTTGTTTGGTATCACTGAATCCACTTCCATGTGGAAGTGACTTCTACAAAAAATGATAGAAGTCAGTTCCAACCTATAACCCATTGAAGTGTGGAGACTTCTATGGAACCCAAACTTTGGTCCATCTTACTCTTGACAACTGTTGATAGTAAGGATAAAGAACGGCGAGGCAACGATGACGGCACTGCAACAATGATAGCTTAGCGACGACAAGATAGTGGTAGTGGCAACAACGTTCGAGCAGCAACAATGACGGCGATGAGAGAGTGGCAGTAGCAACAAAGTTCTAGCAATAACAACAGTAACAACGGCGACCACATTGGCAACTTTTCTTTGATTTTGATCTGCAATTTCACTAAGACAATAACTCTGCCATGTAAAATGATAGCGATCACGATCTGCAATTTTAATCTGCAACTTTTCTTTAGCGACAACGACGATGACCATTAGTAACTCTGCCATGTAAAATGTTCTTCGATTTCTTCTATGGTTTCAAGTGCATTTTCCTCTGCTACTTTTCTATGATTTCAATCTGCCATTTTTCCTCTGGTTGCTAGTCGTGGCTGCTATGAGTTTTTTTGGTGGTTAGGGGTTTTTTTTTTGTTAAGGGCATATTAGTCTTTTCTTATTATAAATACAAATATTAAATTAAAATAATACCCCACTTCCATCGTCATACAAAACAAACTTTTTAACCCGGTTTCCACTTTCAGTTCCATAAAAATTCTTTCATTGTACCAAACGGGGCATAAATTTATCAAACATGCTGTACTCAAAAAAAAAAAAAAATCAAACATGCGTATTAATAATTTATTGACAACAGGACAACACCATCGTAATTCTGAATAAGATTTTCTACAGAGATGACGATTTATGTGTGAGGGAGGGGAATAACGGAGTTGAAGGATGAATTATTTAATGTGTTTAAATGAGTCAAACAATGAATTACAGTATTTAAAACCCACCGCACGTGGGTTCAATGAGACAATTACGGATTGCGTTTGTGGGTGGGAAATTACTAGGGTTCTAACTGGGATCTACGGTCTAATTTATATAAAATTTAATCTAGTCTATTTAATAAATAAGTTAAACTAAAATTTATTGTCAAGTCTTTTTAGATAAATAAGTCAGGCTTTTTTTTCATAACGCATAGCTTATAAGCCTCCATGCTTGATCTATTTAATTTTTTTAATTTATACTATTATATAATTATATAAAATATAATTTATATCGATTTTATAAATTATTTATAAAATTATTAATTTAGCTTTAATTCTAAGCTTCACATCCCATCATCATCATTCACATACACTCAAACTCAACCCTTGCATTTGTTGGTCATTCACTGTCACTTATCTTTTCTTTGATAGCTCAAGATGGTAATGCTAGCTTACTTATCTTTTCTTTGATAGCTCAAGATGGTAATATGCATCGTAGATAATATTAAAAAAAACGGAAATATTTTTAAAACTATTAAAAATATCTTGCATTTGATAATAAATATGCATGAAGTAAATTGGTAGAATTCAATAAACATCATAAATTCCTATCATGAAATGCTGAAGCCTTGATTTAGGAAATACAAAAAAAAAAAAAAAAAAACATAAAAATACTTTTTATGAATTTTTAAATATGAAATTATTCAATTTTTAATACCTAGCTTCTTACTCATTGTTTGTTTGATTTTCAACCAATGATTTACGATCGATTCATTATTTTTCTTTATCTGATGATAGTGTGATTGGCAAATCCCATTTTCAAAGTTACATTTTAAATTTTCTGTTTAAACATGAACAAAAAGTAAATATCAACTTAAAGACTAAAAGCTCGATAGCGTTTCATTCTAATAATACGTGGACGCTTTGCATGTAATTTGAAACAAGCCACAAGTTTTTCATTAATATTTATCTATATCTTTTATAACCTGCAAATAATATAATTCATTAATAACTTTCTAATTAACATCACTTATTAGAGTTGTTTAGCCATTTAAAAAGTACATATAACCTATACCTTTGGAGAGTTCAAAACTTTAATATTTTTTTCAAAGCCTGAGTACCATGAAATAGATTTTTTCCTGAAACTTAAAAAATTTATAAATAAATCAATTTAGCTCCAAAATTAGTGGTTCAAAGTTTTTTTTTAAACTCATGAGAAGCTCTTTGATAAAAAAAAAATAAGATTCAGATAAACCCCTATGACATTTTATTTAGGAACACTCAATTATCAAAACTGGAGAGGATATTTTCAGAACAATTTTTCAGTTTTTTGGGTCATGTTAGAAAAATTATATCTTTTAACCTACATATCGAAAAATTAAGAAATATGACACATTTCAAAGCTCTAGATGTGTAATATTTCAAAGTACACTTTTGCCCTGTCTCTAAGAAGTCACAAATTCGTGGCTCAAATAAAAAATAGAACAATTATCTACTACTACCCATACATCTCTACCACATGTACTTAGCATATGGCACTTACTTAAGGCTTGTACTTAGCTCCTCCTCCTCCTCCTCCTCATGAAAGTTACCATTACACACTTTAATTTATATAACTATGGGTAATTAACATAACAGACATAAAACCAAAATAATAATAATAGATAAAACCAAAACACAACTATATGGTTCTTTGAAGAACCACCCCACTATTTTTCCACTAGTTTCAGGGAATTTCAGTAACAAAATATCGACTCAATATATAATTTACAATGGTAGTAAATTAAACATGTAAATATCCAACATAAAAACAACACTTTACAAACACATACACATGATCACAACACAAATTCAATTAATGATATTACATGTTCAAAGGCCTAATATGACATATATGACAAATAAATATGCAATCAACTAAACACAAATTATATAAAAATCAATAATAAGTTTTACTACCTTTTAATTCTTCTAAATTACATCTTCTTGCTTGAGCTTCTTTAGTTTTGTTCCCCCTTTGCTTGATAGCAAAAGCTAAATCCTATTAAAAATTTATGTGAAGGGCATATTAATACATAGACTTAGGCTAACCTTTAATTATTTGTCTAGCTCTACTCGCAAAGACCAAATGTTACATCACCTATCCATTCAGGGCATTTATGAGACTTCTACTCAAATGGGTTTAGTAACATATTTTAAACTAATTCTTGAATTTCTATACCTAAAATTTGGGATATGATAAATAATAAACAAATATTGATTTATAATTGAATGCAAATGCATGCGTGTATATGGGGTGGAGTGATCTTTAAAATCCCAACAATATATAGAAAAAGAAGTACAAAACTTGTCCTTTAGCCTGACTTTACAGCTGATTTTTTTAATAAACTATATAGTATATATATAGTTGTCTTCCCAATATAATAACAAATTGAAGATTTTTCCTATCCTTTTTCTCCAATTATACCTTTATCTCTTCAAGAGCGTTAAATTCCTGCAAGCCAATAATAATAAAAACGTTCAGTGCACAAGTTCAACAGTTAAATAATGACATAAGATTGTGATAAGAATGCATAAAGTGCATGTAAATGCTTAATATTTCAATAGTTATCAATATCAGCATGATCTATCGTACTCCATATATGTCTCAGTACAACTGTTGAGGAACAATTGGGTCTAGTGGACTCAATCACACATGATAAAGATTTACAACTTAGTGGGATTCAATCCCACCCTTTTAAAGTATCGATGAAGAAAAAAGAGGAAAAAAAAAAGAATTAATAAGATAACGAAATAAATAATGAGGCGACGGAAAGGGACAAAAGCAGGTGATAATATTTTCAAAGTCGCAATTAATTGCACACTAGTTGCAAATTGAAGGTTGGGCATATATGTAAGCCGCACAAAGTGTGTTATTTAATTAATTTAATAAGTTGTGTGTGCGTGTGAGTGTGTGTGTGTTATACTGTTATGAGACAACCAAAGTTGACACGAAATCGTGGGAAATTAAATGATGGGAATGTAGTACCCAGAAAACCCGAAGAGGAGACAAGCCAAACCCGACAAATGAAAAAGAATCATAAGCTTCGTATTACGAGAGCCTCATCAATTGTCTCCATCACAGGAAGCTGTTGCCACTTTCTTTTCTCACCATCCTTATCATCAACTTGGCTTCTATATACTTTAACGTATTCTCATTATTTTCCTGACTGACGTTTTCTTGATTGACATGTTTATTAAACAGTTATCAATGTTGAAATATAGCAATAAAAATATGATGTATAGTTAAATGAGTAGTCATTATTCGGGCTTGTATTCTCCAAGCTCGTATAACAACCAGGAAAGAGCCAAGTGTATTTATCTCTCTCACATGAATATATATTCCATTAGACCTATTAATTTTTTTTTAATTAAAATACATTTTATTGCCTTAGTTTCAAATATAAACCCTTTTCATAAAATTTTATATTCTAACATTGAAGATTTTTTATGGAACTAATATTAACATTTTTTTACTTAATGTGCTCATACATATATATTAAGATTACTTGCTTCTCTTAGGAAACAAATAACTAATGATTATTAGTAGTTAGTAAAATGCCCTATATATTATTGAAACATCAGGTTTTTTCCCTAAAAAGGTCTTATATCTGAAATGAAGGGAGTAACGAGATCAATTTAAATGGGAAAAAAAATCTAAATTCACATAACATAGTTTTTGGCCAACTTCCTTTGTCCATATTATTCAAAAGTCAACGTTTTTCATTTTGATTATTGTAGTTTGCTGGAATATACTTTCTAGAGCGGATCGTTAATCGGGATCGGCGTTAATTACATAACTTATGTTATTGCGTGTATACAGAAATCCATATAACTCGCATGTTGGTCTGTTTTTATAATACTTTCATATCGCAACTCTCGTCAACACGAAATTTAAAACTCTACGTTCTCAAATTTCAGCGCTCTGATTCAATTTTTTAAATATGACTTGAACTGGCAAGTCATTTTTGTTTATGATGGCAAGATGTTAATTAAATTAATTACTTGTATATGAAGTTAGAACCCTCGATTCTATCATCTTTTTATTGTAATGGAATTTTCATCCTCGACCTATATGTTATTTAAATGTGCCTACACATGTCATGTGAATTATGAAATAAGGTTTGAAGCAAACCGGAAAGATCATGTACCGTTACTTTTGAGGACAAAAACAAACGAAATCTTAGCTTGCGTAAACATGTTGGATTTATTTTTCAAGTTGTATAATATATGTACGGAATACTTTGCGTCTATTGATTTCCTTTTTAAAGCGTTTGTCAAGAGTGCATATATAATATATATAGCCAATGTTGCTATGATAATTATTTCTTAATTTTCAACCAACAATATATATTTAATTGATTGAAACATATCACAACATTTGTAGAGATGACATTTTAGGATTAATCAGTTCTTATAATTATTATTGTTTTTAGTGGTGAATAAGGAGGCGAAACCCGGAAAAAGCCCACAACTGTACAATTATCTCATCATTAGAAGGGATAGTTAAAAAGTAAACCCCTCACCAACTGGGGTTGGGTTAACGGAATGAGCTAATCCTTTACTATGTGGTGAATCAAATTTCAACTCCATCTAATGGTCAAAGAGAATGCCGATTTACCAAGGCTGCCTTATGAAGCTGCATTTCTCCGATTTCTCTCTTCTTTTCTCTGACGTGGCTGCACAATTAGACCTCTCCGGTCTTTGGCCTTGAGCAAAAAATAATAAGCCCTCTTTCTACTTAAGTAAGTGAGACACACCATGGATCTTAAATTAGGAAATTATGAGAGTATATTCTATCTCATAAAGAACAATTAGGAAACTTTTCCTTTTTTTCATTCCCTCACTCTTTTTCTTCTTTCCTTTCCTTTTTTTTATTTTCATAAAATAGAAAATATAAGATCTGGACCTTTCTCCACACATGAAGGGAGCCCAAAACCCAATAATTCAAATCCCCACTGAAAGAGCTGCTCATATTTAGTGCCTGACAGTGTCTCAAATATAATTGCCTTTGATCTAATAGGAATATAGGATAATACCCGTGCCTAGAAAAAAAAACACACTAAAACCCTCACCCTAATTCAGATACAAGGTATAGTAGGTAAAAAGGAAAAAGTATTAGTCCTGATACATCTTCATCTTTTTTATGCCGATAACATAAAATTTTGCATTTAAACTTTTTGTGGATGATACACGCAAAGAATTTTGAATGGCACACAGTTCATATTTAATATTTCCTCCTATTCTTAATATGAAATCTAGATTGTAGTGCAATTTACAATGCAAACTAGACCTTATACTAAGGACGCTCTTATGTGCAACAATTCATATAATTATTAATGCTCCCACCCCCCCAAAAAATACATACACACATATTAAGGTCAACAATATGAAATCGGTGACTCTTTATTATGCTTTATTTTGGAAATTTGGGATTAATGCATATCAATATTATAACGAGTCTTAATTCTTTAGGGCCTCTTTGCTGCTCGAAATTGATTTTAATGAAAATGAAAATGGATATGGAGTTGGGTGCAAAAAAGTATGTTTGGCATATCATGGAAATGATCATTTTTATATAATGGATATGGAGTTGGGTGCAAAAAAGTATGTTTGGCATATCATGGAAATGATCATTTTTATATATAAAAATTTATTTTAGTTAATTAATCTATATAGGGAGAGTGTGTTTAAAATTTAAACAATATTTTAGTTTGTTAATGAAACAAAAAAATGATACTCCCTCCGGTCTTAATTATAAGATAAAGTTGACTTTTTTAGAGAAATTAGGGAAGCTAATTAAATTACTTTAGAGTATTTATATTTTTATTTTTTTTCCAAACTAATTAGTTTGACTAATAAACTAATATATAATCTAATGATACATAACATATGATATGATTACGTAACTTATTTATCTTTCTTAATCTCTCAAAAAAAAAAAAAGTCAACTTGATCTTATATTTAGGACCGGAGGTAGTAATTAAAGATGAAAGTATTTAAAGTTCAGCATAAGAAAATGAACATAAAGAGAGATTACATAAGCGCTGGAAAAAGCTGAAACAGAGGAAAACAATCCTAATGAAGAAAGGATTTTTTGACTAATAATTTCTGGCTGAGCAGACTTTGAAATCCCAAGATGAATGAATTGTTTTTGAATGCAAACAATATCCAGCTTGTCACTAGTTGTGAAGAGTGAAGAGCTGATCTTAAACATTATATTGCTGGTAAAAGTAAGATGAAACAACTACTTTCCTTTGTCACAAGAATCTTTAAATGGGAGTGCCTTAAAAAAGAGTTAACTAACAATTTATTTTAGTTAATTAATCTACATATGAAAGAGTTGTTGAGAGTTAATTAGATAGCTTAACAAAATAAGTTGAAATAAATTATTCTCAACATATTTCCTTTGTTTATTACTCAATGTTCTCCCAACGGCTTCATCGGATTAGATTAACTAAACGGGTCTTAAAGTATACCAATATAATTAAGTAACCATACGGGGAGTTCAATGAAGAAAAAACTTAAAATAGAGAGAAATGTAAAAACTTTACTCTTCAATCAAGTTTATTGTGAAATGAATATTTGTTGAAGTGAAAATTTTGTGAAGGTAGTTTAAACAATTATTTTTATGCCTTGCATTTGGTAGCTATAGGAAGGTTCAAGAAAATACAATCTTCGTCATCTAAGATGCCTGTTAAGCGGCCCCATCCTTAGTATCAAAATTATTGGCCAAAAAGAAGAAAACGAAGGGGGAAAAAAAAGAGAGAGTGACACCCAATACTTAGGAATAACAAAAATCTTTTAAACAAAAGTAGTTGATGAAACCTACAGATAATCTTGACAAAATCTTATCTACCATATTAAGAAAACCCTGACTACATAATTTGCGATAATTTTTTATGATTGATCATATTCTTTCTTGAAAGGCAAGACATTTAACATGTGTCGTAACTAGGAATGGCAATCGGTTTAAACCGAAACAAGAGTTCACATGCTTCATTAATAAAGTAATTATACATGCGTATACATTTTCAACATGAAAATAATTAAAAACGACAACCTTTATTCTCATGCGAATTTTGACAATGTTAATTAAACATTAATTATTTATAGTAGATAGGCAAAAGCTGACGCATTCCAAATTAAGAATAATATAAAAGGCAGGCGCTTGACATTTGAGAAACTAAGTGGCCAATTTGGGCTTTGCTTAGTCTTATCAACTCATAATGGTCTGCCACATGCGTCTTCTAGAAGAGAAGAGGCCATACACACACACAGAGAGACACACATATTATACTTCACCATTTTGTAGACATTTTTTAAAATATAATCTAAATGGAAAAAATCCTAACTCGTATAAAATCAAGGAATTAAAATGAAACATTATGCAATGTTAGAAGACTAAAAGTGTTCTCACAGACATTGGTCCTAGTGGTGGCCTGGTGGGAGCTTTGACCTCATAAACATGAAGTCTAGTGAGTGCAAAAAACATCTTTGAGAGAGCTATCCAATTGGGCCCGTCAATACTCTAATCTGATCAAGTTAGGTAGTCTTTTTTTAAGTTCATTTCAACTAATTTTCATATACTTGTTTGGTCATATTTATAAGACAGAGAGAGAAGAATTTGTTTGGTCCTATTTACGTGGTAGACAGAGAAATTTTTATATGAATGTACAAATTTACCCTTAATTTATTATTGTATTGATTGTGTTCTCATGTGGCTTTATATATATTAAATAGGGGGTAAAATTGGAAATTTGTTAAATTTTAAGGTATAGTTAATGCAGTTTAAAACTTTTTTTGAGCGGTGTGAAATATGTTAGAAATTCCTTACAAATAGGACCAGAGGAGCACCAAAGAATGACAGTTTGTAACTAAACATGTCATAAATTGTGAAAATTTTAAATATGTTATATGTCTTCTCTCACCTCTTTCCTCATTTAATAGGCATAAAATTAGGAAACAGTCATGGGTGAACTTATATTTAGGGTGAAAAATTTCTTTCATAATAGACTTATAATAAGGACCAAAGTGGTATGGTATATATCCCTCCTTTAATTTCGACTTTCTAGGCTTAGATCCATCCCACACACTCACATATATATTACAATTAAAATCATAATATAATATATGGTTGCATAGTGATAGTTTGATTATAGGGAAAGAATCAGTTCCCTAAAAAGCAAACAGGAAAGAATCGAATATATACGCATATATAGATATCCTAACCGTTTGAGTGTTGAAAGATTATGAGAAATCTAAAAGACGAGAGATAGAGAGATATGTAGTGACTTTTGAAGCCACCAAGAGCGCCTAACTTGAATGATACGTCATGACTTGCGACCATTGAAGAACAAAAGGGAAGTAATAATATTAATTAATATTAGGGTTTCTCACTAATGCTTCTTTATATCTCTTATGTCTCCATGTTCCGTGCATGCGTACAGGTTTTGTTGAGTTACTCTTCTTGCCTCCTTCAAAGGGTGTCATACCTATGTGTTGGCCTTTGCTTTGTTTCACAGTATCTTAGCTCTGCTTTAACCTCCTTCTTTATTTTCAAATTGATTCCTTTGATATTTCACTCCTTTAACTACACACACATGTATGTTTGTATATGTTTGTGTGTATCTGTGCTTCTTATTTAATTACGATCGAGACTGACCTAACCTCAAGTACGAGTCAAGTGCATGTATATTATAATAAAAGCTGAACTGGTTATTTAGTCTTGGTATTAGTTACGATTAGACTTTATATAAGATCCAAGTAGTTATATAGAGTATGAATATTATATCATCCCTTTTCACCTAATTGTTTTGTGTTAGTGAACGTGGCATCAATGTGTGAGGCTCATATGTGTTACCACTATTTGGTGTTTCTGTCAATGAGGATCGAAATTGCACCAACAAAACTGCGATGGGACTGTGGGGAAAAAAACTTTATAGTAAATAATATATAAAAATATCAACAGCTATTAATTCCAACGAAAGGTGTTTTGATTGCTTAAGCTCGAGGTCTTAAGTTCGAATCAGTGTGAATGCAAAAAACAATTTTGGGAGAGTTACTCTAATTGGGCCCGACAATATTCGAATTTGACCTAGTTAGATAACTATAAAAAATAATGTATATATAATCTACATGCCTTAATTTGATTGAATATAACTAGGGGTAGAAATGTGTTAGGTTAGATCCAGCATGAGGTTAATGATGATACATGGATTCCTTTCCATCTAAAGAAACATGGTACGGCTATTTTCCATTTATTTTTTGCTGATGATTTATTCTTATTTGCTAAGGCTAGTCTAGACCAAGCGGCGGTTGTGAAGGCATGCCTAGATGATTTTTGTGATATGTCGGGAGAAAGAGTAAATGCAACGAAGTCGAGGATTTTCTTCTCATATAATGTAAACCATGTAGCTAAGCAGGAGATTGGCAGTTTTTTGGGGTTTACCCAAACTAGTGATCTTGGAAAGTACCTGGGTGTCCAGTTGCATCATTCCCATGTTACAAGGTCAGCATATCAATCCATTTTGAATAAGATGGACCGCCGATTTTCTTCTTGGAAGGCGTCTTCCCTTTCTATGGCTACCCACCATACTTTAGTGTCCTCAGTGGTGTCGGCAATGCCAACTTATACTATATAGACTTGCCCCCTACCTCGTTCGATATGTCATGATATTGATAAGCGGTGCCGATCTTTCCTTTGGGGGAGTAGCAACCAAGGTAGGAAACCTCATCTTGTTGCTTGGGAGGAGCTGTGTCGTAGTAAAGATGGGGGGTTAGGGCTCCGTATGGGGAAGAGTCAAAATGATGCGTTTATGATGAAATTAGGCTGGGGTTTACTGAAGAGAAGAGATGCTCTCTAGGTCTATTTTCTACGCAAGAAGTATAAATGTGGTGAGGATATTATTCCTGTAATTAATGGTAAGAGGAGAAGCTCACAAGTCTGGAAAGGAATTAAGAGTAATTGGGACCGAACTATGTCTGGGTTGTCGTGGAAGGTAGGGAATGGGAGGGTGGCTGAAGAGCTATGACCTTTTGAAGATGTATGCTATGGGTGTGGTACCGGAGGCTATGAAGAATTGGGTTGTAGGTGATTTTGTCTCAGATTCGGGAGAATGGCAATAGGAGTTGTTGTCGACTCTCCTACCAGAGTATGTTCTGGAGGATATTGCACGAGTGAGGGTTCAAGGAGGGGGAGTGTAGAAGACAGTTTTTCATGGACTTGGTCAAGTCATGGCGACTTCTCACTTAAGTTCGCATACACAGGAATAAGGCCATGTGAAAGTCGGGTGCATGCGGGCTTATGGAGGAAGGTGTGGAAGCTACAAGTCTCGCAAAGATACAAGATTTTTACTTAGTTAGCACTGAAGGGAAGGTTGTTGACGAATGTGGGCCGTGTTGCTTGTAAAATGGTGACGTGCGATGTTTGTTCTCTGTGTGGTCAGGCGAGGGAGACGAGTATGCATGCGTTGTGTGATTGTCTGGTTGTTAGAGACCTTTAGAAAGCATTAGTTCCTCCAGGTTTGGAGGATGGCTTCTTTGCCCATATAGACATATTCAAGTAGATTCATTGGAACTTATCTCGGCATGATGAGATTGAGGGCACGCGTTGGGTCTTATGCTTTCCTATTGCTCTTCGTAACATGTGGCTTGCAAGGAACATGTATGTTTTTGCAAATGAGATTGAATCTCCGGCGTCATTTAAACCTCGAACTCTAGCTTGTTTGAATTGGACGAGGTTGGACTTGGTTGCAGTGAATGGTGAACATGAGTTACGACCTCAATGGATTGCTCCAGCCTGGGGGTGGATTAAGCTTAACGTTGACGAGGTTCTTAGCGTCTTGTCGGGGGAAGCGTCATGAGGTGGAGTCTTCCGGGATCATAGAGGGGTTTTTCTGCATGGTTTTATGGTTTAGTTGGAGCTGTGTGGTAGCAGTATTGTTGAGCTCTGGGCGATACTTTAGGGGTTGAAGATAGCTTGGGATGCTGGTTTCAGGAGACTGGAGTTAGAGAGTGACTGTAGGATGGTGGTGGATTGGATTCTGCATGAGGAGGGAGGCGACCATGACGGTGTCCTGGAGGTGTGCGAAATTCGTTCTATGTTGTAGCATGAATGGGAAGTGTCTCTTCTATTATGCCCATGTGTAGTTAATGAGTTAGCTGATATAGTGGCGAAGAAAGCTCTTGGAATAGCTCCAGGGCTTACATGTTTTTCGTTTTTTTTGGATGGTATGGATGAGGCGATACTTCGTGATGCAGTGGTTGTTCTAGGGATGGTCGTCATGTAGTGTAAGTTTCTGTTTTCATGCCTTACTTGTATCAAAAAAATAGGCCTGAGGCTGTATATAAGTCTTTTTTAAGCCTAGACCTAAGCCTTCAAAAGATCTACTCAAAATGTAAGCCATGAAATTGGCTTAAAAACATAGGTCTCCAAGTTCTCATATAATCCTTCAAGCTTATTTAAAAGCCTATCGTTATGTCTTAAAAATCTAGGATCCATTTGCACTTGCAATATAAGAGTTTAGTATGGAAAAGAAAGGAATGCCTAGTGACAGTAGTTGTCTGAGCAATTAAGAATAAGAGAAATTAATTATTTGTTGATTAAGGAGACATATTCTCTAAAATCAATCAAATATAAAATTGTGGCATGTAAAACTAGATTTTATTTGTTTTTCTTTTTCCACAAAAACTTGGATAAACTCCTGCTATTGAGATGATAATATTTCATTCAAGCATCATTGTAGTAAACTTACAATAGCTATTATGCTTCAGCGAACGACTCATACTAGGAAAGATGGCATGTGAAACTTAGGGTTAATGCTAAGTTAGTAATTTTTTAAATTATTTTTAAAATTAGCTTATATTAATTACTCCCTCTGGTCCTAAATATAAGATAAAGTATATATATATAATAGTTTGAAAAAAACTAAACAAGGCATGCCAGTAAGCTAGGCCATATGGAAATAGGCCTAACATCAGTAGACCTGAGTAGGAGCTTAACCTAATTACTTCTTTCGGTTCTTAATATAAAACCCAATTGACCTTTTTAGATAAATTAATAAAGCTAAATGAATTTCTTAATTATAACATATATTATGTATAATTAAATTATATATCAGTTTATAAGTAAGACAAGTTAATTTAGAGAAAAGTGATAAATATAAATACTTTAAAGTAATTTATTTAGCTTTCTTAATTTTTTAAAAAAATCAATTTTGTCTTATATTAAATATTGGGGGTAATATTAAATATGTTAGACTAAGCTTAAAGTAGGCTAGGACATAGGTCCCTATAGAGGCCTAGGGCCTAACATACTTCCACCCCCAATAAATACAACCACATATTAAGTACAACTTTACTCCTATTTATAAGTCCAAATTACTTAATTTTCACATATCAATGAAAGTTAGTTAAATCCATAAATATGGACTTAATTGATAATTTTTTTTTTCAATTTTACCCTCATTTATGAATGAGTATTTTTTATCTATTTTTTTCCCTCTCTATCTTTAATAAGAGGAAAATTGTAACACTCTCATTTATTAATCTGAAAGTGGATTTATAATAAGGACCAATTTTTTTTCCAAATTGGGCTTATATATAAATAGGACCAGAGTGGTATATAAGGCTAAGTATATAATTTTTCTCCAATTATAATACTCTCTCGTCCGTATATAAGGTCCCTTTTTTTTGAATGGGTTTTTCCCTTTATATAAGTTCTCTTTTGTATTTGTCTCAATGATAAATATACTTTTACCTATTTTTCTCTAAACAGCCTATATCTTCCCCGTGCGTTGCACAAGGAGTGTTGCTCGAAGTAAGACATACTAGAATATTATATATTTGATTTAGACGTATAAGAACAAAATTTAATAAGAATATCTATTCATTTGAAAAATTATGAATTTATTCTTAAGAAATCCAATTATTTGCTTATGAAATTAATTACTATCATTCTTGAAAAACAAAACAAAATTTAATTTTAAAGTTATCAATATCTCAATTAATATCTAATTATCATCAAAAGTTGAAATAATGAATTTCATAAACTTCTTTTTATATATTTCCAAAAATTTATAATGCATATGAAAAATAATGGATTTCATTTTATGAGGTATAGATATTAATAATCATCATCACGAGGAGTGTTGCTCGAAGTGAGACATACGAGAACATTATTTATTTGATTTAGATGTATAAGAACAAAATTTGGTAAGAATATCTATTTAATTCAAAAATTATGAATTTATTTTGTAGAAATCCAATAAGTTTCTTATGAAGTTAATTACTATAATTCTTTAAAAAAAAAAAAAAAATTTTAAAGTTATCAATATCTCAATTAATATCTAATTATCATCAAAAGTTGAAATAATGACATTCATAAACTTCTTTTTATATATTTTCAAAAAATTATAATTCATCTGAAAAATAATGAATTTATTTTTATGAGGTCTAATTGGTTGCTCATGAGATAATTATTATCATTCATGAAAGTCAAAAGCCAATTTATTTTTAAAGTCAACAATATTATTTTGAAATATTTTTAATTTCTTGATTAATACCCTAATTGTAATTATTATGGTATTAATATCTCAATTATTCAATATTAAAAAACTTCATTGTCCATCTTTGTGATATTAATATCATTGATGGAGACATAATTTTCGTTCGCCAATAATAAAAACTGGGAATCAATATTTCAAAATCAAATTATAATCATTAGGACATAATTTTTAAAAATTATTACACTAATAACCTAATTATTAATATAATTTATGGAGATCCCTACAATCTAGATGGTAAAGTTCCTTGGCATGCTTGGATCACAATTCTATAATTATTAATACAATTATGATTCCTCATTTAACGTCTAATTTCAAATTCAATTTACTTCCTTTCTTATATTCAAACCCCAATAATTGCACATAGACAATTTTGATTGTGTGATTATCCGCCCTGTAAACCAAATATGAAGTAAATGGTTTAATCCAAATTTGATCACATTAATATAATTTATTCTATAGAGTTGAATAATCAACTTTAAAAATTATTTTTAAAAAAATCAAATAAGTAACGGTTATTATGTAAACCCGCCACTTTTCAAAATATCATGTCACATATCGAACGGTTATTAAAAAATCACTATCACTATTTATAAATCCTAACGATTATGATGTTAAAATCGTAAAGTTTCGTTCAAAGGTTCATTACAGTTGTAAATTAAGAACCATAAGAAAATGCCACCTTTCATAACGGTTCTAAACTTATAACTTTGAACAAGTTTTGTCAAGTCTTTTAAAACATGTACATGCTATCTCACACCTCTTCACTTTCCTAAGTTATTATACTTAACAAGCTTGTATTTGGTCTAACATTACCCACCATCCTCAGAACCCGACAATTTTGATTGAATATTTTGGCCTTTGACAGTTCCATCCAGGTGAACCACATTCTCCACTACTTTCTTTGAACTTCAGTCTGACAAGAGCTCAAGTTGCTTCGATTGCCCTAACTCGATTTTTTGTTTTGGAGCCCTAGCTAGATCTCATTTCTCTCCGTGCTTTGTTCTTCTTATTTTAAAATATGATTTCTCTTCTGCATTTCACATTCTGCATTCTGTATTAATATTAGTTCACGATTCAATGTCTTCAATTAACTATCAATATTAACATTATTGTTAAATATACAGCAAGCCATGTCTCAAGAAGTTACAACACAGGGAGGCTGTCTTTTTGCTAATGAGGACATATTGGTGAAGACATTGGGGCCTGACCATCTCAGTCTTCTTAAGGGTACCAACTTTGGATTGACCAAGATAAAATATTATGATCACCCGCAACCTCGAAGAAATAACTTGGACAAAAAAGATGAAAAGCTCCAGAAACTGTGTGATAAAATACAGGAACAAATATGGTTTCTCACACAAGAGTTGATGAAAGAGTGTACTAGAAGCATCAAGGGGAAATGGCAACCCAAGTACTAAAGGCAGCTACACATTTCCCCCATGATCTACCTGAGGGTTGGTAGATGTTGAGTGTTTTGTCGATAATCCTAGACACCATATAGTTGCAATTGGCCACAAGTTCAAGCTTCCGAAGGATAACATGCTTCATAATGAGCCTATCCCTCTTGAGCATGTGAAGGTACAAATCAACACTAACTTCGACCCCAGCTATCTATTCCTATGCCCACCAAAGACACAGATACAGTGGGAAGGGCTACAGGCATCTTCGTTTCATGGCCTCATTGTCTACTTAAAGTATGAAGCCCCCCCAACTTAAACGAAGTCAACCGCTTAAAAGAAGTTGCCTACTAATAAGTCCAAGCCCCCCAATCAGTCTAAGCACCCTAATCGGCTCAAGCCCCACATTGATCAATCCAAGCCCCCCCACTTCTAAGACCCTTATTCAATCCAAGCCTCTCACTTCCAAGACCCCCAATCGGTCTAAGAAAAGGAAGTATCCCACCCCAAATGATTATTAAGGAAGAAATCTTCCTTACAGAATAAGCTCACTGGTCAATCTGCCCGAAAGTCCCTTCAAGAGTTTGCTGCCAAGATCTTGGCTTCAGACCCATTTACATATATCAAATTTGAGAGAGAAGTCATTGACCAAGAAGACCAAGAGGATGTTGTAAGCCAAGAGCTTGTTTCTAAGGTGCTAAATAAGGAGATGGCAAGTACAAGTTCTGTCAACTTCTTTATGAGGCATTTCTTCAACTACGATTAAATAGTTAGCTGTTTAGAACTTTGATTACATTTTGATATATTGGTTTCAGCATTTCAAGCACTTATACCATGCTTATATCCTCCCTTGCGGCCTCCAGGACAAGATCAAGTTTATCCGCCCTAACCATGTCAGGCACTAAGGTGTCAACATGAAAGAAGATGCCAAGCAAAATCACGCGAGGTTTTTAAGGGCTGAATTTATTAGGAGGGCGTCAAACGGAAAGGACACTTATTTATTTATGCCTTATATTCAAGGGTGGGAATATTATTAACTCTGTTTTAATTAGTTTTTATTTCTTTTTTGTAACTGTCCTGATGGTGTGATTTATTATTTTACTTAGGGAGCACTGGACGCTCATTGTGATAAATCAAATTCTCAAAAAGATTTGGTTTTATGACTTTATGGGCTGGGATCCAGACAGGAAACCATACATGTAGGAGATATTCAACCAATAAGTTATCCGTTCATCATCTCTTATAATTCACTTCATCTTGCATGTTTTTTTATATATAATTTTTTATTGTATCTTCCTAGAGCAATGTACAGGTATTGCACAGAGAATGGTCTCAACTACAGCAATTTCAACCTCACCGACGACTGCTTTAGATATGCCTTCCAATGGTAGCATCTGAAGGTATGTATATTATTTACGATTGACTATAATATTAAATTGAAGCACACATATAGTTTATATATTTGATTGACTGACAAATTTTTCTTCTCATTTCTTTCTAGTGCCTAAAGCGACCGGACATAAGCAGTAATTGTGGGTACTGCGTGATGTAGTACATGAAGGACATAATCACGCACAGTCATAAAAATATTAATACAAATAAGGTGTATTATATGATCAATGCTTTCATATATACACTTTGTTAACTATATATTACAATATCTAACTTCCATCTATTGTTTCCTTTTCGTACAGTATTTTAATGCTTCTTGAATGATGTTTAGCAACTCACAAATGAAAGAAGTGGCTGAAGAGTTGGAGGCATTTGTACAACATCAGTTGGAGCATAAATAATACATAGTGTGACTGTAAATTTCTAGATACTGATGCTTTGTTTAATTTGTTTTAAAGTTTTGGTTTAAATAGTATATACATGTACATGAATGACTGTAAATATATTCTGATTTTTTGTATTATTCTGTATATGAATGAAAATGTAAAGATATATTGTGATTCATTATATAAATGTATATGCATGGGAATCTTAAAAGCAGAAACCCCCCATTTGTTTTTTAAAAAATAGCTTTTATAAATCATGATTGTTACCTAACAACCGTTATTTATGTCAACTATATATATAACGGTTGTTTACATGTGTGCGTTAATTATTATCACAACAATGGGCATATCATGGCCTCACTAGAGATGGAAATAGGCTAAGCCAAGCTAAGCTTTAGTTAAATAGGCATAGGTCTGCAATAGAGATCCAGAGCCTAAGCTTGGGTCTGATAAGACTTGAAGCCTGTTTAAGAGCCTACTTAAAATGTAAGCATTTAAATAAGCTTAAAGCCTATACCTCCATATTCATTTACTATCTCTCAAACATATTTAACAACCTACATTATATCTTAAAAGTTTGGGATTTATTCTCATCTATAATAATTTAGTAAGAAAAAGAATACTTAATAACAACAATTATCCAAGCAAAATAAGAAAAACCAATCTAAAAAATATATGTTCTAAAATCAACTAAGTATAACAAATAGTGGCATGTAAAACCTGATTTTATCTTTCTTTCTTTTTTTTCCTATAGAAACTGAGACAAACTCCTTCTACTGAGATTATAATATTTCATTGAGGCATTACTAAAATAAACTTGTAGCAATTATTATGTTTCAACGAATGACGCAAATCAAGGGAAATGGAGTAAGCTAATAACATTGCAATCTTGGACAAATGAAGAGAAGAGAGGTAAATGTGTTCGACCAATGAATAAAAATGTTGAGTTTGGGGCTGAATGATGAGACATGAAATCTAAGGTTAAAACTAAGTTAGTAATTGTATAAATAATTTATAAAATTGGTTTAAATTGTATTATATATAATAGTATAAATTTTTAAAAAAAAACTAAATAGGCCAAGCCTATAGGTTGTAGGCTAGGCTTTATGAAAAGAAGCTTGACCTATTTACCTAAATAAGCCTGACAGAGGGCCCGAGCCTTGGCATGACATATTTACTAAATAGGTTAGGCTAGGCCGTAGGCCCTTGATAAAGGCCTAGCCTATTTCCATCTCTAGGTATCACCGAACCTCAATACATAACGGGTGTTATCTTATAACCGTTATAATATATCTGAAATAAATATCGGTTCAAAACTGTAATGTATCTGTGTCAAGCTTTTATAACACCCGTATATATGACGATTTGAAACTGTGATGTATGATAGTTAATAACCATCATATATCATGATTTATGTAACAACTGTAACATATGTAACATATATCGTAGCTAGTAATAAACATGTCGAAGAGTCTCATACACTCTTTGATTATTTGAAAAAACATATAATCTTATGACAATGAACTCGAAAATCATACTATGCATTAGTAAATATATATAGTTTCAAGATATCAAATCACATCACGCATGATTCGACCAATATATAACTCTATTAATTTGGATCATTTCGTATAGTTCACTTTCAATGTTGGTTATTTTTATTACTTCAAAAGCGATTAATTAATAATGCCCGCGTCATTTTCATAGAGTAGTAATGAAAATGAACATATAATACCAATCACGAATATGATTGGCAGATTAATATTTGAAAGTGAAAATGATCGCCTTCAAGAATATTGAAGATGTAAAGGTCACTTTCGATGATCATCTCCAATTAAGATCACGAAGAATCGTGCAAACCTAAAATTCTTTGAAAGTGACCAAGAGCATCAAATCCAAACTTTTAACTAACATAAACTGCATGTGACCCCCCAAAAAAATAGGCTTTAAGAGACGTTCAGTTCTAAGTCCTTTCAAATAAGATGCATATCAATAAATAGTGATAGAGCTAGAGCATGCATAATAATATTTTGATCTATCTATAGAGGCATATAACTCTATATTTTGATACCCAAGCAAAACCTTATTCACTGAATCTTCTAAATAATTAGTGAAAGTGACTAATTATGGGTTTGGGGTAATGAATCTGGGGATGAGATCACCAAAAATGAAATTAAAACTGAATCTCTTCTTTTTAAAATAACAATTCCACCAGCTATTGTCTTTTAGTTTTATGTGTTCTTCTCCTTTAATTAATTCGCAAGTCAGTATCTAGTCTTATTTATAAGTTACTTTCAATACATTTCATGGAACTAAAAAAATACATTAAACCTCATTAATTCTGCCTTAAAACTTAATAATTCTATAGCTTTACTCATATTTAACATATACACTAATTTACGTGAAAATAACACTTGGCAATATACAAAATAATAAATAAAGAGTAAAATAGTACATTTATGTTAAAAATTTAATGATATCACTTATAAATAAGACAAAAAGAATCTTTTATCTTTGCCTTATAAATAGAACCAAATGAGTATGTAATAGATACAAAATATTTCATTAAAATTGGAATTAATTATTTTTACCTTACTATTTTTTTATGGTTTCTTAATTATTAGTCCAAATTAATGTTACCTGCAAACAGATTTTATTTTCATTTTTTTTCTCAAAAATAATTTTTAAAGATTATTTTACAAAAAAATTTTAAAAAACAAAAAATGGAAATACAATCAGATTAAAGCATGCCATTATCTATATATATATAAGAAAGTTTAGGTTAGCTATCATTAGATCACCAACGACAAATCACACCATAAGACCATCCCAAGAAGTATACTTATTAGGAGATGTGAAAACACTTTGCGCTCTAAATTTCAAAAGAAGAAACCCTTCATCATATCAAAAAAATCACACCATAAGACTATAAGACACTTTTAGAGATACTTCGATAGTTCGATATTATCCTAATTAACTCGTTACAAGAAGTATACCTATATACTCCTTTCAATCCTTAATAGAAGATATATTTACCTGATTTGATTATATTAAGGAAGTTAGTTAATGTGACATGTATTTTTTAAAATACCTTAATCATTTTTCTTAATTCCTTCATCTCCTCTCTTTCTTGGTTATTGTTGAGAAAGCATCAATAGGGGTAAATTATGAAAAGATTAACAAAGATGAAAATTATATCTTATATTTAGGACCAAGATCAACTCCCTAAATATGTTTTATATTAAGGACCGGAAGAGTACTATATAGATATCTGTACATACGTATAAGCGAGTGCACACATATATATCAACTTCCTATACACAAGAGTTAAGATGCTATTTTAGATACACCATCTGATTTTCAAAAACTCATATTGAGTTTGACTAATCTATTTGATCAATTTAAGTTAGACTGCGTCAATATGCTATTTTTGATTTAAATATAGATATACATTTTCTATTTTTATTTTTTTTGCATATTTGTATTTTAGGGTTTAGGAGTAGATTTTAAATTAAAGACCAGAAATAGTATTATTTTTTTAAAATATACAATGTATTATTATAATAGATCATAATTCAATAAAAGTTCAGATTTGACATTATTAAAATCTTAACATGCATTTAAGATACCCTATGTTATAAGAAAAGACTAGGGTTATTAACTATTACTCTTTCCGACCATTAATATAAGATATATTTACTTAATTTGATTAAATTAAGGAAGTTAGTTAACTTAGTTAATATAACATATATTTTCTAAAATATCCTAATCATTTTTCTTAATTCCCTCATTCATTATCATCCTTCAATATTGTTGAAGGAGAACTAATAGCGATAAATTAGAAAAAAATTGACAAATATAAAAAATATGTTGTATATTTAGAAACCAATATCAACTCTCTAAATATGTCTTATAGATGGAGTATTAATCAAGATCTGGCTTGCCAATATTTTCTACTCAGTATATACTAATTAATTCTCAAATATTATTTTAATTCACTTATATAATATAAAACAACATTCAATTGCGGCAGCAGATGTTCGTTGATTAATTCGATTGTGGGCAAATTGACAAAGTAATAGAAGGGGCATATTCAACATTAACTAAATCAGCCAGCCAAATCTGAATTTTTAGGGAATTATGATCTTCTAATCATGAATTAGAAATATCAAACGAATCATATGAATTTTTAACCTACCGTGGGACGACGTTGATTAAGGATTCGTCGTGAGTGTCTATATTTTTAATTATTTATCAGTCATTGACATTAAACAGCACAAGAAAACCAGTTTTCTGATGTAACTTTGCATCTGATATATTTCTTTGGAAATTTTCATATTCTCTTTGAAAATGATTACATTAAATTTGTAACGATTTTCTATCAATTAATTAATTGGTATAATAAACCAATACATACGATGACAAAAACGTAACTAAACAATACATACATGGTTTTTTTTTTTTTTGGGAAAATTGCATTTAGGTCTCAGACAAGAGAAAATATGATAAAAATATTTATTGAAATACCATAATTGTATTTAAGTCCCGTGAGACTTTTTTACAATAAATCTAATTCCATTGACAAGTTCATGGCATCCAATGACAAGTCTATGAATATTTAACAATTGAAATTTAATGCAAAAAAGTTCCACAGAATTTAAATACAATTTTAAGGGACCATTTTATCGTATTTTCTCTTACTCGAGACCTAAATACAATTTACCCTTTTTTTGGCCCTCCAATACATCCATGGTTAACAAGTATAAACCTATGTTTATCCTTTTTTCTGGGGAATAATATTTATTTAATTGCACAAAGTTTTCTGAATGAAGAGAGTTAATTAATTTCATAGGGACCTGTATCTTGCGAGAATTTCCCAACTTTATATCTGAATTTCAGCTATGTTTGGAATAACTTATTTTTGGGAAATAAGCACTTATTACGTAAGTTGAGACAAAACTTCTCTCACATACTTACCTCGTATACCGTAAATCATGAATTATAAGTACTTATAAATAAAAAATAAGCTATCCCAAACGAACCCTTTGATGGAGACTACTTCATCAAGTACTCATATTTAAGGTTAAAATTTTAATTATTAATTTTTTAAATTCATGTTTTAAAATTTCCTTTTTAATTGAAGTTCTAAAACTTTCAAAATAATAATAATAAACATAATATTTTTAAATTAAATTTGAAAATGAATAAATTAATGATAAGCGGTATGGGAATTAATTTGATCGGATGATATTTTATTCTTTATATATATAAATTTTATAAAAATTAAATGTTATTCATTAATTTTTGAAAAATGAATATTATTCCTACATTTAATTTCATTGACAATGGGAGAAAGCGATTTTTTTTTTATAAATTTCAAATAAAAAAGATTTTAAGCGAAGTTTGACCAAATCTGATAATAAGCTAATGTAATTTTTTTTGGCCAAAAAGATAATATAATTCACCCCCTACAATAATGGTACAAATGGAAGCCTAATCAGATAACACCTCGTGTTTGACCGTTTTTTTTTTTTTTTGGTGGTGCATGACATGTCATTCTCAAGACTTTTCTTTTTTTCCCCTCCAAATGAAACTGCATGTACACACTGCCACTATACACAGTTCACACCATGTGGAGAGTCTAATCATAAAACACCTGAACCATTTTTAACTTATAAATAGTTTCAATCCGTAACTTAATTTGTCAGCACAATTATATTCCAATGAAATCTGCTTCTAATTAAAATGTTGTTAGTTAACTGAATAATTTAATTAATTATCTTCTAGTAAATTGATACAGAAGTGCATTTATAGATGAGCCAATAGCTTTGTAATCTAATAGTAATTTAATTTGTCAGTACAATTCCAATGAAATCTGCTTCTAATTAAAATGTTTTCAGCTAACTGAATAATTTAATTAATTATCTTGTAGTAAATTGATACAGAAGTGCATATATAGATGATACAATAGCTTCGTAATATAGTAGTATACATAAAAGCTCCCTTATAAGCATGAGATCGCAACTTACGGATTTGATACTTCTTAACATGTCCTTAGTGTCTGCGTCTCTAATTAAAAAAGAAGAAGTAGAGAATAGAAGATAGAGTTTACTCTCTGTTTCTTTATATTCATGTTTTTTTTGGGTTGTCCCTCTTCAAATAATATATTAAATACAATAACTTTTGTAATTATTTCAATTGCACAAAACTCAGTTCCTAATGAATAATATGACTATATTTACTCCTCGTAAACTTAAATAACTAGTTAATCTATAAAGTCATCAACTTTATTTTTGAAGTTTTGATATTTATAATTAAAAACTAAACTGTCTACTTCACAACCTCATTATGCAACATTATCTTGAATTATAACGCACTAATTTAAGGAAGATCAATATATAAAATATCAAACATTATGAAAAGGGCCTTGAATAAGACAAATCAAGTAATGAGAAATGTTCTTGTCCCACAGATTCATTCATTGTCCACTAACTTCTATAATATGCCAAACTTAACCCTAATCTTTTCTTTACAATAATGTTCATAATCCAAAATTTTTTTAAATAATTATTTGATTTGGATATATGTGTTGTGTGCAATAATTTGGTCCACAAAAAAGTCTTCAGATCATGACATTGTTGCACGATGTAAGGAATTTTTGTTTCAATAAGTTGAAACAGAACACAATGGAAACAAACCCAAGTCAGCCAGCAAATACCTAATTTTTACCTTTCCCTAACTAACATTTATAGTTCCAATTTTATAAAACAAAATCTACTTATAAATTTATAACGTAACCATGCATTCAGATTTTAAAGAAAATGTAATACATATAGAGATGGAGGTAGCATTTTTTTATGCAATAATCAATCTATACTTATAATTATAATTATACCTTTGTCACTCTCTCACTCTCCTTAAGTTCAGATATCTGATATGAATATATTTTGATGTTTATAGATAAATTTAAAACATGCATGGTGTAGAGAGGTAAACTAAATGTGTGGAGGCAATTAAATTTTGAAAAATAGTACGTACCAATATAAAAGGATTAACGGGACATGGAAGAATATGCATCATTAAAATGGTTAAAATTTTTTGACAAAATACATACATTGTGTGATTATAAAACTAAAATGTATAGTATGAATTAATCTTGTGTGAATTATTTAGCTTTAATTCAGAATAAAATCCTTTGTCAGCTCTTGATAAAGAGAGATAGATAAAGTTTACATATATTTTATAAGAAAATCATATCAATTTCATTCACTTTTTGAGAGAATAAATGTGGGGGGGGGGGGGAGAAAGTTGATTCCCAATTTCTCATATTCTAAGACTTTATAAGTCAACAAATTAATTAATTCCAACAAAAGTGAATTGGATCCAGATTCTCTTATTTTTCTTAGGCAAAAAAATAATCTAAGTCAATTATAAGACCAACACAATATTTACATTTAATGATTGTTCAAATTAACTACATTATATTGAATTCAAACTAATAATTATATTTTCCCCACTACAAAGAAGCAAAATCCATAATAATACATCTTTAATTTCATTAGTGTCAAACAATAATGAAAGCAACAAAACTAAACATAGAAGGTGAAAAAAAAAATGATTTTGTTTTTGCCTCCCAAGTCCCAAGTCTTAGAGCTGACTCTTCACAAGAATCTATTTGACCCATTAAATCAAATTGCAAGTTGCTCGTCAACTTGCACCAAAAGAAAGATCTGAATCTGCATAAATTCCTCCGCTGATCTCCACAAAAAAGTTCTCATCATCTCATTTTGTGCTTCGTATTAATGGTTTTTTTTTTTTGTTGCGTCTTATCTCATTCTATTTAATTATATGAAGCACCAAATCATAATGCCCATCAAAGCTTTGGACATTGTCACACAAAAAGGCACACAAGAACCATATAAGAAGGAGAAGACGAAGCTCATCAACTTTGACTTGAAAACTCATGTTCTTAACGCATTTCTATAAACTCAATAAACAAGTTTTATTACTGATCTCTGATAATCTTGCTCGCTTCACGACAAAAGTTCTCTTGTTGTTTTCTTACATTTAACTTTAAAGGGCACACATTATAATGTTTGATTCATTTAATGATCTTTGATGGCCATAACCGGAGTGTGGGACCTATAGGTTGAAGGAAATTGAAAAAATTCTCATTGAAATTAAATTGGTCAAACTTTCTCTGCCCCATGAATGGATCTTGTAATCTGGGATTGTTAGTAATTCCATGTTTGTTATGATCCCCATCTTATTTTTGGAAAACGAGATTCTATAGGTGAGATATGTTTTTTTTGGTACAAAGCCAAAGGGAAAACATGATGGGACTAAAAAAGTTTCAAGCTTCAAACTTGTTGGTGATTTTCTTTAAGAACTTTAATCATTAAATCAAATAATACTAATTGGTGAATTTAACAGAGAGTGAACCTTCAATGATTCTGTTTCAGTTATTGCCAAATCACAACAGGTTATCTATATCACACAAGTTGAGGCCTTATAATTCAATGACAACAAGTTCCTCTTTTAGCATTTCTTAAGCGTGAGGTTGTGGCTTATGATTTATAAGTTCAAATTCTATATGGATAAAATAGGTGTGGTTTATAAAAAAAAAAAAAAAAAAGTGTGTGAGTTATTTCTAAAAAAAAAATCTATATCTCACAAAACTCCCTCTTCAGTTGAAAAATATTGACAAGTCATTAAAATAATTTTTCATCCTTTATTCTGTAGGGTTTGAAATAATTTTGTTTAAAAATAACTAAAAAAAATAAATCATTCGAGTCATATACAAACAATTCTCACCAGAACTAATAATTTATGCTCCTTATTGAAGAGCAGTAAAAAAAACATTTCATTTCATAGAAAAGTATCCCTTATTAATTACATGTTAGTTTCACTTTAACTAATGAGCGTAGGTTATGTATTGCATTGAGTTTGAGCAATGAGTTGCACTACTCATACTTCATAAATAATGAGACTCGTTAAAATTTTTGATGTACATTAATATGTAGATTCATGAAACTCAAAAATCTCAATTCTAACAAGTGCCTTGCCAAATTTCTTTGATAGCAGCCTTAAGTTTCAATTAGGTACAGCTTAATTGCCTAATCCATTGTACTGAATATTTCAATTTTTCAGCCATTGATTAAGTCAATAGAGAGACATAAACCAAGAAGCTTGGGATTTTTTTTTCCTCCCAATTATGCGGGTAAGATAATATGCATTATTTTATCTCCACTACAAGAAAGCTACAAGAATATGTAATTTATGCTTAGAAAAATAGTGGCTCCTATGCATGATAAATAAAGAAGGAAATGGCTCAACTATTGTACGTGCATCTATAAAACTTCCATTTCATAAATAATATTATCATGGTTTATCTAAATATATTTTTTAAATGAATCATAAATATTGATTCAGACAGTTTGCAAATAAGAATTTCAATAGCAAACTAAAGGTTACATTTAGAATTTAATTTATTCTTTTGAGATTTAATTGTCATCCTCTCGTATATTTTTATCGAAGTTTGGTCCTTTTCTGAGTTTGACACTTTGACGTCTTCATTCACAAAAACAAGGAACTGAGAGTGTCTCAATTGTATAAAAATGAGAAAACCTAGGACATCAGAGAAATATATTGTTTATTACTATTCCTTGGAAATTCCCTTCACCTTCAACCCCATGACATGCAATATGGCAAAATTCAACCGTCTGTAAAATTAAATGAAAACAACTTCACAGAAAAGTGGTAATAGAGATCCTTGGAGAAGAAAGGTATGCATGCCTCCAAACGAAGAAGTCCCCGTTGCCTTTTTCCTCTCTAACAAAGGGAAAAAGAAAAGGCCATCTTGTTTGTTTTTATATTGAATTATTTATACCTTAATATGTGAGGGGAAAAAACAGATCATATATCATGCCTATCATTGTTTTAATTTTTATTTTGAGTTTTCTTCCGACATGTTTTGCGCATTTACTTTTACAACATTATTAGAGTGTTCAAAATGTTTTGTTTGTTTTACCGTTCTTTCAATCACATAATTTTCTTTGTTGTTGGAGGTAATTTTTCTACATTAGACATGAGTTTAAAAAAGTATGAGAAAAGGGATGGATTTTGTGAAGAGTTTGATTCTATGAAGAATACAATTTATAATCATAAATAAACTAGAAAAGGTACTTAATTTGCAGGTGGAGTATCTAACAAAAAAAGAATTTAAAAACTCATGACTGTTTCTGCAATTCCCCCTCAGCCATCCAACGCTAGAGAATCTTCCCTGATTTCTACTGTATGAGTGTATGTGCCTCCTCCTCCTCCTCTGTTTCATCCCCTGTTTCCCCTGTTCCTGTTAATCGCTGAGCTCTCTCTACCTCAAAGTCCCAATCGGTTCGACTCAGAACCACCAACATGATCACTGCACAAGTCCCCTGAGCCCCCAATAGGCCAATCCATAATCCTTCAAAATCAAACCCGGCAAAGAAAGCTAACCAAATCGCCATAGGCATTCCCACAAGATAAAAGCTTGCCAAGTTTATATCCGCGCCCACTTTCGGCCTCGCAGTGCCTCTAAGAACTCCACACCCTGTTGTTTGTGGGCAATTTCCCAGCTCACAAAGTCCTATGATCGGTAAAACCATCGCCGTCAAGCTTATAATCTCTCTGTCATTTGTGAACATGCTAGCCCAAACGTTCCTCACCAAAAAGGAAAACCAAAGAGCTGAAATCCCTAAGATGAAGCTGCAAGATAGTCCAACAATGGCAGAGAGTTTTGCCTTTGAGGGATTTTGAGCGCCAAGGTTGTTGCCGACTCTGGTCGATACACTGAAGCTTATGGAAGATGGAAAAATGTAGAGAAGAGAAGTTGTTTGGATCAAAATCCCCATGGAAGCGACGGTTGCTTTCGGATTCACCAACAGTCCACAGAGCAAAATCATGATCTCGTACCACCACCATTCGAGGCAAACAGAGACACAACTTGGGATTGCTAGCTCGATTAGCGACTTCCACTGCGTGAAACACTCGAAAGAGAAACCACCCCATGTTTTCTTATGAGTTCCTGAGAAAACTACGTAGATAATCAAAGAAGCTACGAGGTTAAAATTGGTCCAAACCCCACTCAAAGCCACGCCTTTGATTCCCAAACCAAGGTAATTAACCAGGAAAAAATTGATGGGTATGTGAAGAAGAATGGCCAGAGCAGAACAGAATGTGAGAGGCAGAGTAATTGATTGAGATCGAAGGTAAATACGTAATGGGTGTAAGAGAGACTGAGCTAAAAGATCAGGAATTGAATAAACGAGATAAGATTGAGCTTTTGTGGCTATGGCTTCATCTTGGCCACACAAGAGAAGAATCTGCTTCATGTAGAGCCAAAGCAGAGAGATGGGGATGGAGGTAAAGAGTAAAAGAAGAATTGTTCTCTGTAAACAGAGGCCGAGCAGGGTGAATTTCTTGGCGCCGAAAGCTTGACCGCAGATGGGTTCCATGCCTACGGCGAGGCCGGAGAGGATGGAGTAGCCAGTAATGTTGGCGAATCCGATGGCGAGGGAGCCGCCGGCCAAGCTGAGCTCGCCAAGGCGGCCGAGGAAGAGCATGGAGATCATGGAACGGCAATAGAGGAGGAGGCCGGTGAGGATCATGGGCAGAGCAATTTGGGAAATGGAGATGAACTCTTTGAAGGGGTGGTAAGAGAAAGTGTGAGGAGTTTGAGATTCCAAGAGTTTTGGGATGAGTGGCTTGTTCTTCATCATGTTTGGTAAGTAGGTCTTACGACAGTTTTACAAATAGTAAGGAAACGGAAATTGGGATTTGGGATGTTATGTGAAGAGAAGGGAAGTTGAAGTCAGATGAGGCGTTATGTGTTTTTGAGTGTGAAAAGTTGATATATGCAGATATGAAGCAGAGCAAGAGAGAGAGGGAGAGAGATTAGAGAGTGGGTTGTGGGCATGGGTTGTAAGAGCTTTAAATAATAAATAGAGACTACAGAATTTGAGTTTTTTTTTTTTTTACGAAATGAAAATATTGTGTGCTGACAGGGATCGATGCACTTTTGGGGAACGGCCCTTTTTTTTTTTTTGGATTTCTCCTCCGGTATCTTAGAGCAGGCCATCTTTCAGACACTACAACGGCCCCAGACTAATCCGGATCGCACCGGGAACCTCCACTTAAGGGCAAAGTGCTGGTCAAGGGGTAAGCTGCATTCCCAGGGCTCGAACTCGAGACCCCTGGTTAAGCGGCGAAGTGAGGCTACCACTACGCCAACCCGCTTGGTTGGTCCTTTTTTTTTTTAATGCATAGATTTGTCCACACTGTTTTTTTTTTTTTTTTTAAAGAAAATAGTTTTCGGTATATATACACCAGTATGTTTGGGAATTTGGATACACAAACAAGAGTCTGTATTTTTAACAACAAAGAACATTTGAATAAAGGTGCGAGTGAATTTACTTTGCATAAGTATTTATTCTTTGTGTCATTTTCTCATTCTTTACATTTTTTAAAATAAAAAAAAATTCTTACAAAATAAATTAAAAATTGAATCCACCAAAACATTATTTCTACAAAAGAAACTCTATAAGTGAAAACTAAAAACGGGAACAAAATAATATAATTAGCCAAAATATTTTTAAAAAATATACAAATGAAGTATTTGGCATTGTCTTTATGTAATAAGGGGAAAAATTAAAGAAAAAAAGTGCTACCTCTAATCCTAAATATATAAGTTAGACAAATAATTTAATTTGATCTTAAATATAAGACTTCAATCGATATATTTTATTTACAAATTTATAATTATTTTTATATATATAAATTAGTTATTCAACTCTTATATATATTAAAAAAATGAGGGAGTATATTACATCTAAATTACTACCTCGATTTTAAACGTAGAATTTAGTTTATAGTGCAATTAACTAGATCCCATATTTTAGAGAACATAAGTTTTACCAACACATACCCTCTCCCACATGCTTCTTTGCTCATCTCTCTAACCACCTCAATTATATGCTCAATAAGGTTGTTGGTTCTTACACGTTTGATTGAATTTTGGTTTTAAATTGTTGGTTTTGGTTTCATATAGTTTCATTACAACTTGGGCTAAGGTTTAAGTGTAAAGACCAACACCAAAACTCATTAAAAGTATATGGACCCGTCGTCAAACTCATATCAAATAATCCTTACCAATCTATAGGGATCAAAACGATTAATTTGAAACATTATGAACAAAAATTAAAATTCAATTAAATTATAATGACCAATAATATAATATTAACCCAAATCAAAACCATGGTTTTGATGGAAGCAGCTATGGTTTCAAATGTAAAACCAAACATTCTCACACTTAATTGTGCATTCTTGAATAACAAACACTTAATAACTATATTTTCATTAATGTTATGTCAATGCTTGGATATAATTTTTGAGAATTTAGGTTCGAAAAGAATAAAGAATTCAATGGTATAAGTATAAGTATATTGAAGACAGTGTCAAAGCTTAAGCACAAGTTTAAGTTACGTATGAAGTATGAACATAAATATAATTGTACGTTCCGAGCGAAACGGCGTCAACTTGTAATATTTTATATAGGTTAGATAGATATACACAGTCAATATATTGAACTAATTATAATAAGTGTGGAGGCATGCTTGAATATTCCTCACAACCTTAAAACTTACGGGTGTTCAATATTATTATTACGTAATGATGATTCGAGTTGTTGCTAAAAATCAAAACACGACACATTTGCTTTTCTTTTCAAATATACATCGATATTCGATCGCCATTTGCTCTACGTGAGGTGAGATATATATAAAATTAGAGTTATGCCCCCATGATTTTATAATTAATTTTTGTTATTTAACTTCATGATTATTAGCCTAGCTTGATTTCCCTCACACACACACACACAGTTTTTTCTAAAATATGGAGCCTCATGAAATCACATGACGTGTGTTTGTGTACCCTCGTTAGGTTTAATGGTTTTTCGAGTGTGTCAACACAAATATCAAATTGAATAATTTATTTTAGTCCTTACATTTCCTTTATTAATTTTCTTCCACGGAACAAGGGACAGTTGAGTTTCCTAAGGGTCCAAATTTCTTACACCACATTTGGAAATATGGCAAAAAATTGTTTTGACATTATACAATTAATATATTAATTGTCTAATAACGATTTTAATTACATTTTTTTATTCAATGTCAAATAAAGATTTTAGATTCAAAAACAACTTTGCTACATTTATATATGATGATTGTAATCTATTGAAGAAAAGGAAGGGAATGACTATATATTGTCAAAAATACCTTTTCATGCGGGGGAAAATAAGCTCTCCAAATCCATTTCATCTCTGACTGAGTCTGACTCCACACACATTCAATAAATGTGTCCGTCAAAGGAATAATGCTTTAGTCGTTACCAAGGGGCTACGTCAAAAATTTGGAACCAAAAAAAAAAAAAAAGTTTACCGGTGAAAAGCCATTAGAGACATTAATTAATTACTAATTAATTACTTAATTTGACGAGCACCTCAAGGGTTGGTTCAACTTTTACATAATGCTTATGTCAGGTTGAAAAATGTATGAAAAAAATAATTGAACGGTTGGTGTGCTTGGCTTTTGGCCAATAATAAAGTAAAATATTTAAAACTAGGGTTAAGGTATAAATTTACCAACGAAGTTTTGTCCGAGAAGCGTCTGGTACAAATACGTTTTAAAAGGGGAAAAATATCAATGAACAATTAAAAATGGTGCACCCAACATAAAACCGTTAAATTTTGCCTAACTCTGTTAGGGGTTTTCTTCTATTATAATTTAACGTTGTTAAACAAAATTTAACGGTTTTGTGTTGGGTGCACTTTTTTAATTGTTTATTAATATTTTTGCCCATTTTAAAACATATTTATGACAGACACTCCTTGGACAAAACTTTATTGGTAAATTTGCACCTTAACCCTTAAAATTACTGTTTCATACCATTTTTTTTAAATTATTTTATTTTTATCAATAAGAAAATGAGATATATAGCATTTATTATATTATATTGTCAAGTTTTTTAAATATTTTGAATCTTAGAATATGAGTGTTACTTGTACCGATGAATTTATTACTAGTTCTACTACACGTATCATCTTTTGTCAAAAATTTAGAAGAAAAAATTTCCTTGTATCGTCATCGATCAAAATGTCGTGTATATATATAGCAACAAATCATATTGCTTCCAATAATGGGGTTACAAAATCATATTGCGACTGCCAGCTGAGATTGCGATAACATGACACTAATTTTAAAACAAATTAAAATTGAGCAGCATGTTTATTAAAAAATGCTATAAAGCATATCACACTATATTAATTAGAAATGGTGTTAGAAAATTCTATTATAGTCATATTTACTTATTTCCTATAAAGCCGTGAGTCTATTTAATTAAAAATAAGGGAAAACGATGAAAAAATGCTACTTGAACTTTAAAATTTCAAATTAATCTTATTATCTACAAGAGTATAGGTATTAACTACATTTTAATAGAAATTGATAACTCATTTTAGAAGAAAATAATTTATTTGGGATTTTAAAGTTTAAGTAGTATTTTCTTATATTTTTCTCAAGAAAATAATTCAATCATGGTGTAGAAAATTCTAAGTGCGTAAGATTCGTAGGAAAGCAATTAAAGCTTTCGGTGGCAACCCTTTTTTCTGAAGATTTGAAAAATAATGCCCAAATTGATGGGCATCATAATCAGCAAATTAAAGGGCAAAGACTATAGAGCTGCTGCTAATCTTCAAAGTTTGAACAACATGATTGCCCCAGCTTGTGCCCAAATATGGGACATCCATCAAAACTTTTTCATTTTTTGACAATAAAGATAGCAGGCATAAGCTTGGATTCACAATGATATATTCTTCTAACACTATTTCTAAGGTGAAGAGATAAGAAATTTTTTTATCATATTTATAAGGCAGCTCATTAAATTTTTCATATGAATGTACATTTTTCCCTTTTTTTATTATTATGTTCTTTGTACTCACATGCTATAATGTGCTCCTTCTAGTCTATAATATAAGACACTTCAACTCATTCATCAGAACTAAGAAAAGATAGTTAACTCATTAAATATGCATTAAATTGAAATTTTTCTTTTCAACTTTACTAATGTTAAATTAGATTTCAAATAAGAGAGAATATACAAAAAGTCACATTTAAGCATTAACTACATAGGCAAAATTGACAAATAAACATTAATTACTCTTCAAGTAACTTATATTATTAGCCAAGGCCTTTTTCTAGAAGTGACTTATATTGTAGATCGAAGGAAGCATATTAGATAGAGGTAAAGTTGAAAAATTATCAAATTTTATGCAAGAATTAATAAAGTTTAAGATTTTTTCAATCTATGTGAAATATGTTGGAATCGCCTTATAAATGAGATAATGCTATACAACAACATCAATGCCATTTATTAATTTGTTCGTCTCTTTCTCTCTGGGTGTGTATTGCTTCGATCCACAATATAAATATTTTTTATGATATGTAAAGCATTTAATATTTTCTTCTCTATTTTTCTCTTTTATACAATTAGATTTTGTAAGTATTAAAGGATTATAATTAATTTATAGTATTGACTATTGATTATATATATATATATATATATATATAGAAAAGCTTTATATTTACAATTTTTTTAAACATATTCAATGCTATACTCCCGGTCCATGATATAAGAATCCTTTTAGAAGAAAATTCTGGTCCAAAATATAAGAGGTCGACAAGATAATTAATATATGTTTTCCACTTTTTCCCTTTACAAAAGAGAGAGTGGTGAAATGGGTAACTTTTATTATACTTAAAGATATATTAAATGACTTAACTAAGATTTTTTTGTTCTTGTGAATTACTTAACAACTTTTTATATTTTGGACTAGAGAAATAGCTACCTTTCAACTAAGTTTTTTTTTGGTACGTGGTTAATCCAGCTAATATTATGGATAGAACTATAGAAGAGTATATATGAACAAATTAAAGTCGCAATGCATGCAACATGCGTTTTCCGGTGCATGAACCATTCAACTCGATCGATCACTAACTTCTCCTAATCTTCTTTCAAATCAGATCACAACAACATAAAACCGCACACAGATTCTTTCATATCAGTGTGCAGTTGCATGAAACCAACTCTCATTTTAAGGATATATATTAAAGTTACTATTAAGTTCAACTCTACCTACTATGAAGTTTGATCTCTCTCGTCTTTATCGCACCTGCACAGAGAATAAAACAAAATAAAAGCACGTCGGTTTCATTATTCTTTTTTCTTAATAAAATCACAGAGAGTAAGAGGTGGCAGGTGATGTCTAACATGTCAAAAAGACAACGGCAACTGTAACTTGATATTGATAATAAAGTGAGATCAATGACTTCAAAGGAGAGAATTAATTAATGAAGGTTTGAATGAGTTAAATTAATATATATACATATATATATATATATATGGAGTTGGATGGTGTTGGGAGAAGCATGCATATAGATTCTGAAGCCCCTTTTGAAGATTTTGTCGTTTGACCTAATAATGTTTGGTATGTGTTAGTCGGGACTTTAAAGCAATATACATATATATATATATACACATATATATATATATACATGCACTCAGTGGTTGAATTTGCTCAAGCTATAACGCATGCATTTTTTATATATAGTGCTCCTTTCCCTTTTAAAACTTCAGTTGGTGGAACCTAAGATATAGATATCTATATATACTTGGTCATCATGATGCTTCCCCTACGTTGTACTTTTTTCCAAGAATCATATGAACAACCATTTTCAGAAGCTATGGTTAAGGAAGAAGAGCAATTAACATGCGGACCGCTATTGGCCACCTTATTAAGGCCGTTTGAATTAGTGGTGATATGAGTGGTTTTTTTTTTCATGAGATATGATTTTTGCAAATTTAAGATAAAATAAAACTTAGATTGTAAATGTAATTTATGTTTGGATTTACGCTGATAGAAATGGTTTTTTTTTTAAAATTGAAATTTGTTTGGATAATTATTTGAAAAGCAAGTTTAGATGAAAAATTACTGAAAATGACATGAATCATATTAAATAATACATATATATTATATGCATATATTCTGATAATTTTAAGAAAAAAATATAAAAAATAAAAATAGTTAATTGTTATTGGAAAAAACTTAAAACTACTAAAATACTTAATTATAATAAATATTAAAATAATTAAAGTATTAGAATAAATTTTAAAATGCCTTGATAGATATATTTAGCAGTTATATATATTATAAATTTTGGCGTAAAAAATATATATTACTACCATTGATCCTTAATATAAGATCTAGACCTAGTTGATTTTTTTTGGAGAGATTAAAAAAGCTAAATAAGTTAGATAATCATAACATATGTCATGTATTATTGGATTATATATTAGTTCATAAGTCAGATAAATTAGTTTAGTACAAAAAAGATAAATAGAAATACTTTAAAGTAATTTATTTAGCTTCTTTAATTTCTCCAGAAAAAGTTAATTGAAACTTGTATTAAGGATAAGAGGAACTATAAAGCATAACAATATTAAATTTTTAACCAAATAATACTCCTATATAATTGAAATTAAAATTCATTTTTTTAATATCAAACCTAATGCTTCTTGGATGAGATAGGACAATAAGGGAAGTGTTTGTGGAGCCATGACAAATTTCACCTCCCTATGTTTAGCTCACTGTAAAAGCAGCGGTGGGTAGCTTTTGATAAAAAAAAAGCTGCTTTATAGTAAAAGTAAGATCAATAAAACGCTTCCTCAAGTAAGGAAAAAATTCTCCAATGTGCTTTTGCCAAATCATCGTATGTTTGGGGTTTTAAAGCGCATACCCAGACAAGCACTAACTCACTTTCTCCAAATTCAATTTTAGCCAACTTCAGTTATACTAAAAAATTAAGTTTGCACAATCAATTATACCCAAACTCTAGTTTCGGCCAACATGACACTAACTAAACACGCGATACCTTTTTTTTTTTTTAAATCCCCTTAGCAGTATTGTTTCATGACCCGTTCCAGTATTAATGTTGTATATAACCTCATGAAAACTGAAAAAGAAAGAAAATACCACTCTAACGTACATATAGGACCAAAGTGGTATATAGATACACTACCCCTGACCTTTGATATAAGACCAAATTAATTTTTTTAAATATATTAAAGCAGCTACATAAATTATTTTAAAAGAAAAATATAGAAAAAGAACTTTAAAATTGCAAAATTTTAAATCAGGTATTTTCTAAAAAAATGAGTTGTGAATTGCTTATCAAGTTTCATCATTCCCTTATCAACTCTTGGTAACAAAACTGATTTGAGATTTTACAATTTCAAAGTTATTCTTCCATCTTTTCCCCTTATTTTAAAGTATTGATATTTATCTTTTTTATACCAAATTAAATTGTCTAACTTATGAACTAAGATATAAACAAATGATACATGATATATTCTATGATTAACTAACTTATTTAGCTTCCTTAATCTCTTCAAACGAAAGTCAACTAGATCTTATACTACCGTAAGAATAATTTGGTAAAATTATTACTACGTCTGGGTCCCAAATATGGTAGCTTGACTGGGAATTAATTTAGTCCTAAATATAATATCTTAATCCACTTTATCTCCCTAATTTATATTTTTTGTCCTCAAAACATCCCTATTAATTGCATATAGTAAGAAGTTTCCATCAAGGGATAATTACAAGACACATGATTAGATATGGTATTCTAGGAAAATCAACACACATTTGTTAAAAATAATTAACTTTACTGATTTTTTTAATATTCATAAATTAGTTATTTAACTCTTATATTAAGAACAAATTACATTACAAGTTGTCTAATGTTTTTCTTAATTATTGTACCAAAATAAACATTAAACAACACTTGAAATGAAATACATTATAGAGTATATATATGAGACTACTAATAAACTGTTAGTTAAGATAGTAAACAGTCTCACCCCTATAAGAAAGAGAACACAAGTTCAAATCTCAAAAAATACAATTGTTGGGAAAGATGAAAGCTTTTTGCACTTTAAACCTCAAAAGAGAAAACCCTTGATCAAATGAAAAGATAAAGTATATGAGAGTGAAAAGCCCCACATTTCTTACTCTCGTTTGTGACTTTGTGTATAGTTGACAAAAAAAAAGGATATTTATTAATTTATTAAGTATAAGAAGAATATTGTTAATTATTAATCCCTCTAGTATTTAATATAGGATATATTTAAAAACTTGATACATATAAGATATATTTTTCATACTTGTCAATTTTTTTTTCCGATTTATCCATGTCGATGCTCTCTCAATGATAATTAAGGTGAAGAGGGAATGGGGGAATAAAGGAAACTAAGATGACTAGTATATTTTAAAAAATACATATCGTATTAACTAACTTCGTTAATCTAATCAAATTAAATAAACATATTTTATACTAAACACAGAGTACATCATCATCATCATCATTTTCATCTCCAACGACCCTCGAGTACTTAATTTAATTTGGCTTTGCATTTGCCATTGGGTGGTCTTATTTAAGCCAGCCAACAGTCAAAAACTATAATAACATACAGGTGTACTTTCAAGCGCACATCTCGAACTTGACATCATGATTGTTCTTCGTACCAAACGTTCAAAATGAAAACGACAATGAACTGGTTTCCATAGTTATGTTGTCCTAGGCCGTAGACGATAAGGTTAGAGGAAAATTCGGCATTATTCAGTTTTAATTTGTTCACACATTGTACTTATTTAGCTTGTTGATCTGAGGTCTATGTCAAATAATTTTAATTGAAGACTGAGATGTTATCGAAGATTTTAATTAACTTGTTAAAATTTCAGTATATATGAATATATGATGTGTTGCTGTCGATTGATCGTCTTAAATATTGAACTTTGAACACAAAGGATGTTAATTAAATTCGTCTTTTGACTTTGTCATCTTCATTAAAGCCATTTTTCATGCCTAGTTTGTTGTCTTTTTTCCCTTCTCTAGAAGAAACAAAGCCGTTCTCATTTGGTTGTTATGTTTATAGTGACAGAGAGGTCAACAGTGTGAATTACAAGATTCCAGATCTCATCGAAATACTTCATTTCAATAGCCAAATAATGACACTTAATATTTGTTTAAAATAGCATAATTGGCCAAAAAATAATTAGTTATATATGTACAACTATATGTGCGCCCAAATTAATAATGATTTGTCGTTCATACAGGAAAAACACAGGAGCCACCAGGTGAGACAATTTTGTTTGATGACCTCAGTGATTACTCCAAAATTTTGTTGTTCATTTAGGTTTGTTATGTACTCCAGCTTCATAGACGAAGTTTGTTTTTGCCGTCAGCCATTTTTTGTTTATAAAATTAAAATTTGAATACGGTGACCTTATATCAAGATCAGTTGCCAGAATTAAGCCTTAATTTATTTAATTAGAAGTTAAACAAAATTAATGACTAACTACGATGTAATATTATTTAAGAAAAATTGTACAAAATTAGAACTATAATTAAGGATTCAACGCCAGCTCTTGCACCACAAACAGGAACACCGGCCGGCCACTTTATGTATTTGAATTTGGGAACCCGTTTTAGTGCTCTATGGTGCTCATCATAGCGCTGAGATCTGTATTTTTATGAGCCCAGGCCTAAAGTTTTTAACTGATATTTTTTAATAAGAAATCATTTGTTGAAAAACTAAGAATTAGAATATTATCTTTTTCTTTATATTCTATACACATGAAAATCATTTTTTAAAAAATAAAAGTTTAAAAAAAGTAAATCCAGACTCTTCAAATTATATTTGAACGGCCCATGTTTTTAGGGCTCATCACCCTTGATGAGCACTTAAACTAGTTGACTAAATTTGAGAAGGTGGCTTGTACCCAAAAAAAAAAAAAAAATTATTGAGAAGGTGGTCAATAAAGATTGGTCTAGTTGGTAAGAGGTTTAACCTATCACTATAAGGTTATAAGTTTGAATCCTACTAATGTGAGAACTTTATTTTGGATAATCTATAAGTTTCTCTGTAAAAACTCTTTGAGTTTAAAGATATTCCTTGGCCCTGGTGAGTTCCCGGGACTCAACTCATCTAAATTTTTATGTGCCAAAAAAAGTTGAGAAGGTATGAGAACTGATGTTGGTGACACACAGACAAAACCAACTTCATATTAAACAATTATTGGACCTAACCTTTTTTGGTCATGTGAGTTAATATCAAAATTTCAAATGTATCAATTTGGATCACAAAATCCTTTCTAGAAGCACATAAGATATACACGAAAATTAAAGAAGCAAAGAGGAAAGTCCAGTGACCATTTATAGTGGTCCAGTTTTGGTACCTCGGTCGATTATTCACGAGGCCACGTGTCTGTGATTTCTAAATTAATATCAGAGTGATTCCATTAGGTCTCACCATGATCATGACGAGAATTTCAGTGGAATCTCTTTACAAATTTGTTAGGTTAATGCTTTCCCTTTTTCTTCACTAATAAAAGTACTTACATACTCATATTAAATCCATTGTAACTCGTTCAAGTTGTGAAAGCTCACATGGCACAAAGAAAGTTTAGGTAAATACAAAGGCGAAAGATAATGCATAGAATTTTACCTTTTGTTTGTTTTATTATTGGAAAAATTCCAAAAAAAAATACATTGAAATTGGGAAAGGACTATTCAGTACTCTAAAATTGGGAAAGAACGAATTAGTACGCTGTCAGACGGGAGGAGGAATCTGGGATTTTAAGATCTCAACGAAAAGACAAAAATGTCCTTCATCCCTCCCTCTCTCCACTTCAGAATAGCAACACGAGCCTCTTAATTAACAACTCTGAATTCTCCATTAACAACTCCATTTTCTTTTTTCACAATTAATAAGTTTCAGGGCCAATAACAACACCTATATCTTTATTAACATTAACAACTCCACTTTCTTCTTTCACAGTTAACAAGTTTCAGAGCTAATAACAACTCCTTTCTCTTTATAAACAACATCGTATTCTACATTAACAACTCCACTTTCCTCTTTCACAGTTAACAAGTACGGACTCTTTGTTGGATTTTGGTGTTGTTAATGTAGAATCCAGAGGTGTTAATTAAGAGGATTGTGCTGTTATTCTGAGGGAGCGCTGAAGTGCATTTTCGTCTTTTCGCCGAAATTTCAAAATTTCATATTCCTCCTCCCATCTGACAACATACTGATTCGTCCTTTCCCAATTTCCAATATATTTTTTTAAAATGTTCCCTTTATTATTTTACTATATGTAGCCCTTGTGATTCACTTACAGAATAATTAAACAACAACCATCTTAAAATTAAACCTACAAAATAATTAAGAAAATTATTGGACATTGAAATTAAATGTGACTCACTTATTCTCTTGGAACTCGAAGGTTTGTTTGGAGATAACTATAAGATTAGTGAGTTTTATTATATAGTCTACTTGGATGATCTATTGTAATTATGAGTAAGAATAAGTGTGAGAAAATGCTTATAAGAAAGAAACTCAACACCACGTCTAAAGTCAAAATTTTAAAACAACACTATCTTTTATTCTTAATATAAAATATCATTAGTAGTATAAGTATGAAAAAATGCTTAATATATTAAAGATCGGAGGTAATATTTATGAATCATTCCACTTATATGTGTTTTCTGCTTAACTATCATATGTGGGACGTACTTTCTCCCGTCCTTAATATAGAACATGTTTGGAAAATTAGTTTTGATTCTAGATATAATACATATATTTTATATTCGTCAATTTTTTTTTAATGTACCCTTATTAATATTCTCTTAACAATAATTAAGAAAAAGAGGGAATGAAGAAATTAATGAAGATGACTATTAAGAAAGTACATGTTATATTAACCAACTTAACTAATTTTTTTAATCTAATCAAATTAGATAAATATTTCTTATATTAAAAATAAAAAATATTTACTTTCCCAATTCAAATCCAAACTCACACTTGACATCGCAACACTGTTACCTCATAAGCATAAACATTAGATTTGAATGCGGTTCCGCCTTTTTCATGTGATAATTATAGAAATAGAGAATATAACACACACACACACACATATATATATACATATATATATATATATATATATATATAAGAAGGGACTTGTGTACCAATTAAGTGACCGATAAGAAATATGAAAGTGATTAGAATGACAGCTCATTAATCAATTACGAGGCTTTCGCTTTACAACTTAATTATTTGGCTTTCCTCCTATCTGTCATATATTTTACATATACAAAAATAAGATAAAATATAAATGAAAAATATTTCTTGTCAAAATTTTAAAATTTGAAATTATTAAAGGGCTAGAAATTTTAATTTAGAAGAGCTATTATTAATTGTTGAATGATAATGAATATTTGAATGAGTGAAGAAGGGAAAAAACTTATTTTATAATATAAAATCTCAACATATTTATAGTATACCTTTTTTAGTTAAAATTTTATTAGCATTTTCCATTTTAAATAATTTTAAAATTCAAAATTTTCTGAACTAAATACTTGTCATGGTCATACATACACTACAAAAAAAAAAAAAAAGACTTTCGGCGGTGACTTTTGTCGCCGCTGAAAGTCTTTCAGCGGCGACAAAAAGTTGCTGCCTATGCGATTGTCGCTGAAAGTATTAGCGGCGATAATTTTTGTCGCCGCTGAAAGTATACAAAAGACTTTCAGCGGCAACTTTTGTGTCGCCGTTGAAGTTATAGTTTCAGCGGTGACAAAAGACTTTCAGCGGCGACTTTTGTGTCGCCGCTGAAGTTATAGTTTCAGCGGCGACAAAAGTCGCCTCTGATGGTGACTTTCAGTCGCCGCTGAATGTGTTAATTTTTTTAAAAAAAAAATAAAAAAATTAAATTTTTTATTAAAAAATTCGAATTTTTTTTTTAAAATTTAATTTACAATTGCCACGTGTCTCCTCCCCGTGCTACCACGTGTTGCCTTCTCGTGCTGTCATGTGTCACCTCCTCGTGTTGCCACGTGTCGCCTCGTCGTGCTGCCACGTGTCGCCTCATCATAATTCCTCACAATGTCGCCGCTGAAAGTCTCACTTTCAGCGGCGACATCAAACGCCAAATGTCGTTGCTGAAAATGATTTTTTTTTCTAGTGATAGAGTTTGCCACTCATGTGAACTAGTGAGTGAAGTATGTTGAAGGAAGTAGGTTAGCGCACAACTTTTTCTTTAATTTAAAGGAGGAAGAAGATATATACAAGACAATTAGGAGATCAATATAATTATCTTCATTTTTTATTGTTTAGGGAAAGATGATGTAAAAGATAACAAAAAAGAAATGTATAATAATAAAAGCAAGTTTAATTATTGGCTAATTAATTAGAGGTCTAGGTTTTAAAGAAGAATGTGCTTTTGAAGACAAAACACTTTTGTTTATATAAAACGTGTTCTCATTTTTCCTTCATCTTTTAAAGTTGTTATTGCTGGTATTCATATTCATATTACGCCTGATTAAGCTCTTTACACTATCACAATCTGCTTTAGGGTTCAGATTTGAATGTAAACATTAATCAGAAAAGTTAATTTGCATAATATATGAACACAAAGTTGAGACGAAAGGTATCACCTTTTATTGGTGTAACACTTTTCTCGTATTTTTCCCCCCTTAAAAAGTGAGAAGAAATAAAAGTATACATTTTTTTTATGAAATATAAAAAAAAAATTTAGAGAATTTTTATATCAAATAATTTGCTATTAAACATTTTTAGTAGACACATGCATGCCATTTTTTTTTAGTTCAAATATATTTTTTGAACGCTATTCAATTATTTAAGGAGCTCAAGCCAAGAAATATTTAAATGATAGGAAAGCTAAAACATGTATATATATAATGCATGAAGAATTATTTTTAAATGAAATTTATGTTAAAACTCAAAAATTATTCATTAAAAATTAATCATACAGTAAATTCTATCTAATTAAATATTAGTGGAGTGCTTGTTGTCATCCACTGCGCACATCACTAAACTTTTATAAAGCTGTATTCACATTTTATTTATTTACACAAATCATGGTGGGCGTAGAAAAAGCGAAAAGAGGCAATTATTATTTTAAATTGTCAACAATTTTGGATTATAAATCATTAATTATGATTGAGACAAGAAACGAAGGATAATTGTTTCAGCAGCGGGGAAGGTCGTTAGGGAGAAGGATAAGTGTTTCAGCAGCGGGGAAGGTCGTTAGGGAGAGCCAAAAACGGAAGGAAAAAAGTATGGGAGGGACACGTGTCTGGAATCTAAGGGTGCGGAATGATGCGAAACGAGCAGTGGATGGCCGTACTTGTGCGCGCTAACTGGTCGTTGGGAGACACAGCCGCTGAAACAGGATTGCGACGCGTGTCACGTGGGGACGCAGCTCTAATTAATCGTACGGTGATGAAAAGAAATGGGTCCCATCTAGCCAGTGTACTCTTTTACGTGACAGTTTTTCGCGTTCAGATTCTCTCCTTGCGCCTCCACTGCTTGGATCCCCCTGCTTTGCCTCTCCCATACCCAAAATTATACCGTTTTGAGTATAAATTGGGAGGGTGTTCCAGCCCCCCTTTTGTCAACATAACATTCAAGCCTCTCACATATTTTTTTTTAGTAGTATTTAATATTTTAAAATATTTTTTTGTATATTATGTAGTATAAAATAATTTTTTAAGAGCACATGATATCAGGTAAAATACATCATGAACTATTTTTTCACTAACATTCTATATTTTAAATTTATTTTTATCGCATTTAGTATCCTTAATTTTTTTCTAGTTGTAACAAGAAGCTTCTAAAATGTTTTTCTAGTGGCAATGAGCATCATAAATTTGGGATACTGAGTGTTAGATGCTCTAAAATTTAGTTTAAAATATGGAATGTTACTGAAAAAAAATTTTAGGGTGCAACTTATCAAATACTGGGTGCTACTAAAAATTATTTTATGATACATAGTACACAAAAAAATATTTTAAAATATTAAGTGCTGCTGAAAAAATACTCGAGAAACTTAATATTATTTTGAGAAAAAAAGGGTGGAACACTTTCCCAATTTACACCTAAAATGATGTAGTTTTGGGTATAAGAGGGGCAAAGGATGAGAGGCGCAAGGGAGGGAAGCTGGACGATAGCTGCGATGGTGACATGTGAGGTAGGAGTACACCACCTTTTCATACTTCCCATTTGCAATGAGATTGCAAAGGATAATATATTACTCGTATATCTATATGATTCTAGTGTGTGCTCCTTGGGCTTTTTCTTTTAAGAGTCTAAAATTTAGATTGTCCTGCATTTTTTTATAAGATTCGATTTAGAATTGTCTAAGTATTTAATGTATTTTTACCATTTTTGCCCCTAATAATTCTATTATATTTCCTCATCTTTTTTCATACTACATTCTCTTTTATACTTTCTCTTGTTAGTATTATTTTATTTCTCTCTCTCTCTCTTACTTACACCATATAAATATGGGCATACTTAAAAAAAAGCTTATTCATGACATATTTAGTACTTTTGATTACTTTTAATTGATTTCTTAAACAGAAATATTTGGTAAAATAGACTTATAAAAGGACAGAGAGAGTGCAGTCCAAGATATCTCTTTTATTTTCATACCTCATCTATTTTATTATTAATTTTTTATTTCTTTTATTTTCATACCTCATCTATTTTATTATTTTTTTTAATGAAAAAAGATGGTCTCTTGTGATGTAATTTTCAAATGGCACAGCAAGATTTATATTTGCTTATTGTTCCAAAATGAGGGAGGGCTAAAGAGAAGACTAAGTGCTTGTTCGAATAGAAACAAATTACAATTTGTTTGTAAGGGAAAAGTAAATTACAATCGCTTGGCCAGGCCCTAACCCACCTTTTTCCTTCGGTTCCTCCCCCTACCTTACCCACTTGGTTTCCTAATGTTTTAAGACCGCGCCCTAACAATTAGTGACTTCGTACCCAACGTCATATCCTCCTACCCCACCATTCCTTCTTATTTTACTTTTTTAAAAATATTTATATGGCGTTCAAGATAAATGTGTTGCATGAGTTTTGTCTTGAGTTTCAAAAAAATGGTTAAATGGCACTAAATGACTAAACAAACTTTGTCTTTTACTCCATTCAATCTTTTTTATGTAGCTATCTAATAGAAACCAGGTCGAGCAGTATCTGACCCACTTTATGGTAGCACCCTCAGACGCTTTATACATTCATAGGGCTTCAACTCGAACTCAAAATCTCATACTCACAAGATCTCGTGATTAAGCAACCAAACCACTTCCACTGAAATAATTGCTGATTGGCATCTTTTCCAGAAGCTTCAATTAATACTTTACATTGAGAAAGTTAAAATTAGTTATTTTTATAAAATAACGAATGAAGGCAAGAGAATAATCAAGTAATCAAAACGAGTATCACATGTTCTTTCCTAGGCACAGAAGGCCTTCAGATAAGTTTTTGAGTTGAACAACATGAATAAAATGGAAGTTCAGTATCTGTCTCGGCTGTAAACTAACTTGCACATGCAATGAAAACTACAAGCTCTAGTTGCTTTCTTACCTCTACACTATCATTTTTGCTCAAACGAAACTCAGTTCTACTCTCACAGAGCATTACAAACAGTTTTCACGCCACCAAGTTTGCTTCCTAGACCAAGAAATCATTCTTCAGCAACAGGAGATTGGCTGCCATTTCAGGCCATGGACATGAAAGTGCAAAACCAAAATGATTAAACAAAGTTGAAGAATTATATATTAGAACAACACAAACTCTCAGCAATAATTTTTGCTTCACAAACCTGCGATCTGTTTCATTCATGGGACTTTCAGGAGCATCATCATGATCGGCATTGTCCTTTGGCTCAGGCACGGAATTTACGCGATCTTCATCACCATTGGAAGGACTAGAATCACCTCTAGCATCAGGACTACTTGTAGAGCCATGACCATTTTCAGGGCTAACCCTCTTCCTATAGGAAGGGCTGTTGTCGGAACCACCATTTTGAGGGCTTACCCTCTCTCCTCCATCGGGACTATGGGAGTGAGAACTGCCACGGTCAGTTCTAGCTTGTTCTTTATGATCAGGACTATGGCTAGAGCCGTGAACAGGGTCAGAACCATCCCTCTCTCTTCTATATGGACTACGGCTCCTGCGATTATAATCAGGGCTACCTCTCTCAATCTGTTGGGAACTATGACTACGGTCATGACCATAGTCCGGGCTGCTCCTCTCTCTCCTATATGGGCTAGAGCCACGGCCATAATCAGGGCTGCCTCTTTCTCGGCGATAAGGACTGGGTGATCGCCTTCTATCATAGCTTATATCGCGTGGATGATCATGGCTTCTATCAGGACTGTGTGCATTCCTCCTGTCGTCATCATTCTCCGCAGCAAATTCAACTGTGATGACTCGATCCAGTAACTTGCTACATGTAAAAATTTCAACAGAAATCATTATGAGTATCATTACCGAGGCTATCCAATTAGAAAAATGCAGAATAAAACTTAAACCTAAGTTGGATCATCCATCACCAAGAAACTTTTCTCAACAAATCAAAATCTTACCATGGAACGGGCTGAATCACAAGTAAATTACAAGAAACAAGAATATCTTACATTTAACAAGTACAATCAACGTTAATATGGGGGCCTTCTGAGGTCAAGCAAATTTGCAAAGACAGAGAGATCTACCTCATATTAGTAGCTTCCATTGCTCTGATGGCCTCATCATATGAGTCATACTGGACAAATGCAAAATTCCTTTTAATCCTCACATTAATGATCTTGCCATATGGCTCAAAGTGCCTCTCCAAATCCCTAGTCCTTGTATGATTTGTATCAAAATTAATAACAAATAAAGTCTTTGATGGCCTTGAATTTGCTGAAGATCTTCTTGAACTACCAGGCCTTCTAATGCCGCCACGCTCATTCTATAACAAAGCACAAATTATTTAAACATGGTGTTGACATCTTTATAAGTAACTGATCTCATTCATATTAAAATATATGCCTTACTTTTGTCCATTCCACACGAAGTCTGCGTCCCTTTCGACCAAATTCTACCCGATCAAGTGCACGAATTGCAGCCTCAGCATCTCTCTCATCTTCCATGTAGACAAAGGCAAACCCTACAACCAAGCAAAATTTTTACAATAAGGAGACAATTCTCTATAATTGCAAAGCAGAAAGGAGAAATTAGGTGAACAGTCATCTGAAAAAGAACACTTTAATTCTAATGCAGCAACTCACCCCTGTGCAGTAAACAAACCATCTCTACACTTCACCCGTAATTAAAATTTTGGGAAACCTCACTATTTCTACAAACTAATTTGACTAGAAAAATTAGCGACAGACCTTGAGTAATGAACAAATTGATGTCAAGAACAAGAATCCAAAAGTGTAGGTCACATGGTAGGTCAATGGAAATAGATTGAATCTTCATTTATTCTGCTGCCTCTGCAGTGAGGTCGGCAATATTCCAACCTTCAAACATGTCTGATAAATTGAAGGCAGGGCAAAAGGCATGGAAAATGGAAGGCAAATGTGACTGTGGTAAAACATGGTACGGTGGTGCCACTTGAGACCAAATTGAATCTTCTTTAGAAAAAGAAGATGTGCGTCACAGATGTGAAACATATTTCTGAAAAGCTGATCCATTAGCCTGGAAGAGTATGGGTATGCCAAAATAATCCTGCGCCAAAGAAAATGTTGAGTATTGGGGTCGATGCTCAAATAAAAATATGCTTTTACTTTTTTTCCTAAAGATATCTCTTGAACGCCCCACAAATGCTCAACAACGCGCCGCACATCAGGATCCAACTCTTCAGACTGAATCTCAACTGGGAGGTGAAGCTTGCTTGAATACAAGTCATGATGACAACATTCATAAAATCTATGCTGCCACTCCACTGTAGTAGTGTGATTTAATGTCTGTTGGCGGGAAGTGCTAGTTATGCAGTTTCTTACCCCCCCCCCTCCCCCCAAAAAAAAGGAACAATACCTAGCATTGTTTCTTAATTGCAAGCAACATAAACTGATATACTACCTCCAATCCTTGCTATAATATCTCATTTGTAGTATTATGAATCTTTATAACGGTAGATTTACACATTCAAGTGTGTAATAGCTTATTCTATATTTTAAAAATCCAGAATTAGTTATATTCAGTTAAACAATCCCCGATCGTGATCCGATCCCACAAGAATTGATCCAATAGAGAGGGAGATGATACTATTAACACAGATATCCAATCAACTCTCTAAATTCCTTTACATGGGCAGTTCTTCAATACAAGGCTGGCCAGTGACAATATTCTTGCCTCGTTGTAAATATTTTGGATTGAACTAAACATCAGAAAGCTCCAGTATATTGCGTATATTTGATGAGTATCAAATAGAATAAACTTGCTGGTCCATCAAAGAAAGAATTCACTAAACGTTGGTTCACCAGGCCACAAGTGCCCGCTATATGTATTGACAGAACCCAAAATATCCCATTTCAACCTCAAGCATCAAAGCCATGACAACTTTCTCAAAGAAAGAGCTCTAGATTGGAGAATATTTATCTTAAAATGCACACAGAGATCAAGAAATGCTTACCGGACTTCATATCCACCCTATCAACCTTCCCATATCTTCTAAACAGCCGCTCCAGATCAGACTGCCGAGCATCATATTCAAAGTTTCCACAAAAGATAGACCGCATTTTCCCTGAACACGAGTTTTTAGAAATCTACCACCCTTATTGCACGCAGTGAAATTGAACAAACCTAATTGTTAAATTGAGAAGCATTCTTGAGTAGGGAGATTGATTATAGTTAAAAAGGAGTGCTAGATATAATATGCAAAATGCATGCATAAGATTTGAATATGGAGTTGGAAATCTAAATAGTCAACAACAATTGAAAGAGGGGGTTCTTGAACAAATGAGCAATCAAGAAGCATAAAAATTAGCATCCTTCTTGCGACAAATAAAATTCCCCGAACCCACCCAACCCCTCCTTTTTCCCCAAAAACGAAATGAAAATCCATACCCTAAATTAAACCACGTCAAAGAAAATGCTTGTTGTTTATCCGAAATCGATTAAGTAGGGGGTAAGGTTCTAACATGATTCAGAAAAATAAAGTAAATGAGACAAAAGAAACTTACCTTTCTGAACAGATCAGCCCAGAGAGTTATCAGATCTACAGAAAACAATAGAAAAAAATTCAACTCCAATAATAATCCAAGAACTTATCAGATAAAAGAGCCACTTTCCAATACGCAAGACAAATATAAAATCCTTAATACAGTTTAGCTAAAGAATAAACCGAGTTTCGGGCATGAGGGAGAAATTACCCAAAAACAAGTTTCTACCTTTCGAAGCAGAAACCTTGCCGCCACTGATTCGCTGTCTTTCCTTACGAAGGGAACAAGATTACAATATGTGAAGGGTTTTTTTAGGGAAAATTACAATCACGACCCAAATAAGAGAAAAAATAAAATAAATAATCTCTTAAAATCTTAAAATGAAAAAATAGTAGTATTATTAACAACTACAGGTGTGAGTCATTGTCAATATTAGAGTTCTATTGATAAGTTCTTAGGACTATTTTTTTATTTTAAGATTTTAAAGGACAATTTTTCTATTTTTTCTTTTACCTAAGACCTGACTGTAATTATCCCTTGAGGGGGAAAAATCAGTGGTTGTGATTTATGAAATGTACCTATATTTCTTCAATTTGCCAAAGTAGCCCTCCTCGGCCCTCACTCCTTTTCTCCTTTTTTTTTTTTTTGATAAGATACAAAACTAAACAACAAACAACCCCAAGACTACGTTACATGGCCATCCCAACCACTCTCAGATGCAATCCTCTCGAATCCTTCAGCAGCGCCACTTCCAGCCCAGCGACCGGCTCTATAAAACGCACAAGCCCCTATCCCACACCAAGACCCTGTTTTGCCACACCATCTGCCACTCTATTCACCTTTCGCGAACAACACACCATAGCAACCTCCCAGTCACATCCCAGTATGGATCGAATCTCACTCACCTCCATATCCCCTACATGTTCCCCTACACCATCACTCAGAATCCATTCCACAACCATGCTGCAATCACATTCCAACTCCAGCCTACGAAACCCAGCATCCCATGCTATTTTTAACCCCCAAAGAACCGCCCATAGCTCCGCCAGTGTACTGCCACACGGTTTTAATTTAACCATGAAGCCTTGCAAGAAAACACCATGATGATCTCGAAAAACGCCGCCACACGCTGCTTCCCCATTTGCCACATTCCGTGCCCTATCTACATTCACCTTAACCCACGCCCAAGCTAGAGCGATCCAACTGGATATACCCCCCTCCGACCCCGAACCAGCCTTGAGGGTCACCTTCGAAGCTCTCATGCATGTAAGCGATCTTGCATTGAATGTGGATGGAGATTCTTGAACCCTATCGAAAACGTACATGTTCCGTGCTAACCACATCATACGGCAAGCAACAGGGAAACAGGTCGCCCATTGCACCCCATCTACGTCGATGTCCTTGTTCAGGTTCCATCTCACCCATTCTGCTATTGTACTATGTTAAAAGAAGTTGGTTGCAACGGACTCTGGGAGCAGAGCCTTCCACCTATCCCTTGCAAATGAACAGTGGCATAAAGCATGCATAGTAGATTCACTGGCCCGACCACATAACGGACAAACATCACTATTCGTCATCCTGCACGTGTGCCGACTTGCATTCGTCAGTAGCCTACCCTTCATAGTGAGCCAAAGAAAGGTTTTGCAACACTGTGGAATACTTAGCTTCCAGATCCTCCTCCACAAACCAGCCTGCACTCGAGGGCCATGCAGCTTAAGACTCTCACAAGCGGATTTAACTGAGAAGCTCCCATGACTCGAAAAGTGCTATAAAAATCTGTCACGTGAGCCGCCATCCCTCTGGACCCTAACCCGTTCAATATCGTTAAGGATGTACTTTGGGAGACACCCCGATAACAAGTCCCACCGCCAACCACTAGATTCTGAAACATAGTCCGCCACATACCAGTTACACGACTCGGCCAGCACTACATCAAATGAGTATGTCTTCAATGGTGCATAGTTAAATAGCCAATGATCTTGCCAAAACCTTATTGTCTCCCCATTTCCCACCTTCCAAATAATACCATCCATGGTTCGATCCCAATTATTCTTAATACCTTTCCATGCTTGTAAGCCACTCCTCCTCCTATTAATAACAGGTAGGGTATCTCCTCCACATCTGTATTTTTCCCTCATGAACTGAACCCACAGCGCATCATGTCTCATAACCAAACCCCATCTAAGCTTCATCATGAACACATTATTCTGGTGTTGAGCCATACAAACCCCAATCCACCCTCATCCTTGTTTTGACACACCTCCCATGCCACTAAATGAGGCTTCCTACCCTGACTGTTACTGCCCCATAAGAACGCCCTGCACCTCTTATCCATTTCCTGGCACATTTGGGATGGCAACGGACACGTCTGCTTTGTATATGACGGCAACACCGAGACCACTGATGAGACTAGTGTATGGCGTGCTGCCAAAGACAAGGAGGAGGCCTTCTAACTTGTTAGCCGACGATCCATTTTGTCTAAAAGACCTTGGTAAGAACTTTTAGTAACCCTGTGATGGTGTAGCTAGACCCCTAAATATTTACCTAAGTCACCAGTCATCGTGAAGCCCAGAAAACTACTAATATCATGCTTCTTTACGTTAGAGACATTCACCGAGAAGAAAATCCTAGACTTTCCAGCATTGACTTTTTCCCCAGACATGTAACAAAAATCATCTAGGCAGGCTTTGACAAACGCTGCCTGATCCAAGGTGGCCTCCACAAAAAGAAAGAAATCATCCACAAAAAATAGATGCGAAACTGTCGTACCATGTTTCTTAAGCCTGAAAGGGAGCCACATATCCTCCGCGACTTTGTTTTGAATAAGATGAGCTAGTCTTTAAACAGCAATTACAAAATAATATGGGGATAATGGATCTCCTTGTCTTATACCTCGCGAAGGGCAAAACCCACTAGCGTTCTCCCTATTCCATATAAGCTGCATAACGGGGGATGAGATACACTCTCGGATCACATTAATCATCCACCCTGGTAATTCCAGGTCCTCCAGGCATTAGATTATGAAACCCCATCTCAACCGATCATAGGCCTTTTCAATGCCATAAAATTCTTCTTCCTATGCTTCTGGCTCATTGAATGGATTATTTCCTGTGCAAGGATAATATTGTCAGATCCTTGCCTTCCCGGAATGAAGCTACATTGGTTAGGAGAAATAATCTCTGGCAGCACCTTCTTCAACCTATTAGCCAAGGTTTTTGTGATAACTTTATAGATTACATTGCAAAGGCTTGTAGGTCTAAAATCCCTAAACGTCTCAGGGGCATCAATTTTAGGAATTAGAATGATAGAGGTGTCGTTAATGTCCTTTACCTTCACTGGATTTAAGATAACTAACTTCACTTTCTCACACACTGACTGATTAACCGTATCCCACTGATTTTGAAAGAATAAAGGGTTCAAACCATCAAGGACAGGTGCTTTCAGAGGCCCCATACTGAATAGCGCTGTCTTAATTTCCATAGAAGTGATCTCCTTACTCATCTCCTCTAAGCGAGATTCTGCAATTCTAGGAAAAGAAACTTGAAAGTTCATCGTTGGGCCCTCAAAACCCTCCTTCTTATAAAGATTTGCAAAAAATTGGACCTCAGACTTCTTAATCATCTCGCCATCATACGACCACTCCCTATCCTCTAACTTCAAGGTGTCAATCCGATTCCTCTTCCTTCTACTATGCGTCATCGAGTAGAAATATCTCGTATTTTTATCCCTAAAAGAATACCAACTGCACCGCGATTTCTGTAGCCACATTAATTCTTCTTGAATCAGTACATGCTTTAATCGCTGCCAGACTTGATCCCGCTCCTTCACCACCTCCTCAAACCATGGAACTCTACCTATTTTATTGTCCAGATAGGTTAGACGTTGGATGAGTTTTCGTTTATGCACCCCGATATGTCTGAAGACCTCACGCCCCACCTAGTTACCTGGCACTGGAACCTTGACATATTGTCACGTCAATGCATAAATGGGTCCCAAGCCTTCTTCACAAAGTCAGGAAACTGCTCGTATGTAACCCATGGTGCGAAGAACCTAAAAGGACCCCTCCTTCGCATCTCCGAATTAGCTATACCCTTCAACCTTAGTAAAAGGGCGTTATGATTTAATTTAAATCTAGGGAGATGGACCACAACCGCATCCGAAAATGAGTCAAACCAGTGCTTGTTTATGACCACCCTATCCAACCTACTAAAACAACCCTTATTACTCCAAGTAAATTGGGGGCCTTGGAATTCTAAATCATGGAACTCTCCATTAACAAACCACCGTCGAAACTCGGCATCAAGCCCCACACTTCTTGCAGCCTTAGATACTCGTTCATTTGCATTCAAGGTTGCATTAAAGTCACCCAAAATACACCATAGAGCATGAATATATTCCCCAACCTTAACCAACTCCTCCCATAATTTACTACGATGCCAAACATTCGGCTTTGCATAGACCACAGTGGCAAAGAATTTTGGCAGCCCACCATACTCAATGCACCCATGAACTAGCTTATTTGATTTTTCTAAAACCTGAAACTGCAAAGCATTCGACTAAAAGCACCAAATCCTGCCACTAAAACCTTGTGTTTCAACCACTATACTATTACTCCATCCCAACCGCTTAGCTAACACTCTTGCACATTCACCCTTCTATCTTGTCTCTAGAAGTGCAATAAACTGTAGCTTGTATTGATTCTTCAAATCATTAAGAAGCTTGGGTAGCAACTTGCCCCCAGCTCCCCGGCAATTCCAGACTAAATAATCTATAAAAAGAAAGAGTAAGGGAGGGTTATAAACAACTATCAGACCTGCATGTCACCGTGGGATGACATGATGTGACTATCAAACTCGACCTCTGCCAGTTCAGAAATCAGGGGATTATCACATAACATAATTCTCGCAGACCCACTCGCCCCAGGGTTGTGAGGGTTATCTGCATACTTAGGTCCTAATGTGTGGTTTAAATGTTCCAGAGTATCCACGACTTCTTCCATTCAATCCAGATCTACAAACGGCCCATCCTCGTTCTGCCTAGCTTTTTCCAAACCCTCTACTGGCAGCCCAACTTCACGTGGCCCATCACTCATCAATCCTATTTTTTCTCCTTTGTTTACTTATCGATAATACCGAATTTGTTTTTTTGGTAATAATATCAAATTTGTGTTTTTAGGTGATAATATCAAATTTTATAACTAATGAAAGTTAAAGGTACAATACCGATCTACAGAAATTTAAAGAAGTAAATAAAACACTATCTAAATTATTTGGTATTTAAACAAAAACAAATTTACAGGATTAAAAGAAAATAGAAATGTCAAATTTGTTAGCCTAGGCAAACTAATAAAATAGAATCATAGTCTAAGAATCTACTTTTATAAGTTAAATAGTCATAAAAATATATGAAATATTATAAAAATGTAATTATAGAATAAATTAAACAGAAAGAACTCTGATTCCTCCTCAATGAAAATCAACAAATCAAATTGTATGAATAAAAATCTTATATTAAAAAAATATTTTGATAGCATTGAATATTATCACTAACTATAAATAGTACTTTTTGAATGTTGCATAGGACATTTTTTTAACCTTATGTAGAACATTACCACATGTTGGAATCTGGGCAAATGTTTTTGTTAAGAGAGACAAAAATCCTTATACGCTGTAAGCTTTGAAATGAATTATAACCTTGATCAATTTTTTTTTAAAAAAAGAACATTATTCATAACTTAGTGGCATGTTGTACATTTTATTTAATATATATTGACATGTTGATAATAATATTAATTAAATTAAATGCCAACCTAGAGGGTTGTATAAAATATTAAAATGTGAGAAAGGAGTTGCATATTTATATTATTTATAATTTATAAACATTTTCTTGCATCCTTAAATATACCACTGTAGTTCTATTTATAAGTATTTTTTAACTAATTCTTATATACCAAAGAAAGTTAGTTAACTTATTAACTATTAGGCTAAATTTCCAATTTCACCCTTATCTATGATTGATTCCAAAAGTCAACATAAATAAATTCCTTTTGTTTATTGTAATTAATAGAGGTAAAAAAGTACAAAATGCATTTACTCCACTGAAAATGGACTTACACATAGGACCAAATTTTTTGGTAAAAAAAGACTTATAAATAAGACCAAATTGGTAAATCCAAATTTTTAATTTATTATATGTTCCTAATTATAACTCTCATTACAAAATTCTAGATGTAATTAAAACATATTTATTAAGATGCCTTTTATAAACAATCAGTATTATTTTTCTTTCTTAATAAGTACTCCCTCCAGTCCTATTTATAAGCAACTTTTTCATTGATTGCGCAAAACAAACTGGAAGTTGAAAGTAATAAGTGTGTCAAAAATGCCATGTTTTCTCCATATATGCTCCTATTTATGAAAAGAGTATAGGAGAGAGAATAGATAAAAAGTATGAGAGATAATGAACATTTAATAAGGAAAAAATAGGAAAAAGAAGCTTACATTTTCAAACAAAAAGTGAAAGTTGGTTATAAAAAGGACCAGTTCTATGAGAGAGAAAGTTGCTTATAAATAGAACAGGAGGGAGTATATTTTTTTGTTGGCAAAAGAACAAGGATATATTTTTGTTAAAAAAATAAATGCCCTTTCTATTATAACATTTGCAATATTAGGGGGGTAAAGACCACTGAAAATAGTAAATGACATAAAGGTGATTCCAATTTCAAAAACCCTATAACATGCTAGTGTTCTATTTGTCTTTTGTGAAATTAAATTGAAATGACACAAATGCCCCTCATGCAATTTTTTTTTAAAATAACCCTATCCCGCTAGTGATCGCCGATTGGTGAAATAGAGGCCTCTAGAAGTTAAAAATGTAGAACAAATCTCAGCCATTGATAAGCCCATCACCATTATCATACCTCCCACAATCAACCACCCATACACTAGCATCGTTGGACCGCCATACCTCAGTGCCATGTAGTACAACATCATCAGCACTATCAACACCGAAATGATAGAAAACGCCAACGAGAAATTTGCCACCACCCTTCATTGCGCACAATCCATCACAATGGCTTTTTCTTCGGAAACAAACAAATTGATTGAATCTCGCGAGTTTGACTTACGACAAGCTATAATTTAGCCTTTTCTTGTAACCGAGCTACTTAAGTCATAGGTCATAGGGATTGTTTACCTCGGTGTTGTCGCCTTCTCCTCTAGCAGTGGCAAGAGGGAAGCACGAGCCTCCTTCATCTTCTAAAATTTGATTCGTACCGCGCATTTGGTTGCAGTTAGCTATTCCTTTTAGTTTGGAGTTTAAAGGTTTTGAATGACTAAGGAATGGACATAATGGATTATGGATATCATTTAACTAATAGTCACTAGCCAAAAGAATGGATTATAGAGCCTTGGTGGAAATAATAGATTATTTTTAAATGGATAGTTGTCATTTCTATATCCGAAATTGATATTTTTCAAATCCAAACTTGGTAAACGTTTATCAAGTTTAGGAATTAATCAATGTCTACATTTTCATTTTCATAAGTGGTCATTTTTAAATAAATGGCTGTCATTTCTAAATTTAGAGTTGTTATTTTCAAATCCAAACTTGGTAAACCTATATCGAGTCTAGGGATTAATCCATACATGCCTTTTTATTTTCACAAGTGGTCATTTTTTAATGGATGGTTATCATTTCCATATTCAGAGTTGTTATTTTCAAATTCACTGTCGAAGTCCCAGCGCCAATGGGATATATCGCAGGCCGGCAGCCGGCGGTGGGGGTGGTGGTTAATGTTTTTTAAAAAAAAATGTGTGAGGGCCTTTTTGTCATTTCTGTTTAATTTCAAAAAAGACAAAATAGAACTCTAGCATGCTATAGGGATTTTGAAATTGGAATCACATCTCTGTCTTTTACTATTTTTAATTGTTTTTACATGTCTTTTTCAAAAAAAATTATGACATTTGCAATAAATGTTATAGTAGTATTTGGGCAATATCAATAACATAGACATTGATTAATATTGATATATTCAAGATCATGAGTTATAAAAGCAAATGCACTTCATTTGCTACTAGTGCTATCCTTGGCTGTCATTTGTTTAATAAAATATGTTTTTATTGAATTAAATATGGTTTGTTGTACATTGTATCTAAATCACATCATTTATGGTTTGTGATTAAAATAGGACATTCTTCCCATGTGATACATGAGACGGTATTTATTGTCTATGTCATGTTCAAAACATTATTTTGCTTATTAGAAACAAATGAAATGATCTTAATTCAAGGGTTTACTAATCATCTTTTTCATTGTTTTCTACATACTATGTTCATCTATTGGAGACATTTATAAACAAATGATAAACATGGTATATAAGAACGAAAAGTTGTTTTAAAAGGAAAATAACCAAAAGTAGAATAAATTTACTTGAGGAATAAAACATATTGAAAGTGATTTACTTGATGAAAAGTTATTTAAGGATTTTTTTTCCTACTATAAAACATATTGAAAGTGATTTATAAATAGGATCATATAAATGTTAAATTTTAAGATAAAGTTGTTGAGATTTAAAATTTTTCATAATTCTATTAAACATTTAAATTGCCTTGTCAAAGTTTCTTCTGGTCACTAATAAGTGTATGCCACAAATACATAATTGTTTATGAAAATATGTATTCAATGAAAATCTCACATTAAAATTCTACAATGCATTAGGGAAAACCGTTTACTATAATGTTAATATCGTTCAATTTAAAGCCTTGTAATAAAATCAATGTATTAACTCCGTTTTCTCCTTACTGTTTCATGGCCTTTATAATGATATAATATAGGGTTAAAGGCATTTTTTGCCCTGAAAAATATTGCCTCGCCCCAAAAGTTTCATCTAGGGCAATTTTGCCCCGAAAGTTTAAAATGTGGGGCAATATCGCCCTTGTCAAACGGAGCCCTAAACTGATGTTTGTCACCCAAGACAAACATACACGTAGTATTCTAGGATAGATGGGAGACATTGCACATAGGATTAAAGACGTGCAAGCAATGAGTTTTGGGATTAAAGACTGTGACCAAGTATGTGAGAAAAATTGAAGAGTTGCAGGTAATCCCCACCAAATTCATCTGTGAGCCACTAAGGCGAGTAGGGGAGGATTGTGTGAGGAAGTTGAGGAGCAATGGCTGAGTCGATGTCAGCGTCGATGTCAGAGGAGGGTCTCGTTCTGGTCCGTCGTGGTAATGAGGTGAATAATGATGGTTCGGCAAGGGTATGTCACTATAAGGTGTCAGATCCTCTTTATACTTCGTGGATAGAGATAAACCCAGGGAAAAGATTCTATGGTTGTAGGAATTACCAATAGGTATGTATTAATTTTTTCCATGTTTAAAATGTTTGATTTCTATTTTCTTGCTTTATGGAGTTCTGATTGGAATGAGGTAAATGTACAGGGTGGGTGAGGATTTTTCCAATGGCGTGATGAAGAAATGGGTGAGAGGGAAACACATGTGATAAACGAGTTGCTAGGGTCTGTGGATAGGCAATTTGATGAGAAAATGAGACACAGAGTAGAAGAGGAGAAAGGAACTGTTAACGTTAAAGTAAATATTGTTGCCATATATCTCGAGATGAAGAATACGAAAAGGACACTGAGGCTTGCATTTTGTGCTTTGGTGGTGACATGGGTATTGTTTTTAGTTTTCATTTTGGGTTAAATGATGATAAAAATAGGAAGTTATGTGTTTTGAGTTTTCATTTTGTGGTTGGATGATTGTAAGCATTGAAGATTTTTGTAGCTTTATGTAATGTGTTGGTATTAATGACTGTTGTAATGTGTTTTAGGAAGTGGAAGAAGATTAAATTAATTAAGTAAATCAGTCTTTAATTTTGATATGATATATTTTCAAACCAATTAACTTTGATGAGCTGGTATATGGTAATCATATTTTAAACATATTGTTGGTTAGAATGAATGCCTAATATATACATCAACCAGGAGATTAAACAAGTTAGCTTTCGCCAAAGTGATTGGCCTACTTACTACCGACAGAAGGTCATGACAGTGAACATAGTACAAGGGCAACACATATACAAAAGATTAAACACGTTGACTTTCGCCAAAGTTAACATATACATAAAGCTTAGTCATTAAATAACTTAGTCTTCATAACAAAAGATGCCAAAAAAGTTTGTCTTAACCAAAAGATGACATCTAGACACCAAAATTATGGCATCAACAAAAAAAGAGGACGACTGGGAATAATGACATCATGGCAGCCAAGTTTTCTAATATTACATACGAGCACAAGTGTAAAAGACAAAGACAAAGAACAATTGGTGATTGCTCTAATCATAATCACTTAATGGCCAACATGCCAACTACTTTCTCCCTTTCCTAAAAGTGAATTTCTATCGACTAGTTGAAGCAATCAACAAGTGGTCCTGATGAGCCAACAGCTATGATGTTGCCAATTCTCTTTGTCCTCTCCACATGAGACTTAGGGGTGTAAATGGTAAGTCAGAAGGGCTAGGCCCAGATGTTGATTCACTTTGAACTTGGATTTGTTGAGACCCATTGTTGCTTGATGTAGACATGCTCCTTGTCATCGTCATAGTCCTCTCATTAGGAATAGGAAATCTGGTCTCAACATCAGCATGCTGGCTCATATATTGTTGTCTAGACCTTTCATCAATGATAAGTTGTGATGTCATGCCTGGCTACAACAGAAAAAAAGAAACATGTTGCTATGTATATAAACATTGGTTAGTTTTGTAAAAAAAAATACCATAATATAACATAATAAATTACATTATACACAATTTTTCTAGTATGTAAATCAACTCGAACACCCATTCTAGTCTCAAATCAAGGCTTGTAGAAAGCTCTTCCACCACGGGGTCTTGGTGGTGTGGATTGAGATTCTTGTGTTAGTAGGGCCTCACTTGTCCTTGGCCTTTTATTGCTTGTTTTTTGTTGTTGCAGCAAGGGAAATATTGTAACAAGTAATATCCATTCTTGAATTAAAAGTAAAAAATTAGTAAGTGAACTACATCTTTACAGGTTGCTCTGTTATGACCTTCTTTGTGACACACTGAGCACCTCCTAGCAATTCCTCTTTTGCTCAACTTATGAGGAGGTGATTGTGGCAGGTCAAGATGTTTGTCACCATTGTCTTATGTTTGTTATTGAACCTTTTGTTTGACAGCCCCAATCTTGCTTCTCCTATCACTTTCTTCTATCCTTGTTCTTTTCACTGGGGGCTACCCAGGCAATGTGCATATAGGTAGTGGTTCTATGGGCTGGAATCTATTAATTCCCAAGAATCTCCTGCCTCTAACAGGTTGGAATTTGGTCCTGTAACTAGCTATATAGGTGTCTTTGTAATAGAAGGTTGAGATTTGAGTTAATGGGTCAATGTTTGCATGATAGAGGGCGCATATGGCATGTTGGCAAGGGATGCCAGTCAACTGCCATGCCTTACAAATGCATTCCTTCTTATGTAACCATACTCTATGTCTATCATCTCCCTCATAAACCTCATACCTATCATCACCATTAAAAAATAGTACAACTCATGGATAAGCTTCTATTAACCTTAAATAACATGAGACACTTTGGGCTAAAGTTACCTTTCCACTTAGCAATATTTTGTTCACTTTCTGCCTACTTCGTTTTAGTCTAATGCCATCTACATTCTAATTATTAGCAAATACCTATAATCATAAATCCAAGCATTACAGCTTTCACTTACATTGTTATTGACCATCTAAGAACAACACATCATGCTAAAATATGCTCTTACCCAACCCTTTATTGGATAAGTGACAGCTGCTTCTGCTGCTTCTACTACTTCCTCCTTTAACTCTCCCATAGCTATGAGGTTGTCAGTGAACTGCTCCTCAAAGGTGCTCCATGCACAAGAAAAGGTTTTTTTTCTTCAACTCAACTCCCCTCCACCTCTTGCTTCAATTAGCATAAATGTGCCTAGCACACAGCCTATGTTCGGCTTGTTGAATCACCTTTAAGACAGCTAGATATAGGCCTTTCATGAGAAGTGAGAACGTGTTACTAACAATGTATCAATTCCTATGAATTTTAATATCAAAATAAAGGCAGATTCAAATGCAGAAGAATATCAAAATGAAGCAAAATCAAAAACAGTGTCATAAACCTCCCTTTATTGAAGCAATGCAATGCAAATTGAAGTAAATTGTAGGAGTACTTTCTTTAGTTGCAACTCAAATGTGAGACTCTAGTGTTTGAATTCTTTAGCATGGCTACTAACTCACTTATCTACTTTCTTGTGTGATTATCATACATTCATAAGTATAAGAAAATTCAAATGCAGAAGAATAAAAGAATGGTCTTTGAATTTAGTTTTGGTGCATTACTGTTTTTTCCTGTAGTTATACTTTTATCGTGTTTTATTATTTACACAGTTCATCATTAGTTCTATTACAGGCCTCCATAAAATTATCTCAAAGTCCTTTGACTGTTTTCAATAACTATGTGGATAAAGGACTAACAATGTATCAATTCTTATGAATTTTAATATCAAAATGACATTATAGTGACATAAACCTACCTTTTGCATATCTAACATTAGTGACGCATTGACCCTCATCTAAATCAAGAGATTTCTTCAACCACTCCATAAACCACTTCCAACTAACTGTATTCTCCTTCTGTGTTATCGCAGATGCTATAGCATATAGAGAGTCATCTGCATCTACTCTAGTTGCTGTAAGCAGAATGCTTCGTGAATTGCCCTTTAGAAAGGTCCCATTGACCCCTATATTGGTCTATAACTAGCCTTCCAACCAGTCTTTTGAGACAAAGATAAACAAAAAACATCAGTACACATTAATATACAATACCAGTCCATTAAACCGGTATGTTCTCTCACATTTTGAACACTTTGTGATGTAATACACATACACTAGAACAATTTCAAACAGGGGTGATTTAGGGAGACAAACTATAGAGATAATGAAGGGAAGGGAGAACATAACAAAAAATTGAAGGGGAATGAAAGAGTTGAGGGAGCAAACAAGATCAGAACTTACATAAGAGACTACAAAAGTGAACTTAAAAGTATAATAAATAACAAAAAGCAAAGTTATCTTTTTCTAGCATAAGTGTTTCTAAATCTCCTATCTTTTTTATCAGTACTGTGTTGCATGTTTATTTAATTGAAAATGTGTTTGATGGACTTAAGATTCTATCTTGCATGTTTATATCATATGTTGCTAAAGTAAACAAGAACCACATGTTGCTACACAGACACACACATGTACTACTTAGATAAGAATCACAAATCTCATACTGGAATAGTAATGAAATGAAGGCAGACTTATACCTTTGCAATGTTAAAGCATACATACATACGGCTGAAAACCCTCCTCCCTTGTTCAAGAGCATCCTTACTTACTTCCACGCAAACATCCAATCCACAGTTGGAATTCCTCAGCTCATTATGGTACGCTTCAAGATTTTTGAACTCATCGATGTAACTTCCTTCCATCTACTTCATAATCATTTGTTTAGCTCTCTTGCACTTCTATTTACTGACACTCAACTTGAACTCATTCCCCATATCTTTTTTCATGTTAGCAACCTTGTAGCTTGGTTTCTCTTAGACCTTCTTCCTAAAATGTGAAGCCAACCATCTTACTGTTGCCCTAGAGTTCTTAAACATCCTGTCACCTCTGTGTTTGTTATTAAAGGTTTGGATTATAAGCCCTGGGTTGGATCCATCCTTTGATGCAAATAGTACAAATGGGCATCCCTGTTGACATTTTGCCTTAACTCTATATAAATCACTTTTCTTCAGCTTTATATTCGCTCCATAATTTATTGCATACATATTAATTGTAGCTACCAAGTTTGCCTTTTTTGCAAAATACAAACCAACAAAAAAAAAATGGTTTTTCTTATGGCCCAACCCCTTCTTCTTCACAAATCACTCCATTAGAAGGCCCATTACTACTACCCAAGCCCAATTCATTCCCCAAATCCAATTCCTCACCCTCATTGTCAACATCACCATCATCTACTAATACATTTTTCCCTAAACCCAAGTCATCCTCACTATCACCATCCCCATTGTTAGTATCATCACTCCCACATTCACTACCAAGCCTTTCCTCTTCACCTTCAATTTCATTTAAAAAATCATTCTCTCCATTGTCATGTCCAATTTCAAGAAACTGGACACAACATGTACAACCCATGCCGAATATTGTGCTCAGTTGCTACCTGAAAACTACAAACAGTCCCAATACTATCTTCAACGCCCTTTTTGAGCCTTTCAAAATCTTTAATAAAAGAAGCCAACTCCCACTCATTGTCCGAACCCACATTCCCATCACTCTCGGGACCACCCTTTGAAGGACAATCGGGACTACCACCACCCTTAGACCGACAATTGGGACCACTACCACCCTTACCAGCCGACGCCATCTAAGCCTAAATAGAGTAATATAAACAACAATTAATTTAACAACTACAAAACAACAAAGGGCGAACAAGCGATTTCATTGTGCAATAATATAAAATTCCCTTTCTCATCGTCGAATCTCAAAGCAACTCTAAAAATGAAAGATTCCATTCTTGTTTTAAAGTGCATGAATCTCTGCTCTCAAGTCCAATCTCTTGTCATACAGCCCTTAGAAATCACATGCGTCCTCTTCAACTTGACCTAACTCAGCGCACTTTGTTCGACTTGGGATTTCTGGATTTTTTTGCCTTTGATCTTGTTTAACCAATTCGATCAACTGACTTTTGCCACATCATACTCCCAGGCCACATTTCGTTTTATCTATGCGCCACTATGTTATTTCCTAAGCCACCATGGCAATTTAATGACTTTCGTTAGGGCTTCGTTCGATGAGGGCAACATTGCCCCACATTTTAAATTTCTGAGGCAAAATTGCCACTAAGGCAATATTTTCAAGACCAAAAAAGCCTTTAACCCTATACTATATAATAGATTGAATATTGATATAAGTACTTTTTATGATGCACACAATTTTTTCTTTATGAAAAACCAATGCACTGCGCATATATGTATGTTTGGGAAACAACAAAATCATGGTTTCAGAAGCCTTTTTTTGTAAGTTGAGACAAAACTCCTCTTACATACTTACCTCGTAAATCGTAAAAGTTACTCTCCAAAAGTTATTCCAATCATGCACTATGTATATATTGGCATGGACTGTTTTGGCAAAAACAAAAAATAAGGCATTGAAAAATAAGGTTCAGATACATTCACTTCTAGTTGAGTCCGAAATTAAGATGAGGGTAAACATACTTGATTTATGAAAAAAAAAACTTGATGTTTGTTATTAGCAGTGCAGTTCTTATAATTACTGTAATAAGTTTTAAATCTATTCATATAAAATAAAATAAAAATATGCAATTTATTTAAACAGAAATTTTATGATTTAAACTTTAAGGAATAAAGGACAATTGTTCTTTTTTAGTTACACGTATAATTTTATTTATTTAATTTTGATTTTGTAACTTTTTATTTTAGAAGGTTAATTATTTAATGAAAAAATTACTTACTTTAATTTTAGCCACTCATTATTCTAAATTCTAATAAAGTAAATAGATTTTTTTTTTCTCTTTTCAATCCTCGGATATTCAAGTTCAAAAACCTCTCTAAAAAATCTATATGGGCTTTCGCGAGTCACGTACGTTCAAACATGTAGATCTTTGCCACGGGGCATTGAGTTTTGTTAAGTGGTTCTTCTTGAGGCGGCAAGGGAAGCCCATTCTACAAAGTCAATAGGACAAAAAATAATAATTGAAATGCTTAGCAAAATGAGTTAGTATCTCATAATGCAGTGAACCAAACTTTAAATCCTGCTTGAGAAAAGTGTGCACATTTATTCTAATATGATTGCTTCTTTTGTTTTGTTTTTTGTTGCTTGGCATAGGTATCATCCATTCTTTCTGTCGGAGACAATCATGTTGCCTATAAAAAAATTGAAATCATTTGAATTAAAAGTGATTAAGAATAGACTTCCAAGTATTTGGTTGGGCATAATTCAATTACACCAAATTCCTTTCATAAATTTTTAATTATAAAAAAGGGAGAATTACACTCAGGTCCTAAAGAAGAAGAAAAATAAAGAAATAATCCCTGGAGATTGCAAAATGAAAAAATGATTTTATGGAGTTGTCAATACAGGCTCCTGGAGTTACTAATGAATTATCAATATAGGCTCCTGGAGTTGTTAATTGGATCATTTTTTCATTTTTCAATCTTTAGGAATCATTTCTTTATTTATTTTCTTCCTTATGACCTAAGTGTAATTCTCCCTATAAAAAAAAGTGATCAAGAACCGTGGATGATTTTCGAAGCCAGAAAAACATTGTTTTGAGCTTAAGCCCATAATTTGATACTTGCCTTAAATCATTATAATTATTTGATAAGTGCGTATAATAATATGATATTTGGAGTCATATTTAAGTATTATTAGGCTTAACTGAAGATGGTTTTACTATAGGCTTTTTAACATTTACATAGAATCAAATTCAAGACTTCATATATTATTTTTTTTTCTAATTAATAAAAGCATTTCGTTCAATACTTATAATAAGCGATGATATTTATATATGAATGAGCCCAAAGGGTGATTGTAATAAATCAATGGCAATAAGAGATTATTTTTAATAACCACTTATTGATAACAAAATCAATGGATTATAATAAAATTATTAATAATATTGTTTAAAAAGATCGAAAATAGATTTGAAGAGTAACACTGAATACAAAACTAGTTCGTGGTTAATTTCCTGGCTAAGAAAACTTTCCTCATATGATGAGTCAATAATCAAAGAGTTAGGAAAATAAAATTAATGGAGCTTCAAATTGAATAAGAGCCGCTGGAGAATTCAACTGTGTTTTTTTTTTTTTTGGGACCCAATAACTCAACTAATTATGATTCAACCTCATCGAAGGTGGAAAAGCATAGTACAGTACATAAGGTGGAGGAAATTAAATTAAGACCATTTGTTAATACCCTATAAATATGGCCACCCTTGCACAATACCGATAAGACACCCAATTATACAAATAATTAATCTCTCTTGTTCTTGATATAAAAGGCAGTTGATTTTTTTTTGTAGAGATTAAAGAAGTTGAATAAATTACTTAACTATAATATATATTATTTATCATTAGATTATATATCAGTTTATAAGTCAGACAAATTAATTTGAAGAAAAATAATAAATATAAATCCTTTAATGTAACTTATTTAATTAATTTCCTTAATCTCTTCAGGAAAAATCAATTGACTAGCTCTTATATTAAGAACTAGAGGTGATAGTATTTTCCAATTTTTTTCAAGAATAAACCGTAGTTTTAATCTCACATATAGTTAAATATTTAAATAGACATTTTAAAACCTTAATGTCGTGTGAGGCAAGTGCAGAAATAGGAAATGAGCCTCATATATGGAAATAGCTCTGGCAAATAATAATGATGTCCTTTCCTTTTGTAGTCTTATAAGAAGGACCTCTCAACCTTCAACACAATTAATTATTTGGACTTTTACTCTTAATTAGAAAAGGAAGCAAAGATTTCTCCAACCAATTTATAGCTAAGCAATATCTCTTACACTGTAAGATCAATATGCCTAAAGAATTAAATACAGTTCAAACACAGTTGTCATTTTCAATAACATGTGTCATAATTGTTTAAATAAAATTCTTAGGTGTCTTTGGAGAAAACATCCGATATTTATAAGGTTAGTTTAGAGCACAATTCAACCAATTTAAATACATCAGGAATAAAATTGTACCTCTGAAATCTTTATCGGTCTAAATGCCCCTCCAAAAATAGTTCAGGAGGTTGTGGGTACATCTTTATCCTTAAATATATTATATACACCCAAAGTCTCATGCATGACAAAGAAAGATGATACATATTATATTAATATCGTTCTATTATTCAATCATTAGTATCTGTTGTTGCTTCTGTCAACATTTTAATCGTAGCTTTAAGCCAGTGTTTTGTAGATTTTTTTTTTAAAAAAATATTAATATTCATCATATTTGGACAAGATTTTTTTTTAAAAAAATATAGTAGAATAAAATTTAAAAACAATAATAAGAATCATAATATTAAACAAAAACTTCTAAAATTCTACAAAATAAATTATTTTCTATTTTATGTGAGGAGCGATCTTATTAATATATTTACATGCATATAGAACATGAAAGATTTATATTGATTTTTCAAATTAATGAATTACCTGAAGAATTCTCCCAACCCTGCTACCACCATTTATTTGGTGGACATAAGTGAATCTTTGAGGATCATTGGCACGAAAACAAGGAGAAAAAAAATGCAATTTTGGGAGGACATTTTCTTCTTTGATTATCGACATGAAATCATGATTTGATAAAAAATCCTTAAAGGATGGAAAAAAAATACCTAGAATCCAGATAAAATCTCTGACATGCCACAAAGATTTTTGGTAAGATGATTTAAAAAGATTATGATCTCTCATTGCTAATAGAGAAGCATTTGTATTATGGTGATGGGAAGTTAAAAGAAAGAATCTCCAACGGCTATATTCCCTTCCCCCCAAGATTGTGATACTAAAAGAGAAGGTTCAAGTAAGAATGGCAAGAAATAGAGCAAGAATTAAGAATTGTGTCCATTTTAAGAATTTTTCCAATCGTCCATTTATGAATGGACAATAATATCTTTTCCAAATCATGCCATTTACATCCGTTTGCCTGTCTGATTGAAAGCCGGATTGAATGGATTTAGGAATTTAGCACACCATGTTTCCTTCAAAATATCATATTGTTAAAAATCCATGATGCTACGCCAAAAAACAGTAATTAAACAAAGACCAGATAAATAAATTTTCTGGCCACGATAGTACTCTTCTTATATAATTGTAGACTGAAGTTCATAATTAATTTCTTGAAACGAATAAAAATTAATTAAATATATAAAGTTGTTGCTTTTATTTTAATATTTAGCCAAAAATTGGCTGGATTGATTTCATTTGATTATTTTTTCTTGGGAGAATTACATTTAGGTCCTAAGGAAGAAAATAAATGAAGAAATGGTCCCTGGAGATTACAAAATGAAAAAATGGTCCCATTAACAACTCTAGGAGCCTGTATTGACAACTCCTTGGGACCATTTTTTCGTTTTGCAATCTCCATGGACCATTTTTTCATTTCTCTTTTTCCTTGGGATCTGAGTGTAATTCTCCCTTATTTCTTTTACAGTCAATTTGTTGGTTGTTCTTATTTTTGTCATATAGAGCTAGAATCACTGAATACGTTCAAAGGAAAAAAGTAAATGAAGTTATATATGTTATTTATTTACATTCATTCAAATCTGTGTGTATAAGTGTACACGCACTAAATTACATATACTCAATATTTCATTTACAGCAGAGAATCTGACCTCAAAGCAATGTATTTAGAAGAAATATAATAAAGGGGGCAACTGAATGATTAGTTGCTAATATAATTACCATGACATGAGAGGTTTCGTATGCACTAGCTTGCTGCTTATAATACTTGGGAAAACGTGCCGAGTTTTGTACCATATCCCTTCTTCCCCATTTAGAGAGATCATCGGTAAACTAAAACAACTAAGTTCAACAATGAAATCTTGCTACTACTGATTTTTTTTTTTTGACCAATCCTAATGATATTTTCTAATACACATACACAAATGTTTGTGTGCGCGTGTCGTACGTACGCATATTATTAACTATTATCTCCTACTAATTAATTAGAATGTGTGTGTTTTATACATCATCATCAGGGAGAACCATATCGTGTAGCATCAGGAAAAGTTCATCAAGATCATCCATTTGGCCAGCTCGCTGCAGTGACAATATTATGCTGATTATGATTACCGCCTCAAGCATTATTCCTAATACCATTAATTGACTTCTGAGGCAAAGATAGAAATCCTGCAGACACGTTTGCTCGATTTGGTTCAACACAGGCATTCACAACTGAGGATGAGACTAGCACACATGCATCATTTGATATCTATCATATATATTTATATATATATATATATATATGTAAGACTTCCATAGACAATATCTAAAAGGTTCATTGAATTGCTGTACAAGTCCATTTAACTAGCTAGTAAAGGAAGGTTGATATTTTTGCTTTTTAAAAAGAAACCTTAATAAAACCACCTACTTATTAAGTCTAGGATATCTAACAAGCTATATAAGATTTGCATCAAGTTCATGATTCTTGAAAGGAGCAGCTTTGTCATTACTTCTAGTTGGGATCTGCAACACCGAACAACAACGTCTCAATGAGATCCATGTCCAAATCCTGCATTAAAGTTGAATCCATGTTATTAGATCGATATTATGTTCAGTAAGTATTTTCATCAATCCTAATTAGAGTCGTTAACTGATCTAAATAACAAACAAAACTTTTGTAAGATGGCTCGCCTGTTCTGGAGGGGTTGAGTTTCCAGCTGATGAATTAGCCTGCTGGTCCGCCATGAACATGTCCATGGGCTCCAAGTTTGGGAATGTATTGTTCCTCACCACCTTCAAAGATCACATTACAATTGTAAGAGTAGAAGGATAACATTGGCTTAAAATTCTGTTGGTTTATTATAGTAATAAGATTTCGAATGTGTTTAATAAAAAATGTCATATTTATTGAAAATGTAACCATAATATGTTAAGAATTGTTAATTTTTAGGGGGAGAATCTTTCTTTCTTTCTTTCTTTCTTTTTTTAAGGTTTTATTGTTGGAGGAAGAGAAAGAGGAAAAAAAGAAGAGCAAGGTCTCGCATGAGAGAATGACATATTCTCATTGAATCTTAATTATCATCCTTCTCTTTTCACTCTCATAAATGTTTTTAAAGTTAGAAAATGTTCACATGAAAACAAAAAAAAAAAACACACAAGTATTACTATAAAGTTAAACTAACCAGATTAGGGTTTTCGTTGGTGCAAGATGAGGACTTGTTCGGCAGAACATTAATGCTTCTTTCATTTGTTTGAGCGGTCACATGATCACCATCTCCCTGCAACTGTTGCAATCAAGTTCTTGGTCATATATGTCATATTTAAGATGATGTATTTAACTCATTCACACAAACTCAACCATAAAGTGGAAGTAGACCAAACATTGAAAATATAATTAAGCAACAAACACAAACCAGCTCAATGCAGTCTTTAATGTTGAAGGAGCTAAGAATGTCAGAAGTCGAACGTACACCAGCATTAGGTCTTTCTTCAGTCTCATTGAAGACCTAGAAACCACAATAAATATTATAATTAATAGATACACCATACTTTTAGCTTCTTGCATCCAAAGTAGTCAAGCTTACGCATAATATTGACTATTATCTACAATTAATGAAAATGTGTGTGTTTTATACCTCACAATCAGGAAGAACCATGTCGTTTAGCATTAGGAAAAGTTCATCAAGATCATCTATTCGGCCAGCTTCCCACTGATTCGCTGAAGTGACGATATTAAGTTGCTTATGATTACCACCTCCAGCATTCCTAATACCATTAATTGACTTCTGAGGCAAAGATGGGAACCCTGCAGACACGTTTGCTCGATTTGGTTCAACACAAACATTCACAAATGAGGATGAGATTGGCACAAATGCATCGTTTGGAGCACTCCCATTACTTAACGAGTCAAATACGTTGTTGTTGTAATTGTAGTTGTTGTTTTGACCTGTACAACCAACATTTGGAACTCCATTCAACGCACCAAATGTAAGAGAAGCATTGTTGTTTAGTTGAATTCCACAGTGGCTGTTATAAGCACTGGGACTTCGGTGCAAGCCAGAAATTTCACAAGGCATTATCATCCCATGGTTATTATAATTGTTATTTAGTTGAGTTCCATGGTGGTGATTATATGTCCAAGGAGTTCGTTGCAGGCCTGAGCTTCTGTAAGGCCTTATCATCCCATGATTGTTCTTATTATCATAATTAGTTGGGACATAGTTGAAGTTTCTGCTATTCCCCAGTGAGGTATAGTTACTCATCAAACCATTTGCAGTGAGGGCATTTGCTGAAGTCATGAACCCTCCATGTGCGCTGGGACGTTTATGATGATTTGCTTGATTCTGTTGGAAGTTTCTGTAAGTATGATCGGTCCCATAGTGGTTTGGTTGAGTCAGTCTAGTTTGACTGCTGAGAAGGGGTCTGGTTGTTAAAGGCCTAGACACAACGGTACCATAATGTTGTTGATAATAATTTTCATGACCACGAAAATGACTAACTCTCCTTTTAAGTTCTCTGATGAGATCTATGGGAAGGCCCATAGCAAACCTTGACCTTAAGGCTCTCTCTGATAATCCCTCAAGGATTCCTTTCTCTGCAATTTTCTTCAAAAACATTCGGTACTTCTGCAATATTTATGCAAATCAGTTAATTTTTCTTGTTCTCTTGTTTTATCAGTTTCTATGACTAACATAATGTTTGAAATTGATTTATAATAGGTCAAAAAAGTGCACGGTTGAAGAGAACATTTATATTTTCGCTTAAGAAGCAAACCTGCAAATGACTGGAAACATTTTCTCTAGTCAAACCTGGCACGTTCATGATCTCAAGAATCTTTGTTGGAACAGCCTCTGTATGAAGAATTGAAGATGAAAAATTCCAAATTAAATCCATTATAAATACCAAGTAATTAAGATTGTAGAATGGATTAACACTAATTGAATGACACTATTTGATAATAAGATTTTAGTGTTTAAAGTGTATATATATGTTATTTTATAATTTTGTGTTTTGTAGTTTCCACATCTCAATTTCTGACAAAGATATATGGATTAACATAATACTCACTTTCCATGCCAATGTAGTCTATAGCCAACAAGAAGCGATTGTGAAGACTAGTAGTCCAGAAAATCTTGGATCTCTTTGGACCACAGAATATGAGTTCTTCATTCTCAATCACCTCACTACACTTTCTCTTGCAATACTTCTTACTTTCCTTTTTAGGCGATGCTGAATTAACAGTTGGTGGTGGTGATGAGTCTCCTTCTTCTTCTTCTTCGCTCACTGACACTATTTTGTCATTCTCAATTCTTAGTTTCTCTCTCCTCCCAGTCACAACATATTGCCACACATCTTTCAAGTCCTCTCTTCGTACTGGTTTAGCCATGCAATATGCAGCTCCATGCTCTAGATTCCTCGACATCACATTCTTCCTCCAATCTACAGACATAACTGCACACACATATCCATATTTATAAGAATCAAGTTTAACTATATAGCTGCATAAACCCTAACCCTAGCTAGCCCTCTTCGATTGAACAAGGTTAAGAGAGTAGTTAATGAGTTCTGGTATATATGCTTGCTTACTGATGACTGGAAGATGGAATTCGCGTTTGACACGTTTATGGAGTTCAATTCCATTCATTCCTCTCATGTTAAGGTCAGTGATGACGAGGTCGAAAAAGCCTCTGAATTCTCTAAGAGTCTTCAAAGCTTCATGACCACTTGTAGCAGTTGCAACTGAAGTTTCAAAAGCAAATCCTTTATTCATATTATAATTAAGTAATTACTAATTGAATAATGAGGAATAGGCTACAAAAAGAATAATAAAGACTGAGTAAACTCCTATATTTATATAGCACAAATAAATAGTGGTTGAATAATGAGGTCATCTTTATGCTGATTTTTTTGCCTAAGAAAATCTTGCTCCGGTGTTCATATGTATGAAACCAGATTGATCTACAAATTAATTAAAGCAAAGATCTGGAAAATATAACTTAATTAGAAAATGATCTAAAGAGATCATCATTAAGGGAAGAAGGTTGTAACTGAAAGAAGAACGCATATAATTGTGCTTGAGAAGCAGGAAATTCAAATTGGAGTTTTGTCAAATGAAATCTATACTATGTTCACAATCTGACCATTTTCGCATCAACAAACAACAAAATAGTTTGAATTCATTCAAAAACTAATAATTAAATTATATAGTTTATGTTTTGAATTTAGAGACATCTCAACTTGTGTGATGTATATAATATAAAATCTTAAACTCAACTCGTCTGCATATATATGATGGGTGAGGACAAAAACAAAACAAACATTAGAGAAAGACTACGAGGAAGAAACGATAATTAAACATTGACTTACTGAATTGTAAAGTAATTAAAGTTGATTACTGAACCTCCATTTCCATCCCTTGTTTTTAATTTTTAATATATTATTGTAATGATTTTTTCAGCCTCATAAATCATTTTAGCCTTAAAATATGTATATTATAATTTATTATTTTAATATGAGAACATGAAGAAACTGAAAAGAAGTAATTACAATCATATATATGGAGGTGAGATGAAATTGAAGTCATCCTCAAAGGAGTCACATAATAACAACTCCTTGAAGAATCAAAGATCGAGGCTTTCGTTACGAAACAAAATCAATCACAACTATCTTTGACCACATGATAGAACCTTTCAAGGAGAGAGGGAGAGACACATATGATCATGTAATAGTATTTTGAGAAGGAAAAAGAGACGAAGAAGGAGATCAATGAGCCTGAAATAAACTCAATTGTTAGACAAAGACAATCTTAAGTTTAATCAAACATGGTACGTAATTTTACGAAGTGAATATTACAGAACCTTTGTATTGCCATGATCTGAGAAAACCAGCGTTGACAGAGAGAGTGGTGTAATCATTGTCCACGAGCAAGATAGTGATGTTGAGTCTCGCACAGTCAACAACTTGAGGAGAATTAGAAGCCATTGTCTCTGAATGAAACCTGAATCCTCGCTCAGACAAATCGAAAAACCAAGCTATCAAAAAACCACTATATGTTGTCTCTGTTACTGTGGGCGAAATTAGTGAGAGATGTGTCTCCTTTTATAATGCCTTAGGAGTGTGGTGGTCAGCATTCTGTTCAGACAAATTCTTACATTTGGCACTTTTACTTCCTCATGGAAACATATCCTTTTTTTATTTCTAGAATATCTTCCTTTCTTGTCTGGTTTTGAGTTTATCTTTCTTTCTTTTTCTTTCGGAAAGAATAATGTTGAGCTTAAAATTTGAGCGTGTGGTTTTTTTAAAAAAATACATCTTCCAATTAATTATAAGAAAAACTGTTGAAAAATTCCTCACTGCAAAATTTATTATTCAGAGATACCTAAAAACCCATGTTCTAGAAGGGAGTAATTCATCTTCTATTAGCAAGTACAACTCTTTTTTAGTTGTGCACAACATATTTTTAATTATATGTAAATGTCTTTCATTTTGCATATAATTGAACTAGGTTGCAAAGAAATGATAAAAAGTTGCACCGCTAAAGAAAGGTTATACGTAAGTTCTTAAACAAATTTTAGGTGCATTTAGGGTAATAAATTTTAGAATGAAGGATTTTTTTAAAAAAAAAATTCCCTATTATAACGGGGAAAAAAAATCTAGAATAGAAACGCAATACTTATTACATCTTACCATTTGTTAATTGGGTTCTTTCTTTAGAGGATTTGGTAATATTCTCATTTTCACCTTGCTCCTTTAAGACAAATTTATTACCTTTAATCAAAACTATATATATTCTTTTATGTATCTTTAACTTTTAGACATGTTGAAGCCTTTTTAAAGTGGATTGTGATAATTAAACAATGGAGCTGCTATATATTCCTAAATATTTTTAACATGTTCTAATTTATATAATTAAATGTTCATTAAAAAAGACAAGTCTTGCAGTGTTGATCCATGCGGTTTTGAAAGTAGTGATAATAAGTTGAATTTCTTATGTGCCATTTTCAATGATTTCAGTGAATTTACAATGCAATTCATAAACCAAAATTATATCTGTGTAGGCATATGCGTATCTAATTAACTATATACTGTAAACATCTGTATACAAGATGGAATTTTACCTAGTATATATTGATTTCTAAATTATATTCCTCCGACAGTTTTATAGGCTTACCAAAACCTGAAAAATCTTATATACTCACTGGTGTCATTAACTTAAAAACAACACCTATGGGATTAATTACTAAAAAATGACAGCTTAATTATAGTTCCGGATTAATAATTAATGATTAATGTTCAAGGTTTAAGGAACTCACGCTTCCATAGTATTCATGGAGGGCCAAACATACAACCTCATGTTTAAGCAAGGCTTAAGGAGATGTACAGTGTTACGCTTATTATGGGTGTGTTTGGTTTGAGGGGAGGGGATGGGAGGGAGGGAAAGAGAAGGGGGTTAAATTACTTTTTTGGATTGAAGATATTTAAATTTTAGATAAATTTTAGGCGGGAATCCAAAATTTAAAAAAATGAGAGGGTAAATTTTAGGTTTTAGTTGGACAAAATTGTAATTTCTCCCCCCTCCTCTCCCCTCCCCTCAAACCAAACACACCCAGAGTTTTTTTATATATATAATCCAAAATAAAATAATCTACTCAGGTTTCACAGTAATTGAACCACCTGATGCTAACTCAGTTGATACTTGATAATGGTGGGGGTGGAATATAAATAATGGTTAATAATTTAAAATCTAGAACTTCCCTGTCTGATAAAAAAATAAAGAAAATAAGGAAAAAGAAAAAAGAAAAATGTTAGGAAGTTTGTAGTAGAGACCAGAAATTGAAAATTGATGAACATTTGTTGGACTATCCGCAAGGGCTAACGGGCCCACATATTCATAGCTTTTCCAAACTGATTAATTATGCAGATTTCCAAAGAAATTTATTGGCCAAACAAAATTAAATTTGAAATAAATGTGGGTTAAAGGATATTGTGTAATGAAACTATAATTCCATCTCAGAAAACCCCTGTAAATTATACAGAAAGAGAAATAAAAAACCAGGTTCTACCTGTTGTTTCCAAAAAAACCATATTTTCTTTTTAAAAGTTAAGGTCTTTTTATGCACAAAAAATAAGGTAAATTTTATAGGAAAGGAAGTATTAGTTTAATTTTGAGGGAAACTTATCTAGCATTATTTTTTCCTAATTTCATTAATACTATAAAATTAAATTGCCCTCCTTACATTTACTAGTCATAATTACATGAATTGATTGAGGCTATAATTGCAAAATAACACATGTGATAAATTCATGATAAGTGAGGCCTAGATCCGAACAGGGTGTGAGTAAGGTTGTGCAGGGGTGGTGGCAATCTTGTGCAAGGTCCGCGTAAACCTTGTGTAAGGTCAAGGCAAAGCTCAAGCAAGGTTCGAGCAACCTTGTGCAAGGCTATAAGTCCATACAAACTTAGGCAGGCTCAAGGCAATCTCATGCAAGGTCGTAGTAAGTCCGGGCTAGGTCCAAGCAAAGTCCTACCAAGGCCTTACAAATCCACATTGATTTTCATTTAAGAAACATTACATTCTTTTCATTTAATTTAAATTTTATTAATTAATTATTCATTTATAAATTAATAGCCATGGATAAACGTTTTTCATGACGATGAAAATCACTAACTCTCCTTTTGAGGTCTCTGATGAGATTTGTAAGGCCATGGCAAGCATGGACCAAAGCTCGGGCAAGTCCATCCGCTTAGGCAAATCCAGGCTAGGTCCGGGCAAAGTCCTACCATAGCCTTACAAATCCATTTTGATTTTCATCCAAGAAACATTACATTCATTTCATTGAATTTAACTTTTGTTAATTAAATATTTATTTATAAATTAACAGTCGAGGATATAAATTTCTCAACAATTCTGGCCTAGAAAGATTTTATTTATAAGTGTGTTGGGCAGTGCGATAAGTCAATGAATTCGTGCGATTTGTGGGCTTTCACGCATTTATCCATCGTCGTAAAAAAATTGGAGTGTTTGGTTCAATGATAAGTCAATTGTGCTTTTAGGAAATTTCCATAGTGAAACGCATGAAATTGTTAAACTGCATTTTGGAGCTTTTTACTATTGAATAGTGCGATATGTGTAATAATATTTTTTCAGTTATATCCAATGTGCTATCAGATTGATTGTAATTTTACCCTTAATATACTTTTTCAGCTCTAAAAATTAATTTAAAATATTTTTTAGTGTTTTTAATCCTTAAAATATTTTTTCAATTATATCCGGTGTGTTATCAGACTGATTGCAAATTTACCCTTAATGTACTTTTTCAGCTCCAAAAATTACTTTAAAATATTTTTTAGTGTTTTTAACCGCTTAAAATATTTTTTCAGTTATACCTAATGTGCTAACAGACTGATTGCAATTTTACCCTTAATGTACTTTTTCAGCTCCAAAAATTGCTTTAAAATATTTTTTAGTGTTTTTAACCCCTTAAAATATTTTTTCAATTATATCCAATGTGCTAACAGACTAATTTCAATTTTTCCCTTAATGTACTTTTTCAGCTCCAAAAATTACTTTAAAATATTTTAGTACTTTTAACCCCTTAAAATATTTTTTCAGTTGGACCTAATATTTTAAAGTAATTTTTAAATATTTACTTGATTTTTTTAAATATTTTTCCACCCACTCTCTCTTATCATTATCACAAAAGTCATTTATATTTAAGACAATTCAAACATTCACATACTTTTACAAAAGTCATTTATACAATCGCTAATCCAAACATAAATCACGATATAAAATCTAGCTTTTATCAAAAATACGATTATAAAAAGTCAAGTAGAAAAAAACCATTTTTACTATCGATGTTCCAAACACACATTATGTGGAATTATAAAAAAAAAAAATTTATGTGATGCATATGCAATGCGATGAGTTATTAAGTGTGGAAATGGCATTGAGTGGTCACTTTTTTTAAAAATTAAAGTTCCATGTGGAGAAAAGTGCACACATCTTGAAATAGGATCTTCTCTGTAACTAATATCAGCAATAAAAAAATGACAAAATAAAAAGCATATAGAAGTTTTTTTGGGCCTGAAAAAAGCATATATAAGCTTGGTTTGTGTAATTTCATTCTAATTTCCTGAAATTAATAGCCTCAAATTAAATTGAGAAAACCCGAGCTCAAAATCTTTGTTGATAAACCCACGATTTTATAAAGGAGATGAAAGATCCTTTTATTTATGTGAAGTTGCAATATAAAGAAACATGAATGCACGTTAATTGAATTAAGATTTAATGTTATGTTTTGTATTTTGTAATAACTTTTTTGACCTCAAATGTTTTTGCAATAACTTGCAATACTCAATAAAAGATAGCTTTCACGACATCTAATAATGTGTTCAGATGATTTTTCAAAATCATGGTTTTGATCTCAAACCATGGGTTTTGATCTCAAAGCATGGTTTTGATGTCAAACACCCAAAATTTTGTTAAATCATGTTTTTGGGAAAATCCTTTTTTTTTGTTTTTTTCCTTATATGGGCCACACCCTCTCTTTCATTGTTCATTTTTCATTATGTGGGTCCCACCCCCTCTCTTTCATTAGTTCTTTTTTATTATGTGGGCTTCACACTATAAAAAAAATTATTCTGACCACAATACTCAAATATCCTCGTCTTATCAAAATCACATTTTTCTTATATTCTGCTCAAAATCTATTCTTCAAAAGTTATTCTCCATTTTTTCTCCAGAAGATATTCTCCAAAAGCTAATTCAAACACACCCTAAATCTAGTTGACTAAATCATCTCAGGCCCTCGTATTGAATAAAAAATAATCAGAACAAGTTCCATATATTAATTATATTAAGTTTGTCAATTACAGTTATATATGTTATTTTTAAAATATTATTATTAAATTATAACTTCACATAAAATAATAAGACACATGATCAAGTATGATCCCAAATAAGAGAACTTAATATAAATGGATGTAATGAATTTGACCTGAGTATTATCCTTAATCTTACTCCGTTAACAATTATTTTTAAAGAGATCCTTATACATATTTATATGAACCTAGGGAGAGAATCCATACTACTATATATGGTCGAAAAAAGATAAGTTCGCCTTAAGCTCAATTGATCTGTTCATATAAGGCCCACAAAAGGAAGCCGATGATTGTGTCCCTCACTAAACTCTTGAAAAGACCATCGATCCAGCCTCCATTGTTAGGGTTTCTGCCTGCAAGATCTCTAAACCTTAAATTGCCTTGATCAGATATCAGAGCATACACTACACCATTCAAGTGCCCCTTTCCTACTACACCCACCACCTTTTTACAGTTATTCACCGCTTTGCTCCTCTTCAATGACCATGCAAGGTACTGCAAAATAAACCCCATTTTGCATTATGCAGCATCACATTTTACATTAAACTTGCACTTCATTATTCTTCACAGAGTATACTCTCCATACTGGTTTCATGAAAAAAAATAAAAAATTGGGTTAACAGTATTGTTATTCCTTACGGTTTATTGAATTTGGGTTTTTATCACGGACTTTCAATTCATTGGTTTTAGTCCCAATGATTTCACATGGACTTAGTTTGAATTTAAGTGTAGGGACCAAAACCAAAACTTATTAAAGTACAAGGATCAGTCTTTAAATTCAAACCAAATTTTTTATGGAATTACAGGGATCAAAACCAACAATTTGAAACTACATTGGACCAAACCGAAATTCGTTCAAACTATAAGGACTATTAATAGTATTAGCCTTTAGGGAACTCACTGATACATGAGAACCATAAGGTGAATTTAATCGTTTTAGAATTGATGGTCAACATGCTTGTGGAGTAACATATTGATGGGGTTTTAAAAGTTTTTCCATATTGATAAGTATATATCTCTTGAGAACTAAACTGATGTTACATTCATTTTTCAAGAACCAAAACGATGCTTCAGTCATTTTATAAAAGGAATACTACTCAGGAGTCTTTCCTGTTCATGCATTCCATCTGTCTTCGTTTTGTATGTTTTTACTTTTCAAAAAAAAAAAAAAAAAAAGCATTGGCTTTTGAAGAAAGGTAATGGAGGAATATGACTATTTGACATTGATGTTTCCGGCGTTGAAACAGAAGAAAGTCGAGAGGAAAATCTTACAGTATCTCTTTCATGTAGAAGAGGCTGCAATAGTGATGGGTAAGAAAAGCTCAGTTGCTCATAAAGCTGAAATGTACCCTCATCATCAGAACTTGGTTCTTCCTGCATTTCAGAAGATCGCATCCATTTAAATCATCAGATAAGTTTCAATGATCTTTAATGGAAAGGGTAGAGGGAAAAGTAGCATGGCATCTATTCTGAGGTTCATGCCAACCAATAAGGCATCTATCTTTCAATCAACCCCTCTTTTATTCACTGTACTGCACTATTTGGAAATGTAGAGAATGTGCATGTCACCATCATATCATCTGATGTGGAACATTCTATGTCCTCTCCTGTGAATTACTTGTAATTTATAACTGTTTTCTACTATCAACAACGGTCCTAAGAACCATATCAGACAGGACCGACCAGTTTAACCTAAAAGTCCTATACCCTTATGATGGATACTTTTCCTTGTTTTCACCTACATAGTATATTCAACTTGAACAAAATTTGAAGTATGAATTGCTATGTTCAAAATCTAAATAAAACTTTACCCGCAGTTCTAAAGTTTATTCAAGGGAAAATAGTAATCAGAAGAAATGGTAAAAAGGCTACATAACAGTATTATTTACATCTAGGTTTTGAGAAGGTTTGGCTTAAGTTTAACGGAATTCACTGCATGAATATCCATGATATGCACCGCAAACTGGACATGGGAAGCAAATGTAGATGAACCTATTGTAGACTAATTAACCACTTCATTTTAGGAAAGGATGGTAATGAGCAAAACAGGAGCTTAGTGTGTTCTTGGAGGCAAAATTAAACTCCTAAATACTAAATTGATGACAGTAATATTTTTTTATAACATTAAGACCAAAATTGATGACAATAAACAGTAATACTAAATGAAGGCAATAGTATTATTACCAAAGACAAAAAATAACAAGTTTATTCATAATTCTAGTAGAGTGGGGTCCTATGGATTTGGGGATCAGATTCTGATCCTCGACCACATATCAATGGTAGAGAACAACCTACATCCAGTCCTGTCTCAATGCATCCATAGTGCAGGGCATTCCCAGTTGGGATACCCACAAATAGCAAAAATGTCGTCCCTTAGCTTTAAAGATTTATTTGTAGAACACTTTAAAAATAAAAATGAAATATTTTCTGAAAAAGTGGTTAATAAATAACTAGCAAGTACAAAGAATGTAAAAATAGTTTTTTTTTTTTCTCTGCAAGTCAATCATTTACCCTCATTGATGCTCCCTCAACCATAATCAAAGACGAGGAGGAAGAAGGGAATTAAGAAAGATGACTAGGGTGTTTTAGAAAATACACGTAATTTTAACTAACTTAATTAACTTCCTTAATCTAATCAAATTAAGTAAATATGTCTTATATTAAGAGCCGGAGGGAGTATATGATTACGTCTTAAAATATTAATTACTAATATAAAACCAAGGGAGTTCATTTGCAAATGGGTCACAGTGAAAAGGGGACAAAGTTAATGGAGTTTTAGCGTCGATCCTTTATCTACATAAAACTCAGCAGAGGGGAAAAAAGTTAGAAGCTAGGACTGTATAATCTTGGTAAGAGAAGCAACCTCTAGCTTATTTGCGGAAATGCTAGACGATGATGTTATCCCACGAACAACAGAGACCACTAAACTTAGTTTCTCTGCCCATTTCAAAGCTCTCCACGCCCTCTGAAGCTGCAAGACAGATTACAGAGAATGAAAGGAAAGATCTTTGGTTATTCAGTACGTTAAACATAACAACAAAAGCAATTCTCCTAGATCATATGGAATCACGTTGTTCTAAAGAACATGAATAGCAAACAATTGCTGAAATTAATTATTGCCTGTAAACAACTATTTTATGTCATAGTTGCAAGAGTTAACGTGGACATACAGTTATTTCAATTGGCCGATCTCCCAAAACTATTTGTGCACCAACTTCTTCAGATGCTTTTCGAGCAGCACGGAACTACAACGGAGATAGTACTTTATTATCAAATTGAGCTTTATATCTAAAGATCAGTAGCATATTTTGGAATTACCTCATCACCAAACGGGCGGTTAACATCAGAAGAGATCTTTGATGAAAAAGCTGCCAGGAGTAACCGCAATGCTAAGGCAGTTTGACCACCTGACAATAAGATGAATAGTAAATAAATTTTCTTTTGTATAAACATATTTGTACTTACGGCTTACCCAAGTTTATGCTGCGTCCAACAGCACCAAAAAACCCAGTCCCACTCAAAGAAAACATATTTGAACGTAATTGTTTGCCAAGCTCGCCATCAGCAGAAGCATACATGATCCCAGCTCTGGAAATGAACCCTGCAACAAATGAGAATAAGATGTGGATTGACCACAAACAATTTTGACATTTATGCAACTTCTTACTTATCTAGAAGGAAATATTAATTCACAGAGTAGCAAACTCAACAGCGGTTCCAGAATTTAGACACGAATATCAAACTGGATAGTTAAGCAGGAAAAAAGGTGAAAATTTCACCAAGACTCCACTTTAACTAAATAATTTCCAAAAGCCCCAACATTATAAAACATCACTGCAGTCTTAAGGGAGCAAGTTAAATTAATTTGAGGAGTGAATGGACCAAAAGTAACCCTCCCAAAAACCTCATTACAATGTAAAAAACGCGTACTACAAGATAAATGTGCCTGTTTACAAGACAATTGTGCAGATTTATAAAACAAACAAGCTGACTTAAAAGATTAATAATTGAAATGACAATATCTCTTAATCAATGTTAAATTATCATATATCAGCAAACACAAATATAAATTCAAATTGTTGGTTTGTAAATCAGCTAAATTTTCTTTTAAATTCCCACATGCATCTTATAAAGGTTCACACTTATCTTGTGAATTCCCTCTTCTCTTATAAACATCACAAGTGTTATTGTCATTTCAATTATTGGTCTTGCAACTCAATTTATTTGTCTTGTAACTACACACCATCATCTTGTAAATAGGCACATGTGTCATGTAATTGTCATCTTGTCTTGTAAATAGCACAAGCTGTTGGTCTTATAAATCAACTTATTTGTCTTGTAATTATGCATAATTGTCTTGTAAATGGGTACATGTGTCTTGTAAATAGTATAAGTTATTGTCTTTTCAATTATTGGTCGTGCAAATCAACTTACTTGTCTTATAAATACGCACAATTGTCTTGTAAATAGACACATTTGTCTTATAATACATACTTTTTACATTGTAATGGGCATTTGGAGGGTTATTTTGGTCCATCCCTCCTCAAATTAATTTCACTTTCCCCCAAACTCCTGCAGTGATATTTCAGATTGTTACGGGGCTTTTAGAAATTCTTTAGCTACAGTGAGGGCTAGGTGAAAATTTCCCAAGGAAAAGAAAGTGGGACATAGTATTTCGTCAACACCTATTTACATTAACTACGAATAGAAAGGCGCCAGGTTACTGTTACTAGGGAACTGCCAGAATTAACCGTATCCTATTGTTAATCAAGAATTTCTATTATGCTAATCTACAAGTAAAAATTCCTGGTCACGTCAATTGCCAAACTTACGTTTTTACTGACAAAAGGGGTTTTTCCTCCAAATGTTCAGTCCGCTTATAAATTATTGAGTAATACTCTATATTAGCACTCAAAAGATTATTTCAACAACTACTTCAGATTTTCATGTCAATTTAGTAAGACGTTCGTATAAAGTATCATTTTAGCATATAATTATGATACCGGAACAAAATCAATCTTTTCATCGCTACTCAGATATTCGTATAAATTAAGTTTTTTGTTTAATTTCAAACTCATAAGATATTAAATCCTCACAAGATTGTTAGAGTACTGTGTTAGTGCAAGATATCCAAGCAAAATTAACCTTCTGAATAATACAGATATGATTTTTTGAAGTAACCAAAATTTCATGATCGATAATGGTGGGCCAAAATAAAATTTTACTCCAAATATTTTTTGTAGATGTAGGCATGTAGCCGATGCTGCAAAATTTTAAAAAAGTGGTGTAAAGAACGCGTGTACTTGCCTGCTTCTACAGAGCTCGACGACCACGTTATCTGGCTTCACTGCTCGAACCACTCGCTCGACGTCCATGGCCGATTCCTTAGAAATGTGACTAGTTCCAAGTAACCAGATCGCCTCAGGCTCCACAAATTCGGACCTCCATGAAGGAACAGGTCCAAACTGCTTCTTCTGAATCAAAAGCAAGCTCCCATTGTCGGCTAAATCGAGCAACTCAGGATGAGACTCAGCAATCGCAGATCTGGATTCATCCGAAATTTGTAACTTATAATTGTAATCTGGAGGTGGGGGTTTGATCGAGACTTTGAAGCTGAAAGATCTGAGAGGTTTGATTGGTAAAAAAGCTGGGTTGGTCATGAAAATTGGGAGGGTTGATTTGATGGTCTCCATTGCAGACGAGAGCTAGAGAGGCTTGTGTTGTGTGCTTGAGCTTGAGACTTCGAGGATAAGAAACGCAGATTTCCGTTTGAACTCGGAGAGCCCACTGATTTTATGGCTTGTTTTTTAAAATTTTTTTTCCTTTGACCGATTGGTCGTGGTTAGTCCACGGCGTTGGGGATGTTTGATATTTCTGAATTCTGAGTAAGTGTTTGGTAGTGCGAATCTGGGGGAACACGCATGAATATTAGACAAATCGTACGATTGAGAATGAAGAGCTTATTTTAAATGTTTGGTGCTGTGTATTAATATTCGTGATTTTGTCTTGTTGGCGTGATTCCATTTAAGCTACCAGGCGTGGTTTTTTAGTATTGAATTTACCAATTTTTTTAGGGAAAATCCCTCCTAAACAATTTTGAATATGCTAAAAGACAGAAAGGTGTTAGAAAATTTAGAAATCCCTCAGAGATGCTAATACTTATAAGGGATTTATAATTTCAGGGGCAAATTACCATTTTACCCTTGTCTATATTTTTATTAAAATAATAAAAAAACCTCCGCCGGCCGGCTGCCGGTGGCAGCCTGCGGCCGGCCGGCCCCCCGCCTCGGCGGCAAGCAGGCGCCCGGCCAGGGAATATTCCATCAGGCCCCAAACTTTGGGAAAAAATTCCAAGAGGTTATAAATTAGAATAAATGACACTATTGGAGAACACGGACAATTACAAAAACAAATGCTACACCAATGTGAAGTATTCTTATATGCTCCCTCTTATCTCTATTATGAGGCACTTCGAACTACCTCACTGGAATTAAGGAAAGGTTGTTAAGTCATTAACTTCATCTAAAAATGGAATATAAATTTCTAATTTTACCCACGTTTAATTGAAAAGTTTTAATATTTTGTATTACTTCTCTTACATAAATAATGACTTCAAATAGAAGTGATATTGAACAAACTTAATTAATATCCCCATCAAATGACTTATTAATGTGAATATAATTATCCATCTCTTTTAGAAGGTGCCTTGTAATAAAAACTAGACGAATTACAAGAGAGTGAAGTAAAATCATCGTATAGAACACGAACCACGATATGCTTTGAAAGTTCATCAAGGAGATAATCTGCGAAGTCTGGTGGACTATATCGGCTCGTGATGTTTTGATTGGCCAAAATATTATAATCATTAAGGCCAATAGATATTAGGAAAATGGATTTGGCCAAGTGTTGGTGCAATTTATTTTGATCCATTTGCTTTGGCAGATCTTTTGTTACGGTAGAGATGAAGTAATAGATTTGTTTCTCTAGAGATAAACATTCTCCCTAAAACCAAAAAATAATAATTAAGCACAGATTAATTAGTGATAAAATAAAACATTTAATGTTACAAAAATTGATATTAAATCCAAAACACATTCATGCACTAGTATAATAATACCTTTCTACTGTTGTTAAAACATGCAAGTTTTCTACACCAATTTTGTAACCAATATGTAGATGTGTGTGGCGGTCAAAGTCTTGGACTTTGTGTACTAGTTGTTTATACAATCGATGTAGAAAGATATACATTTTTTTTTATAAATTAAATAACTCAAATAACTATCTACACTGATTTTTATTTTAATCGTGTATGTAGAAAGTGTTTTTTATAAGGAGAATTCCTATAAGGTCTTCAGGAAAAAAATTAATCACCAAAAAGTTTGATAACAACGGATGATGAGTGTGCAATGACAAATTTGAGATAATGAAAATATCATTTTAAAATATAAAATATAGAGTAAAATTTAATATCTATAAATAAAAAACAATATATAGGGCCTATTAGCTAGATACTGGGTAGTGTGTCTAATATATATATATATATATATATATGTGGTTATAAATTAGAATAAATGACACTATTGGAGAACACGGACAATTACAAAAACAAATGCTACACCAATGTGAAGTATTCTGATATGCTCCCTCTTATCTCTATTATGAGGCACTTCGAACTACCTCACTGGAATTAAGGAAAGGTTGTTAAGTCATTAACTTCATCTAAAAATGGAATATAAATTTCTAATTTTACCCACGTTTAATTGAAAAGTTTTAATATTTTGTATTACTTCTCTTACATAAATAATGACTTCAAATAGAAGTGATATTGAACAAACTTAATTAATATCCCCATCAAATGATCACCAAAGGGTTACCTGCTAGTGATTTAGAATCCCGAGAGTTCGTTTGTACGAATTTTTATATAAATTTTTTTACTAACAAAAAGGAGCTTTTTAATAAAATTTAATTTAAAATTTTTTTACTAAATAAAAGTTACAAAATCCTTATCTTAATTTGTTAATTCGTCATATAAACTTAGGAATTTCTTATCTAAACTAGTGAATGGTCTGATAGAGTAGGTGGATTTTTTGCTTAAAAAACGAAAGTTGTGAAATTCTTATATGAAGTTGTTAATTTATTTTATCAATCTGTCAATTCCTTATCTAAATTAGTGAATGGTCTGAGAGAGTAGGTTTATTTTTTGCTTAAAAAACGAAAATTTTGAAATTCTTATATGAAGTTGTTAATTTCTTTTATCAATCTGCCAATTCCTTATCTGAATTTGTTAGTTGGTTTAGTTAAAAATAAAAGTTTACTATATATATTTTTTCTGCACTATATATTCTAAAGGGCAAACTTAGCCCAGTGGTCATGCACCAAGGTCATGCACTTGATGCATGACCACCCGGTAAGGGGTTCGATCCCCCACCCCCACCAAACTTTGGGAATTTTTTCCCAAACCTCTGCCGGTGGCCGACCGGCGGAGGTTTTTTTATTATTTTAATAAAAATATAGACAAGGGTAAAATGGTAATTTGCCCCTGAAATTGTAAATCCCTGATAAGTGCTAGCACCTCTGAGGGATTTCCAAATCTTCTAACACCTTTCTGTCTTTTAGCATATTCAAAGTTCTTTATGAGGGATTTTCCCATTTTTTTTATCGTTAATAAGCATTAAATTCAGCTTAAAATGTGTGTTTGAAACGGCGGTAGAAAAAATAGTTTTTTCTATTTGATTTTTTGTAATTTTACTTTTAGTAAAAGCCATATTTTATAATGTGATTTATATTTTAGATTGGTAATTATATAAATGACTTTTTTAAAAATAAGTGAGTGTTCGGATTAGCTTAGGCATAAATGACTTTTGTGATAATGATACGAGAGAAATTAGATTTGAAATTAAAAAAAATTTATAAAAGTTAAAGTTGGGAAATTTGAGGATTGAAATTAACACCATTTGATAAAATAATATTACATAACTAATTAGATCACATATCCCTTACAATTTGATCTCTAATTGAGTCGCGAAGTTGATTCATTTGGGATGATGATCGCCTACCATAAGTTGTAGTGAAAAACTATCCATCTACACTATTATTATCTACATCAACTATATTCACAGCTTCACTTTGCCAAAACACTACGTCCTCAACATCAGTTCTCCTAATAAAATTATGTAGGGTCAATGTTGCACATATAATACGAACTTGTGTTTGGTAGCTATACTTACGCATTTTTTGTAACAATTCAAATCGATTCTTCCACACTCTAAAAGTCCTTTCTATAGTTGACCTCAAACTAGAATGATAATAATTAAGGGTCTCATTTGCATTTCTGAATCCGGGTTGGCGGCTAAATTCTGGCATATGATAATGCTCACATCTATAGAAACCATGGTAACCAAGTTGTGTCGGATAGCCAGCATCAACCAAATAATATTTGCCTAATAAATATTGAAATCAATTCAAACTTTTAGCTAAATATAAGTGCGGAATGACAGTAATTGACATAAAGGTGACAAAAATATACCTATGGGTGGATAAGGGAAGTTCTGCGATGGATTTGAAACAACAGATTGAAACACACAAGCATCATGTACAGTACCTTCCCAGCTCGCCAACATGAACGTAAAGCACATATCCCAATCACATATAGCCATTTACATTCTGTGTTGGATATCCCTTTCTCCCGATATATTTATCCTGGTTGCCACCAGTGATCACACATTTAATATGTGTTCCATCTATTGCTCCAATAGCATCTTTAAAATATGGATAGTAATGGCAATCATTTTCTATCTTTGGGTGGCATACGATGAATTTGGGATCGCTGGGGGGTCTGATATTTTCCTGCGCTAGATTGATGCAAGCATCTAATACCTTGTGCAAAAGCCTACTAACTGTTTCCCCCCGAATGTTGAAAGAGTTCCTATACCACCCTATTGCCTACTCCATGGCCAACGGTGAGTAAAAACATGGCAACCATTTCCTCAATCCCAACGTTCATTGAATTCTGTAAGCCATGTTCAACCAATTTATGACATAAGCTGTAAAATACATGTTTTTCTACTCTAAATATGTCATGACAGCGTAAACCATAGGTTACCAATATCTCTTGCACCCTAAATGACCGGTGCGTTTACTTGTTTTGCGCAGTTTTTTGCACATGAAAGGCACCCAATATTGACAGATCAATGCGGTCAATCGTTCATTCTCATCTAATTCATCATTGATAAGAGATATAACTCAAGACTGGTCATCTTCCTCCACCATGTTAGGTAAGTTTTGATTGTTTGAATTTGCCATTGATTATGTACCCTTTGAGTGTGATTAAAAATTCAAGTATGAATAATGGAAGAAAAAAAAACCAAATAAGGACTCAATGGCATACAGTAAACTGATTCAAGTGATAATGGCATAAAATTGTTTTCACAAAGCATGTTGTCATAAAGTCAAATATTGTCATCCTGTGCAAACACAAACATAATAAAACATAGTTTAGGTGTATATATATACGAGTCATAAATCCTAAACAGCAACCACGGAACCATAAACTCCATGTTCCGTTTACAGAGTGACATAAACGTTTCCCGGTTAGTCTTATCCTGTATTAGGTTGATACTGCAGTGACGAAAGTCCTCATCACGTATGACTTCACCAATGTCAAGCAGCTGATTCAAAGCAGCATCGACACTAACATCTTTAAAACTATCTAATGTTGCCACTTTGTCCTTGGAGGGGAAAAAGTCAAATAGGAAAAAGTCATTTTTCCTATCGCTGTTCCAAACACATATTGAGTTTCTGTTTCTGACCACCAAAAGGAGGGGAAAAAGGCAAATAAGTGGTAAACAACAAAAGGTTCTCCCTTTTTTCACACAAAAAATTAAATAAAAAAAATAACAACAATAAAAAAAACTGAAAATTCGGATAAACAAAAACAAAAAGGGCTGAAGAGGGGGCTCAGGGTGTTTGGCCCATAAGTTTTGAAATTTTTTTTTGGATTGTACATGTCATTCTTAAAATTTATACAAATTTTATATTATGGTATGAGTTTTATTAGTCACGACTTTTTTGTTACTAATATTGCCTACATTCTCTAAAAGGGATGCAATATTATTAGATAATGATATTATCTAATTATACTTCTTTTACATCTTTTTTTTTTTTTTGCCTGAAATATTTCTTTCATAACTTGGTATAAGTACCCATTTTTAAAAAAAATTAAGAGTGCATTTTTAAATATTAAGGATGGGATATTTAAAAAGTTCCACAACCAAACAACATGTAACAAGAAGTTTAAGTATAGAGAATGACTAAATGTTCATGCTGCTAGTTCGTTATAATATAGTTTAGCCTTACTACCTACCCTATGCGACAACAAATTCACAAATAAGATCTTGTTTAGTTCAACCACTTTTCATACATACAATGGTAATCATGATTGCATTATCAAGAGAAAAGAATGTTTGGTTGCTCTTTAGCATGATAATAGGGTTTATCATGGTAATGATGATTACTAAAAAAGTAGTAATCTTTATTCATACTTTCTATTCTGTGAATACTTATCACCACCCCATTGTAATGGGGTCAAACCAAAAAGGCCCTAAATTTGTTTGGAAAGTTAGAAAACCACCATTTGATAGAGAAAACAGGGAATACTAAACCTTATGACCTAGTGACATTAAGGGTCTGTTTGGTTCAATCCCATTACATCCTGCAGTGCAACACGATGCGATGCAATGATAATGCAATGCCATATTAATTACAGGGGCAAGTTTTTGGTTCTATTTTTAAGAAAGGTGTAATGAGTTTTTTTAATAATTATTTACTATTAATATTTCATACAAAGTCTATTTTAACTTCAATAAAATAGTTAAGAGCCATTAAGTTGTCTCATAATAATCGTCTTGCTATCTTGCCAAGGATCATCCGATGTTGATGGTTGTAGTGGTGGAGGCGACAATAACAGTGATGTGGTAGGTGGTGACAGCTATAATAGTGGAGAAGGAGGTAGTTGTAACCCCCCTTCCAATCAAGGCCGAGATTAAGTTCATAAATATATGATTATGTGAAATTAGAGACCATAAGATGATTTAGGACTTAATAAAAGTAAATTTCCCAAAATTAGGGGTTTCTAAAAGCTTTTCTAAACCTGTTCAACAATGGTCTCATATTCACATTTCAATTACACAAATGGCCTATACAACACGATTTCATTTATAAATATCATAGTGCAATATAAATTCCTAACATACTCGGGTTCTATTAATCAATAAAGGGTTTACAGGGCACAAACGCCCATAATTAGTTTCCCAATCTAGGGGATTACATAATTACTATTCTATGATCCAAAATATCATATACAATTATCCCAAATGATAACCAAAATCCAAAATAAACTCCTAGCCCGGAGCTCTAACCACCCTTCGTCATCTGCTTCTCTTTAGATCCATTAGCCCTGTCTGAAATTTGTTTTAGGAGAGTGAGATTCTAAGGAATCCCCGTAGTGTCAAATCACTCATAGTATGCACAACCACAAAGCATGAAAACAAATCATCACACAACACATATCAACTACAATGGCAGTTACAACGGCAAGGGCAGGTATAACGTGCGTCACCCTTATGTTTGCTCACGTTATATTGCACATTCACATGTTCATATCACATATATCACCACAGTTGGGATCTATATAAAATATTTCACATTACATTCAAGCCATACTGGCATATTCTCAAACAGGAATCCACGATTCCACAACATAACCTCAACAATTACAACGGCATATACAACGGTAGGGGTAGGTGTGATAACCATCACCCCTTACGACTGCTCACGTTGAACTGCTCACGCTGTAATACCTTACAGCTGATAACACATACAACACAATGATAAGTCATGCATACCAAGCATCATACACAACATGAGAGAAAAGTCACTACCTTGGTCCTTCCGTGCGTGCTCTAGCACTGGTCTCTCCCGAATAGAACAAATGTTAAATCCTATAATTCATAATTAGGGACGAAGTGTTATTCTCTTTTCCAATACTAAATGACTTCATATCACTTAAATTGGTTATCATCAATATCCTTTAAGAAGCTAAAAATGCCTCTAACAAAAGTCCTAAAGGGTTGGAAGAACTATCCCAAAGATCCCCTTTTAGAAGCACAAGTACTGGTTTTTCAATATTGCACTTGAGTGATGATGGACTTGCACTCGGGTACGGAAAGCACACTCGTGCGAGTGCTTGACAGAAAGCACAGACAGAGACGAGAAACTGATTATTGCACTCGGGTGATGGACTCAACACTCTAGTGACATCCTCACTCTCACCTGAGTCCTAGAAAGTGAAGCACCAGAAGTGATCACCAGAGAGCAGAAAGGAATGACAGAAACCAGAAATTATTATTGGACTCGAGCATAAACATGATCACTCGAGTGATAGCCAAATGGTCACTCAAGTTCTACAAAGTGAGGTTCAGAAAGTGCCTACCTGAGAGCACAAGAAACTTTCAAAAAGGAACATCACTCGAATAGGGACCTTAGCACTCGAGTGTTAGCTTAACACCCGCGAGTGCTAAGACACACTCTTGAGAAATTGGCCACAAGTGACAACCTGAGATGCAAGTTCATAATATCAGATACACCCATACTCGAATTAGACAAGGTTCACTCAAGTGATAACCCACAACACCCGTAAGAGAGACAAATACTTTTGCCTTTTGCACAGAAGTGCGATCAGAATCATAGAAAGAAAAATGAGAATACAAGGCTGCACTCGAGTGACATCCAGGAGCACTCGAGTAAGGCTTATCAGAAGCCAAAAACTCAGCAGAGTTTACAGCACTTCCCAAATTTTACCCAAGTGATTCCAATGATGCCAAATTCTAAACCAAGGCTATTCTCACATAAAATTGCACAAAGAATCCAATGGAACCATCAAAACTACCTAATTCCTATTCCATTATCACGCTTTGGTTTTAGGCAACCTTCATACAAAATCCCAAAATTTGCCAAACTCAACATTTATACTTTAAACCAATTCTATCTATCCAAAACATATACCAAAACACCCATTCCATGGCCCCATTATACCAAATTCCACATGACCATAATTTTTGAAAATAAGGCCAAAATTCTAGAAATTCCAAGTTTCATCAAATGGCATAAAACTCATATAGGAAGATTCATGACACTTGCCTCGACAACTTTCCCAAAGGAGTTTCTTGATTCTCCAAACTCTAAATTTCCTTGAGGGCACAAATCAACACCAATGGACAATCTATAACCATCAAAATGAAGCCCTCAATCTAAGGAACAATAGTAAGGAAGAGAGTTTTGGCATTTGGAGTTATTTGCTTACCTTAATCTCAAGCTCTTCTTCCTCTTGCTTCTTCAACAATGGCGCTGGAAATGGGGAGAGAGAGAGAGAGAGGAAAGAGAGATGAGAGCTTGAAGGAGATGAAGAAATTATAATACTCCCTCTTGCCCATATTTGCCCAGCGAAAATAAGGGGGGAAAGAGAGAGAATGTCAACACCCGTTTCCATTTCGATAATCAAAGAGTAATAAAGACGGAATTCAATGGGCATACAGAAAAGTACAATTATACTGATAAAAATATTCGTTTACGATCCCAACGTCATGCGTTTACAATTCCGATATTGTTCGTCGACGGAAATAGAAAATACAGCGGAAACTTAATATTTACATTTTCATCAAAATATCAAGGCATATACTGAGGCATAACCACGTTCATATCCCCGCCTCGAGACACGTACTGCTCACTTTCCAACGTCAATGTCTTTGCCCTTTGGCCCACTGGTACCCGCTGAGGTATTTGTTTAAAAATAGGGTGAGATTCCGAAGAATCTCCGTAGAGACATAATATCATTCATAGAAAATGCAAAAAGTAAATATGTCATGCGCCAAGGTATGCACAAATTAATGAACAATATAAACACATCATCATCATGTATACATGAGTAGGGCCCAGCCCCACAATCTACACCGGTTGGACTTCTGCCAACTCCCAGTGTAAGTGCACCTTTGGCACTAACAGCCTCTCTCTAGGCAAATCATGTTATTAATAAAGTGCATTTACAAAACAATGGCATCCACACAATCACATAACTTATGGCATAGTGTATGAAGGATAATGTCCCTACCTCAAAGCTTTATAATCCTCTTTTAAATGTGCCTGGAAGGACGTGTTGTATCCGGCCTCCAAATCGGTCCTAAAATATTAAATGTACCAGAAATAGGTCATAACCTATCCAAGTATCATTTTAGACTCTTCCATAGTGTTTATTGTGGTTATATTAGTCTATGGTGAAAATTTACAAAAATGCCCCCGGGAACCCGGCCCGGCCCGGCCCCGCCGTACCCGGCCCGATGGCACGTTTTCCCAAAATTTTCACTAAGGCTATTCTGACTTATTTTCACCCAAGGAATCCATTTCCGGGCTCGAAATCACCAAATTCACTGTAAAATTACGAAAATACCCTTGACAGCCCCTATTTAGGGATTTCAGTGGCGTTTTCGTAATTATGCTTTTTCGGCCTCTACCGAAAAAGTGCCCAACTGTAACCCCACCTATTTTTACCCACTGAGTCCAATGGAACCATTTATTTCATGAAAATCCAACTCCTACTACCAGATCTTGTCTTGGCCGAAATATTGAAGGAAAAATAGAAAAATGGGGTTTTGTGTTTTAACTTCCAAAACTTATACTTTTCCACTTCTAATCCTTGATTAACTCACTTAAACACTTCTTAACCATGATTCAAAGAAATTTGGGCAGGATTAGCACTTTCCAAATTTACAAACTCAACAAAATAACCAAATCCAACCATAACCATCAACAATAACCACATCTAACATAATCTTAGGATTTGTGAGGTTACCTTCTTGAGTTCTTGAAATTTCTCTCTCTAGGAGTCCTCCTCTCTCTCTCCTTGAGCTCAAGATTTGCTTGCTAAACATAGTGTTTCATGGAGAAGAAGAGATTAGAGAGGAGATTATACAAATTGGAAGCCTTAAAACTTGGATTCACAAGGTCTTACCTTAAGATTTCTCCTCCTTCTCTCTAGATTCTCCCAAGCTCTCCCTCTCTCTCTATCTTTGTTGCAAGTGATGAAAATGGAGGTAAGAGAAAGATGAAGCCTTGCTTCATAAATATCTCACCTAATTTCTCTTAATTAACAAATGGATAGGAAATTTCTTTATGACCTCATCTTGTACTCACCCTTATCTACTTCTAATGAGTGTCATAAAGTCCATTTAGGTTTGGACTAATCTTCCTCTCTTTTCCCTCTAGCCCAAACATCCTCTAGGTCCTTAAGAAACCAAGTGGACCTTTATTCAATTATCTTAAGATTCTTGGTCCAAGATACATTATCTTAAGGTATTAACCCATGTGCTCATATTTAAAAATCATTGTTTATTTCTCTTAGCTTAGATTAATGACACTTCATCTTATCCACTTCCAACTTGTGCTTATCTACTTCAAACTTGTGTCATAAGTCCCATTGTAATTGAACCAATTCCCTTCAATTAACAATTGGGTTTTCTACAATTATCTCATTCCTTTGGTCAACATAATATATTTTATTGCAATTTAAACATGTGCTCCAACTTTAGCAATTATAATTTAATCTCTTGGCTTTAGATGATGCCACTTGGCATATTTACCTTCCAAGTAAATATTTCCCTTCTACTAAATATCCACCAATAAAAGAAAAATATGGGCTTTTACTTTATTCCACAAATCTCAATTTATTCCACCAAGAATATTCAATTCTTGAATTTATTTGCCCATTTCCTTATGAATATGAATATTTCAAAATTCACAAGATCTAATTTCCATGAATATTCACCATTCTATTGAATTACTCAAATAATTACAATATATTTTTGGTGAATATAAAATTTGGGATGTTACAGAGAAAAACAATAAAATAATGTGTTTGACTTTCCAACTCTCTCTCTTATCCTATAAGTTTGCCACATGTCTAAATTCCATTGGTTCCCATAAAGTAAGTAACTATTTTAGTTATTCTAACTACTCCATTAGCCATTTAGTCACACGTCTCATTTCCACTTAGTTAGTAATTAATTTCCTCATTAATCACTGACTATTTAACCGACAAATTTACATTCTCTCTATTTTTCCCAGATTTTGGCACATTTACCGAAATTGCCACAAAACACAGAATAATTCAATCTTTAAATCACAACTAATTCTCAATAATTATCATTAGCCCTTAATCAAAATTTGGGGCATTACAATAGTGGTGGAGGAGGCGACATTGTGGAGGTGGTGTCACACCCTTATCTCAATTTCAACCTTTTTCAGAGTATTTGCGGAAAATGATATGCGGTTTGGTAGGCAACACAGGAATAACATAACTATACTAATAATATGTGTATGATTACATAAATTCCCAATAGGGGTTTGTACATGATACTTACGATTAAGGTAGCTGCATAAGGCTACTAGGGTGTCTAAACTCATCCCAGTGAAACGGAGACTTCTTCCCGTCTTCATTCCACTACTGTAATCCTCTCGTACGGTACTCTGCATTGTTGTTTACATATCTTCTGTCGTCTCCTGTCTAAATTGTTGGTAGGGGAGGGTGAGATTCGAAAGAATCTCAGTAGGAAACAGATATCATAATGCATGCATGACAGATGCTATGTGTATGACATGTTAGCTTTAACTAGATGCATGCCCCATAATGACATTTCTGCATGCTCATTGTTTCATGTAACAAAACTATTGCCATAGCGAAAACAGAAACAGAGCTGCATTTATCCAAATATGCTCTACACAATCAAGTAAAGCAATCACATACATCATCACACAAGCAAAGATGTCAAATACATGCAAGTAAGGTAAGTCCCCTACCTTAACCCTTTTCCGTCTCGAAACGTGTGTCTCGATCTACGTGCATAGTGTTTTTAGATCCTACAATGTCAAATGTACTATTTAGACACTTCCATAGTGTTTTTGGGAGTTATATGAGTCTATCTTAAAAAATTACTAAAATACCCCCGGGGACCCAGCCTGGCCCCGCTATACCCGGTCCAGCTGTACTTTTCCTGAAATTTTGACATGGGCTATTCTTATATATTTTCACCCAAGGAATCTATTTCCGGACTCATAATTACCAAATTCAATGTCAAATTATGAAATTGCCCTTGGTAGCCCTACTTTTAGGGTTTTAAGGGCGTTTCCGTAATTATGCTTTCTCGGCATTTTCCGAAAAAGTGCCCAACTAAAACCCCACCTAATTTTCCCTCCTGAACTCAATGGAATCATCAAATTATTGAAAATCCAACTCTAAGGCCCATTTATAGCTATGGACGAAATATATGAATTTTCCAGGAAAAATCGGGGTTTTGCGATTTCGGCTCCGTAAACGCGTTCTTTTCTACTCCTAACCACCTTATTGACTATTCCATTAGGTTACAACTACCCTTTAGTACCAATTTTGGCAGCATAACCCCTAGGAAAACCTATTTTCCATTTTTACAACCAAGGACAATCCGGCGAAATTTCACCGATTAAATTGTCCACAATAGCCATAATAGTCAATATACAAAATTTTGGAAGTTACCTCAAGCTCCCACTTGATTTTCCTTGACTTGGCTGAAACCTAGCTCTTGAAAAACCAAAAGATGAGCTTCCAAACCTTGAATCACATAGAAGAATAGCTTAGGAGCGGAGTTATACGCATTAGGAACCGATTTACCGAAGAAATCATTTACCTTTACAAGCTTTTTCTCTCCTTCTCTCTCTAAAAATCTCAACCCTTCTTTCTTTATTTCAGAGCTGTGCTACACGGTTTTGGCTGAAGGAAGGAGAAGAATGATATTTATTATATGATATTTATTTATTACACCATTTTTCCAAAATTCGAATTTTACAAAATTCTGGCAGATTTCTGCCCAAACTTTGAAAAATCATAACTAATTCTAGAAAACTTGAATTGGAGTGATTCCAAAGCCTATAGAACCCTTATTGAGTCTATATTCAAGGAAAAATATAGAATTTTGCTGAATGGAATCACAAAATTCCCAGAATTTCAATCTTTGCATACTGTTCCAGAAATTTCACAGTTTTTCTGTGCTGACTTCAAAAATTCATATATTTTTGTGTATATCTCTAATTGAGTCATATGACCTATCAAATTAAAGCTTAGTATGTCTACTTTCATCCTGTAAAATTTCATAATTTTTGCTCATCATTTGATTTTTAAAACCTCATGACAAGCTCACTACCTCATAGGTAATTTCACCAAAAACATAATTACTTTCTCCAAAATTCATCATTTTACTTTCTTAATACCCTAAAGATATTAGAATCATTAAGGGATAAATTTGGGCTCCTGCTAAATTGGGGCTTAGCAGTCCACTTAATTTAGGCTTATTCCCAAGCCTCCAATTCCAAATTTTGGGGTATTACAGGTGGCGGCAGCAGGGAGTCATGGCGGCCCTCGCAACGATGGAGGTGGCAGCACGAGGGGTGTGGCCATAATGGAAGAGGAGGAGGCAATGGTAACGGCGAAGGCATTAGTAGAGGTAGAGGTGGCGGCACCGGTAGTGGCAATAACGGCAAAGGAGGAGGAGGTAGTGGCAACAGCAGAGGCAATAGTAGAGGTGGAGGTGGTGGCAACAAGGGTGGTGACGATGGCAGTAAAGGAGGAAGAGGTAGTGGAGGCAGTTGCAATGGTATGGTGACAACGACGGAGGAGGAGGAGCAGGTAATGGTGGCGACGGAGGCAACAGTAGAGAATGAGGTAGTGGCGGCAGTAGGAGTGACAACGATGGCAATGGAGAAGGAGGTGGTGGATGTGATAGTGGAGAATGAGGTAGTGGTAGTAGTGGGGGTGGCAACGATGGTGGTAGAGGAGGAGGTAATGGTGGAGGCGGCAATGGTGGGGTGATGGCGGCAAAGGAGGAAGGGGAGGAGGAGGTGGTGGTGACGATAACGGTGAAGGAGGAGGAGGTAGTAGTGGCTGCCACAATGATGGAGGTGACTGAGGTGGCGACGATGGCAGTGGTTGTAGCATGGTGTGGCAGGTGAAATGAGACAAGTGAAACTAAAAGGTAAATTAGGTTTTTTTCAACCATGCAATGGGGTGATAATGAATATTATAGAGGGAGAGGTATGAATGATGATTACCAAATTTTTAGTAATCATCATTACCATGGTAAACCCTATTATAATGCTAAAGAGCAACCAAACACTTTTATCTTGGTTAAGGATTGAAATAGGCCAGACCTCTAACAGGGGCTTATGGTCTAGCCTACATAAAGCCTAGCCTAGCCTATTTAGTAAATAGGCTAGGCTCAGGCTCAGTCTCATGCCTATTGCCAAGACTACTTAGATAAACATGACATACCTATTTTCATAAGGCCTAGCCTACAGGCCAGGCCTATTTAAGGTTTTAAATTTATACTATAATATAAGAATATATAATGTCATCTAAATAATTGTATAAATTATTTATAAATTTACCAACTTAACCTTAATTTTATGTTTCGCATCTCATCGTTATTACTCTCAACCCTTACTTTCACATCAATTATTAACCCCCACCTCTCTTTTCTCCTATCACTCAAGATGACAGTGCTAATTCACTCTCTCCCCCTTGATTTGTGCCGTCCACTAAAGCATAATAATTTGTATGAGTTTATTTTAGTGCCAAATGAAATATTATAATCTTAATAGGAGGAGTTTGTTCCAATTTATGTGGGAACAGTAAAAGAGATAAAATATAGTTTTACATGTTACTTGTTATGCTTGGTCAATTTTAGAAAATATATCTTATTAGTCAGCATACATTAGTTTTTCTCATTCCTATTTGCTCGAACAATTATTGTCACTAGAGATTCTTTTTTTCCTGACTAAGCCTTTATATTACAACGAGAATGGATGTTAAGCTTTTAAGACATAATGTAATATTTTAAATAAGCGTGAATGCTGTTATATATTAATTTTGATGCATAGATTTTAAAGGCTTATATGTTAAGTAGGCTTTTAAACAGGCTTTAGGCCTTTTGAAGGCTCAAGCTCAGACCTAAAAAAAAACCTATATATAGGCTCAAGCTCAGGCCTAAAAAAACCTACATATAGGCTCAGGCTCAAGCCTAGGCTTTAAATTTCTGTTATAGGCCTAGGCCTATTTAGGTGAAGCCTAGCCTAACCTAGCCTATTTTCACCCCTAATCTTGATAATGTAATCATAATTACTATTGCATACATGGAATGCAGTTGAACCAAACGGGCTCTAAAGCTCTCTTATAACTAAATAGTGGTGAGTTCAATCCCTTTTATAACCTCAAGCTATTTGTACATGTCTCTTTTAAATAAAAAAGGTAAAGTAACATCAAGCATTATAATATTATTTTTAATTGCATCTAACACTCTAATATTATGAGTCTCTAACCACCCTTCTAATTTTTTTTTAATTACATAAACCTCCCATCTATTTTGAAAACATACACTTAAATTCAAACTGTTAATTCTATTAAGATTATTCTAAAAATATATTTTTAATTACAATTTATATGAAAAATAAAATTTATTTACTAATTACCCTTAATACTAAATCCCAATTTTTAATTGACAGCTTGTAAATATCACAAAATTTAAAAAATTTCAATAAGTATTTTAAATGTTTGTAGAAAAAAATTATAAATTTATAAATTTAAATAACTTATACAATTTCTTTTTTTTTCTTTTTTTTGAATCACAAGACAAGTCTAAGCTTGATAAGCATACAAACTAGAGACACATCTACCAATTTCTCAAACCTATACAATTCATTATATTTGATAGAAAAGAATGTGTTTGATATATATTTTTGGTCATTTAAGAAACTATAAATAAATAAATTTCAATAAAAATGGTGAAAAATTAAATTATAAATTTTATAATCTCAAAATTAATAAACTTCTAGCATATTAGAAAGTTAAAAAAATCTATTAGAATTAAAATTTGGTGGTATAAATTGTTTTGTCCTCTGTGTGTGTAATTCTATTGTTAAATATGAGTATTTTGGTAAAACAAAAATTTAAAAGTCAAACTTAACAATCAACTAATAGTACATCTAGAATCCTAAAGTTATTTTCCTGATATTTCTAACATCTTAATCTTATTTATAGTACTTCAGGCACCCTAAAGGCCTAAACCATACATAACATCCTAACAGTGAATGTAATTAAGAAATAACATTAGAGATACACTGAGAAAAAAATATTAAGATGTTAGATGCAGGATAATTAAAAGGCTAAATTCTACTTAGCAATAAAGCTTGATTGTTGAATGTTCCTTTACCTTATCAAAAATCGAGAATAGTCAAAAGATGCATGTCCTTGTAACCACCCAATAGCAAAAGGTCGAAGGGACGCGTACGTCACAAAGAGTGTGTTAATGGAACAGTCTCAGTGAAGTCGGTATCGTCCAGACGACTTGAAACTTGCGGTAAAAGATTCTCCCTATTCTACTCTCCTCTCGACTTTTCATTTCTTGTTCATTACTTTAGATTTTTATTTTTCTCTTAAACAAGAAAGAGAAAAGGATCTGTAAAATCTGAAAAGTGTTTAGGAGCAGATTTGCTAACAAAGTTTTAAAAAATGAGCGTCTGATACAATTATGTTTTAAAGGGAGTAAAAATACACATAAGGAATTAAAAGTGAAGCATCCAGCACAAAACCGTTAAATTTGACCTAACACCGTTAGTGGCTTTCTTCTTTTATAATTTAACACCGTTAGGTCAAATTTAATGGTTTTGTGCTGAATGTTTCACTTTTAATTCCTTATATGTATTTTTGCCCATTTTAAAATATAATTTTGTCAGGCACTCCTTCTTTAAAACTTTATTAGTAAATCTGCTCTTTAACCCAATCTGAAAATATCTATTTAGATTTTTATTTAATTGAATTGTTTTGATATATGTAAAGTTGTCAATAGGTCTATACAATATTAACAACAAGATGAAGTAGTCATCACAACCTTATTGAAGACACATTTTTCAGTTTTTCAAATTAATGATGTTTAGGGTTTGATTTGTCTTCAGCTTCCCCACCAAAGCCCTTCACCTTCAAAACCCACATCATGATTTCTTCAGGGAACAACAATCTTGATCTCTCATCAAACCAAATCCCAAAAAGAAAGATTTCTTCAAGTGATGATGATGGTGATGATAGTCCAATTATTGATGATAAGGAGAGAGGATGAATTAAGGAGATTAGAGTTAAAAAAAAAAAAAACCCCCCACCTCCAAGTGTGACTATATCGTTTATTTCATATAAACAAGGTCAAGAAATAATAATGTTTAAGGCATTGTTCGGTACTAAATATGAACAGATCTTATTTAATAGGAATTTTTTGGAATAAAATATTAGATATCATTACTTCTCCAATCACAATATTACATCAAGAAGACAATTACGTATTTTTATTAAGTTCCGTCTCTTATAAGAAAATGTCGTGATTGAGAAAGGAAACAACACTTAATCTATGAGCTAACTTAGCTATCTGATGGGTCGTCATAAGATTCTCTCTACATGTATGAAATAGAGTCAGCTGCGATCAACAATGTCTACATTTAATAGGAATTTAAATATTGGTTCACACCCCGCATGAATCTAATTGGTTACTCTTATTTTTGTTTATCTTTTTGTTAGACACATGAGTCCTCTTATAAAAAGAAGTCTTGTTTAAGATATTGTTGAATATTAAATATAAATATCTCACTCAACAAAAATTTAAACCTTCATTCACAGGGTTAATACTTAATAGTTGACCCGTTCTGTTAAATCCAACTATAATTACTCTTATAATGTGGCAGAGGTGGTGGAAGAAGAGAGGCCCATGAACTGATCTTTATAGGGATATGAGGAAGGGTAGGAGGTAGGGGTCGCATGAGCACTCGCAGAGACGCCAAATATAGGAAAGGAAGCTTTGACTTGACCAACCTTTTTGTTTTCCATCTCTCATTATAATCTATCACTTTTTCTCTCTGCCCCTCCCTCCTCACCTGATCGCCATTATTTCTGACACCTCTGTCTCCTCCCCATTCTCTGCCCCACTTTCTCCTCTTTCTTTAGGAAGCTCCAAGTGCCCGTTTATACCCTAGAATTGATTTTGCAATTTGCACCAATCATCTTCTAAAAGTAAGTTGTATTATTGACACTCTTTTGGGTCAATCTAAAACATAAACCGCAAATAATTGGCCCTGATTTTTTTTTAATAAAATACTGGAATTCATTAATCCAACATAAGATTAATACAACAGACTCCTCGAAGAGAACAAACTAAGAATCAATTATCAACCACCGCCTACCATAAGAACAGGTGGTGGTTGATCAAAGATAACAAAATGCTTAACACTATTATGAGCTAACTTAGCTAAAAAGTTTGCTTGAACGTTCTGCTCTCTAGATATATGGTTAATAAGGACACACCAGTCTCTGGACAGCCATAATCTAACCTCATCAATGACCTCCTTAAAAGGGTGCCTCTCATCACATCCCCTAGTAATTGGCCCTGATCTTATTTATAAGAGTTTAACAAATGAATTATATAGTTAAAAAAATGATTAAAATTAGTTAAAAATAATAAATATCATTATGATCATATTTATAAATCCTTTTTTATTAAAAAGTTTGGTCATATTTATAAATCCAATTTCAATACAGTCAATGAAATTGTGACAATTTTGCTTCTATTTATTGTATCAATGAAGAAATAATTTAAAGATAGATAGAGAAAAAAGAGTTGAAAAGGTACCTATTTATAAATGAGGGCATAGTTAAAAATCTACCCCATAATCATTGAGTTAACTACCTCTCATTGGTATGTGAGATTTAGTTAAAAATGACTTATAAATAGGATCAGAGTGGTATGTTTGAAATAAACTTTGTTTTCCAAATATACCCTTATTTATGAGAGGCAAGTAAAAGAGAGAAAATTTGCTGTGGAAGTTTTAAAGCTAACTTTGAAAAACGATGAAGCAGATAACATATAGACTTCCGGCACAAATTTATACCTTAACAAAAATGAGGTAGATAACATGCGGATTGTTAGCTCAATATATTTGATCAACTAACGGTTAAAATTAATTGTGATAATAGTCAAAACAAAATTGCTCTATTTTTTATACTTCCTGGGCAAAATTGCCTTCAAAAAAAATTTTCTGAGCAAAATTGCTCCCCAGTGAAAAGTTTTAAGATAAAAATGCCCCTTAATCCTTATAAAAAATTTAAATTAGTTAAAACTAATAAATATGTAAAATAGTAATGAGAGAATGTGTGACAAGATTTGAAGAAAAAACACTAATGATTAGACAAATCAAAGCTGTCGCTTAAAAAAAGCTAGGATACCCTCATACCCCTTCATAATAATTGTCATTGTTGAAAATTTTATACTCATTATTTATGATTAACCTTGCTAATTTTTTTCCAACAATTCTCTTGCTATGGAAGAAGTTTTTTTAACATAAAGGTAGTGAGATAATTGGAGAAAAAAATGCCCCTTAATCCTTATAAAAAAAATTTAAATTAATTAAAACTAATAAATATGTAAAATAGTAATGAGAGAATGTGTGACAAGATTTAAAGAAAAAACACTAATGATTAGACAAACCCAAGCTGTCGCTTAAAAAAAAGCTAGGATACCCTCATACCCCTTCATAATAATTGTCATTGTTGAAAATTTTATTCTCATTATTTATGATTAACCTTGCTAATTTTTTTCCAACAATTCTCTTGCTATGGAAGAAGTTTTTTTAACATAAAGGTAGTGAGATAATTGGAGGAAAAAATGCCCCTTAATCCTTATAAAAAATTTAAATTAGTTAAAATTAATAAATATGTAAAATAGTAATGAGAGAATGTGTGACAGGATTTGAAGAAAAAACGTTAATGATTAGACAAATCCAAGCTGTCACTTAAAAAAAAGCTAGGATACCCCTTCATAATAATTGTTATTGTTGAAAATTTTATTCTCATTATTTATGATTAACCTTGCTAATTTTTTTCCAACAATTCTCTTGCTATGGAAGAAGTTTTTTTTAACATAAAGGTAGTGAGATAATTGCAGGAAAAACAGATAGATAGATAGATAGAGAGAGAGAGAGAGAGGATTTTAAAAAAATTATCCTCAATATGTTTTATTGAATTATATTCCTAGAGAATAGAATAGGGATGTTGATTATCTTGCTAGGTTAGAGTATATTAATACGGGGATTTTTGTCTTCTTTGATCAACCACCACCATTATTGGAGAAGGCGGTCGTTGATGATTGATACGAGGTTATCCCTTTTATTTTATATTAAGTTCTTAGTTGAGATTTAATGAATTCCATTAAAAAAAAATCCCAAAAACTTCATTGTCGTTAGCTCATTTCGTGAGACTATTTTGCCATGGATATTTTGGGGGTGCTTATATATCTTTATCTTGTTTACATTTTTAGTGATCACATCAATATCATTACTAGAAAAATAATATAATATTTAATATTTATACTAAAATATAAATAATCAAAACCTACTCTTATTGCATTAGACATTATGTTTTTTATTCTATAGGAAAAATTAATTAGTTGGTTTTTATAACTTCACGGAGTTATCAATTCACTCTCTGCATTGTTGAAACTTATAATTTAGTCTTTATAGTTCAAAATATAACAACCGTGGCCCTCTAACTCATCCAGTTGAGGAGGCTCTGTGTTGGGTCTTCTTCTCCCACCCTCCACCGGTGTTTTGTACACGGGAAGGCCTCCGGATTCCTCTTCCTCCATACTCACTAACGATGGTGTCCCTTCAATCTTTAATATAAGATATATTTGAAGAGTTGATTTTAGTCATAAATATAAGACATAATTTTTGAGAGAGTGGCCTTTCCATTTCCTCTACTATTCACTTCCCTCCACTCCTTTATTCTCACTATTAGATTAATTTTGAACAGCTGAGATTCAATATCCTATAAAAAGTGTGTGTGTGTGTGTGTGTATAATACTTTAATAGAAGTATAAGGATATGAGCTAATTATATCAAATTTTAATGATTTAAATTCATTTATATACATTTTTTGCTATTTACTATTATAATAATATTTTTATAGGATATTGAATTTCAACCATTCATGATTAATCTAATGGTGAAAATAAAGAAATAAAGGGAAATGGATGATAAGGGAAATGGAGATGCCCCTCTCCCATAATTTTCGTATCTGTCAATTTTTTTCCCTAATTTACCCTCATTAATGCTTCTTCAACAATAATTAAAGAGGAGAGGTAAGGAGGGAATTAAAAAAGATGACAAGGATATTTTAGAAAATACATATCATATTAATTAACCTAATTAACTTTCTTAATATAATCAAATTATATAAATATACTTATATAAAGACAAGAAGGAGTAGTAGGTTGAAGCCTTCCCAGCGGAGGGTGGGAGAAAAAGACCCAAAACAGTGCCATCAACTAAGGGCTTGTTTGGTATGAGGGAGGAGAGGGAAAGTAGGCGGAGAAAAAAAATTTTTGAGATGGATTTCAAAAATGAAAGATGTGGGGTATCAAGTTTTTAATTAAGTATTCTTACTCTTTAATCTAACATACTATTTATATTAAAATTTTGTAACCCCGCTTTACCAATTTTCTTAAATCTAACTCATAAAAATTTTCTCTCTCCTCCCTTCCCCTCTAAATCCCTCATACCAAATAGACCCTAAGTAAATTGAAGGATCGAGTTGCTTGTATTTTAAACAATAAGGATTGAGTTATAAGGTTTTAAAATATTTGGGCAAAGTTAATAATTTGATGAAACTATAAGGATCAAATAGTTAATTTTTTCCTGTTGTATAATATAATATAGTTAGACTTTTAATATAAAAATATAGTTAGACTTTTAATATTTTATAGGATAGAGATAATAGTTTTAAAACTTTTCAAAATAGTATACTTACATGTTCCACGATATAAAAACTCTAATAGAAGGAAATTTTAGTCCATAATATAAGCGGTTGACAGAATAATTAATTTTTTTTTTCACTTGTATCCCTTGCAAGAGTGAAGAGAAAGGAGTAATAAATAATAAATGTATATTTAAAAATTACATTCTTTTATAAGGGTAAAAAGGTAAACTTAATCAATTTAAGACATATTAAATAACTCGCTTAACATTTCTTAGTTCACATAAATTAATTAATACTCCATCTGTTCTTTTTTATAGGAAACAATTGCCACACATACCATATTTTTCTTATAAGAGACATTTAAAAAATGTCTTAGTTTTTACTTCTTACTTTCCCATTTTACTCTTATTCTATTACCATATTTAGTGTAAATATAACAAATTTTCATAGCCCCAAGGACTTATTATTTATGGACTTAACTTCTCTTCTTTTCTTTTTTTATCCGCTATGAGCACATTTTTTCAAAAAAGAGAGAGTGTATACAGTGCTCTGAAATATTTTTCAGTAGATTGTAAATTAATTTTTAATATACTTAGGCAACGTATACATAAAATAACTTTTTGGTGGTTCACAATATAAAGCACCCATCACTCTAAATTATTTTCCAATAGATGCTAGGAGTTAGCAACAAATATTTTAGGTTGTTGAGTGTATCTAAAATTAGTTTAAGATATTTAATGCTCTTGAAAAATATTTCATAGTACTATATGCTCTTTTTTCCTTAAAAAGGTCCTCCCTTAGCTTTATTTACCCCAAAACTACATGATAAGAGTGGACGAGAAAAGAAAAAAAGATAAGCTAAGCGCACTTATTTCTACCATATTTATTTTCTTATCATCTCTTTTACAATCCTCTTTGCAAAGTATGAATTGTCTTGGGTTCATTTTATAAGAGTTCTATGAGTTGTCTCAATATTTAATAACTTTTTTAATTTATGTCCCCCATTAATTGTATATACTGTCTTAATTAAAGAGTTTGTGATATTTATGTTTAATATGTTTCTTTCTCTTACTTGTCTTCTCATAAATAAAGTCATACTTAAAAAAAATGTTTATTTCTAGACATATTTATTATTTTTAACTAATTTTAACACTTTTTTAAATCTCATAATTTAGTTGTCGGGCTCTTATAAATAGGATCGGAGGGAGCAATTTCTTTATTCTCTCTCTTATTCATTATGTCCTCATAAATAAGGGTATTTTTGTCAAAAAAAGTTATGATTTCGACATATTTATTGTTTTTAATCAACGTTTAATATAGGGAGTAATGTCTTACTACTCTGTTCCTTTTTATAAATCACATGTACCTCATTCTTGTAAAACAAAAAAGATTAAATGGATAAATTTTTTCATATTTGTCTTTATTTAAGAAGGGTGCATATATTTCCTCACTTTTCTTTATCTCTTTGCATTTTCATTTCTCTCTACAAATCCATTGAAATTAACTTTTTATTTATTTATTAATATAAGTCAATCTGAATAAAATTATCAAAAACTCATTTATTACCTTACCAATGATTTAAATTTTGAAACAAACCTTTTGATATAAATGACTTATAAAAAGAAAGGAGGGTGGTATATTTTAGAGGGGAGTACGTTGATTGAGGAAAACAAAAACAGAGAGTGGGGGGAGCCGGAAGCTTTCTTCTAGTGGTAGCATCAGAAAAGTCGCTAAAGACAAGAGGATTGCACAATTCCACGTGCGTTACACGTGGGCTTGTCTCTGCATCACCAGAATATGGGGCCATGCCACTTGCTTTACACGGTGAGTTATATTTAGTGAGTGTTTGAGAAACATTCAAATTATAGTTTTAAAAGTTATTTTTTTTAAATTGAGATAAAATTTTTTTTATATATTTATTTTATAAATCAGAAAAATTATTTTTAAAAATTAATTTAAACACACACTTACCCAATTACCCTGGCCACTATAACTCACTCACAGGGGCACAGCACTGTCCTTCACTTTAAAGTTTAAACATGATCTCCCATGATCCACCCTTTTTTTTTGGGGGACCCAATAGTCCCTTTAATTTCTTTTTGAGTTATTATAATTCTAAAGATATAGTAATTTGCATGCAATTATATAATTTTTCATAAATTTAAAGACGAGGTTTAATTTTCAAACTCTCAACCTTCTTCATAAAAAAAATCGAGTCTCACTTTCTCGACTTTTATATGGACTACTCTATAAATAATGATATGTAACTACTTCGGTTTGGATTCAATAAATTTAGAAGAAAATTCTAATTGTCAAGCGTATTTTCCTAGCTTCAAAACAAATAATAACAAGATAATTTTACAAGGGTTAAGAATATTAAATAGCTAGAATAATAATTGTATTCGACTCTCCCATTAGTGGTAAAAGTATAAGACATCTAATACACACACACACACACATAATTTTAATAATTTGAAAACAGAAAAATTATCACTGGCGAAAAAAAAGAAGAAATAATGAAACAATAATGAAACGGTTTTAAAATTAGAAGCTGAACCTGTGCAAAGTATAGTGTTTTTTTTGGCCGAAGATTCTATATTGTGTGTTTGTGTGTGTGAGGTGCAGTGTATTATTTATATATATTATTTCAGAAACAGCCGTCTTGAATGAAAATATAAGTGAGTTGTCAGACGATCATAGAAATATCTTTTTTTTTTTTTTGCCAATAGATCACAGATAGGTTATCTAACTCGGACAGTATAGACCAAACCGGATTAGAAACCGGTAACCCGACCACTAAATCGGTTAGGGTCAAGTTTTTTTTTAAAATATTTTTTTTTTTAAAAATTGCATACTATAAATATAAAATATTCTATTTCTCATCGGTTTAGTCCCGATTTAGTTTCGGCTTGACTCCGGTCTGAACCAATGACTCTTAATCAAGTACCCCGATCGATTCACTGACCAGTCCGGGTTTAATTATCTTGGATCACAGTAATATCTTGAATGGCAATTTGTGAGCCATCAATAACAAATACTCCCTCTGATCCTAATTATAAGACAAAATTGACTTTTTTTTTTAGAGAAACTAAAGAAGCTAATTAAATTACTTTAAAGTATTTATATTTATATTTTTTTCTACAAACTAATTATTTTGATTAATAAACTAATATATAATCTAAAAATATATAACATATGATATAATTAAATAACTTATTTAGCTTTCTTAATCTCTCAAAAAAAGGTCAACTTTATCTTATAATTAGGACTGAAAGTAGTAGCAAATATTTGAGTTGCTGGGGTAGACATTCTAGCTTTTGAGTGCATAGATAAATGTCTGAGAGTAATTGACAGCTTGCCTTACTAACATTGGTATGAGTTAGGAAAAAAAGAGATTTCGTCTTGTCCTTAGATCGTGGATGAGTCTAACCCCTCTTCCAAAATTTCACTATAAAAAAAGCAAATAGCTAATATGTCCTCGTTACATGTTCAATGAAAAAGTGACTTTTAGTCAAAAACTTTGGCCTGACTAAATTCTTTTCATCCGTGTGTAAGTACATGTCCTAGCTCAGTCCAAAAAAAAAAAAGTACATGTCCCAGCGAAAACTATTTTTCTTACTAGTCTGGGAATCATATCAGTGATCACTTGATTGATAATTAGTTGCTTGTTTAATATACACATAGATTAATTAATTGTTTCGAATTATTTCATATTAAATTAATATCATTTATCATTTACCATTTATTTGTTAAGTCATGACCATATATTTTAATTAGTTCTTAAGAAATGGATTATACTGATCGAGTTAAGACGTAGTTACTTTACTTTGAAAATTTTACTTAAAAGTAATGCCGCCCCGGAAGGTTTTTTTTTTTTTTAAGGTTACTTTAAAAATATTAAAATGGAGTAATATTGTTCCTTACCATTAAAATGATGTTAACATTTAACATCAATTTTTTGGTAGCTCACATAAGTCTTTTTAGTTGCGTAAAGCAACATTGCTATGTTTTAAACTTTCAGAATGAAATTGAACTCAAACAAATTAAACTTTTAAAACAATATTACTTTTGAACAAAAATTTTTAAAACAAATTTACATTTTGACCTTTTACTAATCAAGAAAGTGGTGAAGGTGTAAATGAACTCCTCACATACAGCATAATGTAATGAGCAAGACCTTATTTTAAGATAACATTTCTGAAGTAAGATTCATGACACATGATCAAGTGTCAAAACTTTTAAAGCATACAAGCACATTGACGATTTAAAACTAAATTTATGTGAAATTATACGAATATATTACAACATAAAACTGAAACACACAGAAATTGAGGGAAAGCACGAGCCAACAATTGTGGGTTTTGGAATATTATAACATAAACAGCCTTCGCAAATTATAGCCAAATTAAATTATCAACCAACATACACTTTTTTTTTTTTTTTGCCAGTGTCTACCAACACACACACACACAAATATATTGTGCAATATATATCTTCGGTGATTATGATAGGCTAACGTCTTCCCAGTGAATGATTTTAAGAGGACAAAAGAAGGACCAACGAGTAGCTTTCCAATAACCCACCCCCACCAAGCACACCTACTAGTACAAAAACAATTTATGGGAACAGCCAACCAAACCTCCCTCCCAAAAAAAAAGTGAAATAGCTAGATCCTATATTGATGACTTTAGATATAATATACTATGTATTTTTTTTAAAAAAACATATAAGAAATAAATAAATGAGGATTATGAAAGTAATAGTAAATGATGTTCCTACCTTTGTTTTCATCACTGGCAGTGGAAGAAATTCACACACCCATCATATTTATAAATGGTAAAACTCACAGTCTCACGTTTAAAAAAGATTTAAAGGAGGTGTTTAGTGTCATTATGCCAGCTGAATGCCCATACTAATGTTTTAAAAAGAGAAAACAATTACCCTATTGATCTGATTCTTAATACAAGAACCAAATAAAAAATTTACTTTGATTATAAATATAAGATTTTACTCTACTTTATCTTCTAAATTTATAATTTTTGCCCTGAAATATCACATTCATTCAATATTAGGAGGGCTTTCATCAAAGAGTAGCTTCAATGTACATGATTAAATGTGGTATTTTAGTAAAACCTACACTCATTTATTATAAGTAACTAATTTAACTTATTTTTTTAATACCCGCAAATCACTTATCTCAGCCATATTAAGATATAATAAATATAAATAGGATATAGTACTCCCTCCATTCTTTAATATATAATATATTTTGGGAGTTAATATTAGTTCTAAATATAAGAAATTTTTTTTACATTTGTCAATATTTTTCTAATTTACCCCTATTGATGCTCTCTCAACAATAATCAAGGATAAGAGAGAAGGAGAGAATTAAGAAAGATAATTAGGGTTTTTAGAAAATATATGTCATATTAACTAGCCCAGTTAACTTTCTTAATCTAATCAAATTAGGTAAATATGTTTTATATTAAGAACCGGAGAGAGTAAGAGTTAGAATTACCTTTCTGGTTATATTTATAAGTTTAGTTTGAGAAAGAATTTTGGACAATTCTCAAAATAAGAAATGAGAGTTCTACAATTTTGTCCCTGTTAAAAATAGGAAGAGAATAAAAAGGTGAAAACTACATCTTCATAAATAATAATAAAATTAGATAAATTTATTAATTTAGTCTATATTTATTGAATCAACTAATTTTTTTTGAAATATATGCGAATTAATTAATTTAAATTCATTAATAGGATGGGAGCGAGTATACCCTAGCAGGTCATCTTGAAAAAGGAGAAAAGGAGAAAAGGAGAAAAAGGGAAGGGACAAAACAGTAGCCGGAGGGGTAGCTAGGAAGGCAACGGAGAAGCCTTTACTGAATCAAACATGTAATTAAAAACACTCAAGAAAGCTAAGTGTTCACTAACGTCAATAAAGCATATGTCCACAACCAGTTAAATCTCTCTCTCCCCCTTCTCTCTCAAGTAGGAATCCAGAAAGGCCACAGCTAGTTGATTCAGCCTAAATTGTGTTCCAAATACGTGTTCTACATAGGGCCACACTTTATTGTTGAGGACCCAAGAAAAAAAAAGTTGGAAAAGTCCGCGACTCTCCCACGGTCTATACCCTATTATTCATATCTGTCACTCACAGATCCAATACTGTTTACCCCTGTCATCAACCTCATCATCGTATACACCCATATATATTAATTGTCCATTTCCAAATTTTATCTGTGAACAAACCAACGTCTCCTTCTCTATACTATTATACCATACACTATGGATAGTAACATGCCTCCACCTGAACAATCTTCTGCTTCTTCTTCTTCTTCGCCTTCTTCTGCTGTTGCTCCTTCGGTTTTACATGTTCCTTCTTCTCATGAATCGTCTTTATTGTCTCCGAGGACGGCGAGATCGCCGTCGTCTTCTGGTCAGCATACCAGCAGGAGGCACGCCACTTTCCGGGGAATCCGGAGCCGGAGCGGTAAATGGGTGTCGGAGATACGGGAGCCTCGTAAAACCACGCGCATTTGGCTGGGGACATACCCGACTCCGGAGATGGCCGCAGCCGCGTATGACGTGGCGGCGCTTGCATTGAAAGGGCCTGACACTACCCTCAACTTCCCCAACTTGATCCTCTCTTACCCGATCCCAGCGTCATTGTCGGCCACCGATATTCGGGCTGCGGCATCAGCCGCCGCCGAGGCGAGGCTCGTGAGGTCTACGGAAACCGGCGGACAAGATGCCGGAGGCGAAGGAGGAAACCAAGGCGAGGGCCGGAGCCGGAGCGGCGGAGAAGTTGCGACGACGGAGAAAAGCGAGGAATTTATCGATGAGGACGAGCTATTGAATATGCCGAGTTTGCTGGATGACATGGCGAGGGGAATGCAGGTGAGTCCGCCAAGGATGAAGTCACCGTACGCTTCCGATGATTCGCCGCCGAATTCAGATCATGGAGATAGCCTCTGGAGTTTTTGAAACCCATTTGGGGCTTTAATTCAACTAAACATTCTTGATTATATATATAACTTCGCTATGATCGATCAGTAATAATTTTGTTGTATTTGGCTGATTTACATGTCCTTCACAAAAATTTTTCAGTGTCCAGATCGTCACCCTGGCTAGCTAGCTGACTAGCTGTGTATAGACAAGTTTCTAAGGCTTAATTAGGGTCTCTTTCATTTCTGTGTTGATCTGAGAAAGACACCGATTTAATTTTATAAGCAACGATTATGGTATCATTTGTTTCATATAGATCTACAAGTTTTGTGCTTTCTCATCTGTTGGGGATTTAATCAATTAACAGTACGTGCTATGATCTAAGCAGTCCCAGCTTTAAATTTGTTTGGGATCGAGTCTTTACGTATGATTCTATGCAACATTATATTAGTTTTTGCCCTCAAGAGCCTGAGATTAATTATACTGTACTTGTGGCCATGTGGAGTAGTGTTTGAGGTTTTCTCCCTGTAAATTAAATGGATCTCTCCGTATATATGATGATTGATTGATCAAGAAGGTTCTGGAGAGTATACTATAATGGCTTCTTTCTTCTTCTTCTTCTTCTGCTGCTGCTGCTGCTTTAATTTGGATGGTAGCTAGTTATCTAGTTGGTTCTATTTATATATATATGATTCTGGGGTTTCATTCCAACCTGAGCAGGCAGTTAATTATTACTGAGATATGTCTGATGTGTGTGCAGAAAGATCGAGAAGTAGACAAAGCCAGGGTTCAAAAGTTCAAACTTCAAACCCTCTAAAGAAGAAGACAAGCAAAGGAAACCCACTCTTCTTTCTTCTTCTTCTTCCTTCTTCTTCTTCTTCTTCGCATTAAATTAGGTAACTAGGAAGAATAAAGAATTGAGATGGATGAATTGAAGAAGGAAGAAGAAACAGGTATTAGAATGTAACAGAGAGAGAGATAGGTATGTACGTATAGCTTTTTGAGGGAGAGATGTCGTCAAACTAAGCCGACAAGAAGCAAAGTTTGTGCCGGCCGTTATGGCAGAATGTTCAACCAACCTCCCTTTTTCCCATACCCTATTGCGTTTTCCATTTGCAATTTGCAGAATTATTCATATATATATATATATATATATTTCTTCTTTCACAATGATGATGATGATCGAAGAGAGAAAATGAAGAGATCAGATCAATAATATTGAATCTCTTGACCTTAATCATCTCATATATATAGTACTTAACATAAGATTATAACTAGTGCTGTATTATGTTGTTGGTAACAGAGAATGATGATCGTACAGATAACTAACTAGCTAGCTCAACCCGCCATTATCATTCAACCTATGCAATTTTATATATTACTCATGATTTGCTTGATTGTGCTTCTGTTTAAATACTTACACTTGTTAACACTTTTGTCATCACTGGAATGATTAAAAAAACTCAGGAGGGGATTGGCCGAGGGATTAATTAGTCGACTTAGTGTTTGTTTGGATTAACGGTAGAAATTACTTTTTCAATGTGATTTACGGTATACAAGATAAGTATGTGAGAGAAGTTTTGTTTCGACTGATATGAACGTGCTTTTTGAATGCTAACTCAAACAGACCTTTAAAAGATCATATTTTGACGACAGACATGAATAACACAGTGATGAGTGGTAACTAAGAGTAAGTACTGTAAGTGTGGATGAGATTTTTCCCCCACTCGTGATTTTGATTAGTTTTGTCCCTCTTTTTAATTTCTCTCTACTTTACAAGCAATTAAGCGTACTTTTGTAACCCTATTAGGTATCAAGGGATTTCACTAAGACATGTGAGTATGGCATAAATTAATGACTCTAATCATCCTATTAACACAAGCTTTGTATTTGCAAAAGATTGTATCTCTTTTAACTTGTTTAAGCTTTGCTCTGTACTTTCCAGCGACAACCTAGGGGATCAAATTAATTAAATGAATCGATCTTTTTTTTAAAAAAAAAAATCTGTTTATATATTTTATTATTTAGTTGGACATTAGCATTTAACATTCTGGATATATAATTAGCGCTCCTATACATCATTCTCATAATATATAAAATGAATAACGTAACCATTTAAACTATTCTTGACTAATCAATTATATGTTCGACTGATCTATAAACTGCCACTTTTTTTAAAAGGAAATCGAAGAACAGATTAACACATGACAATGTCAGTGAAATACTTCAAATTAACATGTTACTTTATTAGTCATGTATAGTTTACATATGATTATGGAAGAATAAGGGCCTCTTTGAGTTAGTGTTATAGCAATACGTTCACGTAAGTTAAGACAAAATCCTTATTACATACTTATCTTATATGTCATAAAGTACGTTTCAAAAATAGCTTCTACCGTTAATCCAAACAGGCACTAATATATGTTACATAGATATCCAATAAAACTAAACAATATCATAAGATTATTTTAGTTAAAAATGAAGTTCAAAATATCTTAGTTCACTTTGATCCCTTCAAATTAACGTATTATTTATCATTACTTTACTAATAATTAGTGCCATTTGTAGCGGAATATTGTTCTACCTTCTCTGTTTAATTTGGATATGTTTACTCATCGACTGTGTTGATGCACGGATCTTTAGTCTAAGATCTGTTCTAAACAAGTTGATGCTCCATATAACTAAAGGTGCATTAATTAAATTGAAAACCACTACAAAGGCATGATTTTCATATATTCAAGATTAATCCAAAGATAATACTCCACATAATTAATTAGTGTTCTGAACTCAATTGATTAGCACACTAAGGAATTTTTGTTGTCGATCTTTATATTTCATGATCGGATTGTTGGTTAGGGTCTCTGCGGGTGGAACAAAGTGATAAGTTTATAGCTTAATTTGCATATATATGTAGCAATTAAGTTCATGAAGAAAAATGAAGCTTATGTTGATATAAAAATTAATGTCTTGATGGATTCATACAATACAATTCCAATATCTGTGATTAAAAAATTAACTAATAATACGCAAGTTTTTAAAACATCGCCTCATCATAAAGAGATTCGGGCTTTCAATATTCAGTTGAACCTTCAATATCCTGGTAAAAAATAACCTTCAATATATATTATTCTCTAATACATCAAAAATTAAAAAGCTAGCGCAGCCAATTTTGAAGGGAAAAAAACCTTTGAATCGTTAGATGCATGTATTCGAAGCAAAGCTCGTTGTTTTATGTATGTAACAATATTTCTAAGCATTTTTAATTATCATAAATTAATGGGACTATAAGCTTATTTGGTTCAGCGTTTTTAAAAAAAATAAGTTTTTATTACGTAAACTAAAATAAAACTCTTCTCACATATTTACCTCGTATACCGTAAATCACGATTTATAAACACATATACCTACAAATAAACTATTCTAAACCCACACTATAACGTTGGCAACTCCTCAATATTCTTCAAGTGTCGACTTCGATCAATAGTCAAAAAATCACAAAAAAGTCAAGTCTTTAAAAGATTTACTTTTGAGGTCGACCAACAGTTCATTAATATTCTAATCCCAATCCTTTAAGAAATAGTAGGTTGCTATCTTAGGGTAGGCCGACATTTCCCTCAACCACTGTTCACAATAATAAAATACAAACTCAAATGCTTATTTTTCTCTTATATTATTATTGGGTCTAATTCTAAGTGGGGGCATTAATCGCATATTAATCTTCAAAAAGTACAACTGATCAGAATTAAAAACGAAAAAAAAAAAAAACTATATGTGAAAGAAAAAGGGTCATAATTTTTACATGAAATTAATGATAAGACAGGATGAAAGAAAAGGGTGGGCCAGAAGTCGTATAATAATTAAAGAAAAGAAAAGGGTGTATTGGAGAAAGAGGCAATTTTGGATTTTATTACGGATTTGGTTCAATTCACCTGTCAAACTTAGATATTAATTAAATCACTGTTCGTTATGTTTTTTTGCCAGCCACTGTTCGTTATGTGAACTATTCCAAAAGCGGCTACCCAATTAAGAGACAAAGTTTGATAATTAATTATTAATGAAGACCCCTCAATATCTTTTTTTTTTTTTGGATAGGTAGACCCCTCAATATCTGACACTTATCTTCTTCCCTCATCGTATATCTGCTGCAAGATATATATATATATATATATATATATATTTATCACGGTGTAAAACTAACCAACAAGAGAAGAAAATATCAGAAAGAATTAAAATTTATGTTCACACAAGAATTTTTAACTGATCAGAAATTAATTATTGATATATGTGATGTCAGCCCATCCGGGATCACTCTCTGATCATAAAATTTTTGACTTGAATACGTTCTGTTTCTCTGAGCCTGAGTCCTGAGTAGTCACCTCAATGCAATATAGACGTCGCTATATATGCAAGATATTTCTGAGAGTTAATTATCGATGATTAAAAATAATTAAAAAAAATACCACTTAAATTTTAAAATCCTAAAATAATCTTGTTATTTATAAGAGTATAGTTATTAACTATATAATTATAGCAATTGACAACTCATTTTAACAAAAAATCACTAATTTAAAATTTTGAAGTTCAAAATATTTTCTTATCTTTTTCCCAAAAAGTTATTCCCACCCGTCCTTAATATAAGATATATTTATCTAATTTGATTAGGTTAATAAACTTAGTTAAGTTTGTTAATATGACATGTATGTTCTAAAACACCATAATCATCTTCCTTAATTTCTATATTCTTTTTTTTTCCTTGACTATTGTTAAAGGACACTATTACAAATTTGTGCATATATAACACTTAATAAATAATGGTTACAATAAATAAACATAATGTATGTTGAGGCGGAGGTCATGCAAAATTATATCACGCCAAAACTTAAACATTAAATATGCACACTGTCATGTATTAAAAGACGGAATTCATGAAAACAAAAACATAACAGTTGTAATTATTAACCGTCATATAGTTAGTGACAAATATGACTGTTCTTATGAATCAACTGCTATGCAACACTTACAAACGATTTATCTTTCAACCTTATAACAATGAAAACAAAAACATAATGGTTATAACAATTGATCGTAAAGTATAAATGAGAAAAATGATATTTTTAAGAAATAATAGTCATGTAACACTTTCAAACGATCTATCTTCTCTAACTACTCTTTCTTAAAGTAATTTTTCATTAATCTTTAATTAAACTCATCTATTTAAACACTTTCAAACAATCAGTCTTCTTAACTACTCTTTCCCCAACTACCCTTATTTAAAGTACATTTTCATAAATTTCTAACTGAATCTCACCTATTTAAACCCCAAGGAGCTCTTCCTCCTTCATCATGATATTCTCTCTTATAGTCAATGGAATTCGCAATGATTGGATTTGTGAAACTTTTTATATGAGAATGATTCGGTTTCATAATCATAATTACAAGCTTCGCAAATCAAATCATCATAAATTTTATAGACAAAAATTTATAGCGGCATGTCCTTTTGGCTTGATAACCCACGAAACCCTTTCCATTCCACTTCCATGAAACCCTAAACGAAAACTTACCTCTTTCATTCGCTCTCTGAATAAGAAGCCAACAAATTATTAGAGAATGAAGAATCTGATGATGCGTTAGATCTTTCGTCTCCATAACTTTTTATTTTTTGTTTGTTTTTTTACACTGTCTTTTTTTTATAATATGGTGGTAGATTATGCAATCACACACCAAAATTTTTTTAAAAATATTTTAAATACATAACGGTTATTAAATAAAACATGTTGCTTATTATAATGCTATGTCAAATACCTAACGGTTATTAAGAAACAACAGTCACCATTTTTAAAATACAATAATCTTTAATACTACGTAACGTGATCGGCTCGATAATCTGCAAAACTATCTCTATTTAAAGGTTCAAACGCTAAGCTCCACTTTTTCATTTTCATTCCAACTTCCTCATAGCTAGCTGCTGACTTTTGTTCTTCACCAAAATCATGGACAAACGCAAGAGAACTTCTTATTTATCATTTGGGAAAAAAAATCAAAAGATGAATTCCCTACACCAATAAGCATTGAAGAGCTCATCCATACTACTTATAAGCTACATCATATGGTCTAGGTTTACTTGCGAGAGCAAGAACGCATGGACCGATGCTTGAAGGAACTCACCTCTCTCTTTCGCTCTATGAACAAGAAGGTAGACAAGTTACTGAAGAAAGAAGAATACGATGATGCATCATATACTTAAAATATCTCCATAACTTTTTACTTTTAGTTTGTTTATTTACATTGTTTTTTTATTTTTTATTAAATGTAAAATAGTGGCTGCATAATGAACCACCAAAATTGAAAAAAACGTCATATACAAAACAATTATTAAATAAAACCTGTCATTTATTAGAGTATAATGTCAAAACCCTAACGCGCAACATCATTGCACCATTATATATTGTATCACAAAAATATGTTGATCTAACGGTTGTAATTATTAACGGTTATCTTACAATAAAACCATTAACTATAGACTTTCAAAAAATAACATACTTCACGGTTATGATGAACGAACCATGATGTAAAGTGTTAGGCATAATAACCCACAAAATCTTACAATTCCACTTCAATTTAAACGTTTGAAAAAAAAATACACTTAACACTTTTCCTAGTCGAACGTAACCGACCAACATCAGAACCTACTGCTCTTGATGTTTTTTCTAGCTATTGAGTGTTGTTTTAGTCGAACCACAACATCAAAAGCCTTTGTTGGACTTCTTAGTGATAGACGCGCTAGTGAATACACTTAACGCCTGTGTCAGTGACAACCACGCAAGTTGCTTTCGCTTGTCCTAACTCTCGTTTTTGTTCCTTAGCCCTGACTTGGTCTCTCCTTTGGTGCTTTGTTCTCCATATTTGTACGCATAATTTCCTTTCTACATTTTATATTATCCATTCTGTATTCTCCATTCACTACAAAAAAAATATTGAATTTCCGACGGAATTTGCCACAGAATTTAGAGTTTTTGACGAAATTTGCCAAGGATTTGCAATGGAAATGGATTTTCCAACAGAAAGGATTCCGTTGCTAATAATAACGTGACAAACCAATTTTTGAATTGCGTCGCAAAATTTGTGACAGAATTTTTTATTTGTAATTTCAAAATGCCACATGACATTCTTTAGAGAAGCCACCACCTCATCACTTGTATCTAGCTCCCACCACATGTCACCGCCTCACTCTGTCATGTATTGCGCTCCATATTTCTTGAAAATGCAACTCCTCTTGGCCCCCTGGTGATTCAAACCCAGGACCTCCCCTGTGTGTGCATGATGCCTTACCAGTTGGTTTGAAATGCTTTGGTGTTTTATTATTACACAGTTATATATATAATCTTATTATATATAATCAATTATATATATATATATATATATATTCTTATACATAAATATATATTAATATAAAAAAATAAATATAAATTTAATAGTAATACAAAATAATTTTATATAGTCTTATTATTGTTTAATATAAATTAATTTCAAATTTAAAAATTTTAGATCTTAAATAGATTTTCATATGACTATATTTTTGTCCAATTTCTGAATTTAAAATTTATTTTTAATTAAAATCAATTTTTAACTAATAATTTATATATATCAAAAATAATAATTTTATAATAATTAAATTTATCTAAAAAAATAATTTTTTCGTTTCTAACAGAATTAATTCCGTGGCAAATAGCCATGGAAATTTCCATCGTAATTTGCCACGGAAATAATATTTCCATCAAAAATTCCTTCGGAAACAATAGACATGGAATAATTCAATGGAAAATTGAATTTCTGTTGGAATTTGCCACGGAATATTTTTCTGTGGCTAATTTCGTGGCAAGAATATTTCCGGCAGAAAAGTTTCAGATGGAAAAAAATTTCATGGCAAATTCCTTCAGAAATTCTTTGTTTTTTTATAGTGATTATTCATTTCGTGTTGCCTAGCTAAGTTTTGACATTAGTCGTGCTCATTTTTTTTTTTGGAAAATCCACTGCTCTAATTAAAGGTTCTTCTCCTGATACAAGAAGTTGTCAACTCGACTGATTGGGTTGCTTTTGTGAGGTCATATGCCATAAAAAAGTTTGAGGTGATATTAAAATTACTTTTGTGAAATTATGTTTTTTTTTTTTGGAAAACCCATTGCTTTGATAGAAGATTCATTTCTTGTTACAGAAGGTATGTGTTTTAAAGAATTTCTTTGTAATTGAAAGATTGCTTTGCTTACCTGATTGCCTGCAATACATCATTTGTACTATTTTTGTTGTCCGATTGATTATTAATTTATCTTGTCATTAGTTATTGAAACACTTCAATTTTTCTTTAGTTATTAGAATGAGCTTAACCATTTCATCTTGTCGTTAGGTATCCATATCGCCAGAAGTTACTTCCAAAAAGATCAATAGGAACATAATGAATAAACTAGTTGTATTGAGAGTTATACATGAACAAGAGAATACTAGCTCTTGTGAAGTTATAACTTGATAAAGCATTCAATGTGATATTAAATTACTTTTAGAAGTCTTTTTTTTTTTGAAAACCCATTGCTTATGTCGAAAGTTCTTTTTATGATTTTGTATTGAGCAAGTGGCACCAAATTAAAACTTTAAAATTGAATAATGTAAGATCAGTTATAGACTCTTCAATATGAGAGTTTCTGAGCTACTTGGATTTGACTATATCTAATATAGTAGTACTTCCCACACCAAGTAGCTATACAATTTGGGACGGATCAAGATTTTTTAGGCTTTGTGGTTAGAATCAATTGAACTCCTAACACACACACACACACACACACACACACACACACACACACACACAATAATGTAACTATTGACCTATACCTTATGTCTCTTCACAGGAATTAAGCCAGGAAAACAAGAAGAGGGTGAAAAAGAACAAATATCCCTACCGGAAAGGGCGCAAGTCGTATGCAAACCATTGAGCAGTCAAGGATTTCACACACACAATAATGTAACTATTGACCTATACCTTATGTCTCTTCACAGGAATTAAGCCAGGAAAACAAGAAGAGGGTGAAAAAGAACAAATATCCCTACCGGAAAGGGCGCAAGTCGTATGCAAACCATTGAGCAGTCAAGGATTTGCATACCCTTTACGCCATTTTCAGTAGGGATATTCATTTTTTTCACTCTTTCCTTATTTTCCAAGCTTAATTCTTGTGAAAAAACACAAGTATAGGTTAACAATTACATGATCACAGATATATAAGTTAACAATTGCCCTTGATTCTTCCTACAAAGCTTAGAATGTTTTGGTCCCTCCTAAATTTTATGACAACTCGTTGTGGGAGGTATCATTCTATTATATACAGTCAAGTCCAACTAGCTCAGAAACTCTCATTTGAAGGGCTAAAAATCAATACATCACGATTATTATATAAAAACCGTAATGTATTGTAAAAGTTCACAGTTTTTACTTATAAATTGTTATTTACGTTCTTAAATAAATAACAGCTATTTATGTGAGCCTGTTATTTATTATTATTAAATTTCACGGTTCTCATATAAAAACCGTTATGTATGTTATTAAATTAATAATGGTTATTTACGTGAGACCGTTATGTATTATACCAACATTATTGATTACATAACAGTTGATTACATGAGCCCGATTTTTATTACGCAAGTATTATGCATATCATGGCCTCACTAAGCCTTACAGCCGATAATTCGGCCTAGCCCGCAACATCCGCGGCTAAACGGGATGTGCTTGTTGCAAAATACCAGCTCGAGCCCACTAGGTTGACAATTATTATTTTTTTTTGGAAAAAAACCTTGTCGTGCTCATTTTCTTTTACTTTCTCATTCCCTTTCTCTTTCACCCACTCCTATTACACTCCCTTTCTTTTGAACTTTATGTCAAGCAATCATTCTACTCTCACATTCCTTTCTCTTTCACTTACTCACATCACCAAAATATATAAACACCTCTTTTTTTAATTAAAAATAGTAGAATAAATAAATATAATATAAAAAAAAGTGAAACAAAAGTGTCACATAAAAGCAAAAAGGAATCAAATATGCTATAAAAAAAAGAAAAGAAAATAAGAGTGTTTGGATTTATTCTTTTAAGGAAAACTTACAAAAAAATAAAAGGGTTCTTTAAGTGGGCCAACCCACAAGCTAGCTTGCCCCAGCTGGCTGGGGAGGGCTGGCATTTACCCAGCTGCCCCAGCCTGAGCTCACTACTTTTAGCGGACCAGACCCACGGGTTATAGCTCGTTTTATTGGCTCTATTAAGCCTAAATACATAACAGGTGTTATATTAGAACCGTTATAATAGATACTAAATAAATCATAGTTCGGAACTGTTATGCATCTGTGTCGAGCATATATAGCGCCTTCATATATAACGGTTCAGGATCATCACATATAGTCTATAATAACTGTCATATATGTGCAATTCTATAATAGTAAGAGTATCAATATGAATAAATTAAGAAAAGATTAACAAATGTAAAAAAAAATATGTTTTATAAATAGAACCAATATCAACTCCTCAAATATGTCACATATTAAGGACCGGAGGGAGTTTTAATTAGGGATAATGACGTTGATAGTAAAAAAGAGACTTAATTACCAAGAAGTCTTTGGGACATTTTAGTAATTAAATCTCTTCCTTGAGACCTCTTAATAATTCCCCTTATTAATCACTAAGATTGGTCCTTATAGTGTGATTGAAATTTATTTTTAATATCTGTAGTTTCAAATCATAAATTTTTATCCTTATAATTTCATAAGAATTTTGTTTGAATTTAATAGCGTTAACATCGTTAAGCATAGAGACCATAGCCAAAATTTGTTAATAGCACGACTCAAAACTGAAACTTCTTAAAAGTATAAAGATTAAAATCTAAACTCATTAAGTACATAAACCAGAAAGGTTTTGGTAAGATCCATGTATTCTCAATGAATTTTGATTTTGGTCTCTCTACTTAATGATGTTAGCTTAGATCAAATCCTTATTAAACCATAAAGACCAAACACCATGATTTGAAACTACATGACTTGATCAAACTATAACGAACAACAACATTATTAACCCAGAAAAAATGAAAACACATATGTAATTGAAAAATATACTTTATTAAAATGACATTAAGTGAATCACTTCTAAATAAACCGACATAATTTAACTTGACCTGCGAAGCCCAGATGAACAACTACATAAGAAAAGTTTAAACCTCATTTGTCCGTTATTCGTTTAAAGTTGATCTTTTTTTAGTGGGCGTATCTGCTTTACCTTTTCTTTTTTTGTCTCCCATATCGCCGTGCTTAACTTTTTATGCACGCTGAACTCGCTTGTTTCCAAATTACACACTATTTTTCTAATCATAGTGCCAATTCCAAATTATATTATGTGTTTTTAGAATTTGTTTCACAAAAAATAATTTAGTAATACTACCATGCAACATTTTTTATGGTTATTTCACGTTAGAGTCAAAATTGTAATGATGCCCCCCAACTCACAGAAATTCTGAGATCTTGGCTTTTAAATATGTGAATCAATACATTATATAAGAAAAGGGTGATTATTGTTATTTTTTACTGTTAAGTGACATGATTTTTATTTTTCAAATTATATATAATTTACAAATTTTCGCAATTCTATACTGACACAATGACACTGAGGCTAGTTTTAAAATAAAAAATTATGAGTAGAAGTATAATTTCTCTTCTATACGGTAAGTAATAAGAATTAATACTTGCACATAATATAAGAAAGACTTAAGGAAGGAGTTTAACGTCATTGGGCTACAACACCTGGTCTCGATTCAATAATTACTTTGAAGGTAAAATCAATGGCGGGGCTCATCGAAATATAATCTTGCTTTTAAGATGGTTAATTAGGAAAATGTTACAAAAATAGAGTCCATGGATAGACAGTCACAATGGGATACGGTTGGTCTTTCAGTGACATCTTTGGTTAAAAGGGTATTTTCTAATCCGGATTGGGTTCATAATATTAATGATACTCAAATTGTGCTTATTCCTAAAATTGATCATCCACAATCTTTCCGTGATTTTCGGCCAATAAGCCTATGTAATGTAGTGTATAAGATTGTTACAAAAGTTATTTCAAATAGATTTAAATCTATTATGCCATTGGTTGTGGCCCCGAACCAATGTAGTTTTGTTAAGGGGCGCCAAAGTACTGACAATATTATTCTAGTGCAGGAAATTATTCATTCTATGCGGAGCATGAGGAAGAAGCAGGGATTTATGGCAATAAAGATTGACTTGGAGAAAGCATATGACCGAGTCAGATGGAGTTTTCTTTTCGAATGTTTGAATGAACTAAGAATTCCTAAGTACCTCTGTGACGTCATTAAAGCTTGTGTATCTACTCCGCAAATGCAATTACTTTGGAATGGGTGTGCTGCAAAAGCTTTTCACCCTTCCAGAGGAGTTCGTCAAGGAGATCCTATCTCACCGTATCTCTTTGTTATTATGATGGAGAGGTTGGGGCATTTAATCCAGACTGCAGTAGAAGATGGAGATTGGAAACCTTTTAGGTTGTCCAGGCAAGGTACGGCTATTTCTCATGTCTTTTTCGCTGATGACCTTATTTTGTTTGCAGAAGCAAATATGGATCAAGCCGGGGTGGTGAAAGCCATACTAGATGATTTTTGTGATATCTCTGGTCAGAAAGTAAATAATGCAAAATCGCACATTTACTTCTCCAAGAACGTGGGTAATACGAGAAGAAAGGACATTAGTGAGTTCTTGAATTTTTCCATGTCTTCCAACCTGGGAAAATATTTAGGAATGCCAATCTTGCATCAGCGAAGTACTAAGTCCTCTTACAAATTCATTCTTGATAAGATGAATGTTCGCCTTGCAAGCTGGAAACCAAATATGTTATCAATGGCAGCGAGACATACTCTTGTATCATCAGTCATGTCGACTATGCCTTCCTATGCAATGCAAACTATACCCCTTCCTCTGGGTACCTGTGATGAGATAGACAAAAAGTGCAGGCAATTTCTTTGGGGGAGTACATGCATGAGTCGTAAGCCACATATGGTGGCTTGGGGTCGTGTGTGTTCCCAGAAGAATGATGGTGGACTAGGCTTAAGACAAGCAAGGCTTCAGAATCAGGCTTACATGACGAAATTGGGGTGGAACTTGATACACAAACGAGATGCACTGTGGGTTCGTTTCCTACGTGAAAAGTACAAGACGGGCAGTGATTTGGTGCCAACAGTGGAAAAAAGACGCTCAGAATCAAGCACATGGAAGGGTATTAGACAAAATTGGGAAAGTGTAACTGCGAGTATTGCCTGGAAGATTACTGATGGAACTTCGGTGTCTTTTTGGCATGATCTATGGGTTTCCCATTTTGACAGATTGGAGAGTTTGGCACTTCAACCATTAACAGATGAAATAAGGGAATGGAAAGCGGCCGACTGTATTACTCCGTTGGGTTAATGGGATCTGGATAAGTTTGGGCATTTATTACCAAAACATGTGTTGTTTGAAATCCAAAGAGTGAATATTAACCGCAAAACTAGTGGTGATTTTCCTATTTGGAGATGGATATCTGATGGTAAATTTGCACTAAAATCGACGTACAAGAGGTTAGCTGGGCATGGTGAAAGCAATTCTTTGTTTGGATGGAGGCTCATATGGAAGCTGAAGGTCCCTCAACGTTACAGAATGTTTTTGTGGTTATGTGCTCATGGTCGTTTACTGACAAATTTACACGACTGAGATGTGCCCTTTTTGTCATGACAAGACTGAATCAATTATGCATGTACTTCGCGATTGTGCGATGGTTAAAGAGATATGGAGTGAGACATTACCTAGTTCATGGCATCGGCATTTCTTTGGCTTAACTGATAGAAATACTTGGTTAACATGGTGTTTAAGCCGTCGTGATCATGTGTATGGCTACGAGTTTCGACATTGGTTTACGATTCTATGTAGGCACATTTGGTTGGCAAGGAATGACCATATCTTTAACAATAAACAATGGAGTAAACATGAGTTACTGGCACGTACTGGTTCGGTGTTGTCTTGGGGTATGTCTACCCACTTGCAACCGAAGTCTCACATTGCAACAAGTATGGGTTGGCGCCCTCCCCCTGCTGGGATGGTTAAAATTAACACAGATGGATCCAGGAATGAAGCGACGGGACTCTGTACTTGTGGTGGGGTGATAAGGGATGAACAAAGCGGATTTATTCAAGGGTTTATGTTTAGGATTGGAAGCGGGTAGGTTATCACAGCAGAGGCCTGGGGAATTTTGTGGGGTATGAAATTAGCTTGGGAAGGAGGATTTAGGCGACTTATCGTTGAAAGTGACTGCAGCGAAGTACTAGATCTTATTCAAGGAATGGTACCTGATGAACATCATGATGCTACTTTAATCTTGGAAATTAAATTGATGCTGGAACGTGACTGGGATGTGAAGATTCTACATTATTGTAGGGAGGCGAATAGGGTTACGGATTACTTGGCAAAAAGAGCATGGACTATGATGGTGGATTTTCTTGTGGTCGACAGAGAACCTGATGAAGTTAAACGACTGATTATGGAAGATGTTATGAACCAACACATTTATATTGAGTTAGTAGAATAGAGCATGTAGGGCTATGCCTTCTCTTTTTCTATCAAAAAAAAAAGAAAAAGAAGGCTCTGAAGCATTGTCTACAATATTTGTTCTTAAAGTAGGACTTTGTCTCATAATCCTGCTGCGACAATAAGACATCTATTTTTAGGACTCACCCCAAAACGTGTCATAGAGAGGACAACTTCACAAATAATAATTAATTTGTCTTTCTAAAATAAATCATTGGATCAAATTATAAAAGAAAGGTTCTAGCAAAAAAGGAAAAAAGAAAAAAGAAAAATGGTTTGTAATATACCAATAAAAATAGCCTCTTTGCAATTTTTGGTCAAGTGCCAAAGGAGGTTCACACCTAGCTTGTTTTGGCGCTTGATCATAAAGTGCCAAAGGATATGTCCAAGCGCTAAAGGAGGTTGCCTTTGACCCTTGCTAAAAAGCATCAAAAGAGCGTGTCCTCCTTTGTTCTTTTTTTTTTCTTAATAATTTTTTAATTATTTTATTTTATTTTTGATAAAATAGGTAAATTAGTGTTAAATGAGGGTAGATCTTTTTTTATATATAATTTAAAATTAATTTTTTTGATAAAACTGGCAAATTACAATACAATGGTAAAAAATATAAAACATTAACTACAATGATTTGTATTACAATAAAATCACTACAAAATTTATTGTGTTACAATAATTATAATGTACAACAACTAATTTTAAAATGAATAAACAAAACCAGAATAGGTGAGAAAGAACCTACATGCCTAAATTAACTACTTGTCTGATTATATATTCACACAATTCTTCAATGATTTCATCTATTTGATGCTCAAACAACTCAACAAAGCATTGATCTTCATAATACTACATAAATAATCATGCACACAAAGAATTAAAATCATACATGTTACTTATACGTACAATTAAACCAGTATTATTATATTTGTAAGCTTAAAAATTAAAAAACTTACAATGTATAGGAAGTTTAAGCAGACAAAGTTGAAACTTCAAATAAATACCTGAAAAATAAAAAATTTTAAGCAAAGATATAAAAGTCATGACGGATTTTAACTAAAAAGAAAAGAAAAAGAAAATGTGGACCAAATGTTAAAAAAATACACTTACAAGCTAAAACTTCAAATAAATACATGAAAAGCTGGTGGACTAATGGAGTGGGAGAGCAATAGATCAGAGTTATGGGGAATAGAAAGCAAGAGGGTGATAATGGTGGGGTGTTTAAATTTTATAAACAGGAGGAAGCTTTGGTGCTTCCTAAAAAAATGTCATTGCTTCCCATTTTCAAAAAAAAAAAAAAATGGAAGCTTTGAATTATAGTATAAAAGTGGATTCCTCATGACATCTAATGTTCCAAAAGCTTCTTTTATTTTTATTTTTTAAAATACATAGAGGAAGATTTGACGCTTCCTTAGAAAGGGCCAAAGCTTCCTATTTTATTTTTTTAGCCTTTTCTTTTGGACATATATGGCCTTTTTTTTAAAAAAAAAAAATTTGATGAACTTCAACGAGCTCACTCAATTTTACACTTCAATATAAGTGCAAGTAAATACTAGTGACAACAATATATATCTAAAGATTTGTTCAAGCAAATAATATTGGATGTATAAAAAGAAAGAGCAGAAAAGTATGGCAAACATCATATAGCTTTACGTTGCTTGCAACTATTAAACCTTTACGAATAATAAATGTATAATAGGATAATGACCTAAATTAAAAAAAACAAAAACTTAATTTAAAAAAAAAATAGAGCATAATACAAATACAATAGGCATATTACAAGGACTTGCGACCAATCAGAAAGAGACCTAGCTTCGAATGTTAGACAGAATTAGAGCCGGTAATATGGGTCCAACCCATGGGCCCACAGGTTTTGAAGGGTTAGGGTTGGGAATATCCCAACCCGCAAAAATGCAGACCGCACAGGCCTGCACTGTATAGCTCGAGGGTTGATGCGGGCCAGCCCATGGGTTAATGGGTTGACCCGCAAAATTTTTTTTACTTATAATAATTTTACAAAACTTATAAGTTTTTCACTCCTATTTTGGTACCTTCCAATCCAAAGAGAAAAAATTTTAACCTTTTCCCTTTTTCTTTAAACAAAATTATTATTTCTTGGTTGCTTGAGGATGAGTTTATGTTTTGTTTATAAACTTTAGCAAATTTAATAACTTTATCTCTTGAATTGTGGATTATGTTTTTAAATTTTTATAAGAGAAATGATTGATGCTAGGAAAGTAAATTTAATGACTCATATATATGTGTTTCATATTTTCGACCTTCTTTAAAAAATAGGAATTTTTTTTTTCAAAAAAAAATGCGGGCCAGCGGGCTGGTCCGCAACCCGCACATTGCGGGTTAGGGTTGACATTTTACTAGCCCGCAGAAGTGCGGACCGCACAGGCCCGTATCGCGTGGCCCGCGGGTTGGTGCGAGCCAGCCCGCAACTTGTAAATTGGCCCACATTACCAGCTCTAGACAGAATGCAAATGGAGAAGGATGCTTTGACTGACAAGATTCTTTTTTTTATTTTCAAATATACATATAGGAAACTAAGAAAGTGCCAAAGCTTCATATTTTAATTATATATATATGAAGCTAAGAAGCGCTAAAGCTTCCTATTTTATTTATTTTAGCTTTTTCTTTTGGACATATGTGGCCTTTTTAAAAAAAATTGATGAACTTCAGGGTGTGTTTGGTTTGACGGGAGGGGAGGGAGGGAGGGGTTTGAGGGGAGGGGAGGGAGGGAAAGGAGGGGAGGGAGGGCAGGGTATGTCACCTTATTTGGTTTGTTAGAGGAGAGGGAGGTGTAATACCCCGAAATTTGGGATTCGAGGCTTGTGAATAAGTCTAAATTAAGTGGACTGCTAAGCCCAAATCTAGCAGGAGTCCAAATTTATCCCCTAATGATTCTTATATCTTTGGGGTATTAATAAAATAAAATGGTGAATTTTGGATAATATAATTATGTCTTTGGTAAATCGGTTCCTAATGCGTATAACTCTATTCCTAAGTTATTCTTCTATGTATTTAAGGTTTGGGAAGCTCAATTTTCATTGTGAACAAGGGTTAGTGTTCAACCACTTTGAGAAAAGCTAGAGGGAGCTTGAGGTAACTTCCAAACCTTTGTGTGTTGACTATTCTGGTTGCTGTGGACAATTTAATCGGTGAAATTTCGCCGGATTGTCATTGATTTTAATTTTTAGCAATGGGTTGGCCTAGAGGTTATGCTACCCAAATTGATACTAAATGGTAGTTGTAGCCTAATGGAATAGTCAATAAAGTGGTTAGGAGTATAAAGGAACATGTTTACGGAGCCGAAACCGAAAAACCTCGATTTTCTCCAGAAAACCCTTATAATTTGGTCAGGGCTGTAAATGGGTCTTAGAGTTGAATTTTAAATGATTTGATGGTTCAATTGGGTTCAGGAACGAAAATTAGATGGGGTTACAGTTGGTCACTTTTTCGGAAAAGGCTGAAAAAGCATAATTATGAAAACGCCTCTGAAACCCTTAAAGTGGGGCTGCCAAGGGTAAATTGATAATTTGACATTGAATTTGATAATTCTGAGTCCGGAAATGAATTCCTTGGGCAAAAATATGTCAAGATAGCCTGGGTTAGAATTTTGAGAAAAGTACAGTCGGATCAGGTACGGCAGGGCCGGGTTGGGTCCCCGGGGGCAATTTAGTAATTTTTCAATATAAACTCATATAACCACCAGAAACACTATGGAAGTGTCTGAACGGTAGCTTTGGCATTGTATGATCGAATATGGGGCTTGAGCTATTGGCACACGTTGCGAGGCACACGTTACGAGGCGAAAAGGGGTAAGGTAGGGAACTTACCTCTCCTGCATATATTTGATATTTGTGTTAGTGTGTTGATGCATGTAATTGCTTTGCTTGATTATGTGAAATATGTATGAATGATTTGAAGCTATGTTTCAATTTATGCTATAGCCATAAGTATATTATTCGAAGCATTGAGCTTACAGATTTGTCATTGTGTGATCGTGAGTTATGTGATACAAGCATGTCATGCATTAAAAATTTATCGTACATGCATATTGATATTGTTTTCCTACTGAGATTCTCTAGAATCTCACCCTCCTCTACCAACAATTTAGACAGGATAAGACAGAAGATATCCTGAGAACAATGCAGAGAACCATTTGAGGGGATTGTAGTGGTGGAACGAAGACGAGAAGATGTCTCCATTTCACTGGGATAGGTTTAGATATCCAAGTAGCCCTGTGTGGCTATATTGATGGTAATGATCATGTACGAACCCTATGGAGAATTTATGTAATCATGCACTTATTATCAGTATACTCACGTTATTCTTATGTTACCCACCGAACCACATATCATTTTCCACGAATACTCTGAAAAAAGGTTAAAACAAGGTAAGGACATGACAGGAGGGGAGAAGATCCTTTGTTTGGTTTAAGAGAAAAAGGAATGGGAGGTAATAACTAATTGACCATTTTAACCTTGTATGTTATTTTATACTTTTATAGTTATATATTGTTTAAATTAATTTATACTTGGATTTAAATTAAATAATTACATTAATATTGTAATATGGTTATAAAAATGATATTTTTATCAATAGCTAATATAATAAATATTTTTAAAAAAATTAAATTAACAAATTTTTTCTTTCCCTTTTTTGTTTGATATGATTCATCAATCACATGGCAATCGCTTTTAGGCATGTACAATCAAACCCATGACTTGTAAATTGAAGTGAATATGCTCTAACCAGCAATCCGGTAGTTCAATAAGTAGAAATATTTTTCCCCCTTTTATCCATAAACATCTTAAATTTGGCCATTGATTCATTACTTTCCAGGTAAAAGTGTACATACAACCAAGTTATCACTACATACTCAAATATCTATTTTAAGCATGTAACAAAATATTTAAAAGTGATAACTAATACTCAAAAGCTATATTTTTTTAGCATCAACCAAAATATATACAAGGCTCACCACCTAACTAAAGTGAATTATAAAAAAGTGCATATACAAATAAGTTATCACTACATGCTCAAATATCTATTTTAAGCATGAAACAAAATATCCAAAAGTGATAACTAATACTCAAAAGCTATATTTTTTGAGCATCAACCAAAATATATACAAGGCATCACCACCTAACTGAAGTGAATTATAGAACATCTTCATGATCACTTGTTTCCTAGCTGAACCTAACTTGTTTATTGAATACAATAAACAAGTTAGGTAAGTCCCATAATTTAAATTGAAAATGTCAATATCACCCATAAGAAAGCAATATATGTTAGGTATTCTTTCATTATCACATCCACATTCTTCAAGAATTTTCCAAAGCTCTTCGCCTGATAATTGTGGCACTTGCATCCTTATGGTGGAGGCTTTTTGTAAAACCAAATTTCCTTGAATTAATGCATTAGTTCCTCTATTAATTGCATTAGCCACTGCTAATATAACCCTTGTTAAATCCTTCATACGATTGTCTTGCTCCCTAGTTGCTCTCTTTGCCCTCTTGCTACAAGAACTATGAGCACTACGAGAATTATCTTCTTCAGGAGATTGGCTTTGTCCATGTAAATTACCTTGCCCATCAACTTCAATAAAAAGATCATTATTGTTTGATATGATTCCACCTTGTGAAACAAGGTTGTCGATGTCATTGAAAGTCTCGGTCAGCTCTTCTTGAGAACGGCGTCTCTTTCTAAACTCATGCATTGTTTCGCCATCCTCTCCACTAGCTCTATCTACTCCATATAATTCATCATCTTTTCATAATTTGGAAAAGGATTTGTTCTCCATAGTGCTACTTTAGGTTTAGCCTGCAAAAAATAAAGGATTTGTTCCAAAATGACAATCTTAGACATAGGAAAAAAACAGAATGTGTTCCCAAATGAAGAAATAAAGTTTTAGATTTAATGAACCCACAATATTATAAACACATAGTAGTAAGCATTGTGAGCAAATTTCTTCCAACGAATCTTGCTTCTTGTAGTCATATCATCCATTCCACAATGTCAATATCCAGATTTAAAAGAGATTACAGTGGTACAAGTTATGACCATTGCATTATGCGTGATAAATAAAATTGAACCATAACAGAAGAAGGAACCATTGTAACAACCAATGAAAATTGCAGTTTGCAATAACAGCCTTCATTGTTCTAAAATAAACACTTCGTTTCATGTCAAATAATGGTTTAGAATTAGATGGCCAAAAATTGATAATCATAAACACCAAAAAACAATAAAAAAATAACTAGGAAACAAATTCAAAAGTAGAGCAGAATGTGTAAAAACATGCATGCTTATGTCATAAATAAGTGAATTGTTTACCAAATTATTGTGCAATTCAATAGAAAAAGACATGTTTACCTCAATCAATGCAGCCCAAACCTCATGCTCAGCCTCCCACAATTTTGTTGTTGGGTTCCAAGAAAACCCACTCAAACTTTTAAATATGTCACACAGTTCTGTGAAGTTTTTTTTCAAAGTCTTCCATATGTTCTTCACCTTATCTTTGTCAATTTGTTGACAAAATAAACCATTTAATTCTGCCACTATATTATCACAACCCTTACAAGAAAAATTGCCATTAACTTTGCTACCCTCATTATATGCAGCCATAAAAGCATCAACGAGGGTATCATCCATATTTTTTATTCAGTGAAATGCTTCCTTACTAAGGTTGGGTGTCATCCTATAAAATTAGACTATGATCATATAATACAATTTATAAGAACTGAAATTTTTACATCAAAATAAAATTGAACAAGTAATAAGTTAAACATAATGTTTGAAATTGAAATTCAACTGAAGTTGAACATAAAATACAACAAATTGCATGTCTAAAAAATAAGCCATTCAAGTCGTAATTCAACAAAGAACACAACAAACTAAGTTTACAAATGATAAATCAAACTTTAGCCCTGAACCTCATCCTCAATGTCATTGTCAAGAGTATGCTCATGATTATTCTAGTAATCTGTCCACATTTGAGTGGCGATATTGTCTCTGACAAGTTCACCACGAGTGGCCTCAATATTGTTACTATTTGGAGCACGATTATTGTCATTTGATCCACTTTGTCGATGAAGGTCTTTATCCACCTCTCTTATAAGATCATCATCACCGTCAACACTCATAAGGAAGTTATGAAGAATGATACATGCATAGATTATCATTTTTTGAACTTTGATTCCTTATGTAGGTTCAGTTGCATTGGATATAATGGCAAATCTTTTCTTCAAAACACCAAAAGCTCGTTCAATTGCATTACGCAACTTTGCATGTTGCAGGTTAAATAACTCCTTATAGTTTATGGGTGGATTTCTCCTAGAATACTCTTTCAAATGATAGCGGACTCCCCGATAAGGTGTTATAAGACCCCCAGTTAACATGAATCCAGCATCCGCAAGGTAATATTTACCTATCAGAAATGAAGATAATTACTATAATGGGTTTATAATCCCTAATGAACGTAACCTTTATAAAATTTAGGGAAATATTTACCTTCGGGGATTTTAAGCCTATCTTCCCTTGTTTATACATTTTTTATGATCCTTGAGTCAGATGCAATGCCTTCCCATCCAGGGAGCAAATAATTGAACTTTAGGTCAAATGTGCATGCTGCTAACACATTCTGTGTCGGGTAGTCCTTCCTACCACGATATTGAGGAGCATCTACAAAAGATACCTTGACACGTATATATGTTCCATCTATAGCACCAACGCAATCCTTAAAATATGGGAAGAACTTTTTCTCATTTTGAATTTCAGGAGCGACTCTTAACCTACTAGGTTGTTCAACAAATTTATCTTCAAACTCAATGATAGCCATCAGAACTTCATGAAAATGATGACTAATAGTCTCACCAGAACGTCTAAACCAAAAATTTACTTCACGACTTTTCACACTGTGTATTAATATAAAGAGTTTATGCAACTTGTTCTTCCACAGTTGAAAATCATGTGGTTCGCAAACTACCTTCTCTTTCTAATATACCACACAATTCTAATAAAGCTCTAGGAGTCATTGTAATAATATTTCAATTAGATGGGCAACGGCTTATTTTGCTCATTATTTCATCATGTACCTTTCTCTTTTACCACTCAAACTATAACTTATTTTTTATGGCAAATCTCATTGACATATAGTTGGGTAACGACACACACTATCAGAGCTACTGCTCTTTGGCACAATTCAACCCACCGCCGCACCAATAACATGTATTCAAGCTTGTGGTCTATCTAACAAAGTGAAATAGCAAAATTATAGTTAGGACCCTATATACATTAGAAAAATCATTTAAAGACATAACCCACAAACTTTCTACGATCAGCATACAATAAGCACGTGAAGTGTTCAACTTGAACAGTGAAGTTTGGATGTAACAAAGCAAGAGCGAAAAACTTTTAAAATGGTTTGCATTTGGGAAAATTTTCAGACTATTATTTGTTTTTATTTAGATAGTGAACATGTAGCATGTAGATGATATTGTTGCATGTTGATATCAAAATTCTACCTAACATCATTTAAAACAACAACAAAAACAGAAAGAGATAGCTAGTTTCACCCACTCTAGTTGAAAAGACGAATAATGCAAGATAATAGAATCACACAACAACCTGGTCAAGATTAACAAAAAATCAAAACTCGAAGTTACAAAATGGACAAAGCTGCACAATCTATTTATGTATGTTCTGACTTCTAACTAGATAAAATAATCATTGAAGATAGGTATTATAGCAAAATCAAGAATCCTAAATTTTTAAAATGCAACAACTGCCTCAAACTAAAGCTAAGTAACTTGAGTTACCACATGAATCAGCCACCATTCAATACTTTATAATCCTATATACCTACCACCATTCATTCTTCACCCAAAGTCCTGTACAATATGGAACTTTCATGAGCTATTTCCTTGAATGAATTGATATCTAGAACAACAGCAACAAAATCACAGAAGTTCAAGCATAAGGAAGCAACTAACATTATAAAAGAATTATTATACATATAGAAGATACAAAATTCAAGACATAAGCAATTACATGCTTCAACTTGCATGAAAATGAGTTGGGATGCTCATCGTTAAACAACTTGATTGTCCACTACTTGCCCACGTGAATGATAAAAGACATAATATTTTTGATCCAGAAAACAAATTGTCTGCTCACCTTTACTAATCCAAACAAAATATATGTTGAAAGTGTTCTTTCATGAGCCTCATCCACCATCACAACACAGCAACATTTTAGAAACAAAATTTGAGCAAAATTGTACTGCATCAACTAAATCAGAACCCAACTCAAAAATATATGCTTACCTGTAGCTGCTTAGATCAGGTTCACCAAGAAATTCTCTCAATAGCATTCCATCTGTCATATATTTCAAAATAGTCTTCTCAGAGGTGCAGTCCTCAAAAGAATGGAGTAACCAACCTTAAAAAATTAAATCAATTGAATTATGAAAACATGAACAATGACTGCAAGACTCAACCAGGGAAAAAAGAAGACATAGACAGTTCATAATTTTTTTAAAAAAAATCTTTTAGAAATGGTTGTTTTTCCCAAATGACTGCAAACATTAGCTCCAAGACATGAGCTAGTCATAAGTAACCCCTTCAACAGTGAACATTTTATAAAAATAATTTCCAATTGTTTGAAGTGAACTTTTCTAATGATTATATTGGGTTTTGGACAAGACTGATCCCTTCTATGGGTGGAGGGAGATGCTGAAAACTTGAAGTATATGGCCAATAAGTACATGAGATATTTTATCAGATGGACAAGAAATTAGACTGAAATGCGACCTTGGAAAATTAGGATTTAGTGAGAGATATCCAAGCATAGAATCAACATGCAAGTACAATGAACAAATGTCAAAAAAAAAATAGAGGTCATCAAACCTGGAATTGCAACAACTCACGGCCTTAAACGGCGACCACGGACCAGAAACGGCGCTCTAAGAACTGCAACAACTCGCCACCTTGAATGGACCACAAATACCCACCACGTACCACAAACATTGGCCCAAGCACTGGAACAAATGGTCACCGAGAAAGGATCGGAATTGCTGACCCAGCAACGTCGACCACAGAGTAGAGCAATGGAAGCTCCACACAGAGCTGCAAGACCGACAGCTACCACGGTCAGCGGAGGAAAAGCAAAGTAATGAATTGAAGGACTTTTGTATTTTAGTAGGGGGTATTATTGAAATCTCACAAACTGATTTTATCTTCCCTCCAAAAAAGGCCAATTTAAAGTAGCCCAAAAGCAATAGAGGGAGGGGCATTAAACCCACAATTTTTGCTTCCCTCCCCCATCAAAATTCAAACCAAATGATGAACTAATGCTCCCTTCCACCCCCTCCCCTCAAACCAAACACAGCCTGAGGGAGCTCACTTAGTTTTAAAAAACAGTATAATGACCCAAATTAAAAAAAATACTTAATTTTAAAAAATTTAAAAAAGGAAGAGCCTGGTGCAAACACAATAGTCATATTACAAGGACTTGTGACCAGTTAGAAAGAAATTAAACCTTCGAATGTTAGACAGAATGCAAGTGGAAAAAAAAAGCTTTTTTGTCAAGCATATGTAGGGTTATAGGAAGATTTTTATTTTTTTGACCAGTGGCTGTAGGAAGATTTAAAGAAAGAAGAAATAAGAATGTCATGATAATAGCTTTCTACTAATTTTTTTTTTTAAAAAAAACTATAGAAAGCTTTGGTGCTTCCTCAAGAAGGCCAAAGCTTCTAATTGTTTTTTTAAAATACAATATACGGTTTTTATTCTTAAAAGATATGGGAAGAATTGCTTGGGCAGCTTCCTATGACGTTTTTTTATTTTTTAAAATAGATATAGGAAGCTTTAGGGCCTGTTTGGTATAATAGAATTGATTTTGATGGAAATGGAAATGGATATGGAAATAGAAATGAGGTTTAAAAGTATGTTTGGTATGTCATGAAAATGAGTCCTAATTTTTTATGTGAAAAGACCAAAATGCCCTTATAATTAAAAAATAAAAAATCTACTCATTCTCTTCGCCTCTGTTCTGAACTGGATACTGTCTTGTCTCTCATCGCCTCTCTTCTTCCCTTCCCTCTCATTCTTCCACTCCGACCATACCTCTCTGTCCCGTATCCAGTCCTTCTCCATCATCCCCATCTCTTCTTCCTCATCTTCAAATAGATCTGGTAATTGATTGGTTCCAGAAAGGTCGCCGGAATCAGAATCGAAGGAGGAGCCGAACTCAAACTCAGGCTAAGAGCCACCACTGGTACAAACCAATCTCACAGTCATAGTCATTCTCACCGTCGAGCACAGTGGAGGGCACATTCGTTGTCGTTCTCACCATCGAGCACATATTTCTTTTTCTTCATCATCTTCACCATTGAGCATAGTGGAGGGCACAGGTGGTTGTGAACGATGGAGGGCACAGTCACCGTCATTCACCTAGATCGGTGGAAGCTGCCTATTGCTGTTGTCACCGGTTGTGGGTTGAGGAGACGTGAGCTCGTGAGTCGCTGGTGGTAGGTGAGGCGACGTGAGGGTTGAAAGCAAAGAGGGTAAGGTGGGAAATGGGACCTGGAATTGGCAAATCTCAACTTTTTTGATGGAATTGATTTGGGTGGAATTGGCCTCAATTGGATTCCATGTGGAAATGGAATTTTGTCATATTCCATCATACTAAATATCTTCAAGACATGGAATTGGCCTCCATTTTCATTTCTATGGGGCTGATTCCAGCATACCAAACAGGCCCTTAGGAAGCGTCAAAGCTTCCTATTATATATATATATATATTAAACATATAGCTTAGGTACATTATTGCAACTTCTTCTTTCTTTTTTTTTGAAAAATATGGGAAGATTTGGAGCTTCCTCAAAGCTTCCAATTGTTTTTTTTTAAATTGAAGGCCTTGTTTGGTGCTTGTTTAGAGAAGCATCATCCAAAATTAATGTCAACTATGACGTTTATAATTGTAAGAGCCAAAGCATTCAAATAACTTTAATTTTTTTAAAAAATAAATAACCATCTTTGGCGCTTCTTTAAAAAAAATGGCACAAGAGCTACGCCACTAAAGCCCTTTTTTGTAGTAGTGCCTATTCATCTTGTGTTGTTTATGAATTAGTTGTACATTAAAATTATTTCTTGCCTACATTTTACATACATAGACACTTAAAATTAGTTGTATATTATTTGTTACGTTGTAATTAAATACATACATTAGTACTGATTTTACGAATTAAGTATTTTGATTCTAGTTATTTCATTTTGATTTGATGTGATTTTGATTTGGGTTTTTACTATGGATTAATGTAATGCTGTGATTTGTAAACTATAAATTGTTGGGGATTAAATATGTACAGGTTGAAGGGAAAAAAAAGCCTTACCTCCAATGACACTTCCTTGGAGAAACGCCGTTGGAAGTAATATACTTGCAACGGTGCTTCCTTGGAGAAGTGTCATAGGAAGTGACACTTCCTATAATGTTTCTCTGGATAAGCGTCATAGTTTTATATTTAAAAGAAATTAAATAATCAAGCTATGACGTTTCTATATAATCAAGAAGCGTCATAACTTATTTTAATGACATGAAAGCTGTAGTGTTTCTCAAGCATCACAGTGTTCTTTAAATTAAGTGTCACAGTTTGTATTTTTTGTAATAGTGATTGTTCAATATTTTGAATTAATATTAAATATTTCGATAGTATGATAAGATTTTAAATTTTTTATTTTTTATTCCCGACTGGTCTGGCTCTTGGGTTGACTCTGAGCTTACCAACTGACTCTTAACTTACTACCTTAATCGGTTCAGATGTCGGTCTGAGTTTATTAGTTTAATAACCCTAGAAATAATAACATCACATATTAAGTGGTTTCACATTAGGAAAATATCTAATAACAATCTCTTAACTATATAGTATAAGGACCTACCCTTTGTTACTAGAAAAGAAATAGGATGAGTCATTGGAGGAGGAAGAATTAAAATCTAACAGCCCGGGCGTTGATTTAACACAGAATACACACGTCTAAGAAAACAAACAAAACCCTTACATTTTCCACAAACATGCACGTGTAGTTATAGTATACGTAGTAGCTAAGCTAAAACCAAATAGGGTAGGGATATATATCTATTACTTGGTCAAAGATGAAGAAAGGCCACATCATGTTTGGTTGACATCCCTTTCCCTTTGGAGTTTGGATTGCGTGAAGATCCAAATAAAATGAGAGGAAATTAAATTGGTCCCTCCCAAGTTGTCAACAAGTTGAGAGAGAAAGCCTAAATAATAGGACCTATTCAATACTTAACTTCACAAGTCCTCATCACTATCACTGTCGCTATCACTTGTTTCTCACTTTCATTATTTGCCCCCTTCCTTTTTCTCGTATTTTGTGTTTGTTTACCCACAAATTCAGTGTTTGCCCCACCCCCTCTCCTCTGGATTAATAATCAAGTGCTTTTGAGACAGACAACGAATATTTTTTTGCTGTTCGACACGGCCTTTTGTCACTGGACATATACACACTACATTTACAATAAGATTTCAATATATATAGTTCTTATTTATTCTCCCAGTGTTTAAATATAAGTTAGAATTGATTTTTTTAATATTAAAAAAATTAATTAAATTATTTTAAAATATTTATATTTATTAGTTTTTCTCTAAACTATTTTTTTTGCCTAGCTTATAAATTGATATATAATCTAAGGATACACAATATATGATATGACTAAGTAACTTATTTAGTTTCTTTAATCTCTTCTAAAAAAAAGTCAACTCTATCTTATATTTAGGATTAGAAGAAATATTTATTTATTTTATTTCAGATGGGAAAGCATCACATGCATGCTTTACTTGATTTATAATAATCGCAATTGTTTAATTACTCGTATTTAAGACTGACAGCAAAATCTCAGCTATAACCTCAAAAATAGTCATCATATGCATGCTTCATTTCCACACGTCCTATATTTTTGGTACTCCCATTGGTTCATAATATAAGGCAACTTAACAAATTCACGGAAAATAAGAAATGACAGTTAAATCATTTAATATGTCTTAAATAATAAATTTTTTTCACTTTTATCCTTATTGAGAAATGTGTTTAAAAAAAGTTATTTGCATGGAAAATAAAAGAGAAAGTCATTTCATAAAAGAATTTACATAGATATGATGGTTGTGAGGAGAGAGAAGAGCCACCATTTATCATTATAATTGTATTGAAATTTTTATTATAGAGAGAGGGGATATAATTAGTTGGCAAAGTTAGAAAATGAGCATTAATTACAGGGGTAAAATAGAAAAAAAAATCCATTAATTAAATTGTAAGTGCTCTATATTGTGGACTTTGCATTTCTTCTATATGTACCCTATATTGTGGACCAGAAAGAGTACATGATTCAATTTGTATATATGATATTTGAAATATTTTTTCTGCCATATAATAGAATTGATAATTTATTTCATTTGTTTTATATACTTTACGCTCCCCCATTGGCGTTAAAGTAATGAGAAAAATATGCGTATATAACTATATATATATAATTAGGAGGAGTATGTGCTCTTATTGTAAGCTTAATTATGAGGTATCAAGGTAGAACTATGAGACGTAATTTGAACACCAAAAGATTTTATGTACTACTTAGGGGTGTTTATGAGGCCTAAATACCTATAATGCCCACCCGAACCCATTGATGAACCAACCACTTGTTCGGTTTGATTGATCGCTTGAATTAGGATTTTTTGGAACTAGCTGGCCCGGATAAAACCGGTATAACCCGGAAATAACTGGGGCAACCCGCTGGGCTAGTGTGGGTTACCGGGTTACTTTTTTCAAAAAAACAAGTTGTCCAAAAACCACAGAAATCCTGAGAAAGAAGAATGTGGAGAAGAAGAAAATAAGGAAAACAGAGGAGGTTCCAAGAAAAACGTATTGGGAAAGAGAACACTGGACAAATGATGATAAAAACTGACATGATAAAGTTCTTCATGACAGAAACCAGAAAGTGGGAAAGGAAGAGAAAAAAGATAACATCGAGAAGTGAGGGCAGTGCAAGAGGTAGAGATCAGAGAACGCCAAAGGGAGATCCGAAAAATTGAAAATAGAAAGCACTGAGTACACCAGCAGAAAAATGGTTTTTTAGATCGGTTAAAATTGACTTTTTAGATCAGTTTTGGATCCGGTCTTAATACAGCCGGTCTTAAAAATATGTCATTTTTAAGACCGGTTTGATAACCGGTCTTAAAGTAAACAATTTTAAGACCAGTTGTCATGAGCACCGGTTTTAAAAGACCTCTTTTATAAGGCAATTATAAAACATTTTTAAGAACGATTATAATTATAACCGATTTTAAAAGTTGTTTTAAGACCGATTTCATATATAATCGGTTTTAAAAATTTTAATTTTAAAACCGGTTGTATATAAAATCAGTCTTAAAAATTGAATTTTAAGACCGGTTATATGCGAAACCGGTCTTAAAATAACTTTTAAGACCGGTTATTTTTATAACCGGTCTTAAAAGTATTATAATTTTTTTAATTGTGTGTGATTAGGTTAGTTATCAGAATACATCCTAGAATTGTTACTTTCAATACCATACTTATTAAGTGCCATAAAGTTATTAATTGTAATGTGTTATTTAAAACCATAATATATATATATATATATATATATATGCATAATTGTTTAAAACACATGCAAGCCAATGACATGACTCAAACATATTCACATATATAAATGTATGGTTGCACATAATAAAAAAAACAACAAAAATGTCAAATCATGCAACCAAAAATATTTACAACCAACCAATATATCAATTCATCAATATATACAAAAAATTCCTCAGTTATACAAAAACTCATTGTTGTAAAAGTTCATAAATGAATTTAGCACAACAATTACGAATGTGATCAATATCTTCTTTTGGAAAGGGATCAGTAAGTTTAAACATTTGAAACACCAAAGTCAGACAAAACATTAACTTCACTTAAAAAAAATAAAAGTAATACAAAATTGTTGAAATATATATACATTTACCTCTTTAGTAAATTGTGTTGTGCCTAGGGTAATAATATTATAAATGTGCCTCATAACATACAACCCACATAAGTTGGACTCGGGTGGTTGCCTATGGGTCTGAAAAATAATATGATATTATTAAAATAAGTATAAAATTAAAGCATGGCTTATTATTGAATACATTCTTAAAACAAACCAATATGTAACTAACATTTGACAAGATCCATGTAGGCTCTTTTATTGCATGAATAGGCCTACCACAAGCAGTGTAATACCCTAAATCTTGGGATTGGAGGCTTGGGAATAAGCCTAAATTAAGTAGACTACTAAGCCCTAGTTTAGCAGGTGTCCCAAATCTATTCTCTAATGTTTCTTATATCTTTGGGGCATTAAAGAAAATAAAATGGTTAATTTTGAAGAAAGTGATTATGCTTACGGTGAAATCGCCTATGAGGCAATGAGTTTGTCATATAATTTTGTATGACCAAATGATGAGCAAAAATTATGAAATTTTACGGGATGAAAGTAGACATCCTACTCTTTAATTTGATAGCTCATAGGACTCAATTAGAGCTATATACAAAAAGATATGAATTTTTGAAGTTAGCCCAGAAAAACTGAAAATTTTCTGGAACAACATGCAAAGATTAAAATTCTGGAAATTTTGTGATTCCATTCAGAAAAATTCTATATTTTTTCTTGAAACTAGACTCAATAAGGGTTCTATAGGCTTCGGAATCACCCCAATTCGATTTTTCTAAAATTAGTTATGATTTTTCAAAGTTTGAGCAGAAATCTGCTATAATTTTGTAAAAATCCGAAATTGGGAAAATTAATTAATTAAATTGGGATATCTTATTAAAATCATCATCCTCTTCCTATAGCCTCATACCTGACGTAAAATAGCAGCCAAGGAGAGAGAGAAATTTTGAGAGTTTTAGAGAGAGAAGGAGAGGAGAAAAATCATGAGATAGGTCGATTTCTTCGATGAATTTATACCTAACGTGTATAATCCTTCTCCTAAGCTTCTCTTCTATGTTGTTTGAGGTATTTGAAGCAAGATTTGTGGTGTTATTAAGGTTAGGGTTTTGACCACATCAAGAAAAAGCTATTGGGAGCTTGAGGTAACTTCCAAACTCTTGTATATTTACTATTCTGGTTGTTGTGGACAATTTAATCGGTGAAATTTCGCCGGATTGTCTTTGATTCTAAAAATGGAAAATGGGTTTATGGGGCTGTTATGCTGCCAAAATTGGTACTAAATGGTAGTTGTAACCTAATGGAATAGTCAATAAAGTGGTTAGAAGCAGAAAGGAATGCGTTTACGCAGTTGAAACCGAAAAACCCCAATTTCCCCCGGAGTACCTGTATATTTCGGCCAGGGCTATAAATAGGCCTTAGAGTTAGATTTTGAATGATTTGATGGCTCCATTGAGTTCAGGAGCGAAAATTAGATGGGGTTACAGTTGGGCACTTTTTCGGAAAAGTTCGAAAAAGTATAATTACGAAAATGCCCCTAAAACACTGAAATAAGGGCTGCCAAGGGAAATTTTGTCTTTTGGTAGTGAATTTGGTAATTCTGAGTCCGGAAATGGATTCCTTGGGTGAAAATATGTCAGGATAGCCCAGGTTAGAATTTCGAGAAAAGTACAGTCGGACCGGGTATGATGGGGCCGAGTCCCCGGGGGTATTTTAGTAAATTTTTATAATATGCTCATATAACCCCCAGAAACATCATGGAAGTGTCTAAATGGTACATTTGGAATTGTTGGATCGAATATGGGGCCTGAGCTGTTGGCACGCAAATCGAGGAGAAAGATTGGAGGTAGGTGACTTACCTTACTTGCATGTATTTGATGTCTTTGCTTGTGTAATGATGTATGTGATTGCTTTACTTGATTGTGTAGAGCATATTTGAATAAATGAAGCTCTGTTTTTGTTTGTGTTGTGGCCATAGTCTTGTTGTATGAAACATTGAGCATGCAGAAATGTCATTATGGGGCATACATCTAGATAAAGCTAACATGTCATACACATAGCATCAATCATGCATGCATTATGGTATCTGTTTCTTACTGAGATTCTCTCGAATCTCACCCTCCCCTACCAACAATTTAGACAGGAGACGACAGAAGATATGTAAACAACAATGCAGAGTACCGTACGAGGGGATTACAGTAGTGGAACGAAGACGGGAAGAAGTCTCCGTTTCACTGGGATGAGTTTAGACACCCTAGTAGCCTTGTGCGGCTACCTTAATCGTAAGTATCATGTACAAATCCCTATGGGGAATTTATGTAATCATGCATATATTATCAGTATAGTTATGCTATTCCTGTGTTGCCTACCGAACCGCATATCGTTTTCCACAAATACTCTAAAAAAGGTTGAAATTGAGATAAGGGCATAATATATATATATATATATATATCTCCGCAAATTCTCAAAAATGAACTCAAATGCATGTGCATAAAAAGGAGTTCCTCAAATCCATATGATAATCAATCCCTCGAAATGAGTTCCTCCAATCCACAATCCAAATTTAGTAAATAAACATCCTAGGTCCTTGGCCGTCTATCAAAAGAGTGTAATTATATATTCTAAATAAATTCATATTATAATACCCCGAATTTTGAGACTCGAGGCTAGAGAATAAGCCTGAAATAAGTGGATTGCTAAGCCCCGGTTTAGTAAGATCCCAAATTATGATTAAGGGTTAATGACTCCAAAAGTGGATGTGGTTAGTGATAAATAACCCTTTTGAAGATTATGATGTGATTTGGCACTCAAATGTGATTCGTAAATGTTGTGAGCAGCGTCGAAACCCTGTATTTGAGTTCAATTATGGATTAACATCTAAATTGACTTAAAATAGAGGGAGGGCGCATAATGTGGTGCTATGGAATGATAAGATGAGTTTGGTGATGATTCAGTGAGAATTGATATAACCATGAGTAAAGCGGTAAAGTTACTGACCAATTGATTGGTTATCGAAGAGGAAGCTCCTTGGTAACTCAAAGATCAATGGTTGAGATTGATTGTTATGAGATTAAAAGGGTGGAATCCCATGTGTTGAACTCATGAGGATGAAACAAGAGTGTGACAAATGGCACAACATGAGCCCTTGATCTTGTTCAAAGTGTCAAAGCTTATTCCTCTCTTTTCTCTTCTCCTTTAGGCCTCATTTGGTTCAAAAATCTGATTTCAACTCTCTCTCCTCAAGCTTCCATGGACTTCCAAGCATAGAGGAAGAAAGAGAAATGGAAAGGTGAGATTTTAGCCTTGTTGTTGACCTCTAATGTTCAAATACCCTTTTTAAAGTTGTTCATAGTTATGAGAGCTTCATTGTTATGGTTTTAGATTTGTGAGAGAAGGTGTTTGAGAGCTTGAAGAATTTGGAAAGTGGAGGAATCAAAGAATTGGCATTGGAAAGGGGAAGAGGTGAGTATTTGATGACTATTGACCTAACTATTGTGGTTATTGGTTGAGTATTGTGAATTTTGCGCTGATTTTGTGGTATTTTCGTGTGGAATGTAAATGGTGGAATTGGATGTTGTTTTATGTTGAAAATGGTGTGATGTTGTGGTATTTAATCATTGGAATTGGTTTGAATTGGGTTGGACACATTGATTGCAAAACTAGAAAATTTGTCCTTTGGAAGTCTGTTATAGGCAGTTTATTTGTGTTGGCATTTTGAATAGGCAAATGATGTCATAAAATTATGAAACTTTCCAATCTTAAAGTTCACATCCCAAGCTTCAAATGGATATATAATTTGTGCCATTTCATTTTGTGAACTAGGATTTATGTTTGCCCAAAGTTTGAGGTCAAAACTGGGTTTGATTCTGGAGCAGTGTGGATATTTGTGTAATTTTGTATTTCTATGGTTTTGTACAGCCTAGATCCATATTTTTCCTATGAAGAGGACTTAAATAGCTTTTATTTGGCTTTGGGATCACCTTGTTTCTATTTTTCTGGAATTAATTATGAATTTTTTAAGTTGCCTTGGCTATAGCACAAAAGTTTCTGTGTGCGTTTTGGCCGCAGCCAGAAATTCTTGGCTGCAGCCAAAATCCTTCTGTGCGCGTTTTGGCTGTAGCCAGAGGATTCTTGGCTGCAGCCAACCCCCAAAAATCAGCATTTTGGATTTTTAAAAAGTGATCTTTGGTCAAGTGTTTCCCAAGCCTTTATGTATGTGTTTAGGCTTTAATTAACCACCTAAAGGTCATGAATGGTAACCAACTTTAAGTGTTATGAAGTTAAGGATTTGGAATAAAGAATAACCCTATGTCCTTACTTTGGTTATAGGGTTGATATTCGTTCTGATCGTGAGTACGCGGGGCTGGAGCATACGTGGAAAGAGGGTAGGGAACTTACCTCTCTTGCATGCTTTGATATTTGTGTTTGTGTATTGATGCATGTATTGCTTTGCTTGATTATATGAAACATGTATGAATGATTTTAGCTTTGTTTCTAGTTATGCTATGGCCATGAGTATGTTGTTGAAACATTGAGCACGCAGATATGTCATTGTGTGAGCATGAGTTGTGTATTGCAAGCATGTCATGCATTAAACACTTATCTTATATGCATATTAGTATTTGTTTCATACTGAGATTCTCTCGAATCTCACCCTCCCCTACCAACATTTTAGATAGGGTAGGTAGATTGAGGATGGAGCAAGCAGCCAAGGGCGATGAGGACTCCTTCGGATTGTCATTCTGATAGTTGGTTATCATAGTTGGGAGTATTGTGTATTGGATATTTGTATATGTGGATGAGGATTTAATTATGTGTATTTGAGGTGAGACTTGTGTAATCCCCATATGAGAACTTGTATACGGATGTATTACCCTTTGTAAACCCTTTTGTAAAGATGTGAATACAGGATTGCCGGGATTATTATATTGTGCACTCTGATTTATCTATTGAATGTAATTATTCGCGTAAAGTGATTGTATTCGAAATGTGAATATGGGACCAGGTAAATCGGATTTGTAAAGATATTTGTGAAAACCCTATCGTGAAGAAGGGATTTTAAAATGGTTTTGTTTATTATTGGTCTTTATTTCACTTTAATCACGTATTTCAGATATAATTACGGAAGGGGGTTACACATATGCAGCATGATGCAATAGGCAAAATTCCCTAAATGTGGCAATATAAATGAAATAAGCAGTAACAATAGCTACTCATTAGGTGATCCACATCATTGGATGCCTTCCCAATTGCTCCTGCCCTTGAGCTCTCCCCTGAAAAAAGAGTGAGAAGTAACAAGATGAGACCACTGTCTCAGTAATGCAATCACTACACACCTTAAGTACCGGCACCACCCGTAGGATGTCAGGTGGGACTAACATACAAACATGTCAAGCAGAAAGGCAAACATATATAATAAGCAAGATATCAAATAGATATACTAATCAAGAGTATGATCATATCCATTCATACTCTCAGAGAACATTTACTCTCAACACAACCTACAGTTTCATAAAATGTCATTATGCATGATTACTCTTTATCTTTCATTAACCCCTAATCATCCTTATATCCTCCTTATTTCCTCCGACTAAACCCATAGGAAAAGTACTTTTCATATTATTAGGTTACTCTCACAAGCTCTCTGCAAGTGTGATATAGACCGACCAAGGTACTACGAGCACACAGAAACATAGGTTCCTCCAGTAGGGTTTCTGCCCTCAATAATGTTGCCTAGAAGCCCCTGGAGTGTCGTATATGGGAATATTGCCCTGTAAAATAGATGCCAGCTAGTAGTGCACAATAATTAAACTAGTGGCCTGCCACGTGTTATTAAGTTTTTATCACTCACAACCTTTTCACTAACTCCGACATTTATATCACATTATTCTCAAGGGGTTTTCATATTCTCATGCACATACATTCCAGTTCATAACATAGAATCAACATATTCAAACATAGGCATACATCCTTTATCTGGTTAACCAGCAACATATGAACAGTACAGAATCTCAGTGCTTCACATATATAACACATATATTCCTCAAGTCCATGCTCATAAATACATCGCACTAGTAGTTCAATTGCCCATACAAGGCCACTCGGAGGCATGAATCACAAAGATATTGAAAACAATTTGATTTACGTATCCAGACTTATAGTTGTCTCTAATGATTCTACAAATCAATCTATCCAGGCCTATGATTCATATGAAGGTCCCACAAGGCGTTATTGGTCATAAAATAGCAATGTTCATACTAGTTCTACTTATTCTAGGCTTGTGGAGTTTTTCAAAAAAACGCACGAGCAGGACTGACAAGTAAGATAGATAAAACCGCATTACTTGATATTTTTTAAGTTCCAATTAAGGAAAATTCTTATCCTAAAGCCCAGAGTAACGAAAAACTTAATTAATGCAAAATCTTTTAGCAACATTACATGTTTATAATTTCTCCTCGATTGAGTTGTTTAAAATTTCCTATGAGTAGAAAATGTTATATTAAAACTATATTCGTTTTGAGAATTGAGATCATCGAAACGTTAGAATATCCTTGTCTAACATTTCTATAATTTCAATTTGGGATTTTAACCTTTAGAACTTCTACAAAACTCCTAAATCTATGACAATTCCAATTTTTCAAATAATATATTTAATGCATGATAAATTACTCTCACCTAAGGCATCAAATCAAAGATCCCACCGTTGGTTTTGATGAACAGGATGTGTCAAACAAGCTTACAAAATTTGGCGAAGATCCAATGGTGGAGTTAGTCAAGACGTCGATTCTTTCCCATAGGATTTGTTTTCCATGTCCCATTAATTCATTTGTCTTCCGGGTTTTGTAACTCATAAGCCATGATAGTAATTTCTAATCCAACCTTTGAAATTGATCGATTGGATGTCTTGGATAAACTACCCAAATTTCAACCCAATTCAACGATTATCAAAAGAAAAAATGACATTTTACCAAGGCTGCCCCAGTTGTATGCAAAAATAGAAAAGTTGTATCTTTAGTTCACTTCACTACTCTCATATATATGTTCTAAGAATTACCTCTTCTCTTTATTTAGTTGATGTGAGACTTCTTAGTCCCTTATATTTTATTATTTATTTACTTATACATACATAATGAAAATTACAATTAAATACTCTCATTTAATCTCTACTAACTTTATTATTTTATTTTTTCTAAAGAAATTCAATAATAATAATTGCTTAATTATATTTTTATTAGACTTCATTTATCTTTAATGTTTTAATTTATGTTAGATCTATCTTTCTTATTTAAACAATTATTCACTAAATTATATTTACCGCTAAATGCTTCCTTCACAAGATTATCTATGTCTTATGAATGAAATTTAGGATGTTACAATTCTTCCCATCTTTTAGGAATTTTGACCCCAAAATTCTAGTCCCTAATCCATATGCCAACTCAACAAGCTTCTCTGATTCACTTGTCATGTTTCTTCTACGTTACTCTAATAAAACATATTGTTCAGTTTGTCTATACCTAACTTGATTTAAATCGCTATGATCATTTCGGACAAATCACTTTAGTGATATTACCACTTGTATTACTATCTCCTGTGTCACATATATCTATCGAACTTAATCGCATCTTTTTTTTTCTGACTCTTTTGTGTTGTTTTTTTATTATATATGTTGGTGTACTTAACAATTCTAAATCTGCACCTATTCCAATATCACCTAGGCTTATATATACACCCCTTCCTAAAGGTTTGTCACCATTGACTATTTAGTAAGGTCTCTGTTTAAGAACACTCGATCAACACTGTTTACCATATAGTCAATTTGTCATATCAATTCCATTATATTGCTAATCTGCATATGCATAAGGTTAGGTTACCCTTCATTCACATACTAATCTCAAACAAAATCATGAAAATTCTTTAAGGGATTTTTAGTTTAGACCCACCTCAAAACAATACGATCATAACATCTGAGCGTTTAATCCAAAAACAAAAACTATAGATTTTCTTCCTTTAAGAGATGTCCACCTAAAGCTTATGATATGGTATTAACTACAATTCTATAGCCTCAAACAAACTCCCAATACATTAATCTCTATCATATACTTTAACACTACTTAGTTATCTAATATCTATTTTCTTTTCATTACAAATTTAAGTAAGTACAAAAATTTGTTAGTTTTCTTGATATTTGAAAAGAAATCTCTTTATGACTATGAATTTCATACTTCTGGCCTTGAAAAAAAAACTATTTGCATTTCCCACACTTTAATATCCTTGGATAAATAAAAATTTAAAATCTTCTCTCTCAATTCCACAAAAAAAAAATAATTAACTTCATAAATAAAATTTCTAAACACATCATAATGAAATCTTGCGTAACTCCTAACTATATTGAGTTTCAAAACTACATGATAATTTCCTGATATATGAAAAGAAAATATGCTTATAAAGTATAAAACCTATTAAAGTGTAATTCAAAAGAAGAAATTCTATTCATGAAAAAATATTTGAAATTTCAAAAAAAATATTTAAAATTTATGAGTCACATTTCAAATTTTCATGAAGACAACTAAATATTTATCCTTAACATTTCATTCATCTCTTTATCTTATTTTAAGAAAAAATTATTTGAAGAGTAGTTTTTTTCCCTTCATATTTCATGTTCAACATCTAATTTGACTCCCTAACATCAATATTCCTATAAAGGTTTCTCTTTCTTACTAATACACTTAATAATGAATTTATTTGCTACCTTTATTAAGCTCATCCTATTTGTCAAGTTCTATAATTAGTCTATCTAGTTTGCCTCATGATAAATGAATTAAATATTTATGTATATGATCACATACAATCTGCATAATATAGCCTCTAATTGCTATTTTATTCTAATATCAATGTTATTAATTACACACTCTAATACTTACTTATCTCAATGCCACTGCTAATTAAACACAGCTTCTTAAATGGGTTTCTTTGGCCAAACTTATTTTTCAAAAGCCAACTCTAACTTTTTCCCAATCAAGGAACATACAAATCTTTTTGTTTTGGAAGAAATATATTCTACAATATATTTAAATTAATAAACTAATGCTTGACATATCACAAACAGATATGTGCCACATATATGTACTTATTTACAAATTACTCTTAAAGTTATTGATGCACTTCAATCAAGCCACACAAACCTTTAATATTTTTACTCATGCAAACCTACATGCATTTTCTGTGATCCTTACACACATTAAGTGTCCATCACATCACATTTACACACGATCTTGCATAGCACAAATTATGACTTCACATTAATTTCTATTATCTTTCATAACACATGTACCACTTGCAACCACACTATCGCACATTTACCACTTCTCATTATATTATCTATTTATTTTAGGGTTAAGGTGCAAAAATGCACAAGAGCTTTTAGTAAAGGTGCAACCAGCACCAAATGCTTTTTTTTGGTGCAAAATTGCCCCCGTGGTTATAAAAATGGGGCAAAAGTCACAGATAAGAAATGTTGACCGTTAACTTCTCTTTGCTGACAAAATTTGCTGATGTGGCACGGTTCAGGGCTGATGACTGGGGAGCTGATCCCCTTAAATCTTTGATGCACACATTGCAAAGCTCTCTCCATTCGTGAAAAAGTTCAACAGCACTCAGTCGCCCGGCGTCGGTTCCCCTTCAGGTAAGCTTCCCTGTAGTATTTTTTAGTCAAATATATATCATCTCTTCACAATATCGTTTTCTGCTGTAATTTCTTCTGTTACGTAATCAAGCTCGCTCGTCCATTCTTCATATATTTCCCTCATGCTTGTCTCTACTTTGATTCGATACGCTAAATCAAGCTTCGCCATCTTGGCCCCTGCTCTGTCTGTCAGTCGTCTCGTCATCATCGGCCACTTCAATCTTCAGCCTCCGTTGGCCTTTTAAGCTCGAATCAGAGAGAGATGAAGGAGGCGAGGTGAGGATTGAAGCAGAGATGAATGACCGGGCAGCATCTTCGTCGGGAAGATGTGCCATTTCCTGTGTTGTCGGGTTACTTGATGAAGTCGATAACATGCTCCACTCGCACATTGAGCGGTTGACTCTGAGAACCCGATCGGATTTTGATCGGTATTTCCAGAAACACCCGCCTCCGGGAAACATCTCGGAATAATCTCAACAACTCGCTGTCATCCATTGGCTTCCTACTTTTCTTTTTGAGACTGCCTTTCTTCTCTGCTACCCATTCCTACCATTATTCCTCCATTTAGTTTCAGCTTTCCCAGTCACCGAAATCAAATGAGATAACACGCATATCTACGAATCCTTGTTCACGCTCTGTTTCCCGACCCTGAGTTTGATCTCGCCGGAGTTGAGTTACGAGCACCTGAGCTGGACAGGTATTTCAGGAGATACCCACCGTCAGCGGCGAGGCACTCTTTTGGGTGGTACTGCGGTGTGAAGGCATGTCGGAAGGGTCAATAAGGAGAGTTGAGGCTGATTCGCCGCTCGGTCACAAGCTCGCCATACCGGCTTGACTCTGCGAACAGAACCGGATTGATTGGAGAAGAGGCACTCCTTTCGGTGGTACCGGAGTTTTGGAGAAAATGGCCATGTCTGAAGGGTCGTTAAAGAGTCTGGCGGCTGAGTCGCTGCTCCGTCACAAGCTCCCCAGCATTATCGGCTCTTTTTTTAGAATTGTGTCCGTCGTCTGCCTCCGATTCGTTCACGATTGACAAAGGCGCTTCGATTTTTGCCTCCGTCGAAGCTTTCCGCCGCAGGTGCTTGAGTCCTTCGAACCTTGTGACTGTGTTTTCATTTGCTTCACAATACACATGCTGCGTTTTTTACCCAATGGTTTCCTTGCCCTGCGTTTTGCCACGTTTTACATGCGTTTTTCTCATTAATCCTAATCATCATGCCCAGTCATCAGCCCTGAACCGTGCCACATCAGCAAATTTTGTCAGCAAAGAGAAGTTAACGGTCAACATTTCTCATCTGTGACTTTTGGCCCATTTTTATAACACGGGGGCAATTTTGCACCAAAAAAAAGTATTTGGTGCTGGTTGCACCTTTACTAAAAGCTCTTGTGCATTTTTGCACCTTAACCCTTTATTTTATTATACTTTTGACTTTATTCACACTAATATTGTTTGTCACTTTTGACTCACTCAAAGTTTCCGCATTACCAAACTACTTTTTATTTTGTTTCTCCTTTCTCATTCCTAACTTACTCAAGTAATTCATTGTTTAATGTTCTATACTTAATTCCTCTCATTTGTTAACTCTTTAAACTTCTATGCTATCCCTATACTAAAATAAAAATTACTTTTCATAAACCGTGGTTCCAAGTTAATGTCGGATTAAAAACAAAGATTATGATTATAGTTTTCCTTACGATAATACAAGACAAAGTGGTACTTGTGATGTTTTGGTTTGGACACATTTTATTGGACAGTGTTCTCATTGTTAAATAGCACTGGATGAGTTACTTTTTATTGGCATTGGAAGCACATTACATTGTAGTAGGGTAATGCTTCACCGTTTAATGAATCTTCTACCTAATTGATGGGATGGTTAAGAGATTATCTATGGTTAAACTTTTCACAACTTATCAATGAATATAACCTTGTTTTTTGTATGAATAGTTTATCAACATAGGCATGGATGTTCTTCTTTGGACTTCTTGTTTGGGCTATTGGATTTATGTTTAGGCCCACTATCTTACTCTTCCACTAAAATTTTTGTAATATTTATATCAAATTTTGAACCTCAATTCCCATTCAACTCGCTTGATAATTACTCTCATATCATGACGTAGCAATCTAATCTCTCTATCTTTTTACTCCTAATAGTTGAGGGAGGACTATCTTCTACCTTATTTGTTTTCCTTTTTAGGAATGAGATCTAAGGACTATCCTTTGTTCACATTTTATAAACGAGATCAATCGTACAACTAGTCTTATTAACAAATTCTTAACTTTACTTCACTACTAAAGCACCTATTATATTAGGCTACTTGTTATCTAGATTGTTGTCCATTTGGCCTCACATACTTTCATATTCCTCATTTGCGTAGCATTGCTTAAGACTAGTTCTCTAATTTCCCTCAAGGTAGCATCCTTATATTAAGGTGGAGGTGGATTGCTTGAGTGATGTGTCAATTAACCAAGCTCTAATACAAAAAATGTAACACCATCTCTAATTAACCCTAAGCGTAACGTAATTTTCAAAAATTTCTTTAAAAATGACCTAGATGGGAAATAATGAACTCTTCCTCAAATCCATATGATAATCAATCCCTTGAAATGAGTTCCTCCAATCCACAATCCAAATTTAGTAAATAAAAATCCTAAGTCCTCGGTCGTCTATCAAAAGAGTGCAATTATATATCCTATGTACATTCACATGCAACATGATGTAATAGTCAAAATTCCCTAAATGTGGCAATAAAAATGAAATAAGTAGTAACCATTAGCTACTCGTTAAGGCAGCCACATTATCAAATGCCTTCCCAGTTGCTCCTGCCCTCGAGCTCTCACTTGAAAAATGTGAAAAATAACTGGATGAGACCTCTGTCTCAGTAACGCAATTACTATACACCTTACCTACTGGCACAACTCTTAAGGTGCCAGATGGGAGTAACATATAAACATGTCAAGCAGATATATTAGGCAGAAAGGCAGACATATATAATAAGCAAGAGGTCAAGTAGACCGGCCAAAATACTACAGGGCAAAAATGGGACCATAGGTTCCTCCAGTAGGGCTTTTGCCCTCGAGAATACTGCCCAGAAGCCCTGAAGTATCGTATAAGGGAATATTGATATGTAAAATAGATGCCAGCTAGTGGTGTATAATAAAGAAATTAGTGGCTTGCCACATGTTATTCAGTTTTTATCAGTTATAGGCCATTCAAAAACTCCGCCATTTATATCACATTATTCTTAAGGGGTTTTCATATTCTGATGCTCATACATGCCAGTTCATAACATAGAATCAACATGTTTTAACATAGGCATACATCCTTTATCCGGTGAATCAGCAACATATGAACAATACAGAATCTCAGTGCTTCACATACATAACACATATATTCATCAAGTCCATGCTCATAAACACATCGCACCAGTAGTTCAATTGCCCATACAGGGCCACTCCCAAGGCATGAATCACAAATACACTAAAAACAATTTGGTTTACGCATCCTAACATATAGTTGTCTCTAAGGATTCCACAAATCAATCTATCCAGCCCTATGATTTATATGAAGGTCCCACAAGGTGTTATTGGTCATAAAATGGCAAGGTTCATACTAGTTCTACTCATTCTAGGCTTGTGGAGTTTTTTAGAAAAACCCAAGAGCAGCACCGATAAGTAAGATAGATAGGACCATGTTACCTGGTATTTTTTAACTTCCAACTAAGAAAAATCCTTATCCCAAAGCTCAGAGTAATGAGAAACTTAATTACTGTAAAGTCTTTTAGCAACATTAGATGTTTATAATTTCTCCTCTATTGAGTTGCTTAGAATTTCCTACGAGTAGAAAATGTTATATTAGAACTATATTAGATTTGAGAATTGGGATAATCAGAGCATTATACTTGCCTTGTCTAACATTTCTATGATCTCAATTTGGGATTTTAACCTTTATAACCTCTAGAAAACTTCTAAATCTATAACAATTTCAATTTTTCAAATAACATATTCATTACGTGATAAATTACTCTTACCCGAGGTATCAAATCAAAGATCCCACCATTGGTTTTTCCTAATAGGATGTCGTAAACATGCTCGCAAAATTTCACAAAGATCCAATAGTGGACTTAGTCAAAGACATTGATTCTTTCCTCTAAGGTTTGTTCTCCATGTCCTAGAAATTCATTCATCTTCTGGGCTTTGTAACCCATAATCGACGATAGTAATTTCTAATCCAACTGTTGAAATTAACATATTAGATGTCTTGGATGGGCTGCGCAAATTTCATCTGAATCCAATGATTAATGAAACCAAATGACAATTTACCGAGTCTATCCCAATTGTAAGCGAAAATAAAAAAGTTGTATCTTGAGTCCACCTTACTACTTCTATATATAGGCTCTAAAAACTCCCTCTTCTCCTTATTTAGAAGATTTGGGACTTCTTAGTCTCTTTTATTTTATTATTTATTACTTATACATACATAATTAAAATTAAAATTAAATACTTTCATTTAACCTCTACTCTTTATTATTTTATTTTTTCTAAAGAAATTCAATAATAATATTTTCTTAATTATATTTTTATTAGACTTTATTTAAATTTAATGTTTTAATTTATTTTAGATCTATCTTCCTTATTTAAACCTTTATTCACTAAATTATATTTACCACTAAATTTTTTTCTTCAAAAGAATATCTATGCCTTTGGAATGAAAATTTGGAATGTTACACGATAAGCCTCGAGGGGGAACCCCTTTATCAAAGCAAAAAGAGAATATAGTCAATAAATATACTTTCAATTTACTCAAAAAATATGCATAATTTTTCATAAGCATATTTAATTAAGAAATTGGTAAATTGAGTGCTTGAGAAATAAATTGTTATCAAATAGTAAGAAAATAATCTCGGCAAAAAAAATAATTTGTTACATTGGCACATGAATTGAATCTAAACAATAAAATCTAAAAAAGACTATTGCATATAATACGTTTTTGAAATATCAAAATATAATTGTTTTTATATTTTTTTATGATTCATTATTTTTTCAATTTTGGAGAGATTTTTGGGCAATGAAACCAGTCTCGCCTAGCACCGTTTAGCCCAACCCAAAATTATTTAGGCTTTCATCGGACAAGGTTGGGTAATGGGCTACAAAATGCTGCCCATTCATCTTTTTAGCTAGGCATTGGGCAAGGGTTATGCCCTGCCCAACCCTACTCATGAACACCCCTAGTATTACTATTTAATTTCATGGGCCAAAATATGAACATAAATGTATGAGCATAGAAGAGTATAAACAAAAACTAACAAATGTTGGTTTTAGTGAAAGAGACTCTGGGAAAGCTACCCCTAACCAAGCCCAACAACGTTCAAATAAAGTCAAATAAGCAAATGTAAAATGAATGGAAATAAAGAGAAGACACAATTTTGAGAGTGTGGTTATGGATAAGTTTCCTCAATATAGGCATGGCCGCCTGCATCCAGGCCATGACCAAAACCCTGTTCTTATTTCAGCCCATAACTTTGTCGTTTTTTTATGATTTTATCAAAAGCAAAGTTAAGACATTATAGAGATAATCCATATTCCATACATACATCAATTTAAAATAAAGAATAACGCATAAAATAAACAATATTTAATATTATCAAATAAAAATAAAGAATGACTCATTTTACACGCAAAATATACTGAAGCAAAAACAAGAAAATAAATAAATAAATACAGTATGGGGCCCATAAAAGCAATAAGAGGGCCGGGAGTGGAAGCCCACGGTGTGTTTGGATAAGGGAAGAGGGAAACCACGTCACCTACGCGTTTCCGCGTGATTGAATGCCACCGCCCTTCTTCTGTTCCTTTGACTGTGTTTTTTGATCTTTTCTTTACAACCGCCACAGTTGCCGTACCATCATTTAGCTGTACTTTTTGTTTTTTTTATACAGCTGTTCTTTTTCTTCTACTAAAAAAATTATTTTCATCTTAAATATAATATTTTTTAATATTTTATTTATTTTTTAATATTTTCTTACACTGACAAAAAACTAATTTAATTAATTTGTTAATATATGAATTAGTTTTTTCCCCTTTTTTTCTGGTGTATAAAAAAAATAGTAAATGAAAAGACAGTTATTAACTGTCAACCGTGTTTTGGAAGTGTGTGACGTCATGTCGGGAAAAGAGGGATCCGTTATTTCAGTTGTTCCACCCAAACTGCCAAAAAAGTCAAACTTCAGTAGTTCAAGATACTTCGTTTTTTGGTCTTTAATCAATTCAAGACACCTTTACTCTCTTCGGTCTTCACCTCCCAGAATCTTCCCTCATCCCACCCCCCCCCCCCCAAAGAAACAATAGTACATTAAAATTATTAGTATTACAATTTACAAACTTTCAAGTTTCAATCCATGATTATTAATAACTTTGCGTGTTTAAAAATGGAAGAAAATCCCTCTCCAAACACTTTTCAAAGTACATTATTAATGCATTTTTGTGACGCCGACTCTTAATTTATGCGATGTGCATGTCAGAGTTGCAAAATAGTATTTGAACTGTACATACATGTGTGCATGTAGACGGCAAAAGCATCTGGTTATTCCTGGAAGTCAGTGTTCAAAAAAGAAATAATTAAAAGCATCCAATCAGGACTAGAATTATTAATATACCAGGAATTCAAGAGGTGGTCAGGGCTCCTGTTATTTACTTATTTATATATAGAGAAGCCATTACTTCTATAAATTAAAGGCTAATCACTTAGAAAATATAAATTAAAAGCAGTTTCATTTTACCAACAAATAATGTTGGTTCATTTAATAAAGAAGTTGATTCATAAACACGAGGTTGTAGATTCAAATCTTATCGATGTGAGAACTTTGTTAGTGGCAATCAGCAAGTACATCTCACTACTATAGATTCACTTATAGTTGACACTCCATACTTAATGATTTTCCAGAAACCATTAAATAAACAGAGGCGAAGTTAAGGGGAATAAAATAGATAACAATTATTTAAAACAACCGTTGATATGAGATAATGTTTGACAGTTTTATATGACCACCGTAATATATAAATTTAGTTTATTTAAAAAAAATGGTAATATTTATTTGACGATTGTATGTTAAACACCGTCAAATAGATGCAACCAATATATGATGGTGGTTTCTTAAATCACCTTGAAACTTATATATTTGTCGGTTTTTCAAAATAAACTGTTATATATAGTGTTTTAAAATCCCTTTCCGAACCCTATTATGTCACGAATTTAAAATTCCCACAATTTCTTTTTGCATTTAGCGAATTGCTTCGACCACTCTTTTCCGGCATCCCCACCATTCTTTCCCTCTCCATTGTTGCTGAAATCATGATTCTCCTCCTTCCTGTGTCTGTGGCTGTCTGTGAAGGCGTTCATGGCTTGTTTTGGGTTCTGAGTTCGGTGTTCTTTGAAGCTTTGCAAGTTTTGTATCGATCCACATAAAGGTGAGAAATTTCTGCCCTTAATTGGAGTTAATAATACAAAATTGATGCTATATGCTTGTTGGATGGGTTTTGGGTTTAGGGTTCTTCGAAATTGAAGCATTTAGCAACCATGTTTGAAGTTTAGTCCATGGTTGTAGACCCTAAATTAGCTTTATGCGGTAATTGATATGGACTAAGTTGCTATTTTGATATTCCAAATGCTAAAAGAAATAGAAAGATCCCAAATTTAAGGGTGCTGCTATCTGACACAGTTGTGAAGGCAAGAGAGTGTTTATTTGCTAATAGATTGTATAATTAAGTGTAAATATTTATGTATGCTACTAAAAGTTTGTTAGGTTCATATGCTTAGGGTCAAAATGATATGCTAGTTGCTGGAAAGTTTTTTCAGAATAAGCAAATGTTTCTTGACAACTTGTCGTGCATGCCACTTCTTGAATTTGCAGACAATCTTACCATTACAGCTGGCGTGAGAATTTACAAAATCTAAGAAATTATTTAATCTGTACAAATATTTTGAAATATTGTATGGCAACCTGATCCATGACTTATCCATATATAGTGAAAAAATTTAAAGAAGATGAGTGAATGCAGAATGATGGGTGCCTGGAAACTTATATTCAAATTCTCTAACGTTAAACAATTTGTAGTAGTTCCAAAACCACTACCATAACCATTACAAAGTATAAGTTTATGGTGGTTATAGTTAAATAAACCCTACAAAAAAGAGGACCCTTGCCGGGATATGAAATTCAAATTTCTAATGTTTGACACTTTATAGCGGTTACGTCAAAACAACCTCTACTAATGTGCATGACCGTTGGTAGGAAATAACACATTCAAATTCCAAATTTTCAAATTGTAGTAGTTCCGATTAAGAAACCACTACTAGTGTGCAAGTCATTTTGTAGCGGTTGTATTGTATAATAGCTACAAATGTATAAGACGGGATTTAAAATATTCAAATTTCAAAATGACAGTTTGTAGCGGTTGTAGTTATGAAAATCGCTACAAAGTGTCTTGATCGTTGGTTATATTTCAAATTTTTTATTTTGCAGTTTGTAGCGATTGTTATTAATAAAACAACTACAAATATTTACTCCTGTTTATAGCGGTCATAGCCTGGAACCGCTGCGAAGTAATGTGTATTTCCTATTTGTAGCAGTTTAATATGCTTAACCGCTACAAATATTCATTCTTTGCATAGTTTATAACGGTTTTTTTGTTACAACTGCTACAAATAATATTTTTATTTATTTATTTTTCAAATGTTTTTGTGAGTTGTAAACGAAAGACGAATCTAGCATTAATGAAAATATAAATATCCAAATTTTTGTACAGATGTTAAAAAGAAAAATATAATTGTCTTAAAGCTAACTAAAAACATAAATTAACTATCTGAAGGGGCAGAATCACGGCGCTGATCATCAGGTCCTCCCTCATGCAGGGGGATCATGATGCTGATTAGCAAGTCCTCCCTCAGGGGGGTGGGTGTATGGCGTTGAGCAGAGTGAACCTCACCATCATCATCGGTAGTAGGAGGCGGCTGGATGATGAACTTAGGGACAGGAAGGACCAGTAAATGCTCCTTGTCAGGGAACATGCAACTCCACGACAGCTCTAGCTGTAGTTCATGATATCTCACCACTACGTTTGCTAAGCGTAGTATAAATCGGCTTGCTGCTGTATCTGATAAGCCACCACAGCATGTGTCCTAGCAACCTTCGAATTGAGCTTGTCAACAGAGTCATCCCTTGGACATCTGACCCTGAACGTCCATGCTCGAGAGCTGCCAACCTCAGAGGCACCACTCCCGCTGTAAACTATACTAGGTCTGGCGCCTATCCCTATACCTCACATGCGTCTAGGGTGTTTAACTGGACCCAAATCTGCTTTCAATGGCATAGTGGGGTCCTCAGACCCTATGACTCCTGGGTCTGGGTCTCTCGTAACTCAGCCTGTGACTGCTGCATCGACTCGTACAATTTTATGAAACAACAAAGTATTATTATTTTTAATTACAATAAAGTAGTTTTATAAAAAAATATAACAATAAATTAACTTACAATGGCCTCCTCTTCCTGTTGAGAGGTTGGAGTCCCATCACTGTGTCTATGGGTGATAGTGAATAACTTCCCGTAGTCTGTCTGATAGTTCTCCTACTAAGCCTTCCTCTCCTAAAATAATTAAAATAATAAATTAGTATTATGAAAAATTATAATTATTTAAAACATAAACATTATGAAAATTATATTAAAATTATAATTATAAATAAATTACCAACTCGCTGTAAGTGACAGTAAATATCTTCGATCCTGCTGTGTAGTGTATCCTCTGCTGCCCTCGACACCTGGTATTCCTTTGAGAAAGAACCTGCATAAAATAAAAAATATTAAAGCTATTTAAAAAATATAAAACAATTATAATTATTAAAAACACAAACATTGTGAAAATTATATTAAAATTATAATTATAAATAAATTACCTGCCCCTCTGCGCTCCTCTATACTAGACAAAACTCGCCCAGTCGTTTAATGGGACGTCGTCCGGGACGTTTTCAATCAGCTGCTGTAGAGGTATTGTCCCGTCCTTATTCATATTATGGAAGAGACGATTCCTCCTGTTCCTTCAATCGTCTCCCATCTTCATCAGCGTGTACCTCTTCTGGTAATCCCGAACGACAAACCTAAGCTGCAACACAATTGAATAAAAAATAATTAATTACATTTACTTATAAATGATACAATTAATAAATATTAATTAAATATAATTAATTACAAAATATATAATATAATTAAATACTATTAATTACCTTCATGGCGTCGTCCCACGCCAGATCCTTTGGCCCCTTGGGAACGTTCTTCCACATCCTGAAGTGAATAGGGAACTGCATCCAATTCGAGCCCAGCTCGTTCAGGAAGCGGTTGAAAAGGTTACCGTCGTTCTTAATCGGCTGGTCCGTGGCCTCATTCCACGGAACTACCAAGCATAGGCTCCAGTCCATGCTATTGAGACCTGCCACGACCATCCTCCTCGTCAAAATGTTCCCCTGCTCATCTGCACAATTTACCACATACGTTAATTAAATTTTAAAAAACATTTAACCTATGGAATTTCAATATTAAATTTATTAAAATAATAATTAAATTTACATTGAACCTGCACTTCAAACCCCATCGACCAGGCAGATGACTGCCGTGGGTTGTCCTGGTCCCTCACGTCCTCCTCATCCAGGAACCACTCCATCTCAATAATAGGAATTGGGATGTCTAATTCCTCATTATCGTTTAGATCACTGAAACTGATCTCCCCTTCGGGCTGAACATGCAATTCTGGAGCGGTCGCCTCCTGTGAGGCCGTCTCCTGGAGGGGCGGCTATGGTGGGGCCACCTCTTGTGGCTGTTACTGCGCAGTCGACCCTTGCGACGGCATGGGGACGTGCCTACCCCAGTGCTACCCCCTGCTGCCACCTCTCCCACTACCCCTTCTGCTGCTGCTCCCCCGCAAAATAGGTCTAGGGGAAGTTCAGCCTCCTTCCCCTTCCCTTTGTCTCGCTTAGAAGTCATAATCTATATACTTGTAAAAAAATTATTAGCACAATTTATATCAAAATTATAAAATAATAGCCAAAAAAAAGAAATAAAGCACTTAACTTTACTAACCTCGCTAGCACACTCTATCAAAAGCTTCAGCAGAACCTCATATCTCAAGGAAAATCTTAAAGGGCACGTGAGAAATTAAAATGGCAAAATGAGGAATTGGAGGAGGCGCGAGCCTTTTATAGCACACGGATTTATAGCGGTTTTAATAAAAACCACTACCTTAATCGCTACAATTCCACAAACCCTACCTTGACTAACGTGAACATTTGTAGTGCTTACATATAACCGCTAACCCTACCGCTACCGCTACAAACATGCAGATCCTCTACATTCTATAGTGGTTATAAGCTGTAACCGCTATAAATTTTTATCCCACTTTGTAGCAGTTAAGGTTAATTGCTATAAATATGCGGCTCTTTGCATTCTACAAAATAATTGTCACAATAGTCACACTAGCTTCGCGCGATTGGCTTGGCGCCAAATTTGAAGCAGTTAATATTTATGAATCGCTACAAATGAACAAACTGCTACAAATGAACCATGGAAAATTTGGCACTCACTTGGCGCCAAATTTTGTAGTGATTTTCATTGTAAACCGCTACAAAGTTTGTTCCCTAGCTTGTGTGCCGCTTGGCTCGAGGTAGCCTGTTGCAAATTTGTTGCGATTAGGTCAAAACCGCTACAAATACTCATATTTGTAACGGTTTGTTTTGACCGTTACAAATTCACTGCTACGAATTGTCATTTTTTTTTTTTGTAGTGAAATGAAATGCACATTAATTTATAAATAACTAAATTAATCTTTTTAATTTTGCAAATTAGTTATTTAGGTTATACATTTAAGTTTGGTGAGACTAGTACAAATTATAATAAGAATTAAAAACTTTAGCTCTATGCTAACATGCATTCCTCCTAAAAGGGGGTTTTGAAAGTTTAAACACAAAGTCTTGAGTTTAAATCTGTTGAGTATAGAAAACACTTTTTTAGGAGAACTGCCTTTAATTATATTCAACAATATTTAAATATGAGTCAATAGAATAACAAATATTAAAAACATGGAATCATTAGCTTTCTAACACGTGAGAAATTATGAGCTGAAGCAACAAGCTGGAATAAATCCATGTGTTGGTGAATGAGATTGGTGAAGTGAAGCGTCAAATGTCTCTTAGCAAAATCCAGCTTAGGGTTAAATTATTTGTTTCGTAAAGGTCAATTTTCAATTCCAAGCGCTGAGTTGTCTCCTCCTCGTGCGTGAAACCACACAGATCTTTCCTCTGACGTCATACTGACTCAAACTCAACCCTTTGACTCATTCGCTTCACCTTCCCTCACTCTCTCTGTACCTTCCTCTTTCCCCATCACATCCAGTCACACTCTTCCGGAGATTTTAAAAAACCCTAATTTTCTTCTTTTGTAATAAATCGTCTTATGGGGAGACAAACCTCAACACGTGCCATCCAGAGAGAATATATGACGACAAACACCCAGCTGGCTCAACTTCATGCCCCCACCTTCCATTTCCTTAAGCTAGCTGTTTCCGTGTTCGCTATTAATTTCCTTCTTTACGTACCCAGCATAAGCTATAAAATATATATGTACTTGCATGATTGTTAAACACCCAAGAGAGATCAAACTAAAACAAGTCTTCCTTTTCATATATTTTCTCACTCACAAACACACAAACAGTGAACCTACGTACTGAGATCGGTTACCAAGTTTCTTACTCACTTGAAGGACAGAAACTTTTCAATTGATGGCGATGTTTTCATTCACGTGTTCTTCATCAGACCCTCATTCGCCGGCTTCGGATTGCGGCAGCGGCAGCGGCAGCGGAGTTCGATCATTGGTTTTGTCCGACGAGGAGGTGTTGTTGGCATCGAGTCACCCGAAGAAACGCGCAGGGAGGAAGAAGTTCCGGGAGACTCGCCACCCCGTGTACCGCGGTGTTCGGAGGAGGAACTCCGGGAAGTGGGTGTGTGAAGTGCGGGAGCCCAATAAGAAGACTAGAATTTGGCTGGGGACGTTTCCCACGGCGGATATGGCTGCGAGGGCCCACGACGTGGCGGCGATAGCGCTGCGGGGCCGATCGGCTTGTCTTAACTTTGCTGACTCTGCCTGGCGGTTGCCGCTGCCGGCATCGACTGAAGCCAAGGATATTCAGAAGGCGGCGGCAGAAGCAGCGGAGGCATTCCGTCCGGGGACGGAATCGGAGAGCGACGAATTGAGGCTGCAAAATGCGGAGGCGACGACCAGCTCGGCAGCGGCGGCCAGGGAGGAGCAAAGTATATTCTTAATTGATGAAGACGCGGTGCCGGGGATGCCGGAGTTGCTAAGGAACATGGCGGACACTGTGCTGATGTCGCCTACTCATAATAGCTTTGGGGATCATTATGATGGAGCTGACGTGGAAGTGGATGATGCTGAGGTGTCATTATGGAGTTATTCAATTTAATTAAATTAATATGATATAACTATTTAAGGCCATGTGGGCGTGTGTGTGTGTGATGTAGATATAAAGCTGGATTGTACATTGTATATCCTTTTTGGCACTGAGTAGTCAGTAGTCACTAGTTCTAGAACAAGTGGCCAAGTGGAGCTTGCTAGATGATATATTTTTTCTCTTTCAATGTTTTGGCTGGGAGGTGTCCGTACTTTAAATATAGTATCCTGTACAGATGCTAAACCCTACGCCAAATTTGGGCTGAGTGTTGTATGAAACTCAAAATTAAAGGTCGAGTTATGAATAATGCATAGTTCTTATATATGTATATTTAGTAGAAGCATATTGGGGCAGAAAAAAAAAGTAGTAGTATATAATAATCACATTCGACAAAAATGAATTAGAGGTAATCAAAGTGAGCTCCCAAGGAATGGTAGTAATCACTAACAAGTTTTAATAACAAGTGAGCTGCTTGAATCTATATTACCATTTCCTATTCTGAAACTCTTCATTTTTTGTTGCTTATTTGATGTAAAACTTCTTAGGGATTACATTTCTTATTTATAACCTCATAGTAATTTTTCCTATGAATTAAGAAGGAAGATTAAATTTGTACATTTTAGTCTGCATCATGAGTGCCCTCAAAATTGTGTTCTACCTTGTGTCGAACTTATGAAATTCCCTCTCAAAGATGTTTAACATGATACCTTCACCAATCCTTAATATATGATCCACTTTATAACAAAAATTGAACTACAAAATGGACCTTATACTAAAGACCGGAGCGAGCAATCTTCATATCCCTTTTAACATGGCAAGTATAATACTTCAACATTACATGTAGTGACTATCTTCGTCCGCTATCATCGTTTTTATCATCGCCTTTTGTTTTGGGAGTCGAAGAGCAAGGCTGCAAGATAGGCAAGTACTTGATTCCACAAATGAGCTATGAATATTCTTAGCTAAAAACAACCAAAAGAATATCAAAATTTGAAATTATGTGGAGATGATTTAAATAGATGGTAAGCAATTAGGCCTACAAGAATACAAAATATAAAGTGACTTTGACACTTGCTTGTGAAGCCTTTGTGAATGATTCTTCCAGAATTAATAAATAAAATGGAGCAAGTTACTATCGTGCTTGTGATTCAATATGGCCGGCAGCTTCCTCAAGAGAAAGGAGCTCCTGCAGAAGGGAAGCAAGTTTGGCATCATTGTCTTGTTGAATATGGGATGGAACCTTCTCTCTGTAACCTGAAGCATTTATAGTCTTCTCCAACCTCTCCTTTTGCCTGCAACAATTGCAGTAAAACCCGAATTCTCAGAATCCGCAACGAAGAACTGGTGCTATTTATTTATTTAGTTATTGTTCACAAAATCAATGTTGGATAACTTACTTATTGAACTCATCTATCTTCTTCTTGATCTTTCCTAGCTCTGCTTCCGCAGAAATGGATCCTTGAAGCTCTATATAAACAGATAGGTTCTCATTCACAACTGACACAGCATGCCCAGAAGGAACAGCATCGTTTTCATTTATCACCTGGGGACCATAAAGCATTACAGGTGAAAAAAACTTTATTCTGATAAAATGAATCACGCACAAACGTGATTTTGGTGAGAAGGATGAAACATAGCATCATATCCTCAATTGTCCAACGGAAACAAGTCAAAACTCTAGTGTCACAACAAATAAAATCCGAAAATAAACGCTGCACCTTTTAAAAGCAAAATAAGTACCCTATTTTATAATTAATCACTAACCAAATAAGAAAACTCAAGTCAAAATCGCCAAGCATATTTGGTTCATTCGTTAGTGGTGTTACAAGAAATGACAATATACAGAAGAAAATAAAAGGAATACATGTGACAACACAAGAAAGCCATTTCAAGCAGATTATCGAACTTACTGTCAAAGATGATAGATTTGCTAGAGTTACAATCTCCAGTTGATGGCTGTTAATAATCTCTCCAACCACCTGTGTTCGGCAGAGCACAAAAGCAGGCCGCCTACCAAAACAAGCATCAAACTCAAAATCAACTAAGCATGATTAGACCAAACATCTACCAAGCTAATTATGATGTTGCTAAAGGTTTGACACAAATATATTCACAGTTCTATTTGAAAGAATGCCCCCCCCCCCCCTCTCCCCAACCACCCTCTCCAAAAGAGAAGTTATGGCCAAGGAGAATCAATTCAATCTCCTCCAACTTTCTTGAAAACACAATAGATTTGTTTCACAATTTAAAGAGAAAGCAGCAATTTTTCAAAAAGAGAACGATTGTCTTTTCACATGCAATTTTCAGTATTGAAGGAAATCTCTCTCTCTGTCTCTGTCTGTCTCTCTGTGGACTGAAGGAATTCAATAACGTGTTTTCAAAACGAAATACATATGCAAGCAAATAACAAGTCCTCCATCAACTTGGTCCAAATTCCATGATACTAGAGATGTGGATCAAAACAGGTACAAAGATTCACTAAAGTGCAAGCTACACTTGTCTATTTAGAAAAGTGCTGATATATAAATGTAATAAAGACTTAAAAGTTGGTTAATGTCAGTTAGTTAGAGTTAGCCGTTAGAATTAGTTAGAAGGGTTAGTTAGTTAGTTTAACCTTAGCTTGGTCATTAAGTCAGTCTAACCTACAAATAAGGGCTTAATCCCTATTGTAATGCAGATTATGATTGATGATGGAATAATAGATTTCTGTGTCTCTCTCTCTCTCTCGGTTCTGTTTCTCTCTTGATCTGTCTTCTTCTTCTACCCCTCTATTTCTGGTTTCTTCCCCTCTCTTTCTCTCTTTCTTTCTGTACAGAATTGTAATTCTGTAACAAGTGCAACCAGCACTTCACTCTAGATTGGAGAAAATCAACTCCCTTTATATCAAAGGTTACCCAATTAAATTTCACTCCCGAAAGTGCAATCTACAATTAAGAGGAGCCGAATCTGATACAAAGATAAATCTTGCCATCAGAAAAGAGGCACGGACACCAGCTTTTATACCAGTCAAACGGTCAAATTTAGATGCTGAAACTACATGCATCAAACTGTGCACTTTCGTTTCCCACATTGAAATATTTTTTAAAGAAAAATGGAGGATGAATATATTAAGACAGAGTAGAGAGCAAGAAAGATGAGGCTAGAATGAACCAAATGCTTCCACGTACTTGTCCCGTCTTTCATTTGCCAGAGACCTGAGGGACTTGACTACAGATTCCACAAGATCCATAGCATTCTCCACCACTTCATTGTTCCAGCACTGAGATTAAAATAAAATAAAATATTCATTACAAATAACATATAAGATATCTATTAAATACTAACTAACAACCTAAGCATGGTAAATAACTCGTATCATTATAATAGGAGCTAAATTTACTACGTCATGCCTGAGATTTTCAGTAGACAAGAAGGAGAAAAAAGAAATAAAGTGGCTCTTTTACAAAACAAAAAAAAAACAAAAAATTCAGAAATGTAATTGAATGAGAACATAAACAAAAGGCATAATCAGAGTATTTAGCAAAGTAGTTAATATTCGCCAAAGCAAACTATTAAGGCAAACTAACCTCTACAACTGTTGGGTAATCGCATAACATGATTGATTGTGCTTTCTTAAATTCCGTGGGCGAAGGAAGGCGCTGCCACAATTCTTCCGTGACAAAGGGCATAAACGGATGAAGGAGCCGCAGGCCAATATCAAGACAAAACCACAAGGTATCTTGTGCAAAACGTCTTTCAGAAGTAAACTTGGGGTCGTTACCAGTGAAATAAGGTTTAATCACTTCAATAAAGACATCACACAATTGATACTGCCACCAAGAATACACAGCTGTGGTAGCATGGGAGAACTCATATGATTCCAGGGATTTCACTGCCTTGGATATTGTTTTATTTAACACCGAGAGTATCCACTGACAGCTAAATGGAAGAACACTGGGAGTCAAATTTGCGGGTGGAGTATAATCATCTCCAAGTTTGCTCATAGCAAATCGTACTGCATTCCACAATTTATTACACCACTGACGGTACCCAACAACCCTTTGGATATCTAGGTTGATTTTGTCAGACTGAAACAAATGACAACAGGGCAAAAATATGAAATTAAAAAATTAATCAAGGTTGTGCATATAATCAGTCAATTGGAGAATGCCATTGAATACCAGCGACCAAGTACCTGAGCTGTATATGTGACAAGTGCAAAACGGAGGGCATCAGCACCACACTCATCAATACCATTTGGAAAGTCCTTCTTTTGACCTTCTTTAGCAACAGCTAATTCTTTTGAGTCCAGGTTACCTTCTTCTAACCTCTTATGTAGACCTTCCAGAGATACGCCATTGATCACTTCAATGGGATCAATAACATTTCCCAAGGACTTTGACATCTTGCGACCATGTGCATCTCGAATCATGGGATGCAAATAAACCTGCATTGAGATGTTTTTAATCAAGTCAATGACCTAGGATTACTTAAGCATGGATCAGTAATCAATTTATAGTATGCATTATATGTGAAAATGCGACTGAAATATCATAATTATATTCAGCGGACATTCACCTTTGTAAACGGTACATCACCACCCAACTTCATTCCCAACATCACCATGCGTGCAACCCAGAAAAAGAGAATGTCATGACCAGTTTCCAGAACAGAAGTTGGATAAAATGACTTCAGGTCGTCTGTATCATCAGGCCAGCCCAGTACAGTTAATGGAAACAAACCAGAAGAGAACCACGTATCAAGAACATCTGGATCCTGGCTTAAATGAAACTTCTGTCCATTATACTTTCGGCTAGCCTCCTCCTGAGCCTCCTCTTCACTTCTTGCCACTACCCAGTGATCACTGTAAGCACCAAATTCCTTCAGGATGTCATCCTCTAATGTGACATACCAAGCGGGTATTTGATGACCCCACCATAGCTGTCGAGATATGCACCAATCACGTATGTTTTCAAGCCACCTGTTTGATCAACTTGTGGTTCAATACAAAAATTCAAGAAAGACCCCAAAAATCAGAAGTTCAGCAAATCATAAGTATCCGCTTAGGATTTACTTCAAGTTCACACATCTCATGCAATAATTTATCGCAAAAATTTGCTCAGATGATTGGTTATTTCACATTGGGGGTAAAGAGGGATGGAATAATCATGGTGTATAAGTACCATTTCTCTATTCCGTTAACATTGATAACAATGTTAAGCAATGTCTTCAGTTTTGATCCATGGTAGTGGAGTGTGGTGACTACGAATAATTTAGATATAATTCCTAATTTGCACATAATTAATGATATATTTCTTAATCTCTTTCCATTCCCCATTACCCAGTTTCTCAGACTTGAGCTCTACCAAGCATTGCCCAACTCGGTCTTAAGATATTTATTGCCAATAATATCTTATTTATGAATATTAATACATTATCAAATTATTGTACAGATGCCAATATATATATATATATATCTACAAGGAAGGACTAACTACATTTTGGTTTAAAACCAATTTCAGAAAAATGCTCAGGAGAATAAACTTTGTAATTTCTCATTGTAATAAATAATAAAAATTATCCAAAGCGAACAAAATGTAAGCACCTCTTCCAATCAGCTGTATATTGTTTTGGAATAATGTCCATTTTTTTGTTTTCCTCATCTGTGACAGCACGAAGAGCTTGGTTTGCCAAATCATTGCACCTGACATACCACTGGGGCTTTATCAGGGGCTCCACAACATCATTGCTTCTTGAACATACACCAAGGCGCATCTCATTGTTTTCAGAACCTCTGTAAAGGCCCTAAATGAATGCAGAAAATAAATGAAACATGAGTAACTGAAATTTTTTGATAGATCACAAGGATGTTTTTTTCCTTTTGGTTAATAATCTATCTAAAGATTTGGTTTTTGATAGAGCAAATAGCGCTGTGCGATCCATGTAACTAACCCCACTTAATGAGATAAGGCTCTGTTGTTGTTGTTGTTGATGATGAGTAACTGAAATTTTTTTATCTCACCAGTCATCACACAGACATATAGAGACATACCCAATGAAGATTTACAGAAATGCAAGTATCATGCAAAATTAATACTACATAATTACATAAAGAACTTGCTAAATTTACATGTCTAATGCCCAATGAAGCACATCAATGTGCGACATAAGCAAAGTAAAAAAGGGAAACATAGGGTCGCAGCATTAACCATATTATGCACCCACCAACAAGCAATCACTAGTCAAATTCCACATGCACAATCTAAGTATATCAAAAGTTTGTTGGCCCAAGATACCAAAGGCTTCATATTCTAAAGAACCAATACCTTCTTCTGTAATGCTTCTGCCACAGCCTCTCGAGCTTTAAATCGTGGCATACCCACAAATTCAGAACCTCCATTGGTATTAATTTTCCCATCATCAGTGAAAATATTAATGAACTCAAGATTGTGCCGTTTTCCAACCTCAAAATCATTTGGATCATGAGCAGGGGTAATCTGCAAGGAATCAAGCAAGCAAAATCATAGCATAATATCAGTTGAAAAGGAATTGGCATGTAAAAATAAAATCACAAAGGGCGGCTCAATGCACAAAGCTCCCACCAGGTGGGATATGAGGAAGGATAGATGAACACAGAATTACCCCCACAATTCGAGAGACTATTTCTAAAATTTAAACCCGTGATCTCCAGGTCACATGGCAGCAATCTTACCACTGTGCCAACGCTCACCCTCACGCAAAAAATAAAATCACACATGTAAAGAAATTACCTTAACCGCCCCAGTCCCAAATGTTGGATCAACAAGAATAGCATCACAAATAATAGGAAGCTTTCGACCATTAAATGGATGAATGGCAAATTTCCCATGAAAATGCCTGTATCGTTCATCTTCGGGATGAATAGCAATAGCAGTGTCACCAAGCATAGTCTCTATTCGAGTTGTGGCCACAACAATTTCACCAAGGTTCCCTTCCAAAGGATACGCAAATTTTGTTAAAACTCCAAACTCTACCGGTTTATCGTATCCAGGAACCTTCAGCAGAGTCCTTTCTTTAATATCAATATAGTCCACCTGCATACAGTAAACAATTACATTATTTCTTTTATACTAAAATAAGTTATATACAGAATTCATCACCCAAAAAGGTCATATAATAGCATCGAGTACCTCAATATCAGATATTGCTGTTAGTAGGACAGTGTCCCAATTCACTAAACGAAGGTCCCTGCAATAGTGACACCCCGATAGTGACATCTCCAAAAATAATCCGTTCAGAACCAGTAGGAATATAAACCATTTGATACGAAATTGAGAGAATTAAGGAGTGCTCAATATCTTCTCATTAAATTAATTAATGGCAAATCAGAATTCAGTTGTTCAATTATTTTATATAAAAGTCAGAGAGAGAACTAGAAATGATTATTGAATTAACCATTCACCATAGCTTGAACCATCTTGAACAGTTCTCCATTAAACTGCCTTCATGTGAAGACAAAGTGTAAAGATAATCAAGTACACTGTCATATAATTATGGTAGTATCAAACACAATCCATGACTAGGACTTTTTATTGTAAGCTATCAACTTTACTTGGCATAAATTGTCATTCATCAATCCTTTGCTTCAAATTTGCATTTCCCAATATTTCAGAAGTCTTGCTATGAGACAAGCCTTAAGACACAACATACTAAAAAATTGTTGAACGTGGCTATATATTATATTTGTTTAGACTTAGATGCTCCCAGCTTCAACCCACCTATAGATAAGGCCTTGCTTATATAGCCTCACAAAAGCCTCAGTCACGGCCTTTGATCTTCTTTCATCCATTGTGAAGCTCTGAAGATAAAGGGAGACAGGATTAATATGAAAGCCATATATGATTCATGGATGCCATGAGGAAGATTTACATTACTATTGATTAAACTCTTGGCAAGTTATAATCTATATCTTCACCTCACGAGACCAATCCAAAGAGGCTCCTAAACGACGTAATTGCTGTAATATTGTCCCCCCATACTTGTTTTTCCAGTCCCAGACCTATTGTGCAAAGATTTACAAAGGTGGATTTTATTAGCAAGGGTATAAATAGAGATTTTCAAATTAGATAGTGAGGTGACTTAGAAGTTGCTTTACAAAACATACCTCAGATATGAATTTCTCACGACCCAGATCATGCCTTGTTAAATGCCTTTCACGCATTATCTTCTTCTCCACAACCACCTGTCACAACAACCATACTGCTGTCATCTCACAAAAAAAAAGACAAAAGAAAAAAAAAAGAAATACCAGTTTGTGTTGGGAACTAATGTTTTACATCAAACCTCACATAGTTTAGATAATACATGGAAAAAAATATTTCATCTTGACAACATTAAATGGCATATGGAGCTAAAGAATGAGCAAGAAACATAGGAGGCCACTCCTGTGCAACCCTACTACAAGTTCCACAATGGATGATAAATAACAAGAGAGCCAAGAACTGTACAACACTTGCTCTATTAGGAAATAATACCTGTGTAGCAATCCCTGCATGATCCATCCCAGGCACCCACAATGCATTATATCCAGACATTCTACGCCAACGAATAATTGTGTCCTGCAGAAAACAAATATCATTCAAATGATAGGTTTTGAAACAGCCAAACTAAATTCACATTCCATGTATCAGCAACCTCTATTGCAGCTGTGAGGGCGTGACCAATGTGGAGAGCACCGGTCACATTCGGTGGAGGCAGTACCTGAAAATACATCACAATCAGATTGCTCCATGATGCTCTAATTGATACCAACAAGTTAATTAAAGAGCACACTTGCTGATTCCCACACCTCTTGAATGTCCAATCATATTTAAAACTACCCTAAATGTTAAAATTAATGCAATGGTTAAGTTTAGGACATAGTATTCCACACCAAAATCTTCTGCTTGACTTTTTCTTCAATATATGCATAGGTGCTCTTACTAACACGGCTTTGAGGGAGAGGAATGCCAAGATACTTGCCAAGGTTATAATGATCCAACCTTCCAAATGCATGCATCAAATATGAATATAGAAGTTTTACATATCTTATTTAATACTCCCTCCGGTCCTAAATATAGGAAAAAGTTTGCAGTCGGAGGTAGTACTTCAGAATCAGTGAAATAAAGTGCCTAACTTAAATCCTTTCAGAACTAATGCAAGATACCATATTTCTGATAGCATGCCACACTCTCTCCTGACTTACGGTACAAAGAAGAAAAGAGGCAGAAAACAAAGAATGAAGGAGCAGGAGCTTCTGATCATATTTCTGAAAGTGCGGTTAATAGGGAAGTTAATGAGGAAAACTGTTAATAACCTAATGTATGAGTTTTGTCTAAGTCCTCAACGAGTCTTTAAATCAGTTAAGTGCTCTATTCGTGTAAGTTAGGTATAAGATCAGTTTTATAATCAGCTATGATAGTAGTCAGTTATTGTCTTATGTGGCAAATGTCAGTTGTTATCCTGGAATGCTAAGTAGCCTCTTTGAGAACTTTCATGTTTTCAGATTATAAACATATCAGTATTTTCATGGAGATTCCCCCAGCTTTGAGAGTGTTTAAGTTCAAAACGCATATTTAAATAACTCTTAAGATTCTCTCCTTCCCCAAGCTCTTCTAGACTTGACAATTTCAAATTTACCAAACGCTCCTATTGATAGAACAAAAAAATAAAATTGAGATTCGTTGTACAGAGATTTCATCCTATAAATATATCAATGCCTGAAAATAATGCTGTTGGATTTTCACTTTTCTTTAAACCATAACATGGAATGTTATAAAAAGAAAGAGATAGGCTAATAGACTTTTGATGAACAGGGATGTAAGACAGAGGAAGATTGGATATAAATCAAAATGTTGCCTGTTGATAGAAATTTGGACCAGAAAACAATGGCAAGACTGCAAGAGACACTAACACATAGAAGTTCAGTAAGATGCTTACAATAACAAATGGTGGTTTGGAACTGTTGGCATCTGCCACAAAGAAACCTGTTTTCTCCCACCATTCATACCACCTAAATTTTTAGCAAAACAGAAAAGATAAAGACTTTGAATAACTAGAAAATATATTCATATGAAGATGGACGCAGCACTCACGACTTCTCCACCGCACGGGGACTATACTGTTTTGCCATTTGCCGAGACATGTTTTTCTTCTGACCTGAAGGAGTCTCGGGGTCGATATAATCTGCAGGATTCTCATCGTCTGTGCGCTTTACATTCTTCCTTTCACTCTTTTTGGAGGCATTAGATGATTTTTGTTCCTGTTCCTGCAGCCAAGGGGGGAAGTGGAAATTCTGAACATTACTCGTAATATCATATAGACTAAGATAGATAAAAAATAAATGTCTAATTTAAGAACAGCAAAACAATGCTGCACTAGCACAGCAGGGAAGGGAAATTCAGTCACCTGACGCTTAGCAGCTTTCTCAAGAGCCTTCATTTTCTTCAATTCCTTTTCTCTTGCCTGCCACAAACCCAGCAACATTGTCACATGAGAAAAATACGAACATCTTACTTCACAAAAAAATCCCCTTTGGTGTTACAGCTGCATCTATCAGTCATTAAAGTTCATCTGAAAACCAATATTAACTTGTATGTGTCTGAATTCTAACCAAAAGCATTACTTTACAATCAAACAGAAGCTGAATGCATAAATGGACGAAATGAATGTAATGGATAGTCAACAGAAGACAAAACTTTCTGATCAAGATTATGCTGCCAGCGTTTAAAATCCTATAAACTATACGAAACGGTAGAGATAGTAATGAAGACCTTCTCTTCTTTCTTCTTCTTCTTCTCAGGGTCTTCCACCTCAACTTTCTTCTCCGGTTCCATTGTTAGTGATCAGTGAATGTCAGTTGCGATAGATTCGATCAGGATGAAGATTCTGCGTAGTGTGTGAGATAAGGAAGCTCAAGAAGGTTTGGCCAAGCCACCAACAACGGAACTCGGAAAACCCTAGACGGCGCGCGGAAAGGAAGTGAAGGAATAAACGACAGTTACTTGAGTTTGGGTGTGCTGGCGATTCAGTAATAGGTTAAGTCCTAGTTTGGAATAGTTTATTTTTGAGTAATAAGTGTTTATAAATCGTGATTTACGGTATATAAGGTAAGTATGTGAGAGGAGTTTTATCTCGGCTTGCGTAATAAGGACTTATTGTCCAAATATAAGGGCGTGTTTGTGATAGCGTTTTGAACAATCAAAACGCACTTATTACGCAAGCCGAGAAAAAACTCCTCTCACATACTTACCTCGTATACCGTGAATCACGAATTATAAGCACGTTTTGGACAAAAATAAGCTCTTCCAAACGAGCACTAAGTGTTTCCAAACATACCATAAAACCGACGGATCAATCAGATTTTAGGTTAAAAAAATTTACACAAGATAACTTATATGAAAAATTATAGGACTCAATTAGTGTTTCAATTTAAAATGTATCCTGTTTTTTTTACTATTATTCAATTATTGAATTCAGCTATTGAGTAATCAAACTTTGAGTCAACATTTGGAAAAGCTAGTTCTTCTAAATCCAGTGAAAGAGTGTTTGGCATATATGAATTATATATCATCATTGAACTCTGAACTTTCTGATAAAATATTATTATATCTTATATTAATATTTAATATATTCTTATGTTAGGATATTATATATCATTTATTGATATTTGATATACCTTAAAAATATTATTATTAGAATTTATATTTGATTAAGATTTATTTATATTATATTAGATTATATTCTAGGATTAGTTTAGGTTATGCTTTGCCTATATAAAGGCTCTTGGATTCTCATTGAATCAATGATTAAGGTCTTAGAATTCAATAATATTTAAGAGGTTTTTGTTTTTTCTCTGCTCCAATCTTTCAAATTCTAACACTTTCTATTATTGGCAAGCATCATCAACACAAAAATTCTCTATCAGTCACTCTCTCGATCGTCTCGACCACATTTCTTCGTTCGGTGCGTAGTGAACGCCACTATGCATGTGCTCTTTCCTTTTGCAAACTATCCGACTCCATCCCAAATCTGTTCCTAGAGAGTGTATACCAAAGTTATGTCCAGATCTTTTGACCATCTAGTTCGGCCCAAACCCGAAGACCATCTAGTTTCTTCTAGATTAGACGTCTGTTCCATATAGATCTACGCTTGCTCTAAGATGCTACCCCATTACCCTAGCTGCTATTTAAAGAGATGTTAAGATATTATATCTTATATTAATATTTGATATATTCTCATGTTGAGATATTATATATCATTTGTTAATATTTGATATATCTTAAAAATATTATTATTAGAGTTTATATTTTGACTAAACCTTATTTATGTTAAATTAGATTATATTCTAGAATTAGTTTAGCTTATGCTTTGCCTATATAAAATCTCTTATACTCTTATTGGTTCAAGAATTAATGTTTCAGGATTTAATAATATTTCAGAGGTTCGTGTTTCCTCTCTACTCCAATCGTTTTTTTTTTTTTGAATAATAACTGAATTTCATTACTAATTCGTCAAACAAAATACATCATAAGACAAATACATCAAAAACCCCAAAAAAACAAATCAAGCTTCATCATCAACATCCACATCTCAAAGAAAAGGTGGAGGGTGATCATAGAGACAAAAGTTGCCTTCTAGCCTGTAAGAATATTTAGCTAAATAATCAGCTATCTTAATATTCTCCCTATGAACATGAGATACTAGCACCTTTCAATTCTTATTTAGAATTAATCTAACTTTATCCACTACATCTTTGAAGGGATGGTCATTATCACACCCTCTAAGAGTGTAATTAATTGCCTCTATACAATCAGATAACAAAATAACTTTTCTGAAACCTTTGGACCAACAAAGTTGTAGTCCATGTATGTACCCAATAAGTTTCGCAATGGCAGGAGGAACTGTAGTGAGTTTGCAGCTGAATCCTCCTAACCATCTGTTATCCTGGTGACAAACATATCCTCCACAACCACTTCTCCCGTTCTCAAGGACTGAACCATCCACTGCTAATCTCACGAAGTCATTCCCAGTCATTTGACGCTCCCCTATAGAGTGGACCTTATGAGGGAAAACATTGTGTCTTATAAGGTCATGGTCAAAGCATGCCTTGAAAAAACTTGCATCGGCGGTTAAGCTCCCTGTTGTGTTTTCCTCCCCAAATCGATGATTGCACCGAGATACCCATATGTCCCAACAAATGTAGCCAAAGAGAGTTACCCACGGAATCTTTTTTGTATGGTTAGCTCCAGCTTCATTTGTAAGGTTCTACTTTACCCAATGTGCTCCCTGTAGTGTGAAGAAGGTGTTCTTATGCTCCATTTGTAAAACAGATTTCCATCTCTCCACTGCATTAGAGCAATCCCGTAGTAAGTGCATTGAGTCTTCCTCCTGTGTACATGCAAAAGGGCAGCTTGCAGAATCAATGATTCCTCTTCTCATCGTCAATTGCGCTGTATGAACCCGGTCATGTGAGAATAGCCACATAAAGGATTTGATTTTCTCTTGTATTTGCCAATGTCACAGCTGCTTCCAAATGCTATCTCCACTCTGCTGATTACCTGCAAAAAGAAAACGATACGTAGATTTTACAGAAAAACAACCATCAGAGGATGGTTTCCAATATACCTTGTCCGCTCCTCTCTCCTCACAAGGTGGGTATGCACTAGTAATACGATCAATAAGGGTATTAGGTAACCAATATTGCATTCGCCTTCGATCCCATTCACCATTCAGCATGACATAATTCTCAACTCGCTCATTATGATCAATAATCTCTTCACTGCCCAGGATAAGATCAATCAGAGGGGCATTACATTCTAACCAATTATCAAACAAAAAGAAGTGGTAGCCCCATTATCGATCTTCCTACCAATACCCAATCTAAACTTGTCCCATACTGCACATATACCCTTCCAAGTAAGAGATGCATTCTGCTTTGGGGCAATGATAGGCATTTCTTGATCACCACAATTGTACTTAGCTCGAAGAATTTTCACCCATAATGAGTCTCGATGACATATAAGGCCCCAACAAAGCTTCATAATAAAAGCCTTATTTTGATTTTTGAGGTCCTTAATGCCTAATCCACCAACTTGTTTCTCCTTTAGAACCTGGTCCCATGATAACAAATGCAACTTTCTTCCTTCATCAGTGTCCCCCCACAAAAAACTCCTAGTACACTGTTCCAGATCGTAGAAGATTCTTTTTGGAAGAAGGATTGTTTGCATATAGTAAGTAAGAAGGGCCGAGAGAACTGATTTAATTAAAGTAGTTGGCCCTGCAAGATTTAGATATCCTTTCTTCCACCCAAACATTTTCTTTTTCGCCTTCTCGATAATAGGGGCAAAGGTCACATATGATGCCCTTTTATGAAGTAGCGGTATTCCCAAGTATTTCCCAAGGTCACTTGTAAGTCCCACCCCCATTCGTCTACTAAGCTCCAAGGATCTCGAAGAGTGAACGTTCTTAGAGAAACAGATATTTGTCTTCATCTTGTTCATTCTTTGTCCAGAGCTAGTACAGAAAGCCTCCATACAACTCATCATGATATCAGTTTGAAGGCTTGATGCCTCACCAAAGAGGATTAGATCATCTGCAAAGAATAAGTGAGACACTAGAGGGCCCCTCGTACTCAAACATATGGGACTCCAGAGGCCATCCTCTATAGCATCCTTGATGATATGGTTTAGTTTTTCCATACATAAGGTAAAAATATGTGAGGATATAGGATCTCCTTGTCTAATACCTCTAGTCGGTTGAAACTCCTTGGTATCACCATTCCAAAGCACTCTAAAAGATGAAGAGGAAATGCAAGTCATGATAAGATGGCACATTCTCCCATCAATCCCCAGTTCCTGAAGAGTTCTATGAATAAAAGGCCATTCTAATCTGTCATAAGCTTTTTTAAGATCAACTTTAACTATTAACATCCAGAGTTGCCTTGTTTACTCTTCATTGAATGAATCACTTCTTGCGCAATTATGATATTATCACTGCTTTGCCTTCCTGCAATGAAGCTGCATTGGTGATCACCCACAACTTTCCCCATAATCCGACGTAGTCTTCTACTAAGCACTTTTGTGATAACCTTATAGCTCACATTGCACAACGAGATGGGTCTAAAGTCCCGCAAATATTCTGGATTATCAATCTTAGGTATAAGGACAAGGTTGGTTTGATTAATAGCTTCCACCTTCCAAGGGTCCTCAAAGATTTCTTTAACCATGCTATATAAGGAATCTCCAATGGTATGTCAGAACTCATGATAGAAGAAAGCCTGGATGCCATCCGGTCCTGGAGCCTTGAACTGCCTAAGATCAAAAACCGCCTGCTTAATTTCTTCATTTATCACGTTTGCTTATATCATTGCAACCTCCTCTACACTTAAAGGCGGGAAGCCATTTCTTATGGAGAGGTTTTGATTAGCAATGTTATCACTTCTAAACAGGTCTCGATAGAAACTTAGAGCAAGCATTTTCATATCAGTTTGGTTGAAAATCCATTCATCATTAGTAGTCTTAAGCCCATCAATTCTACTCCACCTTCTTTTAATAATAGTGGAAGCATGAAAATATTTACTATTTCTATCACCCCATTTTAACCAATTGCATCTAGATTTTTGGAACCATAAGAGTTCCTCTTGAGCTAGGGCTTTATTGTATTGATTCCATAGCTCCTTCTCTGCTTGTATTAGATATTGGGTGTCCCTTCGAGCTCTGGCTCTTTCCACTCCTTCTATTCATTTGAAGAGAGCTTTCTTTTTTGCTGGTATATTTCCAACCCTCACCCTATTCCATGCACTTGCCCTTTCTGTAAAATTCATAATATTCTCTGTCCATCTTCCTTGGTTCCAGCATTCTTGAACCATATTGGCAAAGTCTTCTTCAAGGAGCCAAGCAGCTTGGCAGCGAAAGTGAAACCGCTGGGTCTGACGTTCGTTTAAGGGAGTACATTGTACTAGTAGAGGGCTATGGTCTGATCCATATTTACTCAAGTGGAACACTTTAGCCTGTGGATAGCTTCCATTCCAAGAGTTATTTACAAAAGCCCAATCAAGTTTTTCTTTCACCATGTTCCTTTCCCAAGTGTATATCTCCCCTACAATTCGAATTTCAAGTAAACTGCTTTGTTCAATACAATTCCCAAATTGCCTCATTGAACGAAGATTAGGAGTTGCACCACCTTTCTTGTCCTCACACGAAAGATAAGCATTAAAGTCCCCCAGGACACACCAAGGATCAGTGACTTCATATCCTATTCTGATAAGATCATCCCATAACTTGTTTTGAAGCATACCGTTAGGTTCGGCATACACACAGGTAAGCATATATTTCTATCCTGAACTCAAATCTTGGACATGCACATGGATAAACTGTGTAGAAGATGACACATATTGAATTGTAACATTCTCTTCTTGCCACAGAATCCATATTCCTCCCGCAAATCTAGTAGCCTCCAGACGAATCCATCTATTAAACCCAAGCTTTCGGATCATTCTATCAGCCTTCACGCCACTTACCCTTGTCTCTAACAGCACAATAAATTGCACTTCCCGACCATTAATCAGGTCCCTTACTTTTCCTGGAAATGATTTAGAAGCCGCCCAGCGGCAATTCCATGATATAAAATTCATTAAAAAAATAAAAAAAAAAAAAAAGACAAAGGAAGGAACAAAATCACCCTATTAAAGCGATGACTCGACGACTTCCATCTCTGCCTCTGTTTCCTCTTCATCCTCTTTTTCATCAGCTTGTGTCTCAAGCCATAGGTTAGTGTTTCCATGGTTGATGGCCTCTTGAGAAACTCTTCCATCCACAAGCGTTGGTTCTGGGGGTACGAGTAATGCCTCAATAAATTTTTCTTCCAGGGGGTGATGTCCAATCCTTCAAATTCTAACATTCTCTATTAATAATTAAATCTTTAAGTGTTAAACAAAAAATTTTTTAAGTTGGATTTAAAAAATTAAAGAGGTGGAGTTAAAAGCTTTTAATTAATTTTGTTTTATCATTTTATCTGTATTAAAATTTTATAACCCCCACTTCTCCAATTGTTTTAAAATCTAACTCATAAAAAATTTCTCTCCCATCCAAATCTCTCATACCAAATAGCCTCTTAGATAAATTGTGAACAAAAAAAACTTGTTCAATAATATTATTGAGTATTTTATTCGATCTTCCTCTACCATAGATTTACGAAAGCAAAAATTGATTTTGTTTACTTTGTCTTAACATTCATATTTTTAATGCCAAGTATCAAATGCATGTTAATAACAAATATAATTAAAATTTTGCCCATGCCAATTTCGTTTCCTGTCTCCCACCCAAGAATGGTCGAATTGGTATCTAGTTGATCAAAAGAAAAAAAGTATCTAGTTCAAGCAAATTTGTGTACAAATATACTGTGTTTTGAGTGGTGAGAAATTTCATGTAATCAAGGAACATTTTGATTGAAATTTGCTCAAAAAGTTTGTTTTTACTTGAAATGCAAATATATTAGCTCAGTAGATTGTGGAGTTTTTTTATTATAAAAATTCGAAAGAATATGAATATGTTTTCATTAAATATTACTAATTCTTTATAGTTACAGTTTGACCGATAATTCCTTGCTTGTCTTTCAAGAAAGGTTCATATAGTCAACGCAAAATTGAGGCATGAATGTTTTTTGACAAAACTCTTCATCACTGGCGTTCATTTCGAAAGTGATAAATAATTAAAACAATTTTCTTCTACATCCACGTCAGATAATTTAATTAAAAAAACAGGGGTAACCTAATGTTGTGTATCATTGAAAAGTTTTGCGAAGGCCACTTGTGGTGAGCAATCTGAGACAGGAAGTTGACTTCGATGCACATAAGTTTAGATTTGCGTATTGCATCCAAAAAGTAGAAGCAAAATGTGCTAGCACCGTTCATTCAGACAGTCAGAAATTTCACTTATTGGTAAAAAACACATTTCTTACCTTTGTTAAGTTTGTTCCATTCACAAACTTCAGTGAAATTTTTTAAAATTAAAAATTCTGGCCACGAAACTTTGGAACATAAATTAATTTGGAAATATTCTAACATGGCCTCGTTAGGATCTCTACTACATGGTACAATTGCATACACCATTAAGTGGCCGGCCAAGAGCATATTCTACCATTACTCTCACTCTCTCAGGAGTAGAGTTGAGAGTAATTCTGCAGTTATACCAATTTATAAATTATTCAAATTTCATTAGGAAAATTGCAGTACGGTCCCAAGGAACATAAAATATAGGGAGAATTACATTCAGGTCCCAAGGAAAAGGAGAAATGAAGAAATGGTCCCTATAGATTGCAAAATGAAAAAATGGTCCCATGGAGTTGTCAATAAAGGCTCATGGAGTTGTTAATGAGTTGTCAATACAGGCTCATGGAGTTGTTAATGGGACCATTTTTTCATTTTACAATCTACAGGGACCATTTCTTCATTTTTTCTCTTCCATGGGACCTAAATGTAATTCTCCCTAAAATATACTCCCTCCGGTCCTAATTATAAAATAAAGTTAACTTTTTTGACGAAATTAAGGAAGCTAATTAAATTACTTTAGATTATTTATATTTTTATTTTTTTCTCCAAACTAATTAGTTTGACTAATAAACTAATATATAATCTAAGGATACATAACATATGATGTGATTAAGTAACTTATTTAGTTTCCTTAATCTTTCCAAAGAAAGTCAACTTTGTCTTATATTTAGGACTTGAGGTAGTATAAAAAAAAGACACAATATATGATTCACTATCTAAAAATTCCCAAGGGGCCTTAGTGATATAAATTCAAATTATGAAATTACCTGTTTACCCCTCATTAAGAAGTCATAGTGTTACCATTGACAAATGTATATACCATATTGACAAGTTATAGTGTCATTATTGACAAGTGTAAGTCATGGTGCTACCGTTGACAAGTGTATGTGCCATATTGACAAGAGGGCAAACAAGTAATTTCACAATTCAAATGTATATCAATAAGGTCTTTGGGGAGTTTTTAGATAGTAAATCATATATTGAGACTTTTTTTATATGTTTTCTGTTCTTTGGGACCATACTGCGATTTCCGCAATTTCATTTTTGTCTTTTATAGAAAATACCATAATAAGAATAATTATCCTTAACTTTTGAGAACAAAAATAATAATTGATCTAAAAAGGGAGAATTGCCCATAAATACCTCATTGGAAACTTATTTGCCAAATGAGACCTGAAAACATTTAAGGGAAGATATTTGCACATAAGGGAAGATTGTTCGAATATAAAGAAATGTCACATAAGGAAGATATATTGAATAGGAAGATTATTTGAATACAAGGGAAGATCTTTTGCACACGGGGAAGATTGTTTGCACCCAAAGGCCCCATTTAACAAATAAGCTTCAAATGAGGTATTTATAGACAATTTTCCCATCTAAAAATTATTAAAAAAAAAATAGATCGTCCAGAACTAGACGACTCAGATTGAGAACAACTTCATGGGAGAGCTGAAAACCTGGTCAGATACAAATCTTGCACCAGAAAGAGAGGGGGAAAAAAAATCAACCAATAACTCATAAAAAATAAAACTTTGAGTAATAAGACACGCTTAAACATCTATTATGGTAAGCTTCGCCTTCTATTAGATAGACATTTGCCAATTTATATCAAAGCCAAGGTGTGCTTCTTATTACTAAGAATTTTTGGGTATGGGAAACAGGTATATGCAAATCTAAATCTAAATTCCAATAAAGAAAGTAGCATCCCTCACACACTGAGGGGAAAAACAGAACAAGAAACAAAGGGGCCATCGTGGTAATGCATTTGAAACAAATGCATTTATGCACGAGGAAAAAGAAAAGACTAGGGATGTATTAACAAAGTAATAACAGCATGACCTCGATTATCTGAACCGATCCACCCTCGGAATTATGTCCTTTGAGCCGACATTATTTTACCTTATTGAGCAGTGTGGAGGTCCAAAACTCAGCATCCTCCCTTACAAAACTCCACCAGAAGTATGTAATTGGAATGGTCGTTGCATGCCAAAGTGCATGAGAATCGACATATCCCATGTAAGGTGGGAACTCATATACCTCAAAGAGCATAGCCAGATTTCCTCCCACCACTACCAGCCACAGTTTCCACTGCGCTGGATGTTTTGAAATACAAGCCCAAATTGCCCAAATAAGGAGATGGGTAATATATATTACCATGCAGATTTTCATGTGCAAACCTGCAAATGACAGTGAAATTGTCAGCTCATTGCCCCAAGGCCAATTCAATTGTGTAGACCAAACAAGCAAACAGGACCACATAATAAGCTCACCAACATGATAGATGAAACAGGCAAACAGGATCACATAATGGATACCACTAAAAGTAACTGAACTTTTTCCGAGGCAAGGGCTATATTAGTAGTCGAGGACAAAATCAAGGCAAAGGATGAAAAGGGAGAACAAAAATGCAGAAAAGAAGACTGAATAAATCATTAAAGGGGGTTAGTATAGCTAATCTCCAAGGGATGGAATTGCATCCTTTGTTATTCTTAGTATCAGTAACACAAGAATGTAAGGTGCATCATTTAACATAACATTTCACTAGAAAAACAAACATTACCATAATCAAGTTTGTGAAAATTCAGATACAGTATATGAGTCGTCACAAAAGCAATTAAGGGAGCAGCAACTAGGATTCTCGCTGCTTCATCTCTCACATTAAAAGCACGCAGAATTGCTAGAAGGAGGGAAAATCCAAGTAAGGCAACAGCAGATGAGTGATCTAGCTTCTCTGTGAGTTCCACATTTCTACATATAATAAAGTTTCGAATAGCACATCAAATAATCAAAACAACAGCAGCAGCAATAATTATAACCTCAGAGTCCCGAACCCCCTTTGCCCCTCAAGATAAAAAATAAATAAGCATAACTTGGAAAGATGCTTTATAATAATAAAACATCATATCATGCGAAGAAGCATGGGCAAAAGCACCATAACCAAACAGAACCTGAAGAGTCGTGCTATTTTTGATGAGTTGCATCGGCACAAGAAGATTGTATGACACGTTTAACAAGACAAAAAACTTTGGTAGAGAAACAGGAGGATATGATTTATAGCAAAAATATATCTGTCTTGCTTTGGAACTGCAAGTAAATTACTGTTAAGGCACCACAAACAAACAGCAAGTTTTTTTCAAGTGCTAGGACTTAAACACTAAACATGATTGGATACAGACGACAAATCCTGACCATTAAAGGCACAGAGAGCAACTTACCTACTGTGGAAAATAGCGCTCCAAAACCAAGAATTCATTGATAGGATCCCATAGATATGCCACAAGCCAGTGTACTCATAATAAGTCTTCTTATCTGGCCTTAAAGACGGCGTATAGTACACAAGAATGAAAAATGATACCCAACCATGAAACTGCATAGCAAGATTAAGGGCAGAGAGTGCAACAGCCACAGGTTCCTAAAACCATAAGTAACATGTCCATGCTTCAATGAGAAATAAAACCAAGCCATATTACAGCTATCTTATTTTGGTGAGACTTTTGAAAGAACCTGAATCCCATAGACGCGCCGAAATGGCCATTTTCCATGATACTTGATAGGCTTGTCACCAAGTTTCATTCGTTCTTCCTCTCTAGACTGCATGCAGTAATACTGGCAGTCAGTCTGACAGTCCCACTGTTTCCACCTTAGGTAGAGAGGTTCATTCGTATACCATGGACCACCAATTGGTTTTCCATCAGAAGAGAATTTACAATGTTGAAAGCATCTATTCCCTACACATCCAGATTTCTTGCACTGTTCCACGCAATCCCTGATATTTGATAATGACCCAATATCATCATATAACACATAAAGAGTGCGATAATCATCTAAACGTTACTTCCTATGGAACTGCAGAATAACATCAATATGATTTGTTAGCATAATCACCATCACATCAATCAGAATCACAACATTCACCGTTCCTGCATCTGCTCTCCTCATTCACAACTGATAATACTTATAAGATAGAGGCCATAAGATACATCATATTCAATTGATGAGGAGTTTATCCTTTACTGGCTGCGTTTTTATTAAAGGATACATGCTATGTAGAAATAATCTCTAATGCTTGCAATTTATAAAAAATCATGGAGCTTTATAACATGTTGGCTTTCCTTTCAGAGGATAGGATATCTATTCAATAATGAGGAGAAAAAGAAGGGAAAATTGAAAAGATGAAGTGCAAGCTGATAGGAAAGGCTGTTGTTGACCAAGAAGGGATTCCAGATATACCAATCATGAAAAAGAAAGCAAATAAAAATGGCTTCACTAAAAAGCAGAAAAAACAACTACGATAATAACCACCACCATTCACATCACCTTTATTATAGTTAATTTTAGGAAAATTGAAAAAGGGAACACGATGTGTGAGTAGGCGATTAGGCTTGAAAATGTTAAGTGCAGAAATTGGCAATGTATCCAGACAAAACCACAGGAATTATTCTCTTATGCGGATTAAGAATTGTCAGTAGTAACTAAAAAAAGCAATAGAACTTCCACAACCTCCCAAGTCAACGTTATCTCAAAAGTCCATACTTCACAAAATCTTACAAAGAAAAAACAAGTTACTGAAAATTAGAAGAATATGAAGAAATCCAAGTATCATGTATCTGAAAATGTCAAACAAGATTCTCTCGCAGACCCGGATTCATACTAGAACAATCCCCTTCCCCAAGAAAAATGCTTACTGACAAAATCTTCAAGTAAACGACCGAGTTCCGACGACGAAATTAACAAGAAATGACAAGTCAAGGAGCTCAGTGAAGCATACTTGTAAAGCGGATCAGCCTCACCATCGCCGGCGACGGAAACACCAGCAAGGCACAAGAAAGTAGCGAGAAACAAGAAGCAATGAAGGCGAGGCATGGAAGTGAAAGAGTGTCCAAGATTCTGGGAAAGAGGAGGGTGATTCAAGAGTTTAGCATTAACGAGGAGAGTGGTTGGGCTCACATTTAGTGAAGGATAGGGAGGAAGAAGAAGGGGACGAGCGAGGTGAGCCAAGTGAGTGGGAAGAGCGAGTCGAAGAGGACGAGCGAATGAGAAAAAGTGGCGCAAAGCTGGATCAGAATCTCGTGAGTCGCTGCTGATATCGGCGACGATTTACGAGGGGACACGTGTAGATGCTGATGCTGCATTTTGATTACTATATAGTATATATCACCCTCAATGTTTTCCGTTTGTTGTTTTTTAAGAGGAAAATAGTGTACAATGTATAAAAAATTGAGCTGAAGCCAGCTAACCTACATCCTCTGTTTTTTCTTGGCAAAAAAAAAAAAAAAATACATCCTTTGTTTTTTAATATTAAAATATGCAGGATTGAGGGTTATACGTTAAATATTGAATCAATACGTTAAAATTTGTCTTTTCTATTGCCACAGTATATCATAGTCCAATTTATGACTTTAAGAAATTACCTGCATTTAGCACCATAATTTTTTTTTAGTGCGCTAGTACACATGAACATTGTCAAATAAAGTAAAAATAACATGTCCTCTAAATGCAGTTGACACCCATTACTTCTTTATGGTTGTAAACTAAGTGGATCCCACCACACCCAAGTAACATGATTGTTCATGTACATCATTGCATCCAATGAAATTGTATGTATTCATTTATACATATCGTGAATTAATAAAGGTTTTAAATCGGTGAAGATTTGAATTTATAATCTTATAGTTATGAACTGATTTATTTGCCAACTGAACCAATCTTTATTGACTACTATCTTCAGTGTTTAATATAAAGGTTAATTGATGTTTTGATTTAATTCTAAATATAATACCACAACCCACTTCATCTCCTAAATTTATATTTTTTTTCTAAAATATTTATATTGATTGTACATATCAAGGATTTTTTAATTTAAGAGTAGTCATGATGAAATATGATACTTTAGGAAAACTAACATGTATTTGTTACAAACATAAGTAATTAACATAATTAACTTTCTTAAACTACCTAAATTAGCGAACTAACTTATATATTAAGGACCAGAGTTAGTATTGTTCTTTTATAAATACTCCTTCTGATCTTAAGATATAGAGCTTTCTAAAATGTGTTTTTTGATTCTTTTTCAAATGTTATAGTTTAGAGTAACTACTAATGGTAATATTATTTGGCAAAAAAAATAATGGTAATATTAAAAATCACTTTTGTTTTCAAATTCAATAGTTTTAGCTATTTTTATCAAGGCATTAAAACTCAGACCAGGTATTGAACCGATCGGGGTACTAGGTTAAGGGTCAGTTGGTCAGATCGGGGCTAAACGGGAGCTAAATTGGGACCAAACTGGTGAGAAATTGAAAATTTTAGGTTTATACTATGAAATTTTAAAGAAAAAATAATTTTTTTTTTAAATTGGAACCCGGACTGGACCGGTTCACAAGCCGGTCCGGTCCGGTTTCCTGAACCTGGGTTTTTATTTATACTTCTTAAATTAGTTAAATATAACTTTAGAGAGAATGTGTAAATTTAACAATAAACAATATCGTTATATGCATCTATAAGCACTGTCTATTAGCAATAATCAATTGTTTTAGTAGCAATTTTAACAACACCGTTACCCAATTATTACTTATAGATGTATATAATGATATTGTTTATTGCTACCAAAATAAAATATAGGTAACGTCGTTATTAAAATTGTTATTAAAATAATTGATTATTATTCTATATGAATAAAAAATAGATAATTTTTATAGATACACATAGCCATATTATTTATTATTAAATTTCCAGCTTCACCCTGCAACTTTATACACATGTAATGAGGAGAAATGAGTTGGATGGAGAAATTTGCTTCTTTTGATGGCCCAAGAAAGGAGGAGATGGAGGAGATTCCTTTTAATTAGATGCGCCGTCCTTTCCATCAATGTTAGCAACCTTCCCATGCTTCTTCTTGTTTGATGTCGGCTCCAATAATGCCTCATTAATTTTCCGCTACTTTCTTTTTCTTTTTGTCTGTTTGGGTCTGATCCCTTTTTTTAACCCTTGTTTCAAGATAGGATTATGGTCTAATTTTGTCCATAAAATTGTCACGAATTGTCACGAAGTGTAATATTACCTGAAAGTTTTTTTTAAGAGCAATGTCGCTTCAAAAATTTCTAAATAGTAACAATTTTACTTCAATCGTTCTTTAGGCTAAGTTTAACTATTAATTGATCAAATATGTTAAGATAACAATCCACATATTATCTACGTTACTTTTGTTTTAGGTTTATGTACAAATTTACTTGGGAAGTTTTTACTCATGAGTAATATTACTATAAAATTTTTCACCTCGACTATTATCTATGTTTACTCATTAGTTAATTAAATATGCTTATCTGGCAGGTTCATGTGTCATTCGTTAGATTTATAAATAGGAAAAAAAATGAAAAAAATGCATCTCATCTGAAGGATTTGAGAAATTAAATTGGATAAAAACATCTTGTTCGATTAATAGAAAATTGAAACGGTGCCCGTCTATTTCAACATCGTTGGTGGCCTTTTTTTTTGTAATCTTCCTCAGTATGTCATGCATTCAGTAATTAAATCTTTTTCTTCATTACTTTTTGGCCAACGTGAGCTCCTCCTCCATCAGAGACATTTTCTTCAATATTTTTCATATTATCAGCTCAGCATATTTAGTTAACTAATAGTCAAATTTAACTTAGATAGTAGTCAAGGCGACATTTAGATAGTAGTCAAGGCGACATTATTACGATTTGGAAACTTCTAAGGCAATATTCAAGCCAAAAAAATTTTAGAGCAATAATGCTCCTAATTCAAAACTTTCGGGGTGAATTTACACTTTAATGAAAATGACATAAAAGACGTATGTACTTACTAACTTAATATATTTGGTCAACTCATAGTTAAACTAAACCTAATGATGATCAGAGCAAACTTGCTATGATTTGAAAACTTCCAAGACGATATTACTCTTAAAAAATTCCAAGGCAGCATTACTCTTTTGTGACAACTTTCAAAGCAAAATTGTACCTTAACCTCCAAAAAATTGTATCTTCTTTCTCCTTTTTTCCCATGAATAGCTCCCGAAGAATTTGTAAATGGTTTAGTTTTATATTTTATATATTTTATCTTATTTTACCATTACACACTTGGTTCGATTAATTGTGAATTATTATAGTTTAACTAGTGAGCACAATAATTACTCAGAGGTAGCGAGCTTTTAATGGTGGGCCTATATTCTCGTGAACCTTACTAGTTTGTTGCAAGTAACGCCGGATATCGGTGGAGAAATGGAAAAAAAAAAAAGATGCTATTTTAAAAGAAATATGTTAAAAGCATCATACAAGTTTCATAATGGAAAATCGTAATATGGTCCCAATGAAGGGAAAAAATTTCAAAAAGTTTTGGCATATTGTTCTCTATCTTAAAACTCTCAAATGACCTTAGTGATATAGATTCAAATTGTGAAATTACATGTTTGCCTTTATTGACAAGTTATAGTATTACCCCATTGACAAGTCTATCCTTTGACAAGTATATGCATAGAGCCCGTCGGGCCGGCCCGTTTAGGCCCGAGCCCGTCAAGGGCCGGGCCTATGATTTAGAGGCTGAAAATGGAAGCGAGCCTAAAAGGGCCGGCCCTGTAGAGCCGGCCCTTTTAGGTCCGTTTAATATTTTTTTAAAATAAATTAATAAATATAATATCATTATATCAAATTATCAATATGAGAGACACCTAAGTTCCTAATAGAGTATTAATAACAGGCAAACACTTATTAATTGGTTTGATTTATTTTATTTTCTACAATATTTTATTCATTTGAACTTAAAAAAAAAAGGCTAATTAGGACATTAGATGATTATTTTAACTAAAAATTTATGAGTTTTAAAAATAATGTATACCAATTTAAAGCAAAATAATAAATAAATTGTAAAACTTTAAAAAAAAAAATTTGAATTAAAATGAGTTTAGGCCTGAGCCCGTGAAGGGCCAGCCCTGTAGGGCCGCGGGCTTAAAAAATATGGTACTTTTTAGGAAACGGGCCGGCCCGTTTAGGCCCGAGCCCATGAAGGGCCGGCCCTGTAGGGCCGGCCCGTTTTCCCAGCTCTATATATGCACTATATTGACAAGTCATAATATTATCGTTGACAAATGTATGTACCAAAGTGATAAGTCATAATGTTACCGTTGATAAATGCACGTGCCATAGTGTTATCGCTAACAAGTTTGTCTTATTCACAACTGGGGCAAATAAGTAATTTCAAAATTTAAATATATGTCACCGAGCTCCTTTGGAAGTTTTTAGATAATGAATTAGATGATGGGACTTTTTTGATAGTTTTTAAATTCCTTATGAACATAGTGCAATTTTCGCTTTCATTACTGTATAAGGAGCTGTATTAAGTTGATTTAATGGTGTATACTGTAAAACATAAAATTTATAACAAATTATATTATTCAATAATTATGAACAATGTTACCCCTTCTATCCTTATTATAAGATATATTTATCTAATTTGATTAAATTAAGAAAGTTAGTAAGTTAATTAATATAACATGTATTTTCTAAAACACCCTTGCCCTCTTCCTTAATTCCTTCACTCCCCCTCCTCTTTAATTATTGATGAGTGAGCCATCAATAATCAAAAAAAAAAAATTGACAAATATAAAAATATTATCTTATATTTAGAATTAAAATTGACTGTTTAAATATGTATTAGTAATAGGATGAGTACTAATTTTTCAAAATCTACCAATTGTATGAGCCCATTGGTCTGTCGGGACTTGGTTCATCATCGTGCTCCATCCGCATTCATGATTCCCAATAGTCCGGAACCCAGCGTCCATGGTTTCTGAATTACGGTATTAAAATTCAGAGCTTGAATATAAATAAGTCCTAATAAGAATTAATTAGAGTATGTGTCCATCTATATGTGTATTTGTGCATGGGTTATAAAATATAGGGTTGATATAATCTTAAGTCATTTAGATTTGTCGTGATTTTGATTTTGGTTTCTTAAATTTTAAATTATAGATTTTAGTCTTTTAAATTTCATTTCGTTTAAAACATTGGTCTATATAATTTAATAAATCCCTAGACCATTTTATCCTGTAAGAGACCAAAACTCATAGTTTAAAATTGAGGGACTAAAATTAAAATGAGGACAAATTTGATGAACAAAAAATGGTGTTAGCCCTAAAATTTATTTATAAGCTATGCAATATATAAAGAAGAGAAAATTTCATCGAGCCCCTAAGGATATGATATAATTTCACTTAACCCCCAAAACTTTCTAAAATTTCACCGCACCCCATGAATCAAAATGAAATTAAGTTTTGTGGGTAAAAAGACAATGATGCCCTTCTTTTATTTTATTTTTTTCAGAAGAGCATTTACAAGACAAATAAAAATATTTACAAGATAAATAAAAGGATTTGAAAGAATATAAGGAATTAAAAACTTTTTGGTCATTTACAAAACAAATATGAAAATTCACAAGAAAAATAAAGATATTTACAAAACAAATAAAATAATCCAAAAGAATCTAAAGAATTGAAAATATTAAGACAAATATGGAAATTTACAATACAAATAAGAAAGTTTATAAGACAAATAAATAAAGAGTATCATTATCTTTTCATCCCATAACTTAATTTCATTTTATTTCAAGGGGTATAGTGAAGTTTCGGAAAATTTTAAGGGTTGACTAAAATTATTTTACATCTTTGAAAACTAACTGAAATTCCCCCTAGAAAAAATGCAAGGTCTGTGGACGTCTTCTGGGGCAGCCAAGACAATTCCAAAAAAAAAAAGGAAAAATGACTCAAAAAGAACTTGGAATATGCTAAAAGACAAAAAGGTGTTAGAAGATTTGGAAATCCCTCAGAGGTGCTAGCACTTATCAGGGTTTTACAATTTTAGGGGCAAATTACCATTTTACCCTTATCTATATTTTTATTAAAATAATAAAAATACCTCCGCCGGTGGCAGCCCACGGCCGGCCGGCCACCCAGCCTTGGCGGCAGGCGGGTGCCACCGGCAGGGCCCCGGCCAGGGAATATTCCGTCCTAACGGAATATTCCCCCAAGCTTTGGGAAAAAATTCCCAAAGTTTGGTGGGGGTGGGGGATCGAACCCCCCACCTGGGGTCATGCACCAACTAGGCTAAGTTTGCCTTTTAATATATATAGTGCAGAAAAAATATATATAGTAAAATTTTATTTTTAACTAAACCAACTAACAAGTTCAGATAAGGAATTGACATATTGATAAAAGAAATTAACAACTTCATATAAGAATTTCACAATTTTTGTTTTTTAAGAAAAAAATCCACCTACTCTTTCAGACCATTCACTAGTTTAGATAAGGAATTCCGAATTTCTTATATGAACTTCGGAAATTCTTTTTTTAAACTAATGAAATTCTTTTATAAATTTGTTAAAAAACGAAAATTGTGAAATTCTTATATGAAGTTGTTAATTTCTTTTATCAATCTGCCAATTCCTTATCTGAACTTGTTAGTTGGTTTAGTTAAAAATAAAAGTTTACTATATATATTTTTTCTGCACTATATATATTAAAAGGCAAACTTAGCTTAGTGGTCATGCACCTGGTGGGGGGTTCGATCCCCCACCCCCACCAAACTTTGGGAATTTTTCCCCAAAGCTTGGGGGAATATTCCGTCAGGACGGAATATTCCCTGGCCGGGGCCCTGCCGGCGGCACCCGCCTGCCGCCGAGGCCGGGTGGCCGGCTGGCGGAGGTATTTTTATTATTTTAATAAAAATATAGGTAAGGGTAAAATGGTAATTTGCCCCTGAAATTATAAAACCCTGATAAGTGCTTGCACCTCTGAGGGATTTCCAAATCTTCTAACACCTTTTTGTCTTTTAACATATTCCAAGTTCTTTTTGAGCCATTTTCCCAAACAAAAAATGACGCACGTTTTCTTCCCTTATCCCAAGGAGGTTTGGGCTTACGTCACTCATATTAGGTAAATGAAGCTCTCTTTGCTTAGTATGGAGAATATTGTCATCAGACTCGCACTACCCCTTACCACTTTGAAAGACAGGTGTATCCATCTTTCCAAGCGCTGTCATGATTCAAAAACCATACACTTCATCTTGAACTTGGAAAGATTTATACGACAATACAAAGATGATTGTTATCGGCATATCATTTGAAAGGGGGGAATGCCCTCTCTCTTCCTATTTAGTATTATCTTCTATACTTAATATAAGATTCAATTTATAATTTAAAGACCAGAAATAGTATTAACCACCCCTTATAATGGCCATACATGAGGATTCTAAGTATGATGAGCGGGCACCTTCATTTGAGAGATTCTTGGTTCTGCATCCTTCAACCATTTGGTTTTCTCTCCTAGCACGAAGCCTCTTAGAGAATATTTTGCAAATATGTTTTATCAGGAAACTTCTCCTCCTGGCCTCTTTCTCTTGGTTAAGATTTTTGGATAGATTATTAAATAAAAGATTATGCTCTATAACTTCATTGATTATTCACTTTAGTTTTCCTTTGTCTCTTTTTAGAAGATTCTATATTACTTGTATGACCCTCCTCACCAACGTACCCAACAACTATCTTTGAATGTATCGAAACCATTTCAATTTTTTTTTTTTTACCATTTTCTCCTTAACAGATGTCATTCCAATTTGTTTGTGTATATGATTATTATAAATTTTATATTTTTTTGTATGACCACACATTCTTCTCAACATCCTTATCTTTTTTTCTCAACATCCTTATCTTAGTTACCACTGCTTTATGTTTATATTATCTTTTTAAAGCTCAGCATTCACTGCCATACAAAATTGCTAGTTTTATTGCCATGCGACAAAACTTCTCTTTACTTTTAAGAGGTAGTCTCGTATCACAAAAAAACTCTGTAATTTCACAAATTCGTATGCCTAACAAGTACACAACATGGGCTCCTTGTAAATGTTATTCGTCTCTACATTTCAAATTATATGCGGGCGAGTTCTTTTTGTTAATTTTGCAAACAGTATCATACTACACAATTTAATAATTCTTTTTTTAGCTGAAGAATGTTTCTCTTGATATTTTACCATGAGATACGATTCAAAGTTTAATATTTAAGTGTATTTCTAATTTTTAATATGTTCATAAAATTTTCCTTTTTCTTGTCCTATTACTTCTCCGGTTCTTTTTATAAATAACTTTTTTTTTCTGATTGTGTAAAACGAACTTGTAATTAATATTAGTTAAAAACAATATATATATAAAATGTCATGTTTTATCAAAATATGCCTTTATTTATACATAAGAGAGAATGAGTAGAGAACATAAGAAAGAATAAGCGATAGATGATTGAAAGAAAGATAATTAGTGATGAATGGAGGATAATTAATATTAAGACTTGTATTTAATAAGGGTAGAAAAGGAAAAAGGTAGTTTAAATTTTGTGATATAAAAAAAAAGTTGCTTATATTAAAACCAAAAAAAAAAAAACACTTATAAAAAAGACCAAAGGAGTACTATTTAAAACTCTATAATGTAATTCGTTTTTATTAATATCATTTTGACTTTTTATTTAAAAAAATGTTGTTAGACATCAGTTTAGACAATTAAATATATATATTTTTTCATATTTTTTGTGCAAATGACGGGCCCGTGACTATAATCTAACCTAACCCTATAGTCAACATGCACCCAAAAAGAACAACCACCTATCATCTACCTGACCCAGATAATAAATACAGGGGCCTTTCTTAAGTCAACCCATCCTCTTTTTTCATATATAATTCGAATTTTTTATACCCAATGAGAAAGACTAAATATTATTATTTGAAGATATAAAAACTTTTAAAACGATAGAACTCAAAATTAACAGAGAATTAGTTAATCACCTTCTTATACCTTTTTTCTCTAAATATAATACCATCTCCTGTTTCTAATATAAGCTTCACTCTGATTCTAAAATATGAGACATCAATCCATTTTGTTTCTTAAATTCATAATTTTCACTTCAAATTATCCCTATTGATTACACATATTAAGGGAGTTTTCATCAAGAGATAATTCAAATATACATGATTAAAAGGGGTATTCAGTAAAACAAACAACCATTTATTATAAATAACTATTGGACTAATTATTTTAATATTTATAAATTAGTTATGTAACTCTTATATTAAGGATGGAGATAAAACGGGTTTATTAATTATAGTGATGTAAATAAAAGAATAATGGAGCATCATGTTCTGAAACGTCCAGCTTCATGGAAGGCACTTTAATACTCACAAAAAAGTCAATATATTCTTGGGTTAGACAACAAGGGATATCCTCTTTCTTGTTGTCCCTAATTCATTACTCTCTCTGTCCCTCCCATTCTCAAAAGGTTATGCCTAAAGTCTCTTGACCTTTACTTGCTTTTCCAACTTTGTGTGACAACATCATGGGTCTCTCTGTTTTTTTTTTTTTTTCCCTTTCACATACCAGACACTTCCATTTTGGTGCTTCCCTGTCTGTGAGTGTTTATGACTTTTGCATTATATTTGTTTCATTCACACACAGTGAAAGATAATAAAATATAAAGGAAATGAAAGAAAAGTGACTAATTTTCCAATGATCACAATAAATTTTTTTAAAAAAAATATTACCTCTAACCTAACCTTTTTCCAATAGGGAAGAGAGAATTTCACCACACAACTCACCGCATACCCACTTTGGGTTAGATCCCACAACCTCATGTTTAGGTGGGTCTGAGCTACCTGTTGAGGCAAAGGCTCTTGGTTACAAAGATAATAATATTCATATAAAAAACATAAGTCACATATTTTTTGTCAGAGTGATTTAGGGGACAAAAATACCCCCACCAATCCAAAATATAAGTTATATGTAGAAGAATTCGTTGATGCACAAATTAAGCCACTTGGAGAGTAAGTAATGCTTATTTGACAGTTTTACCTCTGCACGCAATGCTTTAATATGACTATTCATATTTTATTTCCATTAAAACCTTAGTTAATGTAAGTAAAGTTGGAATTTTTTTTTTAAAATTTTAGATAGATTGAACTAGTTAACTATTATTTCTTAATTTTAGTGTATTAGTTAAAGTGAGTTATAATGTGGATCAGGGGAAGTACATGGATGTCATTTTCCCCCTATACTTTTCATTCCCTCCTATATTTTTTTATATAAAGAAAAGCTATTTTCTTTCTTACTTTTCTTCTTCCATCCAAAGATGATGGATCGTGGAATTAATATGCTCATGTATGCAGCTGCATGGGCTCCAAATTATTAATGTCTCTTGCAGGGTTATGTAACCCAGATCGGACCGGCCAGTCTGGCCCAGAAACTGGCGAACCAGCCAGTAAACCGGTTCGGGTTAGTATTTAAAAAAAAAAAATTTAAAATTTTTCCTTTAGAATTTCATATTATAAGTCTAAAATTTTCAATTTTTCACCGGTTTAGCCCCGGTCTGATCCACTGACCCTTAACCTAGTACCCCGACCGATTCAATACCCGGTCCGGGTTTTAATACTTGGTCTCTTGTACTTGATGTTCACTTAGTTATATGACTTCTCACATATTGCTTTTCTCCCAATGGAGTAATGAAAGAGATGTCTCAAATTCACGTGGTTTGAAGCCTAACCACAATTTCTTGTTTTTCTTCTTCTTTGACATGTCTTTGGAAATAACCGAAATACACATTTCCTTTTGGACCAAACAAATTAATGTACAAAAGGGAAAACATAAAAAACAAAAGACGTTTATGAAGTTGTGAATCTTTTGGGTTGACATATAAAAGAGAGTGTCGACCCATAATGATAATAAAAGCAAAGCGCATTTCCGGCAAAAATAAATAAATAAATAAAAGCAAAGTGCATTGAATATGGCATATTTATAGGATAAGTGAGACATTGATGCTCTTCCTTAGCTAATAATGGCCTACCTTCCCTACTCCACCACCACCTTTCCCTCTGCAATTCCTCACTGCAATCATGAATCTTTGTCTATTAATATGGAATTACATCCTCATAATCCCATTCATATTACCCCCAACTCCTGAGATTATATTAATATCACGATTCTAAAACCCGTAATATTACCCCCAACTCCTGAGTTTATATTAATATCAAGATTCTAAAACCCGTATCCCCCATTCATATTACCCCCAACTCCTGAGTTTATATTAATATCAAGATTCTAAAACCCGTATCCCCCATTCATATTACCCCCAACTCCTGAGTTTATATTAATATCAAGATTCTAAAACCCGTATCCCCGATTCATATTACCCCCAACTCCTGAGTTTATATATCAAGATTCTGAAACCTATACCGGCCACTAAAGCAGCCGGAGTATTAGATTAAGGGTTAGTGGGTTAGACCGGAGCTAATCTGAGGCCAGACCAGTGAAAAATTAAAAATTTCAGAGTTATTAATATGAAATTCTAAAGAAAATTTAAAAAAAAATATTGATTAAATTAAAAAAACGAACTAGGTTGGTACCCAGACTGGACCAGTTCTCAAAACCTTAATTAATATTGAGCATTTAATCTCTTAAAAATTAGTACTCCTCTGATTCTTAATATAAGAGTTGTTTAACTAATTTGAATCCATTAAAACTAAATAAATTATTTAATTCTAACAAATATAACCCGATCTCTTTAAAATATCCCTGTATAACATTAAATGATATAATAGGTCATAAGCTATATAAATTAGTTTTAAAAAAATGACAAATATAAAATAAAATGGATTAAGGACTTATTTTTAATACGAAAACAAACTCCTTAACTAACTCATCGTTTATTCAAAACCGGACCGGAGTAATACCCAAGGATGGAGGGAGATATGGATAAAATCTAACATAAATGGTACAAGTGAGATATAATTATCGATAAATGTTTATTTTAATAATTCTTCCCCATTGAACATGATAAACCATCCAAAATTTATTTAAAAACATACCAACATAATAATCCCACACTCCATTCACATGGCTATATGTTATAATCATAAAATTTAAACAAAGCCTCTTTTGGTAAAAGACTGCATGGCAATGTTTCGACAAACTTGAAAGGCAAAAGGGATAAATACGTACAGAAGCTTGAAGAGTTGGGAGTTACAAAAACACCAAATTATGATATTGGTAACTGAAGACTATGTCTATCAAAACAACTTCCTTTACAAACAAGGTACACTGCCATTTTTCTCACACTCAAGGTAATACACATTCCCAGCTAAAAAAAAAGAGAGAGGGAAACAGAGAGAGAGAAATAAGAGAACTTCTACTTGACATGAAAACATCACAGAATTGCTGCCAAATCTAAACTAAAACTAACATCAAACTGAGACAGCAACCATGTTTCAAATACAGATAAAACATATACATGTTAGGCAGACAAAACTTCCACAGGTATGCCACAACTTGGGACACTGCATCAAGCACTCTTTTTAATTAATCTGTCAACAAGTCATTGTGTTTTTCTCAACAGACAAGAGATGACCTAAGAGATGTTGGGAGTTGCGTGCACGATGACCATCGAATGACAGATTCGGTCACCACAAGGTCAAGTTGCTCACGTTCGCCGAGCCCAATTGTTCGGTTTCTCTTGCTGTGGATTCCTAAAACCCTATGACCATTGGTACCGCCAGACCTTTTAGTCTCCATTGGCTTACGGTTACTCGCTTTAATATCTGGTCCGCAACAAAGAGCAGAATCCGGTGATAGAAGTAGTTTTCCCAAGCTTGATTCTGCAATACATTGCAAAAAGATGACAAATTGGCGGTAAGCCTCAAACACTTGGAATTGTATAAACAGAAAACTCAACAATGCCATCTCAAGAATTGCAAACCCATGCGTATATCCTAATATTTTGAAACAGCGAAGAGATTTAGAAGATGATACACTCAACACATAATACCTTCAGCAATTGTCTTCACAGATTCATTAGTTGAGAAATCTAATGTACAACTCCTTTTCTCAACAACAGAATTGGCGCTGAGAAATGCAAAGCTAGGCATTGAAGAAACAGGAGAAGAGAAGTCCAAACCAGCAGAATCACCGGGACTCTTGAATGAAAACCCACCCAAAGCTGAACAAGGAGTCGATGGTTCCGCCAGAAATGAAGAAAATGATGATCTGCATGTGAAAGTTGGAGATTGAGCATCACATGCAGGGGATTCAGCGCCAAAGCTGATGTCCTGATTCCTGGGCATAAAGGACAAAGAGAATGAGCTATCACCAACATCCCATTCACCACAACTTTTGATGTCACATTCAACTAGTTGTTCAGGATTTGTTTGATTGCTCTCCATCCAGCAATGATCTACAAGACAAATTCTCAAATGAGGAAAGCCAAGACTATATCCATTCTCCATTCCAGTGAGTAATGAATGACAAGAAAATCAGTTTGAGGCACAAAAACAAGAGAGCGAAGAAAACACACAATAAAAACTTTTATATCAGTAAATGCAGTGATAAATAATAGCATTTGCATAATAATCAAACTTAAATTAGACTGTTTCAGATGGTAGCTTTCAAGGCCATCAAAAACAAGCATACGCCAAAGAGAATGCTGCCAATGGCAGGTAAATATGCAAACTCATCTGTTGAGCGAAATCATGAGAACCAGATAGTTGCATGACATGTTTCTTACATGACTGCTTCATCTAGAACCAGTACATACGTATCATAAATAACTGCATATGATTATGAAACGTTTCCTTACAAGTACTAATAGTTTTAAGCATTATGACAACAATTTATTGCAGGAGTTTGGAACACTGAGGGAAATAAGCAGAACAGGCAGATTCTTAATGTTCTAAATTGTTTAATGTTCAACAATGAACTCTGTATTTAATTTAACGATGATATAATAACCATCTTTACATCATCTCAACGACTATTCAGGTAGCTTTGCATGCTCGAGAATTCCAATGAGAAACAGCTTCAAGCTTACCTAAGACCTGCTGAGCAGTAAGCCTTCGAGAAGGTTCTGTACAGAGCATTCCCTTGATCAAATCCTTGGCTGATTTAGAAATGTGATCCCAAGGTTCAGATGGGAACCTCAAGTCAGCCGCCTTAACAGCTTCAAATATCCGTGACTTGGTCTTACCCCAAAACGGAGGCATCCCACTAAGTAAAATGTAAAGAATGACACCTGCACTCCAAACATCAGCAGCCTGGTTATAAGAACCTGCAAGTACCTCTGGAGCTATATAGAATGGACTCCCTACTAACCCATGCAAACTTTGTCCTGCTTAAGCAAAACCCAATTAGAAGCAAATGAATCAGTTCCATTATAAGGGAAAAGATAAAACTGCAAAGGAATAATACTCTTCCAAGGAAGTGAATAAGACAAGTACCAGGCTTGATGTAAGTTGCAAGTCCAAAATCTGCCAATTTAATTGGAGATGAGGAGGATCTTGTTGCTAAGAGAATGTTCTCAGGCTTCAAATCTCTATGAACAACCCCGTTTTCATGACAATACAAAACCACCTGCATTAGGTGCCTAAAGAGAACCCGAGCTTCAGATTCAGAAAACCGTCCATGCTTCTCTAGCCGGTGAAATAGCTCACCGCCAGCACAAAGCTCCATCACCAGATGTACAAAGTCCTCCTCTTCATAAACTGCCTTGAGATCTACAACGTTTGGGTGGCCAGATAACCTAGCCATTATCTCAATCTCGAGTTTGACACTTCGCAGATCATCTAATGTTACCAATCTATCTTTAGCAATTGACTTACAGGCTAAAACCTCTCCAGTCAACTTGTCCGTGCACGCCCTGATAACACCAAACTGCCCCCAACCTAACTGCCCGCCAAGAACATAACGATCTTTCAAATTTGCAGATTCCATTGTGTCCAGTATCGTTTCACTTAGATTTGCTACTTTGAAACAACTGTAAGAAGTTGAAGGTTCAGAATCGCTGTAGCTCTTAGAAAGATCCATACCACTGTTTTGGCCCTCAAACAAACCGAGATATATATCGGGAGGAATTTCCCAAATAGTTCTGTGGAAGAAACTTCAAACCAAAAAAGCTCAACGCCTACGACAACCTTGATTTCTTTTCCACACTGCCATCCACCAAATCCTGCTTCAGAGTCAAAACCCTTGAAAAAGCTGAACTTGGTAGGTGTTTAAGCAAAGACAAACCGTGATCTACATGATCACAGGAGCTTGGAATGCAGGAGAGTAAACAATAGAATTTAAAAAACCAAAAAAACAAAAAATTGACCCTTTGGCCAGGAAGACTTGTCTCTGCCTTTTCCAAGCACCTGATCTGCACAAAATGATAATGAGACTCGCGTAAATTAATATACAAAGGCTGATTAAGAGAAGAAGAATTTCCCCCCCTTTTCAGAAAGATAACAATCAAACAGATCACAAGATACAAACTTTCCCCACCCTAAATTATGCAAAACATTTTCATTTAAACTAAGTTACGCCCCATTACAAATTTAACGAAGCTTTTAAAAAATTTATAGACCCAAGTCATCCTAAATCCTAAACATTACTGAGAATGATCTTTTAAGAACTCAAAACCCACAAGAAACACTACCCAGAAACAAGAGAAAACACGAACCCAGAACGGAGAAAAGGCAGCTGGAAAGAGAGAAGGACCTGACTAACGAGAGGAGGAGGAGGAGAAGGAGTCCGTTGGAGCAGTGGAAGCTCTCAGCTCCGGTGGGCTCCTCCTCGGTGGGCTCTGCGTGGTGGAAAAGCCCTATTTGTGTGGTCGCTTCGTCGCTTCTGTGTCTTTTTGAAATGGAAGCGATCTGTTCTTCTTCTCGGACTCCAATACCAACTTCTAATTTAGCTTAATCCTTTTCCTGATTTTCAGATTCTAATAACTCTCTCTCTCTCTGTGTTTTTTAAAAAAAAAATCAATTATTAGATTCTTTCTCTCTGATTATTTAATTTGCTTCATCATGATTTACGATATGTGGCTGTGTGCTGTTTCCACTATGACACTCTTCGCTGTGGCATTCCGCATTATAAATATTTATATATATTGTGAGTATTCAGTTGCGTACTTACGTCTACTTGTTATATTAATAAACCAAATTATCACTGAAAAAGTGAAAAATCCCAAAAGAGATAAAATTAAGGGAAAATTGTGAAAAAAATCCTCATTGACAACTTATTTACTAAATGGGATCTTCGATTGCAGATTATCTTCCACGAGTGCAGAATATCTTCCCTGGTGTGCAGATGATCTTCCCTGTATGCAAAATTCTTCCTTATACGTGTGCAGAAATCTTCCCTCTGTGTGCAGATATCTTCCTTCCATGTGTAAGATATATCTTCCCAAGTTCCATTTAATAAATAAGTTGTCCATAAGGTTTTTTTTTAGCAATTCTCCCTAAAATTAATGTAATGAAAATCTTCAATAAACAAAATTTTAAAGAAAAACTTATATTTTAATGCGAAATGATAATCAGACGCAAGTTGTGAGTATCAGCATGAATTATTTTAAAATGGAGAATCTTCCTTTTCTCATCTTGTTTCTATTTTTTTTTTCTCCTACTGGGGTTTCTAAGTTTATATATTAAGATAAGATTTAGATATAGTCAACAACTTTTAACTCAAATTACAACTCACACACTCACTCCTAGGAGTGAGCATGAAGCCTTGAAGCCCGGTATGCCAACCTAAATTCGGTCAAAAATTGCTCTGCCCAATCTAAAAAAAGTGGCCCGAAAAAATTATAGGCATCTTTGGGCCGGGCAAACTATCGGGCAGGCCCGGGGTACCACCCTGCCGGGAAAATATTATACAATTCATTTAAAATATATATTATTTTATATAAAATAAATTGCATTCTATACGTATTACTCCCCTTGACCCTAAATATAAGATAGAGTTGACTTTTTTTGGATATATTAATGAAGCTAATTAAATTACTTTATAATATTTATATTTTTATCTTTTTCTCAAAACTTATTAGTTTGACTAATAAACTAATATATAATATAAGGATACATAATATATAATATACTTAAGTAACTTATTTAGCTTCCTTAATCTCTTAAAAAAAGTCAACTTTATCTTATATTTAGGACCGAAGGGAGTATTTTTTTTTTTTTTTATATATATATATATAATATTTCACTTTTTTTGAAACATTTTATATTATTATTTAATATCCATCTGTCATAATTTACATATAACGCATCACTTTTTGGATGGACATAGTTTTTTTATTTGAATGAATTATACAAATCATTAAAAAGTAGAGATCAAAGACAAAAATTTTAGTTTTTTTAGAGTCATTGCACCTATTCATATTAATTAATATTCATACACAACAGATATTATTTCATAATTTGTCATTAATTATTAAGACATATGTTAGTTTTTTTTTTAATTTCATAACTCAAGTTATAGATTTATTTTGAGATATCTCAAAGTATGAAATTATAGAATGTATTTAAAGTTTTTAATAGTATTTATTAGATATAATTAGATTTTTTATATATATGGTATTAGTTAGGGAGTTAACATTTGAGCAGGGAAGCTCGCCTTGCCCAACCCATTCTTACCCTATATTTAGGACCCGAGGGAGTATCTCCTTTAATATTTCATTTAATATTGATAAAGTTAAAAATTTCTTTCAATTTAGGATAAATTTAATGAGTTAACTACTATTTTTTAATTTTGATAAATTAATTAAAATAATTTATATTATAAATCGGAGTATATTAAATATGCAGAAATTAATGGGGGGATCCTAAGTAAGGACAGGTTGTAAATGAAAGTGAAGGTAGAAGGCACTTGGATTTACGAAAGTGCTGAAGAAATCGTTATACAACTGGCAAATACCCTCAGTGCTGCATCGTTGTTATCCAACCATGAAAAACAAACACCAAAATTCTGAGTCGAGGATCCGCAATTATATTTGATTGTGGGGGAAAAATAAGACTTGAAAAAGCATGAATGCATGGTGAATCGGGAGCCTCCACGTGTCGAACAGTCAATGTTTGCTTTCCACTTGACAGCTGTACGTGGAGGTGGCTGGGTGACAGTGACATGGCAAAGTCTGGGTGTTTTTTCATGTTCACCTCTACATGTTAGTAAATGCATTCGCATATAAAATTTAGTTGATTATTTTAAAGAGTTGAAGTAAGTTAAATAAATTATTTTAAAATATTATATTTATCATTTTTTAAAATTAAATTATGTAACTTATAAATTAATATTTTTTTCAGTCTTAAATACAGAACATAATTTATAGTGTAAATTGTACTATAAATTATATCCTATATTTAGGACTGGAAGTAGTATATAATCTAATGACACAAAATATATATTATGATTAGATAATTTATTTAAATTCTTTAATTTCTTTAAAAAGAATCAACTAAGTATTATATTTAAGAGCCGAAGTAGTACAAACCACTAGCAACTAATTTTCATGATAATAATTCAGTTGTTAAAGATATGCTTGTTATGAATATTGTGGTAGTGGATGTTCATAGTCTCTTAGTATTCCATAACCTTTCAAGATGAGTCTTTTGGAATTCTACACTTAAAGCTATATAACCCATGAATGGCTTAGTGGGAGTTTTCTATTATTAATGTAAATAACTTACAAAGACTTTATATTATACCATTATGTAGATTTACTCTTTTGTTGTAACTCTTGTAATGAAAGTTAAGGATTTGTGGCCTATAAATAGTAGGCATGTATCAAAGGTTGTAAGCTTGAAATAAAATAAGAATCACTCCCTCCTTGCTCTCTATATTTCTCTCTTGTATTTCTTCATTTCCTTCATCTCAATCTCTTATACTTTCTTGATTTTATAACACGTTATCAGCACGAATTCGCTCAGAAGACCTATGGTCTAGTTTTCTATCTCTTCTACTCTCTAACTTTCTCATTTACATACTTTGTTTTATATTGTTTATTCTCTATGTTATTTTATCTTTCTAGTCTACATTATCAATCTATTGTTCTATATTATTTTTATTATTTTTCTTTTACGCTATCTATTTTTATCCATCCTGTTGTTATCTTTTACATATATCTAGGATAATCTAAGCCATTACATGGAATTAAATAGACTCTTTTACCGATTGTTTTATACATCGGGTTCCATGGCTAAGATTTGAGATTATATTATCCTCTGCAAGTTTTCTTTCTTTTAACTTTTATTTATCGTTTTCCATTAATCTCTTATTATGCAAAATTTATATTTATTTATTTTATATTCTAGTATTCTTTACATTTTATGTTATTATATTATGTTATTTCATTTTATTTACACTTATTTAACATTTCTTTATTTTATTTACATTTTATGTTATATATTATTGTTTGTTTCTTTATTTTATGTCATTTATTTCATCTTGTTTTATTGTTATTTTATTTACATTTCATTTATTTATATTAATACATTATAGTTATATCATTATGTCAATCTTTTATTTTCATTTGTTTATTATATTACATTAATATATAATTGTATTATATATGATCATGTAATGTGGTCTATATGATCATGGGCTTATCTATTATTTATTTTTTATTATGAATTTGAATTTATTTAATTTGATTTTATCGAGAGGCCAGAAGCCATAATATTTTTAATTTCGTGATTAGATGACCAGAAGTCATATCACTTTTGTACTAGTTCTTATGAGAAAGAATGCTATTGATTTCATTAAATTGTAAGATTGACAAGAATAATTTTGGCACTTTGATGATTTAATTGTTACAAATATCAAAGCCCTGAAAGCTAGAGGTTCAAATATCAAACTAAACAAAGATTTTTGCTGTGGTGTGGTCCTGAAGACCAATATTTGGAAAAATTGATGATGCTATTGAAAGTAAAGAACATATGTAAGACTGAAAATAAACATGATCACATTACATTTGTGGAATTGATAGTTGAAAGCTAAGAATACTTTGTCTTAACTATTGAATTACAATCGTGGAAATAATAATATTTCTAAGGCGATTAAAATTATGAGCAAATATCATACTATGACTAGAAGTCATATGAATAGAAAAAAAAATGGTATAATATGACTAGAAGTCATATAGACTCATATGTATCAATTTATTGAAAATAAAGATCAAAATGGTTGTGAAGCCAGAAAGACCATGAAATATTGTGAAAAATATCAAAAATAGTTATGATGCTTAAAGCAATAAGTTACGGAGAAAGATGATCAGCTTATATAGCCAAAAGAAATAATTGTAAGCCCTGAAGGCTATATAATAATTATAAACCCTGAAGGCTATATGAATTTGATTCTTTATGTTTAAATTTAAATTGATTGTGATTAATTTGTGAGAGAGAAATTATTATTTAACATTGTGATATTAACATGAGTGATATATGAAATCAAATAGATAAAAAGGTAATGATTGGTCATTTTAAAATTTCAGTATAGTGCCAATTTATTTACAAATTTAAATATTATTGGTAATTATTGATATATTTTGATTTCATGGACTTTTAGGATTCTAACTACCTCATGATTAATTCCTATAACCCCCATATCAAATGGTTTTCAGTATTTATTTATATAACCTTCAATTATAAAGTTAAGTTGTTTAATTACCTTCTTTATGTATAATTGTACAATTTATTTGTAATTTTAAATATATTGTGTATGTGAATATTATTCATACATCAATGGAGTTTACCATCTCTATTTTCTTCTTGGGATTTGTATTTTTCTGTTGCACCAAAGATTTTCCAACAAACATTCAACTCATATACCTCAACATTAAGGTACTTTCTTTCATTATTAGTCATATTTTTCATTTTAGCTTTGTCTTCCATATCTTTTCTCCTCTTGAGCACTATTATGTTGCCATATATGTATATATATATATATACATGTATATACATATACATGTATATACATGTATATGTATATACATGTATATGTATATATACATATATATATATATATATATGTAATTTTTCTTAGTTCCAAACTTTCATTATTGAAAGGCATACAAATACTTCTCAATTTGTATTTTATTTTAGTATTGATAATTTATTGCCTCCTCTCCAAATTCATTGTATTGAAATTTCTTCTACTCCTTAACATTCTTATATGATATGTGCAAGTTTCATACATTAATTATGATATAATATGATATATATTGGAATCAAATTGGTTTTAAGTGACATTTGTGAAAAAAAATCATATGTCATATTTGAATTAAGAAAGTGAGAATTTATTTAATTTTATGAGAAAATTCATAATGAATAGTTTATGATTTGTTAGACAAAATCATTTTCGGAATGTGCATGAATTATATATATAGTGCAAGTCAAATTTATGGATGATCAAACAGTAAGGAATATTTGAAAGAAGACTATGTATATAATAAGTATTTGTTATTTTATATTATAATACATTTGTCTTTACATTTCTCTCAAATTAATTTTAACCCCTAAACATTAGAATTCATTGCAATAAGATCTTTATGTATTTTGATTATGGATCTCCTCATATTTCTTTATATAGTGAAAAATTCTAAATATTTCATATTCTAAACATGCATAAGAATAGGCAAATTGAAGCATATTATTATTAATAAGTAGCAAAATTATATGCAAGAATATATGTTAGTTTCTGAAGAACATAAATGTAACAAAGTCGATATAGTTCCTGAAGAACTAATATAGTTTTTTTAAATTCTATGGGTAGAATAAGAATTGATTAAGAAAAGTTATAACCCATAGATTTACATTAGAGTTTTACTTTATTACAGGGTTTAAATGATAACCCAATTGACTGAAATCCATGATTAGTTGTGAGTTATGAAGTACTTGAGTTTTGAAATGAAAGATATATTATTAGTTTGTTATATATAAATTTGTCTTTGAAATAGAGAAATAAAGAAAGTATATTTATATGACTCACACTTGAGAGGGAGATTGTTAGAATATAAGTGTGAGTTAATATTGAAAAGTTTTACTCATATACTTCCTCACAAAACTTATTGATCTCCGAAAAATGGATGTCATATTGACATTTTATATCAATACTTATGGAAATTGAAAAGTTTTGTTGTTGGTTAAGCAACATGTCATGGTAAACCAATAATTTACTTATCCAAATAAATATATTGTTGGCATGACTTGTTTGATTCATTCGAATCATATATAAAAGATTACGTGTGACGTCCATTGAAGAACTAGAAGATTCTTCATAAATAGCCAACATATTATATAATTTAAGAGTTATCATGTGCTGCTTGTTCTCAAAAAAATTTGATTATGAGAGTACCATAAGTTATGATTTGGAATGGATTTCTATATTTCTGGAAATAAATAAACTCATGTATGGGCCCATTCAAATATCATGTAAACCATATCAATGTTCAATAATCTTGACAGATGCATCTATAAGATGGTTACATGTGATATTACTATTAGTTTGCAACCTGAAGTTTGCAAGAATGTTTGAATAAATTATTATGTTAAGCGCGATTTCCAGATTATACGATTCATTCATTGAAGCCTCCATAAATAGCTAGACTAATACTTATGAGAACAAAATTTATGTTTCAGTGTTGGCATATTTAATCTTACATATTGCAGCACTTATACTAGCCAACCAAATTCTCCTGATAAAATTGGCTTTTGGTCAGGAGTCAAGTATATTCCATCTTAAAAAGTTTGAATGTGCATTCCTATTGATTCACCACAATGCACATAGATGGATATTTAAAGGAAATTGAGATAAATGTTGGGTAAGAACCTTCTTCTTCTTGTTTGTCTCTAAATGAAACAAAAGGATGTTTCTAATGGAAACAAATGGATTTAGGAGACTTATACTGCATGATTAGTCGATTGTCATTTGACAAAGTTTTCCTAATATGAGGGGGAGAAATTAAATAGCTGGAAAAGAAAACAAAAGGAATGCATTATTACTAATAAATATAGATCCTCGAATATAACAATATGAACCAGAAGTTCATTTGGTTTGCATTCATGAAATATTACATAAAATATGCCAGATGTAATTACTGACCTAAATGGAAATTACTAAATCTCATATTCCAGCTATAAGTGATCTAATCAGCATAAATGAAAGTGAGACATGCCCGAAGTATGAGAGAATAATCAGTTCCAAAAGAAAAAAGAAAAAAGAAAATAATCAAGATAATCATATTAAGGAGGCAGACACTCTAAAAGATGTCAATACATAACTACTTGTAGAACCCTCAAAAGAGGTTCAGGTACCTGAAAGTAATAAAGAGATCTCAATGAATTATGTCACAACAAGAAAAATGGAACTGAAAAGATAAAATTGTCGACAACAGTTTTAGTAATAATATCATGTGATCAAATGAGGATCTTATACATAAATATGTCGGTAGAAAAAAAGGTGATTGGCCAACTGAAGAAGGGGACATGACGCAATGAAAAATGTTCTTTCAGCATGTGAAATTTATGGACCTGTAGTCCAAATATGGACCTGTAGTCCAAAACATTTGAAATATTAAGTTATTTGTGATATATGAATATTCATGTGAAAATAAAGATTTTCACAAGGTTTAATGATGATTATGATGAGGTACAACATTTGGTAGTGGATACAATAATTGTTGCATATATTATTAGTCTGGCAATATATGCAAACAAAATAATGCGTCTGTTAGATATCATTATATATAGCATATGCATATGGATAGTGAATATTACATGAGAGTCTTTGAAGGATCTAAAATACCAGAAGCATATACAAGAAAATCATTCTATATATAAAATGTTGTGCGAGTTTGAAAATAATTCAAGCATATATAATTGATTGAAAAATATATTGAAAAATGAGTAATTTTACATTTTACTTGACTTGTAGATCAAGTTATCAAATGCATCAATGATTTCAAAATCACATATTTTTATCGTAATGAATTTTCTTGCAAAAATGCATTGAATTTAATGGTTCAGAAGTACCTTATACTTTATGAGAATATTTTTGTATTATGCTAATATTGTATCTATTATGATTTTATTGATAAAAATTAGTTCTTGCAAGTGCACAATGGATAACAAAAATGAGATTTGGTGTGATAGTCTTATTAACATATTATATAATATTATTTTGTTCAAAACAAACTGAATATGTGGATGTAAGATATATTTTGATGATTTTCAGAATAATTTTTCTTTATTGTTTTCACGATGAATAAGATAAAGGCATACTATACTGATATTTTGGCATATCCAGAAGATATGTAAGAGGAATACATCTAGTAGAATATTTGGTGACAATGTATCATTCATAGTTTGGTGGTTAAAAGAATGATATGCTCAACAATACATGAGAAGTGATGTTCTTATCAGGGAAGTAAAACTGATGTTATTATTAGGGGGAGTAAATATGATATTATCATCGTATGAAATAGGGACCATGCTATACTCTTTTCCTTAACCAAGGTTTTGTCCCACGAGGTTTTCCTGGTAAGGTTTTTAATGAGGCAGTTTCGATTTGTATTGTGTACTCTTTTTCCTTCACTAGGTTTTTGTCCCATTGGGTTTTTCCTAGTAAGGTTTTAATGAGGCACAATATTTGTTTATGAACATCCAAGGGGGAGTGTTATGAATATTGTGGTAGTGGATGTTCATAGTCTCTTAGTATTCCATAACCTTTCAAGATGAGTCTTTTGGAATTCTACACTTAAAGCTATATAACCCATGAATGGCTTAGTGGGAGTTTTCTATTATTAATGTAAATAACTTACAAAGACTTTATATTATACCATTATGTAGATTTACTCTTTTGTTGTAACTCTTGTAATGGAAGTTAAGGATTTGTGGCCTATAAATAGTAGGCATGTATCAAAGGTTGTAAGCTTGAAATGAAATAAGAATCACTCCCTCCTTGCTCTCTATATTTCTCTCTTGTATTTCTTCATTTCCTTCATCTCAATCTCTTATATTTTCTTGATTTTATAACAATGCTAAATTGATTAAATATTTTAAATTTTTTCTTATTAAAATCCTTTTTTTCTTCATTTATAAATCATTCATATATCTTTCTTGTTTCTCTCTCTGTTCAATAAGAATTGAGGAAACATTATGAATAACTATCCAAGCGCACTTGCATTTAAAAATTTCTTGTTCAAGTAAATGAAATTTATCCTAAGGAGGTAGCAATAAAGCCCGACTAGTATATTTTAAAAGAATAAACTAATTGGCAAAAAAAAAAAGGAATAAATAAATATGTACTAATAAAATAAAATAATAAATTAAAGAAAATTAGGATCCCAATTTTTTTTAAAAAAAATGGGTTGTAGTATCAATTCAGACAGTTATAAATAAAAATTTTTATTGTAAATTTAAATTAAATATATACTAATATTTAATAAAGTTTTTAAATTTATAATCATATTAATTAACATTTGAAATTTATTTTTTTAAAAAAATCATCGATAATATAACTCTCATTAATTTAATTTCTAATTTAAAGACTTCTTGTCGTTTTCGCTTTTTTTTTTTTTGACCAGCTTGTCGTTTTCGCTTTTAATAGTCCTAGACCTATGTAGTTTGAGCCCCTCATTTTCACAACATTACGGCGCTTAAGAAATTCTCGGTGGTTTAAGGTATGCCTACGTCATGCTGACGGGATCTTTTCCCACTATAGGATTCAGGGAAAAAATCATCTACTGTAACTAGAAAAACCGCTCACAATTGGTTCTATGATATCTTAAAAGGAGGGAGAATAAATATAATCACTAAAAAAAATCTCATAACAATGTAATAACAAGTTATAATATGAGTAATCATCATGGACATGTTGTTCAAGGTAAAAAAAAAAAATGGACATGTTGTTATCTGTTACCTATAATAACTTGTCATTATATACTATTTACTTATTATAAGACTTTTTATGATTATATTTTTCTTTAAGATATCAAAGCGACTTTCCCAAGATCCCATTGAAAAATTTTGAAAAAAAAGGTGTTTATATATGAAAGATATATAAAATATAAAATATGTATCTTGACAACAACTAGCATAACAACGTTTGAAATTTGGTAAAATAAATTCTTAATAGGATAGTTATTAAATTTTAAGAAACTTGATATTAGAATGTAATAAATAAATTCTTAAGAGTTACTATTATTGTAATACTACAATATGTGCTTATTTGGAACAGCGATTGGAATACTTAAAAGCAATTTTTCAATCGCGATTTGCGGTAAATGAGGTAAGTATGTGAGAGGAGTTTTGCCTTGATTTACATGAAAAGCAGCTTATAAGCAATCTCAATGTCAATCCAAACATGTTAGTGCTCGTTTATGTTAGCGGTAGAAGCTACTTTTACAATGTGATTTCTGATATACGAGATAAGTATGTGAGAAGAGTTTTGTTTCTACTTACATGAACGTGCTTCTCAAACGTCAACTCAAACAGGCCCTAATAGTGATTGTCTTTTTTGGGAAAATTTCACTCCATCCCCACTGTAACAGTTTAATGTTGTTCATTTACCCCAAAACATTCTATAATTTCATTACACCCCCCAATAGACCAAAATAAAATCAAATTTTGTGGGTGAGAAGGCATTGGTATCCTTCGTTTTTTTCAAATATAATGACAAGTGAGAAATGAACGTAGTCGTTTGGATTTTGGACACTTCCTACAAACCATCACGGTGGTTTTGAAAGCTCCAATTCTCCCCATTTAAGGTACTAATGGGAATGTTCGAACGGTTTCAGTTGGGCTCATTGGGGCCCAAGGCCCAATAACAACACACAGAAAAACAAAAAATAATCCAAAAGGCAAAAATAAAAAAGCCGAACCACTTGCAGGTCCCCATCCTCTGGCCATGACATAATTCTAATAGTGATTACGAATAAGTAACAAGATCTAATGGTGATTTTTTAACTATAGCTTAAAGAAACAAGCATTTAGTGATAGCCTTTCAAATTCCACATTGGCAACGGTTAGTAAAGTAAGGAAATGACCTTATAGCTTAAAGATATGAAAGCTTCCTTCTAGGTCTCGAGTTTGATCCTACTTATAATTTTAGATGGTAAAGAGACAATTCACCGTTAATGCTTGATTATACGTGCAGCCAGAGTTATATGTATACCTTCCTTTGTTGAGTCAAAACCTTGTTCGTGTTTGTTTCAAGGAATTTTGAATCCCTAGCAGTTGTTTCATTAGTTCTTGGACCATACAATACGAGTAAAGCTTAGTTAATTATTATTATTAGGAACCCTGCCATAAGTTTGTCACTGGAATTTGCTTTAGAATCTTACAAAACAATACTATATATGCTGAGGCATATTTCATTATTTTGTGTTCATGTATGTGATTGATTTTTGTCTCTTCCAACAACTGGTTGCTGTTTTTGAGGTCTGGAATCTTGAAACTTTGGAGTGTTTACAGGCACTAGCTAACAGGGGCACAAATTTCTGTTGTGATGATTCTTCTTTGTTATGAGCAGTGACCTTTAATTTGTCTTGTTCATTGGGTGAGGAATTTTTTCTTCCAAAGAAAAACCATGATGATATAGATTATGATTTATCAGTGGGATGCATATGACTCACAAGGGAAGCCCATTTTGATGTGCTCTTGCAATGATAATACTGTCATAGTAAGTGTGCTCTCTCTTGTCCCTATCTAACCCCACTACCCACTACCCCTATGAATGAATTACTCCCTCCGGTCCTCAATATATATAAGACATACATGGTGAGTTGATATTGGTTCTTTTTTTTTTTTTTTTTGAATTACAATGACAGAGTAAACTCTGGAGTACAAACAGCCAATACCTAGGCTAGATTACAAGGGAATAGAACCAAATGTTAGCTCATATCAGCCAACATTTGGGTCGAACAGAAATCTGGAGGGTAGTGCAAAATGGTTAGATCGCTGTTCGAGTCTAGGGCCATTTTGGCCAAGTAATCAACACATCTAAGGGCTTCTCTGTGCGAATGATGAATCTGTAATTCCCAGTCCCTATAAATGAACTCCCGAACTTCGTCAATCGTTGATATTGGTTCTAAATATAAGATATAGTTTTCATATTTATAGATCTTTTCCTAATTTAATCCTATTGATGCTCCATCAACAATAATCAAGGAGTAGAGGGAAGGGGGGATTAAGAAAGATGACTAGGGTATTTTAGAAAGCACATATTAACTAACTTAACTAATTTTTTTAATCTAATCAAATTAGATTAATATGTCTTATATTAAGAATCAAAAGGAGGATCTCTTACAGCTTCTCAATGCTTGTAATTTCATAGGGGGCTTGCATTATGGGTAATGAGTTGCTCCAACTGAACTTAGGCATGGTCATAAAATGGTTGTTTTGTTTTACTCACTTAAGTCTGGAATATAGAGCGTCTCTAGAAGAAATTCTTAGTCCATGATATTAAGTCACTTGGTTAGTCTATTATAATTTTTTTTTTTGCCTGCAAGTCTATTATAATTTACTATGAGAAGAAGACCTGAAATCTAATATAGCTAGTGTTTTTCTATATCTTAAATATGACAAAGATGAAAAAAAAATTGTCATTTTCAGGCAAAGTTAAGTTAATGAGTCAGCTAACTCTTCTTAATTCTTATGAGCTAGTTAATATGGATAGGAGACCTTCTTGATATCATTAGTTGAGAGTGTTGGGATTTAAATTATTAGTCATCAACGTTATAAAAGTTAGATTTGAATGTTGCACATTCTACTTAGAGAATCATTGTTAGGACACTCAATTTGGCTTTAAAGCATTTCACCGTACTTTATATTGCCTAGTTTACTGATCCAAACCAGCATCTACTCACTACTACAGAATATAGATACTGCTACCCTAAAATACGTCCCTTTTTAAAATAGGGACGTCTAAAACATAGGCGGTGGCATTTTTGTAATTATGTGTGGGAACTTGGTAGTTTTAGACGTCCCAAATTCAATTTGGGACGTCTAAAGTAAAAAAAAAAAAAATTTTTTTTTTTTTTTTTACACTTTAGATGTCCCAAATTCCATTTGGGATGTCTAAAGTGGTACTTTAGACATCCCAAATTCAATTTGGGACATCTAAAGTGATGTCTAAAATAAAATAAAAAATTTACACTTTAGATGTCCCAAATTCCATTTGGGACATCTAAAGTGTAAAAAAAAAAAAATTTAATTTTTTTTAACTTTAGATGTCCCAAATTCAATTTGGGATGTTTAAAGTAAAAAAAAAAAAAATTTACACTTTAGATGTCCCAAATGGATGTAAAAAAATAAAATTAAATATATCTTTTTTACAGTTTAGACGTCCCAAATTCCATTTGGGACGTATAAAGTAAAAAAAAAAAAATTTTACACTTTAGATGTCCTAAATGAGTGTACAGTTTAGACGTCCCAAATGGAATTTGGGACGTCTAAAGTAATTCAAAAATTTTCCCGCGGCCTGTATTGAATATAAGGGACGCTCGTGCCTTATATTAAATAAAGGGAAGCTTTCCTTCCTCTCTCTCGCTCCCACAGCAGTTTTCAATTTCTTTGATAAGAGTTGCAGAGAAATACCCACATTCTATAGATTCAAATAGCTTTTTCCTTCGGTGTTTTCGCCATCGTCCCCCCTCTCATCATGCCCTTCTGTGCATAGCTTTTTCCTTCGGTGTTTTCGCCATCGTCCCCCCTCTCATCATGCCCTTCTGTGCATAGCTTTTTCCTTCGGTGTTTTCGCCATCGTCCCCCCTCCCATCATGCCCTTCGATGCCTCTATTTGCGACGGTAACTCTCTCTTTATCACTTCTCAAATCTTACATGCTTGTATATTTATTATTATTATTATTATATAAGTTCCTCTCTTTTTTCACAATCAGATCTGGTACAGTGCATCTGGGTAAAAAATGGATTTTTTGAATTTTAAAGTTTGACTAAAAGAAGTTTGAACAAAGCAAGCAAAGTGGTGGAAGTGTGGTGATGCTAAAAAAGGAAATTCCGGAGCCAAAAAGAGAATGGAGAAAGCTAGCATTTATGTTCAACAAAACTATTACAGAGGATTCTCGTCTGGAACTTGTGTTTGCTTTCATAATTAATGACCTTAACATCTACAGGAAATTTGAAATTCAAATGACTTTAGACCTCCCAAATTGAGACTTGGGAGGTCTAAAGTCCTACACAAGGGGACTTTAAACGTCTCAATTTTAGATTTGGGACGTCTAAAGTCCTACACAGGGGGACTTTAGACGTCCCAAATCTCAATTTGGGACGTCTAAAGTCCTTCCTTTAGACATCCATTTTTTTCAGACGTCTTTTCTTAAAACATATTACGCCCCCCACATAGACGTCCCCCCAATTTTTGGACGTTAAAAGTACCAAAATAGGGACGTTAAAACCCCTTTTTGTAGTAGTGACTTTTGTTCATCCTAACAGATCCAACATCTTTCTGAGCAATGTGAACAAAGGAATAATCAGCAAAAACTGTTGTGTATTTGTGACACACTCATTCCAAAAACCATAACTAATATCCCCAAATGACCACATCCAGTGTGTGTGTGTGTTCCCCAAACGTAATCCAATTTTGTTTTTCTGGAAACCTTGTGAGAATTCCCTTCACGTTACAATAACATGAAAAAGTGGATATAGCCCCACCGATCCTCTATTGTGCGTCCTCACAGCAAAGTTTTTCAACCAACTCTCTTAATTTTGGGCTTTTGGTACTCTCTTGTCCTAGATATAGGAATTAGATGAGCCGTTTATATTAATCCTAAATATAAGATCTCAATCTACTTTTACTCTTAGATTTATAATTTTTATCCCAAAACATCTATATTGATTACACATAATTAGAAGGGTTTTCATTAAGGGGTAGTGTCAATGCACATAATTAAAGATGATATTTTAGGAAAAACCAACACCAACCATTTATTATAAATAACTAATTTACCTAATTTTCTTAATATCCACAATTAGTTATCTAACTTTTATATTAAAAAGTGGAGGTAGTATTAGGACACTCCTACCAATGAACTAGTATATAACATGTATAATTATAAAGTAACGCAACAAAATAAGCTTCTACTATAAACTTTATTATAAATTCTGTCAACACCAGTTTCCATTTCGATAATCAAAGAGTAATAAAGACGGAATTCAATGGGCATACAGAAAAGTACAATTATACTGATAGAAATATTCGTTTACGATTCAAACGTCGTTCGCTTACAAATATGATATTGTTCGTCGACGGAAACAGAAAATACAGCGGAAGTTTTAATATTTACAAATTCCACCCAAAATATCACAAAATAGACTAATTATGCCCACGTTCTTGACCTCGCCTCGAGACACGCGCTGCTCACTTCCCAACGACAATGTCTTTGCCCTTTGGCCCACTGGTACCCACTGAGGTATTTGTTTAAAAATAGGGTGAGATTCCGAAGAATCCCCGTAGAGACATAATATCGTTCATAGAAAATGCGAAAAGTAAATATGTCATGCGCCAAGGTATGCACACATTAATGAACAATATAAACACATCATCGTCATGTATACATGAGTAGGGCCTAGCCCCACAATCTACACCGGTTGGACTTCCGCCAACTCCCAGTGTAAGTGCACCTCTGGCACTAACAGCCTCTCTCTAGGCCAATCATGTTATTAATAAAGTGCATTTACAAAACAATGGCATCCACACAATCACATAACTTATGGCATAGTGTATGAAGGATAATGTCCCTACCTCAAAGCTTTAATATCCCCTTTTAAATGTGTCTCGAAGAACGTGTCGTATCCGTCCTCCAAATCGGTCCTAAAATATTAAATGTACCAGAAATAGGTCATAACCTATCCAAGTATCATTTTAGACTCTTTCATAGTGTTTATTGTGGTTATATTAGTCTATGGTGAAAATTTACAAAAATGCCCCCGGGAACCCGGCCTGGCCCCGCCGTACCCGGCCCGATGGCACGTTTTCCCAAAAATTTGACAAGGCTATTCTGACTTATTTTCACCCAAGGAATCCATTTCTGGGCTCGAAATTGTCAAATTCACGGTCAAATTACGAAAATACCCTTACAGCCCCTATTTAGGGATTTCAGTGGCGTTTTCGTAATTATGCTTTTTCGGCCTCTACCGAAAAAATATCCAACTGTAACCCCACCTATTTTTGCCCACTGAGTCCAATGGAACCATTTATTTCATGAAAATCCAACTCCTTGTACCAGATCTGGTTCTGGCCGAAATATTAAGGAAAAAAAGGAAAAAAATGGGGTTTTGTGTTCTAGCTTCCAAAACTTATACTTTTCCACTTCTAATCCTTGATTAACTCACTTAATCACTTCTTAACCATGATTCAAAGAAATTTGGGCAGCATAACCCCTTAGGATTAGCACTTTCCAAATTTACAAACTCAACAAAATAACCAAATCCAACCATAATCATCAACAACAACCACATCTAACATAATCTTAGGATTTGTGAAGTTACCTTCTTGAGTTCTTTTCTTTTCTCTAGAAGTCCTCCTCTCTCTTTCTCTTTGAGCTCAAGATTTGCTTGCTAAACATAGTGTTTCATAGAGAAGAAGAGATTAGAGAGGAGATTATACAAATTGGAAGCCTTAAAACTTGGATCCACAAGGTCTTACCTTAAGATTTCTCCTCCTTCTCTCTAGATTTCCCAAGCTCTCCCTCTCTCTCCTTTTCTTTGTTGCAAGTGATGAAAATGAAGGTAAGAGAAAGATGAAGCCTTGCTTCATAAATATCTCACCTAATTTCTCTTAATTAACAAATGGATAGGAAATTTCTTTATGACCTCATCTTGTACTCACCCTTATCTACTTCTAATGAGTGTCATAAAGTCCATTTAGGTTTGGACTAATCTTCCTCTTTTTTCCCTCTAGCCCAAACATCCTCTAGGTCCTTAAGAAACCAAGTGGACCTTCATTCAATTATCTTAAGATTCTTGGTCCAAGATACATTATCTTAAGGTATTAACCCATGTGCTTATATTTAAAAATCATTGTTTATTCCTCTTAGCTTAGATTAATGACACTTCATCTTATCCACTTCCAACTTGTGCTTATCTACTTTAAACTTGTGTCATAAGTCCCATTGTAATTGAACCAATTCCCTTCAATTAACAATTGGGTTTTCTACAATTATCTCATTCCTTTGGTCAACATAATATATTTTATTGCAATTTAAACATGTGCTCCAACTTTAGCCATTATAATTTAATCTCTTGGCTTTAGATGATGCCACTTGGCATATTTATCTTCCAAGTAAATATTTCCCTTCTACTAAATATCCACCAATAAAAGAAAAATATGGGCTTTTACTTTATTCCACAAATCTCAATTTATTCCACCAAGAATATTCAATTCTTGAATTTATTTGCCCATTTTCTTATGAATATGAATATTTCAAAATTCACAAGATCTAATTTCCATGAATATTCACCATTCTATTGAATTACTCAAATAATTACAATATATATATATATATATATATATTTTGGTGAATATAAAATTTGGGATGTTACAAATTCCCCATGACGGTTTTTGCATTACTTTATAATTATATATGTTATATAATTCGTCAAAATATGAGCCCTCAAAAATGTCAGTTAATTAGTTAGGCTAGACAGAGTTAAAATAGATGAAATAAAAGATTATTTGGAAGGAGAAGCAAGAGCCACAAAGAGTGATTGGTTAAAGCATGAGGGCGAGTTATACGTAGGCAATATTAACCCGTTGCAGAAAAAGTCAAAAAAACGATGAATGCGTGGTCCAAAAGGTGATGGGTATGAAGATTAAGATTATTAAATAATAATGCAAAGTTTTGGTGGGAGTTGAAGATGAAACCATAAATATGTTGATGATGAGAAATATGTCACAAAGTGTACGGTACTATAAGTGAGGACAACAAGGCTGCTTCGTGTGGCTCCCAGAAAAGGGTTTTTATACTGGTTAAAATCGACTTTTTAGACTGGTTTTAGATCCGGTCTTGATACAGCCGGTCTTAAAAGTATGTCATTTTTAAGACCGATTTTAAAAGTCTAACTTTTAAGATCGGTTGTATTAATAACCGGTCTAAAAGTAACAATTTTAAGACCGGTTGTTATGAGCACCGGTCTTAAAAGACCTCTGTGGGAAGGGGTTTTAGAGAAATTTTTAAGACCGGTTGTTAAAAATAACCGGTCTTAAAATTAATTTTAAGATCGGTTTTATGTAGAACCGGTCTTAAAATTTATTTAAGACCGGTTCTACATAAAACCGGTCTTAAAATTTATTTAAGACCGGTTCTACATAAAACCGGTCTTAAAATTACTTTTAAGACCGGTTATTTTTATAACCGGTCTTAAAAGTGTTATATTTTGTTTTTTTTAAATGTGAGTAATTAGGTTTTTACCAGAATGCATCCTTGAATTGCTACCTGCAATGCCATACTTGTTAAGTGCCATATGGTGTTCAGTTTGCTTCCACTTACAATGTCCTTTTGCTTTAACCTTCCACTTACCATTTCCTTTTGCTTTAACCTTCCACTTACCAGTTCTACTTAATGTTTAGTAGGCATAAATGAATTCAACCATGTCATATATATCATGTAACCAACAAGCTAGTGAATTCATCAAAATATACAAAAATCATCTTAAAACCAACAAACATGTCAAATCATGCAACCAACAATATTTGCACTCAATTAACCACCATGTCAATTCATCAATATACCCAAAACAATTCCTCAGTTTTACAAGAACTTACTATTGTAAAAGTTCATAAATGAATTCAACACAACATTTGCGAATGTGCTCAATATCTTCTTCTGGAAAAGGGTCAGCAAGTTCAAACATCTGAAACACCAAAGCCAGGAAAAACATTAAATTCACTTAAAAAAAATAATAGTACAAAATTTTTGAAATATATATATATATACATTTACCTCTTCAGTAAGTTCTGTCGTGCATAGGGTAATAATATTATACATGTGTCTCAGAATATACATCCCACACAAGTTGGACCCCAGTGGTTGCCTACGGGTCTGAAAAATAATATGATATCATTAAAACAAGTATAAAATTAAAGCATGACTTATTATTGAATACATTCTTAAAACAAATCAATATGTAACTAACCTTTGGCAAGATCTATATAGGGTCTTTTACCTCACGCATAGGCCTACCACAAGCAGTGTGTTGGAATGTCCGCATAGCCCTATATCATCAAAATCACAAAGGTTACTTATTTTACACAAATTCCATAAATTTTGCACACGAAAGGTAATTAATAATGCAAGAAAACTTACGAGTTCAAGCTTTTCTTCAATTCACTAGTTGGCTTGCTAAGGTGGAGGGAGCATAAGAGGATGACAGAATAACTCCTCTTGCACAAAATAGCCAATTGCCAATGATCATTGGAAAAAGAGAAAACTTTTAAGCAAATATAAAATATTATGTATAGTATGAAATATAAATTTGTCTTACCCATGCAAATATAGAGCCAAGAAACACTCAATTGCGGTTTCACTGAGCATGTGCGATAAGTATGTGTGTCTGATAGAAGAAGTGGTCCTTTTGTCATAGAGTTGAACTGGGCATAGGAGTCCAAATTTATCGGTTTCCTTTTTTCCTGCGAATAAGAAATCAAAATTAAGTCATTGTAAATCAATAAAGACAATTCATAATTCATAAGCAAATCAATTGCAAAATAAGTCAACAACTCACCAATGCTTCTGGAGTAGTCCGAAGTCATCTAAATTCTTGCCAAGTCTGTTCGTCAATAAAAGAATACTGATCACACGGATTAGGAAGAGGCTGACCTTCTTCCACCTCGATATGCACGTAATTGTTGACTAGATTTGTCTTAAACTTCCTCCAGCGTTATCACAATACGTCATTGTCTTGTCATACAAGACTTCACTCTCAGGAATGTCGTAAGTGAGCTGGATAGTTTCCCAAATATGTTGCTTCACACCTCTATCGACATTTCTCCATTGCTCTATTAAGATGCTAGGCTTGTTGCGTACTAGGAGGCCGACAAAACCCCTATACCGTTGGGCATTAGGCCCGATTGGTTTCCAATATCTATCAAACTCAATCGGAATCTTTCCCCCGGTATTCCGATTGAGAGGAATGTCTCTCAATCGGGTGGCTCTCCTACCCCTTCGTCTAGGCCGGTTACGTGGCTCATTGTGTTCCTGACTCGGAGCATTTCTAGGCACGCTTTGATTTGGATTAGTTGGATCGGGAGTACCCTCACTAAGACGACTCATTGTCTAAAAACACTTTAAGAACACTATTTAAGGCAATTTTGCTACACGGTGCTTATTGTTATAATACGGCACTATCTACAAAGGCATTGTTCAAAAACAATTTCCAAGTTATGCAAACATGAACAAATAATTACAATGCACAAGTTGAAGGAGGAATGATTAATTGCAATTGCAAAAGCAATTCCCTAAAGCAAGTTTTCATATTGGTAAAGATTTTAAATTCAAATCGCAGGGCCGAATCAAAAGAAGGAAACCAGAAGCTACAAAATCAATATAACAGAAGCAACAAGCTTAAACCAAACAAAACAATATAACAGAAGCTACACCACTAGAAGCAACAAGCTTAAACTATAGTCTTCAAAGTACTAGGATCAAAATCATCACTACGACTCTCAAAATCATCACTTTCAAATGGAATAATCAACCCAGGTCCATTAGAAGTAACAAGCTTAAACTATAGTCTGTAATGCAAATGGAAAACCACCAAAATAAACCCACGTCCATAATTTCAGAATAATTCAACCGTACCTTAAACCTTTGCTTGATGATCCTCTTATTCTTTTGGATTTGAACAATCCTTGGCCACTTGCTGCAGGAATCGAACAAAGAAAATGGAGGATAAGTAATCTCACAATTTCAATGAAAAACCCAAAAATGAAATGGAAACACAAACCTGACAATAAAAATGAGGTTGAGAACGAAACCAATCGGAGGGAACAAACGACGTTAGCCTTCCGACAATGAATTCAACGGTAAATCTCCGTTGACGGCGGCGAAGTTAAGGACGGAGAAGAGAAGGGGAAAGGAGGAACTGCTGCGAACAGACGCAGGGGTTTCACTGATGTGCTTGAGTCTTGAAATGAAATTTCAGAGCTAAATTTAGGCTGGTTTTGAAATCCATGCCAGTTTTAAGACCGGTTGTCAATTACAACCGGTCTTAAAAGTAATATTTAAGACCGATTCTATTTTAAAACCGGTCTTAAAATATATATTTAAGACCGGTTATTAATAAATAACCGATCTTAAAAATTGAAACTTTTTAAGACCGGTTATTAATTAATAACCGGTCTAAAATTTTGAATTTTTAAGACCGGTTTTTATTTACAACCGGTCTTAAAAATAATAAACATTTTATTTTTATGATTGTCTTTAATTCAAATAATATTTTCTAGACCGGTTATTTTTAAAACCGGTCTAGAAAATATATTACATATTTTTATTTTTTTTATTGTATATATGTTAAGACCGGTTGTTTTGTAACCGGTCTTAAAATTATTTTTAAGACCGGTTTTTACTATAACCTGTCTTAAAAGTATTTGTAAGACCGGTTCTAAATATAACCGGTCTTAATATTTCATCATAATTACAAAAATGCCACCGGTCATATTTTTAAGACCTTATCCGATATAACCGGTCTAAATGTTCCGGTCTAAAAACCCTTTTCTGTACTAGTGTCCAAAACCTGAATTATTACAATTAATCGCAATCAATCAATGTTGAAACTTGAAATTAAAGGGGTACTATTGCCACCTAATTATATAGGATCAACACTAATCACAATTAGACGTCATGTTAGCGAGGAACAACTAATTAGTGGAGAGTGATACCCACTCCAGAATAATTTGTTTGTCACTACTATTTGAATAGTGATTAAGGAACGAAAAACCGAATCGAACAATGAACCGGTCACAACACAAGTTCAGGGGTTAATGGGTCAACCGAGGTCTAACCGGTAGTTGAACCGGTCATATTAAAATGTTAAAATTTATTAGTGACAATATATATTAATATATTTTTAAAATTCTATAGATAAAAATAAATATTTTTAGAAAAAAATGCTTAAAATCTATTAGTATTAGTTATAATGCCTATACTTATGCAATGATATCTCATTTTCTGTAATTATTATATCTTTTTAAATAATTTTTTTCATTATCTTCTTCATTTTTTTAGATTTGTTCTTTTTTTACCTTCTTTTCTCTTCATTTTGGTTTTCAACCTTCTATTTTCCCTTAAAAAAATCACAAAATAAAAATTTGAAAAATTAAAAAAATGAAACCGGTTCAACCGGTTGAACCACCAGCATAGACCGGTCCAACTGGTTTTAGAGTTTCATAGTTTAACCATTAAACCAGATCGGACCCCTGACCGATTCCCAGTTCGACCGGTCAAACCGGCCGGTCCGGTCCGGTTTTTTGTTCTATGACAATGATACAAGCCATTATCAGGACTTGGACAATTTTGATGTATTATATAAGCGTCCACATCTTATATTAAGGACCAAGGATTTGAAACCCGGACCGGTCACTGAACCGGTCGGGGTACTAGTTTAAGAGTCAATAGATCAGATCAGAGTCAACCTGGGGCTAAACCGGTGAGGAAGTGAAGATTTTAGGATTATTTATATGAAATTCTGAATAAAATATATAAAAAACCGCTCAAAAACCAGTCAAGCTGCAGAAAAACCAGTTGAATCGGGGTTAACTACCAGACCGAACCTGTCCAATCACAGGGGGACAGTTTCCGGCCTGAATCGGTCAGTCTGGTCCGATCTGATTTTCAGAACATTGTTAAGGACTGGAGATAATTATAGCATTAATACTTACGATACTTTGTTATGTTCAAAATTAAAGTAGAGTTAATAAAATTTAAGATTTTTCTTAGTTTGTGTGAAACAATTTGAAAATATACCTTTTTTTTGTCAAGAAAATGCACCTTATAAATAAGACCAGAGAAGTATACAAAAAATGAATAGTATTGATTTTAGATTTGCTCAAGGTATTAAAACCCGGACCGGATACTGAACCGGTCGGGGTACTGGGTTAAGGGTCAGTGGGTCAGACCGGGGCCAAACCGGTGAGAAATTGGAAATTTTAGGCTTATTGGTATGAAATTCTAAAGAAAATAGTAAAAATTTTTTTTTTTTTTTAAAAATGGAAACCGGACCGGCCGGTCCGATCCGGTTTCCAGAACCATGGATTTGCTCCTTAGGGATGAAGTTTTAGGGCTAGCAATGATGGACATTATGTTGTTGGTTTTAATGCAAAATTAATATGATACGATGACTATTATGAGATGGGAGCTAGGGTCACATCCAATCCAGTATTCATATTAATTAATTAATAATTAGAATTGGAATTAATAGCTGAGAGTTTTTCATTATTTGGACATTTATCCATTTGTGGCATTCATCAATGGGGTTGCAATCCACATGTGAAAAATAACACGTCTCCTACGATGCATGCTTGATTAATTAAGAAATTGTGAAGAAGGATAACGTCTTTAATAAGTAAATGAAAAGCAACAAATTCTGATTTTGAGTGTATATTAAGTCCTCCACTTGATAATCCCCACATATATTAATTGTATCCTTTTATTGTACCAAAAACACACAATACAAGGATCCTATTAATTTATGAATTAAGCAACCACAAATTAACTGGACCTGTTTTCTCTGCGAAGTGGCTTGCTTAGTAGGGAAAACTATTCATCTGGACTGTCTAAATAAGATCTTGGATAGTCCAAATTTAAGGTATTTTTTAATGATGATTTTTAAAATAAAAAAAATTATTTTCTTAAAAAAATAAAAATTAAGAGATTATCTTTATTTTAGATTTTATATTCATTAAAATATTTTTTTTTAAAAAAATATGAACCATCAGATCAAATCTAGATGATCCAAATCTGATCAGCTTTCTCTGCTAAACACTATGCTTAGCAGGAAAACTGGTTCCCACATTAATTACCTTCTGAAGCATACTAGACTTAGTGCTCATTTGTGATAGCTTATTTTTGAACAATAAGTGTTTATAAATCATGATTTACGGTATACGAGGTAAGTATGTGAGAGGAGTTTTATCTCGACTTACGTAATAAATGCTTATTGACCCCTAATAAGTAATACCAAATACAAAGTTATAAAATAATGTCAAAAGCCAAAAGTTATTGATTCATATATATGCTATGCTTTACAAAACCATTAGGCATGTTTCAAATTCGGTGCCGAATTATGATTCATATTGGTAAAGGACTGAGTCAAAGTGCCCGCAAAAAGGATTCATGGTTCAAACTTCAAAGGGTGTCTCAACTAAATCACTATTGGCCTTTTACGCGGTGTTTAGTTTATTTGGTTACGTACGTTGGAATTGGTCACACCCTTATCTCTCAGCTCTCTTCTTTCTTTAATTTCTATGTTTCCTTTCTGAGAGGCCATAATTCAGAGGACACTTTCAGTGGCTAAAGTCCACCATTTTGATTTTGTCCAAAAAAACACATGCCTCTCACTTGTAGCCCCCTCGTTCTCTCTCTAACCCCCACATACAATTAATCCAACTTCTCTATGTCTTGTAATTGGCTTTTCCTTTTTGTTTGGATTCATGCATATTCATATATTCTTAATCCCCTCTTAAATCACACGATTAAGCTAACGTTGTTTGCTTTCAACCCTTCTTGTATTTGTTGTCTCCTTCTATAAAACTTAGACTTGGTCCCAAATGTTTTTTCCCCAATAAATTAAGTAGGTTCCTTAAATATGCATTTTGATAATTTGATGTTTGTTTGGAACTTGAAGCCTTTAAAAGTAGCTTTTAAATCATGATTTATAATATACAAAGTAAGTATATGAGAGGGGATTTGCCTCAATTTGTGTGAATAAACACTTTTGGAATGTCCAAAAGTGATCCCAAACAAGCACCAATCTTTTTCATTAAAGGAATATTCAGTTATGGGTTGGATTCTGGGAGCTCATTAAGGTCAAGGACGTGCTTTCATGCTTATAAGTGTCATATATAACTCTGTCAAACTTTTTCAATTTAAATTGTTTCGGTAAATTTTAACACTTAAATGATGGAGTTTAATTCTAAATAAAAGAGTCTAAGTAATATTTTTTAAAATTTAAATTTAATGATAATAGCAATGGTTTTTTTTCATAGGAAAATAGAGATTTACTGTTATTCCCTTAATCCTTGTTACAGTTATCTTATCTAACTAACACCTTGATTTCACTAACAAAGTAACAAGTCTAACGTACAGGCCACCTCTTTAAATAATTTTATTACAAGTGTATATAATATATTATCATTACATACATGTGTCCCTAAATAAAAAATAGTTAATTTAATAATCACCATTAGCTTGAGATATTTCAGAGGTCTCGCTGTTTTTGTAGGGCCACGTGTGCTTAAATGCTTATTATTTGTTCATGTGTCAGTCAACTAATTGTTTCATAATTATATATATTTAATTGGGACAACTGGAAAAAAATCCCTCATTGGCAACTTATTTGTTAAATGGGACCTTCACTTGCAGATTATCTTCCACGTATGCAGAATATCTTCCCTAGTGTGCAGATGATCTTTCCTGTGTGCAAAATTCTTCCCTACATGTGCATAAATCTTCCTTACGCGTGCAGAAATCTTCCCTTCGTGTGCAGAAATCTTCCTTTCGTGTGCAGATATCTTTCCAGATCCCATTTGACAAATAAGTTACCAACGAGGTCTTTTTTCGCAATTCTCCCTATTTAATTTGCATCAAACACAGTTTTATCCTATAATCTCATGATTCTCTCATGGTGAACTCACCAACCTGGACACCCACCACCACCGGCCTCCGTGCTATGATGCGCCTGGTGGTAAATGCATATGCCACGTGTCAAACAATAAGCGTACCCTTCTCTACTTCCATCCTACGCGATAATTTAACCCAACCTGAAATTCAACTAGTTTTGTAAATTGAAATTTTATATTTAAAGACTTGAAAACAAATTTCATTTTAATTTATTTGAATGATATATATATTATGTAAATTTAACTATGTGGCATATGACGACTCTTTTTTTTTTTTCATCTTTCATAACCAACCGAAGGAGCTCTATATGCCATATTATGTAAATTTAACTAGAGTTAAAAAATGGGAGGAGTGTTATGTTTCATATTGACTGAAAAATAGAACAAAAGACACTTTATAAGGATATGTATAACTCACTTGTCAACATATTTTAAAATTATGAGGGGGTGACAAGAACCTCATTGAGAGCAAGGTGCTGCAATCTTATCTTAAAAGATTTAAAGAGGTACGTGGCATAATTTGGATTAGAGGACCCGAACATTTAGTATCTTATAATACTATACTATACTCAAGTATTATTAGATCCAGAATATGATTTTTTTATGCACAAAATTAATTTGAATCTAAAATCTGGGTTAAGTGAAATTGACAACACCATAATATATATGTTTAATGAAATGAAGAGATAACAAGTTGTTTAAGTTGTTTCATAAATTAATTATGAGCGAGTTTAATTTAGGAGAAATTACATTCAGGTCCTGAGCAAGAAAAAAATAAAAAAATGGTCCCTTAAAACCTCAAAATTGCTAAAAAGTCCTGTGGAACCTTTTTGCAAATAAATTCCAATCATGAATTGGTCAATGGATGCTCATGGATGTCCCTAAATTTGTCAATGGACGCTCTTAAACTTATCAATGACGTGCCCCTGAACTTGTCAATGATGCGCCCATAAACTTATCAGCGGAATTGGAATTAATTGTAAAAAAGTCCTACGAGACTTTTTGATAATTTTGAGATTTTAAGGGATTATTTTTTTTATTATTTTCTCTTATTGGAACCTGAATGTAATTTTTCATTTAATTTATAACCATACGGGGCATGCTAATGGGGGTCTCAAATCAGGAACTAAACGACAAAAGTTGATGTCGTTGAACCCAACTTCAGCCACACAAAGCCAACACCAGAACTACTGATCACCAACTTCTCTATCTTCCTGTCGTTAAACCCAAGTTTCTTAATTTCTACCCCAAACACCAACCAAAATTCCCCTACACATTTCTTACTCATTAAATTATATGTACTTCTCTTAATAAATATATCATCATGTGTCACGTATAAATACTTTCTTATTTTTCTGGCAAAAAAATTCCTATTTTTATATTTAACAAATTCAATTTTATTAATTACCTAATGTGTAATTTCATTTACATACAAAAACAAATTCACATATATACCATTTGTGAAATATATATCACGTTAATCAATATTTTTATTGATCACAGAAATCCTACTTACATAAATTTTAAAGTTCAAAAATACTATCATTGTCAACTTAATTTTCAAAGATTAAAAAGATTATTTGTACATGATTAGAAATTGACAAAACTTCATGTGGTGTAATTTAACAGTAGTGAAGATGAAGTTTTAATTAACCCTCAAGCCATACGAAAGTAGGGAAGCACGGAAAACAAAAACTTCTTAATGCTATTGAACCCTTAATGGAGGAGAGTATAAATAAGCTCAAATTAGATTGACCTTAGAATTTAATCTAATTAAACCTAATTAAATATTAAATCTAATAATATATCATATTTATACTTTTGAAATATATAAAATATATCAAATATCAAATGGAATACACATAATATCTCAACCGAAAGAAATAAAAAAATAGATAAAGTGCCCCACTTTTTACCCATACTTAAAAGTTAAAACCAAACTCTTAATTAATCCCCCCACTCCTTAAAAAAACTCCTCTCTCTCTCTATCTTTGTGGTCTTTATTTATATTCTATCTCCTCTCGTTTCATTGATCAATTCAAAGGTATATATAAAGAGCCCATTATCGTCTGAGATTTCTCGAAATTCTCAGACCTCCTCGTACACTGTATACGAGAAAGAGAACTATGAAGGGATCGACAAGGATGGGAGGAGACACAGCTTCATGGTACTGTGGGCTGGTGTTGTTGACTATGATACTACTGGGGACCGTAAGAGAGAGCTCCGTCGTCGACGGCCAAGAGCACGACGCCTCTTCTTCTCTCGCTGTCAGAGGAAACCAGCTCGGCGATCGGCCGTGCGACGAGATATACGTCGTCGGAGAAGGCGAGACGCTCCACACCATCAGTGACAAGTGCGGCGACCCGTTTATCGTGGAGCGGAATCCCCATATCCATGACCCGGATGATGTCTTCCCGGGTCTCGTCATCAAAATCACACCCACCGACACTCGCCCATGATTCTTCTATCTGGTACATCTTAATTAATTAATTAGACACACACACACAGTTATGTTATTTATTCTGTTTTGGTCCTAGCTTCCTTATGTATTTCTATAGTATACCCAGAGTTCGAGGAAACAGAAATATGTTTTTTTTCTTTTTTGTGTCTTGGAAATTCTCAGTGGCCTGTTTGATTTTCTGGATCATGAAACAGAAATAAAAGAAGCTCTGTACTTCCATTTTAATTATTCCTTGTTCCGGTTCAGTTTTTTTTCTTCTTTCATTTTTTTGAATGTGAGTTTTCTGTAGTCGGCTGATATTTATTACTCCTGTCCTAAATATAGGATAAAATTTCTAGTATAATTTATATTATAAACTATATCCTATATTTAGGATCGGAGATAGTAATTAATATGAGAGTATGTTGGGATGGGTGAAAATTAATTGCTGGATAGGGGCTTTCTTTGCTTTGGTTCGATGGTGTTACGCGGTACTTTTGTTAGTTTTTGTCACCAAGAGAACACAGAAGAATTATGGAGGTTTGTTTTGTTTCTAGTTCCATATGAATACGATGATGCCTTAATTTGGAGAAGGTGAATCTTGCGGAGATGCTAAGGAGAAAAGTATGCCAATTTCATTACGTAATTGTTTACATGTTTTGATAATATATTCGTGGCTTTTAAATTTGTGTCCTACAATAATTCAACGTCAGAAAAGAAAAAAAAAAAAAAAAAAAGCAGAGGCGGCTGTGGAAAGTAACTTGAGTTTGAATCGACGATCCTAAATACTTTGGATTTTTCTGGCCACTCCTACTTTTGTGTTTGACAGTGCTTAAAATAAATGCGGTAATAAAAACCTATATAGTATTATATATGGTGACATAATATACTTTTCACTATAACATGATTGATAAAATACACCTCCGGTTCTTAATATCCTAAATATCTATAATACTTAATTGATTTTTTTTTAAAGAGATTAAGGAAGTTAAATAATAAGTTATTTAATCAGATATTATGTTGTATATCATTATGTTATATATCACTTTATAAGTCAAAGAAATTAGTTTGGAGAAAAAAACGATGAATATAAATGCTTTAAGCTAATTTAATTAGCTTCATTAATCTCCTAAAAAAATCAATTGGATCTCATATTTAGAATAAGAGGTAATATAAGATTTAGTTTTCAATACAATTTGTATTAAAAATTAGATCTTATATTGTGGGCCGGCGTGGTATATTCATTCAACAACAATAGCAATAAGTATTATTCCACTAGGTGAGGCAGCCAGTCACATAAATCACACAACTTTATTGCTTTTTATTAAAAACTAAATCTCTGGATAAGTTATTGACTAATAAGTAAAGCTAGTAAAAACGGCCAGCCATTTTAGGCTCGCCTAAAAAAAACAGTTATTTTTTGAGCCATGGCCGGCCTTACAGGTCAAAGCTATTTTAATAATTTTTACTATTTTTTTCTGTTTTTTTAAAATTATAATAATAAAAGTCCTAATTTAACACATAAATGTTGTCAAAATTAAGGCGTAAACGATAGGCATCATGCAACAAACAAATATAGTCACTAAGTCGTAATCAAAGATAAATTATTATCCACATACCACAATTACAAATAATTAATTAGCATACTTAACAAAATTAAAAACACTTCTTATAAATATGTTTTGAAAAGTGTAAGTAGTCAACAAAATAAATAACACAAGATATAAACAAAACAATTACTAGAAAATAAGTCAAAAAATACAAAATTGGTAAAAATACTTATGAAATAAGAAATATCTTTTATAAGCTTTTAATTTTTAGGATTTTTAATACAAGATATTCTTATGAAACTTAATTCTAAAAAAGATAATAATAATTAAATATTGGTAGCATCATTAACAAAGTATAAAAAAATCAATAATATTATTATCATACAAATAATTTTAAAAAATAAAAAATTTATATACAGGCCTAAAAGTGTCGGCCTTTTTAAGCCCTTGGCCCTACAGGATTGGCCCTTTTAGACCTGTTTTCAATTTTGAGACAAAAATCTTAAAATCGACCCTTATAAATTCATATCTTAAATGGGCCGGCCTGACAGACTTGACCCGTTTTTCTACTAATAAGTTTTGTTCAATAACTTTTGTTAAGAGTTTTCTTCTGTGCATAATTTCAAAGCACCCCATATGGTTTGATGTATATATCATTCTCACGGGCGCAGTGACATCATTTGTACATGTCTAAACCACTCGATTTAGATGCCTCTCCAACTCTAAACTATATTCATTGGACAAAACTCAATGAAACAATTTTTTTTATTGAAGTACGTTACAGTTATAACGATTTGCGCACCAATAAAAATTCTTTCTTTCATCGAAACAATATTCAATTCAACAAGAGAGCACCGAGAGTGGTCAATTATTGAGAGATATGGGTTTTTCTTTGATTTTTTTTCCCTGCAATGCTAATTTCCCGATTTTAAATAGATAAGCCATTTATTTCATGAAAGAGACACTCGTTACAAAACAAATCAATCGATATCAATATCAACATATATAATAAAATCTACAGTCTTACTATCATAAACAATATGGTATATATTAATTTTCCAGGCATCACATGATATGTAACAAAATATTAATATACATTAATTTGGTATATGAGACAAATTAAAATGGAGTTAATTAGTCCATGAATTAATGCCTTTTATTTGGGGCAAGGGAATAGGAATTAAAATTTGGTGTCTAAAATCAGTTAAGACACACAGATAAAAGTCTTCTCCCTTCGTATCAAGAAACGAAAAAGTCTTCCTTGTGAAAAACACGACTCAATTTTTATAATCCATTTATTAATATAAAATTAAGGACGTCCTTTTCTATTTTTTATGCAAAATGTTTGTTTGGGTGTTAACTCGGACAATAGTGTTCTAGGCCATTCGTGTTGTTGAATGAGACTCCTCGCTCCTATTAATAATTTGTTTGCAGAATTATTAGTTGTAACAATAAGAATAATATTAAATAAAAATATGTTATAAGCCAGGTGTTTGAAAGGCGATTAAACACACATTTGAGTGAAGCAATAACGTACTAGTAAATTTACTAATCAAGTATATGTGAACCTGGCCTATTAATGAGAGATTTTTATTTTGCCGGCAAAAAAATCTCAATTAAAAAAAAAAAAACCCCTGAGCCGCCTCTCATTACGCCTCAACATAGGTTCAATCACGAGGCACTTTGAAAATACGAATAAAATAAAGTAAAGGACTTGCATGTTAATTAAATACTACCTTCAATTTTTAATATAAAATCTTATTTGTAATGAAAATTGCAATACGAAAGATATTTTATATTAAATATAAGACATAAAATATTGTTTGTGAGTTTTGACTAACAAAAATTAAGTCTTTTAGCATGCGTTATTTCTTTACAACTTGGTGAATCAAAATTTAAATCTCCATCCGCTTGTAATACATGATAAACTAATAATGCTTAGAGAATTGCCTCCAATAGAAAATCATAAGTGAGTGTGTGAGTTTGTGTGTGTGTGTGTGTATAATATTGTTTGTGGCCACCTCAAACATGTCAGGTGCCTGCTTGTGATCAGTAACTTAAACTATATACAAGAATTTTTTTTGATCAAAACACAAGAAGTTTTACTGGCCAAAAAAAACTGATTATCAATGTTTGTTTTAGCGATCAGATTGCTTATAAGTTGTTTTTCACGTAGATCGAGACACAACTCCTCTCACATACTTACCTCGTATACCGTAAATTATGATTGAAAAGCTGCTTTTAAGCATTCTGATCGCTCATCCAAACGAGCACTATATGTTTGCTGGAGAGGCGCTCATAATAAATAGTTATTATATTAATAATAATAATTGAATAATTGATGACAGTTGAGCAGTGTAAATAAGGGTATTGGAAGCTTCATGTCCAAAATTAATACAGAAAGAGAAATGATTGAAGGAGTAACGTGGAGAAAAGATTGTAACATGCATAGAATTAAAAATGCATGGATAGAGTGCTGATCTAGGCCGGTGCATTGTGGTGAAAGAAGAGTATTATTGTTAACGAAGAAAATATGAAATTAAAAAGAAAAGAAAAAAAGAGAAGGTGAGGCCATTTGAGAAGTGACGTGTTGAACGCGCAAAATAAAACCTCTCGAAAGCAATGGACAAGAAGTTCGATACAAACAATGGCCAACTTGCTTAAAGGATGAACAATGATTTTTATATTTATATTTCAAAAAATATAATAGTAAATATAAGAATTTTTTTTAGAATCTAGGCGGTACTCCCAACTGATAGTTAGAGACTAATCCTCCCAAACCCATGACATCATATCTACCAACTGTGTCAGGTTTTGTTGTTGATTTTTTTTATAAAGTGCAAGTATTGCATCCTACTCCCTTTTATCCTTATTATAAGGCACTAACTGTCATTTCTCTTAGTCCAAGGAAGACCAAGGAAGGGAAGTTGAGTCATTAAATTGGTGTACATTGATGAAAATTTCGACCTTTTGCCCTTACTTTAATGATGTGGATTTAAAAATATTAATTTTCAGATTTGCCATGTGTTAGCAACTTAGCATAGTCTCTCACTGTTCCTTTCTCCCCCCCATATATTACAAAGTTATAACCTCTATTCCCAATGCCTGATGCAATATCCGTTGGATGAAAAAAATTACTCAAACGCACGGTCATAATTTTTCAAAGCCAATTCGTCTTTCTCTCAAAATATACACAAAGTGGCGCCATTTTTTGTGTAAAAACGCTGCAAAAAAAAAAAAAAAAAGTGGCGGGTGAAGTAATTTTTTTAAAAAACCCCCATAAAATGGAATTAAACTTGGGCAGACCAAATGGAATAGAGCCTGAAATTGCCATTGTTGAGTGGAGACAGATTCAATGCTCCCATGAATAACCAAACGCAAGCATCCTTCAACTTAAACCTACTGCCATGTTGGGAAGAGAAAATGGATGAGATTATGAACTCAAATATTTACCCAAGCTCACAGAATCAAGATGCAGTGGTGTTGGGTGATTCAAACATGCTCTGTTTTGGTGAAGCTGTAACAGAGAACTTGAAACCTCACTTACCTCTTGACTTGAACATAGAAGGTGTATGTGATGATGATAATTGTGACAACATTTCCTTGCCTAACTTGAACAAAATTCAAATGACTGGCAATGATGGTTTTCCTCTACCGAACTTGAACGAAGGTCCAATGGAGTTTGAGGAGGAACAAAGCACATATACAGAGATAACTGAACGCATAAGAGACTACTCCAACACTTCGCTGAGAGGTATGATACTATCTTTCTAAGAGACATAAGCCTGAAAATGAACAAGACCCAATGCATTACAGACTCTTATAATAAATGTCCTAATGCTAATATGTAAAGTAAATTGTTGTTTGTGTGCTACAAACCCATATGAACCTGAAAGTTGAACTGTGCAAAATTTAGCGAATTTGGCAACAAATAAAGGAAACAAGAGAAGCATCACATAGGAAGACTAAAAATTGTGGATGTAAGAGAATTCAATTTGATGAGGAACACTTACATGAGGTCCCTCTTCGACAAAGGACCACATTGAGATCTCTATCCTTTGCATTGAATATAAACAAAACGTCCATTATGAGATTAATGAAGGCCAATGTTATACGATGTCACACCAATACGCTCAAGCCCTTCTTAACAAATGAAAACATGATTGCTTGGTTGGTTTTGCTTATCAATGCTTGAAGATCATAGCATACCGGAGTTTCCAACCTTTAAATCTGTGCTTAACATAATACATATTGATGAGAAATGGTTCTACATGACAAAAAAGAAGGAGAAGTATTACTTGGGAGCCAGTGAGGAGGACCCACATCGGACATGCAAAAATAAGAACTTCATTACTAAAGTTATGTTCTTGGTTGCTCTGGTAAGACCTAGATTTAACAATGAAGGTAATGAAACTTTTTCAGGTCAGATTGGGGTCCTCCTTCTTGTGACTTTTGAGCCAACAAAGAGAAGGAGTGTTAATAGAGAGGCAGGAACTTTGGTAACAAAGCCAATTTCTTCAATTAATAAAGAAGTGTGTAGAAATTTTCTTTACAATATGGTGTTACCTGCAATAAAAGCCAAATGGCTAAGGAATGCAATAAGGGAAACAATTATCATATAACAAGATAGTGCTACATGTCATGTACATGATAATGATAAAGAGTTTCATAGGGCTGCTTGTGAGAGTGGATTTGACATTCATGTGATGTCTCAACCTCCAAACTCTCCTGATTTAAATGTGCTAGATCTAGGTTATTTTAATGCAATTCAAGCACTACAACACAAAGACGCACCCAATACTATTGATGATCTCATTGCTGTGAAGAAGTCTTATGATAACCTCTCATCATTTGAAACAAATAAAATTTTCCTAACTTTACAAGCAACTATGGTAGAAGTTATGAAGGTTGGAGGTTCAAATAAGTATAAACTCGCACATTGGTATAAAAATGTGCTACAAACAGAAAGAGGGCTCCCAAGTCAATTGAAGTGTGATGCATCCATAGTAGAGGCTGTGTTAGCACACTTAAGAGAAGTTGATGTGTGATTGTATTAGGAGATGAAAGACTAATGATGTGAAATTGTAATTATATTTTGCTTTGTCACCTTTTTTTATTAAGCCTTTTGCAATCTTACCTTTTGCAATTATGCTTTCTATTAAGCACACTTAGGAGAAGTTAATATTTATGGTGCCTTAATTTCTACCTTCAAACCTTTTCTTATTAAGCTTTTTGACATGTTTGACTAACGATGACAAATTGTAATTATGCTCTCAAAGTTTTTACATGTCTTACTTGATGTGTGCCTTGTTTTAATATGTTTCACTGGTGCAATTTCCTTTACTTCCAAAGTTACATTAATAAAAAACTAAAGTAACAACCTAATGTCTTTTCCTTTATGTCATCATTCTAAGATTCTTATATGCTGACCATGCAAAATATTTCTTGGCACATACAAAGTTGGATGTTGTTCAAAGCAGGATAATCCAAGTCTAAGTATAGTTTTCATAATGATAATATGTGCAAGACATAGTAGAAACGATAATCTCGAATGAAAAATAATTCTTCTGCTCAAATACATATTCTCTCATTGCACTGCATGATCACTTCAACGAAGCAAAAAAAAACAAATAGTAAAAAAATGCATCATCATCTACCAGAAACCATTTCTCTGACTCTTAATTCCAACATAGACATACATTCAATAAAAATCAGGGGAAAAAAGTTTTAACATTGACCTTATAAATTTCTTTCGCTCTTTTTTTGTATTGCTATCCCATCACATTCATCATCTGGAAATTTGTTAAGGTCAAACTGAGAGTGATCTTTCCTAATTAAAATGGCTTCACTAGAACTATCAACCATGTCCGTCATCTTCGACTCAACTTCCTCCTCCTCCGGTAACTGGTTCAAGTCAAGTGGAAGGGTTTGATGCTCTTCACGATCAAGAGAGTCTTCCACAACCAAATTAAAGAGGTCACCATTAAAGTCAAAACCTTGTGCTCTTTTCTCTTCTGTTTTTTGTGAAAGGAGAGATTCAGCAGTACGTTTTTTGCAGCAATGCTCAACAGTGCTTGCGTTGAAGCAGTTCAGTTTCGATTCATTTTCTCCATGCGGTAGATTGGTTGCATTAATAGAATCTTCACATTTCGATGAGTCTAGCACTACCAAACCCTCATATTCTCCATATTGTTGAATCGACTCCATATTATTTTCCATCATAAAAACCAGACGAGAAATGAGTAAAAAGGATGGGTTGCAATATTTGATCTTTGGGTGAGAGAGGTTCACATTTCAACCATTGAAATAGATAAAGAGAGATGACTGAGAAATGAAATAATGAAGCAAAAGATACAGAGTTGAAACCCCTCGGGAAATGAAAACTTAATTGGGGAGAGGGGGAGAAACATGCTTACTTGCTTAGTGGTTTGGAAATGCAATAGTCACTAAAAAGAATATGCAACGTTCACAGTGTAGCAAATAAGAATTCACGACCTTTGAGAAGTTATTCAAAAAAATAAAGTCTTATTAAAAATGAGGGCATAATAGGAAAATAATAATAAATGAGTCAGTTAAAGGCAGTTGGTGCCTTATAATAAAGACTAAAAATTGCTGGCAGCTGGTGCCTTATAATAAGGATCAGATGGAGTATTAAAGATAACCATGTTTGAGGCACGACTGAGCATTAAATGCGAGCACCCCTCCTAATAAATATTCAAAGATTGATTTATTAAGTTGTGAGTGACAAACCCCTTCTATTAAACCTAAATTCTTTTTTTTTTTGGTTGCCCACCCGGTTCATCAGAGCTTTGCCCCGACTACATCCGGATCCGACTTGCGTCGCGCACTTGGCTATGGTGAGAGAGTCTCCCAATGAGAATTTTCTGTATACACAAGGCTCGAACCCGAGACCTTACTTAAGCAGAACCAAGCCGCTTACCAATTGGACCAACTCCCATTGGTTAAACCTAAATTCTTTTAGTAATATGAGATATTTGTATGAGGAAGAGCAATTGGAATTAAACCCAGAGTTGGTAAGGGATATTGGGCCTGATAATCATCATGAGGCCCAAAACATTGAAACTGCAACTGCTAGTGAAGCCAAGGTTTTTGGACTTTGACTAGTGGGGTGAGGAATTACTACTACAGAAATCGTGATATATGACGGTTATTAACTGCCATACATCACGATTCCAAACCATTATATATGCCGATGTTATAAAAGCTTAGCACAGATGCATTATAGTTCTGAACTATTATTTATTCCGGATCTATTATAATGGTTATAATATAACACCCATTATGTATTGAGGTTTGATGAGGCCATAAAGTGCCCATTGCTGTGACAATAATTAACTGGCATACGTAAACAACCATCATAATATATGATAATGTTTGCATGATACATAACAGTCTCATTTTACAATTATTATTTATTCAGTAACATACATAAGGTTTTTATATAAGAACCATGACTTTTATTAAAAATTAATAACGGTCTCATGTAGACAAATGTTATATATTAAATACATAAATAATGGTTTATAAATAAGAACTGTGAACATTTATAGTACATGATGGTTTTTTATATAACAACCGTGATATATGGATATAAGACTCTTCAAGTAAGAGTTTCTAAGCTAGTTGACCTCCTCTGTATACATACTAGAACAACAATACCTTCCACATCGAGTGACTATGCAATTTGGCATGGATCAAGACATTCAAAGCTTTGTGGGGAGAATTAATGGCAACTGTTGATGTATATAAGTTATAACTAGTAACTTATATATAATTGTGTCTCTTTATAGGAATTAACCCCTGGAAAGCAAATGACTATAGGGAAAAAACATATACCCCTATCAAAAAGGGTAGAGGGGTATGCAAACCCTTGAACTTAAGGGTTTGCATAACCCTTGCGCCCTTTCTGATAGGGATTTTTTTTTTCACATCTTCCTTTGCTTTCCAGGCTTAATTGCTGAAGAGACACAAGGTATAGGTGAATACTTACATTATCTTTCTCTCTCACACACAGAGATCAAGAGTGCAATTGATTTTAGGCACAAAGCCTAGACAATCTTGCTCCATCCAAATTGCATTGCTACTCGATTTAGGAAGTATCAGTCTATTATATATAGGAAGACAAGACCAAATAGCTCAGAAACTCTTACATTGAAGAGTTTAGGACTGATCACAATGTTGAATTTCATAGCATTTAATTTAGTGCCATATACTTAATAGAAAGACAAGAGATGAACCTTCAGTCAGAGCAATACAGGAATGTCAAAAAAAAAAAAACATAACTTCACAACAATAAATTCAATATGTCATCACCTGAAATAGTTTATTCATAGAACTTGTTCATATATGACTTTCTATACATTTGAACTAGTTTATTCACAAAATTTGTTCATGTATGACTCTCATCAATATACCTGATTAGTTTATTCATCACATCCTTATTGATATTTTTTAAGCAACTTCCGGAGATATGGATACTTCTAAAAAATGAGATGTCTTTGCTTAAGGATCCATATCTCCAGAAGTGACCTTAAAAAAGATCAATAGAGTAGGAACCTTCAATCAATGCAATGGGTTGACAACTTCCTGTAATAGGAAACAAACATTCGATCAGAGCAATAATAGGTTTTTCAAAAAAACATAACTTCATAAAAGCAAGTTAATATCACCTTGAATGCTTTATTGAATTGTGACTTTACAAAGGCACCTCAATTGAATAAGGAGAACAGAGCACCAAAGGAATGCGACCTAATTAAGGCTCACGAATGACAAAAAAGTGAGTTAGGGCAAGCGAAAGCAACTCGCTTAGTAGTCATTGAGACAAGTGTGAAGGTATTGACTAACACGGTTGTCAGTGAGAAGTAAGACGAAGGCTTTTTACTATGGGGCTCAACTGAAAATGTCTCTCGACTGCAGGAAAAGACAAGTAGTAGGTTAATAATATTTGCAGGTTTTGTTCAAACAGATTAAGTGTCAAGTGTATTCCTTTTTAGAAGCTTAAATAGAAGAGGAAGGGTAGGGTTTTTTCAGTTGTCGTGCCTAAGATTTTTACATAACAATTGTACAGATAAAACTATTATTTATTTGTTCATATTTATTATGGTTCTTTGTTAATAACCGTGAGTTATGTTATTATTTTAACATATACATATATCACGGTTATTAGTTTATAACCGTGGGGTATGTTATTATTATTTTTTAAATTTTTTGGATAGCTAGTGCCCGATAAGTACATTTTTGTATTTTATAAAAATAAAATAAAAAAAATATCACCTTCTGGTAACTAGTTGCCTGATAGATAATCTGAGGTCTGCTGCAAATTTAGGAAATTTTGTTTCCTTCAATTTGAATGAATCCAAAGTTTCATAAATTCGTAGCAAACCACATATCATTACGCTACTCATCACCAGAGAAGTGGGTTGAATCATTTGGGAGTATGTCAAGATAATGGCAGCCAATCCCATACTCATAAAAAATGAGATTGACCTTCCTGTTCATACTCAACAAATATCCGGCCAACCTCCTCACTACATGGGCAATGCGTTCTGCATGTTGCATCATTGCCTCCACTTGATGCAGAGGTAGAGGCGAAGGTTGTGGAGGAGAATAAGGGGGAGAAGGATGTGGTGGAGGAAGATGATGACGTCGTAGTTTTTCTAGTAAGTATTTAGCATGGTGTTTCATCATGGCGATTGAAAGAATAGAGGAGGACAATAAACATAAGGAAATTGGGAGTTTATATAGATTGAAAGTGACTAGTTTGAACCATCATTGCACATGTTGGAATTTGAAGAGGGCCGAGCAGTCGTGCGTAGTTGTGAGTAATGAAAGGGTACTTAGTTCTTATGCTGATCATCAAAGAATGAAGAAGTGTAAAGTATTCTCATCATGAGGGTAAGGAAGGGGAAATTTTTGAACCGTTTAGTTTATGGTTATTTAAGAGAAACTGTTAGGTTATTTTTTTATATAAAATTAGAAGACAAATAGTTTGTTTGTTTATCTTATATTTCATGATGGTTTTATAGTAAGAACCATCATTCTTGTGAGACAATATATAACGGTTACAAAGTAAAACCGTTTTGTATTTGCCTAGTATTCTAGTATTCTAATAAGCGATAGTTGTTACTTAATAACCATAATGTATATACCTTTTTTTAAAATTTTGGTGGTTGATTATGCAACCACTATTTTACAACAACAAAAAAGACAAAGTAAATACATAAACTAAAAATAAAAAGTTACGGAGATGTTTTAAGAATCTGATGCATCATCAGATTCTTCATTCTTCAGTAACTTGTCCACCTTCTCGTTTAAAGAGCAACAAGAGAGGTAAGTTTTTTCAAGCACTGGTCCATGCGTCCTTGCTCTCACATGTAAACATGGACCATATAATGGAGCTCGTAGGTTGTGTGGACGAGACCTTCAATGCTTGTTAACGGAGGGAATTCATCTATTGGTTTTTTTTTTCCAAATGATGAATCAAAAGTTCTCTTGCATTTGTCCATGATGTTTTGTTGAATTAGAAGTTAGCTTTGAGAAGTTTAAATAGAAGTAGAGAAGTGAAGTTTAGTTTTCAGAAGTTTATATTGAGAGGGTTTCATGGATTATCGAGCCGTCGCGTCTTTTAGTATTAAAGATCATTATATTTTATAAATGGCGATGGTTAATTCTTAATAACCGTTGTGTATTTGACAATTTGCTACATACTGTGTATGGAATGGATGATGAATGCTCAATACTATTTGAGATTTGTTATGAGAATGTGGTGATTGTACTGCATGCTTGATGAGTTTGCAAATGAAAGAGATAGATTGAATATGATTATGGTGTTGCATGGCTTGTGAGCCTGCACGTGAAAATAAAATGAGTTACATCATGAGATAGAATTAATCTCCAAGTTGTAGACGTTCAAATTTTAAGGACGAAATTTATTGAATGGGGGAGAAATGTAATATCCTGAATTTTGGGATTGAAAACTTGGAAATAAGCCTGAATTAAATAGATTGCTAAGCTCTGGTTTATCAGGTGTTTGAAACCTATTCCCTAACATTGCTATATCTTTGAGGTATTAAAGGGAATAAAATGGTGAATTTTGGAAAGATGAACAATGTTTTCAGTGAGATTTCCTATGAGGCAGTAAGATTGCCATGTGATTTTGTATCACCAAATGATGAGCAAAAATAATGATATTTTACAGGGTGAAAATAAATATTCTAAGCTTTAATTGGATAGGTCATATGACTCAATTAGAGCTATATACAAAAAATTACATATTTTTTAAGGCAGCCTAGAAAAACTATAATTTTTTTAGAAAAACATGTAAAGATTGAAAATCTAGGAATTATGTGCTTCCATTTGGCTAAGGGGTTATGAGTTATGATTTATAAAGGTCTAACGAGATCACAAAGGGTTATAATGAGTTATTAACATTGAAGGTCCGATTCGTCTTCCAAACACTTATATCAGCAAAAACAAAATACAATGGTATTAAAAAACAACCGTCATATAACTCTTTCATAACATTGAAGGTCCGAATGTTATGAAGAGTTTAAATAGAGATCTAACGAATTGCGAAGGGTTATGAGTTATGATTTATAAAGGTCTAATGAGATCACGAAGGGTTATAATGAGTTATAACATTGAAGGTCTGAAAGTTATGAAGAGTTATGAAAGAGTTAGATGACGGTTGTTTTTTAATACCATTATATTTTGTTTTCGATGATATAAGTGTTTGGAAGACGAATCGTTTGTAAGTATTACATGATAGTTGTTTCTTAAAAACCATCATTTTTGTCACTAAATAAATGACGGTTATTAGCTACAACCGTTACTTTTGTGTTTTCGCGAATTCCGCCTGGCAATACATGACGGTGTGCATAATTAACCGTTACGTTTAAGCGTTGCTACCTCGATATACATTATGTTTATTAGCTGTGTTATGTATTAGGTATTATAAATGCCCAAATCTATAGTAGTGAATCCAAATATGAGGTCAGATTTTTTAAAAGCTCACTACTCCTACAACAACTCCTCAAAGCCTACACATGCTTCACAATCTCTTAAAAATTGCGCTTTCTGATTCCCTTGGTTTCAAGCAATTTTGGGTGCTGAAGGAGGGTGAGAAACATGAAGCTTGAAGAGAAGAAGAACAAGTTTGATGAAGAGAAGAGAGTTTTGGGATTTGGAAGCTTCAAGTTTCTATTTTGGCATAATCTTACTCTTAGCCCCTTAGTTGTCAAATAGGCTAGTGCCCAAGAGAAGAGATGAATTGGGCGCATAAAATTTTTTTTAGCAACGCTCAAAAAATTAGAAAACAGTGAAGAGCAAGAAAAGTATGCAAAACAAGCTTTGAAATCATCAAGAGTGTAGAAGAGCAAGGAGAAAGCAATACACACAAGATTTATACTGGTTAGCCCTAAAGCACTTGGTTTACATCCATTAATCTAAAATCTTCGTTCTCATTTGAAGAGTGGCAATATTTCAAGGCAACATATATTGGTGCTGCAACTGCATCTGCAGGTTAATTTGAGGCCTATATATTGGTGTTGATTATGTGAATTATCCATAGCTGAATTTGCTAACTAGGCTATATCAAGTTCGTTGGAACCCATTTGACTGAAAAGACATATAATTTTTTTTTTTTTTTAAAAAGCAAGTTAAACTTACAAAATCTGAAAAGCAAACATAGAAAAAGCAGTCGTGAAAAGAAGAGAATAAGGCATTAGCATATGCTGTGAAAACCCTATCCCCCAGGAACCTTCATAAAATGGAACAACCATGCAACTTTCACACACACTTTTAATTTCCTGGGTAAAGTTTATTAGTGAACTGCGGAGACCCAAAAAAAAGAAAGGATATTAAAAGCATAAGCCTCAAGCATATGCTTTTCCAGCATTGGTTTATTCCATAACCAGTACTTATAACTTGAAGTATTTATATAGCCCTTTGAAAAGCTGAGAAAATGCAGAAGAAAGCATCGATCAGCAAGAAGATGATTAATTATAAGCAAAGCAGCCATAGGGCTTCTCTTTCTTGGCAGGAAGATTATCACATATGATGCATATCTGATGTCTTATGGTACATATAAGTCATGCCAAAGGAGAGTTGCCCTGTGACTGCTTTAGCTTAACAAGCTAAAACGGTGTTCAAATTAGCTTATTTTAACTGATTTTGCATTGTATGAGGTAAGTACATGAGAATATCAATTTTATCTCAAAGCATGAAAGAACATTTTCTAAGTGCCTGTTTGTTTTAGCTTTTTAGAAGTGCTTTTACGATTTACAAAGTAAGTATGTGAAAGGAGTTTGTTTCGATTTGTAGAAAAAGGCTTCTGAAACCACGGTTTGGTTGTGAGAGGAGTTTCATGCAATTCCTTCGTTTTTATAATGTTTTGGGGGTTTTCCCGACAAGTACCAAGTATTTTCTTCTGCTACAGCATAGAAAGGGAAAGAAAGATAGCTGCAGGAGCAGTAATTAAGATATGAACATAACCCAAATTAGCTTTTCCAGCATCTCGTTAACTTGTGATTTGTGGTTGATGTTTACAAAAATGCTAGACAAACTGAAAGTTAAGTGGCAGTCTTGTTAGAATATTACAGGATTTTTTAATGTTCATATATATGCATGTATATGTCTGGAGGTGAAGGAGTTCATTAAGTATGAAAGTCACTGAGCCTCAAGTTCATGGGGTTGCCTCCAGATTACTACTGTTGAAGATAGATTAACTTGCCAGAAACCAGAAAGATCATAATGAGAGAGTATAAACATACATCAATTTTTAATTTGGTTTTGCACGTGATGTCAATAAACTATGCAGATACAAGCAGTTTATGTAAAAGGATAAAACAATGACTTTAGTCTCCAGTAACTCTGTCATTGAGCTTTGAAATCTTTCGCTAGATTAGTGCAAAGATTAGACAAAATAATAAAATCAATAACAAAAGCGAAACTTGGTTTAAGTTATGGGGCCTAATTATGGAATCAAACAAAATTAAAGTACATAAAGGGATATCTAAGATCAGATGTGGCATAAAATATTGGGTTAAGGGGCAATTTTGCTATAGAATTTTCAGTGAAGGACAATTATGCCACGAAAGTTTTTTAAGAGGGTAATTTTGACCTGGAAGTATAAAAAAGGAATAATTTTGCCCTTGTTGTTATCCTAATTAATTTTGACCATTAGTTGACCCAATATGCTGAGCTGGTAGTCTACATATTATCCATGTCATTTTTGTTAAGGTATAAATTTGCGCCAAAAGTCCATATGTCATCTACTTCATCTTTTTTCAAAATTAGATCTAAAACTTTTGAGGTAAATTTGCACCTTAACAAAAACGATGTGGATGATATGTGAATTGCTAACTTAGCATATTTGGCCAACTAATGGTTAAAATTAATTGAAATAACAATCGAAACAAAATTACTTCATTTTTTATACTTTCGGGGCAAAATACCCGTCGGTGAAAACTTTTAGAGCAAAAATGCCCCTTACCCCTAGAATATTAAAGCAAGACATGCCCCTTACCCCTAGAATATTAAAGCAAGACGAACTCTGCAAAATGATGGTTTCAATACCTACACTTGCCTATAAGGTGAAACCAATATAAAATAAAACCCAATAAAAACAAGATCATATTAGTAATTGAGATCCACCAGAGAGAGAGAGAATATAAAATCATTGTTGCTAAAATCATTTCATAGCATGAGTTATTCACACTATATTGCTATTAATGGTATTTAGTTTAGCTTATTATTCTTTTTTTTTAATAGCTATGGGTGAACTCAAGTCTCAAATGAGTGTATTTAATCAATTACATAATCTCTTGTGCAATCAACATAATCTCCAATATTTTAAGTACAAACTCTAGATTATGTGAACCAACGTCTATACTTGTACTATTTATCTAGTAAATCATATCCACTTAACACATCTCAAGCTTCCATTCATCACATAACTTAATTTTGAAGGTCTATTCCAGTTTTATCCTTCAATCTCTTTAGGCTCCCTTAGAATATCAAATCAGCTCTAATTGATAACTCTTCAATATGGAAGCCTGAAGAGTATAAATAAATAAGCACATGCATAAGATGTCAAAGAGCAATAAAGTGGAAAACATTACACTAATACTACGTACGTTCAATTCTAATATAAGATTTATTTAATTAAATAGTGAAATTGAACTATAAAGTGGATCTTAAATTAAGAACTAATATAAGGGGAGTATATGATTTGAGCTATACAATAATACTAATTTCCTAAATAAACTTATTAATCCCAGCCACACATGATTTGATTAGCGATAAAGTAATCTATCAAACAAGCACAAAGCATTATTAAAAAGAAGGAATTGCATGAAACTCACTGTAGCACATAGCCCTGGATATCCAGCCATAGCAACTCACTCTATAAATGCTGTTTTGTAATTTAATTATAACTAAATAATGTTGAGACAAAAGAGAAACGCAAAATGAAATAAAAGGAAACATTGTATCTCAGCCAATATTATTTTCATACGTGATTACTTCTCGAGGGCAGAACTCCTAATAAACAGTCGTAATAATATTTCTTTGCATTAGAGAAAATTATAAGGAAAATATTAATAGCAAGCAGTTCATATGCCGGAAACCAGGCCAAAAAATAAGATTGATCTACAAAAATTGAAGGGATTGTGATAAAGCTGAATAAACCCAAGTCAAATTTTAGCATACTTATTAAATTGAAATCAGATCCAAATTAAATTTTAGTGAAATTTTAAGTGAGTATAACTTGTTATAAGAAATGCACTGATAATCTCTCTATCGACCGAGGAAAGGGAGTGACTCACAGTTCACAAACCTGAGAAATTCCAAAGCTTACACGGTTACAACATTTTAGAGATAAGATCAGTTTCAAGGGGAAAAGAAGTTGTAAAAACCACAAATTTAAACTGAATTTAAGAGGACTTTGTGTGTGTGGATCGTTTGGAGAATTGATCTAACTTTGAAAATTTTGACCAGTGAAAAAAATCTCGAAGTGATATATTTATCTCCCTGATGTTCTTGCTCTTCAAACTCCTCTCTCCAAAATAAAAATTGAGTGAAAAATATCTGAGATGCTTGAAAAATCTTTCTAGAGGCTTCAACTTCATGCCAACTTTTTTAAGAATTTGAAAGATCAGAATGAGAATCATGATCAGAATCATAATCAGCGTCCAATATAATATATATATTTATATATATCTTCACAGAAAGGTAGCAGGGATATCCAAAAGTATAAGCCATAATCAAGAGAAGATGCCATAAGCATATGACTTGTGTACGGTTAACCCTTGGCGCCTATAAAACTTGTTGGGATATCACTTGCAAAAGCAAACACAGCTCTGAGAGAGAGAGAGAGACAGAGAAGGCAAAAATTAAGCATAACAGTCATAGGGCGGGTCTCTTTTGGCTAGTTATATATGCTGCAAAATTCATCTCAGTATATATATAATAACTCGCCAAAGGAGAACTGCCCTGTGAATGTACTGCTTAGTCGTCCCCACCGTGAAAAAGGTACTCCTTCTATGTTAAATTTAACCAGCTTCCCTGATCATCAAAAGATTAGCAGGGAGAGCTCAGCCCATCTAGATAGTTCAGATTTCTTTTCTTTTTTTTAGTTTTTGTTTTTTAAAAAAATTATTTTAATAGGTAGAGGATTTAAAATAAAAATAATCTCTTAACTAACATTTTTTCAAAAATGATTTTTTCATTTAAAAATCACCGATTAAAAAAATGAAATCTGGACCATCCAGATCTTTTTTGTTTTTAAATTTTTAAGACTTCCCTTAGGGTAAATTTTGGTCTTGTAAGGCTTCTTTTTAATTTTTATATTTATAGTTTTCTTCAATTTAATTTGTCTAACTTATATAATTTGACGCCGTGCAATTCATGTAATCGACTCCACCTAGTGTAATAATGTTTTTTTTGTTGTTGTTATATATAATTTGATATATATATATATATATATAATCTAATGTTACATAAAAATATTTTAAAGAGATCATGTCACATGTTATAATTAAGTAATTTATTTAGTTTTCTTAATATCTCTAAATTAGATGATTAGGTCTTACATTAAAATCTAAGTGCTATGAATATATTAATTATGTAGATGTTCATTGATTCTTGACCTCTCATATTCTAGTCATCATTTATGAATAGTAGTTGAGAAACTAAAAGGCTATTTAATATACATTCAAATACATGGATGGTGCGAATGGTCATATAGTGTATATTCATCTGTATTAATTGTACTATTCATTATATCTTAGTGGTGACCCTTGGTGGTAACTCTTGAAGGCCTATAAATAGAGGCCTTGCACAAAACATTGTAGTCATACAAAACATGCAAGTGAATGAGAATCACTCCCCTCTTTCTCTCTTGAATTTTTTTTATTCTTTTATCTCTTGCTCTCTTATTCTAGATATCTTTTATTTTCATAACATATTATCAGCACGAAGGTATGATTCTCTCATTGTTTCTTTAACGATTTCATCTACCTTCTTTAATCATATGTTTATTTTATATATCTAAAATAATCTAAGCCACTATATGGAATTAAACGAATCTTTTACTGATTGTTTAAAACATTAGGGTCCATGATTAAGATTGGAGATTATTATTGTTTATTTTAATCTCCTTTATAAGTTCTTCTATATTATTGATATTGTTATTTTAGTATGGCCAAAAGCCATACACCTCTAATTTCATATTCTGAAATTATATGGCCAGAAGTCATATTGCTTTAATTTCTTATTTTGAAGTTATATGATAAGAAGTCATATCACTTTAATTTTTTATTATGAAATTATATGACCAGAAGTCATATTGCTTTGATTTTCTATTATATGGCTAGAAGTTATATTGCTTTAATTTCTTATTCTGAGGTTATATGATCAGAAGTCATATCGCTTTAATTTTTTATTTTGAAATTATATGATCAGAAGTCATATTGCTTTGATTTTCTATTATATGGCCAGAAGCCATATTTCTTTTATTCCTATTTTGAGATTATATGACTAGAAATCATGTCACTTTGATTTCTTATTTTGATATATTATGGCCAGAAGCCATATTCCTTTAATTTCTATTTTAATATCATATGACCAGAAGCCATATACCTTTTTCTATTTTACAATATGGTTAGAAATCATGTTCATTTGATTCCTTATTATATAGCCAAAAGTCATATACTTTTTCATTTTTTATTTTATTGGATGGCTAAAAACCATATACAACTTTTATTTATCATAAAGATAAATAGCCAGAAGCCATATAATTTTATTTGTCCTAAAGATAAAAGGCCAAAAGCTATATAATTTTATGTTGAAGATAAAAGGACGAAAGCCATATGATTCTAATTTCTCATCTTGAGATTAATGGCCCGAAGCCATGAAGTTTTAATTTTTATTAATATCTTACTTTATGAATTATTTATTGTCTTTATTAATTTCTTGTTATTATTGTTTGCATTTTTATATTTCATGTTTTATGAATTCCCTTTTATTGTATTAGTCTTAATTAAGTTGAACCTAGCAAAATTTAAATTTGTGGTTCTTGTTATCAGAAAGAACTATCTCTCTTACTTGATCCATGATTTTTATACGCTACCATTTGCGTAAATGTCTTAAAACTGAATATATGACCATAAAAAACCCACTTGTGTTCTTTGGAACAATTTTAAAGAATGGTATGACCACCACAGTATGGTTATCCTTCCAAATGCTCATTATGAACGGATACATCCAATTTTCTCCTGTTGTAGCAATATAACGAAAGAGGTTTAAGAAATATGCTAAATTAATTTCTTGCCTTCATTTGGCCAAACATCACAAATGAGCTTTTGTTGAAAAACAATGAATCCCATCCAACAAGCTTGACTCCATTCCCATGAGTGACTGAAGTAACGAATGCATCTAATTATGGCTGTGGACATGGGTGTAGACGTGGCTACAGCCTTGGCTGTGGTCATAGTCGTAATCGTGGTGGTTCAAATTCCCACCTAAAGTGGAGAAAGATTGATAAGAACTATAAAAACGAAACTAGTGGGCACAATAAACATGTTGAAAATCCAAGTTATTGTTGTAGTGGCAAGGGTTATGGTCTCGCACCTGTCGTATACCAAGACGCCTTGGTAAAGGGTCAAATAATGAAATAAATCATGTTGATAAGGCTAGCAATTCTGAGTATGGTGACATGGATATTATCCATTTTGATGTTGTTGATTTTTTAGCATAAATTATTTTTGTCTATTTGAATTGCTATAATTTAGTGTGTTTGAAGTTGCTACTAGCTATCATATATATTTCCTTTTTAATTATGCTTTTCTTTATTTTCATGTTTCTTTTAACCAATAATGAGTTTTGTTAACATAAATCCTGAAGATTTACGTCTCATTGATAATGCAACATTCCACACCATACTTAAAATTGATAAATATTTTTCTCCCTTGGTGATGCAAGAAGCCAACGTTCAAACTATATCCGATAGTATAAATTTGATTGAAGGCTCCTGATGAGTTAATATTTTGTTACCTGAAAGAACAAAATTATGCATTGATAATGCCTTTTAGTTTACCAAGTCTAAAAGAAACTTATTGAGTTTCAAAGATATCCGCAGAAATGAATATCATATAGAAACAACAACTAAAAATGATCAGGAATGTCTTGTTATCACAAATATAGTTTCTGGTAGAAAATGCATATTAGAAAGTTTTCCTGCTTTATTTTTTGGTTTGCATTATACACTTATAAGTACAATTGAAACACATGTTATTGAAAATCAGAAGTTTACCAATGCAAACCCGAAGTTTGCAAATGCAAACTAGTAATTTGCTAATGTAAACCAGAAGTTTCTTAATAAATTTAATTTTTGGCATGACGGGTTAGGCCATCTCGGGTCAATCATGATATGACAAATAATTGAGAATTCATGTGAACATATCCTAAAGTAGTGTAAACAAATACTACAATCTTATGATTTCTCATGTGCTGTATATTTTAAGGGAAAGTTAATTATTCGGCCTTCATCAAACAAAGTAGAAAGTGAGTCTCTCACATTTCTAGAATGAATACATGGGGATATTTGTGGGTCAATACACCCACCACGCGGACTATTTAGTTACCATAAAGTTTTAATTGATACATCAACTAAATGGTCGCATGTTTGCTTAGTTTCTTCTCGCAACATGGAGTTTAGGAGATTGCTTTAGATTAAGAGCACATTACCCGCAGAATCATTGGTTAAACGGTTGCGACTAATTGCAAAATATTTACTTATGAGATCTAATATCCCAATTTCTACTTGAGGTCATGCCATTTTACATGCAGCAATGTTAATTCGCATTAGGCCAACAAGTTACCTAAAGGTTTCCCCCTTACAAATGGTTTTTGGTCAGGAACATAATATTTCCCATATAAGGATTTTTGGATGTGCAGTATATGTGCTTGTAGCACCACTACACGCACCAAAATGGGTCCTCAAAGAAGGATGGGAATATATGTTGGGTATGAATCTCGTTTGATCATTAAATATTTAGAACCATCTACATAAGATTTATTTATGGCACGATTTGCTAATTGTCATTTTGATGAATCACTTTTCTTAACATTAGGGGGAGAAAATAAGCAATTGGGTAAAGAGAATAGCTGAAATGAATTATCATTGGCTCATTTTGTTCCTCATACAAAACAATGTAAACTGAAAGTTCAAAAGATAATTCATTTACAGAAGTTAGCTAATTAAATGCCAGAAGCATTTACTAACCCAAAGAAAGTGACAAAGTCACATGTCCCAGCTGCTAATACTCCTATTAGAATTGATGTCCCTGAAGGATAACTTGTTATGAATGAATTTAAAGCACGCATAAAGCATGGTAGGTCCATCAGTTCAAAAGATAAAAAAATCCTTGAAAGAAAAAAGGATATAAGAATATAGATGGTCAAGTAAAAGATAATTAAGAAAAGTTGGTAGCTCTAACAAAGTCATCTTCTGAAGAGTTATTAGCTCTAGAAGAGCCATCTCCTGAAGAATTGTTATCTCTAGAATATATATCTCCAGAAGAGAATGTAGTTGTCCCAGAAGAGACCAAGGTACCTGACATATGTAAAGATAATGAGATCTCGATAAATTATAAAATTTGATGGTACCAAAATGAAGTCAACATAGACGACATCTTTACTTATAATATAGCATTTGATATCATGAATTATAATAAAGATCGTGAGCAAACATTCATAAGCACGTGCTAGAAACATAAGTCCCCGAAGGACTCAAGGTGCCATAAGCCCAGATCTCCGAAGGACTCAATGTGCTATAAGCACATGTCCCTAAAGGGCTCAACGTGCCAGAAGCACAAGTCCCTGAAGGACTCAAGCTGCCAGAAGCATCAAATACAAATTCTTGAGAACAATACTCAATTAAGTTAAATAAGTTCCTGTATGGCTTGAAGTAATCAGGGCACATGTGGTATAATCATCTCAGTGAATATTTATTGAAAGAACGGTACAAAAATGATCCAATTTGCCCATGCTTCTTTATGAAAAGATCTAGAAGTGAGTTTACTATAATTGTTGTTTATGTTGATGATATCAACATCATTGGAATTCCTAAAGAGCTTCAAAAGGCAATTAATTGTTTTAGGAAAGAATTTGAAATGAAGAACCTGAGAAGAACAAAATTCTATCCTGGATTACAGATTAAGCACCTGAAAAATAGGATCTTTATATATCCAGAAGCTTACACAAGGAAGGTCCTAGAGTGTTGTTACATGGATAAGTCACGTCCATATATACCCCAATGATTATAAGGCCTTTGCAGGCAGATCTTGACCCATTTAGACCTCAAGTAATTAACCCATTTAGACCTTGAGTAATTAACGAAGAAGGTGATGAAGAATTACTTGATCCAAAAGTATCATACCTTAGTGCTATTGAAGCACTAATGTATCTTTCTAATCACACACGTCCTGATGTATTATTTGCTATTAATTTATTAGCAAGATATAGTTCTTCACCAACATAAAGATATTGGAATGGAGTAAAATATACATTAAGTTTCATACTTTATATATAGTAGAATGATTAACTTGTTTAGTTTTGTAAGATGGGTTAACTATAGAAAAGTTAACATTATGATACATTTTTACACTTGCTGAACAAGTTGCATTATAGAGGGGTATAAGATTGCTAAGTAGTCAGTGATTGCTTAGTTTCACCATGGATTGATTGACCTAGTCATTCTTGGAGGCAAGTTACAAGATTGCTAATTAAGGAATTTTATCAGAGGGCTTTGGAATTATTAAATTAATTCAAGCCAACTGAGGGTGTTGTATGACCATAGAGTCATATGGGTCATGAACACATAAAATATATATCCTTTTAATAAAGAACATGCATTTAAGAGAAATCAAAAGGATCAAATATCTTATCAGGGATGGATTACATTTGGTGATCTAGATGAGACATTATTAAGTGATGAAATTCAAGTTGAAGTTAGTTGTCTCAATTATTGGTACCTAAATTATGAGATTTTAGCAAACATTTAAGTTGGAACCGAATAAACGTTTTGGGTTTATTCATTAAGTTTTGACCCATTAAGTAAGAGTATTACTTGTGATGCATGGAATGTAATATTTGATCAAAGAAGACTTACCACCATGATTCCTGTAGTATTGCTTAAATGAACCTTACTCACCAAATAACATCAGGTTGCAGGCCAAGTGAGAGACTGTTAGATATTTTATTATTTAATGTTATATATTTTATTATTATTTAATATAGACATTATATTATCATTGTTTTTAAATAAAATATCCCATAGTTGTGGCTCATAAGTGATTTGGATAGAGATTTGGTTTAGGGTTATCTTCCTAGCTGGTAAGCTGTTATAAATCTTGATACGAGGCTATAAATAGCGTAGGCCAGGTCTTAGAATTGTAACATGAAAAACCCACTTAATTGCTCCTTAGGGGTTCCCTGACGGGTGACAGCTACTCCCAAACCATCATTGTGCCTCATCTTTCTATTAGAAGAAGCCCTGACCTATTCTATTCTAATTTTAACTATTTTTTGTTCTATACAATTTTTAGGTTGTGAAACACTATATGCAGAATCACTATGGCTGGAAGTATTTCAT